>OX352270.1:0-1377500 GCA_947086405.1 Esperia sulphurella
TGGTCGACGATGCGGCCAGACAGTATTCGCTCCAACATCTTCCCCACCTCGTCCAAGAGGACGATGGGGCGATAGCCGGAGGGACTGTCTGGCGGACGGCCCTCCTTGCGCAGCAGGCACAGTTTACCCTCCTTCCAGCACCTCGGAAACCGCCCCTCCTTCAGACAATCGTCGAAAAGGTCCTTGAGGCGGTTCCCGAGGTGCTGCAGGGCTGCCGGGAGAATTCTTCCCGGCACCCCGTCCGGCCCTGGGGCCTTTTTGCAGGCCCGCAGCCGATCTATGGCCCACTTGAACTCGCCGTCCGTGATCGGCGGGACGACGAGTTCAAGCGGGGCCGGCTCCACCGAGGGGATCGTCATACTCGGTGGAGCAAACTCCGGCGCCGAGGGGAAGAGGCCTTCCACTACCCTGGCGAGGAGTTCGGGCTCTAGCGAGTCCAATGGGGGGGCATGCTGCATCCGATTCCGGACCAGCTTGTACGGCCGCCCCCATGGATCCCGGTCTAGTATGGCCAGGAACTCCTCGCGCGCCTCTTCCTTCCTCTTCGCAATTTCCCTCTGGAGGGCCTTCTTCTTTTCCCTGAGAGCCTCATAAAGGAGGCTCTCCTCCTCCGCCGTGTGCCGGCGCCGCCTACAGCGGGTGTAGGCCCGGCGAGCCGTATTACTGGTGGCACGGAGAGCCGCTATCTCTTCCGTCCACCAGTAAACTTGCCTCCTCGCCGGCACCCGCCGCGTCCGAGGCATTGAAGCGTCGCACACTTCCTGCAACGTCGCCCGGAAGTGTGCCGCACGCTCCTCTACCTCGGCGCCCCTCGGCAGGGGCTCCCCCCACGCCTGGACCGCGGCTGACTCCTCCACCATCTCCGGGTCCAGGCGCGAGACGGTCCACCTCGGAAGCCGCGAGGTGGCCCGCCTCCCCCTCCTCAGGCCTGGCGGTGCTGCGCCGCCAGCCGTGGTGTGGACCCTCATCCGAACGTACAGGTGATCGGAGAGGGTCTCCACGTCCTCCAGGACACGCCAATCAGCGATGCGTGCGGCGATTGCGGGGGTAGCAAACGAAACGTCTACTATTGACCCCCCCTGCCGCCGCACGCATGTGTTGGTCGTGCCCCGGTTCAGCACCGCCAGCCCTGTTGCGACCGTCCATTCCCCAAGGGCTTCGCCCTTGGGGTTTGTGACGGCCGACCCCCACATCGGGCTCTTGGCATTGAGGTCCCCCAGCACGATGACCTGTGCCGGGTTCCCTCGCCTCACCACTCCTCCTATAACTTCTAGGAAGACCTCAAATTCTCGCAGCGGCCGGTTTGGGGAGAAATACACACCGATGACGATGGTATCCCCCCATTTGGCCGCCGCGAAACCTGGTCCCCGCTCCACTACAGTGAGAGGGAGGACATCTCCCATCCTGGGCACCGTGACCGCCACCGTGCCGTCTGTCGCCCCGACCCAGTTGGGCTGGGGAGGGACGCAGTACGGCTCTGCCACAACTGCAATGTCAATGGCCCACTCCGCTATGACCTGCATGAGCAGGTCTTGGGAGCGGGCCGTGTTATTGACATTGCCCTGTAGGATGTCTAAATGCCGGTGTGCTGGCATTTAGACATCCATACTTTGTACTTCCGGGGCCGATGTACCGGCGCGTCTTCTTGTGGCCTCAGCCGTGCGGGCAGCGGCAGCAGCCTCCTTCCCTCTGACCTCGGGCGGTGAGCACGATAGTCCGCCCATCATGTGGTCGGCGGGGAGTTTGGCTTGGTGACACACTGCGCAGAAGGCCCTCTCCTCCTTGCAGTCCGTCATCCTGTGGCCGGGCTTGCTGCACCTGAAGCACAGCTCGCCACGGTCCACAGGAGACGGGCAGAGGGCCCTCGTGTGCCCCGTGCCCAGGCAACGGTAACACCGCATAAGTGCCCTCCCTAGCGGCTTTACCTGGGCCGCCGACCACCCCACAATTATCCGCCCCTCTACGAGGAGGGCATTTGCCGCAGTGACCGGGCACTGCACAAGGGCTGACCCCGTGCCATTGCGGAGTACCCGGACTTTTCCCACCTTTAAGTCTGTAGGCGCACAACCGCCCTTAGTGGCAATCGCCACCGCCACCGCCTCCGAGGTGGCCGTCTCGTCCAGGCCCGTCACTTGCAGGCCTGCCATTTTGACGGGCCTGTACACGTGCGCCACATCTCCGACCAACTCCCCGATCCTTCGGCAGAGTTCATCTGCCGTACGGCCCCCGTTCTCCCCTGGGACCTCTATGATCCTGGCCCCAGTGGCCGTCTTTCTGACCCTGACGTGGTCTAACCCTACTTCGGCCAGGCCGAAGGAAGTGGTAGCCTTGGTCATGACGGAGGCGTAGGACGCCTCCGCCTCCGGCCTTAGGGCGACCACGATCGCCGCTGTGCTAGGAGCTGCCAGCTTTTTGGGGAGGGGCGCGGGCTTTCTAGCTGCAGCTATTGCTGCGGCAGGCTTGGCGCCTTTCCCTTTCCCCTTCTTCCTAACCACCTCTACCCAGCTCGCCTGGGGCGGAGGTGGCGCCGACGTCGTTCCGGTCGGGGTGGGAACGGGAGCGGGCCTCGGGGGCCTGGTAGCCGGCCCTGGGGAGGGCGCAGCGGCAGCCTTCGGCGCTCGTTTCGCCGAAGCCGTCCTGGCGGTTGGAACCGTCTGCGGCACTGCCGCTTGCGCAGGCCGGGCTGCAGGGGTGGCTGCAGCGGCAGCCTTTCTGCGGTCCGCCTGAAGTGAGGGGCGGAGGATGGGCTCCGCCGGGAGTCGCTTCTCGAACTCCCCGAGACGAACGTTAATCATCTCCCCCATCCCCCTAAAGCGTTCGTGCACCACATCAGCCAGGGACACGAACAACTCCCTTTTTAGTTCGCCGATTAACTCGGCGAAATCGACCGACTTTGCGGCTTCCGGCGCGGGGGTTGCGGGAGGAGTGACCTTCCTGTCGGAGAATGCGGTCCTAAGGGCCTTGGTCTCCGACGTAAGGAGCGCCATCTGCTCCCGCATCCGCTTGTTGTCCGCTTTCAGGATGCGGATTTCCTCGGCTTCTGTGCGGGATTGCAAGAAGTCCGCGGCCTCCAGGATCTCCCGGCAGGCCGCGTTCATCTTGCCCCATATCTCGCCCTTTAAGTTGCCGCACTTCGCGGCCTCCCCCATTATGGTGAGGGCGGCGGAGCGTGTACACTCCAACCACCCGTCCCTCTCAACTTCTACCCCCACGTCGGGGCTATCTTCCCTTGATGGGACATCCACCCTGCCTCCCCTCCCCCTTCTCGGGGAAGAGCGAGAGCCGCGAGAACCGCGCGCTCCCAGCGTCGGGAAATTCAGCCGGTACTCGGCCGCTGCGTCCGCGTCCTTTTCGAACTCCGCGAACTCGAGTTCGCGGAGCTTCGATTTGGCTGCGGCCAGCCCCGAGTACGCCCCTTTAGGCTGTACAGCCCTCCCCCTGCGAGCCGAGTTGACCTTTGCCCCCTCGAGCTCTTCCCCCCCAGCGGCCATGGGCCGCTTGGAAGCGCGACCATATGTCGCCCCTCCCTCCCTGGAGACAACCATCTCCATATCTCCTTCGTCCGAGGAAGAGTCGGACAGGTTGACCTGTACGGTCGCCCTGGCCTCCCCTTCCTCACAACCAGCCCCTGAAGGCCCCGCCTCCATGATCTCCTTCCTTTCCCCCCTCTCAGCCCCCTCCAGATGGAAGGATGACCGAGGAATGGGAAAAAAGAAATCGAAAAAAATCCAATGTATGGAAAATCGGGTCAAGCGTGAGTCGATCCAAAAAACCAACTTAAGCTTTTTTTCGGGAGAAAATTAATTTCTCCCGAACCCCCCCACGTAATACGGCGCGAGTGGTGTCGTTCGACAGCACTCGCGACCGGCTACCCCCAAACAAATCCCTAACTACCCCCTTTAATTCCTGTAGGAGCCACAACCTTCGGAAAAGTTTTACAAACTTAACCGAAAGTTGGACGTCACTACAGGAAAAAAATAGCAATCTGCTATTTGCCTAATAACTTTGGACACGAGTGTCCAAAAATTATGCGGCAAATAGCAGCGCACGCACCCTCCCGAGCTCTAACAAGATATAACAAAAAAACCAGAAAAAACCAAAAACCATAAAACAAAAAATCAAAAACCAACTTAAAAAGAAGTTTAGTGAATAGAAATTGGCCCGCACGGTCAAAGACAGAAATGTTCCCCCCCCAATAACTCCAGAACTATAAGTCCTGGAGCTACCCGACAAAGAACAAACCTGTCAAGGACGTGGAGCAGACCAACTTCCAATTCAAAAAACAGAAGAAAACAACAAGGAAAAATTTATATGAATTTTTTAAATTCTTAAAATTTGGTATAAATTTCAAGAATTCAAAAAAACAGAAAAATGAGAATATCTCGAGAACCACAAAAGCTACCCGCGAAAAACAAAGAACACCCTCTGGGCACAGCGAATTCGAAACTACCCTCCTAGTACCAACACTATCCTCCTATTTGGGTGGTCCGAAAACCTGTAACCTAACCTAACCTAACCTAACCTAACCTAACCTAACCTAACCTAACCTAACCTAACCTAACCTAACCTAACCTAACCTAACCTAACCTAACCTAACCTAACCTAACCTAACCTAACCTAACCTAACCTAACCTAACCTAACCTAACCTAACCTAACCTAACCTAACCTAACCTAACCTAACCTAACCTAACCTAACCTAACCTAACCTAACCTAACCTAACCTAACCTAACCTAACCTAACCTAACCTAACCTAACCTAACCTAACCTAACCTAACCTAACCTAACCTAACCTAACCTAACCTAACCTAACCTAACCTAACCTAACCTAACCTAACCTAACCTAACCTAACCTAACCTAACCTAACCTAACCTAACCTAACCTAACCTAACCTAACCTAACCTAACCTAACCTAACCTAACCTAACCTAACCTAACCTAACCTAACCTAACCTAACCTAACCTAACCTAACCTAACCTAACCTAACCTAACCTAACCTAACCTAACCTAACCTAACCTAACCTAACCTAACCTAACCTAACCTAACCTAACCTAACCTAACCTAACCTAACCTAACCTAACCTAACCTAACCTAACCTAACCTAACCTAACCTAACCTAACCTAACCTAACCTAACCTAACCTAACCTAACCTAACCTAACCTAACCTAACCTAACCTAACCTAACCTAACCTAACCTAACCTAACCTAACCTAACCTAACCTAACCTAACCTAACCTAACCTAACCTAACCTAACCTAACCTAACCTAACCTAACCTAACCTAACCTAACCTAACCTAACCTAACCTAACCTAACCTAACCTAACCTAACCTAACCTAACCTAACCTAACCTAACCTAACCTAACCTAACCTAACCTAACCTAACCTAACCTAACCTAACCTAACCTAACCTAACCTAACCTAACCTAACCTAACCTAACCTAACCTAACCTAACCTAACCTAACCTAACCTAACCTAACCTAACCTAACCTAACCTAACCTAACCTAACCTAACCTAACCTAACCTAACCTAACCTAACCTAACCTAACCTAACCTAACCTAACCTAACCTAACCTAACCTAACCTAACCTAACCTAACCTAACCTAACCTAACCTAACCTAACCTAACCTAACCTAACCTAACCTAACCTAACCTAACCTAACCTAACCTAACCTAACCTAACCTAACCTAACCTAACCTAACCTAACCTAACCTAACCTAACCTAACCTAACCTAACCTAACCTAACCTAACCTAACCTAACCTAACCTAACCTAACCTAACCTAACCTAACCTAACCTAACCTAACCTAACCTAACCTAACCTAACCTAACCTAACCTAACCTAACCTAACCTAACCTAACCTAACCTAACCTAACCTAACCTAACCTAACCTAACCTAACCTAACCTAACCTAACCTAACCTAACCTAACCTAACCTAACCTAACCTAACCTAACCTAACCTAACCTAACCTAACCTAACCTAACCTAACCTAACCTAACCTAACCTAACCTAACCTAACCTAACCTAACCTAACCTAACCTAACCTAACCTAACCTAACCTAACCTAACCTAACCTAACCTAACCTAACCTAACCTAACCTAACCTAACCTAACCTAACCTAACCTAACCTAACCTAACCTAACCTAACCTAACCTAACCTAACCTAACCTAACCTAACCTAACCTAACCTAACCTAACCTAACCTAACCTAACCTAACCTAACCTAACCTAACCTAACCTAACCTAACCTAACCTAACCTAACCTAACCTAACCTAACCTAACCTAACCTAACCTAACCTAACCTAACCTAACCTAACCTAACCTAACCTAACCTAACCTAACCTAACCTAACCTAACCTAACCTAACCTAACCTAACCTAACCTAACCTAACCTAACCTAACCTAACCTAACCTAACCTAACCTAACCTAACCTAACCTAACCTAACCTAACCTAACCTAACCTAACCTAACCTAACCTAACCTAACCTAACCTAACCTAACCTAACCTAACCTAACCTAACCTAACCTAACCTAACCTAACCTAACCTAACCTAACCTAACCTAACCTAACCTAACCTAACCTAACCTAACCTAACCTAACCTAACCTAACCTAACCTAACCTAACCTAACCTAACCTAACCTAACCTAACCTAACCTAACCTAACCTAACCTAACCTAACCTAACCTAACCTAACCTAACCTAACCTAACCTAACCTAACCTAACCTAACCTAACCTAACCTAACCTAACCTAACCTAACCTAACCTAACCTAACCTAACCTAACCTAACCTAACCTAACCTAACCTAACCTAACCTAACCTAACCTAACCTAACCTAACCTAACCTAACCTAACCTAACCTAACCTAACCTAACCTAACCTAACCTAACCTAACCTAACCTAACCTAACCTAACCTAACCTAACCTAACCTAACCTAACCTAACCTAACCTAACCTAACCTAACCTAACCTAACCTAACCTAACCTAACCTAACCTAACCTAACCTAACCTAACCTAACCTAACCTAACCTAACCTAACCTAACCTAACCTAACCTAACCTAACCTAACCTAACCTAACCTAACCTAACCTAACCTAACCTAACCTAACCTAACCTAACCTAACCTAACCTAACCTAACCTAACCTAACCTAACCTAACCTAACCTAACCTAACCTAACCTAACCTAACCTAACCTAACCTAACCTAACCTAACCTAACCTAACCTAACCTAACCTAACCTAACCTAACCTAACCTAACCTAACCTAACCTAACCTAACCTAACCTAACCTAACCTAACCTAACCTAACCTAACCTAACCTAACCTAACCTAACCTAACCTAACCTAACCTAACCTAACCTAACCTAACCTAACCTAACCTAACCTAACCTAACCTAACCTAACCTAACCTAACCTAACCTAACCTAACCTAACCTAACCTAACCTAACCTAACCTAACCTAACCTAACCTAACCTAACCTAACCTAACCTAACCTAACCTAACCTAACCTAACCTAACCTAACCTAACCTAACCTAACCTAACCTAACCTAACCTAACCTAACCTAACCTAACCTAACCTAACCTAACCTAACCTAACCTAACCTAACCTAACCTAACCTAACCTAACCTAACCTAACCTAACCTAACCTAACCTAACCTAACCTAACCTAACCTAACCTAACCTAACCTAACCTAACCTAACCTAACCTAACCTAACCTAACCTAACCTAACCTAACCTAACCTAACCTAACCTAACCTAACCTAACCTAACCTAACCTAACCTAACCTAACCTAACCTAACCTAACCTAACCTAACCTAACCTAACCTAACCTAACCTAACCTAACCTAACCTAACCTAACCTAACCTAACCTAACCTAACCTAACCTAACCTAACCTAACCTAACCTAACCTAACCTAACCTAACCTAACCTAACCTAACCTAACCTAACCTAACCTAACCTAACCTAACCTAACCTAACCTAACCTAACCTAACCTAACCTAACCTAACCTAACCTAACCTAACCTAACCTAACCTAACCTAACCTAACCTAACCTAACCTAACCTAACCTAACCTAACCTAACCTAACCTAACCTAACCTAACCTAACCTAACCTAACCTAACCTAACCTAACCTAACCTAACCTAACCTAACCTAACCTAACCTAACCTAACCTAACCTAACCTAACCTAACCTAACCTAACCTAACCTAACCTAACCTAACCTAACCTAACCTAACCTAACCTAACCTAACCTAACCTAACCTAACCTAACCTAACCTAACCTAACCTAACCTAACCTAACCTAACCTAACCTAACCTAACCTAACCTAACCTAACCTAACCTAACCTAACCTAACCTAACCTAACCTAACCTAACCTAACCTAACCTAACCTAACCTAACCTAACCTAACCTAACCTAACCTAACCTAACCTAACCTAACCTAACCTAACCTAACCTAACCTAACCTAACCTAACCTAACCTAACCTAACCTAACCTAACCTAACCTAACCTAACCTAACCTAACCTAACCTAACCTAACCTAACCTAACCTAACCTAACCTAACCTAACCTAACCTAACCTAACCTAACCTAACCTAACCTAACCTAACCTAACCTAACCTAACCTAACCTAACCTAACCTAACCTAACCTAACCTAACCTAACCTAACCTAACCTAACCTAACCTAACCTAACCTAACCTAACCTAACCTAACCTAACCTAACCTAACCTAACCTAACCTAACCTTTTTTTTTTTTTTGGTGTCGCGGGAAAATGCCTAACGCATACTCACTCTCCTCGGGGGGAAGAGTGAGTTATGTCGGGCTTGCACCGACTAAAAACCCGCGGTGGCCTTCTCCGGCGCACGGCGAAGGAGGGAACCCGGGCGGTCCACCTGGGTTGGCATCCGGGTGTCCCTCCTCCATGCGCCCCGCCGCTCGCACTCGGCGGCCCACCTCGGGGGGAGACTGCTGACTCCCCCCCGCACCCTCACGGTGCCTGCAGCAGCAACGAGGCCACCCCGTTGCTGCCGCCCTCCCCGGGGACGCGTCAGATGGTAAGGGTGCACAGAGCCCCCGCTCCGTGCACCCGCGTCCCCGATGACCCCTTTTAGTCGCCTTGTACGACAGGCAGGGGATACCGTGGCTGCATTCCTCGCCCCAGCACACAGGGCACTCGGGCGCCTACGGCGGCAACGTACGAGCGTACGCCCGCCGCCTGCGCCCGACCCGTCTCCGGCGGATCGGATGAGCCGAGGGGTCTTCCTCCCTCATCCGCTCCGCCACCTCCTTCTGCGACATCACGTCCTCGCAGAAGGAGATCATCGCCCTCCACGACCCGTCGCTGTCGACCATGGATTTGATCACAGCCGGCAGCGACAGGTCGGAGCCCACCTCAGAGGCGAGGCTAGCGCGCGGCTCCGCCCAGGCTGGGCACTCCGCGAGAGTGTGCTGCGCCGTATCTTCGGCGCAGCCACACCCATGGCACTCGGGCGTCGGCTCCCTTCCGGCAACCCGACACAGGTACCTCCCGAAGCAACCATGCCCCGAGAGGACCTGCGTCAGCCGGAAGGAGAGCGTGCCATGGCCGCGGTCCAGCCATTGCAGCAGAACCGGGCGGACCCCCTCGATGGTACGGAGGCCCGCGGTCGGTCGCGCCAACCTCGCCCCCCACACCTCCACCATTTCGCGGCGGAACTCATCCCGCCGCGCCTCCACCTCTCGCGGTGCCGGCCTACTGCCCTGGCCTCGCGCCTCCTCGCGCCAGTGATATACTGACGAGAGGGTCCTCGCCTCCAGGTCCCAGGGCAGGGATCCGGCCAGCACGCATGCCGCCTCCACTCCTACCGTTCGATAGCCCCGTATCACCCTGACCGCCATCGCCCTCTGCACACGTTGCAGCAGGGCGATATTTCGGCTTGTCAGGGTGTCGGCCCACACTGGGGCTCCGTACAGGGCCATCGAACGGACCACTCCCAGGTACAGCCGCCGGCAGGAGGCCCTGGGCCCCCCCAAATTAGGGAGTATACGCCCAAAGGCTGCGGCTGCACCTACGCATTTCTGCGCCAACTGCTCGAAGTGCGGGCGGAAACTCCACCGGCTGTCGAGGATGAGGCCCAGGTATCTCATCGTCGACTTGACACCGATGGAAGTTCCGCCCACTATCAATTGTGATCCAGCGGGTGGGGCTTTCCGAGGTCCGTGAAAACACAGGGCCTCGGATTTGTGGAGGGCAACCTCCAACCCCAACCGCCGGATCCTCCCCACCACCTGTGCCACCCCAGCCGTGGCCAGTATCGCGGCGCGCCGGTAGGTGCTGCCGCGGGCCGTCACGAGCGTGTCGTCAGCGTAACACGTCACGTCGACGCCCCGCAAATTTCGGCCCCGCAGCACCCAGTCGTAGCCGATGTTCCACAGGAGAGGTCCGAGGACCGACCCCTGTGGAACACCGCATGTCACCCCCCGACTTTTCCACCCCGACTGCGTCGGATAGGTGACGGCCCTCTCGGAGAGATAGGCCGCCACGACCCGACGCAGGTACCCCGGCACACCATGGTACCTCAGTGCCTCCTTTATCGTTTCCCAGGGGAGGGTATTAAAGGCGTTGGCGATGTCTAATGACACCGCCAAGACGACCTCCCCCTGGGACACCGCTTCCTCCGCCAGGGCCCTCACCCGCGCAACCGCGCCGACGGTGGACCTGCCCTGACGGAAGCCGAACTGGAACGCACTGAGGTCCGGACCAATTCCCTCAAGATGGTCGACGAGGCGGGCAGCTATTATGCGTTCGAACAGCTTGCCCACCTCGTCGAGCAACACGATCGGCCGATACGCCGACGGCGAGTCGGCCGGTCGCCCCTCCTTCTTCAGCAGGACCAGTTTTCCCGTCTTCCACCTGCGTGGAAACTGGCCCTGCTCGAGGCACGCTCCAAAGAGCGCCCTCACCCGTGGCTCGAGCGGACCGAGCATCAGCGCTAAGGCCCGTCCCGGCACACCGTCAGGCCCCGGGGCGACATTCTTGCCCCGGAGCCGCAACACCGCCGCCTTCAGCTGACCCTCGGTCAGCTCGGGTACGGACACTCCCGCGCCCTCCTCCTCCTCCTCCCGCCCGGCCGCCGCCATTGGCGGAGGAACGTGGCCGGCCCTGTTCGGAAACAGGGATCCGACCACCCGGTCCAGGACCTGCTGCTGGAGACTTTGCGTCAAGGGGGGAGCCCAGGCGCGAAGCTTCTGCCTCACCAACCTGTACGGCCTCCCCCAAGGATCGCTGTTCAACGTCTCCAGCATTTCCTCCTCCGCCAATGCCTTGGCGTTCGCTATGGCCACCTTCAGGGTAGTGGAACACTCCCTGTAGGCGGCATAGAGCCGGGCCTCCTCCACCTCGTCCCTCCTCCTCCGCCTCCGGGACCGGGTGTACCGGCGCCTCGCCGCTACGCACGCTGCGCGCAGCTGCGCGAGCTCCTCACTCCACCAGTACACCTGGCGCCGGGCTCGGGGTGGGCCCGCTCGGGGCATGGCCGCGTCACAGACGCGCGACATGGCCATCCCGAGCCACTCCACCTCCCGCTCCACCTCTACCGGGCCTTCCGGCACGGGTGTCCAGGCTTGGACCACGGCCGCCTCCACTAGCACGTCCGGGTCCATACGCCTGAGCACCCAGCGCGGGCCTCCCCCTCGCGGGGGTCGGCTTGGACCGCTCGGGGTACCTGGAGGAGAGGAAACGTTAAATCGGACATACAAGTGGTCCGACAACGTCTCCACCCCCTCCAGCACTTCCCAGCCCTGAATACGGCGCGCCAGGGCGGCATTGGCGAACGAGACGTCCACGATTGAGCCGCCCTGTTGCCGCACGCACGTATTTGCCGACCCCCGGTTCAACACAACCAGCCCGGTCTCCACCAGCCAATCCTCTACTAACTCACCGCGCGCGTCCGTCGCCGGGGATCCCCAGGCCATGGACTTGGCATTGAGATCCCCGGCAACGAGCACCATGCTGGGGCGACTCTGGCCAATCACAGCCGCGACCTCGGTCAGGAACTGCTCGAAGTCCGACAGGCTGCGATTGGGTGAGAAGTACGCCCCAACTGTCATTGTCCCCCCAATGTGTGCTGCGACCCATCCCCGACCCCTCATCACTCTTTCGAGGGGGGGGGACCCAGCGGCGTCCTGGGCGACTACGGCCACCGAGCCCTCGAGATCTTGCGCCCAGTTGGATCTGGGCGGGACGAAGTAGGGCTCGGCGATGACGGCCACTTGTATCAACCACTGCGCCATGCTCTGGATCAGCAGATCCTGAGCTCTAGCACAGTGGTTGATATTCGCCTGGAGGAACTTGATTGCCATTAAATGGCGGTGTCCATCAAGTTCCCCCCGGCCCCGGCTGCGACACTAGCATCCGGGCGGACAGGCGGCGAGGAGACCCTGAGGCCATCGCCGCCCTTCCTCCCCCTCCTCCTTGTGCGGGGGGCAGCACACTCTTTGCTGCCCACCGTATGCCCTGCGGGCTTTTTAGCCGCCTCGCACAGGCTGCAGTGCGGGGCGGCCGAGCATTGGCCGGCTTTATGGCCGGGCTGACCGCAGCGATAACACTGATCGCTGCGATCCACGGCCTCCGTCGGGCACGCCTGCCGGACATGGCCCAGCTCCAAGCAGCGGTAGCACCGCATGGGTCTGGGCTCCAGCAGACGCACTTGGGCGGCCACCCACCCGACTAGCAGGCGGCCACCGTCCACCACCTTCTTGGCGGCGGCCACCGGGCAGCGCACCCACAACGTGCCGAGACCCGCGAAGTCCTTGCGGATCTCGCCTGACTTCACCGCCTCGGCGGAGCACTCACCCGTTCGGGTCACCGCAGCCACCACCTCAGTTATAGAGACCGAGTCGTCCAGGCCCGAGATGCGCATTTCTGCACACTTCGTGGGCCTAGAGACGCGGACCTCATCCTCCTTGAAGGCCTCCCTGAGCTTATTGGCAAGGGAGTCTGCCTTCTCGCCACTGGAGGCGCCTGGTACCTCCAGGATACGCGCCCCAGTGGCCGCCGTTCTAAACCGAACGCCCGAGGCGATTCCAAGGTCGGCCAGGTCAATCTTCGACTTGGCCTCCTTCATCATCGCCTCGTAGGTTATGCCGTTCTCTACGGCCGCCGGCTGCAGTGTGAGCACCACAGCCGACGACCGGGGAGGACTGAGCTTTTGGGGGCGCGTCGCACCCTTCTTCGCCGCAGGGGGGGTGGGAGCAGATGGGGCCTTCTTCTTGGCCCCACGCTTCACCACCACATTCCAGCCCTCTGCCGTCGACGCGGGCGCCGGTGGGAGAGGGCGTGGCACACTCTGCTGGGGGGCAGCCTTGACAGCGGTCCCCTTCTTCTTTCCTCTCTTCCCTCCCAGTTGGGCGGGAGGGGGTGGTGCAGGGGCACTCGTCTTGCCCTTTCCGCCCTTTTGGGCAGGAGGAGGAGGCAAAGGAGTGCTCCTCTTTCCCGTGCCCTTGTCTTTCCCTCCCTGTTGGGCGGGAGGGGGAGGAGGCACGGCCGATGGCGCCGTAGTAGCCGCGGGCCCCTTCCGGTCCGCGGCAAGTGGAGGGCGGAGGCGCTTCTCCGGTAGGAGCCGCTCCTCCAATGCCTCGAATCTCGCGCTCATCATGCCCCCGACTTGAAGCATAATGGAGCGCGAGAGCTCCTCTACAAATGAGGCGGTCACCGGCTGCTCGCTCTGCGGAAAAGGAAGGAAAAGTTCCACACGGTGATTTGAATCTCCGGCCCTAGCGCACGGCCGCCTACTTCTTACACCGCTCGGCCAGTCACACATATAACCTAACCTAACCTAACCTAACCTAACCTAACCTAACCTAACCTAACCTAACCTAACCTAACCTAACCTAACCTAACCTAACCTAACCTAACCTAACCTAACCTTTTTTTTTTTTTTTTTTTTTTTTTTGACGGAGTGGAAATGCTCTTACGCATCCCCTCGACTTAGGGCTGTCGAGGGGTATGTGGGACTCACTCCTCGAGATGGTATGAGGAGTCACTACCCACTAAAACCACTCCGGCGTTTCTCCCTCCTGCCTGTAGTGGGGACACAGTGTGATCCAGCGGACTTCAAACCACTGTGTCCCCAGGCCGCACCGGCCTAAACATGTGGCCAGTGCTCCCGCGCCGATGAGGGGAAGGGTCGAACGCGGCGATCCTTCCCCCAGACGGGTGGAGTCCAACGTGGTCCCTACACCACGGACTCCAAGGGCGTGAGACGAGCGTACTGCGCCCGCCTCCTGCCCCTCCGTCTGCGCCGGAGCGGGGGTGCGTCGACCTCGTCTTCGCGCTCCCGCTCCGCGGCCTCCTTCTGTGAGATGACTGTCTCGCAGAAGGAGGCCACTGCCTCCCAGGATCTCTCGCTGCGGAGCATGAACGCCACTACGGCGTGCAGCGAGAGATCCTCCGCCCCCATTTCCATCGCCAGGTCTTGGCGCTCCAGATCCCAACGGCCACACTCTTCCAGAGTGTGTTGGGCCGTGTCGTCCGGAGCGCCACATTCACTACATTGCGGACTCGGTTCCCTCCCTATCCGGTGCAGGTAGTGGCCGAAACAACCATGTCCGGTCACCACCTGCGTCATCCGGAATCCGAGTCCGCCGTGCCCTCTGTCCAGCCACCCCTCCAGTGACGGGAGGACTGCCCCTATGGTACGGGTTCCATAGGGGGAGTCCTCCAGCTCCTCCTTCCACCTCTCTCGCAGCCGTCGAGCTGCCATTCGGCGAGCTCCCTCGACCACTTCGGGGCCAGGGCGGTCCCCACGCGCCCTGGCCTCGGCCCTCACACGGTACGTCTCCGCGTGCACCCCGGCATCCAGCTCCCATGGCGGGGTGCAAGCGAGGACGCACGCCGCCGCGTGTGACACGGTCACATAGGCCCTCGCGATTCGGCAGGCCACTATTCTCTGTGGCCTGCGCAGGAGGGCCTTGTTCCGGGCCGACAACTTATCCGCCCATATGGGGGCCCCGTACAGCGCCATGCTCCGGATGACTCCGGCAAACAGACGCCTGCACGGGGTCCCCGGTCCACCCAGATTGGGCAGCAGCCTCCCAAGGGCCGCTGCCGCGCCCACGATTCGGGGAGCCAACCTACGGAAGTGCTCCCCGAAATCCCACTTCCGGTCCAGATCAAGGCCAAGATATTTAATCGTGGCCTTGATCCGGACCCTTTCCCCTCCGATTTGGAGCGTGTCCCCCGCCCCCCGCCCCCAACCTCGGCCACCGAATACGATGGCCTCAGTTTTGGCGAGGGACACGCCCAAACCCAACAGGCCAATGCGGCCGACCGCGAGTTCCGCCGCGACCTCCGCCCTCCTCTTCGCCTCGCGGAACTCCTTCCCCCGCACTGCCACCATAGTGTCATCGGCATAACATATGGTGACCGTGCGGGGAAGCTGCACCCCCCGTATGGCCCAATCATACCCGATGTTCCACAGGAGGGGTCCGAGCACGGACCCCTGTGGAACACCGCATGTCATATTTCGGGCCATAATTCCCCCCTCCGTCTCGTAGAGCACTACCCTATCTGTAAGGTAGTGCTCTACAACCCTCCTCAGGTAGGGAGGCACTCGATGGTAAATGAGTGCCTCCCTTATCACCCCGTAGGGGAGGGTGCCAAACGCGTTGGCGATATCTAGCGATACCGCCACCACACCCTCCCCCCTGCCTGCTGCGTCTTCGCTGAAGTCCCTGAGGGACTTCAGCGCGTCCATCGTGGACCGCCCCTCCCGGAACCCGTGCTGCCGATCGCACAGGCCCGGGCCCGCATCCTGCCGATCGCACAGGCCCGGGCCCGCATCGTTCAGGTGGTCGACGATGCGGCTGGACAGGATCCGCTCCAGCATTTTCCCCACCTCGTCCAAGAGGACGATGGGGCGATAGCCGGAGGGACTGTCCGCAGGGCGGCCCTCTTTGCGCAGCAGGCACAACCTCCCCTCCTTCCAGCATCTCGGGAATCGCCCCTCCTTCAGACAATCGTCGTATAGGAGTTTGAGGCGATTCCCGAGATGCTGCAGGGCTACCGGGAGGACTCTCCCCGGCACCCCGTCCGGCCCTGGGGCCTTCTTCCGTCCCCGCAGGCGGTCTATGGCCCACTTGAACTCGTCGTCCGTGATGGGCGGGACGACGAGTTCATGCGGGGCCGGCTCCGCCGAGTGGATGGACATACTCGGCGGAGCAAACTCTGGCACTGCGGGGAACAAACCCTCGACCACTCGCGCGAGGAGTTCCGGCTCCAGCGAGTCCATGGGGGGGGCATGCTGCATCCGGTTCCGGACCAGCTTGTACGGCCTCCCCCATGGGTCTCTGTCCAGTGTGGCCAGGAACTCCTCGCGCGCCTCCTCCTTCCTCCGGGAGATCTCCTTCTGGAGATCTCCCTTTGCCCTCCTGAGGGCCTCATATAGGAGGCCCTCCTCCTCCGCCGTGTGCCGACGGCGCCTACAGCGGGTGTAGGCCCGGCGAGCACGGTTACCGGTGGCACGGAGAGCCGCAATCTCTTCCGTCCACCAGTAGACCTGCCTCCTCGCCGGCACCCGCCGCGTCCGAGGCATCGAAGCGTCGCACACCTCCTGCAACGTCGCCCGGAAGTGTGCCGCACGCTCCTCTACCTCGGCGCCCCTCGGCAGGGGCTCCCCCCACGCCTGGACCGCGGCCGCCTCCTCCACCATCTCCGGGTCCAGGCGCGAGACGGTCCACCTCGGAAGCTGCGAGGTGGCCCGTCTCCCCCTCCTCAGGCCTGGCGGTGCTGCGCCGCCGGCCGTGGTGTGGACCCTCATCCGAACGTACAGATGATCGGAGAGGGTCTCCACGTCCTCCAGGACACGCCAATCAGCGATGCGTGCGGCGATTGCGGGGGTGGCGAACGAAACGTCCACAATCGACCCCCCCTGCCGCCGCACGCATGTGTTGGTCGTGCCCCGGTTCAGCACCGCCAGACCTGTCGCGACCGTCCATTCCCCAAGGGCTTCGCCCTTGGGGTTTGTGACGGCCGCCCCCCACATCGGGCTCTTGGCATTGAGGTCCCCCAGCACGATGACCTGTGCCGGGTTCCCTCGCCTCACCACTCCTCCCACCAATTCTAGGTAGGCCTCAAATGCCCGCAGCGGCCGATTTGGGGAGAAATACACCCCCACAAGGAGGGTATCTCCCCATTTGGCCGCCGCGAGACCCGGCCCCCGCTCCACCTGCGTGAGGGGGAGAGCATCCCCCCCTCTTGGCCCCACAATCGCCACTGAGCCGTCCGTCGCCCCCACCCAGTTGGGCTGGGGAGGGACGAAGTACGGCTCCGCCACCACCGCAACGTCAACACTCCACTCGGCCATGACCTGCATTAGCAGGTCCTGGGCGCGAGCAGAGTGATTGACGTTGCCCTGCAGGATGTCTAAATGCCGGTGTACTGGCATTTAGACATCCATGCGAGTTACCTCCGGGGCCGGTGTGGCGCGAATAGTGTTGGCCGACACCGGGGCGACGGCTGGGGGCTCCCTCCCTCGGACTTCTGGTGGGGCGCATGAGATGCCCCCCATCATGTGCCCCGCGGGGCGCTTGGCCAGGTGGCAGACTGCACAGAAGGCCTTCACTTCTTTGCAGTCCGTCATCCTGTGGCCGGGCTTGCTGCACCTGAAGCACAGCTCGCTACGGTCCACAGGAGACGGACACATGGCCCTCGTGTGCCCCTGGCCTAGACAACGGTAGCAGCGCATCGCTACCGTGTCCACCGTCTTTATTTGGGCCGCCGACCACCCCACAATAATACGCCCCTCTGCGAGGAGGGCGTTGGCCGCGGTGACCGGGCACTGCACCAGGGCCGACCCTGTGCCGTTGCGCAGCACCCGGATCTTCCCCACCTTCAATTGGGCGACCGTGCAGCCGCCCTTCTTGGCGATCGCCTCCGCCACCGCCTCCATGGTGGCCGTCTCATCCAGGCCCGTCACCTGGATGCCAGCCATCTTGACGGGCCTGTAGACATGCGCCACGTCGCCGACTAGCTCCGCAATCCTCCTGCAGAGTTCGTCGGCCGAGCGGCCCCCGTTCTCCCCTGGGACCTCGATGATTCGGGCCCCAGTGGCCGTCTTTCGGACCCTCACGTGGTCCAACCCCACCTCCGCCAGGCCGAAGGAAGTGGTGGCCTTGGTCATGACGGAGGCGTACGACGCCTCCGCCTCCGGCTTTAGGGCCACCACGACCGCCGCCGTGTTCGGCGCTGCCAACTTTCTTGGCTGAGGGGCGGGCTTTTTGGCTGCAGCTACCGGTGCTGCAGCCGCCTTTGGGCCCTTCCCCTTTCCCCTCCCCTTCCGCACCACCTCTACCCAGGACGCCTGGGGAGGTGGTTGCGCCGTCGGTGTCCCGTTCGAGGCGGGAGCGGGCCTCGGGGGCTTGGTGGCCGGCCCTGGAGAGGGCACGGCCGCACTCTTCTGAGCGCTCTTCGCAGGAGGGGCCCGCTTCGCGATCGGCACCGCCCGCGGCACGGCCGCTGGCCCAGGCTGGGCAGCAGGGGTACCGGCAGCCGCAGCCGCCGCCCTCTTTCTGTCCGCCGCCAGGGATGGGCGGAGGATAGGTTCCGCGGGGAGACGCCTCTCCAGCTCCCCGAGCCGGACGTTCAGCATCTCCCCCATGCCGCGGCACCTGTCGTGGATCACTTCGCCGAGGGACAGGAAGAGCTCTTTCTTGAGCTCTCCTATCACCTCGGCGAACTCCTGGACCCCAACAGCCAGCGGTGCAGAGGTTGCGGGAGCAGCGGCCTTCCTGTCGGAAAACGCGGTGCGCAGGGCCTTTGTTTCCGACGTTAGGAGCGCCACTTGCTCCCGCATCCGCTTATTGTCGGCCCGCAGGATGCGGACCTCCTCCGACTCAGTGTGGGACTGCAGGACTTCTGTGGCCTCCAGGATGTCCCGGCAGGCCACGTTCATCCTGCCCCACACTGCGCCCTTCAAGTTTCCGCACTTGGCGGCCTCCTCCATAATCACATGGGCGGCGGAGCGTGCGCTCTCCAGCCACCCATTCCTCTCCATACCCGTAACAGCTTCGGGGCTGCACTCCCTCGAAGGCTCACTTAGGCAGGGAGATCCTACGCCTCCCCTCCCCCTTCTTTGGGAGGAGCGGGAGCCGCGGGACCCGCGCGAGCCCAGCGTGGGGAAGCTTAGGCGGTATTCCGCCGCCGCATCCGCATCGTTCTCAAACTCCGCGAACTCCAATTCGCGGAGCTTGGATTTGGCCGCAGCCAGCCCCGTATAGGCCCCCTTTACTTGGGTGGCCCTCCCTCTACGAGCCGAGTTGACCTTGGCCCCCTCGAGCTCGTCCCCCCCCTCGGCAATGGGCCGCTTGGCTGCCCTTCCGTACGTCGGTCCCACTTTGGAAACCACCAACGTTTCCATTTCCACCTCCTCGTCCGAGGAAAGTTCGGAAAGGTCGACCTGCACGGTCTCCCTGACCTCCCTTTCCTCCCCCCTAGCCTTTGAAGGCCCCGCCTCCATACCCCCCTTCTTTTCCCCCCACTCAGCCCCCTCCAGCAGGAAGGATGGCTGAGAAAAGTCGAAAAGAAATCGACCCCAACTCGACTTGTATGAAAAACAGGTCAAGCGTGAGTCGATCGAAAAACACAAACTTAAGAAATTTTCGGGAGAAAATTAATTTCTCCCGAACCCCCCCACGTAATACGGCGCGAGTGGTGTCGTTCGACAGCACTCGCGACCGGCTACCCCCAAACAAATCCCTAACTACCCCCTCCCTTTCCTGCAGGAGGTACAACCCTCGGAAAAGTTTTACAAACTTAACCGAAAGTTGGACGACACTGCAGGAAAAGAATAGCAATCCGCTATTTGCCTAATAACTTTGGACACGAGTGTCCAAAAATTATGCGGCAAATAGCAGTGCACGCACCCTCCCGAGCTCTAACAGATACAAGAAGAAAAACAAGAAAAAACCAAAAACCGTAAAACAAAAAACCAAAAACCAACTTAAAATGAAGTTTAGTGATTTCGAAATTGGAACGCAAGGGTTATGACAGAATCACGTTCTCCTTAATAACTCCAGGACCAAAAGTCCTGGAATTATGGGGGTACCGGCAACCTGTCAAAACCGTTAAGCTGAACCAATTCCGAAACCAAAAACCGAAGAAAAAGCAAAAGAGAATTAAATATGATTTTTTGAAATTCCCAAAATTTGGTACAAATTTCGGGAATTACAAAAAACAGAAAAACGAGAATAACTTTGTAACCAATAGAGATATCCGCACCGAACAAAAGACAACCTCTGGGCACAGTGAATTCGAAACTACCCTCCTAAGACCAGCACTATCCTCTTATTTAGGTGGTTCGAAAACCTGTAACCTAACCTAACCTAACCTAACCTAACCTAACCTAAACTAACCTAACCTAACCTAACCTAACCTAACCTAACCTAACCTAACCTAACCTAACCTAACCTAACCTAACCTAACCTAACCTAACCTAACCTAACCTAACCTAACCTAACCTAACCTAACCTAACCTAACCTAACCTAACCTAACCTAACCTAACCTAACCTAACCTAACCTAACCTAACCTAACCTAACCTAACCTAACCTAACCTAACCTAACCTAACCTAACCTAACCTAACCTAACCTAACCTAACCTAACCTAACCTAACCTAACCTAACCTAACCTAACCTAACCTAACCTAACCTAACCTAACCTAACCTAACCTAACCTAACCTAACCTAACCTAACCTAACCTAACCTAACCTAACCTAACCTAACCTAACCTAACCTAACCTAACCTAACCTAACCTAACCTAACCTAACCTAACCTAACCTAACCTAACCTAACCTAACCTAACCTAACCTAACCTAACCTAACCTAACCTAACCTAACCTAACCTAACCTAACCTAACCTAACCTAACCTAACCTAACCTAACCTAACCTAACCTAACCTAACCTAACCTAACCTAACCTAACCTAACCTAACCTAACCTAACCTAACCTAACCTAACCTAACCTAACCTAACCTAACCTAACCTAACCTAACCTAACCTAACCTAACCTAACCTAACCTAACCTAACCTAACCTAACCTAACCTAACCTAACCTAACCTAACCTAACCTAACCTAACCTAACCTAACCTAACCTAACCTAACCTAACCTAACCTAACCTAACCTAACCTAACCTTTTTTTTTTTTTTTTTTTTTTTTTTTTTTTGACGGAGTGGAAATGCTCTTACGCATCCCCTCGACTTAGGGCTGTCGAGGGGTATGTGGGACTCACTCCTCGAGATGGTATGAGGAGTCACTACCCACTAAAACCACTCCGGCGTTTCTCCCTCCTGCCTGTAGTGGGGACACAGTGTGATCCAGCGGACTTCTATCCACTGTGTCCCCAGGCCGCACCGGCCTAAACATGTGGCCGGTGCTCCCGCGCCGATGAGGGGAAGGGTCGAACGCGGCGATCCTTCCCCCAGACGGGAGGAGTCCAACTGTGGTCCCTACACCACGGACTCCTTAGGGCATGAGACGGGCGAACTGCGCCCGCCTCCTGCCCCTCCGCCTACGCCGGAGCGGGGGTGCGTCGACCTCGTCTTCGCGCTCCCGCTCCGCGGCCTCCTTCTGTGAGATAACTGTCTCGCAGAAGGAGGCCACTGCCTCCCAGGATCTCTCGCTGCGGAGCATGAACGCCACTACGGCGTGCAGCGAGAGATCCTCCACACCTCCCATCTCCATCACCAGGTCTTGGCGCTCCAGATCCCAACGGCCACACTCTTCCAGAGTGTGTTGGGCCGTGTCATCCGGAGCGCCACATTCACTACATTGCGGACTCGGCTCCCTTCCTATCCGGTGCAGGTAGTGGCCGAAACAACCATGTCCGGTCACCACCTGCGTCACCCGGAATCCGAGTCCGCCGTGCCCTCTGTCCAGCCACCCCTCCAGTGACGGGAGGACTGCCCCTATGGTACGGGTTCCATAGGGGGAGTCCTCCAGCTCCTCTTTCCACCTCTCTCTCAGCCGTCTGGCTGCCGTTCGGCGAGCCCCCTCAACCTCCTCGGGGCCAGGGCGGTCCCCACGCGCCCTGGCCTCGGCCCTCACACGGTACGTCTCCGCGTGCACCCCGGCATCCAGCTCCCATGGCGGGGTGCAGGCGAGGACGCACGCCGCCGCGTGTGACACGGTCACATAGGCCCTCGCGATTCGGCAGGCCACTATTCTCTGTGGCCTGCGCAGGAGGGCCTTGTTCCGGGCCGACAATCTATCCGCCCATATGGGGGCCCCGTACAGCGCCATGCTCCGGATGACACCGGCAAACAGGCGCCTGCACGGGGTCCCCGGTCCACCCAGGTTGGGCAACAGCCTCCCAAGGGCCGCCGCCGCGGCCACGATTCGGGGAGCCAACCTACGGAAATGCTCCCCGAAATCCCACTTCCGGTCCAGATCAAGGCCAAGATATTTAATCGTGGCCTTGATCCGGACCCTCTCCCCTCCGATTTGGAGCGTGTCCCCCGCCCCCCGCCCCCAACCTCGGCCACCGAATACGATGGCCTCAGTTTTGGCGAGGGACACGCCCAAACCCAACAGGCCAATGCGGCCGACCGCGAGTTCCGCCGCGACCTCCGCCCTCCTCTTCGCCTCGCGGAACTCCTTCCCCCGCACTGCCACCATAGTGTCATCGGCATAACATATGGTGACCGTGCGGGGAAGCTGCACCCCCCGTATGGCCCAATCATACCCGATGTTCCACAGGAGGGGTCCGAGCACGGACCCCTGTGGAACACCGCATGTCATATTTCGGGCCATAATTCCCCCCTCCGTCTCGTAGAGCACTACCCTATCTGTAAGGTAGTGCTCCACAACCCTCCTCAGGTAGGGAGGCACTCGGTGGTAAATGAGTGCCTCCCTTATCACCCCGTAGGGGAGGGTGCCAAACGCGTTGGCGATATCTAACGATACCGCCACCACACCCTCCCCCCTGCCTGCTGCGTCTTCGCTGAAGTCCCTGAGGGACTTCAGCGCGTCCATCGTGGACCGCCCCTCCCGGAACCCGTACTGCCGATCGCACAGGTCCGGGCCCGCACCGTTCAGGTGGTCGACGATGCGGCTGGACAGGATCCGCTCCAGCATTTTCCCCACCTCGTCCAATAGGACGATGGGGCGATAGCCGGAGGGACTGTCCGCAGGGCGGCCCTCTTTGCGCAGCAGGCACAATCTCCCCTCCTTCCAGCATCTCGGGAATCGCCCCTCCTTCAGACAATCGTCGTACAGGAGTTTGAGGCGGTTCCCGAGATGCTGCAGGGCTACCGGGAGGACTCTCCCCGGCACCCCGTCCGGCCCTGGGGCCTTCTTCCGTCCCCGTAGGCGGTCTATGGCCCACTTGAACTCGTCGTCCGTGATGGGCGGGACGACGAGTTCACGCGGGGCCGGCTCCGCCGAGTGGATGGACATACTCGGCGGAGCAAACTCCGGCACTACGGGGAACAATCCCTCCACCACTCGCGCGAGGAGTTCCGGCTCCAGCGAGTCCATGGGGGGGGCATGCTGCATCCGGTTCCGGACCAGCTTGTACGGCCTCCCCCATGGGTCTCTGTCCAGTGTGGCCAGGAACTCCTCGCGCGCCTCCTCCTTCCTTCGGGAGATCTCCTTCTGGAGATCTCCCTTTGCCCTCCTGAGGGCCTCATATAGGAGGCCCTCCTCCTCCGCCGTATGCCGACGGCGCCTGCAGCGGGTGTAGGCCCGGCGAGCACGGTTACCGGTGGCACGGAGAGCCGCAATCTCTTCCGTCCACCAGTAGACCTGCCTCCTCGCCGGCACCCGCCGCGTCCGAGGCATCGAAGCGTCGCACACCTCCTGCATCGTCGCCCGGAAGTGTGCCGCACGCTCCTCTACCTCGGCGCCCCTCGGCAGGGGCTCCCCCCACGCCTGGACCGCGGCCGCCTCCTCCACCATCTCCGGGTCCAGGCGCGAGACGGTCCACCTCGGAAGCTGCGAGGTGGCCCGTCTCCCCCTCCTCAGGCCTGGCGGTGCTGCGCCGCCGGCCGTGGTGTGGACCCTCATCCGAACGTATAGATGATCGGAGAGGGTCTCCACGTCCTCCAGGACACGCCAATCAGCGATGCGTGCGGCGATTGCGGGGGTGGCGAACGAAACGTCCACAATCGACCCCCCCTGCCGCCGCACGCATGTGTTGGTCGTGCCCCGGTTCAGCACCGCCAGACCTGTTGCGACCGTCCATTCCCCAAGGGCTTCGCCCTTGGGGTTTGAGACGGCCGACCCCCACATCGGGCTCTTGGCGTTGAGGTCCCCCAGCACGATGACCTGTGCCGGGTTCCCTCGCCTCACCACTCCTCCTACCACCTCTAAAAAGGCCTCGAACTCTCGCAGCGGCCGATTTGGGGAGAAATACACCCCCACAAGGAGGGTATCTCCCCATTTGGCCGCCGCGAGCCCCGGCCCCCGCTCCACCTGCGTGAGGGGGAGAGCATCCCCCCCTCTCGGCCCCACAATTGCCACTGAGCCGTCCGTCGCCCCGACCCAGTTGGACTGGGGAGGGACGAAGTACGGCTCCGCCAGGATCGCAACGCCAATGCTCCACTCGGCCATGACCTGCATTAGCAGGTCCTGGGCGCGAGCAGAGTGGTTGGCGTTGCCCTGTAGGATGTCTAAATACCGGTGTACTGGCATTTAGACATCCATGCGTGTTACTTCCGGGGCCGGTGTGGCGCGACTGTTGTTGGCCGCCGCCGGGGCGACGGCTGGGGGCTCCCTCCCTCGGACTTCTGGGGGGGCGCACGAGATGCCCCCCATCATGTGCCCCGCGGGGCGCTTGGCCAGGTGGCACACCGCACAGAAGGCCTTTACCTCCTTGCAATCCGCCATCCTGTGGCCGGGCTTGCTGCACCTAAAGCACAGCTCGCTACGGTCCACAGGTGACGGACACATGGCCCTCGTGTGCCCCTGGCCTAGACAACGGTAGCAGCGCATCGCTACCGTGTCCACCGTCTTTATTTGGGCCGCCGACCACCCCACAATAATACGCCCCTCTGCGAGGAGGGCGTTGGCCGCGGTGACCGGGCACTGCACCAGGGCCGACCCTGTGCCGTTGCGCAGCACCCGGATTTTCCCCACCTTGAGGTCTGCAGTCGTGCAGCCGCCCTTGGTGGCAATCGCCACCGCCACCGCCTCCGAGGTGGCCGTCTCATCCAGGCCCGTCACCTGGATGCCAGCCATCTTGACGGGCCTGTAAACATGCGCCACGTCGCCGACAAGCTCCCCGATCCTCCGGCAGAGTTCGTCGGCCATGCGGCCTCCGTTCTCCCCTGGGACCTCGATGATTCTGGCCCCAGTGGCCGTCTTCCGGACCCGGACATGGTCCAGCCCTACCTCGGCCAGGCCGAAGGAAGTGGTGGCCTTGGTCATGACGGAGGCATACGACGCCTCCGCCTCCGGCTTTAGGGCCACCACGACCGCCGCCGTGTTCGGCGCTGCCAACTTTCTTGGCTGGGGGGCGGACTTTTTGGCTGCAGCTACCGGTGCTGCAGCCGACTTGGGGCCCTTCCCCTTTCCCCTCCCTTTCCGCACCACCTCTACCCAGGACGCCTGGGGAGGTGGTTGCGCCGTCGGTGTCCCGTTCGAGTCGGGAGCGGGCCTCGGGGGCTTGGTGGCCGGCCCTGGAGAGGGCACGGCCGCACTCTTCTGAGCGCTCTTCGCAGGAGGGGTCTGCTTCGCGATCGGCACCGCCCGCGGCACGGCCGCTGGCCCAGGCTGGGCAGCAGGGGTACCGGCAGCCGCAGCCGCAGCCCTCTTTCTGTCCGCCGCCAGGGATGGGCGGAGGATAGGTTCCGCGGGGAGACGCTTTTCCAGCTCCCCGAGCCGGACATTCAGCATCTCCCCCATGCCGCGGAACCTATCGTGAATAACCTCCCCTAGTGATAGGAAGAGCTCCTTCTTGAGCTCCCCTATCACTGCCACAAGATCCTGGGCCCCACCAGCCAGCGGCGCCGGAGTTGCGGGAGGAGTGGCCTTCCTGTCGGAGAACGCCGACCGCAGGGCCTTCGTCTCCGACCGGAGGATCGCCATCTGCTCCCGCATCCTCTTATTGTCGGCCCTCAAAATCCTCAACTCCTCAGTCTCCGTGCGGGACTGGAGGAATTCCGTGGCCTCCAGGATGTCCTGGCAGGCCACGTTCATCCTCCCCCACACTTCCCCTTTCAGGTTGCCGCATTTCGCGGCCTCCTTCAGTATAACGCGGGCGGCAGAGCGCGCGCTCTCAAGCCACCCGTCTCTGTCCGCTTCCGCTTCGCTAGCGGGACTGCGCTCCCTCGATATGTCCGCTTTCGCTCCCCTCCCCCTTCTCGGGGAAGAACGAGAGCCTCGTGAGCCACGCGCTCCCAGCGTTGGGAAGCTCACTCTGTACTCGGCCGCCGCGTCCGCGTCCGCCTCGAATTCCGCGAACTCCAGTTCGCGGAGCTTCGACTTGGCCGCGGCCAGCCCCGAGTACGCCCCTTTCGGCTGCGAAACCCTCCCCCTACGAGCCGAGTTGACCTTCGCCGACTCGTGCTCGTCCCCCCCTGCGGCAATGGGCCGCTTAGAAGCGCGACCGTACGTCGCCCCTCCCTCCCTGGAGACCACCGTCTCCATCTCCGCTTCGTCCGAGGAAGAGTCGGACAGGTTGACCTGTACGGTCGCCCTGGCCTCCCCTTCCTCATACCCGGCCATAGAAGGCCCCGCCTCCATGACCCCCTTCGTTTCCCCCCACTCAGCCCCCTCCAGCAGGAAGGATGGCTGAGAAATGGGAAAAAAGAAAAATCAAAAAACTCGCTAGTATGAAAAAACGGTCAAGAGCGAGTCGACCGAATTTACAAACTTAAGCAAATTTTCGGGAGAAAATTAATTTCTCCCGAACCCCCCCACGTAATACGGCGCGAGTGGTGTCGTTCGACAGCACTCGCGACCGGCTACCCCCAAACAAATTCCCTAAAATCCCCTCCCTTTCCTGCAGGAGATACAACCCTCGGAAAAATTTTACAAATTTAACCGAAAGTTGGACGACACTGCAGGAAAAGAATAGCAATCCGCTATTTGCCTAATAACTTTGGACACGAGTGTCCAAAAATTATGCGGCAAATAGCAGCGCACGCACCCTCCCGAGCTCTAACAGATACAAGAAGAAAAACACGAAAAAACCAAAAACCGTAAAACAAAAAACCAAAAGCCAACTTAAAATGAAGTTTAGTGATTTGAAAATTGGACCGCACGGTCAAAGACAGAAATGTTCCCCCCCCAATAACTCCAGAACTAGAAGTCCTGGAGCTACCCGACAAAGAACAAACCTGTAAAGACCGCGGAGCAGACCAATTTCCAAATCAAAAAACAAGAGAAAAGACAACAGAGAATTAAATACGAATTTTTGAATTTTCGAAAATTTGTAACAAATTTTCGAAAACACAAAAAACAGAAAAATGAAGATAACTCGACAACCGAAAAAGCGAACCGCACGAAACAAAGAACACCCTCTGGGCACAGTGAGTCCGGATCTACCCTCCTAGTACCAGCACTATCCTACTATTTAGGTGGTCCGAAAACCTGTAACCTAACCTAACCTAACCTAACCTAACCTAACCTAACCTAACCTAACCTAACCTAACCTAACCTAACCTAACCTAACCTAACCTAACCTAACCTAACCTAACCTAACCTAACCTAACCTAACCTAACCTAACCTAACCTAACCTAACCTAACCTAACCTAACCTAACCTAACCTAACCTAACCTAACCTAACCTAACCTAACCTAACCTAACCTAACCTAACCTAACCTAACCTAACCTAACCTAACCTAACCTAACCTAACCTAACCTAACCTAACCTAACCTAACCTAACCTAACCTAACCTAACCTAACCTAACCTAACCTAACCTAACCTAACCTAACCTAACCTAACCTAACCTAACCTAACCTAACCTAACCTAACCTAACCTAACCTAACCTAACCTAACCTAACCTAACCTAACCTAACCTAACCTAACCTAACCTAACCTAACCTAACCTAACCTAACCTAACCTAACCTAACCTAACCTAACCTAACCTAACCTAACCTAACCTAACCTAACCTAACCTAACCTAACCTAACCTAACCTAACCTAACCTAACCTAACCTAACCTAACCTAACCTAACCTAACCTAACCTAACCTAACCTAACCTAACCTAACCTAACCTAACCTAACCTAACCTAACCTAACCTAACCTAACCTAACCTAACCTAACCTAACCTAACCTAACCTAACCTAACCTAACCTAACCTAACCTAACCTAACCTAACCTAACCTAACCTAACCTAACCTAACCTAACCTAACCTAACCTAACCTAACCTAACCTAACCTAACCTAACCTAACCTAACCTAACCTAACCTAACCTAACCTAACCTAACCTAACCTAACCTAACCTAACCTAACCTAACCTAACCTAACCTAACCTAACCTAACCTAACCTAACCTAACCTAACCTAACCTAACCTAACCTAACCTAACCTAACCTAACCTAACCTAACCTAACCTAACCTAACCTAACCTAACCTAACCTAACCTAACCTAACCTAACCTAACCTAACCTAACCTAACCTAACCTAACCTAACCTTTTTTTTTTTTTTTTTTTTTTTTTTGACGGAGTGGAAATGCTCTTACGCATCCCCTCGACTTAGGGCTGTCGAGGGGTATGTGGGACTCACTCCTCGAGATGGTATGAGGAGTCACTACCCACTAAAACCACTCCGGCGTTTCTCCCTCCTGCCTATAGTGGGGACACAGTGTGATCCAGCGGACTTCTATCCACTGTGTCCCCAGGCCGCACCGGCCTACACATGTAGCCGGTGCTCCCGCGCCGATGAGGGGAAGGGTCGAACGCGGCGATCCTTCCCCCAGACGGGAGGAGTCCAACTGTGGTCCCTACACCACGGACTCCTTAGGGCATGAGACGGGCGAACTGCGCCCGCCTCCTGCCCCTCCGCCTACGCCGGAGCGGGGGTGCGTCGACCTCGTCTTCGCGCTCCCGCTCCGCGGCCTCCTTCTGTGAGATAACTGTCTCGCAGAAGGAGGCCACTGCCTCCCAGGATCTCTCGCTGCGGAGCATGAACGCCACTACGGCGTGCAGCGAGAGATCCTCCACACCTCCCATCTCCATCACCAGGTCTTGGCGCTCCAGATCCCAACGGCCACACTCTTCCAGAGTGTGTTGGGCCGTGTCATCCGGAGCGCCACATTCACTACATTGCGGACTCGGCTCCCTTCCTATCCGGTGCAGGTAGTGGCCGAAACAACCATGTCCGGTCACCACCTGCGTCACCCGGAACCCGAGTCCGCCGTGCCCTCTTTCCAACCACCCCTCCAGTGACGGGAGGACTGCCCCTATGGTACGGGTTCCATAGGGGGAGTCCTCCAGCTCCTCCTTCCACCTCTCTCTCAGCCGTCGAGCTGCCATTCGGCGAGCTCCCTCGACCACTTCGGGGCCAGGGCGGTCCCCACGCGCCCTGGCCTCAGCCCTCACACGGTACGTCTCCGCGTGCACCCCGGCATCCAGCTCCCATGGCGGGGTGCACGCGAGGACGCACGCCGCCGCGTGTGACACGGTCACATAGGCCCTCGCGATTCGGCAGGCCACTATTCTCTGTGGCCTGCGCAGGAGGGCCTTGTTCCGGGCCGACAACTTATCCGCCCATATGGGGGCCCCGTACAGCGCCATGCTCCGGATGACCCCGGCAAACAGACGCCGGCACGGGGTCCCCGGTCCACCCAAATTGGGCAGCAGCCTCCCAAGGGCCGCTGCCGCACCCACGATTCGGGGAGCCAACCTACGGAAGTGCTCCCCGAAATCCCACTTCCGGTCCAGATCAAGGCCAAGATATTTAATCGTGGCCTTGATCCGGACCCCCTCCCCTCCAATTTGGAGCGTGCCCCCCGCCCCCCGCCCCCAACCTCGGCCACCGAATACGATGGCCTCAGTTTTGGCGAGGGACACGCTCAACCCCAACAGGCCAATGCGGCCGACCGCGAGTTCCGCCGCGACCTCCGCCCTCCTCTTCACCTCGCGGAACTCCTTCCCCCGCACTGCCACCATAGTGTCATCGGCATAACATATGGTGACCGTGCGGGGAAGCTGCACCCCCCGTATGGCCCAATCATACCCGATGTTCCACAGGAGGGGTCCGAGCACGGACCCCTGTGGAACACCGCATGTCATATTTCGGGCCATAATTCCCCCCTCCGTCTCGTAGAGCACTACCCTATCTGTCAGGTAGTGCTCTACAACCCTCCTCAGGTAGGGAGGCACTCGATGGTAAATGAGTGCCTCCCTTATCACCCCGTAGGGGAGGGTGCCAAACGCGTTGGCGATATCTAACGATACCGCCACCACACCCTCCCCCCTGCCTGCTGCGTCTTCGCTGAAGTCCCTGAGGGACTTCAGCGCGTCCATCGTGGACCGCCCCTCCCGGAACCCGTACTGCCGATCGCACAGGTCCGGGCCCGCACCGTTCAGGTGGTCGACGATGCGGCTGGACAGGATCCGCTCCAGCATTTTCCCCACCTCGTCCAAGAGGACGATGGGGCGATAGCCGGAGGGACTGTCCGCAGGGCGGCCCTCCTTGCGCAGCAGGCACAATCTCCCCTCCTTCCAGCATCTCGGGAATCGCCCTTCCCTCAGACAATCGTCATACAGGAGTTTGAGGCGGCTCCCGAGATGCTGCAGGGCTACCGGGAGGACTCTCCCCGGCACCCCGTCCGGCCCTGGGGCCTTCTTCCGTCCCCGTAGGCGGTCTATGGCCCACTTGAACTCGTCGTCCGTGATGGGCGGGACGACGAGTTCACGCGGGGCCGGCTCCGCCGAGTGGATGGACATACTCGGCGGAGCAAACTCCGGCACTACGGGGAACAAACCCTCGACAACTCGCGCGAGGAGTTCTGGCTCCAGCGAGTCCATGGGGGGGGCATGCTGCATCCGATTCCGGACCAGCTTGTACGGCCTCCCCCATGGGTCTCTGTCCAGTGTGGCCAGGAACTCCTCGCGCGCCTCCTCCTTCCTTCGGGAGATCTCCTTCTGGAGATCTCCCTTTGCCCTCCTGAGGGCCTCATATAGGAGGCCCTCCTCCTCCGCCGTATGCCGACGGCGCCTACAGCGGGTGTAGGCCCGGCGAGCACGGTTACCAGTGGCACGGAGAGCCGCAATCTCCTCCGTCCACCAGTACACCTGCCTCCTCGCCGGCACCCGCCGCGTCCGAGGCATTGAAGCGTCGCACACCTCCTGCAACGTCGCCCGGAAGTGTGCCGCCCGCTCCTCTAGCTCGGCGCCCCTCGGCAGAGGCTCCCCCCACGCCTGGACCGCGGCCGCCTCCTCCACCATCTCCGGGTCCAGGCGCGAGACGGTCCACCTCGGAAGCCGCGAGGTGGCCCGTCTCCCCCTCCTCAGGCCCGGCGGTGCTGCGCCGCCGGCCGTGGTGTGGACCCTCATCCGAACGTACAGATGATCGGAGAGGGTCTCCACGTCCTCCAGGACACGCCAATCAGCGATGCGTGCGGCGATTGCGGGGGTGGCGAACGAAACGTCCACAATCGACCCCCCCTGCCGCCGCACGCATGTGTCGGTCGTGCCCCGGTTCAGCACCGCCAGACCTGTTGCGACCGTCCAACCTAACCTAACCTAACCTAACCTAACCTAACCTAACCTAACCTAACCTAACCTAACCTAACCTAACCTAACCTAACCTAACCTAACCTAACCTAACCTAACCTAACCTAACCTAACCTAACCTAACCTAACCTAACCTAACCTAACCTAACCTAACCTAACCTAACCTAACCTAACCTAACCTAACCTAACCTAACCTAACCTAACCTAACCTAACCTAACCTTTTTTTTTTTTTTTTTTTTTTATCGGAGTGAAAATGAGTTGACTCATCCCCCCGGTTAGGGAGACCAGGGGGTATGTGGGACTCTCCCTCCCTCATTGAGGGCATACCCACTAAAAACACTCCGGCGTTTCACCCGCTCTGCCGTGGTAGGGGGTACAGTGTGGTCCCAAGGATTTCAATCCACTGTACCCCCCTGGCGGCACCGACAAACGCCGGTGCACCCTCGCGAAAGGAGGAGGGTCGCGAAACGCTCACGACCCCCCCCGCCCACCTGTGTGGAGCCGTGCAATGTGGGCCCCTCACCCACTGACTCCACACCGCGGCAGGAGTTGGACGAACTGCGCCCGCCTCCTGCCGCTCCCTCCGCGTCTCTCCGCCTCCCCGAAGGGACTTGGAGAGACCCACCTTGGTGTCATTCGCTTCACCCACGGGCTGGATTGCCCGGGGCTACTGAGCTCCCCCGCCACGACAAGGCTGACACCATGGGGGAGAACCTAACCTAACCTAACCTAACCTAACCTAACCTAACCTAACCTAACCTAACCTAACCTAACCTAACCTAACCTAACCTAACCTAACCTAACCTAACCTAACCTAACCTAACCTAACCTAACCTAACCTAACCTAACCTAACCTAACCTAACCTAACCTAACCTAACCTAACCTAACCTAACCTAACCTAACCTAACCTAACCTAACCTAACCTAACCTAACCTAACCTAACCTAACCTAACCTAACCTAACCTAACCTAACCTAACCTAACCTAACCTAACCTAACCTAACCTAACCTAACCTAACCTAACCTAACCTAACCTAACCTAACCTAACCTAACCTAACCTAACCTAACCTAACCTAACCTAACCTAACCTAACCTAACCTAACCTAACCTAACCTAACCTAACCTAACCTAACCTAACCTAACCTAACCTAACCTAACCTAACCTAACCTAACCTAACCTAACCTAACCTAACCTAACCTAACCTAACCTAACCTAACCTAACCTAACCTAACCTAACCTAACCTAACCTAACCTAACCTAACCTAACCTAACCTAACCTAACCTAACCTAACCTAACCTAACCTAACCTAACCTAACCTAACCTAACCTAACCTAACCTAACCTAACCTAACCTAACCTAACCTAACCTAACCTAACCTAACCTAACCTAACCTAACCTAACCTAACCTAACCTAACCTAACCTAACCTAACCTAACCTAACCTAACCTAACCTAACCTAACCTAACCTAACCTAACCTAACCTAACCTAACCTAACCTAACCTAACCTAACCTAACCTAACCTAACCTAACCTAACCTAACCTAACCTAACCTAACCTAACCTAACCTAACCTAACCTAACCTAACCTAACCTAACCTAACCTAACCTAACCTAACCTAACCTAACCTAACCTAACCTAACCTAACCTAACCTAACCTAACCTAACCTAACCTAACCTAACCTAACCTAACCTAACCTAACCTAACCTAACCTAACCTAACCTAACCTAACCTAACCTAACCTAACCTAACCTAACCTAACCTAACCTAACCTAACCTAACCTAACCTAACCTAACCTAACCTAACCTAACCTAACCTAACCTAACCTAACCTAACCTAACCTAACCTAACCTAACCTAACCTAACCTAACCTAACCTAACCTAACCTAACCTAACCTAACCTAACCTAACCTAACCTAACCTAACCTAACCTAACCTAACCTAACCTAACCTAACCTAACCTAACCTAACCTAACCTAACCTAACCTAACCTAACCTAACCTAACCTAACCTAACCTAACCTAACCTAACCTAACCTAACCTAACCTAACCTAACCTAACCTAACCTAACCTAACCTAACCTAACCTAACCTAACCTAACCTAACCTAACCTAACCTAACCTAACCTAACCTAACCTAACCTAACCTAACCTAACCTAACCTAACCTTTTTTTTTTTTTTTTTTTTTTGTTGTCGCGGGAAAATGCCTAACGCATACTCACTCTCCTCGGGGGGAAGAGTGAGTTATGTCGGGCTTGCACCGACTAAAAACCCGCGGTGGCCTTCTCCGGCGCACGGCGAAGGAGGGAACCCGGGGGGTCCATTGGTTGGCATCCGGGTGTCCCTCCTCCGTGCGCCCCGCCGCTCGCACTCGGCGGCCCACCTCGGGGGGAGACTGTTGCCTCCCCCCCGCACCCTCACGGTGCCTGCAGCAGCAACGAGGCCACCCCGTTGCTGCCGCCCTCCCCGGGGACGCGTCAGATGGTAAGGGTGCACAGAGCCCCCGCTCTGTGCACCCGCGTCCCCGATGACCCCTTTTAGTCGCCTTGTACGACAGGCAGGGGATACCGTGGCTGCATTCCTCGCCCCAGTCCACAGGGCCGTCGGGCGCCTACGGCGGCAACGTACGAGCGTACGCCCGCCGCCTGCGCCCGACCCGTCTCCGGCGGATCGGATGAGCCGAAGAGTCTTCCTCCCTCATCCGCTCCGCCATCTCCTTCTGCGACATCACGTCCTCGCAGAAGGAGATCATCGCCCTCCACGACCCGTCGCTGTCGACCATGGATTTGATCACAGCCGGCAGCGACAGGTCGGAGCCCACCTCAGAGGTGAGGCTAGCGCGCGGCTCTGCCCAGGCTGGGCACTCCGCGAGAGTGTGCTGCGCCGTGTCTTCGGCACAGCCACACCCATGGCACTCGGACGTCGGCTCCCTTCCGGCGACCCGACACAGGTACCTCCCGAAGCAACCATGCCCCGAGAGGACCTGCGTCAGCCGAAAGGAGAGCGTGCCATGGCCGCGGTCCAGCCATTGTAACAGGACCGGGCGGACCCCCTCGATGGTACGGAGGCCCGCGGTCGGTCGCGCCAACCTCGCCCCCCATACCTCCACCATTTCGCGGCGGAACTCATCCCGCCGCGCCTCCACCTCTCGCGGTGCCGGCCTACTGCCCTGGCCTCGCGCCTCCTCGCGCCAGTGATATACTGACGCGAGGGTCCTCGCCTCCAGGTCCCAGGGCAGGGATCCGGCCAGCACGCATGCCGCCTCCACTCCCACCGTTCGATAGCCCCGTATCACCCTAACCGCCATCGCCCTCTGCACTCTTTGCAGCAGGGCGATATTTCGGCTTGTCAGGGCGTCAGCCCACACTGGGGCGCCGTACAGGGCCATCGAACGGACCACTCCCAGGTACAGCCGCCTGCAAGAGGCCCTGGGCCCCCCCAAATTAGGGAGTATACGCCCAAAGGCTGCGGCTGCACCTACGCATTTCTGCGCCAATTGCTCGAAGTGCGGGCGGAAACTCCACCGGCTGTCGAGGATGAGGCCTAAGTATCTCATCGTCGACTTGACACCGATGGAATTTCCGCCCACTATCAGTTGTGATCCAGCGGGTGGGGCTTTCCGAGGTCCGTGAAAACACAGGGCCTCGGATTTGTGGAGGGCAACCTCCAACCCCAACCGCCGGATCCTTCCCACCACCTGTGCCACACCAGCCGTGGCCAGGATCGCGGCCCGCCGGTAGGTGCTGCCGCGGGCCGTTACGAGCGTGTCGTCGGCGTAACACGTCACGTCGACGCCCCGCAAATTTCGGCCCCGCAGCACCCAGTCGTAGCCGATGTTCCACAGGAGAGGTCCGAGGACCGACCCCTGCGGAACACCGCACGTGACCCCCTTACTCTTCCACCCCGCCTGCGTCGGATAGGTGACAGCCCTCTCGGAGAGATAGGCCGCCACGACCCGACGCAGGTACCCCGGCACGCCATGGTACCTCAGCGCCTCCTTTATTGTTTCCCAGGGGAGGGTATTAAAGGCGTTGGCGATGTCTAATGACACCGCCAAGACGACCTCCCCCTGGGACACCGCTTCCTCCGCCAGGGCCCTCACCCGCGCAATCGCGCCGACGGTGGACCTGCCCTGACGGAAGCCGAACTGGTACGCACTGAGGTCCGGACCAACACTCTCAAGATGGTCGATGAGGCGGGCAGCTATCACGCGTTCGAACAGCTTGCCCACCTCATCGAGCAATACGATCGGCCGATACGCCGACGGTGAGTCGGCCGGTCGCCCCTCCTTCTTTAGCAGGACCAGTTTCCCCGTCTTCCACCTGCGTGGGAACTGGCCCTGCTCAAGGCACGCTCCAAAGAGCGCCCTCACCCGTGGCTCGAGTGGACCGAGCATCAGCGCCAAGGCGCGTCCCGGTATACCGTCGGGCCCCGGGGCGACATTCTTGCCCCGGAGCCGCAACACCGCCGCCTTCAGCTGACCCTCGGTCAGCTCGGGTACGGACACTTCTGCGCCCTCCTCTTCCTCCTCCCGCCCGGCCGCCGCCATTGACGGAGGAACGTGGCCGGCCCTGTTCGGAAACAGGGATCCGACCACCCGGTCCAGGACCTGCTGCTGGAGACTTTGCGTCAAGGGGGGAGCCCAGGGGCGAAGCTTCTGCCTCACCAACCTGTACGGCCTCCCCCAAGGATCGCTGTTCAACGTCTCCAGCATTTCCTCCTCCGCCAATGCCTTGGCGTTCGCTATGGCCACCTTCAGGGTATTGGAACACTCCCTGTAGGCGGCATAGAGCCGGGCCTCCTCCACCTCGTCCCTCCTCCTCCGCCTCCGGGACCGAGTGTACTGGCGCCTCGCCGCTACACACGCTGCGCGTAGCTGCGCAAGCTCTTCACTCCACCAGTACACCCGACGCCGGGCCCGGGGTGGGCCTGCTCGGGGCATGGCCGCGTCGCAGACGCGCGACATGGCCATCCCGAGCCACTCCACCTCCCGCTCCACCTCTACCGGGCCTTCCGGCACGGGTGTCCAGGCTTGGACCACGGCCGCCTCCGCTAGCACGTCCGGGTCCATACGCCTGAGCACCCAGCGCGGGCCTCCCCCTCGCGGGGGTCGGCTTGGACCGCTCGGGGTACCTGGAGGAGAGGAAACGTTAAATCGGACATACAAGTGGTCCGACAACGTCTCCACCCCCTCCAGCACTTCCCAGCCCTGAATACGGCGCGCCAGGGCGGCATTGGCGAACGAGACGTCCACGATTGAGCCGCCCTGTTGCCGCACGCACGTATTTGTCGACCCCCGGTTCAACACAACCAGCCCGGTCTCCACCAGCCAGTCTTCCACAGACTCGCCGCGCGCGTCCGTCGCCGGGGATCCCCACGCCGTACACTTGGCATTGAGGTCCCCAGCGACGAGCACTTTGCTGGGGCGCCACTGGCCAATCAGAGCCCCGATTTCGATCAAGAGCTGATCGAAATCGGCTAGGCTCCGACTTGGCGAGAAGTACACCCCAACCACCATTATCTGCGCTAGGTGGGCCGCCACCCATCCCCGACCACTCGTAACTCTATCGAGAGGGGGGGAACCTGCGGCCTCCTGCGAGACTATGGCCACCGAGCCCTCGAGATCTTGCGCCCAGTTGGATCTGGGCGGGACGAAGTAGGGCTCGGCGATGACGGCCACCTGTATCAACCACTGCGCCATGCTCTGGATCAGCAGATCCTGAGCTCTAGCGCAGTGATTGATATTCGCCTGGAGGAACTTGAGTGCCATTAAATGGCGGTGTCCATCAAGTTCCCCCCGGCCCCGGCTGCGACACTAGCATCCGGGCAGACAGGCGGCGAGGAGACCCTGAGGCCATCGCCGCCCTTCCTCCCCCTCCTCCTTGTGCGGGGGGCAGCACATTCTTTGCTGCCCACCGTATGCCCTGCAGGCTTTTTAGCCGCCTCGCACAGTGTGCAGTGCGGGGCGGCCGAGCATTGGCCGGCTTTATGGCCGGGCTGACCGCAGCGATAACACTGATCGCTGCGATCCACGGCCTCCGTCGGGCACACCTGCCGGACATGGCCCAGCTCCAAACAGCGGTAGCACCGCATGGGTCTGGGCTCCAGCAGATGGACTCGCGCAGCCACCCATCCCACCAGCAGGCGACCGCCATCCACCACCTTTTTGGCAGCTGCCACTGGGCAGCGCACCCACACCGTTCCGAGGTCTGCAAAGTTCCGGCGAATTTCACCGGACTTCACAGACTCGATGGGGCACTCGCCCTTCCGAGCGACAGCCGCCACAACCTCTGTGGAAGTAACCGAGTCATCCAGGCCCGAGATACGCATTTCAGCGCACTTCATGGGCCTGGAGACACGGACCTCGTCGTCCTTGAACGACTCCCTGAGCTTATTGGCCAGGGAGTCAGCCTTCTCACTACTGGCCGCCCCTGGCACCTGCAGTATTCGGGCACCAGTGGCAGCCGTCTTGACGTGCACACCCGATGGGATGCCAAGGTCAAGGAGACTGATATTCTCCTTGGCCCTGTCCATCACGTCCCTGTACGTCATTCCGGCCTTCTCGGCCGCCGGCTGCAGTGTGAGCACTACAGCCGCAGAACGAGGAGGGCGGAGTTTCGGGGGAAGCCGCGAGGCGGCCGTTTTCTTCTCAGGGGGAGGGGTGGGAGCAGGTGGGGCCTTCTTCTTGGCCCCACGCTTCGCCACCACATTCCAGCCCTCCGCCGTCGACGCGGGTGCCGGTGGGAGAGGGCGTGGCGCACTTTGCGGAGGGGCAGCCTTGGCAGCGGCCCCCTTCTTCTTGCCCTTTTTCCCTCCCAGTTGGGCGGGAGGGGGTGGTGCAGGGGCACTCTTCTTGCCCTTTTGGGCAGGAGGAGGAGGCAAAGGAGTGCTCCTCTTTCCAGTGCCCTTGTCTTTGCCTCCCTGTTGGACGGGAGGGAGAGGAGGCACGGCCGATGGCGCCGTAGTAGCCGCGGGCCCCTTTCGGTCCGCGGCAAGTGGAGGGCGGAGGCGCTTCTCCGGTAGGAGCCGCTCCTCCAACGCCTCGAATCTCGCGCTCATCATGCCCCCCACTTGAAGCATGATGGAGCGCGAGAGCTCCTCTACGAATGAGGCCGTCACCTGCTGCTCACTCTTCGGGGTGCTCGCCGGTTGCCGCCTCGGTCCACCGGGTGGCGATAGCGGAGGGAAGGTGGGGGAAAACCCTCTCCCCTCAACCACCTCCATCTCGATCGGGGCGGCGGGAGATATCTCCTGCCTGCGCCCCTTTCCTATTTCGGCTCTGAGCTGGGCGAACTCCTTGCGAAGCTCGTCCAGCTCGGCTTGCAGGCGGGTGTTGGCCGCCTGCAGTCGGGAAGTTTCTTCACTCGACGTCCGATGTTGTAGGACGCCGACCGCTTCTTTGATGGTTACCACCGCCTCCTTCAGACACTTCTTGAAGGTGCCTTTCAGGTTCTTTGATTTGCTGGAGACCTGCTCTACCATCTCCAATGCGTCAAAGACCTGTCCGGCCAAGGCGGTGGCATTTCCACCCTCCGCATCGTCTGTTTGGGGCGCTACGACCGGTATCGAAGCTCCCCGGGATGCTCGCACCTTGCGAGCGAGCCCCGCCATCTCTTTTTCTACCTCCAGCTCCATCTCCTCCCTCTGTAGCTTGAGGTATTCTTCCTTCGCCTTCGCCAACCCTACGTATTTGCCGGTGGTTGGCGGGCGGCCTCTCCCTCGGGTGGTCGAGGGAGAGCGACTTCTCGTCTTATCTTCTTCGCTCGATGACGCCGAGCTACGGCCGCTCAGGCGTCGTCGCTTCTCTCCACGAGTCTTCCAGAGTCTGCTGGCTCTGTAAGGCTCTGCCGACGAGACGGTGATCAAACTCGCGTCTGATTCACCCGTCCCCCCAGCTCCCTCCTCTCTCACTACTTCTTCGGTTTTGTTTTTATTTATAGTTTCCATTTTGTTCCCACGATTAAGGGCGATTTAGAGTCCTCTGTCGGCTACGCCCATCCTAGGAGGGGGGAAAATATACAGTGGAGGCCCCCTAGTGTCCACAGGGTATTACGTGTGTTCTCACGGGTTTATTTACAAGTTTTCCTTCTCTCTTGGCCGGCCAATTAAGGCAAGCCCGCCTCGGCCCGCCATGCGACAACATACCCTCTTACACCACACGAGGGTCGTTGAAGCCACATGACGGGTACCGGGGGTGGAGGTTGGTGAGGCCTCCACCTTGGACGGAGGGCACGCCAGGGGACACTGGCGCGCCAACCGCCACTACTCCCACCATCGGAAAAGGGATAGGAAAGGGGAATATGGGAAGGATAAAGGAATTGGAAAGGTGGGATTGGGATTCGGGATACGACGGTGGCACGTGGGGACTCCCACAGTGCCTGCTCAGCGGCACCTTGCCGCGAGCCCGCCCTTGCCTCTCCCACTGTGCCCTCTGCATACAGCAGAGGGACACGTGGAGAGACGCGTCTCTCCGCCTCCCCGAAGGGACTTGGAGAGACCCACCTCGGTGTCATTAGCTTCACCCCGGGCTGGATTGCCCGGGGCTACTGAGCTCCCCCGCCACGACAAGGCTGACACCATGGGGGAGAACCTAACCTAACCTAACCTAACCTAACCTAACCTAACCTAACCTAACCTAACCTAACCTAACCTAACCTAACCTAACCTAACCTTTTTTTTTTTTTTTTTTTTTTTTTTTTTTTTTTTTTTTTTTTTTTTTTTTTTTTTTTTTTTTTTTTTTTTTTTTGACGGAGTGGAAATGCTCTTACGCATCCCCTCGACTTAGGGCTGTCGAGGGGTATGTGGGACTCACTCCTCGAGATGGTATGAGGAGTCACTACCCACTAAAACCACTCCGGCGTTTCTCCCTCCTGCCTGTAGTGGGGACACAGTGTGATCCAGCGGACTTCTATCCACTGTGTCCCCAGGCCGCACCGGCCTAAACATGTGGCCGGTGCTCCCGCGCCGATGAGGGGAAGGGTCGAACGCGGCGATCCTTCCCCCAGACGGGAGGAGTCCAACTGTGGTCCCTACACCACGGACTCCTTAGGGCATGAGACGGGCGAACTGTGCCCGCCTCCTGCCCCTCCGCCTACGCCGGAGCGGGGGTGCGTCGACCTCGTCTTCGCGCTCCCGCTCCGCGGCCTCCTTCTGTGAGATAACTGTCTCGCAGAAGGAGGCCACTGCCTCCCAGGATCTCTCGCTGCGGAGCATGAACGCCACTACGGCGTGCAGCGAGAGATCCTCCACACCTCCCATCTCCATCACCAGGTCTTGGCGCTCCAGATCCCAACGGCCACACTCTTCCAGAGTGTGTTGGGCCGTGTCATCCGGAGCGCCACATTCACTACATTGCGGACTCGGCTCCCTTCCTATCCGGTGCAGGTAGTGGCCGAAACAACCATGTCCGGTCACCACCTGCGTCATCCGGAATCCGAGTCCGCCGTGCCCTCTGTCCAGCCACCCCTCCAGTGACGGGAGGACTGCCCCTATGGTACGGGTTCCATAGGGGGAGTCCTCCAGCTCCTCCTTCCACCTCTCTCTCAGCCGTCTGGCTGCCGTTCGGCGAGCCCCCTCAACCTCCTCGGGGCCAGGGCGGTCCCCACGCGCCCTGGCCTCGGCCCTCACACGGTACGTCTCCGCGTGCACCCCGGCATCCAGCTCCCATGGCGGGGTGCAGGCGAGGACGCACGCCGCCGCGTGTGACACGGTCACATAGGCCCTCGCGATTCGGCAGGCCACTATTCTCTGTGGCCTGCGCAGGAGGGCCTTGTTCCGTGCCGACAACTTGTCCGCCCATATGGGGGCCCCGTACAGCGCCATGCTCCGGATGACACCGGCAAACAGACGCCTGCACGGGGTCCCCGGTCCACCCAAATTGGGCAGCAGCCTCCCAAGGGCCGCTGCCGCGCCCACGATTCGGGGAGCCAACCTACGGAAGTGCTCCCCGAAGTCCCACTTCCGGTCCAGATCAAGGCCAAGATATTTAATCGTGGCCTTGATCCGGACCCTCTCCCCTCCGATTTGGAGCGTGTCCCCCGCCCCCCGTCCCCAACCTCGGCCACCGAAAACGATGGCCTCAGTTTTGGCGAGGGACACGCTCAAACCCAACTGGCCAATGCGGCCGACCGCCAGTTCCGCCGCGACCTCCGCCCTCCTCCTGGCCTCGCGGAACTCCTTCCCCCGCACTGCCACCATAGTGTCATCGGCATAACATATGGTGACCGTGCGGGGAAGCTGCACCCCCCGTATGGCCCAATCATACCCGATGTTCCACAGGAGGGGTCCGAGCACGGACCCCTGTGGAACACCGCAGGTCATATTTCGGGCCATAATTCCCCCCTCCGTCTCGTAGAGCACTACCCTATCTGTAAGGTAGTGCTCCACAACCCTCCTCAGGTAGGGAGGCACTCGATGGTAAATGAGTGCCTCCCTTATCACCCCGTAGGGGAGGGTGCCAAACGCGTTGGCGATATCTAACGATACCGCCACCACACCCTCCCCCCTGCCTGCTGCGTCTTCGCTGAAGTCCCTGAGGGACTTCAGCGCGTCCATCGTGGACCGCCCCTCCCGGAACCCGTACTGCCGATCGCACAGGTCCGGGCCCGCATCGTTCAGGTGGTCGACGATGCGGCTGGACAGGATCCGCTCCAGCATTTTCCCCACCTCGTCCAATAGGACGATGGGGCGATAGCCGGAGGGACTGTCCGCAGGGCGGCCCTCTTTGCGCAGCAGGCACAACCTCCCCTCCTTCCAGCATCTCGGGAATCGCCCCTCCCTCAGACAATCGTCGTACAGGAGTTTGAGGCGGTTCCCGAGATGCTCCAGGGCTACCGGGAGGACTCTCCCCGGCACCCCGTCCGGCCCTGGGGCCTTCTTCCGTCCCCGCAGGCGGTCTATGGCCCACTTGAACTCGTCGTCCGTGATGGGCGGGACGACGAGTTCACGCGGGGCCGGCTCCGCCGAGTGGATGGACATGCTCGGCGGAGCAAACTCTGGCACTGCGGGGAACAAACCCTCCACAACTCGCGCGAGGAGTTCCGGCTCCAGCGAGTCCATGGGGGGGGCATGCTGCATCCGATTCCGGACCAGCTTGTACGGCCTCCCCCATGGGTCTCTGTCCAGTGTGGCCAGGAACTCCTCGCGCGCCTCCTCCTTCCTTCGGGAGATCTCCTTCTGGAGATCTCCCTTTGCCCTCCTGAGGGCCTCATATAGGAGGCCCTCCTCCTCCGCCGTATGCCGACGGCGCCTGCAGCGGGTGTAGGCCCGGCGAGCTCGGTTACCGGTGGCACGGAGAGCCGCAATCTCTTCCGTCCACCAGTAGACCTGCCTCCTCGCCGGCACCCGCCGCGTCCGAGGCATCGAAGCGTCGCACACCTCCTGCAACGTCGCCCGGAAGTGTGCCGCACGCTCCTCTACCTCGGCGCCCCTCGGCAGAGGCTCCCCCCACGCCTGGACCGCGGCCGCCTCCTCCACCATCTCCGGGTCCAGGCGCGAGACGGTCCACCTCGGAAGCTGCGAGGTGGCCCGTCTCCCCCTCCTCAGGCCTGGCGGTGCTGCGCCGCCGGCCGTGGTGTGGACCCTCATCCGAACGTACAGATGATCGGAGAGGGTCTCCACGTCCTCCAGGACACGCCAATCAGCGATGCGTGCGGCGATTGCGGGGGTAGCAAACGAAACGTCTACTATTGACCCCCCCTGCCGCCGCACGCATGTGTTGGTCGTGCCCCGGTTCAGCACCACCAGACCTGTTGCGACCGTCCATTCCCCAAGGGCTTCGCCCTTGGGGTTTGTGACGGCCGACCCCCACATCGGGCTCTTGGCATTGAGGTCCCCCAGCACGATGACCTGTGCCGGGTTCCCTCGCCTCACCACACCTCCTACCACCTCCAAAAAGGCCTCAAACTCTCGCAGCGGCCGATTTGGGGAGAAATACACCCCCACTAGGAGGGTATCTCCCCATTTGGCCGCCGCGAGACCCGATCCCCTCTCCACTTGCGTGAGGGGGAGAGCGTCTCCCCCTCTCGGCCCCACAATCGCCACCGAGCCGTCAGTCGCCCCCACCCAGTTGGGCTGGGGGGGGACGAAGTACGGCTCCGCCAGAATCGCAACGCCAATACTCCACTCGGCCATGACCTGCATTAGCAGGTCCTGGGCGCGAGCGGAGTGGTTGGCGTTGCCCTGCAGGATGTCCAAATGCCGGTGTGCTGGCATTTAGACATCCATGCGTGTGACTTCCGGGGCCGGTGTGGCGCGAATGTTGTTGGCCGCCACCGGGGCGACGGCTGGGGGCTCCCTCCCTCGGACTTCTGGGGGGGCGCACGAGATGCCCCCCATCATGTGCCCCGCGGGGCGCTTGGCCAGGTGGCACACCGCACAGAAGGCCTTTACTTCCTTGCAATCCGCCATCCTGTGGCCGGGCTTGCTGCACCTAAAGCACAGCTCGCTACGGTCCACAGGTGACGGACACATGGCCCTCGTGTGCCCCTGGCCGAGACAACGGTAGCAGCGCATTGCTACCGTGTCCACCGTCTTAATCTGGGCCGCCGACCAGCCCACAATAATGCGCCCCTCTGCGAGGAGGGCGTTCGCCACCGTTACCGGGCACTGCACCAGGGCCGACCCTGCGCCGTTGCGCAGCACCCGGATTTTCCCCACCTTGAGGTCTGCATGTGAGCAGCCGCCCTTAGTGGCAATCGCCACCGCCACCGCCTCCGAGGTGGCCGTCTCGTCCAGGCCCGTCACTTGCAGGCCTGCCATTTTGACGGGCCTGTAGACATTCGCTACATCACCGACGAGCGCCCCGATTCTTCGGCATAGCTCGTCGGCCATGCGTCCGCCATTCTCCCCTGGGACCTCGATGATTCTGGCCCCAGTAGCCGTCTTCCGGACCCTAACATGTTCCAGCCCTACCTCGGCCAGGCCGAAGGACGTGGTGGCCTTGGTCATGACGGAGGCATACGACGCCTCCGCCTCCGGCTTTAGGGCCACCACGACCGCCGCCGTGTTCGGCGCTGCCAACTTTCTTGGCTGGGGGGCGGGCTTTTTGGCTGCAGCTACCGGTGCTGCAGCCGCCTTTGGGCCCTTCCCCTTACCCCTCCCCTTCCGGACCACCTCTACCCAGGACGCCTGGGGAGGTGGTTGCGCCGTCAGTGTCCCGGACGATGCGGGCGCGGCCCTCGGGGGCTTGGTGGCCGGCCCTGGGGAGGGCACGGCCGCACTCTTTGGAGCGCTCTTGGCAGCAGGAGGAGCCTGCTTCACGACCGGCGCTGCTCGCGGCACTGCCGCTGGCCCCGGCTGGGCAGCGGGGGTGCCGGCAGCCGCAGCCGCAGCCCTCTTCCGATCCGCCGCCAGGGATGGGCGGAGGATAGGCTCCGCGGGGAGACGCTTTTCCAGCTCCCCGAGCCGGACATTCAGCATCTCCCCCATGCCGCGGAACCTATCATGGATCACCTCCCCGAGTGACAGGAAGAGCTCCTTCTTCAGCTCCCCTATCACGGCCACGAGATCCTGGGCCCCGCCAGAAAGCGGCGCCGGAGTTGCGGGAGGAGTGGCCTTCCTGTCGGAGAACGCCGACCGCAAGGCCTTCGTTTCCGACTGGAGTATCGCCATCTGCTCCCGCATCCTCTTATTGTCGGCCCGCAGGATGCGGACCTCCTCAGATTCCGTGCGGGATTGGAGGAATTCCGTGGCCTCCAGGATATCCTGGCAGGCCACGTTCATCCTCCCCCACACCTCGCCCTTCAGGTTGCCGCATTTTGCGGCCTCCCTCATTATGACGCGGGCGGCGGAGCGCGCGCTCTCGAGCCAGCCGTCTCTGTCGGGATCCGCTTCGCTCGCGGGACTGCGCTCCCTCGACACGTCCGCTTTCGCTCCCCTCCCCCGTCTCGGGGAAGAACGAGATCCGCGAGATCCACGAGCTCCCAGCGTTGGGAAGCTCAATCTGTATTCGGCGGCCGCGTCCGCGTCCGCCTCGAATTCCGCGAACTCCAGTTCGCGGAGCTTCGACTTGGCCGCGGCCAGCCCCGAATACGCCCCTTTGGGCTGAGAAGCCCTCCCCCTACGAGCCGAGTTGACCTTCGCCCCCTCGGTCTCGTCCCCCCCTGCGGCAATGGGCCGCTTAGAAGCGCGACCGTACGTCGCCCCTCCCTCCCTGGAGACCACCATCTCCATCTCCGCTTCGTCCGAGGAAGAGTCGGACAGGTTGACCTGTACGGTCGCCCTGGCCTCCCCTTCCTCATACCCGGCCATAGAAGGCCCCGCCTCCATGACCCCCTTCGTTTCCCCCCACTCAGCCCCCTCCAGCAGGAAGGATGGCTGAGAAATGGGAAAAAAAGAAAAATCAAAAAACTCGCTAGTATGAAAAAACGGTCAAGAGCGAGTCGACCGAATTTACAAACTTAAGCAAATTTTCGGGAGAAAATTAATTTCTCCCGAACCCCCCCACGTAATACGGCGCGAGTGGTGTCGTTCGACAGCACTCGCGACCGGCTACCCCCAAACAAATTCCCTAAAATCCCCTCCCTTTCCTGCAGGAGATACAACCCTCGGAAAAATTTTACAAATTTAACCGAAAGTTGGACGACACTGCAGGAAAAGAATAGCAATCCGCTATTTGCCTAATAACTTTGGACACGAGTGTCCAAAAATTATGCGGCAAATAGCAGCGCACGCACCCTCCCGAGCTCTAACAGATACAAGAAGAAAAACAAGAAAAAACCAAAAACCGTAAAACAAAAAACCAAAAACCAACTTAAAATGAAGTTTAGTGATTTGAAAATTGGACCGCACGGTCAAAGACAGAAATGTTCCCCCCCCAATAACTCCAGAACTAGAAGTCCTGGAGCTACCCGACAAAGAACAAACCTGTAAAGACCGCGGAGCAGACCAATTTCCAAATCAAAAAACAAGAGAAAAGACAACAGAGAATTAAATACGAATTTTTGAATTTTCGAAAATTTGTAACAAATTTTTGAAAACACAAAAAACAGAAAAATGAAGATAACTCGACAACCGAAAAAGCGAACCGCACGAAACAAAGGACAACCTCTGGGCACAGTGAATCCGAATCCACCCTCCTAATACCAGCTCTATCCTATTATTTGGGTGGTCCGAAAACCTGTAACCTAACCTAACCTAACCTAACCTAACCTAACCTAACCTAACCTAACCTAACCTAACCTAACCTAACCTAACCTAACCTAACCTAACCTAACCTAACCTAACCTAACCTAACCTAACCTAACCTAACCTAACCTAACCTAACCTAACCTAACCTAACCTAACCTAACCTAACCTAACCTAACCTAACCTAACCTAACCTAACCTAACCTAACCTAACCTAACCTAACCTAACCTAACCTAACCTAACCTAACCTAACCTAACCTAACCTAACCTAACCTAACCTAACCTAACCTAACCTAACCTAACCTAACCTAACCTAACCTAACCTAACCTAACCTAACCTAACCTAACCTAACCTAACCTAACCTAACCTAACCTAACCTAACCTAACCTAACCTAACCTAACCTAACCTAACCTAACCTAACCTAACCTAACCTAACCTAACCTAACCTAACCTAACCTAACCTAACCTAACCTAACCTAACCTAACCTAACCTAACCTAACCTAACCTAACCTAACCTAACCTAACCTAACCTAACCTAACCTAACCTAACCTAACCTAACCTAACCTAACCTAACCTAACCTAACCTAACCTAACCTAACCTAACCTAACCTAACCTAACCTAACCTAACCTAACCTAACCTAACCTAACCTAACCTAACCTAACCTAACCTAACCTAACCTAACCTAACCTAACCTAACCTAACCTAACCTAACCTAACCTAACCTAACCTAACCTAACCTAACCTAACCTAACCTAACCTAACCTAACCTAACCTAACCTAACCTAACCTAACCTAACCTAACCTAACCTAACCTAACCTAACCTAACCTAACCTAACCTAACCTAACCTAACCTAACCTAACCTAACCTAACCTAACCTAACCTAACCTAACCTAACCTAACCTAACCTAACCTAACCTAACCTAACCTAACCTAACCTAACCTAACCTAACCTAACCTAACCTAACCTAACCTAACCTAACCTAACCTAACCTAACCTAACCTAACCTAACCTAACCTAACCTAACCTAACCTAACCTAACCTAACCTAACCTAACCTAACCTAACCTAACCTAACCTAACCTAACCTAACCTAACCTAACCTAACCTAACCTAACCTAACCTAACCTAACCTAACCTAACCTAACCTAACCTAACCTAACCTAACCTAACCTAACCTAACCTAACCTAACCTAACCTAACCTAACCTAACCTAACCTAACCTAACCTAACCTAACCTAACCTAACCTAACCTAACCTAACCTAACCTAACCTAACCTAACCTAACCTAACCTAACCTAACCTAACCTAACCTAACCTAACCTAACCTAACCTAACCTAACCTAACCTAACCTAACCTAACCTAACCTAACCTAACCTAACCTAACCTAACCTAACCTAACCTAACCTAACCTAACCTAACCTAACCTAACCTAACCTAACCTAACCTAACCTAACCTAACCTAACCTAACCTAACCTAACCTAACCTAACCTAACCTAACCTAACCTAACCTAACCTAACCTAACCTAACCTAACCTAACCTAACCTAACCTAACCTAACCTAACCTAACCTAACCTAACCTAACCTAACCTAACCTAACCTAACCTAACCTAACCTAACCTAACCTAACCTAACCAGAGTCGAGCGCCACCCTCCGACCCGCTCGGATCGTTTTCCAAGTCGCTCCGCACATAAAAATTCAATTTAATAGTCAAAAGTGTTCCGATCGTAACGAATTTGGTGTCAGTTTACGCGGAAACGCGAGCCCTACGCGAGGATTGCAGTTTGGTGAAGTTCCCATCATTTTCCGTGAGGTTTTTCCCGAAAAAAGTGAATTTAACACGTGCTTTGTGAAAATCCCAAGTGTTTTTGGCGTGCGGCGCTGGTTTTTCCGCGCTGCCCCACCAATTTTTTGACACCATCGTGTCGGCCTCAACGAGGCGCAACTTTTCTGAGAAGGTTGGACAGGGATACGACCACGCCCGGCGGAGTTATTGAGGTTTTTCCGCGGGCGCCACGAGGTCCTAACCTCAAAACTTTTCAGAAGGAGTAGAGATAGAGGGTTGGCGTCTTCGGAAGAGTTGGGCACCGCCGGGAGTACAAATCAAGTCTCAGAAAAATTTTCGGACCACAGTAAGCTGAGATAATTCAATTAATATACTAAAACTTTGACGTCTTATAACTCCGAAACCAGATCGACGACGTATATTTTTTAAGAGGAATCCTGCTGCGCGCTAGAGATCTTAAGCGACCTATGCTAAAATAAAAATTTTTTAGTCGGCCATTTCAGAATTTTAATTAAAAAACCAAATTTTTCAGTTTTTTACTAGTAATAAGGTAGTTGTTAAACATTTTGCAAATATTTTTAATGTATGTTGTAGGGCTTGAATTTATACAGATTTTACATATTTTTTGATAATTTTCCGGCTTTCCGTCGCGGAGATATCGATTTAAATCGTTTAATTCCTATAAATCGGAAAATAATAGTAAATATTCATTTTTGACACTAGAATTAGCTTTAGGACACCTATTAACACCTTTCGAACCCCAAACCGTAGGTCTGTATCTTCAAAATTAAAAATTTTTGACAAAATCCTCCATTTTGTTATTTTGATTACAATTTTAAAAAATTGATATCTCCGAAACGGTTAGGAGTTGGAGATTGTGGTTTCCACTGTTATTACTAGAATATAAGTATCATTAGATTGTATATGTTTTCAGGGCTTTTCCGACTATAAAAGTTTTACTCCCTGAAACCGTTTTCAGGACACAGAGAGAGTGGAACCAAACTATATATTCGAAGTCCCGGTCTTTTTCGGCCTTCGGTTGCTGAGTTACGAGCGGTCGAAGTTGACTTTTGACAGCTCTGAACTGTCAGTGGTCAACTTCAAGGTGCTGTATCTCGGGGGCGGGGGGCCGTGGGAGGTCGCGGATTTCACTTTTATGCTTGGGAGACCAGCAGTTACCTTGTACCCCACTTTCAGGCAGATTGGAGGCGGTCAATTTTCAGGCCCTGAAAACGGTTTCAGAAGATAGGTGAGGTAAGGCCGAGCACGAAAGCCCAAACTCCGGTGTTCTACGACCTCTAGAAGGGAAGTTATCGCATGTCAAAGTTGACTTTTGACAGTTGTGCCGCCATTTTGTAAAATTTCATCTTTACATAGCTTCTCAACCGGAGGACGTGGAGTGCTGGGGTTTTCTTTGCGGAGGTCAGCAAATTCTGGCCTTTCGTTTGAATCGGTTTCCAAACCGAAAACTGGAAAATTGAAAAACGGAAAATTCAATTTTCCAAAATTTTTCTAACTTATCAAAAACGTCACCGGTGGGTAGAGTTCACCGAGCCCGACCAGGGAGCGCAAGCGCGGATGTCCTAGGCCGAGTGGTTCCGGAGATATAGCCTTGTAATCATTTTGATTACAAAACTGTAACTTGCTGTAACTCCGGAGCCCTTTGGAGTGGGAGCCCCGTGTTTGGGCTCATTGTAAAGGGCTTGGGGAGAGCTATCCATTGGCATACCCAAATCGACTCTACAACGATTTTGAGAAATTTTTTGCAGCTGAAACTGAAATATCGTATTTTACTATTGTTGTGTAATACACCGTGCCTAGTTTTAAGACCAATTGGGGCAGAGACCCAACATTTACATAGGGACTCTATATAGAGTTCCTAAAAAATTTTTATTTACCTTAGTTTTAAGACATTTCACTGTGTCCCTATTGACTACAGTGTAAGGCCAGTCTGCGACTCTACATTTTCTAATTAAAATCCTACTTTCATCCTAAGTATTTCTAACTGCAGACTCTACCTTGTTGTACTTACGTGGAGTCCGTTGTTCTGCATCACACTTACCAAATTGACGATAGTTAATTGACACATCTGCCGCACCACTGCACCTGAAACAGGAAAACACGCATTAGTACATACAAACACAAGCACAAACACACACACACACACACACACACACACACACACAAGCACACACAAGCACACACATACACAAGCACACACTACTTAGAACGACCTTTGTTTAGAACGACCGCAGAACGTTCGCAGACCTGCTTCTCATATAACTCTTTGTCTTTTTATACTCATTTACGTGTAACGTGTTACTTAGTGCTAAGACAGATAGAGTCCGCGACTCTACATATTTTACGGACACAGTAGACAATCTTTTTGTTATTCTTATTTTTAATCTTGTAAGTTACATATAGGACCTTGCCCTGTTTTTTTTTTTTTTACTGCCAGGGCAAATTAGAACTAAGTTTTCCCGTATTACCTGACACTGTAAAATCACTTATTTTATAAAACTTTTACAAACTTTTACTAGCTTACTTGACGTTATTCTCCACGTCAACGCACATTAGAATAATGTTTGGCATTCGGACTCCCATTACTAAGACGGCGGGTAACCAGGTGTCACCCCAGGCGGACAAAGCGGCATCTAGCTCGGTCAGAAACTCGATCGACATGATTGAAGCGTCTAACTTTGACCCCATGCCTAACACAGCAGATAAGACGAAGCAGGCAGGACCTGCAAAACAGATAACGAAGCCTGTGTCACCAAAACGTAGGTTGTCCACGGAAAACCAAAATCCGCAGAAGCAACGCTATGCGGACCGGGTAACCGAAGCAAGGGCAAACCTGAGCAAAGCAAAGATCCACCTAAACAGCTCACGTAATCTAAAGGTGGAGATAAAGACAGGGGTCACGGAAGCCCTAGATAGATTATACCAGCTTGTTAAAGAGGCAGAAGCTGACGCAAAATCAGGAAAGCTGAAGGGAAGTAAGGAAGCTGCCGAAACGATAGACCCACCAACGACTGTTGTCGACTCTACCTTTCTGGTTGGCAACGAGTCAAGCCTAGTAATAGCAAGACTAGAGGAGCACTCTAAATTACTACAACAGAGTACCAAAAAGATCGAGGAACTCAACGCGGCTATGGAGAAGCAAAAAGTTGCCATAGAAGACGCAAGTTTGAGAACATATGCGAACGTAGCCACGTCCCAAAATGCAAGATCCATGCCGAACCGAAGAACGCTACACTCAGTAGTAATCGCCTCCAAGGACGAAACCGAAAGCGGTGAAGAGGTATTGGACAGAGTGAGAAAGGTGGTCGATGCTAAGGAAGGTTGGGTCAAGGTAGAGAGGGTCCGGAAAGGAAGGGACAGAAAAGTCATTATGGGTTTTGGAACAAGGGAGGAAAGGAGTAAAATTAGAGACTGTTTGGAAAAAAGAGGAGTTGACCTCATCGTAGAGGAAGTTAAGAACAAGGATCCGCTTCTGATCCTCAGGGACGTCTTAGTAGTTAACACTAACGAGGACGTCCTAAAAGCACTGCGAAATCAGAACCAGAGTGTTTTTCACGGCCTCGGCGAAGAGGAAAACAGAGTGGACATAAAATATAAGAAAAGGGCAAGAAACCCTCTCACAAGTCATATTGTCCTCGCTGTTTCGCCCATGATATGGAGGAGAGCTATAGAGCAGGGGTATGTACACGTGGACCTTCAGCGCGTGAGAGTAGAGGATCAGTCCCCTCTGGTCCAGTGCACACGATGCCTCGGGTATGGACACGGAAAGCGATTCTGCAAGGATCCGGCGGACCTATGCAGCCACTGCGGGGGTCCACACCTGAAGGCGGAATGTAGCGACTTCATGGCAGAGGTACCACCCAGTTGTCGCAACTGCACAAAGGCAAAACTAAATGATGTCGCACACAATGCCTTCCACAACGGCTGCCAAATCAGAAGAAAGTGGGACGAATTAGCCCGGTCGACCATAGCGTATTGCTAAGGGCACCCACGGTAAACCCTATACAGTGATGCAGGCAAACCTACAAAGGAAACAGTTAGCCACCAATGAGCTGTTAATTGAAGCGGAAAAGCGCGGAGCCGTAGTGGCGCTTCTTCAGGAACCGTATGTAGGCGCGGTGGGGGAGATGAGGGGGCGGAGGGGTGTTAGGATCTTCCAATGCACTGGCGCGGAAGAGGGTGTTGTTAAGGCGGCAATAGCCGTATTCGACCAGGACCTAAACGTCAAACAATACCCAGAACTCACCACTAAGAACATCGTTGTGGTGGGGATCCAAACCAGCGCTTGGGAGGTCACTCTCTGCTCCTTCTATTTCCAAAAAGACCAGCCCATAGCTTCAGACCTAGACCATCTGAGGAAAATAGAGGAAGCAGTCGGCTCTAAGAAACTGATCATTGGGGGGGACGCAAACGCCAAGAGCACCTGGTGGGGGAGCCAAGTAGTGGACCATAGGGGAGAAGAGCTTTCAGGGGCTCTCGAGGAGCTGGGCCTGAACATACTCAACACAGGGGAAATTCCGACCTTCGATACCATCAGGGGGGAAATGCGATACACCAGCTACGTAGACATCACAGCTTGCTCGACGGATCTGCTGGACCTGGTAGACGGCTGGAGGGTAGACGAAGGACTCACGAGCTCCGACCACAACGGCATGGTATTTAACATCAATTTACAAAAATCTAAAGGACAGAGAATAAACAGAACAACAAGAGTATATAACACGAGAAAAGCCGATTGGTCTGAGTTCCGTGAGAAGCTCAGCCAATCGATGCTTGAAAATGAAATAACTAAAGTAGAAATAGATAAAATTAATAACATAGAACAAATTGAAAAAATTGTTAATAAATACACAGAAATAATCAAAAATACATGCACACAAACAATCCCAACAAAGAAAACAAAAGAAACACTTACCATGCCGTGGTGGTCGGAAAAGCTCGCCGAGTTGAAGAAGAAGGTCGCTACCGCGAAGCGTAGAATAAGATGTGCTGCGCTGGTTCGGAGACAGAAGGTCGTTGACGAGTACCTGAAACAGAAAGTTGAGTATGAGTCAGAGGCGGTAAAAGCTCAAACCGAGAGTTGGAAGGAGTTCTGTGGGAAGCAGGACAGGGAGGGATTATGGGAGGGGATTTACAGGGTTATCGGAAGGACAACGCGTAGGGAGGAGGACCTGCCGCTGGTTAGGGACGGTGAGGTGCTAAATGCCGATGAATCTGCCAGGCAAATGGCGGAAACCTTCTATCCAGAAGATACACCGGAGAGCGACAGCGCCACCCACCGAAGCACAAGGATGAAAGCAGAAGAAGTGAACACCTGGCCGCAAGATGACTCCTGCGACCCGGAGTTTACTATGGCGGAGTTGAAATCAGCCAGTGAGTCCTTTAACCCTAAAAAGGCCCCTGGAACAGACGGATTTACCGCCGACATATGTTGCTGCGCTATAGGGAGCAACCCAGAGTTTTTTCTTGCACTATTAAATAAATGTCTCGCGCTCAAACACTTCCCCGAGTCGTGGAAAGAGGCGACTGTGGTGTTCTTGAGGAAACCGGGGAAAGGCAACTACACTGACCCTAAGTCGTACAGACCAATCGGACTCCTACCAATATTAGGGAAGATTTTCGAGAAGATGTTGGTGGCCCGCCTCAAGTTTCACCTACTCCCTAGGATGAGTACTCGCCAGTACGGATTCATGCCCCAGAAAAGCACCGAAGACTCCCTCTACACCCTAATGCAGCACATCAGAGCTAAGTTAGATCAAAAGAAAATTATCACATTAATATCCTTAGATATAGAGGGAGCCTTCGACAGTGCCTGGTGGCCAGCGATAAGAGTCCGGCTGGCTGAGGAAAAGTGTCCTGTGAATTTGAGGAGGGTCATGGACAGCTATCTGGAGAACAGGAAAGTCAGGGTCAGATATGCGGGAAGCGAATTTTGCAAGGGAACCAACAAAGGCTGCGTGCAGGGTTCAATTGGGGGGCCAATTTTGTGGAACCTCCTTTTGGATCCACTGCTAAAGAGCCTCGAAAGTATGGGAGTCTACTGCCAGGCTTTCGCGGACGACGTCATACTGCTCTTCGAAGGAGAGACCGCACAGATGATCCAGGGACGTGCCAGTGTCGCGCTCGAACATGTTCGAGCGTGGGGTGTCGATAATAAACTTAAATTTGCGCCGCATAAGACGAATGCGATGGTTATTACTAGAAAATTAAAATACGACACTCCACGCCTGAGCATGGGCGGGATCGACGTTGCCACGTCCAGGGAACTAAAAATTCTGGGTGTCACAATAGATGACAAGTTAACATTCAACACGCATGTGACGAACGCCTGTAAAAAGGCAATAAAAATTTATAGGCACTTGGCAAAAGCTGCAAAAACTAGTTGGGGGTTAAATCCGGAGGTCACTCGAACAATATATGTGGCGGTGGTCGAACCTATTATCCTTTACGCCGCCAGCGTATGGGCACCGGCTGCAAACAAACTGGGAATTATCAAGCAGTTGAGAGTAGTTCAACGTGGATTTGCGCAGAAAATCTGCAAAGGATACCGCACGGTCTCTCTGAATTCGTCCCTGGTGCTTGCTGGGATACTCCCTCTCGACCTCCGAGTCCGTGAGGTGGCTTCGCTATACGAAGCCAAGAAGGGGGTTCCGCAGCGAGCACTGGGGGACCGATCCGTGGAAAGGATGACTCCGGCAATCGCAACACCACACCCCGCGGTAGGCATAGACCTAGAGTTTGACTGCCTGATAGACGAAGAACAAGTCGCAGCTCATAACGAACTTGAGGTTCGAATCTTCACTGATGGGAGCAAGATTGGGGGTGCGGTCGGGGCCGCCCTATCCATTTGGAGGGACGGGACCGAGGCCAAAGCCCTCAAACTTGCTCTCCCGAATTATTGCACCGTCTATCAGGCAGAGCTCCTAGCCCTAAATAGGGCTACCAAGGAAATCGTGAAGGCCGGAGCATCCTCCTACGGAATATTCAGTGACTCCATGGCGGCCCTCCAATCTGTTAAAAACCGCGGCTCTCTCCATCCTCTCGCTGTGGAAGCCAGAGCAAACTTGAAAACAGCATCTCTCCAAAACAAGTTTGTTAAATTGTTCTGGATAAAGGCTCACGCAGGACTAGAGGGGAATGAGAGAGCCGATGGTTTGGCAAAGGAGGCCGCCATGGGGTTAAAAAAGAGACCAGACTACGACCAATGCCCGGTTTCGTACGTCAAGCGTTGCATTCGTACGGCAACTCTTGAGGTATGGAACCGGAGATATCTTGATGGGGACACAGCTGCTATCACTAAAATATTTTTCCCAGATGCGGTGGTGGCGTATGGGATAATAAGGAAAATCGAGATCACAAATGTCAAAACCCAAATTATGACGGGACACGGTGGGTTCTCCGAATACTTGAACCGCTTCAAGTGTAAGGAGAGTCCATCGTGCGTCTGTGATCCCGAAAAAACCGAAACCGTTCCGCATGTGCTGTTCGAGTGCCCTGCATACGGTAAGGAAAGACATGACATAGAGCACATACTGGACAAAAAACTTGAACTCGCATGCGTTGGAGAGATAATGTTAAGTAAGAAAAGAGAGTTGTTTCTAGACTACTGCATAAAAATTGCCACCATTGTCATAAAACGAAATAAAACTTAGGAATAAGAAAGTATATGTTACATAATATAGTGAATATATTAATGATAAACATATTTAAAAATGTAAACAATATTATAAAATAAGCAGCGGTAGTAAATAGGAAAATATTGTAGAATACATAAAAAATTAGATTAGTAAAGTGTAAACCTATGTTAGTGCATTAAGAAACTGAGTGAAACCCCTGACTCTTGATAGAATAGAAATAGATTAAGATTGTATTATATGGAGTCCAAAATAGAAAACCCAAATGTACAGATAGATATAAGAAACGATGGTAGGTCTCCCGATAAATCCCGGAGACCTCCATCCCCTTTATACATTATGGATGAAATAAATACAAAATAGATAAAAATCCTTGTACGAAAGAAAATGTCTCTGCCCTGTGGTAGAGGAAATACTATAAAAAATAAAAAAAAAAAAAAAAAAAAAAAAAAAAACCTAACCTAACCTAACCTAACCTAACCTAACCTAACCTAACCTAACCTAACCTAACCTAACCTAACCTAACCTAACCTAACCTAACCTAACCTAACCTAACCTAACCTAACCTAACCTAACCTAACCTAACCTAACCTAACCTAACCTAACCTAACCTAACCTAACCTAACCTAACCTAACCTAACCTAACCTAACCTAACCTAACCTAACCTAACCTAACCTAACCTAACCTAACCTAACCTAACCTAACCTAACCTAACCTAACCTAACCTAACCTAACCTAACCTAACCTAACCTAACCTAACCTAACCTAACCTAACCTAACCTAACCTAACCTAACCTTTTTTTTTTTTTTTTTTTTTTTTTTTTTTTTTGACGGAGTGGAAATGCTCTTACGCATCCCCTCGACTTAGGGCTGTCGAGGGGTATGTGGGACTCACTCCTCGAGATGGTATGAGGAGTCACTACCCACTAAAACCACTCCGGCGTTTCTCCCGCCCTGCCATCATGAGGGGCACAGTGTGATCCCAAGGACTTCTATCCACTGTGCCCCCCGGCAGCACCGGCCTACTTCGTGGCCGGTGCACCCGCGCCAAAGAGGGGAAGGGTCGAACGCGGCGATCCTTCCCCCAGACGGGTAGAGTCCAACTGTGGTCCCTACACCACGGACTCCAAGGGCATGAGACGAGCGAACTGCGCTCGCCTCCTGCCCCTCCGTCTACGCCGGAGCGGGAGTGCGTCGACATTGTCTTCGCGCTCCCGCTCCGCGGCCTCCTTCTGTGAGATCACGCTCTCACAGAAGGAGGCCACTCCCTCCCACGATCTCTCGCTGCTCAGCATGGTCGCAACCACGCTGTGCAGCGAGAGATCCCCTCCGTGACCGGTGGCCGCCCGCAACTCGAGGCGCTCCGGGACCCAGCGACTGCACACCTCCACAGTGTGCTGGGCCGTATCGTCCGGAGCGCCACAGTCGTGGCACTGCGGACTCGGCTCCCTCCCTATACCGTGCAGGTAATGACCGAAGCAACCATGCCCGGTCATCACCTGCGTGAGACGGTAGCCGAGGCCGCCGTGCCCTCTCTCCAGCCAGGCGTCGAGCGACGGGAGGAGTGCCCCTATGGTGTAAATGCCATAGGGGGAGTCCTCCAGGTCGCTCTTCCACCGGTCCCTCATCCGGAGCGCAGCCGTTCGGCGCGCTCCCTCCACTTCTTCGGGGCCAGGGCGGTCCCCACGCGCCCTGGCCTCGACCCTCACCCTGTGCGTCTCCGCCTGCACCTGGGCATCCAGCTCCCAGGGAGGGGTGCAGGCGAGGACGCACGCCGCCGCGTGGGACACAGTCCTGTAGGCCCTCGTAATTCTGCAGGCCACCACTCTCTGTGGCCTGCGGAGGAGGGCCCTATTCTGCGCCGACAACTTGTCGGCCCATATTGGCGCCCCGTAGAGCGCCATGGACCGCAACACGCCCGCATATAGGCGCCGGCATGAGGCCCCCGGTCCTCCCACATTGGGGAGCAGCCGGCCGAGGGCCGATGCCGCGCCAACGATTCGGGGAGCCATTCTGCGGAAATGCTCCCCGAATCCCCACCTCCGGTCCAGAACAAGGCCAAGATATTTAATGTTGGCCTTGATCTGGACCTCTTCCCCACCGATTCGGAGCGTGTCCCCCGCCCCCCACCTCCAACCTCGGCCACCGAATACGATGGCCTCGGTTTTGGCGAGGGACACGCTCAAACCCAACATTCCTATGCGGCCGACCGCTAGCTCGGCCGCCACCTCCGCCCTCCGCCTCGCCTCGCGGTACTCCTTCCCCCGCACTGCCACCATAGTGTCATCGGCATAACATATGGTGGCCGTGCGGGGAAGCTGCACCCCTCGTATGGCCCAGTCATAACCTATGTTCCACAGGAGGGGTCCGAGCACGGACCCCTGTGGAACTCCGCAGGTCATGTCCTGGGCCACAATTCTCCCCTCTCTTTCGTAGAGCACTACCCTATCTGTAAGGTAGTGCTCTACAATCCTCCTCAGGTAGGGAGGCACTCGATGGTAAATGAGTGCCTCCCTTATCACCCCGTAGGGGAGGGTGCCAAACGCGTTGGCGATATCTAACGATACCGCCACCACACCCTCCCCTCTGCCTGCTGCGTCTTCGCTGAAATCCCTGAGGGATTTCAGCGCGTCCATCGTGGACCGCCCCTCCCGGAACCCGTACTGCCGATCGCACAGGTCCGGGCCCGCATCGCTCAGATGGTCAGCGATGCGGCGGGACAGGATCCGCTCCAGCATTTTCCCCACCTCGTCCAACAGGACGATGGGGCGATAGCCGGAGGGACTGTCCGCGGGGCGGCCCTCCTTGCGCAGCAGGCACAACTTCCCCTCCTTCCAGCATCTCGGGAACCGCCCCTCCTTCAGACAATCGTCATAAAGGAGTCTGAGGCGGTCCCCAAGATGCTGCAGGGCTACCGGGATAACTCTTCCCGGCACCCCGTCCGGCCCTGGGGCCTTCTTCCGCCCCCGCAGGCGGTCTATGGCCCACTTGAACTCGTCGTCCGTGATCGGCGGGACGACGAGTTCAAGCGGGGCGGGCTCCGCCGAGTGGATGGACATACTCGGCGGAGCAAACTCCGGCACTGCGGGGAACAATCCCTCTACCACTCGCGCGAGGAGTTCCGGCTCCAGCGAGTCCATGGGGGGGGCATGCTGCATCCGATTTCGGACCAGCTTGTACGGCCTCCCCCATGGATCCCTGTCCAGTGTGGCCAGGAACTCCTCGCGCGCTGCCTCCTTCCTAAGGGAGATCTCCTTTTGCAGATCTCCCTTAGCCCTCCTGAGGGCCTCATATAGGAGGCCCTCCTCCTCGGCCGAGTGTCTCCTCCTTCTGCAGCGGGTATAGGCCCGGCGAGCTCTATTACTGGTGGCACGGAGAGCCGCAATCTCTTCCGTCCACCAGTAAACTTGCTTCCTCGCCGGCACCCGCTGCGCCCGTGGCATGGACGCGTCGCACACCTCCTGCAACGTTGCACGGAAGTGCGCGGCACGCCCCTCCACGGTTACGTCCCTCGGCCGAGCCTCCCCCCACGCCTGGACCGCGGCTGCCTCCTCCACCATCTCCGGGTCCAGGCGCGAGACGGTCCACCTCGGAAGCTGCGAGGTGGCCCGTCTCCCCCTCCTCAGGCCTGGCGGTGCCGCGCCTCCGGCCGTGGTGTGGACCCTCATCCGAACGTACAGATGATCGGAGAGGGTCTCCACGTCCTCCAGGACACGCCAATCAGCGATGCGTGCGGCGATTGCGGGGGTGGCGAACGAAACGTCCACTATCGACCCCCCCTGCCGCCGCACGCATGTGTTGGCCGTGCCCCGGTTCAGCACCGCCAGTCCTGATGCGACCGTCCATTCCCCAAGGGCTTCGCCCTTGGGGTTTGAGACGGCCGACCCCCACATTGGGCTCTTGGCATTGAGGTCCCCCAGCACGATGACCTGTGCCGGGTTCCCTCGCCTCACCGTTCTTCCCACGACCTCGAGGAAAGCCTCAAACTCCCGCAGCGGCCGATTTGGGGAGAAATACACCCCCACTAGGAGGGTATCCCCCCATTTGGCCGCCGCAAGACCAGGCCCCCGCTCCACCTGAGAGAGGGGGAGAACATCCCCCCCTCTGGGCACCACAACCGCCACTGTCCCGTCAGTCGCCCCGACCCAGTTGGTCTGGGGAGGGACAACGTAGGGCTCCGCCACTACCGCAACGTCAACACTCCACTCGGCCATCGCCTGCATCAGCAGGTCCTGGGCGCGAGCAGAGTGGTTGACGTTGCCCTGCAGGATATCTAAATGCCGGTGTTCTGGCATTTAGATATCCATGCTTTGTCCCTCCGGGGCCGGTGCGGCACTGATCCTTCTGGCCGTGGCCAGGGGGGCAGTTGGTGGTGCCTCCCTCCCTCGTACCTCTGGCGGGGCACATGCCAGCCCACCCATTATGTGGGCTGTGGGGCGCTTGGCAAGGTGGCACACCGCACAGTGGGCCCTCACCTCCTTGCACTCCGTCATCCTGTGGCCGGGCTTGCTGCACCTGAAGCACAGCTCGCTACGGTCCACAGGAGACGGGCAGAGGGCCCTCGTGTGCCCGGTGCCCAGGCACCGGTAACACCTCATGGGTGCGACGCCCAGGGTTTTTACCTGGGCCGCCGACCACCCCACCATTACGCGCCCCGCCTCAATCAGGACGTTGGCCGCCTCTGCCGGGCACTGAACGAGGACGGACCCCGTCCCGTTCCTGAGTGCCCGGATGTTTCCCACTTTTATTTGGGGAAGCGGACACTTCCCCTTGGCCGCGATCGCCTCAGCCACCGCCTCCTTCGTGGCCGATTCGTCCAGGCCCGTCACCTGTAGTCCGGCCATTTTGACGGGCCTGTAAACATTAGCCACGTCGCCCACGAGGGCCCCAATCCTCCGGCAGAGCTCGTCCGCAGCTCTGCCGTTATTCTCGCCAGCCACTTCAATAATGCGGGCACCCGTCGCCGTCTTCCTCACCTTGACGGCTTCGAGCCCCACCTCCGCCAGGCCGAAGGACGAAGTTGCCTTCGTCATTATGGAGGCGTATGACGCCTCCGCCTCCGGCCTGAGGGCGATCACAACCGCCGCCGTGTTTGGGGTCGCCACCTTTTTGGGGAGGGGGGCGGGCTTTTTGGCTGCAGCTACCGGCGCTGCAGCAGGCTTAGGCCCCTTCCCCTTCCCCTTCCCCTTCCGTACCACCTCTACCCAGGACGCCTGGGGAGGTGGTAGCGCCGTCGGTGTCCCGGTCGGAACGGGAGCGTGCCTCGGGGGCTTGGCGGCCGGCCCTGGGGAGGGCGCGGCAGCCGCCTTCTGCGCCCGCATAGCGGGGGCCTGCTTAGCAGGGGCCTGCTTAGCAGGGGCCTGCTTCGCGGTTGGCGCCGGGCGCGGCGCAGCCGCTGGTACTGGCTGCACGGCAGGGATGCCAGCAGCCACTGCCCTCTTGCGGTCCGCCGCCAGGGATGGGCGGAGGATTGGCTCGGCTGGGAGACGTTTCTCCAGCTCCCCCAGCCGGACGTTCATCATTTCCCCCATGCCCCGGAATCGGTCATGAATGACGTCACCCAGGGACACAAAGAGATCCCTCTTCAGCTCCGCTATCAAGTCAGCGAACTCCTGGCCCCTGGGGGCAGACGGCGCGGGGGTTGCGGGAGGGGTGGCCTTCCTCTCGGAGAACGCGGTCCGAAGGGCCTTTGTCTCCGAGGTGAGCAGGGCCACCTGCTCCCGCATCCTCTTATTATCAGCCCGCAGGATGCGGACCTCCTCCGTCTCATTGCGGGATTGTAGGAAGTCCGCGGCCTCAAGGATATCCCTGCAGGCCACGTTCATCCGTCCCCACACTTCCCCCTTCAAATTACCGCATTTAGCGGCCTCCCCCATGATGACGATGGCTGCGGAGCGTGCGCTCTCGAGCCACCCGTCCCTGTCCAACTCAGGTCCCTTATCAGGGCTGGGTTCCCTCGACGCTCCTTTGGCTCCCCTCCCCCTTCTCGGGGAGGAACGAGAGCCGCGGGAGCCGCGGGAGCCGCGCGAACCCAGTGAGGGGAATCTTATGCGGTATTCCGCCGCCGCATCAGACTCCTTCTCGTACTCCGAGAACTCTAGTTCTCGGAGCTTCGTCTTCGCCGCGCTCAACCCGGCATACGCCCCCTTGGGCTTAGCGGCACGCCCCCTTCGGGCCGTGTTCACTTTCGCCCCGGTTTGGGGCTCACCCTCAGTGGCCATGGGCCGCTTGGCAGCTCTGGCCGCCCTCCCCTCGATGGAGAGAGCCGATTCCGGTCTCTCAAGCTCCATTTGAGCCTCAGACCCGTCCTCTTCCCACCATCTGGCGTTTCCGCCGTCCCCCTCTTCCGAGGTGAGGTCGCACAGATCGACCTCTACGGTCTCCCTGGGCTCCCTCTCCTCGCCACCGGCCTTAGAAGGCCCCGCCTCCCTTTCCCCCCGCTTCCCCCCATCGATTTCCCGGCCTCCCCGCACTTCCCCCTCCATTACTGGAGTGAAAATCGCACGAAAACCGGAAAATCCAAAAAATTTTGGCAAAGAGTGAGTTGCGCAAATTTTACAAACTTAAGCCTGTAAAATCGCTACAAATCACCCTTTAACCCGACGACTGCGCGACAAGTGCCAAACGGCAGCCCCTGCCGCCAGCCAACTTCCCTCACCCACAGAAAAAATCCCCCCCCCTAAATTCAGCAGTAATCGGCCCCCGAACAACTTTACAAAGTTATTCGGGAGTCGAGTTCCCCTGAATTCTAGGAATAGCAATCCGGAATACTCCAATAACTTTGGAACCGGAAGTCCAAAAATCACGGGGGCAACGGATTGCTATTCTGCACCACGAGACAAACCCTCCCAGCTATTAACAATAACAAGAAAATAACAAGAACAATTTTTTAACAAATAAAAACAAAAACAAAAATCTGCAGCTAAACTCCCACAGCCAAAACACGAACACGTCTCCCCCGATATCTCCAGAACCAAAGGTCCTAAAAATACCGGGAGGGTCGGTAAATGTGAGGGCCGCTGAGGAGCACAGATGCAGATAACAAAAACAACCAAAACAATTAAAATGAATTTACTACGAATTTTTTAAGTTTCCCCAAATTTGGATAAAAATCAACAAATTTGAAGATTCTTAAAAAACCGAAAAAAGCCAATAACTCCTAAACCACAAACGAGAACTCCGCCGAACAAAAAACACCCTCAAGAGCCAGCGAATTCGAACGTACCCTCCTAGTATCACCTCTCTCCTACTATTTGGGTGGTCCGAAAACCTGTAACCTAACCTAACCTAACCTAACCTAACCTAACCTAACCTAACCTAACCTAACCTAACCTAACCTAACCTAACCTAACCTAACCTAACCTAACCTAACCTAACCTAACCTAACCTAACCTAACCTAACCTAACCTAACCTAACCTAACCTAACCTAACCTAACCTAACCTAACCTAACCTAACCTAACCTAACCTAACCTAACCTAACCTAACCTAACCTAACCTAACCTAACCTAACCTAACCTAACCTAACCTAACCTAACCTAACCTAACCTAACCTAACCTAACCTAACCTAACCTAACCTAACCTAACCTAACCTAACCTAACCTAACCTAACCTAACCTAACCTAACCTAACCTAACCTAACCTAACCTAACCTAACCTAACCTAACCTAACCTAACCTAACCTAACCTAACCTAACCTAACCTAACCTAACCTAACCTAACCTAACCTAACCTAACCTAACCTAACCTAACCTAACCTAACCTAACCTAACCTAACCTAACCTAACCTAACCTAACCTAACCTAACCTAACCTAACCTAACCTAACCTAACCTAACCTAACCTAACCTAACCTAACCTAACCTAACCTAACCTAACCTAACCTAACCTAACCTAACCTAACCTTTTTTTTTTTTTTTTTTTTTTTTTTTGACGGAGTGGAAATGCTCTTACGCATCCCCTCGACTTAGGGCTGTCGAGGGGTATGTGGGACTCACTCCTCAAGATGGTATGAGGAGTCACTACCCACTAAAACCACTCCGGCGTTTCACCCTCCCTGCCATCATGAGGGGCACAGTGTGATCCCAAGGACTTCTAGCCACTGTGCCCCCCGGCAGCACCGGCCTACAACGTGGCCGGTGCACCCGCGCCAAAGAGGGGAAGGGTCGAACGCGGCGATCCTTCCCCCAGACGGGAGGAGTCCAACTGTGGTCCCTACACCACGGACTCCTAGGGCATGAGGCGGGCGAACTGCGCCCGCCTCCTGCCCCTCCGCCTACGCCGGAGCGGGGGCGCGTCGACATCGTCCTCGCGCTCCCGCTCCGTGGCCTCCTTCTGCGAGATCACGCTCTCACAGAAGGAGGCCACTGCCTCCCATGATCTCTCGGTGCACAGCATGGTCGCAACCACGCTGTGCAGCGAGAGATCCCCTCCGAGACCGGTGGCCGCCTGCAACTCGAGGCGCTCCGGGGCCCAGCGACTGCACACCCCCACGGTGTGCTGGACCGTATCGTCCGGAGCGCCGCAGTCATGGCACTGCGGACTCGGCTCCCTTCCGATGTTGTGCAGGTAATGACCGAAGCAACCATGCCCGGTCATCACCTGCGTCAAACGGAAGCCGAGGCCGCCGTGCCGCCTATCCACCCAGGCGTCGAGCGACGGGAGGAGTGCCCCTATGGTGTAAATGCCATAGGGGGAGTCCTCCAGGTCGCTCTTCCACCGGTCCCTCATCCGGAGCGCCGCCGTTCGGCGCGCTCCCTCCACTTCCTCGGGGCCAGGGCGGTCCCCACGCGCCCTGGCCTCGACCCTCACCCAGTACGTCCTCGCCTGCACCTGGGCATCTAGTTCCCAGGGAGGGGTGCAGGCGAGTACGCATGCCGCCGCGTGCGACACCGTCGCGTACGCCCTCACGATTCTGCAGGCCACCACCCTCTGTGGCCTGCGGAGGAGGGCCCTGTTTTGGGCCGACAGCTTGTCGGCCCACACCGGCGCCCCATATAACGCCATGGAGCGCACCACCCCAGCGAACAGCCGCCGGCAGGCGGCCTTCGGCCCTCCCAAGTTGGGAAGTAGCCTTCCGAGGGCCGAAGCCGCCCTCACGATTCGGGGAGCCATTCTGCGGAAATGCTCCCCGAACCCCCACTTCCGGTCCAGAACAAGGCCAAGATATTTAATGTTGGCCTTGATCTGGACCTCCTCCCCTCCGATCCGGAGCGTGTCCCCCGCCCCCGGCCTCCACCCTCGGCCACCGAAAACGATGGCCTCGGTCTTGGCGAGGGACACGCTCAATCCCAGAAGCCCTATGCGGCCGACCGTCAGTTCGGCCGCCACTTCCGCCCTCCTCCGCGCCTCACGGTATTCTTTCCCTCGCACCGCCACCATTGTATCATCGGCATAACATATGGTGGCCATGCGAGGGAGCTGGACCCCGCGGATGGCCCAGTCATAGCCCAGGTTCCATAGCAGGGGTCCGAGCACGGACCCCTGCGGAACCCCGCAGGCCATGTCTCTTGAGGAGACACGGCCCCCACTCTCGTAGAGCACTACCCTCTCCGTAAGGTAGTGCTCCACAACCCTCCTCAGGTAGGGAGGCACTCGATGGTAAATGAGTGCCTCCCTAATCACCCCGTAGGGGAGGGTGCCGAACGCGTTGGCGATGTCCAAGGACACCGCCACCACACCCTCCCCTCTGCCCGCTGCGCCTTCGCTGAAGTCTCGGAGTGACTTCAGCGCGTCCATCGTGGACCGCCCCTCCCGGAACCCGTACTGTCTGTTGCACAGGCCCGGGCCCGCATCGTTCAGGTGGTCGACGATGCGGCTGGACAGGATCCGCTCCAGCATTTTCCCCACCTCGTCCAATAGGACGATGGGGCGATAGCCGGAGGGACTGTCCGCAGGGCGGCCCTCTTTGCGCAGCAGGCACAACCTCCCCTCCTTCCAGCATCTCGGGAATCGCCCCTCCTTTAGACAATCGTCGTAAAGGTCTTTGAGGCGATTCCCGAGATGCTGCAGGGCTACCGGGAGAACTTTCCCCGGCACCCCGTCCGGCCCTGGGGCCTTCTTCCTTCCCCGCAGCCGTTCTACGGCCCACTTGAACTCGTCGTCCGTTATCAACGGAACGACGGGCTCAAGCGGGGCCGGCTCCGCCGAGTGGACCGACATTCTCGGCGGAGTAAACTCCGACGCTGCGGGGAATAACCCCTCCACCACGCGGGCGAGGAGTTCCGGCTCCAGCGAGTCCATGGGGGGGGCATGCTGCATCCGATTCCGGACCAGCTTGTACGGCCTCCCCCATGGATCCCTGTCCAGTGTGGCCAGGAACTCCTCGCGCGCTGCCTCCTTCCTAAGGGAGATCTCCTTTTGGAGATCTCCCTTAGCCCCCCTGAGGGCCTCGTACAGGAGGCCCTCTTCCTCGGCCGTGTGCCGCCTCCTCCTGCAGCGGGTGTATGCCCGGCGAGCCCTGTTGCTGGTGGCACGGAGAGCCGCAATCTCTTCCGTCCACCAGTACACCTGCCTCCTCGCCGGCACCCGCTGCGTACGGGGCATAGCAGCGTCGCACACTTCCTGCAGCGTTGCACGGAAGTGTGCCGCACGCTCCTCTACCCCGTTCCCCCTCGGCCGAGGCTCCCCCCACGCCTGGACCGCGGCTGCCTCCTCCACCATCTCCGGGTCCAGGCGCGAGACGGTCCACCTCGGAAGCTGCGAGGTGGCCCGTCTCCCCCTCCTCAGGTCTGGCGGTGCTGCGCCGCCGGACGCGGTGTGGACCCTCATCCGAACATATAAATGGTCGGAGAGGGTCTCCACGTCCTCTAGGACACGCCAATCAGCGATGCGTGCGGCGATTGCGGGGGTGGCAAACGAAACGTCTACTATCGACCCCCCCTGCCGCCGCACGCATGTGTTGGTCGTGCCCTGATTCAGCACCGCCAGCCCTGTTGCGACCGTCCATTCCCCAAGGGCCTCTCCCTTGGGGTTTGTGACGGCCGATCCCCACAAGGGGCTCTTCGCATTGAGGTCACCCAGCACGATGACCTGTGCTGGGTTCGCTCGCTGCACCAAACCTCCCAAGACCTCCAAGAAGGTCTCGAACTCTCGCAGCGGCCGATTTGGGGAGAAGTATACCCCTATCACTACCACTTCTCCCCATTTGGCCGCTGCAAAACCTTCCCCTCGCTCCACCGGGGAGAGGGGGAGATCCCCACTCCTCGGCCCCACAATCGCCACCGCCCCATCTGTCGCCCCGACCCAGTTGGGTTGTGGAGGGACAAAATAGGGCTCCGTCACCACTGCGATGTCAATGGCCCACTCCGCTAAGACCTGCATCAGCAGGTCTTGGGAGCGGGCCGCGTGGTTGACATTGCCCTGCAGGACATCCAAATGCCGATGTACTGGCATTTAGATGTCCATGCTTTGTCCCTCCAGGGCCGGTGCGGCGCGAGTCTTGGCGGCCGTGGCCGGGGCGGCGGTGGTCGGGGCCTCCCTCCCCCTTACCTCGGGCGGGGCGCAGGCCAACCCGCCCATCATGTGGGCGGCGGGGCGCTTGGCCAGGTGGCACACAGCGCAATGGGCCCTTTCCTCCTTACAGTCCGCCATTCTGTGGCCCGACTTACTGCAGCGGAAACAAAGTTCGCTGCGGTCCACAGAAGACGGACATAGGGCCCGCGTGTGACCGGTGCCCATGCACCGGTAGCACCTCATGGGCGCGACGCCCAGGGATTTAACCTGGGCCGCCGACCACCCCACCAAAACACGCCCCGCCTCAATTAAAATGTTGGCCGCCGACACCGGGCACTGGACGAGAACGGAGCCCGTCCCGTTTCGTAGCACCCGGATGTTGCCCACTTTTATTAGGGGGACTGCGCATCCCCCCTTGGCGGCCATTGCTTCGGCCACCGCCTCCTTTGTGGCCGACTCGTCCAGGCCCGTCACCTGGAGTCCTGCCATTTTGACGGGCCTGTAAACGCTGGCCACGTCGCCCACAATCTCGCCGATCCTGCGGCACAGTTCGTCGGCAGCCCTATCCCTGCCTTCGCCCGCAACCTCTATGATGCGGGCCCCCGTCGCCGTCTTCCTCACCTTTACGGCCTCGAGCCCCACCTCAGCCAGGCCGAATGACGAAGTTGCCTTCGTCATTACGGAGGCGTACGACGCCTCCGCATCCGGCCTGAGGGCAATCACTATGGCCGCTGTGGTGGGGGTCGCCACTCTTTTGGGGAGGGGGGCGGGCTTTTTAGCTGCCGCTGCAGCTACCGCTGCTGCCGCCGGCTTGGGGCCCTTCCCCTTCCCCCTGCCTTTCCTGACCACCTCGACCCAGGATTCCTGGGGGGGTGGTCGCACCGTCTCTCCACTGCCTGCGGGGACGGGCCTCGCGGGCTTGGTGGCTGGCCCTGGGGAGGGGCCAGCAGCAGCCTTCTGCTCCCGCTTGGCGGGGGCCGGCTTTGCGGCTGGTGCAGCACGCAGTGCGGCCGTCAGCTTAGCTGCCGGTGCAGGACGCGGCGCGGCCTCTTGCGTCGGTCGGACAGCGGGGGCGGCTAGGGCCGCAGCCCTACGTCTGTCGGCCTCCAGCGAGGGGCGGAGGATGGGCTCCGCCGGGAGTCTCCTTTCAAACTCCCCCAGGCGGACGTTGAGCATTTCGCCCATCCCCCTGAACCTCTCGTGCACCACGTCGCCGAGGGACACGAAGAGGTCCCTTTTCAACTCCCCAATGAGCTCGGCGAGGTCCGCATTTCTGGCGGCCGGCGGCGCAGGGGATGCGGGGGCAGTGGTCTTCCTGTCGGAGAACGCCTTCCGCAGGGCCTTTGTCTCCGACGTAAGGAGCGCCATCTGCTCCCGCATCCGCTTATTGTCCGCCTTTAGGATGCGGATTTCCTCCGCGTCAGTGCGGGACTGCAGGACTTCTGTGGCCTCCAGGATGTCCCGGCAGGCCACATTCATCCTGCCCCACACTGCGCCCTTCAAATTCCCGCACCTGGCGGCCTCCTCCATGATAACATGGGCGGCGGAGCGTGCGCTGTCCAGCCACCCATCCCTTTCTTTACCCCCTCCAGCCTCGGGACTACCATCCCTTGAGGCAGACGCCTCACTGAGGCATGGAGATCCTACGCCTCCCCCCCCCCTCCTTTGGGAGGAGCGGGAGCCGCGGGACCCGCGCGAGCCCAGCGCTGGGAAGCCCAGGCGGTATTCCGCCGCCGCGTCCGCATCCCTCTCGAACTCCGCGAACTCAAGTTCGCGGAGCTTCGACAGGCCCGCATACGCCCCCATCTTCTGGGTGGCCCTCCCCCTGCGAGCAGTGTTGACCTTGGCCAACTCCTGCCCTTCCCCGATCCCCTCAGCCGTGATTGGCCGCTTGGCCGGCCGACCATAGGTCGCCCCGTCCTTGGAGACCACCATCATCGTCTCTCCCTCGTCCGAGGAAAGTTCGGACAGGTCGACCTGTACGGTCTCCCTGCCCTCCCTTTCCTCTCCCCTGGCCTGCGAAGGCCCCGCCTCCATTTCCCCTTTCCTTTCCCCCCACTCGGCACCTTCCAGGTGGAAGGGGGACCGAGTAAATGGGAAAGAAAGAAAAAAAGAAATCAAAAAACACTTGAAAAAACGGTCAAGTGCGAGTCGACCGTTTTTTACAAATTTAAAAAATTTTCGGGAGAAAATTAATTCCTCCCGAACCCCCCCACGTAATACGGTGCGAGTGATGTCAATCGACAGCACTCGCGACCGGCTACCCCCAAACAAATAAGCACCCCCCTCCTTCTTTTCCTGCAGGAGCTACGACCCCCGGAAAAGTTTTACAAACTTAACCGGTAGTCGGAGGACACTGCAGGAAAAGAATAGCAATCGAGGTTTTCCCAATAACTTCGGACACAGAGGTCCAAAAGTTATGGGGAAAACGGCGTTGCGTAGGCCCCCCCGAGACTCTCAGATACCAATGAACAAAAACAAGAAAACAACAAAAAACAATTTAACAAGAAATAAAAACAAAAACAAAAATCTGCAGCTAAACTCCCACAGCCAAAACACGAACACGTCTCCCCCGATATCTCCAGAACCAAAGGTCCTAAAAATACCGGGAGGGTCGGTAAATGTGAGGGCCGCTGAGGAGCACAGATGCAGACTATAAAAACAAATAAAAGACCTAAACTGAATTTATTACGAATTTTTTAAATTCTCACCAATTTGGACAAAAAGTCGACAAATTGGCGAAAAGTTAAAAAACGAAAAAAAATTAATAACAAAATAACCACTAGAGCTAGCTTAGTGAAACTAAGTACCCTCAAGGCAACCACTTTTTCAAACCTACCCGCAAAGAAACAAGGAAGTACCTTCAATTTGAGGGTTGAAAAAGAGTTAACCTAACCTAACCTAACCTAACCTAACCTAACCTAACCTAACCTAACCTAACCTAACCTAACCTAACCTAACCTAACCTAACCTAACCTAACCTAACCTAACCTAACCTAACCTAACCTAACCTAACCTAACCTAACCTAACCTAACCTAACCTAACCTAACCTTTTTTTTTTTTTTTTTTTTTTTTTTTTTTTTTTGTTGTCGCGGGAAACCTAACCTAACCTAACCTAACCTAACCTAACCTAACCTAACCTAACCTAACCTAACCTAACCTAACCTAACCTAACCTAACCTAACCTAACCTAACCTAACCTAACCTAACCTAACCTAACCTAACCTAACCTAACCTAACCTAACCTAACCTAACCTAACCTAACCTAACCTAACCTAACCTAACCTAACCTAACCTAACCTAACCTAACCTAACCTAACCTAACCTAACCTAACCTAACCTAACCTAACCTAACCTAACCTAACCTAACCTAACCTAACCTAACCTAACCTAACCTAACCTAACCTAACCTAACCTAACCTAACCTAACCTAACCTAACCTAACCTAACCTAACCTAACCTAACCTAACCTAACCTAACCTAACCTAACCTAACCTAACCTAACCTAACCTAACCTAACCTAACCTAACCTAACCTAACCTAACCTAACCTAACCTAACCTAACCTAACCTAACCTAACCTAACCTAACCTAACCTAACCTAACCTAACCTAACCTAACCTAACCTAACCTAACCTAACCTAACCTAACCTAACCTAACCTAACCTAACCTAACCTAACCTAACCTAACCTAACCTAACCTAACCTAACCTAACCTAACCTAACCTAACCTAACCTAACCTAACCTAACCTAACCTAACCTAACCTAACCTAACCTAACCTAACCTAACCTAACCTAACCTAACCTAACCTAACCTAACCTAACCTAACCTAACCTAACCTAACCTAACCTAACCTAACCTAACCTAACCTAACCTAACCTAACCTAACCTAACCTAACCTAACCTAACCTAACCTAACCTAACCTAACCTAACCTAACCTAACCTAACCTAACCTAACCTAACCTAACCTAACCTAACCTAACCTAACCTAACCTAACCTAACCTAACCTAACCTAACCTAACCTAACCTAACCTAACCTAACCTAACCTAACCTAACCTAACCTTTTTTTTTTTTTTTTTTTTTTTTTTGTTGTCGCGGGAAAATGCCTAACGCATACCCACCCTCCCCGGGGGGGGAGAGTGAGTTATGTCGGGCTTGCACCGACTAAAAACCCGCGGTGGCCATCTCCGGCGCACGGCGAAGGAGGGAACCCGGGCGGTCCACTAGGGTTGGCATCCGGGTGTCCCTCCTCCGTGCGCCCCGCCGCTCGCATTCGGCGGCCCACCTCGGGGGGAGACTACTGGCTCCCCCCCGCACCCTCACGGTGCCTGCAGCAGCAACGAGGCCACCCCGTTGCTGCCGCCCTCCCCGGGGACGCGTCAGATGGTAAGGGTGCACAGAGCCCCCGCTCTGTGCACCCGCGTCCCCGATGACCCCTTTTAGTCGCCTTGTACGACAGGCAGGGGATACCGTGGCTGCATTCCTCGCCCCAGCACACAGGGCACTCGGGCGCTTTCGGCTACCTCATGCCGTCCACGCCCGACTCTCCCGCGGCGGATTGGGCGGACCCGGGAGCTCACCCACTCCGCCGCCTCCCACCCTTCCAGGACCTCCCACCGCCAGCCATGAGGAGGAGACACAGCCGACAGTGAGAGATCCGCCCTCCACTGCCCGCCAGTCCTGCGACTGGACGGGCCCGCACCCCGGGACCTCCCGCCACTGCACCCTAAGCAGCGGGAGATCCATCTGTCTCTCCGCCTCCCCGAAGGGACTTGGAGAGACCCACCTCGGTGTCATTGGCTTCACCCACGGGCTGGATTGCCCGGGGCTACTGAGCCCCCCCGCCACAACAAGGCTGACACCAGGGGGGGAACCTAACCTAACCTAACCTAACCTAACCTAACCTAACCTAACCTAACCTAACCTAACCTAACCTAACCTAACCTAACCTAACCTAACCTAACCTAACCTAACCTTTTTTTTTTTTTTTTTTTTTTTTTTTTTGTTGTCGCGGGAAAATGCCTAACGCATACTCACTCTCCTCGGGGGGAAGAGTGAGTTATGTCGGGCTTGCACCGACTAAAAACCCGCGGTGGCCTTCTCCGGCGCACGGCGAAGGAGGGAACCCGGGGGGTCCATTGGTTGGCATCCGGGTGTCCCTCCTCCGTGCGCCCCGCCGCTCGCACTCGGCGGCCCACCTCGGGGGGAGACTGTTGCCTCCCCCCCGCACCCTCACGGTGCCTGCAGCAGCAACGAGGCCACCCCGTTGCTGCCGCCCTCCCCGGGGACGCGTCAGATGGTAAGGGTGCACAGAGCCCCCGCTCTGTGCACCCGCGTCCCCGATGACCCCTTTTAGTCGCCTTGTACGACAGGCAGGGGATACCGTGGCTGCATTCCTCGCCCCAGTCCACAGGGCCGTCGGGCGCCTACGGCGGCAACGTACGAGCGTACGCCCGCCGCCTGCGCCCGACCCGTCTCCGGCGGATCGGATGAGCCGAAGAGTCTTCCTCCCTCATCCGCTCCGCCATCTCCTTCTGCGACATCACGTCCTCGCAGAAGGAGATCATCGCCCTCCACGACCCGTCGCTGTCGACCATGGATTTGATCACAGCCGGCAGCGACAGGTCGGAGCCCACCTCAGAGGTGAGGCTAGCGCGCGGCTCTGCCCAGGCTGGGCACTCCGCGAGAGTGTGCTGCGCCGTGTCTTCGGCACAGCCACACCCATGGCACTCGGACGTCGGCTCCCTTCCGGCGACCCGACACAGGTACCTCCCGAAGCAACCATGCCCCGAGAGGACCTGCGTCAGCCGAAAGGAGAGCGTGCCATGGCCGCGGTCCAGCCATTGTAACAGGACCGGGCGGACCCCCTCGATGGTACGGAGGCCCGCGGTCGGTCGCGCCAACCTCGCCCCCCATACCTCCACCATTTCGCGGCGGAACTCATCCCGCCGCGCCTCCACCTCTCGCGGTGCCGGCCTACTGCCCTGGCCTCGCGCCTCCTCGCGCCAGTGATATACTGACGCGAGGGTCCTCGCCTCCAGGTCCCAGGGCAGGGATCCGGCCAGCACGCATGCCGCCTCCACTCCCACCGTTCGATAGCCCCGTATCACCCTAACCGCCATCGCCCTCTGCACTCTTTGCAGCAGGGCGATATTTCGGCTTGTCAGGGCGTCAGCCCACACTGGGGCGCCGTACAGGGCCATCGAACGGACCACTCCCAGGTACAGCCGCCTGCAAGAGGCCCTGGGCCCCCCCAAATTAGGGAGTATACGCCCAAAGGCTGCGGCTGCACCTACGCATTTCTGCGCCAATTGCTCGAAGTGCGGGCGGAAACTCCACCGGCTGTCGAGGATGAGGCCTAAGTATCTCATCGTCGACTTGACACCGATGGAATTTCCGCCCACTATCAGTTGTGATCCAGCGGGTGGGGCTTTCCGAGGTCCGTGAAAACACAGGGCCTCGGATTTGTGGAGGGCAACCTCCAACCCCAACCGCCGGATCCTTCCCACCACCTGTGCCACACCAGCCGTGGCCAGGATCGCGGCCCGCCGGTAGGTGCTGCCGCGGGCCGTTACGAGCGTGTCGTCGGCGTAACACGTCACGTCGACGCCCCGCAAATTTCGGCCCCGCAGCACCCAGTCGTAGCCGATGTTCCACAGGAGAGGTCCGAGGACCGACCCCTGCGGAACACCGCACGTGACCCCCTTACTCTTCCACCCCGCCTGCGTCGGATAGGTGACAGCCCTCTCGGAGAGATAGGCCGCCACGACCCGACGCAGGTACCCCGGCACGCCATGGTACCTCAGCGCCTCCTTTATTGTTTCCCAGGGGAGGGTATTAAAGGCGTTGGCGATGTCTAATGACACCGCCAAGACGACCTCCCCCTGGGACACCGCTTCCTCCGCCAGGGCCCTCACCCGCGCAATCGCGCCGACGGTGGACCTGCCCTGACGGAAGCCGAACTGGTACGCACTGAGGTCCGGACCAACACTCTCAAGATGGTCGATGAGGCGGGCAGCTATCACGCGTTCGAACAGCTTGCCCACCTCATCGAGCAATACGATCGGCCGATACGCCGACGGTGAGTCGGCCGGTCGCCCCTCCTTCTTTAGCAGGACCAGTTTCCCCGTCTTCCACCTGCGTGGGAACTGGCCCTGCTCAAGGCACGCTCCAAAGAGCGCCCTCACCCGTGGCTCGAGTGGACCGAGCATCAGCGCCAAGGCGCGTCCCGGTATACCGTCGGGCCCCGGGGCGACATTCTTGCCCCGGAGCCGCAACACCGCCGCCTTCAGCTGACCCTCGGTCAGCTCGGGTACGGACACTTCTGCGCCCTCCTCTTCCTCCTCCCGCCCGGCCGCCGCCATTGACGGAGGAACGTGGCCGGCCCTGTTCGGAAACAGGGATCCGACCACCCGGTCCAGGACCTGCTGCTGGAGACTTTGCGTCAAGGGGGGAGCCCAGGGGCGAAGCTTCTGCCTCACCAACCTGTACGGCCTCCCCCAAGGATCGCTGTTCAACGTCTCCAGCATTTCCTCCTCCGCCAATGCCTTGGCGTTCGCTATGGCCACCTTCAGGGTATTGGAACACTCCCTGTAGGCGGCATAGAGCCGGGCCTCCTCCACCTCGTCCCTCCTCCTCCGCCTCCGGGACCGAGTGTACTGGCGCCTCGCCGCTACACACGCTGCGCGTAGCTGCGCAAGCTCTTCACTCCACCAGTACACCCGACGCCGGGCCCGGGGTGGGCCTGCTCGGGGCATGGCCGCGTCGCAGACGCGCGACATGGCCATCCCGAGCCACTCCACCTCCCGCTCCACCTCTACCGGGCCTTCCGGCACGGGTGTCCAGGCTCGGACCACGGCCGCCTCCGCTAGCACGTCCGGGTCCATACGCCTGAGCACCCAGCGCGGGCCTCCCCCTCGCGGGGGTCGGCTTGGACCGCTCGGGGTACCTGGAGGAGAGGAAACGTTAAATCGGACATACAAGTGGTCCGACAACGTCTCCACCCCCTCCAGCACTTCCCAGCCCTGAATACGGCGCGCCAGGGCGGCATTGGCGAACGAGACGTCCACGATTGAGCCGCCCTGTTGCCGCACGCACGTATTTGTCGACCCCCGGTTCAACACAACCAGCCCGGTCTCCACCAGCCAGTCTTCCACAGACTCGCCGCGCGCGTCCGTCGCCGGGGATCCCCACGCCGTACACTTGGCATTGAGGTCCCCAGCGACGAGCACTTTGCTGGGGCGCCACTGGCCAATCAGAGCCCCGATTTCGATCAAGAGCTGATCGAAATCGGCTAGGCTCCGACTTGGCGAGAAGTACACCCCAACCACCATTATCTGCGCTAGGTGGGCCGCCACCCATCCCCGACCACTCGTAACTCTATCGAGAGGGGGGGAACCTGCGGCCTCCTGCGAGACTATGGCCACCGAGCCCTCGAGATCTTGCGCCCAGTTGGATCTGGGCGGGACGAAGTAGGGCTCGGCGATGACGGCCACCTGTATCAACCACTGCGCCATGCTCTGGATCAGCAGATCCTGAGCTCTAGCGCAGTGATTGATATTCGCCTGGAGGAACTTGAGTGCCATTAAATGGCGGTGTCCATCAAGTTCCCCCCGGCCCCGGCTGCGACACTAGCATCCGGGCAGACAGGCGGCGAGGAGACCCTGAGGCCATCGCCGCCCTTCCTCCCCCTCCTCCTTGTGCGGGGGGCAGCACATTCTTTGCTGCCCACCGTATGCCCTGCAGGCTTTTTAGCCGCCTCGCACAGTGTGCAGTGCGGGGCGGCCGAGCATTGGCCGGCTTTATGGCCGGGCTGACCGCAGCGATAACACTGATCGCTGCGATCCACGGCCTCCGTCGGGCACACCTGCCGGACATGGCCCAGCTCCAAACAGCGGTAGCACCGCATGGGTCTGGGCTCCAGCAGATGGACTCGCGCAGCCACCCATCCCACCAGCAGGCGACCGCCATCCACCACCTTTTTGGCAGCTGCCACTGGGCAGCGCACCCACACCGTTCCGAGGTCTGCAAAGTTCCGGCGAATTTCACCGGACTTCACAGACTCGATGGGGCACTCGCCCTTCCGAGCGACAGCCGCCACAACCTCTGTGGAAGTAACCGAGTCATCCAGGCCCGAGATACGCATTTCAGCGCACTTCATGGGCCTGGAGACACGGACCTCGTCGTCCTTGAACGACTCCCTGAGCTTATTGGCCAGGGAGTCAGCCTTCTCACTACTGGCCGCCCCTGGCACCTGCAGTATTCGGGCACCAGTGGCAGCCGTCTTGACGTGCACACCCGATGGGATGCCAAGGTCAAGGAGACTGATATTCTCCTTGGCCCTGTCCATCACGTCCCTGTACGTCATTCCGGCCTTCTCGGCCGCCGGCTGCAGTGTGAGCACTACAGCCGCAGAACGAGGAGGGCGGAGTTTCGGGGGAAGCCGCGAGGCGGCCGTTTTCTTCTCAGGGGGAGGGGTGGGAGCAGGTGGGGCCTTCTTCTTGGCCCCACGCTTCGCCACCACATTCCAGCCCTCCGCCGTCGACGCGGGTGCCGGTGGGAGAGGGCGTGGCGCACTTTGCGGAGGGGCAGCCTTGGCAGCGGCCCCCTTCTTCTTGCCCTTTTTCCCTCCCAGTTGGGCGGGAGGGGGTGGTGCAGGGGCACTCTTCTTGCCCTTTTGGGCAGGAGGAGGAGGCAAAGGAGTGCTCCTCTTTCCAGTGCCCTTGTCTTTGCCTCCCTGTTGGACGGGAGGGAGAGGAGGCACGGCCGATGGCGCCGTAGTAGCCGCGGGCCCCTTTCGGTCCGCGGCAAGTGGAGGGCGGAGGCGCTTCTCCGGTAGGAGCCGCTCCTCCAACGCCTCGAATCTCGCGCTCATCATGCCCCCCACTTGAAGCATGATGGAGCGCGAGAGCTCCTCTACGAATGAGGCCGTCACCTGCTGCTCACTCTTCGGGGTGCTCGCCGGTTGCCGCCTCGGTCCACCGGGTGGCGATAGCGGAGGGAAGGTGGGGGAAAACCCTCTCCCCTCAACCACCTCCATCTCGATCGGGGCGGCGGGAGATATCTCCTGCCTGCGCCCCTTTCCTATTTCGGCTCTGAGCTGGGCGAACTCCTTGCGAAGCTCGTCCAGCTCGGCTTGCAGGCGGGTGTTGGCCGCCTGCAGTCGGGAAGTTTCTTCACTCGACGTCCGATGTTGTAGGACGCCGACCGCTTCTTTGATGGTTACCACCGCCTCCTTCAGACACTTCTTGAAGGTGCCTTTCAGGTTCTTTGATTTGCTGGAGACCTGCTCTACCATCTCCAATGCGTCAAAGACCTGTCCGGCCAAGGCGGTGGCATTTCCACCCTCCGCATCGTCTGTTTGGGGCGCTACGACCGGTATCGAAGCTCCCCGGGATGCTCGCACCTTGCGAGCGAGCCCCGCCATCTCTTTTTCTACCTCCAGCTCCATCTCCTCCCTCTGTAGCTTGAGGTATTCTTCCTTCGCCTTCGCCAACCCTACGTATTTGCCGGTGGTTGGCGGGCGGCCTCTCCCTCGGGTGGTCGAGGGAGAGCGACTTCTCGTCTTATCTTCTTCGCTCGATGACGCCGAGCTACGGCCGCTCAGGCGTCGTCGCTTCTCTCCACGAGTCTTCCAGAGTCTGCTGGCTCTGTAAGGCTCTGCCGACGAGACGGTGATCAAACTCGCGTCTGATTCACCCGTCCCCCCAGCTCCCTCCTCTCTCACTACTTCTTCGGTTTTGTTTTTATTTATAGTTTCCATTTTGTTCCCACGATTAAGGGCGATTTAGAGTCCTCTGTCGGCTACGCCCATCCTAGGAGGGGGGAAAATATACAGTGGAGGCCCCCTAGTGTCCACAGGGTATTACGTGTGTTCTCACGGGTTTATTTACAAGTTTTCCTTCTCTCTTGGCCGGCCAATTAAGGCAAGCCCGCCTCGGCCCGCCATGCGACAACATACCCTCTTACACCACACGAGGGTCGTTGAAGCCACATGACGGGTACCGGGGGTGGAGGTTGGTGAGGCCTCCACCTTGGACGGAGGGCACGCCAGGGGACACTGGCGCGCCAACCGCCACTACTCCCACCATCGGAAAAGGGATAGGAAAGGGGAATATGGGAAGGATAAAGGAATTGGAAAGGTGGGATTGGGATTCGGGATACGACGGTGGCACGTGGGGACTCCCACAGTGCCTGCTCAGCGGCACCTTGCCGCGAGCCCGCCCTTGCCTCTCCCACTGTGCCCTCTGCATACAGCAGAGGGACACGTGGAGAGACGCGTCTCTCCGCCTCCCCGAAGGGACTTGGAGAGACCCACCTCGGTGTCATTAGCTTCACCCCGGGCTGGATTGCCCGGGGCTACTGAGCTCCCCCGCCACGACAAGGCTGACACCATGGGGGAGAACCTAACCTAACCTAACCTAACCTAACCTAACCTAACCTAACCTAACCTAACCTAACCTAACCTAACCTAACCTAACCTAACCTAACCTAACCTAACCTAACCTTTTTTTTTTTTTTTTTTTTTTTTTTTTTTATCGTTGGGAAATGGTTTTCTCCATACCTACCCGCCTCGGGGGGGCGGGTAGGTTATGTCGGCCTTTCACCGACTAAAACCCAACGGTGGCCTTCTTCGACGCGCGAGTGGAGAGGGACCCCGGGAAGTCACCCTGGGCATGCGACCGCCGTCCCTCTTCACGTGCGCGTCCCGCCGCACGCACTCGGCGGCACCTCTCGGGGGGAGACAGAGTACCTCCCCCCTGCACCCTCGCGGTGCTTGCAGCAGCAACGAGGCCACCTCGTTGCTGCCGCCCTCCCCGGGGACGCGTCAGATGGTAAGGGTGCACAGAGCCCCCGCTCCGTGCACCCGCGTCCCCGATGACCCCTTTTAGTCGGCTTGTACGACAGGCAGGGGATACCGTGGCTGCATTCCTCGCCCCAGCCCACAGAGCCGTCGGACGCCTACGGCGGCAACGTACGAGCGTACGCCCGCCGTCTGCGCCCGACCCGTCTCCGGCGGATCGGATGAGCCGAGGAGTCTTCCTCCCTCATCCGCTCCGCCGCCTCCTTCTGCGACATCACGTCCTCGCAGAAGGAGATCATCGCACTCCACGACCTGTCGCTGTCGACCATGGATTTGATCACAGCCGGCAGCGACAGGTCGGAACCCACCTCAGAGATGAGGCTGGCGCGCGGTCCTGCCCAGGCTGGGCACTCCGCGAGAGTGTGCTGCGCCGTGTCTTCGGCGCAGCCACACCCATGGCACTCGGGAGTCGGCTCCCTTCCGGCAACCCGACACAGATACCTCCCGAAGCAACCATGCCCCGAGAGGACCTGCGTCAGCCGGAAGGAGAGCGTGCCATGGCCGCGGTCCAGCCATTGCAGCAGGACCGGGCGGACCCCCTCGATGGTACGGAGGCCCGCGGTCGGTCGCGCCAACCTCGCCCCCCACACCTCCACCATTTCGCGGCGGAACTCGTCCCGCCGCGCCTCCACCTCCTGCGGTGCCGGCCTACTGCCCTGGCCTCGCGCCTCCTCGCGCCAGTGGTATACTGACGCGAGGGTCCTCGCCTCCAGGTCCCAGGGCAGGGATCCGGCCAGCACGCATGCCGCCTCCACTCCCACCGTTCGATAGCCCCGTATCACCCTGACCGCCATTGCCCTCTGCACTCTTTGCAGCAGGGCGATGTTTCGGCTAGTCAGGGTGTCGGCCCACACTGGGGCGCCGTACAGGGCCATCGAACGGACCACTCCCAGGTACAGCCGCCTGCAGGAGGCCCTGGGCCCCCCCAAATTTGGGAGTATGCGCCCAAAGGCTGCGGCTGCACCTACGCATTTCTGCGCCAACTGCTCGAAATGTGCGCGGAAATTCCACCGGCTGTCGAGGATGAGGCCCAGGTATCTCATCGTCGACTTGACGCCGATGGAAGTTCCGCCCACTATCAATTGTGATCCAGCGGGTGGGGCTTTCCGAGGTCCGTGAAAACACAGGGCCTCGGATTTGTGGAGGGCAACCTCCAACCCCAACCGCCGGATCCTCCCCACTACCTGTGCCACCCCAGCCGTGGCCAGGATGGCAGCGTCCCTGTATGTGCTGCCGCGGGCCGTCACGAGCGTGTCGTCGGCGTAACAAGTTACGTCGACGCCCCGCAGGTTCCGGCCGCGCAGCACCCAGTCATACCCGATGTTCCACAGGAGCGGCCCGAGAACCGACCCCTGTGGAACACCGCACGTGACCCCCCGACTTTTCCACCCCGTCTGCGTCGGATAGGTGACGGCCCTCTCGGAGAGATAGGCCGCCACGACCCGACACAGATACCCGGGCACGCCATGGTGCCTCAGTGCCTCCTTTATCGTTTCCCAGGGGAGGGTATTAAAGGCGTTGGCGATGTCTAAAGACACCGCCAAGACGACCTCCCCCTGGGACACCGCTTCCTCCGCCAGGGCCCTCACCCGCGCAATCGCGCCGACGGTGGACCTGCCCTGACGGAAGCCGAACTGGTACGCACTGAGGTCCGGACCAACACTCTCAAGATGGTCGACGAGGCGGGCAGCTATTACGCGTTCGAACAACTTGCCCACCTCGTCGAGCAACACGATCGGCCGATACGCCGACGGCGAGTCGGCCGGTCGCCCCTCCTTCTTTAACAGGACCAGTTTCCCCGTCTTCCACCTGCGTGGAAACTGGCCCTGCTCAAGGCACGCTCCAAAGAGCGCCCTCACCCGTGGCTCGAGCGGACCGAGCATCAGCGCCAAGGCGCGTCCCGGCACACCGTCGGGCCCCGGGGCGACATTCTTGCCCCGGAGCCGCAACACCGCCGCCTTCAGCTGACCCTCGGTCAGCTCGGGTACGGACACTCCCGCGCCCTCCTCCTCCTCCTCCCGCCCGGCCGCCGCCATTGGCGGAGGAACGTGGCCGGCCCTGTTCGGAAACAGGGATCCGACCACCCGGTCCAGGACCTGCTGCTGGAGACTTTGTGTCAAGGGGGGAGCCCAGGGGCGAAGCTTCTGCCTCACCAGCCTGTACGGCTTCCCCCAAGGATCGCTGTTCAATGTCTCCAGCATTTCCTCCTCCGCCAATGCCTTGGCGTTCGCTATGGCCACCTTCAGGGTAGTGGAACACTCCCTGTAGGTGGCATAGAGCCGGGCCTCCTCCACCTCGTCCCTCCTCCTCCGCCTCCGGGACCGGGTGTACTGGCGCCTCGCCGCTACGCACGCTGCGCGTAGCTGCGCGAGCTCTTCGCTCCACCAGTACACCTGGCGCCGGGCCTGGGGTGGGCCTGCTCGGGGCATGGCCGCGTCGCAGACGCGCGACATGGCCATCCCGAGCCACTCCACCTCCCGCTCCACCTCTACCGGGCCTTCCGGCACGGGTGTCCAGGCTTGGACCACGGCCGCCTCCACTAGCACGTCCGGGTCCATCCGCCTGAGCACCCAGCGCGGGCCTCCCCCTCGCGGGGGTCGGCTTGGACCGCTCGGGGTACCTGGAGGAGAGGAAACGTTAAATCGGACATACAAGTGGTCCGACAACGTCTCCACCCCCTCCAGCACTTCCCAGCCCTGAATACGGCGCGCCAGGGCGGCATTGGCGAACGTGACGTCCACGATTGAGCCGCCCTGTTGCCGCACGCACGTATTTACCGACCCCCGGTTCAATACAACCAGCCCGGTCTCCACCAGCCAGTCTTCGACCGACTCGCCGCGCGCGTCCGTCGCCGGGGATCCCCACGCCACACACTTGGCATTGAGGTCCCCAGCGACGAGCACTTTGCTGGGGCGCCTCTGGCCAATCAGAGCCCCGATTTCGATCAAGAGCTGATCGAAATCGGCTAGGCTCCGACTTGGCGAGAAGTACGCCCCAACCACCATCGTCTGTCCTAGGTGGGCCGCCACCCATCCCCGACCCCTCGACACCCTTTCGAGAGGGGGGGAACCTGCGGCCTCCTGCGAGACTATGGCCACCGAGCCTTCAAGGTCCTGCGCCCAGCTTGATCTGGGCGGGACATAATAAGGCTCGGCGATCACGGCCACCTGTATCGACCACTGCGCCATGCTCTGGATCAGCAGATCCTGAGCTCTGGCGCAGTGGTTGATATTCGCCTGGAGGAACTTGATGGCCATTAAATAGCGGTGTCCATCAAGTCCCCCCCGGCTCCGTCTTCGACACTTGTCGACGGGCAGATTGGTGGCGAGGGGACCCTGAGGCCATCGCCACCCTTCCTTCTTCTCCCTCTATTTCTGGTGCGGGGAGCAGTGCAGGACTTGCTCCCCACACTATGCCCCGTGGGCTTTTTTGCCGCCGCGCACAGGGTGCAGTGCGGGTCGGCAAAACAAGTTGCGGCCTTGTGGCCTGTCTGACCGCAGCGATAACACTGTTCGCTGCGGTCAACCGCGTCCGCGGGACACATCTGCTGGACGTGGCCCAGCCCCATGCAGCGATAACATCGCATGGGTCTGGGCTCCAGCAGATGGACTCGCGCAGCCACCCACCCCACCAGCAGGCGACCACCATCCACCACCTTTTTGGCAGCTGCCACTGGGCAGCGCACCCACACCGTTCCGAGGTCTGCAAAGTCCTGGCGAATCTCACCGGACTTCACAGACTCGGTGGGGCACTCGCCCTTCCGAGCGACAGCCGCCACAACCTCACTAGAAGTGACAGAGTCATCCAGGCCCGAGATGCGCATTTCAGCGCACTTCATGGGCCTGGAGACACGAACCTCTTCGTCTTTAAAAGCCTCCCTGAGCTTATTGGCCAGGGAGTCAGCCTTCTCGCTACTGGCTGCCCCTGGCACCTGCAGTATGCGGGCACCAGTGGCAGCCGTTTTGACGTAAACGCCCGATGGGATGCCAAGGTCAAGGAGACTGATATTCTCCTTGGCCCTGTCCATCACGTCCTTGTAAGTCATTCCGGCCTTCTCGGCCGCCGGCTGCAGTGTGAGCACTACAGCCGCAGACCGAGGAGGGCGGAGTTTCGGGGGAGGCCGCGAGGCGGCCGTTTTCTTCTCAGGGGGAGGGGTGGGAGCAGGTGGGGCCTTTTTCTTCGCCCCACGCTTCGCCACCACATTCCACCCCTCTGCCGTCGACGCGGGTGCCGGTGGGAGAGGGCGTGGCGCACTCTGCGGAGGGGCAGCCTTGGCAGCGGCCCCCTTCTTCTTGCCCTTTTTCCCTCCCAGTTGGGCGGGAGGGGGTGGTGCAGGTGCACTCTTCTTGCCCTTTTGGGCAGGAGGAGGAGGCAAAGTAGTGCTCCTCTTTCCTGTGCCCTTGCCTTTCCCTCCCTGTTGGGCGGGAGGGGGAGGAGGCACGGCCGATGGCGCCGTAGTAGCCGCGGGCCCTTTTCGGTCCGCGGCAAGTGGAGGGCGGAGGCGCTTCTCCGGTAGGAGCCGCTCCTCCAACGCCTCGAATCTCGCGCTCATCATGCCCCCGACTTGGAGCATGATGGAGCGCGAGAGCTCCTCTACAAATGAGGCGGTCACCGGCTGCTCGCTCTGCGGGGAGCTGGCCGGTTGTCGCCTCGGTCCACTTGGTGGCGATAGCGGAGGGAAGGTGGGGGAAAACCCTCTCCCCTCAACCACCTCCATCTCGATCTGGGCGGCGGGAGGTATCTCCTGCCGGCGCCCTTTTCCAATTTCGGCTCTGAGCTGGGCGAACTCCTTTCGAAGCTCGTCCAGCTCGGCTTGCAGGCGGGTGTTGGCCGCCTGCAGTCGTGAAGTCTCCTGATTCGACGTCCGATGTTGTAGGACGCCAACCGCTTCTTTGATGGTAACCACCGCCTCCTTCAGAGATTTCCTGAAGGTGCCTTTCAGGTTCTTTGACTTGCTGGAGACCTTCTCTACCATCTCCAGTGCGTCAAAGACCTGTCCGGCCAAGGCGGTGGCATTTCCATCCTCCGCATCGTCTGTTTGGGGCGCTACGACCGGTGTCGCAGCTCCCCGGGATGCTCGCACTTTGCGAGCGAGCCCTGCCATCTCCTTTTCTACCTCAAGCTCCATCTCCTCCTTCTGGAGCTTGAGGTATTCCGCCTTCGCCTTCGCCAAGCCCACGTACTGGCCGGTGGTTGGCGGGCGGCCTCTCCCTCGGGTGGTCGAGGAAGAGCGACTTCTCGTGTTTACTTCGTCATCGCTCGACGACGCCGAGCTACAGCCGCTCAGGCGTCGTCGCTTCTCTCCACGAGTCTTCCAGAGCCTGCTGGTTCTGGAAGGCTCTGCCGACGAGACGGTGATCAGACTCGCGTCCGATTCACCCGTCCCGCCAGCCTCCAATCTTGGTGCCGAATCACATGCGATCTCGGTGTCCGTGTGCGTGCTAGGGTCATTATCTTTACGCGCTGTGCGCGGGAAAAGCGAAGAGTTGCCCCCCACAAATACGGTGGGGCTGCCCGAAACCAGTTCGGGGTGGGATTCTCCACTAAGGGTACCCACTTGTGGTAATAAGTTTTTCTGGTCGCTTGACATGATGATGGTTTTTGCCGGGGCTGCCGGCGAGTAAGATGGGATAGGATAGGGCAGTGGAAAGGACAAAGGATGGGAAAGGTGGGAAGGGACAGGGGAAGGTCGCAGTAGTGACTGATGATGAACCCCATCAGCCATGCATCCCCTCGCGCTGCGACGCCGGTTGGGATTAGGGTAAAAACGACGGTGGCGCAAAGTGCGCCAGCACGAAGGTGCCCGCCCTTGCCCCGTCCACTGTGCCCTCTGCTAATCAGAGGGACACGTGGAGGGACGCGTCTCTCCGCCTCCCCGAAGGGACTTGGAGAGACCCACCTCGGTGTCATTAGCTTCACCCCGGGCTGGATTGCCCGGGGCTACTGAGCTCCCCCGCCACGACAAGGCTGACACCATGGGGGAGAACCTTTTTTTTTTTTTTTTTTTTTTTTTTTTTAACGTTGGGAAATGGTTTTCTCCATACCTACCCGCCTCGGGGGAGGCGGGTAGGTTATGTCGGCCTTTCACCGACTAAAACCCAACGGTGGCCATCCTCGGCGCACTAGACAGAGGACTCCGGGATCGGTAATCCGGCATCCGGTGACCCTCTCTTGGCGCCTCGCCGCACGCACCTCGGCGGCCCACCTCGGGGGGCGGTTAACGCCCCCCCTTGCAGCAGCACGAGGCCACCCCGTGCTGCCGCCCATCCCGGGATCGGGATCTATCTGGTGGACGGATGAAGCCCCCGCTTCAGCCGCCCCCCGATCCCGGTGCCCCCTTTTAGTCGCCTCGTACGACAGGCAGGGGATACCGTGTCTGAATTCGCGGCCCCAGAACACAGGGCTCAGTCGGGCTCCACTACATAAGGCGGCGCGCGAAATCGCGCCGCCTTCGCCCGACCCTCCGGCGACGGACCGGATGGGAGGAAGCATCGTCCTCCCTGACTCGTTCCGCCACTTCCTTCTGCGACATTACGTCGCCGCAGAAGGAAACCATTGCCGACCACGACCTCTCGCTGTCGACCATGGATTTTACCACAGCCGGCAACGAGAGGTCCCTCCCCACGACCGCGACGAGTCGCGCCCTCTCCTCAGCCCATGCTGGGCACTCCGCCAGCGTGTGGCGCGCCGTATCTACGGCGTGGCCGCACGCGTGGCACACCGGCGTCGGCTCTCTACCGACCATCTCGCACAGATACTTCCCGAAGCAGCCGTGCCCCGTGAGGATCTGCGCGAGATGGAAGGTATGGTTACCTCTCCTTTCCTCGACCCACCTCCTGAGGATGGGCCGGATGGCGGCGATGGTGTCCACCCCAGCTGTTGGCTCTGCCAACGCTCCTTTCCACTGCCGGAGGAGGACCCTGTGGGAGGATTTCCTCCAACGCATGATCTCCTCCGGAAGTGGAGGGGATCCCTGGTCCCGAGCATTGGAGACCCGCCGGTACACGTGAGCGAGTACCTGGGCCTCCAGCTCCCAGGGTGGGGTGCCCGCCAGCACGCACGCTGCGTCGAATGAGGTGGTGCGATACCCCCTCACGAGCCTGAGCGCCATGACCCTCTGCGGTCTCCGCAGAAGGGCCCTAGTGCGGGCGCTCAGGTCGTCCACCCAGATCGGGGCCCCATAAAGGGCCATCGATCGCACCACCCCGGAGTACAAGCGACGGCAGCCTGCGTCCGGTCCGCCCATGTTGGGGAGGAGGCGGCTCAATGCTCCGGCGGCTGCTACCAACTTGGGAGCCAGCCGGGCAAAGTGCGCCTCAAACTTCCACCGACTGTCGAGAACGATTCCGAGGTATTTCATCGTCGACCCGACAGCGATGGAAGTACCCCCAACCACCAGTTCGGATCCAGCGGGAGGGGCCCGCCGGGGCCCGTGGAAACACAGGGCCTCGGACTTGGCGAGGGCAACCTCCAGCCCCAACCGCCGGATTCGAGACACCACTTGGGCCACCCCAGCCGTGGCCAATATGGCCGCCTCCCTGTAGGTGCTGCCACGGGCCGTCACGAGCGTGTCGTCGGCGTAACAAGTTACGTCGACGCCCCGTAAGTTACGTCCGCGCAGCACCCAGTCGTACCCGATGTTCCACAGGAGCGGACCGAGGACAGACCCCTGTGGAACACCGCACGACATCTCCCTCCTCTCCCATCCGTTCTGCGTTGGGTAGGTGACGGCCCTCTCGGAGAGATAGGCCGCCACGACGCGACGCAGATACGCCGGCACTCGGTGGTACCTCAGCGCCTCGAGGATGATACTCCAGGGCAGAGTGTTAAACGCATTGGCGATGTCTAAAGACACCGCCAAGACCACCCCACCCTGGGATACCGCCTCCTCCGCCAGGGCCCTCACCCGCGCAATAGCGTCGATGGTGGACCTGCCCCGGCGGAAGCCAAATTGGTGGACGCTGAGGTCCGGACCGATTCCCTCGAGGTGGTCGACGAGACGGGCGGCGACAACGCGCTCAAGGAGCTTGCCCGTCTCGTCGAGCAGCACAATCGGCCGATAAGCCGACGGCGAGTCGGCCGGTCGCCCCTCCTTCCTGATCAGGACCAGTTTTCCGGTCTTATACCGACGGGGAAACTGGCCCCGATCCAGGCAGGCGCTGAAGAGCGCGCGCACCCACGGCTCGAGCGGTCCCAGCATCAGGACTAGCACCTTAGCTGGGATACCGTCGGGTCCCGGGGATACAGACTTGCCCCGGAGCCGCAGGAGCGCCGCCTTCAGCTCTGCCTCCATCACCTCGGGTGCACGAGTGCCCCCGCCGTCATCCCCCTCCATCACCGCCATTGGCGGAGGAATGTGGTCAGCCCTGTTCGGAAACAAGGAGCCGACCACGTTGTCCAGGACTTGAGGCTGGAGACTTTGCGTCAGGGGGGGAGCCCAGGGGCGAAGAATGTTCCTCACCAACCTGTACGGCCTCCCCCATGGATCGCTGTTCAGAGTCTCCAGCATTTCCTCCTCCGCCAATTCCTTGGCATTGGCGATGGCCACCTGCAGGGAACTCGTGCATCCGCGGTACGAGGCGTAAATCTCCGCCTCTTCCGCCGCGAGTCTCCGCCGCCGTCTTCGGTATCTGGTGTACCGGCGTCTCGCACTCACGCAAGCTCTTCTGAGCTGCGCGAGCTCCTCGGACCACCAGTACACCGAGCGCCTGGGAGGACGCGGCCCGACTCGGGGCATGGCTGCGTCGCAAACGTGCGACATCGCCAGCGCGAGCCGTTCCGCGTCATCCTCCACCTCCGACGGGACCTCCGACCCGCACACCCAGGCCTGGAGCAGGGCGACCTCTTCGAGGAACACCCTGTCCATCCTCCTCAAAGACCAGCGTGGACCGTCGTCGACCCGAGGTCGGCTCGAGCCGTTCGGGGTAGCTGGCAGCGCAGAGATCATATCGTATCGGATATACCGATGGTCCGACAGAGTCTCCACGTCCACCAGCACTTCCCAGCCCCGGACACGGCGCGCCAGGGCGGCATTTGCGAACGAGACGTCCACGATAGAGCCGCCCTGTTGCCGCACGCACGTGTCTACCGACCCCTGGTTGAGAACGGTCAACCCGGTCTCCACCACCCAGTCCTCAAGGACCTCACCGAACGGGCACGTGGCCGGGGATCCCCACGCCAATGACTTGGCGTTTAGGTCCCCGGCGACGAGCACGTTGTTGGGGTTTCTCTGTCCGATGAGAGCCCCGATCCCGAGCAGGAACTGCTCGAAATCCGCGAGGCTCCCATTCGGAGAGAAATACACCCCAACCACCATTAGGTCACCCAGGTGTGCTGCGATATATCCCCGCCCCCTCACCACCCTATCCAGGGGAGGGGTGCCGGCAGCAACTCGGGTGACAATGGCCACCAGACCCTCGCGGTCGCCAGCCCAGTTGTCCCGAGGTGGGACAAAGTACGGCTCGGCGACCACGGCGACCTCGATCGACCACTCCGCCATGCTCTGGACCAGCAGGTCCTGAGCTCTGGCGCAGTGGTTGAGGTTCGCCTGGAGGACCCTGGTACCCATTAATGGGCGGTGTCCATGCGACCTTCTTCCCCGACTGTGGCGCTAGTCGCGGGTGGCTTTCCACCACGTCTACTGTTTTTGGGCCGGGGGGCAGCGCACGCCTTGCCGCCCACCCTGTGCCCCGAAGATTTGCCCGCCGCCGCGCACAGGGCGCAGTGCGGTGCGGCGGAGCATCCAGCCGCCTTGTGGCCGGTCTGACCGCAGCGATAGCAGACATCGCTGCGGTCAACCTCCGAGAGGCACTTAACCGCGACGTGCCCCTCCTGGAGGCAGCGGTAGCAGCGCAGGGACTTCGACTCCATGAGCCGCACCCGCGCTGCCACCCAGCCCACCAACAATCGGCCGCCGGCTGCCAGCTTTTTGGCCGCCGCCACAGGGCAGCGGACCCATGCCGTGCCGAGGCCGGTGTGATCGTGGCGAATGTCGCCACATCGCACCGCCTCGACTGGGCACTTTCCCTCCCGCACCACAGCCGCGACGACATCGCCCGCCGTGACAGAGTCGTCGAGGTCCGTCACGCGCACTTCTGCGCACTTGGTGGGCCTCGACACTCGGACGGTGTCGTCGGGGAAGTGCTCGCGCAGCTTCCCCGCGAGGGAGTCCGCCAGCTCAGCACTGGCCGCCCCTGGTACCTCCCACATGTGGGCACCAGTGGCGGTCTTTCTTGCCCGCAGGGGTGGTAGCCCCAGGGCGACCCGGTCGATCTTCGACGCGGCCTCCCTTATAACGTCGGCGTACGTGAGCCCACGCTCCACGGCCGCCGGCTGCAGCGTCACCACTACGGCCGCCGTCCGCGGGGCTCGGGGGACACGCACGACCGGGGACTTTTTCGCCGGCCGGCGCTTTCCTTGGACCTGGGTCCAGCCCTCCTCCGCCGGCGCTGACGCCGGTTTCGGGCGGCGGCGAGACACGCTGCGACTAGGGGGAGCCCGCGCGGCGCCACGATTTGGCCTCCTTCGACTCTTCCTCGCCTTCCCTCCCTGATGGTCGGGAGGGGGGGGAGGAGGAGGGGCGCGCTTACCCTTCCCTGGAGTTTGCCGGGACACTGCCGCGGCAAAACTCTTCGCACCTCCCAGGTGGGCGGGAGGGGCAGGGGGGGCAGGGGGGGCAGGGCGAGCGCTCTTCGCTGCCGCCGACTTTCTGTCAGCGGCGAGGGAGGGACGGAGTCGCTTCTCAGGGAGAAGCCGCTCCTCCAGAGCCTCGAAGCGCGCGCTCATCATGCCCCCAACCTGGAGCATAATGGCACGCGTCACTTCCTCCAAGTCAGAGGCGGCCGGAGGGCGCTCTATCGCCGAGAGCCCCCGGCTCGCTCTCGGGCCTCTTTGAGGCGCCTTCGCCCCCTGCGGCGGTGACAGGGCGATTGCGCTCCGCGGCGGCGACAGTGCGGGGAACTCCTCCCGGACGGCAGGGGAAATCTCCCTCTCCACCGGCGTGCTGATCGGGCTGGGCCTCCGGTGCTCCGTCTGCAGCTCCGCCCTGAGCTGGGCCAGCTCCTTACGGAGCCCGTCGAGCTCACCCTGCAGCCGGGCATTGTCCGACCGCAGGATGGATATCTCTTCGCACGCCGTCCGGTCGTGCATGCTGCCCACTGCCGCCGCAATGGAGGAGCTCGCCTCCTTCAGGGCCTTTACAAAACCGCCCTTCAGGTTCTTGGACTTGGCCGCGACCATGCGAATGGTCTCGACCGCGTCCAAGGCCTGTTTGCACAGGGCGGTTGCCCCCTCCTTCTCCGCTGTATCCGGAGCCGCTTGCGCCGCCACCTCAGTGCCGCTGCACCGGCTGTTACGGGCCCTTGCGGCTTGCCCGACCACTTCCTTCTCGGCCTGAAGCTCCAGCTCTGCTTGTTGGAGCTTCAAGTATTTGGCCTTCGCCTTCGCAAGGCCAACATACTGCCCCGTTGTCGGTGGGCGACCTCTCCCTCTACGCCCCGGGGTATGGGGGAGAACCTAACCTAACCTAACCTAACCTAACCTAACCTAACCTAACCTAACCTAACCTAACCTAACCTAACCTAACCTAACCTAACCTAACCTAACCTTTTTTTTTTTTTTTTTTTTTTTTTTATCGGAGTGAAAATGAGTTGACTCATCCCCCCGGTTAGGGAGACCAGGGGGTATGTGGGACTCTCCCTCCCTCGTTGAGGGCATACCCACTAAAAACACTCCGGCGTTTCACCCGCTCTGCCGTGGTAGGGGGTACAGTGTGGTCCCAAGGATTTCAATCCACTGTACCCCCCTGGCGGCACCGACAAACGCCGGTGCACCCTCGCGAAAGGAGGAGGGTCGCGAAACGCTCACGACCCCCCCCGCCCACCTGTGTGGAGCCGTGCAATGTGGGCCCCTCACCCACTGACTCCACACCGCGGCAGGAGTTGGACGAACTGCGCCCGCCTCCTGCCGCTCCCTCCGCGTCTCTCCGCCTCCCCGAAGGGACTTGGAGAGACCCACCTTGGTGTCATTCGCTTCACCCACGGGCTGGATTGCCCGGGGCTAATGAGCTCCCCCGCCACGACAAGGCTGACACCATGGGGGAGAACCTAACCTAACCTAACCTAACCTAACCTAACCTAACCTAACCTAACCTAACCTAACCTAACCTAACCTTTTTTTTTTTTTTTTTTTTTTTTTTGTTCTCGCGGGAAAATGCCTGACGCATACCCACTCTCCTCGGGGGGAAGAGTGGGTTATGTCGGGTTTGCACCGACTAAAAACCCGCGGTGGCCGTCTCCGGCGCACGGCGAAGGAGGGAACCCGGGGGCTCCACAAGGGTCTGCATCCGGGTCCCTCCTCCGTGCGCCCCGCCGCTCACACTCGGCGGCCCGCCTCGGGGGGAGAAAGTCCCTCCCCCCGCACCCTCACGGTGCATGCAGCAGCAACGAGGCCACCCCGTTGCTGCCGCCCTCCCCGGGGACGCGTAGGATGGAATGGGTGCACAGAGCCCCCGCTCCGTGCACCCGCGTCCCCGATGACCCCTTTTAGTCGGCTTGTACGACAGGCAGGGGATACCGTGGCTGCATTCCTCGCCCCAGCCCACAGAGCCGTCGGACGCTTACGGCGGCAACGTACGAGCGTACGCCCGCCGCCTGCGCCCGACCCTTCGCCGGCGGATCGGATGAGCCGAGGCGTCTTCCTCCCTCATCCGCTCCGCCGTCTCCTTCTGCCGCATCACTTCCTCACAGAAGGAGATCATCGCTTTCCAGGACCTCTCGCTGTCGACCATGGATTTTACCACAGCCGGCAGCGAGAGATCCGCCCCCACGGTAGCGACAAGTCGCGCCCGTGGCTCCGCCCAGCCCGGACAAACCGCCAGCGTATGCTGCGCCGTGTCTTCGGCGCAGTCGCAGGCGTGGCATGCGGGCGTCGGCTCCCTTCCTGCCACCCTGTACAAGTACCTCCCAAAGCAACCATGCCCGGTGAGGACCTGCACAAGGTGGAAGGTGAGGACCCCCCGCCTTTCTCCGACCCATCTTGAGAAGACGGATCGGAGGGCTCCGATGGTCCGGACGCCAGCGGTTGGTTCCTCCAACTTCTCCCTCCACTTCCGGAGGAGGACCCTGCGCGAGCGGTCCCTCCAACGCTGGATCTCCTCCGGTAGAGGAGGCTCCCCTCGAGCGCGCGACTCCGCGACCCGACGGTACACCTCCGCCAACACCTCCGCCTCCAGCTCCCACGGTGGGGTGCCGGCCAGCAAGCATGCCGCCTCGTACGAGACGGTGCGGTATCCACGTATTAGCCTGACCGCCATGACCCGCTGCGGTCGTCGCAGCAAGGCCTTGTTATGGGCGGTCAGGGAATCGACCCATACGGGTGCCCCGTATAGGGCCATCGACTGCACCACCCCAGCATAGAGGCGGCGGCAGCCAGCGTCCGGCTTCCCCACGTTGGGCAGCAGGCGACTCAGCGCGGCGGCGGCACCAACGAGCTTCGGAGCCAGGCTCTCGAAATGCGCCTTGAAGTTCCACCGGCTGTCTAGGATGAGGCCAAGATACCTCATCGTCGACTTTACGCCGATGGAACCTCCGCCCACCACGAGGTGGGATCCAGCGGGTGGGGCTCTCCGAGGACCGTGGAAGCACAGGGCCTCGGATTTGTCGAGAGCGACTTCCAACCCCAGCCGCCGGATCCTCGCCACCACTTGCGCTACTCCAGCCGTGGCCAGAATAGCGGCGTCCCTATAGGTGCTGCCGCGGGCCGTTACGAGCGTGTCGTCGGCGTAACAAGTTACGTCGACGCCCCGCAGGTTCCGGCCGCGCAGCACCCAGTCGTACCCGATGTTCCACAGGAGCGGCCCGAGAACCGAGCCCTGTGGAACACCGCACGACACTTCCTTTCTCTTCCAGGTACCGCTCTGCGTCGGATAGGTGACGGCCCTCTCAGAGAGATAGGCCGCCACGACCCGACGCAGGTACCCCGGCACGCCGTGGTACCTCAGTGCCTCCTTTATCGTTTCCCAGGGGAGGGTATTAAAGGCATTGGCGATGTCTAATGACACCGCCAAGACGACCTCCCCCTGGGACACCGCTTCCTCCGCCAGGGCCCTCACCCGCGCGATCGCGTCGATAGTGGACCTGCCCCGGCGGAAGCCAAACTGGCACGCACTGAGGTCTGGCCCCGTGCCCTCCAAATGATCAACGAGGCGGGCGGCTATCACTCGTTCGAGCAATTTGCCCACCTCGTCGAGCAACACGATCGGCCGATACGCCGACGGCGAGTCGGCCGGTCGCCCCTCCTTCTTCAGCAGGACCAGTTTCCCCGTCTTCCATCTGCTCGGAAACTGGCCCTGCTGAAGACAAGCGCTGAAAAGCGCCCTTATCCTCTCCTCGAGGGAACCGAGCATCAGCAGCAGAGCTCGTGCGGGAACCCCGTCTGGCCCGGGAGCGGTGGTTTTGCCCCGGAGCCGCAACGCCGCCGCCTTGAGCTGATCCTCGGTCACCTCGGTGAGACCGGGCACTCTTGCGCCCTCCTCCCTTTCCTCCCTCCCAGCCGCCGTCATTGGCGGAGGAGCGTGGTCGGTCCTGTTTGGAAACAGGGATCCGACCACCCTTTCCAGAATTTGAGGCTGGAGACTCTGCGTCACGGGGGGAGCCCAGGGGCGAAGCTTGCACCTCACCATCCTGTACGGCCGCCCCCACGGATCACTATTAAGCGTCTCCAGCATCTCCTCCTGCGCCAATGACTTGGCGTTCGCTATGGCCACCTTCAGGGTCGCAGCGCACTCCCTGTAGGTGGCATAGAGCCGGGCCTCCTCCTCTAAGTCCCTTCGCCTCCGCCTTCGGGACCTGGTGTACTGGCGCCTCGCCGCTACGCAGTTTCTGCGCAGCTGCGCTATCTCTTCAGACCACCAGTACACCTGGCGCCGAGGCGGGCACGGCCTGGCCCGAGGCATGGCCGCGTCGCAAACATGCGACATGGCCAGCCGGAGCCACTCCGCCTCCGCTTCCACTTCCACCGGGCCTTCCGGTACGGGCGTCCAGGACTGGACCACGGCCGCTTCCAACAATACGTCCTGGTCCATGCGCTTAAGCGCCCAGCGCGGGCCGTCGCTTGCCCGGGATCGATTCGGACCGCTCGGGGTAGCTGAGGATGCGGAAAGGCTGAACCGGATATACCGGTGATCCGACAGCGTTTCCACATCCTCCATAACTTCCCAATCTTGGACATGGCGCGCCAGGGCGGCATTAGCGAACGTGATGTCCACAATTGAGCCGCCCTGTTGCCGCACGCACGTGTCGACCGACCCCCGGTTTAGAACCACCAGCCCGGTCTCCACCGCCCACTCCTCCAACGCCTCGCCGCGCACGTCCGTCGCCGGGGATCCCCAGGCCATGGACTTGGCATTGAGATCCCCGGCGACGAGCACCTTGCTGGGGCGACTCTGGCCAATCACAGCCGCGACTTCGACCAGGAACTGCTCGAAGTCCGGCAGGCTGCGATTGGGCGAGAAGTACACCCCAACCGCCATCAGGTCTCCCAGGTATGCCGCAACCCATCCCCTCCCCCTCGTCACCTTGTCGAGGGGTGGGGAACCAGCGGCATCCTGCGTGACTATGGCCACCGAGCCCTCCATGTCCTGCGCCCAGTTGGGTCTGGGCGGGACAAAATAAGGCTCAGCGACCACGGCCGCGTGCACCAACCACTCCGCCATGCTCTGGATCAGCAGATCCTGGGCTCTGGCACAGTGGTTGATGTTCGCCTGGATGAACTTTTGGGCCATTAATGTACGGTGTCCATCACTTCCTCTTCAGCTCCGGCTGCGGTACTGGCCGCCGGGCGGACTGGCTGCGAGGAGGCCCTGAGGCCATCGCCGCTCTTTTTCCCCCTTCTCGTGGTGCGAGGGGCAGTACACAATTTACTGCCCACCGTGTGTCCCGCGGGCTTGCTCGCCGCTGCGCACAAGGTGCAGTGCGGTGCGGAAGAGCATTGACCGGCCTTATGGCCGGGCTGACCGCAGCGATAACATTGATCGCTGCGGTCCACGGCCTCCGCGGGGCATTCCTGCCGGACGTGGCCCAGCTCCATGCAGCGGTAGCACCGCATGGGTCTGGGCTCCAGTAGCCGCACCTGGGCAGACACCCACCCCACCAGCAGGCGACCGCCGTCGACGACCTTCTTGGCGGCGGCCACCGGGCAGCGCACCCACAACGTGCCGAGGCCTGCGAAGTCTTTACGGATCTCGCCAGACTTTACTGCCTCTGCGGAGCACCCACCCGCTCGGGCAACCGCTGCCACCACCTCCGTCGAGGAGACCGAGTCGTCCAGGCCCGAGATACGCATTTCTGCGCACTTCGTGGGCCTGGAGACACGGACCTCGTCCTCCTTAAATGACTCCCTCAATATCTTGGCGAGGGAGTCTGCCTTCTCGCCACTGGAGGCGCCTGGTACCTCCAGGATTCGCGCCCCAGTGGCCGCCGTCTTCATCCTGACGCCGGTGGCGATTCCGAAGTCGGCCAAGTTTATTTTCGACTTGGCCTCCTTCATTATCGCCTCATACGTTTTGCCGCTCTCCACGGCCGCCGGCTGCAGTGTGAGCACCACAGCCGACGACCGGGGAGGGCGGAGCTTTTGGGGGCGCGTCGCGCCTTTCTTCGCCGCAGGGGCGGTGGGAGCAGGTGGGGCCTTCTTCTTGGCCCCACGCTTCACCACCACGCTCCACCCATCCGCCATTGATGTGGGCGGCGGAGGGAGGGAGCGCGGTACGCTCTGCGGGAGGGCAGCCTTGGCGGCGACCCCCCTCTTCTTCTCCTCCTTTTTCTTCCCTCCCTGTTGGGCGGGAGGGGGTGGTGGTGGAGCGCTCTTCCTCTCCTCCGGACCCTTTTGGGCAGAAGAGGGAGGCGGGGGAGCGCTCTTCTTCCCCTTACCTTTCCCCTTCTCTCCCTGTTGTGCGGGAGGTGGGGACGGCTTCTTCTTATCCGCCGCGAGTGGAGGACGCAGCCGTTTCTCCGGCAGGAGTCGCTCCTCCAGAGCCTCCAACCTCGCGCTCATCATGCTCCCGACTTGGAGCATGATGGAGCGCGAGATCTCCTCCAGTGCCGAGGCTGCCGGAGGGCGCTCAACCGGAGAGGGGCTCACCCTCTTCTGTCTACTTGGTGGCGTCAGGGGAGGGAAGTCCACCTCAGTGATGGTGTGAGTAGGCATTCCCACCCTCACCGCCTCCACTTCCATCTCAATCTGGGCCACGGGCGGATCCACCCGCCGGCGCCCCATCTCCATTTCCGTCCGCAGCTGGGCGAACTCTTTACGGAGCTCGTCCAACTCAGTCTGCAGGCGGATGTTGCTGGCCTGCAGTCTGGCCGTCTCATCGCTGGACGTGCGGTGGCGCAGTTCGCCCACCGCATCGCCGATGGTTGTCACCGCCTCGTTTAAAAACTTCTTAAAAGTTCCCTTCATATTGCCCGACTTGTTGGAGACCATCTTCACAGTCTCCAACGCGTCGAGCACCTGTCTGGTTAGCGAGGTGGCGGAGTCGCCCTCGCCCTCCAACCCAGAGGCAGGTGGGGCCACCGGCGCCACTACACGTCCACTTCGACCCTTTCGGACCTTCTTGGCCTGTGCGGCCACCTCCATCTCTGCCTCAAGCTCAACCTCCTGCCTCTTAAGCTTGAGGTAGTCTTCTTTTGCCTTTGCCAGGCCTACGTAGTGGCCGGTGGTAGGCGGTCGGCCCCTTCCCCTGATGATCGGGGAGGTACCGGCCCGCTCGGCCCGTCCTTTCTCTTCTTCACTAGACGACGCCGAGCTAGTGCCGCTCAGGCGCCGTCTTTTTTCTCCACGTTTCCTCCAGAACCTAGTGGCCCTGGAGGAATCCACCGACGAAACAGAGATCAGACTGGTGTCTGATGCCCCCGTCCCGTCAGCTCCCGCCTTCGTTACATCCAGCTGGCTAGCATCGCTATCCGCCGCATGCTTGCCGCTGTTGCTCTCCTCACTCGCTACTCCTCCTCCGTTTTTTTTTGTTTTATTTGTATCCATAGTTAATCCCACGAGTACAGGTGATTTATACTCCTCTGTCGGTTACACCTATCCTTGGAGGGGGGAAAATATACAGTGGAGGCCCCCAGGTATCCACAGGGTATTACGTGTGTTCTCACGGGTTTATTTACAAGTTTTCCTTCTCTCTTGGCCGGCCAATTAAGGCAAGCCCGCCTCGGCCCGCCATGCGACAACATACCCTCTTACACCACACGAGGGTCGTTGAAGCCACATGACGGGTACCGGGGGTGGAGGTTGGTGAGGCCTCCACCTTGGACGGAGGGCACGCCAGGGGACACTGGCACGCCATCCGCCACTACTCCCACCATCGGAAAGGGGATAGGAAAGGGGGTTTGGGAAGGATAAAGGAATTGGAAGGTGGGATGGGATGGGGAAGGCGGCGGGCCCGTCCAGCCCAGAGACCGGGCGTGCCCGCCAACCTCGACGGTGGCACAAAGTGTGCCTGCACGAGTGTGCCCGCCCTTGCCCCATCCACTGTGCCCTCTGCTGATCAGAGGGACACGCGGAGGGACGCGTCTCTCCGCCTCCCCGAAGGGACTTGGAGAGACCCACCTCGGTGTCATTCGCTTCACCCACGGGCTGGATTGCCCGGGGCTACTGAGCTCCCCCGCCACGACAAGGCTGACACCATGGGGGAGAACCTAACCTAACCTAACCTAACCTTTTTTTTTTTTTTTTTTTTTTTTTTGTTGTCGCGGGAAAATGCCTAACGCATACCCACCCTCCCCGGGGGGGGAGAGTGAGTTATGTCGGGCTTGCACCGACTAAAAACCCGCGGTGGCCATCTCCGGCGCACGGCGAAGGAGGGAACCCGGGCGGTCCACTAGGGTTGGCATCCGGGTGTCCCTCCTCCGTGCGCCCCGCCGCTCGCATTCGGCGGCCCACCTCGGGGGGAGACTACTTGCTCCCCCCCGCACCCTCACGGTGCCTGCAGCAGCAACGAGGCCACCCCGTTGCTGCCGCCCTCCCCGGGGACGCGTCAGATGGTAAGGGTGCACAGAGCCCCCGCTCTGTGCACCCGCGTCCCCGATGACCCCTTTTAGTCGCCTTGTACGACAGGCAGGGGATACCGTGGCTGCATTCCTCGCCCCAGCACACAGGGCACTCGGGCGCTTTCGGCTACCTCATGCCGTCCACGCCCGACTCTCCCGCGGCGGATTGGGCGGACCCGGGAGCTCACCCATTCCGCCGCCATCCACCCCTTCCAGGACCTCCCACCGCCAGCCATGAGGAGGAGACACAGCCGACAGTGAGAGATCCGCCCTCCACTGCCCGCCAGTCCTGCGACTGGACGGGCCCGCACCCCGGGACCTCCCGCCACTGCACCCTAAGCAGCGGGAGATCCATCTGTCTCTCCGCCTCCCCGAAGGGACTTGGAGAGACCCACCTCGGTGTCATTGGCTTCACCCACGGGCTGGATTGCCCGGGGCTACTGAGCCCCCCCGCCACGACAAGGCTGACACCAGGGGGGGAACCTAACCTAACCTAACCTAACCTAACCTAACCTAACCTAACCTAACCTAACCTAACCTAACCTAACCTAACCTAACCTAACCTTTTTTTTTTTTTTTTTTTTTTTTTTTTTTTTTTTTTTTTTTTTTTCGCGGGAAAATGCCTAACGCATACTCACTCTCCTCGGGGGGAAGAGTGAGTTATGTCGGGCTTGCACCGACTAAAAACCCGCGGTGGCCTTCTCCGGCGCACGGCGAAGGAGGGAACCCGGGGGGTCCATTGGTTGGCATCCGGGTGTCCCTCCTCCGTGCGCCCCGCCGCTCGCACTCGGCGGCCCACCTCGGGGGGAGACTACTGCCTCCCCCCCGCACCCTCACGGTGCCTGCAGCAGCAACGAGGCCACCCCGTTGCTGCCGCCCTCCCCGGGGACGCGTCAGATGGTAAGGGTGCACAGAGCCCCCGCTCCGTGCACCCGCGTCCCCGATGACCCCTTTTAGTCGCCTTGTACGACAGGCAGGGGATACCGTGGCTGCATTCCTCGCCCCAGTCCACAGGGCACTCGGGCGCCTACGGCGGCAACGTACGAGCGTACGCCCGCCGCCTGCGCCCGACCCGTCTCCGGCGGATCGGATGAGCCGAGGAGTCTTCCTCCCTCATCCGCTCCGCCACCTCCTTCTGCGACATCACGTCCTCGCAGAAGGAGATCATCGCCCTCCACGACCTGTCGCTGTCGACCATGGATTTGATCACAGCCGGCAGCGACAGGTCGGAGCCCACCTCAGAGGTGAGGCTAGCGCGCGGCTCCGCCCAGGCTGGGCACTCCGCGAGAGTGTGCTGCGCCGTATCTTCGGCGCAGCCACACCCATGGCACTCAGGCGTCGGCTCCCTTCCGGCAACCCGACACAGGTACCTCCCAAAACAACCATGCCCCGAGAGGACCTGCGTCAGCCGGAAGGAGAGCGTGCCATGGCCGCGGTCCAGCCATTGCAGCAGAACCGGGCGGACCCCCTCGATGGTACGGAGGCCCGCGGTCGGTCGCGCCAACCTCGCCCCCCATACCTCCACCATTTCGCGGCGGAACTCATCCCGCCGCGCCTCCACCTCTCGCGGTGCCGGCCTACTGCCCTGGCCTCGCGCCTCCTCGCGCCAGTGGTATACTGACGCGAGGGCCCTCGCCTCCAGGTCCCAGGGCAGGGATCCGGCCAGCACGCATGCCGCCTCCACTCCCACCGTTCGATAGCCCCGTATCACCCTGACCGCCATCGCCCTCTGCACTCGCTGCAGCAGAGCGATATTGCGGCTTGTCAGGGTGTCGGCCCACACTGGGGCGCCGTACAGGGCCATCGAACGGACCACTCCCAGGTACAGCCGCCGACAAGAGGCCCTGGGCCCCCCCAAATTAGGGAGTATACGCCCGAAGGCTGCGGCTGCACCTACGCATTTCTGCGCCAACTGCTCAAAGTGCGGGCGGAAATTCCACCGGCTGTCGAGGATGAGGCCAAGGTACCTCATCGTCGACTTGACATCGATGGAAGTTCCGCCCACTATCAATTGTGATCCAGCGGGTGGGGCTTTCCGAGGTCCGTGAAAACACAGGGCCTCGGATTTGTGGAGGGCAACCTCCAACCCCAACCGCCGGATCCTTCCCACCACCTGTGCCACCCCTGCCGTGGCCAGTATCGTTGCGCGCCGGTATGTGCTGCCGCGGGCCGTTACCAGCGTGTCGTCGGCGTAACACGTTACTTCGACGCCCCGCAAATTTCGGCCCCGCAGCACCCAGTCGTACCCGATGTTCCACAGGAGAGGTCCGAGGACTGACCCCTGTGGAACACCGCACGTGACCTCCTTACTTTCCCACCCCGACTGGGTCGGATAGGTGACGGCCCTCTCGGAGAGATAGGCCGCCACGACCCGACGCAGGTACCCTGGCACACCATGGTACCTCAGTGCCTCCTTTATCGTTTCCCAGGGGAGGGTATTAAAGGCGTTGGCGATGTCTAATGACACCGCCAAGACGACCTCCCCCTGGGACACCGCTTCCTCCGCCAGGGCCCTCACCCGCGCAATCGCGCCGACGGTGGACCTGCCCTGACGGAAGCCGAACTGGTACGCACTGAGGTCCGGACCAATCCCCTCAAGATGGTCGACGAGGCGGGCAGCTATTACGCGCTCGAACAACTTGCCCACCTCGTCGAGCAACACGATCGGCCGATACGCAGACGGCGAGTCGGCCGGTCGCCCCTCCTTCTTTAGCAAGACCAGTTTCCCCGTCTTCCAACTGCGTGGAAACTGGCCCTGCTCAAGGCACGCTCCAAAGAGCGCCCTCAACCGTGGCTCGAGCGGACCGAGCATCAGCGCCAAGGCGCGTCCCGGTACACCGTCGGGACCCGGGGCGACGTTCTTGCCCCGGAGCCGCAACACCGCCGCCTTCAGCTGACCCTCGGTCAGCTCGGGTACAGACACTCCCGCGCCCTCCTCCTCCTCCTCCCGCCCGGCCGCCGCCATTGGCGGAGGAACGTGGCCGGCCCTGTTCGGAAACAGGGATCCGACCACCCGGTCCAGGACCTGCTGCTGGAGACTTTGCGTCAAGGGGGGAGCCCAGGGGCGAAGCTTCTGCCTCACCAACCTGTACGGCCTCCCCCAAGGATCGCTGTTCAACGTCTCCAGCATTTCCTCCTCCGCCAATGCCTTGGCGTTCGCTATGGCCACCTTCAGGGTAGTGGAACACTCCCTGTAGGTGGCATAGAGCCGGGCCTCCTCCACCTCGTCCCTCCTCCTCCGCCTCCGGGACCGGGTGTACTGGCGCCTCGCCGCTACGCACGCTGCGCGTAGCTGCGCGAGCTCCTCACTCCACCAGTACACCTGACGCCGGGCCCGGGGTGGGCCTGCTCGAGGCATGGCCGCGTCGCAGACGCGCGACATGGCCATCCCGAGCCACTCCACCTCCCGCTCCACCTCTACCGGGCCTTCCGGCACGGGTGTCCAGGCTTGGACCACGGCCGCCTCCACTAGCACGTCCGGGTCCATACGCCTGAGCACCCAGCGCGGGCCTCCCCCTCGCGGGGGTCGGCTTGGACCGCTCGGGGTACCTGGAGGAGTGGAAACGCTAAATCGGACATACAGGTGGTCCGACAACGTCTCCACCCCCTCCAGCACTTCCCAGCCCTGAATACGGCGCGCCAGGGCGGCATTGGCGAACGAGACGTCCACAATTGAGCCGCCCTGTTGCCGCACGCACGTATTTGTCGACCCCCGGTTCAACACAACCAGCCCGGTCTCCACCAGCCAGTCCTCCACTGACTCGCCGCGCGCGTCCGTCGCCGGGGATCCCCAGGCCATGGACTTGGCATTGAGATCACCGGCAACGAGCACCATGGTGGGGCGACTCTGGCCAATCAGAGCCCCGATTTCGATCAAAAGCTGATCGAAATCGGCTAGGCTCCGACTTGGCGAGAAGTACACCCCAACCACCACTATCTCTGCTAAGTGGGCCGCCACCCATCCCCGACCCCTCGTCACCCTATCCAGAGGGGGGGAACCTGCGGCCTCCTGCGAAACAATGGCCACCGAGCCCTCGAGGTCCTGCGCCCAGCTTGATCTGGGCGGGACAAAGTAAGGCTCGGCGATCACGGCCACCTGTATTGACCACTGCACCATGCTCTGGATCAGCAGATCCTGAGCTCTGGCGCAGTGGTTGATGTTCGCCTGGAGGAACTCAATGGACATTAATTAGCGGTGTCCATTAAGTCCCCCCCGGCCCCGTCTTCGGTACTTGTCGATGGGCGGATCGGCGGCGAGGGGACCCTAAGGCCATCTCCACCCTTCCTCCCCCTCCTCCTTGTGCGGGGGGCAGCACAAACTTTGCTGCCCGCCGTGTGCCCTGCGGGCTTCTTAGCCGCCTCGCACAGGGTGCAGTGCGGAGCGGCTGAGCATTGGCCGGCTTTGTGGCCGGGCTGACCGCAGCGATAGCATTGATCGCTGCGATCCACGGCCTCCGTGGGGCACGCCTGCCGGACATGGCCCAGCTCCAAGCAGCGGTAGCACCGCATGGGTCTGGGCTCCAGCAGACGTACTTGGGCGGCCACCCACCCGACTAGCAGGCGGCCACCGTCCACCACTTTCTTGGCGGCGGCCACCGGGCAGCGCACCCACAACGTGCCGAGACCCGCGAAGTCCTTGCGGATTTCGCCCGACTTTACCGCCTCGGCAGAGCACTCACCAGCTCGGGCCACCGCAGCCACCACCTCCGTCGAGGAGACCGAGTCGTCCAGGCCCGAGATACGCAATTCTGCGCACCTCGTGGGCCTGGAGACACGGACCTCGTCCTCCTTGAATGACTCCCTTAGCTTTTTGGCTAGGGAGTCTGCCTTCTCGCCACTGGAGGCGCCTGGTACCTCCAGGATTCGCGCCCCAGTGGCCGCCGTTTTCATTCTGACGCCGGTGGCGATCCCGAAGTCGGCCAAGTTTATTTTAGCCTTGGCCTCCTTCATTACCGCCTCGTAAGTTATGCCGCTCTCCACGGCCGCCGGCTGCAGTGTAAGCACCACAGCCGACGACCGGGGAGGGCGGAGCTTTTGGGGGCGCGTCGCGTCCTTCTTCGCCGCAGGGGGGGTGGGAGCAGGTGTGGCCTTCTTCTTGGCTCCACGCTTCACCACCACGCTCCACCCCTCCGCCATTGATGTGGGCGGCGGGGGGAGAGAGCGCGGCACGCTCTGCTGGGGGGCAGCCTTGGCGGCGATCCCCTTCTTTTTCGCCTCCTTTTTCTTCCCTCCCTGTTGGGCGGGAGGGGGTGGCAGTGGAGCGCTCTTCTTCTCCCTCTCACCCGTTTGGGCGGAAGGGGGAGGCGGAGGAGCGCTCTTCTTTCTCTTTCTTTTCCCCTTCTCTCCCTGTTGTGCGGGAGGGGGGGACGATTTCTTATCGGCGGCGAGTGGAGGGCGCAGCCGTTTCTCCGGCAGGAGTCGCTCCTCCAGAGCCTCCAACCTCGCGCTCATCATGCTCCCGACTTGGAGCATGATGGAGCGCGAGATCTCCTCCAGTGCCGAGGCCGCCGGAGGGCCCTCAACCGGAGGGGGGCTCACCCTCTTTTGTTTGCTGGGTGGCGGCAGGGCAGGGAAGTCCACCTCAGGGATGGTGGGAGAAATCCTTCCAACCCTCGCCGCCTCCACCTCCATCGGGGCCGCGGGCGGATCAACCCGCCGGCGCCCCATATCCATCTCCGCCCGAAGCTGGGCGAACTCTTTACGAAGCTCGTCCAGCTCAGACTGCAGGCGGATGTTGTTGGCCTGCAGTCTGGCCGTCTCCTCGCTGGACGTTCGGCCGTGCAGAGCCCGCACAGCGTCCGATATCGACGCCACCGCCTCGTTCAGACACTTCTTCATCGTGCCCTTCAGGTTGGCCGACTTGCTCGAGACCATGCGGACGGTCTCAAGTGCATCGGCCACTTGTTTATTGAGGGCGGCGGCTGTTGCTGCGCCCTCCTTGTCCTCCTCCTGGTGTACCGGGGCTGCTGAGGCTGCTTCGCAGCCTCTGCGAGACTCCCGGTTCTTTCGGGCCAGTGCGGCCACTTCTTTCTCCGCCTCAAGCTCCAGCTCCTTCTCCTGGAGCTTGAGGTATTCAGCTTTGGCCTTGGCCAGACCTACGTACTGGCCAGTGGTAGGCGGGCGTCCTCTTCCCCTGACTACCGGGGAGGTACTGGCCCGCTTGGCTCGCTCCTTCTCCCCAACCTGCTCCTCCTCGCTAGACGACGCCGAGCTAAGGCCGCTCAGGCGCCGTCTCTTTTCACCACGTTTCCTCCAGAACCTTGTGGCCCTGGAGGAATCCACCGACGAGGCAGAGATCAGACTGGTGTCTGATGCACCCATCCCGTCAGCTCCCGCCCTCGTTCCATCCAGCTGGCTAGCATCGCTGTCCGCCGCGTGCCTGCCGCTGTCTCTCCCCTCCCTCACTACTCCTTCAGTTTTTTTGTTTTTAAAATTGTCCATATTTATTCCCACGAGAAAAGGCGATTTAAACTCCTCTGTCGGCTACGCCCATCCTAAGAGGGGGGAAAATATACAGTGGAGGCCCCCAAGTATCCACAGGGTATTACGTGTGTTCTCACGGGTTTATTTACAAGTTTTCCTTCTCTCTTGGCCGGCCAATTAAGGCAAGCCCGCCTCGGCCCGCCATGCGACAACATACCCTCTTACACCACACGAGGGTCGTTGAAGCCACATGACGGGTACCGGGGGTGGAGGTTGGTGAGGCCTCCACCTTGGACGGAGGGCACGCCAGGGGACACTGGCACGCCAACCGCCACTACTCCCACCATCGGAAAAGGGATAGGAAAGGGGAATTTGGGAAGGATAAAGGAATTGGAAAGGTGGGATTGGGATTCGGGATACGACGGTGGCACGTGGGGACTCCCACAGTGCCTGCTCAGCGGCACCTTGCCGCGAGCCCGCCCTTGCCTCTCCCACTGTGCCCTCTGCATACAGCAGAGGGACACGTGGAGAGACGCGTCTCTCCGCCTCCCCGAAGGGACTTGGAGAGACCCACCTCGGTGTCATTAGCTTCACCCCGGGCTGGATTGCCCGGGGCTACTGAGCTCCCCCGCCACGACAAGGCTGACACCATGGGGGAGAACCTAACCTAACCTAACCTAACCTAACCTAACCTAACCTAACCTAACCTAACCTAACCTAACCTAACCTAACCTAACCTAACCTAACCTTTTTTTTTTTTTTTTTTTTTTTTTTTTTTTTTGACGGAGTGGAAATGCTCTTACGCATCCCCTCGACTTAGGGCTGTCGAGGGGTATGTGGGACTCACTCCTCGAGATGGTATGAGGAGTCACTACCCACTAAAACCACTCCGGCGTTTCACCCACCTGCCTGTAGTGGGGACACAGTGTGATCCAGCGGACTTCTAGCCACTGTGTCCCCAGGCCGCACCGGCCTAGCATGTGGCCGGTGCTCCCGCGCCGATGAGGGGAAGGGTCGAACGCGGCGATCCTTCCCCCAGACGGGTGGAGTCCAACTGTGGTCCCTACACCACGGACTCCAAGGGCGTGAGACGAGCGAACTGCGCCCGCCTCCTGCCCCTCCGTCTGCGCCGGAGCGGGGGTGCGTCGACCTCGTCTTCGCGCTCCCGCTCCGCGGCCTCCTTCTGTGAGATGACTGTCTCGCAGAAGGAGGCCACTGCCTCCCAGGATCTCTCGCTGCGGAGCATGAACGCCACTACGGCGTGCAGCGAGAGATCCTCCGCCCCCATTTCCATCGCCAGGTCTTGGCGCTCCAGATCGAAACGGCCACACTCTTCCAGAGTGTGTTGGGCCGTGTCATCCGGAGCGCCACATTCACTGCATTGCGGACTCGGCTCCCTTCCTATCCGGTGCAGGTAGTGGCCGAAACACCCATGTCCGGTCACCACCTGCGTCATCCGGAATCCGAGTCCGCCGTGCCCTCTGTCCAGCCACCCCTCCAGTGACGGGAGGACCGCCCCTATGGTACGGGTTCCATAGGGGGAGTCCTCCAGCTCCTCCTTCCACCTCTCTCGCAGCCGTCGAGCTGCCATTCGGCGAGCTCCCTCGACCACTTCGGGGCCAGGGCGGTCCCCACGCGCCCTGGCCTCGGCCCTCACACGGTACGTCTCCGCGTGCACCCCGGCATCCAGCTCCCATGGCGGGGTGCACGCGAGGACGCACGCCGCCGCGTGTGACACGGACACATAGGCCCTCGCGATTCGGCAGGCCACTATTCTCTGTGGCCTGCGCAGGAGGGCCTTGTTCCGGGCCGACAACTTATCCGCCCATATGGGGGCCCCGTACAGCGCCATGCTCCGGATGACACCGGCAAACAGGCGCCTGCACGGGGTCCCCGGTCCACCCAGGTTGGGCAACAACCTCCCAAGGGCCGCCGCCGCGGCCACGATTCGGGGAGCCAACCTACGGAAATGCTCCCCGAAATCCCACTTCCGGTCCAGATCAAGGCCAAGATATTTAATCGTGGCCTTGATCCGGACCCTCTCCCCTCCGATTTGGAGCGTGTCCCCCGCCCCCCGCCCCCAACCTCGGCCACCGAATACGATGGCCTCAGTTTTGGCGAGGGACACGCTCAAACCCAACAAGCCAATGCGGCCAACCGCGAGTTCCGCCGCGACCTCCGCCCTCCGCTTCGCCTCGCGGAACTCCTTCCCCCGCACTGCCACCATAGTGTCATCGGCATAACATATGGTGACCGTGCGGGGAAGCTGCACCCCTCGTATTGCCCAATCATACCCGATGTTCCACAGGAGGGGTCCGAGCACGGACCCCTGTGGAACACCGCAGGTCATGTTTCGGGCAACTATCCCCCCCTCCGTCTCGTAGAGCACTACCCTATCTGTAAGGTAGTGCTCCACAACCCTCCGCAGATAGGGAGGCACTCGATGGTAAATGAGTGCCTCCCTTATCACCCCGTAGGGGAGGGTGCCAAACGCGTTGGCGATATCTAGCGATACCGCCACCACACCCTCCCCCCTGCCTGCTGCGTCTTCGCTGAAGTCCCTGAGGGACTTCAGCGCGTCCATCGTGGACCGCCCCTCCCGGAACCCGTACTGCCGATCGCACAGGTCCGGGCCCGCATCGTTCAGGTGGTCGACGATGCGGCTGGACAGGATCCGCTCCAGCATTTTCCCCACCTCGTCCAATAGGACGATGGGGCGATAGCCGGAGGGACTGTCCGCAGGGCGGCCCTCTTTGCGCAGCAGGCACAACCTCCCCTCCTTCCAGCATCTCGGGAATCGCCCCTCCTTCAGACAATCGTCGTACAGGAGTTTGAGGCGACTCCCGAGATGCTGCAGGGCTACCGGGAGGACTCTCCCCGGCACCCCGTCCGGCCCTGGGGCCTTCTTCCGTCCCCGTAGGCGGTCTATGGCCCACTTGAACTCGTCGTCCGTGATGGGCGGTACGACGAGTTCACGCGGGGCCGGCTCCGCCGATTGGATGGACATACTCGGCGGAGCAAACTCCGGCACTACGGGGAACAATCCCTCCACAACTCGCGCGAGGAGTTCTGGCTCCAGCGAGTCCATGGGGGGGGCATGCTGCATCCGATTCCGGACCAGCTTGTACGGCCTCCCCCATGGGTCTCTGTCCAGTGTGGCCAGGAACTCCTCGCGCGCCTCCTCCTTCCTACGGGAGATCTCCTTCTGGAGATCTCCCTTTGCCCTCCTGAGGGCCTCATATAGGAGGCCCTCCTCCTCCGCCGTATGCCGACGGCGCCTACAGCGGGTGTAGGCCCGGCGAGCTCGGTTACCGGTGGCACGGAGAGCCGCAATCTCTTCCGTCCACCAGTAGACCTGCCTCCTCGCCGGCACCCGCCGTGTCCGAGGCATCGAAGCGTCGCACACCTCCTGCAACGTCGCCCGGAAGTGTGCCGCACGCTCCCCTACCTCGGCGCCCCTCGGCAGAGGCTCCCCCCACGCCTGGACCGCGGCCGCCTCCTCCACCATCTCCGGGTCCAGGCGCGAGACGGTCCACCTCGGAAGCTGCGAGGTGGCCCGTCTCCCCCTCCTCAGGCCTGGCGGTGCTGCGCCGCCGGCCGTGGTGTGGACCCTCATCCGAACGTACAGATGATCGGAGAGGGTCTCCACGTCCTCCAGGACACGCCAATCAGCGATGCGTGCGGCGATTGCGGGGGTAGCAAACGAAACGTCTACTATTGACCCCCCCTGCCGCCGCACGCATGTGTTGGTCGTGCCCCGGTTCAGCACCACCAGGCCTGTTGCGACCGTCCATTCCCCAAGGGCTTCGCCCTTGGGGTTTGAGACGGCCGACCCCCACATCGGGCTCTTGGCATTGAGGTCCCCCAGCACGATGACCTGTGCCGGGTTCCCTCGCCTCACCACTCCTCCCACCAATTCTAGGTAGGCCTCAAATGCCCGCAGCGGCCGATTTGGGGAGAAATACACCCCCACTAGGAGGGTATCCCCCCATTTGGCCGCCGCGAGGCCTGGCCCCCGCTCCACCTGTGTGAGGGGGAGAGCATCCCCCCCTCTCGGCCCCACAATTGCCACTGAGCCGTCCGTCGCCCCCACCCAGTTGGGCTGGGGAGGGACGAAGTACGGCTCCGCTACCACCGCAACGTCAACACTCCACTCGGCCATGACCTGCATTAGCAGGTCCTGGGCGCGAGCAGAGTGATTGACGTTGCCCTGCAGGATGTCTAAATGCCGGTGTACTGGCATTTAGACATCCATGCGTGTCTCCTCCGGGGCCAGTGTGGCACGAATGTTGTTTGCCGCCACTGGGGCGACGGCTGGGGGCTCCCTCCCTCGGACTTCAGGTGGGGCGCACGAGATTCCCCCCATCATGTGCCCCGAGGGGCGCTTGGCCAGGTGGCACACCGCACAGAAGGCTTTAACTTCTTTGCAGTCCGCCATCCTGTGACCTGGCTTGCTGCATCTGAAACAGAGGCAGCTTCGGTCCACAGGTGACGGACACATAGCCCTCGTGTGCCCCTGGCCTAGACAACGGTAGCAGCGCATCGCTACCGTGTCCACCGTCTTGATCTGGGCCGCAGACCAACCCACGATGATACGCCCCTCTGCGAGGAGGGCGTTGGCCGCGGTCACCGGGCACTGCACCAGGGCCGACCCTGTGCCGTTGCGCAGCACCCGGATTTTTCCGACTTTTAATTGGGCGACCGTGCAACCGCCCTTCTTGGCGATCGCCTCCGCCACCGCCTCCATAGTGGCCGTCTCATCCAGGCCCGTCACCTGGATGCCAACCATCTTGACGGGCCTGTATACATGTGCCACGTCGCCTACCAACTCCCCGATCCTCCTACAAAGTTCGTCGGCCATGCGGCCCCCGTTCTCCCCTGGGACCTCGATGATTCGGGCCCCAGTGGCCGTCTTCCGGACCCGCACATGGTCCAACCCCACCTCCGCCAGGCCGAAGGAAGTGGTGGCCTTGGTCATGACGGAGGCGTACGACGCCTCCGCCTCCGGCCTTAGGGCCACCACGACCGCCGCCGTATTCGGCGCCGCCAGCTTTCTTGGCTGGGGAGCGGGCTTTTTGGCTGCAGCTACTGGTGCTGCAGCCGGCTTGGGGCCCTTGCCCTTTCCCCTCCCCTTCCGAACCACCTCTACCCAGGACGCCTGGGGAGGTGGTTGCGCCGTCGGTGTCCCGGTAGGAGCGGGAGCGGCCCTCGGGGGCTTGGTGGCCGGCCCTGGGGAGGGCACGGCCGCACTCTTCTGCGCGCTTTTGGCAGGCGCAGCCTGCTTCGCGACCGGCGCTGCCCGCGGCACTGCCGCTGGCCCCGGCTGGGCAGCGGGGATGCTGGCAGCCGCAGCCGCAGCCCTCTTTCGGTCCGCCGCCAGGGATGGGCGGAGGATGGGCTCCGCCGGGAGACGCTTCTCCAGCTCCCCGAGCCGGACATTGAGCATCTCGCCCATCCCCCTACATCTCTCATGAATAACTTCCCCGAGGGACAGGAAGAGCTCTTTCTTGAGCTCCCCTATCACCTCGACGAAGTCGCAGGCCGTGGGGGTCGCCGGCGCAGGGGTTGCGGGAGCAACGGCCCTGTCGGAGAACGCGGTCCGTAGGGCCTTCGTCTCCGACGTGAGGAGCGCCAGTTGCTCCCGCATCCGCTTATTGTCCGCACGCAATATGCGGACCTCTTCTGCCTCAGTGCGGGACTGCAAGATTTCCGTGGCCTCCAGGATATCCCGGCAGGCCACGTTCATCTTGCCCCACACACCCCCTTTTAGGTTGCCGCACTTGGCGGCCTCCTCCATGATCACATGGGCGGCGGAGCGTGCGCACTCCAGCCACCCATCCCTCTCCTTTACCGTCCCGGCATCAGGGCTGCAATCCCTTGATGCCTCGCTTACGCACGGCGATCCTACGCCTCCCCTCCCCCTCCCTTGGGAGCCGCGGGATCCGCGCGAGCCCAGCGTGGGGAAACTCAGGCGGTACTCCGCCGCCGCGTCCGCCTCATCCTCAAACTCCGCGAACTCCAGTTCGCGGAGCTTGGACTTGGCCGCGGCCAGCCCGGAGTATGCACCTTTTGGCTGCAAAGCCCTCCCTCTCCGAGCCGAGTTGACTTTCGCCCCCTCGTGCTCCTCCCCCCCTGCGGCAATGGGCCGCTTAACAGCCCGACCGTACGTCGCGCTTCCCTCCTTGGAGACAACCATCTCCATTTCCCCCTCGTCCGAGGAAAGTTCAGAAAGGTCGACCTGAACGGTCTCCCTGACCTCCCTTTCCTCCCCCCTAGGCTTTGAAGGCCCCGCCTCCATACCCCCCTTCTTTTCCCCCCACTCAGCCCCCTCCAGCAGGAAGGATGGCCGAGGAAAAGGAAAATGAAAAAATCCAAAAACTCGCTAGTATGGAAAAACGGTCAAGCGCGAGTCGACCGAATTTACAAACTTAACGAAATTTTCGGGAGAAAATTAATTTCTCCCGAACCCCCCCACGTAATACGGCGCGAGTGGTGTCGTTCGACAGCACTCGCGACCGGCTACCCCCAAACAAATTCCCTAAAATCCCCTCCCTTTCCTGCAGGAGATACAACCCTCGGAAAAATTTTACAAATTTAACCGAAAGTTGGACGACACTGCAGGAAAAGAATAGCAATCCGCTATTTGCCTAATAACTTTGGACACGAGTGTCCAAAAATTATGCGGCAAATAGCAGTGCACGCACCCTCCCGAGCTCTAACAGATACAAGAATAAAAACAAGAAAAAACCAAAAACCATAGAACAAAAAACCAAAAACCAACTTAAAAAGAAGTTTAGTGAAATGAAATTGGCCCGCACGGTCCAAGACAGAAATGTTCCCCCCCCAATAACTCCAGAACTAGAAGTCCTGGAGCTACCCGACAAAGAACAAACCTGTAGAGGCCGCGGAGCAGACCAACTTCCAAATCAAAAAACAAGAGAAAAGAGCAAAGAGAATTAAATACGAATTTTTGAATTTTCGAAAATTTGTAACAAATTCTCGAAAACACAAAAAACAGAAAAATGAAGATATCTCGACAACCGAAAAAGCGAACCGCACGAAACAAAGGACACCCTCTGAGCACAGCGAATCCGGATCTACCCTCCTAGTACCAGCACTATCCTACTATTTAGGTGGTCCGAAAACCTGTAACCTAACCTAACCTAACCTAACCTAACCTAACCTAACCTAACCTAACCTAACCTAACCTAACCTAACCTAACCTAACCTAACCTAACCTAACCTAACCTAACCTAACCTAACCTAACCTAACCTAACCTAACCTAACCTAACCTAACCTAACCTAACCTAACCTAACCTAACCTAACCTAACCTAACCTAACCTAACCTAACCTAACCTAACCTAACCTAACCTAACCTAACCTAACCTAACCTAACCTAACCTAACCTAACCTAACCTAACCTAACCTAACCGCGGCATCTAGCTCGGTCAGAAACTCGATCGACATGATTGAAGCATCTAACTCTGACCCCATGCCTAACACAGCAGATAAGACGAAGCAGGCAGGCCCTGCAAAACAGATAACGAAGCCTGTGTCACCAAAACGTAGGTTGTCCACGGAAAACCAAAATCCGCAGAAGCAACGCTATGCGGATCGGGTAACCGAAGCAAGGGCAAACCTGAGCAAAGCAAAGATCCACCTAAACAGCTCACGTAATCTAAAGGTGGAGATAAAGACAGGGGTCACGGAAGCCCTAGATAGATTATACCAGCTTGTTAAAGAGGCAGAAGCTGACGCAAAATCAGGAAAGCTGAAGGAAAGAAAGGAAGCTGCCGAAACGATAGACCCACCAACGACTGTTGTCGACTCTACCTTTCTGGTTGGTAACGAGTCAAGCCTAGTAATAGCAAGACTAGAGGAGCACTCTAAATTACTACAACAGAGTACCAAAAAGATCGAAGAACTCAACGCGGCTATGGAGAAGCAAAAAGTTGCCATAGAAGACGCAAGTTTGAGAACATATGCGAACGTAGCCACGTCCCAAAATACAAGATCCATGCCGAACCGAACAACGCTTCACTCAGTAGTAATCGCCTCCAAGGACGAAACCGAAAGCGGTGAAGAGGTATTGGACAGAGTGAGAAAGGTGGTCGATGCTAAGGAAGGTTGGGTCAAGGTAGAGAGGGTCCGGAAAGGAAGGGACAGAAAAGTCATTATGGGTTTTGGAACAAGGGAGGAAAGGAGTAAAATTAGAGACTGTTTGGAAAAAAGAGGAGTTGACCTCATCGTAGAGGAAGTTAAGAACAAGGATCCGCTTCTCATCCTCAGGGACGTCTTAGTAGTAAACACTAACGAGGACGTCCTAAAAGCACTGCGAAATCAGAACCAGAGTGTTTTTCACGGCCTCGGCGAAGAGGAAAACAGAGTGGACATAAAATATAAGAAAAGGGCAAGAAACCCTCTCACAAGTCATATTGTCCTCGCTGTTTCGCCCATGATATGGAGGAGAGCTATAGAGCAGGGGTATGTACACGTGGACCTTCAGCGCGTGAGAGTAGAAGATCAGTCCCCTCTGGTCCAGTGCACACGATGCCTCGGATATGGACACGGAAAGCGATTCTGCAAGGATCCGGCGGACCTATGCAGCCACTGCGGGGGTCCACACCTGAAGGCGGAATGTAGCGACTTCATGGCAGAGGTACCACCCAGTTGTCGCAACTGCACAAAGGCAAAACTAAATGATGTCGCACACAATGCCTTCCACAACGGCTGCCAAATCAGAAGAAAGTGGGACGAATTAGCCCGGTCGACCATAGCGTATTGCTAAGGGCACCCACGGTAAACCCTATACAGTGATGCAGGCAAACCTACAAAGGAAACAGTTAGCCACCAATGAGCTGTTAATTGAAGCGGAAAAGCGCGGAGCCGCAGTGGCGCTTCTTCAGGAACCGTATGTAGGCGCGGTGGGGGAGATGAGGGGGCGGAGGGGTGTTAGGATCTTCCAATGCACTGGCGCGGAAGAGGGTGTTGTTAAGGCGGCAATAGCCGTATTCGACCAGGACCTAAACGTCAAACAATACCCAGAACTCACCACTAAGAACATCGTTGTGGTGGGGATCCAAACCAGCGCCTGGGAGATCACTCTCTGCTCCTTCTATCTCCAAAAAGACCAGCCCATAGCTACGGACCTAGACCACCTGAGGAAAATAGAGGAAGCAGTCGGCTCTAAGAAATTGATCATTGGGGGGGACGCAAACGCCAAGAGCACATGGTGGGGGAGCCAAGTAGTGGACCATAGGGGAGAAGAGCTTTCAGGGACTCTCGAGGAGCTGAGCCTGAACATACTCAACACAGGGGAAATTCCGACCTTCGATACCATCAGGGGGGAAACGCGATACACCAGCTACGTAGACATTACAGCTTGCTCGACGGATCTGCTTGACCTGGTGGACGGCTGGAGGGTAGACGAAGGACTCACGAGCTCCGACCACAACGGCATGGTATTTAACATCAATGTACAAAAATCTAAAGGACAGAGTATAAACAGAACAACAAGGGTTTATAACACAAGAAAAGCCGATTGGTCTGAGTTCCGCGAGAAACTCAGCCAATCGATGCTTGAAAACGAAATAACTAAATTAGAAATAGATAAAATTAATAACACAGAACAAATTGAAAAAATGGTAAACAAATTCACAGAAATAATCAAAAATACATGCACACAAACAATCCCAACAAAGAAAACAAAAGAAACACTTACCGTGCCGTGGTGGACGGAGAAGCTCGCCGAGTTGAAGAAGAAGGTCGCCACCAGGAAACGTAGAATAAGATGCGCTGCGCCGGTTCGGAGACAGAAGGTCGTCGAAGAGTACCTGAAACAGAAAGTTGAGTATGAGTCAGAGGCGGTAAAAGCTCAAACCGAGAGTTGGAAGGAGTTCTGTGGGAAGCAGGACAGGGAGGGATTATGGGAGGGGATTTATAGGGTTATTGGTAGGACAACGCGTAGGGAGGAGGACCTGCCGCTGGTTAGGGACGGTGAGGTGCTGAATGCCGAGGAATCTGCCAGGCAAATGGCGGAAACCTTCTATCCAGAAGACACACCGGAGAGCGACAGTGCCACCCACCACAGCACAAGGATGAAGGCAGAAGAAGTGAACACTTGGCCGCAAGATGACTCCTGCGACCCGGAGTTCACTATGGCGGAGTTGAAATCGGCCAGTGAGTCCTTTAACCCTAAAAAGGCCCCTGGAGCAGACGGATTTACCGCCGACATATGTTGCCGCGCCATAGGGAGCAACCCAGAGTTTTTTCTTGCGCTATTAAATAAATGTCTCGCGCTCAAACACTTCCCCGAGTCGTGGAAAGAGGCGACTGTGGTAGTCTTGAGGAAACCAGGGAAAGATAACTACACCGACCCTAAGTCGTACAGACCAATAGGACTACTACCAATATTAGGGAAGATTTTTGAGAAGATGTTGGTGGCCCGCCTCAAGTTTCACTTACTTCCAAGGATGAGTACTCGCCAGTACGGATTCATGCCCCAGAAAAGCACTGAGGACTCCCTCTACACCCTAATGCAGCACATCAGAGCTAAATTAGACCAAAAGAAAATTGTCACACTAATATCCTTAGACATAGAGGGAGCCTTCGACAGTGCCTGGTGGCCAGCAATAAGAGTCCGGCTGGCTGAGGAAAAGTGTCCTGTGAACTTGAGGAGGGTCATGGACAGCTATCTCAGGAACAGAAAGGTCAGGGTCAGATATGCGGGTAGCGAATTTTGCAAGGGTACCAACAAAGGATGCGTGCAGGGTTCAATTGGGGGGCCAATTTTATGGAACCTCCTTCTGGATCCACTGCTGAGGAGCCTCGAAAGTATGGGAGTCTACTGCCAGGCTTTCGCGGACGACGTGATACTGCTCTTCGAAGGAGAAACCGCACAGATGATCCAGGGACGTGCCAATGTCACGCTCGAACATGTTCGGGCGTGGGGTGTCAATAATAAACTCAAATTTGCGCCGCATAAGACGAATGCGATGGTTATAACTAGGAAGTTAAAATACGACACTCCACGCCTAAACATGGGCGGGATTGACATTGCCACCTCCAGGGAACTGAAAATCCTGGGCGTCACATTAGATGACAAATTAACATTCAACACGCATGTGACGAACGCCTGTAAAAAGGCAATAAAAATCTATAGGCACTTGGCAAAAGCGGCAAAAACCAGTTGGGGGTTAAATCCGGAAGTCACTCGAACGATATATGTGGCGGTTGTGGAACCAATTATCCTATATGCCGCCAGCGCTTGGGCACCGGCTGCAAACAAACTGGGAATTATCAAGCAGTTGGGAGTAGTTCAACGTGGATTTGCGCAGAAAATCTGCAAAGGATACCGCACGGTCTCTCTGAATTCGTCCCTAGTGCTTGCTGGGATACTCCCTCTCGACCTCCGAGTTCGTGAGGTGGCTTCGCTATACGAAGCCAAGAAGGGGGTTCCGCAGCGAGCACTGGGGGACCGATCCGTGGAAAGGATGACTCCGGCAATCGAAGCACCACACCCCGCGGTAGGCGTAGACCTAGAGTTTGACTGCCTGATAGACGAAGAACAAGTCGCAGCTCACAACGAACTTGAGGTTCGAATCTTTACTGATGGGAGCAAGATTGGGGGTGCGGTCGGGGCCGCCCTTTCCATTTGGAGGGACGGGACCGAAGCCAAAGCCCTCAAACTTGCTCTCCCGAATTATTGCACCGTCTATCAGGCAGAGCTCCTAGCCCTAAATAGGGCTACCAAGGAAATCGTGAAGGCCGGAGCATCCTCCTACGGAATATTCAGTGACTCCATGGCGGCCCTCCAATCTGTTAAAAACCGCGGCTCTCTCCATCCCCTCGCTGTGGAAGCCAGAGTAAACTTAAGAACTGCATCTCTCCAAAACAAGTTTGTTAAATTGTTCTGGATAAAGGCCCACGCAGGACTAGAGGGGAATGAGAGAGCCGATGGGTTGGCAAAGGAGGCCGCCTTGGGGTTAAAAAAGAGACCGGACTACGACCGATGCCCGGTTTCGTACGTCAAGCGTTGCATTCGTACGGCAACTCTTGAGGTATGGAACCGGAGATATCTTGATGGTGACACAGCTGCTATCACGAAAATATTTTTCCCGGATGCGGTGGTGGCGTATAGGATAATAAGGAAAATCGAGATCACGAATGTTAAAACCCAGATTATGACGGGACACGGTGGGTTCTCCGAATACTTGAACCGCTTCAGGTGTAAGGAGAGTCCATCGTGCGTCTGTGATCCCGAAAAAACCGAAACCGTTCCGCATGTGCTGTTCGAGTGCCCTGCATACGGTAAGGAAAGACATGACATAGAGCACATACTGGACAAAAAACTTGAACTTGCATGCGTTGGAGAGGTGATGTTAAGTAAGAAAAGAGAGTTGTTCTTAGACTACTGCATAAAAATTGCCACCATTGTTATAAAACGAAATAAAACGTAGGAATAAGAAAGTATATGTTACATAATATAGTGAGTATATTAATGATAAACATATTTAAAAATGTAAACAATATTATAAAATAAGCAGCGGTAGTAAATAGGAATATATTGTAGTATATATAAAAATTAGATTAGTAAAGTGTAAACCTATGTTAGTGCATTAAGAAACTGAGTGAAACCTCTGACTCTTGATAGAATAAAAATAGATTAAGAGTGTATTATATGGAGTCCAAAATAGAAAACCCAAATGTACAGATAGATATAAGAAACGATGGTAGGTCTCCCGATAAATCCCGGAGACCTCCATCCCCTTTATACATTATGGATGCAACAAATAAAAAAACAGATGAAAAATCCTTGTACGATGGAAAATGTCTCTGCCTAATGGTAGAGGAATAACAAAGTACAAACAAAAAAAAAAAAAAAAAAAAAAAAAACCTAACCTAACCTAACCTTCCTTCCTTCCTTCCTTCCTTCCTTCCTTCCTTCCTTCCTTCCTTCCTTCCTTCCTTCCTTCCTTCCTTCCTTCCTTCCTTCCTTCCTTCCTTCCTTCCTTCCTTCCTTCCTTCCTTCCTTCCTTCCTTCCTTCCTTCCTTCCTTCCTTCCTTCCTTCCTTCCTTCCTTCCTTCCTTCCTTCCTTCCTTCCTTCCTTCCTTCCTTCCTTCCTTCCTTCCTTCCTTCCTTCCTTCCTTCCTTCCTTCCTTCCTTCCTTCCTTCCTTCCTTCCTTCCTTCCTTCCTTCCTTCCTTCCTTCCTTTCCTTCCACCTTCGCACCAACCAACAAAACGTGTTAACTGTGCAGTTGCCGTCCGGGTGACCATCACCGCTTCGTAAGAAGCAAGCGATCTTTATTATATGATTATTACTTGATTCAGTTAACTTGAATATACTAAAGTTACAACTTCATTGATTTACAGCAGTCGATGTTTCAATATCGTTCAATTACTTCAGTTGAAATAAAATTACTTTATTTAAATCATATTGCAAAAAAAAAAAAAAAAAAAAAAAAAAAAAAAAAAAAAAAAAAAAAAAAAAAAAAATTACCAGCAATCTATGGATCAACTATACTAAAAGGGCACTCCTCAGGGTGCTGGTGGGGCTACCGAACTTCTGTAGCGCGTCTCCTTAATGTACCGAATGCGCGGGAGCTCTAACAGAATCCTGAAATGTATAGCCGAAAGATTCGACAGCCCCTTCATACGGCACTGGGTGGAGACACCATAAGTCTGTTCACAAGGACGAGGAAACATAATAAATACATAATCTTTAGTGGTGGAGGTTCTTTACTGAATAACATTTTTAAATTTACTTACACTAATATCACATTTCAATCGTTTCATCTGCTGTTTTATATTAACATATATATAGATCTGCATATCGAGCAACGCCGGGCGTTCCGGCAAGGACGCGGGAGCGAGAGGGGCGCGCGCGCTACAAGGGGATCTCCGCGCCCACCAGCGTCACTCTCGCCAGCGCCGGCCCCGCGCGCCGCCGCCGCGCGCCCCCGCCCCCGCCCGCGCCCCCCGCGTGCTGCTCGGCCAGCAGCCGGCGCGCGTCCAGCCGCACGCCGTCGTCGCGCGCGCCGCCCGCCCCGCCCGCCCCGCCCGCCACGCCCGCCGCGCCCCGCAGCCGCTCGAGCCGCGGGTACAGAACGCCGCCGCCGCCGTCGGTCTGCACCTGGCAGTCCGCCGTCGCGCCCCGCTCTGTAACACGCGAGTGCGACGTGAGAGGCGCGCGGGGGGCGCGGGCGCGCTGGAGTCGTCGCGGCGGCCGCACGCACCTGGGGGCGCCGGGTCGGCCAGCGTGGAGCCCTCGGTGGAGGGCGTGGGGTCGGCGCCGCCCCCCGCGCCCGCGCCGGCGTCCACGCCGACCAGCGCGGCGCACACCGCGCCCCCCGCCGCGCCCGCCGCCGCCGCCCCCGCGCCCCGCCAGCGCGCGGCCCGCAGCGTGGGGCGCACGTTGCGCTCGGGCCGCACCACGATGATGTACAGCTGCAACGGGAGCACGGCGGGGGTGAGCGGGACGTCGGCCGGCACGGGACACTCCCCTTCCCCCCCACACCCGCTCGGGCGGCACCTTGGGCGAGAAGAGGCAGACGAGCGTGACGGAGGCGCTGAGCGAGATGGTGACGGCCATGCTGGTGACGCGCAGCGGCACGTGCGCCGCCGTGCCGAAGTACAGCGGCACGAACGCCAGCCAAATCACGCACGTCGTGTACATCGTGAACCCTGCGGACAGACAGCGGGCCGGTGAGGGGCGCGCGGGGGCCGCGGGGGCGGAAGGGGGGGGGGGGGGCGCCACGCACCGATGTGCTTGCTCTCGTTGAAGGCCTCGGGGATGTTCCTGGTGAGCACGGCGTAGACGGTGCAGACGGCCAGCAGCAGCGCGGGGTAGGAGAAGGCGCCGGCCACGGAGGCGTCCACGTAGGAGTCGCACACGAGCAGGTGCAGGTCGCGCGCGGGCAGGTGCCGCACGGCGCGCGCGGGCCGTGCCGCCTGCCACGCGCCCGCCGCCACCACCTGCACGCCCACCAGCGCGCCGCACAGCGCCAGCTGCGAGCGCGGCGAGATCAGCGCCGGCCGCCGCGCCGACACGCGGCTCGCCGCGAAGATGCGCGCGATGCGGCTCGTCTTGGTCAGCAGCGCCGCGTACACCACCGTGAAGCAGAACCCGATGCCGAACCTGGGAGCGGACGGGCGGCGTGAGGGCGCGGCCCACACCGCGCCCCCGCCCCGCCCCGCCCGCGAGGGGGCCCCCACTCACCGCTGCAGCGCGCACAGGCGGTCGGTGGGGCGCTGCACCAGCGCGAAGGTGACGAGGTAGCAGAGCGCGATGCCGGCCAGCAGCACCAGCGACAGCTCGCGCCCGCTCGCGCGCACCACGGGCGTGCGCCCGCGCGCCGCCCACACGCCCGCCACCACCCTGCACACACCGCCCACACTGCGTCACGGGCCGCCTCCTCACCGTTCTCCCCCTGCGAATCCTCCGAACGAGGATCACCGGAGGGTCCGCCCCACGTAGCACTTCCCGGTGAAGGTATAGCGAGGACTGAATCTCCGCTACCTCGGGTCCCAGGCAAATTAAAGAAAGTAAAAAGGTTTCTTGAGGTTACCCTTGAGTAAAAGTTGTTGGGTTTTGTGCGGAGCGAACTTCGCTTATTCCAAATTATTCCTCAAGAACCGTTCCCCTATTCGAAACACTCACGCGGTGAGCGCGACGCCGAGCGCAGAGAAGGCCATGGCGGCGAGGGCGGCGGGCGCGGAGGGGCGCAGGCTGAGCGCCGGGAGGGGGGCGCAGCGCTCGCGCCGCGCGTCCGGCACCGTGCCCAGCGGACACTCCTCGCACGCCGTCTCCGCGCTCGCTGACCGGATCTGCGGCCCGACCGCGCGTCCGGGTTACATGAAATCAAGAACGTTGCGACATTCAAAGCGGCCGGACCCGACTCAGGGTAGACAATCATACTCCCGAGAAGGGCTGTCGGAAGACAAGAGGCTGACGTTCCCCGGTCGGGTCAGAAGGTGGTGTTTCCGTCTTCCTTCATTGGGAGATTGTACTACATGCGCGAGTGAACTCCGAACACCATACCACGTGTATGATATCGTATACCCCACCGCGCGGGGCGGTACGGCGAGCAACGAGCCGGCCCCACCTCGTACTGCGTGCAGTTGAAGCAGTGCCAGCAGCAGCTCTCCCCCTCCACGTACTGCTTGGCCTGCCCCACCTCGCACTCCGCGCTGCACACGGACTCCGGCGGCCGCGGAGACTCCCACTTGAACTGGATCTCTGAAAGTGCAACAACATTAAAATAAATCGTAGAACCGTGTGTAATGTGTGTGTGTGTGTGTGTGCGCGTGTATGTGTGTGTGTGCGTGTGTGCCAGGCGCGCACCGTCCATGCGGAGCTGCAGCTCTCCGTCGCGGTAGCGGCCGACGGGCAGCCAGCGGTAGCGGCCGCGCGCGACCTGCTTGTAGTGCAGGACGTCGTACCGCGCGGGGCCGTCCCCGTTGCCGTCGAATTGGAACTCGTCCCCGCTGAGCCCCGTGAAGCGCACGCGGCGCAGGTGGCGCAGCAGCGTGGCCCCGCTGGTGGGCCCCCCGCCCCTCCCCCCCGGGCACGGCCCCCCGCCCCCGCCGCACGCCGCGGCGTGCATGTCTCTGCAACCGACCACATGCCGAGCTGATGAACCGAGTAGAAAGGGCTCACGGCACCGAGTGACTGGACCAGAGCTATTTGTGCGACTCTCCATGAGTATCACTAGAGCTGTTTTAACAGCACACGCCGAGGAGTGACGTGTATTGGATGGAGAACACTTGGGAGCTAAAACACGCTAAGAGGTTTAACACGGATACCTAAACACGGTTAGAGAACGGTCCGCCTTATGGTAGGAGCGTTTAGTGGCCACATCAGTGTGCGGCGCCCTGATGAGATGGAACTATCAGAGACCGTCCACTGTAGAGCCTGTGGGGAGAACAGCCATATTTTGAATGTGTGTATGCAGTGAGGTGTAAGGCGAGTGAGTATCCTTGGTCCAGCTTAGCCCTGAACCCAGGAACAACAGACTCGTATCCCTTAGCTGCATAAAAACTTTTTATGCAATGGTCTATTTAGGATGGAAGCAAAGAGACTGACACGAGAGAAAACCCAGAAGGTCGGCTTGTCGCCAGGTGCACCCGCCCCTACTACAAAATAACGCATAATTACATACTCCCGGCCGCCTGCGGTCGGAGTCCCTGCTGATCACTCACCGGACGGCGTGCGCGAAGGCGAAAACGGCGTCGACCACAAACTGAAGATGCGCCTCGAACTGCACGCCGGCGTCGGCGAGCCGCTCACGGCCCGAGCAGGCGCGCGAGAACCCGTTGTACGGCGTGCGCGCGCTGCCGGGGTACCGGCACTGGAACTGCTCCTCCCAGTACTCTGACGACATAGTACGTAAGCATTAAAAGGTGTCATCGAGTACCAACATCGCAGCGGCCGCGGCCGACGGCGATGCTCACCGACAAACCAGGGGTTCCTCCTGTTGGTGGCGACGGTGAGGTTGAGGAAGTACTCCCGGAAGCCCGGCACGGCGCGCACGTGCGGCTGCACGCTCACGGCGCCCTCGAGGGCGCGCGCGGCCCCCCCTCCCTCGCCCCCTCCCCCCGCCGCGCCCCCCGCCCCCGCCCCCCCGCGCGCGCCCCACGCGGCCGACCCCACCCACAGGAAGGCGCGCGTGGCGTTCAGCCGCGCCACGGCCGCCATGACGCCCGCCACCTCGCGCGCAGACGCGAACACGATCACCCCTGTACACACGCACACATACACTTCCAGACGGGCCCGCCAGGCGCCCTCCCCCCTGCCCCCCTTTCCCCGCCGCACGCACCTCTCGCTCGCGGGCGCGCCAGCAGGCGGCCCACGAGGGCCTCGTAGGCGGCCCGGTCGGGCGCGCCCGACTCCCGCACCAGCCGCTCCTTCCCGGCGATGCAGATGTCGTTGCGCGCCAGCAGCGTCTCCAGCTCCTCGAAGGCCTGGGCAGAGGAGGAGAGAGGTCGGGCCTCGCATAAGTTATTTCCGGATTTTACCGTCCGACTCGGCCCTCGCTGGATGGACCAGACTTCCCAAATATTGACAGGCCCCGGGTGTTTCAGAGGAAGACTCCGAGACATGAGGCAAAATGACACCAGAGCATGCCGCATCTGACAGGAAGAGAGTACAGACTGGTCGAAGCACCGGATACTCGTCGAGCGCTCGCCAAGTTCCTTTCAGTAATTCGGAGACCGGACACGGGAGGAGAAAATGAAGCGTAATTTTAAAAACATTAATATCTGGTGGTTCGGTGTGTACTCTACCTTGATTCCGTAGTTGGACTCCTCGTAGACGATGGAGATGTACCTCCAGCCGAACCGGCGCACGATCTCGACCATGGCGCGCGCCTGGTGCAGGTCGGAGGGCGCGGTGCGCGCGAAGTACTCGAAGCGCGCCTTGTTGGACAGCTCCGGGGACGTGGACAGGTACGACACCTGGCACACACGTCGCACGTCACACGTCACACGCGTCACTACCGACAGGAGCCGCGGTACAGGAGACGGTCATTCCCGCCTCCTCACCACTCTCCCCTGCAACTCCTCTGAGCGAGGATCAACGGCGGTGCGCAACACATAACACCTCCCAGTAAAGATAGGGCGAGTCCCGAGGACTGAATCTACGCTACCTTGGGCCCCGTGTACATTTAATTAAAGAAAGTAAAGAGTAAAAGTAGGAAAAGAGGTCCCACTTTCCCTCTAGCAAATGAGAGTGTAGCAAAGAAATGATGACCAAAGCGGAGACCAAATCTGGGCTGGAGGTTCGGTGTGGTCGAGAGAAGCCTGGCCACCTAGTTGAACACCGCGGACGTATTAGCGCCTATGTAGGCGCTAATACGTCCGCGGTGTTCAACTAGGTGGCCAGGCTTCTCTCGACCAGACGCAGTGAGCTGGGACGGAGTAGCAGAAGGCTACTTCGTATAGTAGTGCCAATAGGAAGCATGGCAAACACGCTTAAAAGCTCTGAAGTTGTGATGGTTCGCAACCAGATCTCCAGTTTAGTTCCAATAGCATCAGCTCGCATTCCCGACCCACCGTGTGCATTCCCATAGAATGTGATGAGCGGTTTCATCCGTCTCACCACATTCACAGTCCGGAGATCCGACCAGCTTCATGGAGTGAAGCTTCGCCTGGAAGAAGAGCTAGATATCGGAGCTCCTCTTTCGGCACGTCGGCCGGCAGGAGGACTGGCAGAAGTTCCTGACCAGGTTCTTAAACGGTCGGGGCGCGACCCTCAGATGTCCGGAGGCTACTGAAATAAGAGAAATTTGCCGATGGCGCCAGGGGGGGGGGGCAGGGGTGGGCGTCAGGGGGGGGGGGCGCTAGTACCTGCGGGATCTTGAAGAGGCGCAGCAGGTTGGCGACCTGCACGGACGTGACGGAGGACGCGGCGCCGACGACGCCCGACACGACCTCGCGCGCGCGCGCGCCCCGCGCCGCGCACGAGTACTCCGCGTCGTCGATGTTGCCGATCGAACCTGCCGACCTCAGTAAACGTTAACGTTCGGTACTCTGCCCTCGCGGAGGGCGGAAAGATACGACGCGTCCACTGTTGGACTGGCTGGCACCTGCGCTCGCAATCGGCGCGCGCGGAGTGGTGTCGAGCGTCGATGGCGGTACCTTTGATGAAGTCCAGGGCGACCTCGAGCCCGTACGCGTCGTTGTCGCAGTCGTCGAGCACGTGCGCGCCGAGCCGCGCGGCGGGCGGGGCCGCGAGCGCGCGCGCCGCGTCCAGCGCGAACAGCATCGCCTCCAGCGCCTGCACGCCGGCCCCCGCCACGCGCCCGCACGCCCGCCCCGCCCCCGCCCCCGCCCCCGCGCCCGCCCCCGCCGCGCCCCGCGAGTGCACCTGCCGACACACACATACATACACACGCGTCCCCGACCCTGCCGTCCACGCGCCCCCCCGCGCCCGCCCGCGCCCGCACTCACCGTCATGAGCCCGCCCAGCACGATGTCGCCCTCCACGACGGCGGCGTGCTTCACGGGCCACGGGAGCGCCGCTTCCCCGCTCCCACCCCCGCCCCCACCCCCACCGGCCGGTCTCATCCCCGCGTCAGCCTTCCTCCTTCCGCCCCCTGCGCCCTCCGCCGCGCGGCTTTTCGATGTTTTTGATGAATTCTTTGACTTTCGCGTTACATTCGCCTTCAGTAAAGATTTTGTGATACTTTTCGAAGGCACGGGCGCCGGTGCAGCGGGCGGCGGGGGCTCGCCCGTCGGGGTCGTCGGAGGGCCGGCGGGAGGGGGGCCGGGGGTCGGAGGGGGGGCCGGTGGGGGGGCGGCGGGCGAGAGGCCGGCGGTGTCCGCTGGGGGCGCACGCGCCTGCAGCGAGAAGGCGTTGGGGCCGACGTCGGGCTTCGGGGTGCTGTTTGGTATCTTTTTGTGAAACATTTTGGACATGTCGAAGGTTCCTATGAGGGGCTGCGCCTCCCTCCTGAGCCGGCCGGAGGGTCGCGGCGGAGCCCCCGGCGCCCCCCGCCCGCCGCCGTGCGCATGCGCGTGCCACGCTAGCAGCGCGAGCGCAGTGAGGGCGCGGAGGGCGAGGGGGGCGAGGGGGGCCCGGGAGGCGCGAGGCATGGCGACGTCGGACCAGTCTGAAATAATATTTGTCTTAATAAGTTAAAATGGCTCGCTACTGGCTGACCTGCTGGATTCCTATGGTCATCTACGCAGGGTGTAGAGGAATTCCCGGAACATCGACATCGACTGCCAACATTAGCAACTAAAATGAAACACCTACCTACCTGTCTGCTTGATAACCGCTCACTGTTTACAGCTATCGACTCAACAAACAAAAAACTTCCAAATATTCCTCAAAGACAACGATCTCAGAATATTTAATTATTACATGTTCTGCGTAGTAACTGCACAAGTTTCATTGTGAATGTGAAAGAGTTGTGGCTACTTGCGTGGAACAGAGCCATTGTTTGGAACGCTCCATCTAGTAGTACATAGGGATCGTTGCTTAATGATTATTTTAGCAAGTGGAAAAATACTTATAAAAAAAAAATACAATTTTATCGGAAATTGATAGGTACCTATTATTACGATGTCTCAAGTCATAAAGTATAATAGTGATGTCTGTTACTAAGTAACTACGATAAAAACTAAGTCAATATACATATTCGTTTTTTTTTTATCTGCGATCGGTCCTTAGCGCGGGCTAGGGTGTTTTTGTGGGACATTAGTTTATTTTTGTAAGTTTCGCTGCGTGCCTTTATTTCCTCTTTTTACATATTCGTGTTTCGCAGCACTCGGTAACATCTAAAGGCTGTTCAGTACCCAGCTGCGGCGGCTGGCTCAAAGTTCTTTGTTTTAAGTATCAAAGATCCACATCACTCGTCTAATAGGTATAAGTAGATGGTACGTAGGTAACTGAATGCTGTGTACTCACTGTTCAGTGTGTCGGCAGCGACAGCCGACGTCTTTGTCCGCTACGAAGTTTGCTCACTTGTCTGTCAAGTTTGTAATTATTTGAAACTGAGCTGACGTAGAGTGAGAGAACTCGTGGTGTCTGCGAGTGAACTAACCGATTGTCATGTTGCAGTAAAGCGTGTGTCTGTCACACACGGCCCGCGGCACCGAGCTGTCCGGCGGTGGGCGGTGCGAGTGAAGTATTCGTAAAGTAGTCGCGGCGGACGTCCGTACGTACGGTGGTGGCGAGCGAGCGGCTCCGGCGGCGCGGGCGGAGTGCGCCTCGGTCCGGCGCGCAGTGCCGCTGCCGCCGGGCCGCCGCCGCCAGCCGCCGCGCCGCCGGACGGCGCCGCCGCCGCCGCTGCCGCCGCTGCCGTGGCTCGCCGGCCGCCGCCGCCGCCGCGGTGTATAAAATGACACTGATCCATCTTGATTTATTACCAGTGACCGGAATAGGTAGAGCGATCTTCGATACTTGCGACACGCTGTCCCAGTTGTTTTAGCGGTTTAAATATATATATATGAATTGATTTCTTAATTCACCCAATGATTTTACGTACTGTCGTCGGATTGGATAAAGTAAAATTTAGAATAAGTTTAGGAACACAAAAGAAATACACTTATTCTAGGAAAACGCACGTACCTGCAGACATTAAGTTTATGTAGATCGCCAAAAACTCTTCTTTTCTTGTATCAGCGCTAGCGGAGCGTATATAGCGGACCGACGGTTATTTCTTCCAATTACTGATTAATTCGAAATGGCGTATGGCAGTAGCCAATGAGAAGCGACGTTGAAGATCTTGCTCACGTGCGTTTGGATACATGATCGGAAGGAGTACGACAGCACATAACTTATTGAGAATGTTATTTACAATAAACAAACGGTTGGCACTATCACCAGTATGGACATCTACTCATACTTATTTATTTCAACCACTTGGGACATCGAGAGCTCTAGGCTGAGTCCATATTTATTTTGCAAACATTTTGCACATGTATTTATTTCGCACACCTGCAAAGACATAGCAAAGAGCGACCAGTTTGTACATTATACAATTAAGCTGCTGCAATTTAAAATTAGAAAACAAAGCAGCCCTACCTATTCCGATGAGCGGAGTACTACGAATTTTTTTTTTTTCAAAGAGTAAAGTTCTGGATTTCTGGTCGACATGTCCGTTCGAGTTCACTGAAATGCAATGGCTCTAACTATTGCCGCTGAACAAATACTCGAAGGCTTTTGGAAGAAACTCCTTCAATACGCGACTACATTATACTGCCCTGATATGAGAAAAGACGGCTAAGTGCAAAAACACACTTTCGAGAAATCGTCAAAAAACCCGCGAAACAGGGATTCTTGAATATAATGGGGTTCTACTCAATTTTGACAATAAGGTCTGATAGAGAACTTCAAATACTATCTTATTAATAAAAAAGTTCTTAAAATTAACTATTTCAAGTAATGAAAAATTAACGATTTCTGTTTAGCTTAAGCAAATATATATCCTAAAATTCTAAAAAAAATACTAGAAAGACCGTTACAATACCCTAGCGGCTTTTTAAACTCCAATAGCGCATGACCTCCTAGTGGATACTAGAAGTTAACTGATAACCATACATTAAACAATGGTTAAGTTACTTAACGGTTTTTTTTGTCTTTATTGAATAATACTGACAGTATGTTTAATTTTAATAACGCGGTTAAATAGACTTAACCGCCCTTTAACTATTTTTTAGTACTAAACCTAATTAAGAATATAAAGGTAAACTAATCTAAAAGACGGTCAAATGCACATCTTTTTTATGTAGCCGTCCTTTAATTTAGTATATTTTGACACCAATCAGTACATTTTGGATATAAAAGAAGGTTTTATCTGAATTTAGCTAGTACCGAAATGTGATTCGTCAGGTAAAAATGAAACAAACATAAATATGATGTTTACATAAACTTATATTGATACGTCATAATCACAATAAACTTTTTCAAAAGTGATATATTTTAATCACAACCATACTTACAGTTCAAAATAAAATATTAATATACTTCAAAACACTTACAAAGTTACGAAATACTTAAAAATATCAAAATTACGTCATAATTAAAACAACTTCTAAACTGAGATCAATAACTAAGTTAACAAAAATCACATACAAAATGGTTTAAACAAATGCAGATACAAATTAAATGAAAAATGTAATAAAGAGTTCAAGTAGAATGTCAAATAGTAAGTAGATAAACAACTAAACTACTATAAAGTTTTAAGAAATAATCACTCGAAATATTTTTAAAACTAATTAAACGACACTTTTAGTACTTATCGTATCGTTGATTAAATATTCGTTGTTCTCTCCAAGTCATACTCCAAAAATTATCATTTATTTCAATTCTTTCTTTTTCGCTTAATAATGTTGTACACTCTTTAATACATTTGTTATTGCAGCCTTCTTTAACATGAAATTTGTTCCTGTATTTTGTCTTTTTCTCTAATTGTCTAAACGGTAAACTTGTATCATATTTCTTTCCTTTGCGTTGTTTTCCAGATTTGGGGTACAGCTGAATATTATCATCTTGTGTTTCTTCTTTGTCTGACTCTTGCTCTATTACGCTCTCCTTTTCGGATATTCTTTCTTATGCATACTCTTCTTCTTCAGTTTCCTTCCCCTCCCATTGTTGTTGTGAAATTGTTTCCGGTAAGGTATTTACATTTTTTCCGGTGCTATTTTGTTCCTCATGACTGCTGGTCTCTTCATCTATAACAATTACTACAACGACTTCGTTGTTTTCGGTACATTCGTCTTAATTTTTCGATGTTGATGACTGAGTTTCATTAATAACTTTTAGGCACATTAAAGACAATGATATTGATTTATTAATTTTCATTTCTTCTACCGGTCTATTTGTAACTTTTTCTCTGAATAAAATGTTATGTTGTGACATATTTTTTTCGCATTCAGACGAATAACTCTTGTCTGGTCCAATATCTTTGTTTAAACAATCTTCGTTACCTTCAAGTGGGCTTTGACTTTTAACGCTGTCTGAAAGAAGAACTGTCTCTGGCAAGGACTCTCTATCGGAATGTCTTTCATCTTCTGAGTTTGAGTCACAACTGTGCTGTTCGTCCGTAGGTGGTACATAATCCTTGTCTTTAACTGAGTCAGAATCAAAATCAAATATATCTTCTTAACAAGTTAGGTCAACATCAGCTGATGACACTTGTTGCTGTTTGTGCAGTCTTTTTTTTTTTTTTTTATGCTTTGTATCTGGAACATCTGAAACATTATTTGATGGAAACTTTTCATTTATAGCCAATATTTGCTGTATACAATTTATATCGCTAGTTTGGTACTAGAAAAAGTATGCAATAACAAGCATAGTTGGGACAGAAAGGAAACACCCGCCGACCGCGTCCGCGACCTCGCGCTGTTTCTTGTAGTCTCTAGGTTTCTCAGCTTTAGACAAGATTTAAACCAAACACGCATTTCTCTGTTATTTAGTTATAAAAATATATAAGTCATTTAAAGAGATTTATACAATCACAATTAAATAAGAAAATAAATACGCTTACCAAAATAAATCGTACTTTTGCGCGAAATCGGCTAATCGCCGGGCGCGCGACCTTCCTTCTCGACTTTAGAAGCGCACTGAATGTCTCCCCACGTTGATAAAATATAAATCTGCCATGTCGATCGATGAGACTTTTGCCGCCTTTTAATGTAGCTACGTTACTTTGACCGCCTTTTTCATTTAATTGTCAACAAGGATAATATGATTTGATAAGCTAAAAAACCGTCACCGTCTTATTGTTTATCAAATGTTTTTTATTTTCATTTAGTATACTACACTACAAAACAGTTACAATACCCAAACTGTAATTTAGCGTATGAGACCATGAAAACTGCGTTTTAGTTTCATACGTAGAGTGGTATAATAATCAGAAGCTACTAAGTACTAACACCGCTAAACCCCAATAACCGCCTTTAAAGGTACACTAAAGTACTTAGCGGTATTTACAGTAGTTTCGATGAATATTGTCGATTACCATTACTAAATAAAATCACCACAAACAGCCCTTTGCGTTTATTTAGTCTCAAAATTTACAATAACTGTTTTTTGACTTATTAAAATATTTAAAAAAGTGCACTTAACGGTCAATTAGCTAATCGTATCTCCCAAACTATGATGAATAAAAAATTATGTCCAAGACTGGTCGATGCGGAATTTCGCGCTTATTTCGCTTGTATAGATAACTCAAAAATGACGAAATGTTACTTAGCCGTCTTTTCTCATATCAGGGCAGTATAAGCCTTATGACAATGATGACACGAAAGGTATGTCAGTACGTCACCGCTGTCAAACTGTCAAACTGACAGTAAACGAGATATTGAAACATCAGGGAAAGTGAAACGCATTTTAAATTGTATATTTAAAGTGTGTTTATTTAGTTTTATACATATTTGGTGATATCGGAGAGCGGAGGCTAGCTAGGCACACCTCCGCCAGGCCCACCACACTATGGAGGACAGCCTGCCGCTGCTGCCCGCGACGGGGTCAGTCTCACATAGTTACTAATGTAGGCGCGTTTGGAAAGTGTGATTCACCAATATGAAGCAAATACATTCAATAATTATATTTCATTTGTATTTGACTTGCATTGCCTTATAAAGTTATGATTCTGAACAGTGATTGGAATTACCCGAGTTGTTTGATGACGTCACAATCAGTTCGAGGTCCTAACGTGAATATTCCTATCCCTCGGTTCTATTTACAAGTGCTAGGTGTATGTGTACACACTACACGCTATGTACTATGTACAGTAGCCCACCGCCGACGTCACGGCTGCATGTGGCAGTCGATACGCTGCGCGCCGGCTTATCGAACAGGCGTTCCATAAAAATGATGAATTATGCACATCGTAAATAATGTTTCAATGATTTTATCGATTCAATATATCTATAAATTCTTTTTTGAATTAATTGATTCGATTGAAATGTACAGGGATTATTATTATACAGTATTATCATCAGATATTGTATGTATTGTATAAAATTATTATTTAAAAAGAACTTTGTTTGCGTTACAATACATGAACAGTACATTTATATACATGTCCTATATGATAAGTAATGATAACATAGCAACTTTTGACGTCAACATCTCGAGCAATTCTGATAACCACTTACTAAATAATAATATCATATTCAATCGAGATGTTGTTTGATGCAGCAGCGCCGCCGGGGACGTGCGCTCAGTGCTGCGGGACGTGTTCCGCGCCCCGCGCCACCCGCCCCGTGCGCCGTCTCCGACGCCCGGGCCGCCCACGCTACCCGGGCCGCCCGCGGTACCCGGGCCGCCCACGCAACCCGGGCCGCCCGCACTACCCGGGCCTCCCGCGCTACTCGGACCGCCCACGCTACCCGGGCCGCCCGCGGTACCCGGGCCGCCCACGCTACCCGGGCCTCCCGCGCTACTCGGACCGCCCGAGCCGCCCTTGCTGCCGCCCCTCGCGGCCGCGTCACTAGTCGCGCGTCGTTCCGCCAATCCATGGGTCAGATTTTAAATAATAATATTTACTGTAGAAGCGTCTTTCACAATATATCCTTGAGGATCAAATAATAAATTGGTCATGGTCGGACAGATCCCCAGTCTCCATTTAGAATTGGTCAATGCTAATGAAAACAACAGCAGTCAGAGCGTGCTATCAGCGAAGTAATTCATTCGCAGCCAGAGCAGTTCTGCGCGCGCGTGTCGCGGCGCGAGGGCGAGCTGCAGCGGGAGCGCGCGCGCCGCGCGGCCCGCGCGCCGCCCGCCAACAAGTACCGCCTGCACGCGCCGCCCGCCCCGCCCCGCGCGCCCTGCCCGCCCTGCCCGCCCCACCCGCCCGAGCCCGCCGCCGTGCTGCGTCGCAGGGACCTCATTCCTGCTATCGAACAGAATGCCGGCCGTTAGATATTCTTACAAATATTCTGTTATGGGTTGTCTTGGTATTCAAATGTATATACAGTGATATTCGAAAGATATTTATTATAAAACCAAAGATAATATATACTAGAGTATAAAACTAATGATAAAGACTTAAACTAAGGATAATATAGCTTAAACTAGGTATTGGACGCCAGGAGAGTTTTTGAGTTGAGCGGAACTCTGCCAAAACCGTAAATGCCACCGGCTAGCAGCTTAGGGTCTCTTGATGTGTTGTTTACTATAAGATACAACGTGAAAGGTTTCTGCTAGAGATCTTTCTCCTCCTTACAAAAAGGGCATGTCGTTACGCTAAAACAATTACATTACGTACATAAATTACCTACTGCACGGAATATCTCATAATCATTACATGTTAGCCATTAAATTCTTAAGTACAACTTACCCCTTTTTAGTGAAGCAGAACGTTAACACAAACAAATAAAAAAAAAAGACAAATAAGTTAAAATAACTTCAAGAACACATTGTCAAATGTCGGTATCACAACAAAATTTGTCTCAAAGTGTCGAGATCCTTGCTCGACGCGAGTAAATAGCGGAATGTCTGTTAATTCAAGTTACACTTACTTTCAATGACAAACAACTGGTTTTGGATATACTTAGCGTAAATAAAAATGAGAAAAAGACAATTTTTTACTGGGAATCGAACTTGCGACACCTTTGACGAGTGACCAATGTACTACACATTGCGCCATTCGAGCACTTACTTGAGCGTTGAAAATAAGCTTACAGTATGGCGACAGTAACTTACACATAATATATTCCTTCAACTACGCAAAAAAAAAAAAAAAAAAAAAAAAATCATAACATAACGTACTTTCTGATATATATTTTTTTTATTACGCCGCACGATATGGCTTCAAATCTTTAGCTTGCCAGATTCCTATGTCTTTTCCGTAAACATTATTTAGGCGAAAAACGTTGGTAGACAACTTTCGTGTTATTATAGCTTTTTCAAATTTTGGTGCCAGCTTAGCCATAAATTTGTTGTTTGCATTGGAAAGGTATTTTGTCCTTTTCCACACAACATCACCAATCTCGAAGGTAGCTGGTCTGCGTTTTTGATTATAAACTTTTGAACTACTCTCATGGGCCTGTTTTAATTTAGTTTGTACTTCTAAATATAAGCGATCTCTTTCATTCAGAGCAGCAATAAAATTTTGCAAGTTAAAAAAAAATGGGAGGATTTGTGTCTTGAGAATCATTATTTGAAACATTAAATCTGGACCAAGACGTTTCTCTGCCGAAAAATAAAAGGGAGGGGGTATAACCGGTAGTTTCATGTACTGCTGTTCGTATGGCATGCCCAATTTCCTGTATGTGAACATCCCACTCATTATGTTTTTTCAGTGTTGTGTATGATGAAATCATAGTGCCAATCACTCGATTAACTCGTTCTGTTGGATTACTTTGTGGATGATAGTTAGGGGTATACCAAATACTGATTTTATATTTTTGAGCGAGGTCTTTAAAGATATGTGATTGAAATTGTTTCCCGTTATCACAAATTATCGTTCTAGGAAAGCCAAATAATAAAAATTGATTTTTTAAAATTTCACATATCTTTTCTGCCTTGCCAGTTCTCAATGAAAACAATAAAGAAAATTTACTGAAGCAGCATGTTACTACTAACAACATTGTATTACCAGATTTACTTTTTGGAAATGGTCCCATTAAATCCAGTGCGACTAATTGCCAGGGACCTGTGACTTCTCTATGTTGACCCATCTTACCAAGAGGTAATTGTTGAGTAACTTTAAACTTAGCACAGGTATCACAATTTCTGACGTAGTTTTTTATGTCGTTCAACATATTTGGCCTATAGTAAGTCTGTTTTACTTTAAATGATGTTTTCCGGGTACCAAAGTGACCCGCGGTGACATCATCGTGACATTCTTTCAATACAATATGTCTAAGAGTCTCTGGAACGAAAAGTTTCCAGTTGTTTTCTTCAAGAGGAAACTGTTTTAAGGGAATATGTTTAAAAAGTAAACCATCATTCACTGCCCAATTATGATCATGTTCTTTTCCTTGGGAAATTCTTTGTACCTTCTGTTTATACCAGTTGTCTTTATGTTTTTCTGATATTTCTAGCTGATTTATTTCAAGTAAAGCATTAACTGATCTAGACAAAGCATCTGGTACCACATTACATCTCCCCGGTCTATGAATTATGTCAAAGTCAAATTGTTGCAGCTTCATTGCCCATCTTGCCAATCTACCATGAGGATCTTTCATTTTAATAATAAAGCACTATGATCTGTTACTACAGTAAAGTGTACACCATCAATGTAAGGCCTAAATTTTTCTATTGCATACACCACACTTAATGAAATGAAATGAAATGAAATGAAAGTTTTTACTTCGGAAAACAATGATCCATAAATTGTTAGTAAGCACATAAGAAAAATAAACAAAGTAAAATAAAAATGTTAGTATCAATACAATTAAGATAATAAAACTAAAACTTACACTACTACATTATTATTATTGACAAGCACCTCCACCCAATGCCGTGTGAAGGGGCTGTCAAATCTTTCGGCTATACATTTCAGGATGCTGTTAGAGCTCCCGCGCATTCGGTACATTAAGGAGGCCGCTTTTTAGGGTTCCGTAGCCAAATGGCAAAAACGGAACCCTTATGGATTCGTCATGTCTGTCTGTCTGTCTGTCTGTCTGTCTGTCCGTCCGTATGTCACAGCCACTTTATTCCGAAACTATAAGAACTATATTGTTGAAACTTGGTAAGTAGATGTATTCTGTGAACCGCATTAAGATTTTCATACAAAAATAGAAAAAAAATCAAAAATTTTGGGGGTCCCCATACTTAGAACTGAAACTCAAAATTTTTTTTTTCATCAAACCCATACGTGTGGGGTATCTATGGATAGGTCTTCAAAAATGATATTAAGGTTTCTAATATCATTTTTTTCTAAACTGAATAGTTTGCGCGAGAGAATCTTCCAAAGTTGTAAAATGTGTGTCCCCCCCCCTGTAACTTCTAAAATAAAGGAATGATAAAACTAAAAAAAATATATGATGTACATTGCCATGGAAACTTCCACTTAAAATTGGTTTGAACAAGATCTAGTAAGTAGTTTTTTTTTAATACGTCATAAATCGTAAACCACAATAATATTATTAAAACATCGATCAAAGTTACAACGAACTACTATAACTTTTATATTATGTTACTTGCTGGTACGGAACCCTTCATGGGCGAGTCCGACTCGCACTTGGCCGCTTTTTTGCGCATGATTGCATAGAAGTCATCTGTGTGTGTGTCGGCAAACATGCCTGACGCGCTACAGAAGCGCGGACGTCCCACCAACACCCTGAATATATTATTGTATTGGATACGCAAGGCCCTGAGTGCCCTTTTAGTATAGTTGATCCATAGATTGCTGGTGTAAAAAATTTGGCAAAATGATTTAAATAAAGTAATTTTCACTTCAACTGAACATCTCGCAAATCTGCGGGCCAACATATTACCCCGGACAGCCAGCGCCCTGCGTTCCCTCTCGATATCATTGTCATCTGATAATGTTTCATTTATATAATGACCTAAGTACTTAAACTCTGCCACCCTGTTTAAAGGTACATCATTTAATTTAATTGGAGGCACGTATTCAGGGGAATTTTTACCTGATTTAAAGATTAATATTTCACTTTTGTTTACATTATATTTTAGACCATGTGTCGCAGCGTAACTTTCACATATCTTCAACAATTTGACTAGGGCACTGACCGAAGGGCTCAGCAATACTGTATCATCAGCATAATTGATGTTATTTACGCAAATATTGTCAATATAGCACCCTAAATGTTGATTACTGAGCTCCTCGATAAGACCATTCACATATAGATTAAACAGCTTAGGCGAGGTGAGCCCCCCCTGCCTCACCCCACACTCCAACCTATAGGGATCCGAGACGGAGTCTGACCACTTCACGTAATTTACCTGATTATTATACCAATAACGAAATATGGCTATCAATTCCGGATGCAATCCTGTAGCTTTAAGTTTTGTCCACAGTAGGTCATAGGCCACCATGTCAAAAGCCTTTGAGAGGTCCAGAAAGCAAGCATAGACAGGCGTTTTTCTTTCAGTATAATACCTAACAGTATTCTTCAGGCATAAGATCGCTGTTTCAGTCGAAAGTCCGGGTCGAAACCCGAACTGCGCGTCCTTCAGATTTAGAAATGAAGATAAACGCCTGTCCAGCAAGCTATCAAACACTTTAGCTATAACTGTGGCCAATGATATTGGCCTATAGTTGCCCTTATCTGAGATATCACCAGTTCTGTTCTTAACCAGCGGCACAACTACCGTCCTCATCATCTCATCAGGCAGGTACGAGTGCAATACACATAACGAATAAAATAATGCTAGTACTCGCGGCAAATGGAAGCCTGCACTGGCCAAGTGCTCGATGCTGAGCCCGTCGTGTCCAGGAGATTTACCTCTCTTCATATTCTTAATCACATTCTTAACCTCTTTTGGAGAGAAATTAAGTATTTCTCTGCCCACTTCCGGCTCAACATCGCTCACCTGGCCTGCGCGACCTAGGGGTGATTCTACTTTAAAATGTTCCTTAAAAAGATTAGCAATTTCAGTGCAATCGCTTAAACCATTTACAGTGGCGGGGACACCAGAATTTAGATTTAACTTTTTTGTGGCATTCCAAAATTTACTAAAAATTTTCTCAGATCTATGTGAAGCAATAATGTCCATCTTTATTTGTTCCTGATTTTTTTGAACCCATTTTAATTTAGCTTTAAAACTATTGCGACTCCTACACATTTCCTCGTACACCTGACCACTTCTAGGGCTGCCACTAAGTATCCATGTTTGAAACTTTATCCTAGCACGTTGATGTGTCTCTTTAACATGCTTATTCCATCCGGTTATGGTTTTACCCTTCGAATTGTTCTCTTTCCCCAAATAGGTTATAATGGCGCTGTTTTGCAGCACATCAACTATCTGAAAGTACATACTACGTAACACCTGCCTATGATTTAAGTCATTACAGATTATATTACTTGCACAACACGATCTTAATTCATCAGGAAAATTTATGCTTCGTAACCTGTTGTTACACATTATTAATTGTTCCCTTTCAGAAGTTGAGTATTGTCTTTCACGATCATTCAACTTACGGCTCAAATATGCAACGGCTTGGTCGGATCCATTTACTTTTTGGCATAAAACTGCACCAATACCCCTGCCAGAAGCATCGCATTGAATCACGAAGGGCTTGGTGTAATCAGGGCAAGCAATAACAGGAGTGCTTGTCAATAAAGTTTTAAGTTTTACAAAAGCTTGTTCGGCTTCACCAGTCCAAACAAACGATTTGTTTCTTTTACCTTTGGTAAGGTTGTGTAATGGAGCTGCAACTAATGAAAAATTTTTGACAAACCGCCTATACCAACTCGCGATACCGATGAATCTTTTCAATTCAGTCAGACTTCTAGGTCTAGGAAAATTAAGGATGGCCGACACCTTTTCCGGATCAGTTCTTAAACCCTCTCTGTCAATGACATATCCTAAAAATCGTAAGCTGGGTCTGGCAAATCTACATTTTTCAACATTAATCGTCAGATTTGCATTTCTAAGAATAGACATAACTTGTTTCAAAATTTCAATATGTTCCTCGAAAGTCTGGGTACAAATAACGATGTCATCCAAATATGCCCATACTTTACCTTCTAGTGGATAAAACAATATATCCATGAGCCTTTGCTGGCACTGTGAGGCATTAACAAGACCAAAAGGCATTACCTTAAATTGATATAACCCACGGCCCGGCACAGCAAATGCTGTTTTTTCTTTACTTGTGTCATCCAATTCAATTTGCCAAAAAGCTGATTTCAGGTCTATGGTACTTAAAAATTTTGCATTACGTAAATTATCAATGACTGAAGAAACTCTCGGTAAAGGATACGTGTCTCTTTTAGTGACTTTATTTAACTGTCTACTATCCAGGCACAATCTATTATCTCCATTGGGTTTTTTAACAATTAAAACAGGCGAACACCAAGAACTATATGACGGCTCGACTACTCCTTTTCAATCATATCTTCTAATTCTCGTTCAATATCTTTTTTTACGGCAGGCGAGAAATTATACTGTTTTTGGTGTATGGGTTTGCTATCGTTTGTATCGATGGTGTGTTTCAAAATGTGTGTTCTACCTAAACCTGTACCAATAACTTGTTTCAATTGATTAATTAAGGAAGACAACTCTAGTTCTTGTGTTTCATTAAGATCATTCCTAGAAATGACCGCAGGTTCATTGTTACTTAATGAATTAATTATAGGCATATCATTAATAAGATCACCTTTGAACTTAATTGTAATTCCAAAGCAATCAAAAAAAAAAAAAAAAAATCCTTACCCAATATTAAATGTTGAGCCAAGTTTGGCATAACCAGCATGGAAACTACATGCAATTGCATATCAAATTTCACAGGTACATCAAAAATTTCAGAAATATTATGATTGGAACCATCCGCAGTGAAAACTCGAGTTGAAACGGATTTATGAGATTTCAAACCAAGAGATTTCAAAACTTCCGAAAATTCAGAATTAATTACAGTACGATTTGCACCGGAATCTAATAATCCTGTACACGCATAATCTAAAATATCTAAGAGTACGTAGGGTCTGTTATCATTTTCTTTTTCTAATAACAAAGGATCCAGTTCACCACGCGTCATAAAGTTTCTAATTGTATCCAGCCAATCCTGCCACTCTTTACTATGTCTGTCTAGGGGAAAGATTATTGGACAGGACTCGCACTTTCCCCGATAGCGTTTCCCTTACAAGCACAATCTTTAGAAACTACTCCAAAGCGTCCACATTTATAACAAAATAAACGCTGTTTTGGCAATGAACATGCTCTAAACAAATGTCCCATTTCACGGCAATTCCAACAACGCTTATTATTCACAGTTGCAGTTTTGTCCGATGTTTGTTGCATTTCACAAATCTGTTTATCTGCATGTATAATTGGATTCACTTTATAAGCCAAATCTGGTTCCAACTTTGTTTTAAAGTTTTTTGGTTCTTCGAAGTTGTCACAGTTAATTTTGGTCCTTTCAACGATTCTCAAAACATTAATCAAATCAGAAATACAAGAAAATACGTCCCTACACACAGCTCTTTGATAATATGGTTGAAGATTCTTTAATATGATCATTACCTTTTCATATTCAGAAATGTTATTGGGTAATCTATTAAACATGTTCTGCATCGTAGAAATATAAATGATTACGGACTCATCATTACCTTGAGTTCTCGCATTTATTTCTGTAAGCAATTCTTCTTGATAGTATGCAGACTGAAATGTACGCTTTAACAGTAACACAAGCTCATCCCAATTAGTCACATATTCTTTATTGGCCCTATACCAAATTAAAGCATCACCCTTAAAAAAATCAATTGCATAACGCCACAAATCGTCTTGCGACGCGTTGCGGGCATCTTTGAGTTCGTTAATTCGTTCAAGAAAAGCGTTAACGCTAAAACTGTTGTCTCCCGAAAAACCCCACTGACTGATTGGCACAAGCTTGCGTTTTGGTGAGTCTTCCTCAACAGTAGAAGTACGAAATAATCTCGTAATTTTTTCCTTAGATTTAGGTATATCAGAAATCTCTAAAGCCTCATGAGGAATAAAATTGACCTGTTTCTTATTCGAAATATGTTGATTCGAAATTGACGATTGAATGTCATCATTTATTTTGTTAGAATTACCTTCTAATTTATTTATAAGTCTTTCACCAAATTCGCCTAATGTTTCCTGTAAAACTTGTTTAATTTCTGTCGGTAATGCTTCTTCATCGACAACCTCATCTTTCTGTTCTAATATTGCTAATAAGTTGTCATTTTGAGCTAATAGAAGATCTTTGAGATGAATGTCTTCATCTTTAATAGGTATAACAAAATCAAGACGGTTTTTGACATGATATAAACGGGAGACTAAGCGTCTGAATAAATGCCTATCGGGTTTGTCAGAAATTTCTGAAATATATACCGAAAGCACATTCAATTTGGAGGAACAAACAGCTAATTCCTGTGTCGGTGTTTCAAAAGACTGTTTTGGAGCCTTTATTGTATATGATACTTCCCCAGACTGTTCGCTCAATAAAAGTTCTTTAAGTAGTTTTTTCAAAATAGACGCGAGTGCTTTGACATGAACACTGCGGGATGCTAGCTCGAATTCCAGCTCATCCTTTAGTAGGTAGTTAGGATCCATTTTTCTTTAAACTAGCAAAATATGTATATCCAAAACCAACGATAGTTACAAAAACTATTAACTGAGAAATACCAACAAAGTTAAATTTAAATAAATAAATTACACAATTTGATCAGTAGTAAACTTTAAATAATACCAAACTATTTTACCAATGATCTCCAAGATGATACAATATGCAACAATTAAACTATATCCACTCAATATGGCCCTCGATTGGTGGAGTTTACAAGTGGAGTTTAGTTTACAAGTTTAAACAGATACCAAGTCAAAGCCACAATTTTTAACGTTGGGCGTCATTGTTATGGGTTGTCTTGGTATTCAAATGTATATACAGTGATATTCGAAAGATATTTATTATAAAACCAAAGATAATATATACTAGAGTATAAAACTAATGGTAAAGACTTAAACTAAGGATAATATAGCTTAAACTAGGTATTGGACGCCAGGAGAGTTTTTGAGTTGAGCGGAACTCTGCCAAAACCGTAAATGCCACCGGCTAGCAGCTTAGGGTCTCTTGATGTGTTGTTTACTATAAGATACAACGTGAAAGGTTTCTGCTAGAGATCTTTCTCCTCCTTACAAAAAGGGCATGTCGTTACGCTAAAACAATTACATTACGTACATAAATTACCTACTGCACGGAATATCTCATAATCATTACATGTTAGCCATTAAATTCTTAAGTACAACTTACCCCTTTTTAGTGAAGCAGAACGTTAACACAAACAAATAAAAAAAAAAAGACAAATAAGTTAAAATAACTTCAAGAACACATTGTCAAATGTCGGTATCACAACAAAATTTGTCTCAAAGTGTCGAGATCCTTGCTCGACGCGAGTAAATAGCGGAATGTCTGTTAATTCAAGTTACACTTACTTTCAATGACAAACAACTGGTTTTGGATATACTTAGCGTAAATAAAAATGAGAAAAAGACAATTTTTTACTGGGAATCGAACTTGCGACACCTTTGACGAGTGACCAATGTACTACACATTGCGCCATTCGAGCACTTACTTGAGCGTTGAAAATAAGCTTACAGTATGGCGACAGTAACTTACACATAATAATTCATTTATCTAAAAAAAAAAAAAAAAAAAAAAAAAAACAAGCGGAGATTTCGCATGAAGTGGATACGATGCGACTGTATGATTGTAAGATTGAAAGTGATCGTTCAAATTAGTTCGGGACGCCATCTATGATCAACGGAGAGTACAACGTGGAAGATAGACATAGTAATGGTGGTTGTGGCGTAGGTGACGCCTCGCTGTGGATCAAGAATATCTTAAACCGCAGCTCGGGCGACTTGAGCCACACTCCTGCCCCGGCCGCCCCCGCCGCCCCGGCCGCCCTCGTACACACTCACGGCGCATCCTTCAGCGATCAATCTCTCAGGTAGTTCATTGTGCAAGTATCCAAAACTTTCGCTTATTTATTATATTTAGTGTGTTTTTTTTTTTCCAAATGATTTTGATGGCTAAGTAATAAAAAATAAAAACAAGGCAAGGCGTGCGGCAACAGCCCAAGAAGATCGAGGATTATGTTAGGGGCTGTTACAATTTTTTTTAATATTGTAATAAATGTAGGAAGCAGTGTGTTGATTGCAGCGTGGGCGCACCTGGGCCGCCCGCGGCCGCGGCCGGGCAGCCCGGGCAGCCCGCGGCGGCGGCCGGGCAGCCCGCGGCGGCGGCCGAGCCGCCCCCGCTGCCCGAGTACATCGTGTGCGTGCCGCCCGAGCTGCACTTCGTGAACTTCACCGTGGGACAGCTGCACACCGTTAGCTTACACCTGCATATTTACAATTTGAAACAATAGGTGTATATGAATAAATAAATAAATATGTCAGACATTCACACCAATTATCCAGTCCCAAACTAGGCAGAGCCTGTGCTATGGTTACTGGATAACGGATACACATACTTAAATAAATATATAAACATCCAAGACTTGGGTACAAACATTCATATTCATCATACGAACATTTGCCCCTAGCGGGATTCGAACCCGCGACCTCCTGCGTGGCAGTCCGAGAGCTACCCGTTCCGCCACGGAGGTCGTCATAACGAATAACTAGAACATTTGTTCTAAACTGACAAGGGCACCTCGCGGCCGGGGCGTCACAGATTCCGATCAAGCTGACTATAGAATATTGCTTTGGTAATTTATTTTTTGCGGAAAACGGGTATCGGGAGGAGAAGGAGGAGGGAAGGGATATTTATAAAAATACTCGCCCGCCTCCAAAGGGTAGCAATCTAATTGATTTGATACAAATATGATGGATCAGGAGGAATTTCGAAGTAAATTTAAAATTTACTCGAACTAGCCCCCCCCCGTCGTAGTGACGTAGTATCAGCGCAGTGCACTGGGCGTGCGCGAGACGAACGTGTTGAACGTGCGCAGGCGCGCGTGCGGCTGGTGAACGTGTCGCGCGAGGAGGTGCGCGTGTGCGTGGTGCCGCCGGTGGGGGCGGGGGCGGGGGCGGGGGCGGTGCGCGTGGCGCTGCGCGGCGCGGGCGGCGGGGGCGGGGGGCGGCTGGCCGTGACGTCGGGCGCGGCGGGCGAGCTGCGGGTGGAGTTCCGGCCGCGCGACGCGCTGGCCGTGCGCGCGAGCGTGCGCGTGCGCGTGTCCCGCGGGCGCGCCGAGCTGGCCGTGCCCGTCCACTGCTACATGCTGCCGCCGCTGCTGCACGGTACCTACTCTGCTCTACGCTGCACTCCCAGATCCCAGTGCTAGGTGCTCGCCGGGAGTGACGGGTCGTGTGTATCAGTCGTGGTGCCGGACGGGACGCCGTCGGGGCCGGGGCCGGCGCGCGGCGCGGCGGGGGACGCGGCGGGCGGCGCCGTGGTGGAGCTGGGCGCGCGGCTGGTGGGCGACGCGCGCGGCGCGAGCGTGCGGCTGCAGTGCTCGAGCGCGCACGCCGCCTTCTTCCTGGTCACGGAGGACGCGTGGACGTCGTTCGATCTGTCGGTGAGCGGGCGCGGGCGTCATGTCCACGTGACGCGTGCGTGACGCTGGCGTGACACGTGCGTGACGCTGGCATGACACGTGCGTGACGCTGGCGTGACACGTGCGTGACGCTGGCGTGACACGTGCGTGACGCTCGCGAGATGTGTGCGTGACGCTCGCGTGACGCGTGCGTGCGTGTGTGCGGTAGGAGCTGACGTGGAGCGGGGCGGTGGTGTCGGGCCCGTTCGCGGTGCGGCCGGCGTGGTGGCGCGGCGGCGGGGGCGCGGGCGGGGGCGGCGTGGCGGGGCGCGCGTGGTGCCGGGCGCGGCGGGGCGGCGCGCTGGCGTGCCGGCTGCGCGTGGCGTGCAGCGCGGGCGGCGCGCGGCCGCTGTGGCTGGTCGCGGACGCGCTCTACTACAGCCCCAGCCACGTGACCCTGCAGGTATCTACATACGACACTCGCACACATCCTGTCTGAAAGGAAATGTCATGTAAATATATTCAGTAGATGGCGCTCCCGGTGGATTAACACTCGCTAGTGGTTGGTTGCGTCCTCCGTGTATAAAGCGTCGAGTATGGCCCGGTCCCCGTCGCTGGTGCGTCCCTATCGCGATAGATACCTCCTCTTGCCCGCCCGGTTCGACGGTACACTTGCCCCGCCCCCCAGTAGGGTTGTCACTTGCGTAAAAAACTACTCATGGTAAACTAGTCATGGATGGTGATGGAAGGTTCTAGAATACCACCTTCTAGATCCTTCCATCACCTTCCATGATCTTCCAGACCCCTCAGTATGCTGTACATAAAAGTTATAGAACATTAAAACACTTCCAGAGTTTTTTTCGAACTTTCCATACTTGGCCATAGCTCAAATTGTCATGATCATGTGAACATAAACCGTTACTAATAGTTCAACATTATAGAATAATATAGAAATATAATTTATTTGTGCTATGGACAAGTATGAAAAGTTCGAGAAAATTCTGAAAGCATCTTGAATGTTTTAGAACTTTTTATGTAGATCTTATTGAAAGGTCTAGACTGGAAGGTCATGGAAGGTTCTAGAAGGGTTGGACTATGAAATGTTCACATGACCATAAAATATTCTCAAAAACTTTTAGTAACGCTACAACATTATAATGTAAACTTTTATTTTCATTGCAATGAGTCAACCCTAGAGCTGTCGGCCGCCCACAAATAGCGCGCTGCACGGAGTAGTAAACAACCGCTAAGTTGAGCGCTTAAGTCACATTTTCGCGCGCTGCCTGCACATCAAACACCGTGGCGCTCCTCCTACATATCTAGCTGTACGGAGTAGTAACAACGCTAAGTCGAGCGACTTACACACATTTTTCCGTGTATTGTCTGACAGTGGGAGGGACTAAATAATGAAAAGCGTAGGTATTTTCGTTTTTACCATGAAGTGGGGTATCTGTTACAATATAAATATTATCTCATCTGTGGTATGGCGTATTATCTCTTACCTCTCTTAAACTCATAAATTAATATATCTCTTAACTTTCTTTTGTGTGTGTGACAATAAACAGTGTTGTGTACATACGCGTCTTTAATTGTTGGTGAGGTATTATATTTTATTTTCAATTTGAATCATTATGGGATTTGACTTAATTTCATTAGATCGAACCTTGTTCTAACTATGTTAATCATTATATTTTGATGTACATACCTTCGACTGCGTCCAAGTAGAGCGTATCGTCCCTCAACATTGCACAATATATATAGACATGTGTTAAATTAGGGTCTCTCTTTATCTTATTAATTGACGTCAGATCGATCGGTGACGTTGTTATCTAAATAATCCGTCCAGCATCAATCGCATGTGACGGGGCGCGGCGGGACGTGTAGTGTGTGTGTGTGTGCGTGCGCAGGCGCAGGAAAAGGAGTTCGACATATGCGGCGCGGGCGACGCGGCGAGCGCGCTCTGGGTGCCGCTGGGCGCGGCGCGCGCGGGCCGCCCGCTGGCCGCCGCGCTGGAGCTGCGCAACCACAGGTACTCGCGTGTGGCGGGCCCCTGCGGCCCCCCGTCATAATATCCTGGCCCGTGCTGCGGCGACCGGCAGCGTGGACCGAGCGAACACGACACCATTTCGGACTGCAGTGATTCCAACGATTATGAATTTCTAGTTTCCTAGTGATCGACTCCAGCTACCGTTGGCACTGGCTAGATCATTTATAGTATACAGACAGTACCGGGCCCGTCCGTCGAAGGAGCCGCGACGGTAGCTGGGAGTACCCCCTCCTCTCCTCTGGGACCCCTCCCCCCGTTCACTGTCACACATGAGCTGCAGTGCGCACGTGACTTCGGACGGTGCATGTTTAAACAACTAACACAAAGTACATAAAGCGGCGGTCGCGCGCCGCTAGACAGAGAGACCGCTTAGAACAAACCGCCATTTCTCGCACGCACACATTGACGCTACGTTTACAGGCATTCTCGGGAAGTCTCGGGCAGAACTCAATCGCGAGTATCATAAGTCTCGGGCAGAACTCAATCGCGAGTATCATAATATTTTTACATACATACACTTTCTTGTTTTGAAAATAGTATGTCTGTCTGTCCGTCTATTACAACCGATTTGCTTCGAATCTGCTGGACCGATGAAGTCGAAATTTTTTATTACAAACTGTACCGTGTGACATATTAAATGAAATGGGTTTCACATATATTTTTTACATATCTGAAATAAATAATTTTAAAGTAATTTAATAAAATAGATTAAACGAAGTTGTGCGTGTAGTGTAGCTTTTATTTAAGGAACGGATATCGAACTTGTCGCCCTTTTAAATCCCTACTCATTTTCGCCGAACTGGCGCCCTTTTCACATTTATGTTTCCGTCGAACTTGGTGCCTTTTTCACATTTATGTTTTTGGTGGGATCACTATTACACCATTATTACATTTTGTTGAGATTGGAATCTTCGTCGTGTGTGGCGTCGGCATATTTTTATGGATATTTGATGGTCTGCTACTCTCTAAGGCATGTAAACATGATAACACGTACGTATGCATGTACAAACGAATCGATGTATGTATGTTTGTAAACATAAACTACCTACTTCTTTTCAAAATTCAGAATCAATACAGTAGCAACTCTAGTCAGTCAGGCAACTTTAGGTAGTTATTTTCGAAAAAGGTGGGAGCGGTACTTCTGTATATTTTTTTATTTTGTGCAACTAATATAGTTACTCATATTTGCCAGCCCCGTGCCGTACTCGTACTACTGGAGCGTGCGGGCGTGGGGCGCGCGGGGGGCGGAGGAGGAGGAGGAGGAGGAGGCGGAGGTGGAGGAGGTGTGGGTGGAGCCGGCGCGCGGGGCCGTGCCGGCGCGCGGGCGCGCGGCGCTGCGCGTGCGCGTGCGGGCGCCGGCCGCGGGCGCGGCGCCGGGCGCGCGCCGCGCAGTCATTATGTTAGTCGCTCCCGCACACGCGCTTCGTGTAGACGTATCCACTCGTACGCGTCCGTTACACTCGTGCAAGCGTCAGTCGATTCCATCAGTCATACCCGAGCTGTCGCAGACGATACACGTCGCCACTCAGGGTAATATGGATATTCATAAAAGAAAGGCCTGTATTTTAATTTTAATTATGCAATGTTGACGATGCCTCTCAGCTAGTAGTGCACTTCTATTCATATATTTTTTTATAACTTTATTTTGTGGTGTTCGACAATGCCACTTTACCGAAGCTTAATTTTATAATGTACTTAGAAACTGGTCGCTCTTTGCCATGTATTTTCAAACAAAACACGCTTTGGCGCCAGCCATGTGTGAAATGGATATAAAAAATGTTAACAATAATGTTGACTTAGCCCAGAGCTCTTAATGTGCCGAAAGGTGGAAATATATGAGTATGAGTACATAAAGAGGACTGATCTTATTACTTGGGGGGTTCTCCAGTATGAATATTTTCAGTAATTATGTCATCAGCTGCTATCACTGAAGCTATCATGACAAGTCCGCGCGCTGACTGACGCGTGACTGACGAAATGTCATTACACGTTCACTCAAAAATCATGACTGACAGTCGCAAAAACCAATATATCTAGATATTTTCGTCAATCAACTTCATGCAAACATCAGTAACCACACTAGACGATAGGTTAATCATCAGTCATATCAGTGACTGTGGTTAAACTGACAGCAAAACTTACCTTGTAATGGGCGCCGTACGGTTTACAAGTTGTTACCTCATCACTCCCCTCCCCCCCTCCCCCTACCCGTCCCTCATAAATACACATAACTTCTGCTCTCTGCGCCCGCTTTCCTGGTAACTCCTATCAGTCATCCAGCCCTCGGCCACGGCGGCGACGTCCCGCTCTCTGATGGCGAGTGAGTTCGTCTCTCTCTCTTTCCCTTTCAGCAGCCTCCTTCTGAGAAATGACAGTTTCAGAAATAGCAGATTCAATCGGTTTGTCAGTTGTTTGATTGCGAGCAGGTTGACACTGACGGACCTCCCGGAGGAGAGCCTCCCGGCGGACTGTCGGCGAGTGGGGAGCGCGCGCCCCGCGCCGGACATAGAGGATGTGCCCGGCCTGGAGGTAAGTTTTCTACGTTTATCCTAAGATGTATTCGTTTGTACGAATAATTGAAGCTTCTCAATATTTCTTGCAGAGTCTGCAGTTGCCATCATAGCAAACATGTTATTAAAGCGGGAGTGGTGCCTTCTGTCGTGGCGGTATCAGGACTGTCTCCAGTTCTACACAACTATCTTTTTGAAAATATTCATAGGCCATTTATCGAGGGTCCGAGAAGCACCATATCATCCGCGGAGCTCAGATCGTTGCACAAATGTTACTAAAATGACAAGCGATTTTGCAGCTCCACAACCGCACAGAGTTCGCGAGGGTCCGTCGATTTTAGGAAATTTGTCTTCGAACGATGCGTTCGGAGCGGTCGCAGGAGGTCGAGGTCGGAGTTTGGTGTCCAACATCCCCCCGAGGTGTCCGACGCCGGCGCGGCTGGTGTGAGTGAGTGCGTGTGCGCAGGCGGGCGGCGCGCGGCGCGTGTGCGACGTGCGGCCCGCGCAGGCCGAGGTGTGGTGGCGCGTGGCGCCGCTGCGCTTCGTGCTGCACCCCCCCGCGATAACCTTGCCGCACTCGCACAGGTATTCACCCCCTCTTCTACCCTAACCCCGCCCCCGGACCCTCTCCCGACTCCTGTCTCGCCTCCCCCCCGCAGGGCGCAGGGAGTGCAGCTGGTGCTGCGCGCCACGCAGCTGTCGGCCGGGCCGGGCGCGGCGTGCGCGTGGCGCCTGCCCCCCGGCGCCGCGCTCGTGCCCCCCTCCCCCGCCCCCGCCCTGCGCCTGACGCCCGCGCACTCGGTGCCGGCCGCGCTCTACGTGCCGCTCTCGGCGCGCCCCGACGCCAGCCCGCCGACAGACGTCATCACGTAATTGTTCAGTTCCTTCTGACGCCGAGTGATCATTTTCAGTCCAGTCTTTCCTAATTAGGGGCACAAATACTTGTGTTCAAAGTTACATATATAAACTAGTGCACATTTATCGTATTTTCTCCAGAGGGGGTACTATTAAGTATGTTTTTATTTTTTCCTAAAGACTCCTTAGGAAAAACTAAATGGGAACCTCTGCCGTGTTTTAGTTTTTTTTTATAATATAGCCCGAGTTGTCAGGTTGTCGACGGTGGCGAGGGAGGAGGAGGGGGAGGGGGAGGATGAGGGGGAGGAGGTGCCGTGCAGTGCCTCGTGCGTGGTGCGGCGCGTGGGCGCGCGCGCGCCCCCCCCCCGCGTGCCGGCGCCGGGCGCGTGGCTGGGCGCCGTGCGGCCCGGCGCGCGCGTGCGGCACGCGCTCGCCGTCACTAACGACACAACCCGAGATGTAAGCCTCCTGTCGTTCGGAACTACCTGCTATCATTTTTAATCTTCGCTAAATTTATTCAATAATGTACAATCTCTGGTACTCTCCACCGGTGTACCGAAGGGAGTGGAGCGACCGGGGCCCCCGACCTGTTGTGGGATAATGTGTTTAGTTTTCGATAAAAACAAGATTGAATCGTCATATATTGTCAGTCACTCCGACGTCTCTCGCGGCTCAAAGCTGGTGCTCGAAGCCCGAGATTATTTCATTCGAAGAAACTTCACTATAAAATCGTAAAAAACATGACCCTAAAATTTTGTGGTCCACATAGTTTGTAACTAATTCCCTTTAAACCTTAGCGCCCCACGTTTTTTGAGACTTTAAATATACTTTTATTGCCAGCGAAGGCGAAAGGCGAGGTGAGACAGGCGTATGTTTGCAAGTAGTGTAGTGTGGTGTGGTGTGGGGCAGATGCGGTGGTCGGCGAAGGCGTGGGCGTGGTGCGGCGCGCGGGGGGCGGCGCGGGCGTGCGCGCGCGCCGGGGAGGGGGCGGGGGAGGGGGAGGGGGAGGAGGCGTGCAGCGCGTGCGACGTGCGCGCGTGCCCGTGCGCGCAGCTGCGGCCTTTGCGCGGCGCGCTGCCCCCCGCGCGCGCGCAGCCCCTGCAGTACGACGTCACCGCGCCCGACGTGAGTCCACCCTGCCCTCCCACAGCACTCAAATACTGGTGCGTCCTGTGTGTGTGTGTGTGTGTGCAGGCGGAGGGGTGCGTGGCGACGCTGGTGTGTGTGTCGGGGGCGGGCGCGGGGGGCGCGCGCGCGGCGCTGGTGGCGTACCGCGTGGTGTCGCCGCGGCTCGTGGTGCGCTGCCTGGCCGACCGCGCGCCGCGCGACGACGGTGAGTTATGCGATCATACACTACATATACTGTACTACTATATACTTCCTGTGCACTGCCTCCACGCTCCCGTCGTGCACTAAAAACAACGGTATTTTTTCCTCGTCGTACCCAAAACCTTAAAAAAACACCGAATATGGAATTTAATTGCGCGAGACACAACATACTCGTGTCATGATGAGCATGTTCATCGCAAGCGGTTTACTTCTATGTTATTAATCACAAATATTGCCAGTACAAGTAACATACATACATACATGCCCCTGAGCTAGATAAACTAGAAAAGTTTTAAAATTATCTGAACATCTTGACCTTTTAGTTTATTAATATAATAAAAAAAAAATTATATCTAGATTTATGGCTCAGTTGGGTCTTCTTATTTTGTTCGTTAATTTCCGTTTTAAATATCGATTTTGTTTAGAAAAAAAACATAATACAGATTATTTGGAGTTATTACAACCAAAAAAAAATTTATATATATAAAAGCCGAATTTTGGGTCATTTTTAATTATCTAAAAAGAAAAAATATAATAAAACCGTGACACTTAAAGCGGTAGTCATAAAGATCAAAATGCCCCATCTATCCTGCACCCTTCCTACGCCAACTTCTGCGAACAGTGTTACATTCTGTTGTATTGTATTATTTTATTGTTGTTATTATAACTGTTTATTGGCATTTGTCGTGTGGTTTCCGGTAGAGTAGACTAGGACCACTCCAACTCTTCCCGTGGATGTCGTACAAGGCGACTGAGGGAATACATTATAAAACATCAATCAGGCCTCCCCAACCCGTCTGGCCAGCGCGGGGAGTGTAGGCCAAATTCTCCGTCCGTCTCCGGAAGATGAGAGAGGGTTGTGCTCCTGCAGTGGAGACAAAAATAACCTGATGATGATGATGATGTTTGACATTTAGGTCAATCTGTAACGAGAATTATTCCAGTTTACTTTTTATGATGTTGTCTTCACTCGACAATGGTCGAGGCGGAGTGTCGTCGACGGCTGGGCTCGGTGGCATGTGCAGGCGATGCAGGCGATGCCGGCGCTGCGGGCGCGGGCGCGGGCGCGGGCGCTGCTGGCGCGGGCGTGCTGCGCCTGCCGCGCGCGCTGGCGCTGGGCCGCAGCTCGAGCCACGCGGTGCGCGTGTGCAACCTGTCGCCCGTCGCCACCAGCGTGCGCTGGCAGGCGCCGCTAGGTGCGCACCCCGAGCCATCTCATGCTTCAGACCACTCCCAGTAGCTTCCGACTACCTAACCTGTCGTCTACCGCGAGGTTTATGTTGTAAAGATGCACCTGCTTTGCAGCTGACAACACACTCGCATTGAAGTATATTATTCTGTATTTCAGCGTAAATACTTATGTTTTAGTCATATGGTACATGCATACATAACACTCCCGCCTTGGTCCCAGAGGGGTAGGCAGAGATGATGTATTGCCACTTTGCGCGATCCTGGAACACCTCACTAGCCTCACTTACATTATAAACATTTTCATGCACCTCCTTTTATTCTCCCGAGTAAGTCCGGTAACATTTGGTCACACAAACGCTTCTCGTAACACGTTTTGTTTGCGGCTGTGCGACACGTCTTATTCCAGCAATCGAGTGACGGTGTCATTCGCTGATTAGACTGGAGTATAAGTCTTACAAGATGTCATTAAACTTGTGCTGTACAAATAAAATATTGTTTATAATGTTTACATATTATTACGACAATTTACACACTATCTTAATTCTAACACAACTCATACGAGTATATGGGCCGAGCATGCGTTATGGAACGACAGTGTGTGTCCAGAGAAGCCCCAATAGGCCATACAGCCCGAAATAGCGTATAATTATCACAGCGACTTCCTGTATTTGACTATTTCCCGACATTTTGCTGTAGAACCCATCAGTACCACGGTTGTGAATGCTTATTCCAATAATCCCCTACCAAAACTCCTGCCAAGGGGATTTTTGGACTTTTTGTCCAGAAATCCCCTGCCGGTGCTCAAAGGAAACGCTCAGGGGATTTCTGGAAAAACATCTTAAAATCCCCGTATTGAAACCAGCTTTTATATTTGAAAACGAAGCTTTCTGTACGTACGTTTTTGTATTTGTAAAAGTAAACCATATGAGAGCTTGTCTGTTAGAGTCCACAGTCCACAGCGAGGGCACTCAGTTTGTTCTCGTGTGCAGAAGAAGACGCGCTGCGAGTGACGTTCGTCCCGAACGAGTTCGACGTCGGCGGACACGCACACGTCGATGTCAAGGTTAGTCGCCGGATGCGGTGTACATCCTTCCCTCCCCCCCCCCCCCCCCCCCTGTTTAGGCACTCGGTTAATCCTTGTTAGCATCCGGCCACCTACTAGCTATATCCGATTGAGAAGTTTTATCGGGATAAAAACTATCGCGTATCCTTTTGCAGGACGTAATCTATATGTGTGCCAAGTTTCATCCAGTGGTTGAAGCGTGATTGAGTAACAAACATCCAAACTTGCATTTATAATATTAGTAGGATGAAATCATCGAAGTAGATAATATAGAATACTACTTCAAAACATCAGTCCTGTCCCACACGCGGACTGAGCGGGGTTATTCGGGTGTTATCTTTATTATAGAAGAAATATCAAATCAGTCATTCTCATGACGCTACCATTTTTACCTATAAAAAAAAATAGATATTTGATAAAAAAAAATTTTTTTTTTTGTTAAAAATATCTTTAATGTATTAATTAAATTTAAATAAGATATTAATAGAATGTAGACATATATTTTCTTTACCCTAGTTACTCTGGAACAAGATGAGTTTCGTAAGTTTTTGCTGTTTTGTGCTGTAACTTATTTCTGAATCAGTTTTAGCCTCCTAGTGTAATCTTATGAAGTACAAACATACCTATGAAAAGTTATACCCGAAGCTTTACTGTTATTTTTTTATGATGATTTTGCAGTACCAAAGTACGGTCGATGACATTTTTATGTTATAGGAAAATAGTTAATCAAACCTAAAACAATAAATTAAGCTTTTGCACTTTAAAATACATAAACAAACAAAGCACAAATAGAATACGATGATCAAATCACCTCCGTTATTATCAAGTTAAAATGTTATATACATTTGTCAGTATTCTACCTACTTAAAGTTCTGCAAAAGTTCTGGAAAGTCGTGCTTTCTCTCCTTTTGACGCGTGCGCTTGGCCGCACGTAAAAGCGAGACAGAGTTCTGTGACAAATGGCAAGAATAGACTTGCAACTACGTCTTGATAATGTAGTTTTCGCGTAGTTCTGCAATATAACTGCAATCTAACGTTTAACTGATTATGCATTGTTGCTACTACCTACCATAAAAGTATTATAAACGGGTAAAATCACTCGCGAATAGCGTAAATATTGAGTAAACAATTAAATATTCTGCGGAGGTTGGGCGCAGGAACTGCACATGTGTCAAAGCGAATGTGACGGGTCGCGGCCAGCTCAGCCGCAAGTGCGTGGGACAGAGCGGTTGTTTGGAACGTTCCGTCTAGCAGGACATAGAGGTCGTCGGAAGAAATAATCGGCTGAGGACAAATTATAATAATGGGGACAGTCTTCAGCTCCACCTGCATATGGAAATATTGAGTTATTATTTTATTATATTGCAGCCTTTGTGTCGTTTTAAATAGGTACATTACCTGAATGTTATATTGAAACGTTACCACGTGTCAGGTGGTGTTGCGCGGCGTGCGCGCGTGTGGCCGCCGCGTGGCGGTGTACTGCGCGCTCGTGGGGGAGGGCGGCGCCCCCCACGACCGCCCGCTGTACCTGCTGGTGGACGCCGCCGTCGCGGGCGTGGAGGTGGTGTGCGAGGTCCCGCTGGGCGGCGCGCTGCTGCCCGCCACCGACGCTGACGCTGCCGCCAGCGCCGGCGACGTCGCCGAGGTGCGCCGCTCGCAGGTGAGCAGGCGAAAGGAAACATTACATTAGTAGCAATGAGTTAGTAGCTTCTGAAAAAAAAAAAAAAAAACGAAAACAAAAGAAGAAAGACATCTATTTACGTATCTATCCGACTGTACTGACTGAATTTGACTCGACAGACTGACTGAGCAGCCGACGACGAGGCCGGCATCGCGGTGTCGCGCCCTGAGTGGGGAGAGCGGCCGTATAGAGGACCGAGCACAGAATTACTTATTCGTAGACTAGATCAGGCCGGGTGCTCCGACAGAGAGCAGCCGAGCGAGCACCGGACATTTCCCCCATTGCCAGCCTGTGTGACCTTCACGTCGAGAGGAGACCTGCCCCGTGACCCGCCCGTGTGACCGACACGTCGAAAGGCCGTGGGACGCGAAGGGACTGGTCGCAATGAAATATATCGGAGGTGTAATTATGAAGCACTGTGTTGCTTCCCAGGCATGATGTTATGTGATATGCATAAGAGATGGTGTTTGCGTGCAGCGGGAGCCTCCCCCGGCGCTGGCCGCCCCCGCCCCCGAGGGCGACGCCGCCGGGGACGACGCCGATGCGGCGGACGCGCGCGTGTTCGCGGAGGAGGACCGCCAGCGCGCGCTGCGGACCGGTACGTACTACTCGGTCAAGAAAGTACCGGAAAAATATCAATAATACACAAAATGTTAATTATTCGTCCAACTTTATTTCATCACCTTCAGAGTATGCTCCTTCAGAAGCTACACATTGTATAATTTTCTTTTCTTTGTGTTGTTCTTTATATATTTGTGTGTACAATAAACTATTAAATAAATAAATACTTATTGTTCGCTATAAATAATGCTCGGCTAAATATTGTATCTAAGTCCCTAATGAGCCGTATAAGACGTGACGTCACTATCACCCCACGTGTCAGTCATAAACGAAATGTCAATACATAATAATATTTGTTTTCTAAAGTTGATTTAGAATTATCCTAATATTCAGGAATGTTATCTTAGCATTCTACGATTTAACACACATACATAATGCTTGCGCCTTGGTCCCAGAGGGTTAGGCAGAGACGACGTATCGCCACTTTGCGAAATCTAATGTGCAAAGTGGCTCTCCACAAGATTTAACATAAGAGCGGTAAATCTTTATTAGTCGTGCGAGAAATGAAGTGCTCACTGGTCGATAGTGACCGTGCCCTACGAGTGCGAATAATAAAGTAGTTGTACGATATAATAATGTGTGTGTGTGTGTGTGTGTGTGCAGGGCCGCCGCGGTGCTGCAAGTGCAAGGTGCAGCTGGTGTACGGGCGGCCGGCGGGGGCGGGGGCGGGGGGGAGGGGGAGGGGGGCAGCCAGCAGACATCGACATCGGTGAGTCGTCCCGCGCTACCAGCTTATGAACAACATTTAGTAAACCACCTGCTACGGCAGAGCGGGCGCACCGCGCCGTAGCCCGCTACGTCTCTTACACTGTAACGTGAATCTCTTTTAATTTACGTTAATCGCGATTTCAACACAATCGATTCTCGATTCACTTTTAATCGATAATCGGTATCAACCGTAGAAGCGGCAACCCCTACGCGGCGACGCGAAACGTCACTGACTTCACTCGGTCATTTCAAATCTCGAGAGAAAAAACGAACAGCTGTTTCGTACTGGCAGATTTTAATTTATTCCTTGGTGCCCTAAAACCACCTAAAAAGCCTTAATTACTCAATAAATAGTGTTCCCTATATTAAACACTAAATTCAGTTAATTTAGACCCCCGCTGTTGGGTTCTAAGTTAACGCCTAAGTTAACGTCGAAGTTAACGTTGAAGCTCTCTTCACATCGTTGACCTACACTCTCCGCTACACCGTTTGGCCTTGGACCCCTTGGACGAGCTGCGGACACTCATTGCAGAGCCTGCACCTAGCCCTCATCGGAGACTCCTGCAGTCACCGTCCACACTACAGCAGGGACAGCCAGGCCAGTAGCGGAACACCTCTGAAGCTCGACCAACCCTAGAAACTGCCATCAGGGCGGTCGATCACGACCCATCTAAATCTTTAATAAAACTATCTTATTCTTTGTTCATGTCTTGGGTTTTATTATCTACACAGCCCAAGCGTGACAGTGGCGCCTACAACGTGTTTTGATGGTCAGTTTTTGAGTTTTGTTGAGCTTTTTGAGTAGTTTGCATTGTGCGCATACACATTGTAAAGTTTTGTTTTTTTTACTTTTATTTTTGCTTTCTTTATTTGTGTGCTTGATAACCAAGTTTTAGAGTGTAAATTGTTTTGTAACTGTTGTAAATTTTTTTTGTCTTAAATTGAAATTACCTTCAAATGTAAAAAAAGTGAACACTAGTGACGTTCCTACCATTTCGATAATTTATAATCGATTCTTTATAACGATTGTTAATCGATTTATTTTTATGTTTTGTAATCGATTCTCTTTAAATTAATCGAATCTATTATTGTAAACATTCTACATTTTGGTTATCGGTTATTTTTATTTTGCATATTTAATTTTTAGTTGCAATTTTTATTTTTGTTTTGGCTTTGCTTTATTTCATTCATTTTCATTCTTATTTATATTTTCATTTAAAAAAAAAAAAAACAACTCTGTTATCACCACATTGTTACAGAGCGGAGTAGTAATAGTGCTTTATTTATTTGTATCGTTCACATTTGCCCAAACGAGTTTGATATCTGATATTTTTTATTTATTCCTTGCTTTTGTCGACATGGGCGATATTAAGTTTCTGTCTTTGCAAAAAGCAGAGTTGGCGTATGAAGTTGCAATCCGTGGGGAAACTCCCGCATCTACGGTTGAACAATTGCGAAAACAGATTGTGAAAATAGCTGCGTTACATCCTTCGGAGGATATTCTTGTTTCACCATTCGGTCCTGTTACTGATCTGGAAGCAGTTAAGGAAACATTGCTGAAACTTGACGATTTAGTAGCACAATTAAGTTTATGTTTTGATAGGAATATTTTATTGAGAGCTCAAAATTTAACACTGCATTTAAAATACAGAATTAGCAGAATTGATTGCTCTACTTGCGCGGAAGGACTTCAGATATTGTCGGATTGTGTAAATCGATTCGAATCGCTTAAATACAAACTTAAAAATATAAAACCGCCTAGTGACGCACTAGACAAAGATGATGACACGGATGCTGCTGGGACTATGACCCCTAATGTTATGGCATGTACAACGTCAAGTTGTGATAAAGGACTGTCTGATTTGTCAAAACTAAAATTCAACGGCAAAACGTGTGCACGTGCTTTTATTCAACGCGTAAACGAATTTTCAACAGCAAGAAGCATACCTTCTCATAAACTACTTACTTTTGCTACTGAAATTTTTACCGATGAGGCACTACATTGGTTTAGAAGCATTAAACATACCGCATCCTCTTGGAGTGATGTCTGCGAGAGACTTAAAGACGATTTTGGTCACGCTGATTATGACTATCGTCTTCTTGAAGAGATAAGAGCACGCACACAAGGTGAACGCGAAAACATTACTATTTACCTTTCTATTATGTCAGGCATGTTCTCACAGCTGGATAGGAAAATATCGGAGGAAGAGAAACTAGAAATTATTATGCATAATATTCGTCCTTGCTATGCCAACGTACTAACTTCTTCGTCTGGTATTAATAACATTGAAACATTGCGTTCATTATGTAAAAATTTTGAAAACATACAAGCCCGTATGTCTCAATTTCGAGAGCCGCCAAGAGTTTCTACTGAAACACTAGCCCCTGAGTTTGCGTATCAGTCTACGAGTGCTAATAAAAACTTTAAAGATCTTCCGAGTAATAACCAAAAGTTTCATTACTCTGCTAACTACACTAAGTTCAATAAAGGGTATGGTAACTATACACAGTACAATACCCCAAACAACACAAACGCACAGACGAAACAACATTACTCGTACAATTACAATCGTAGTCAGGGTAATACTAATACTAACTACTCAAATTACAACAACGCAAATACTAATGCGAAACCTGTGAACACCATCACAAAGAATAACAAGTTCTGCCCACGTTGTCGAGTGGACAGTCATTGTCTTAGGAACTGTACAGCTGAACGAAAGATAGTTTGCTTTCGTTGCGGTCGTCCTGACGTTCGTTCAAATGACTGCCCTGATTGTCAAAAGAATACTCCAAATAATCCAAAAAACTAGAAAACCAGGGTTGTAGTACATCTAATATTAACCATTTTGATGCTTCTGAATGGCAAAAATGGTTACAATTTATTAAAAACTTCTCTACAATTTACAAAGTTACTTCAATCCTGCTAGATAAACCTGAAAATGATACTAGACCTTATATTAAAATGAAAATTAATGATTTAAATGCTTGCGGTTTATTAGATTCTGGTGCTGCGGTATCGATTCTTGGCAATAATTCCCATCAGGAATTATTAAACGTAGGTCTAACCATTAACAATGGCGATGAAATTAGTGTTATTGCTGCTGGTGGTCAAAATTTAAAAAGCATAGGTTACATGAATCTACCGATACACTTTGAAAACGCTTTTAACATTATCAAGTGCTATATAGTTCCACAAATTGAAACTCCCTTACTACTAGGAGTAGATTTCTGGAGGAAATTTGAGTTGTGCCCCAAGTATATTGGCTCTATGACATAACTCAAAACAAGTCTCCTCCTACTGCTGAGTTTGCATGGAAAGAGGTAGTTCCTAGCGAACTACGTGAGAAAGTGATCTCTGAAAACAACGATGAACCTACTGCAGGTCATTTGGGAATTCACAAAACTTACCTTCGCTTGGCTCTACGCTACTTCTGGCCGGGTATGCACTCAGACGTTGTAAAATTAGTTTCAAATTGTCAGAACAGAGCAGATATTTTTTATCAAAATTTTGTAATTTTTTCCTCACCGATAGTCGCGTCGATGATTGTCACCTATTTTTGTTTTTGAAAAACGGAAGATTTACTTTAAGTCAACAGATCAATATGTCAGTTGCCTTTATTTATGATTTGGTGCCTCGTATTAATTAATAAATATTGAGGTTAGTTAGAAAGATGAATTTTGAAAGTTGAAGAATGTTTTGTTGATGTATGAATGGTAAGAGTAGTTCTTCTTATTTACATTATCGTTGGAATTTACTTATAACCTAGGTAAAGTACAACAAGAACGGCGTGATTATTAGGTTGAATTTTTCCTTTATTTAGTTAGTTTCGGATTTTTTCTTCACAGGAAGTAAAATCCTGGAGGGGAGAGGCGAATCTGTAACGTGAATCTCTTTTAATTTACGTTAATCGCGATTTCAACACAATCGATTCTCGATTCACTTTTAATCGATAATCGGTATCAACCGTAGAAGCGGCAACCCCTACGCGGCGACGCGAAACGTCACTGACTTCACTCGGTCATTTCAAATCTCGAGAGAAAAAACGAACAGCTGTTTCGTACTGGCAGATTTTAATTTATTCCTTGGTGCCCTAAAACCACCTAAAAAGCCTTAATTACTCAATAAATAGTGTTCCCTATATTAAACACTAAATTCAGTTAATTTAGACCCCCGCTGTTGGGTTCTAAGTTAACGCCTAAGTTAACGTCGAAGTTAACGTTGAAGCTCTCTTCACATCGTTGACCTACACTCTCCGCTACACCGTTTGGCCTTGGACCCCTTGGACGAGCTGCGGACACTCATTGCAGAGCCTGCACCTAGCCCTCATCGGAGACTCCTGCAGTCACCGTCCACACTACAGCAGGGACAGCCAGGCCAGTAGCGGAACACCTCTGAAGCTCGACCAACCCTAGAAACTGCCATCAGGGCGGTCGATCACGACCCATCTAAATCTTTAATAAAACTATCTTATTCTTTGTTCATGTCTTGGGTTTTATTATCTACACAGCCCAAGCGTGACAACACTCCTCCGCGTAGACCTCGTTTCGTAGACCCCGAGGCGTAGACGATCCCAAGCATTCGGCCCCGCATCGAGTCCTGCTGAGGTTGCAAGGATAAACTCATTCTGACCCTTCCAACCTTGAGGTTGCGCGGGTATAATCATCAGCGAATGCACTAGTAAGTACTCACCAGAGGCTCTTTTTCGAATGCTCTCTATACAAATTAGGAACATAATAGGAACCTCTTTCATTTCTCTTTCATCACAGTCTCATCCGCATAGTAGGAGGTTCCGTTTCTTCTGCCAAATATACGAAAACTCCCTCAGTGCTGCAAAGTTCGCCTCCGTACGCAGCAGATCCAGAAACACACTCGCCTTCCTCCGACCCTTCCAATCCGTCTAGTGCCACGTTCTGCCTCGTGCGGCTGATGGGTGAGCTGAGCACGCTCGTATCTGACGGAGACATACCCCTTAACTCCGACGTCCCGGAGAGGCCACACGTGCAGTTATGTTATGGCATTAAATGCTCTGTCTCAATCCAATGTGAAGATAATCATGTTGTCACGTCGGGGAGGAAGACGCACAGATCCTGGTATTTGTCTTCAGCCGTCTAACGATCACTACGTTTATCTTTTGTAGAATCTTTTGCTCCTTCCTGAGTGTCTCTACATGCTGCTCCTGGGTTATCTTATGTCCCTACCCCGCTAGCCCGGGGAGATCCGCCGTACTAGTCGACCTGTAGACCTTGGTTAGGACAATTATCGACGACCTCTGCGTCAGCAACAGACAGTGCACCAGACCAAAGCAGTATAAATTATCGTGGCAACAAATGTGCCCTGGTAAATAATGCCTGAGGAAGTTTTCGACATCTTTCTGAAGCATCTGGTACCACTGGACTTCCGGAGGAAAATTCCAGGTGATCGGTTCGTCAACACAGATACTTAGGCTTACTGCCGTGGACATCGGCAGTCTCAGGAGGTTTACTATATTCTACTGAGTTCTAAGACAGATCGCAGCGGACAACCAATGGTGGACACCTTCCTTACCAGGTAATGCCGATGAATAGGAATGATCGTCTGTTCAGGAAGTATCCTGCCAATGTACAGTAGACTTTTGGACGGTATCCTTCCTGCCTAAACTTAGCAGTATCATCGGCCACCAGGCGTTATGGAAGGCGTCGGAGATATCCACCATGGTCACTCGTATTTACTCCTCCTACTTGCGGAGCATTGTGTCCAATATGGTACTAAGAGCGGAGTCGGTCGATCTTCCTCGTGGGAACCGGTGCCGAGATGACCAGATTCTGCTACTGTCGGAGTGCATCACTGGTCTGGCCGACTTCCAGACGTACGAAAATGTCCCTCAATTTTATAAACAATGCCCCAACGTCGCTGGCACTCCGGTCGCGGCCTATACGCTAGTCTGATCAGCCGCGTCGTCGATGTCAGCCAGGCGCGAGCGGGACGCAGTATATATATTCTTTATCACGTTGCACATTACTAGCACATCTTGAAACTAAATACGGTAGTAAATAGTGTGTACAAAGGTGAAGCGTGTGTTGCAGTGACGTCTCCGCCTTGCGCGCGGCGCGAGTGCGCGTGCGCGCGCGCCTCGCTGGCCGTGCCCGCGCCCGCGCACCAGGAGCCGTGCTGCCTGCAGTTCTGGCGCGTGCCGCTAAACACCGGTATGTATCGCGGCCCGTTCTAGAGACCACTCGTGTCTGATTGCTTCCCTCCTGATCACTGTGGGCAGCGGTGAGTTGTCGGGAAGCTCGTTCTATGTAGTTTGTATGTGTGTGTCAGAGTGCTCCCGCGTGGTGCGCCTGCGCAACGTGTCGGAGTGCGCGTGCTCGTGGCGCGCGCGCGTGCGGCGGTGGGGGGGCGCGCGCGGGGGGCCGGGGGAGGGGGCGGGGGAGGGGGAGGGGGCGACGCGCGCCGCGCGACTGCTGGCCCCGGGTGCGCGCCTGCCCCTCCTTCCAGCGTATTGTAGCCCCAAGTATTTAAGTAGAACGCTGGAGCTCCAGCCTGGTGTCGTTTTGTATCATTCACTATGTGCAGCTGAGGCACGAGTTGTTTTCCCATTGTATTTTAGGTCACCAGGCCGCAGTAGTGTATTACCGAGTCGCTTGTAGTACGTACTTCCCCAGCAGGTAGTAATTTAATTCAATATTTTTGATATTTAGATAATTTTTGTACCAAAAATATTTGAATACTTTTATTTTAATTTGACTAGTCTAGTAGACACAAGTAGACTTGACATTGGCTGAATGAATGAAAACATGTTCTCTGGCGGATTACCTCGTTTCGGATCCTGTCCCTTAGAGAAACTCCGAGCATAGCTCTTTCCATAGCTCGCTGAGCGACTTTGAGTTTTCGGACTAGTCCCACTGTTAGTGTCCACGTTTCGGCACCGTACGTCATTACGGGTAGGACGCACTGGTTGAAAACATTTGTCTTCAGGCACTGTGGTATAAGTGATGAGAAGACATGACGTAACTTTCCAAATGCTGCCCAGCCTAGCCTGATCCTCCTGTCGGCTTCCTTCTCGAAGTTGTTTTTCCCCAGTTGCAGAGTTTGCCCGAGGTATACATACTCTTGAACAACTTCGAGTGCCTTACCATCGACTATAGTCAGTCCCGGAGTAGCGTGATCATTGAACATGACCTTAGTCTTGTCCAAGTTCATTCCGAGACCAACACGTCGAGAGGCAGCGTTGAGGCTGTCCAGCATTTCTTGGAGATCCTGCAGCGATTCTGCCATGATGACGATATCATCGGCAAAGCGTAAATGGGAGATGTACTCGCCGTTTATATTTATGCCCCGTCCAAACATTTCATTTCATTCATGCCATTTCCAAACATATACAATGTTTTAATTTGCTACTTGTTGAAAATATAATGCCTACCCTATAGGGTATACACAATCACCTATACATATTCATAATAATAAAATGACTAAAGAGGAACGAAAATAATATGTAAAACTTAAAAGAATTAATTAATTGTCACAGTGATTAATTTAACAGGTAATGTCACAGACCTACCAGTGTTATGAAATGTTGACATTGACGATTCTATTACTATATGTATCTATGGAAAATTAAAAAAAAAAAAAGTTTGATACAATAAAGTAAGATAAAGAGAGACTATTTATTTTTTAAAAAGAAAAAAAAAACAAACGAACTGAGCGAATTATTTCGCTTTGCCTATTGACACAGCCTACCAATACATCGTGAAGATTGAGACAGTAACTATATTTACGAAACAAGACAGTATTAATTACTGTTACTTATATATAAAACTTAAAATTAAATAGAGTTAGGTAGGTATTAGACACTGTTAGCTAAAGGTGAATAAAGAGTATTCATAGCTATGCCTGACGAGTCCTTAAGAACAGTTGATCTGAGCCGCAAGAACTTTAATTATTATATACTACAAACAACTACAACATCACAAATCGTTATGTGTTTTCCGTAGGAATGAGATGTTTTTCGGGATAAAAACTATCCTATGTCCTATTCCAAGACATAACCTGTATGTGTGTCAAGTTTCATCCCGACTCGTCCAGTGGTTGAAGCGTGAATAAGTAACAAACATCCAAACTTTCGCATTTATAATATTAGTGGAACAACGATTCCAAATAACATCCTGAAAATGTATTAGCTAAAGGCAGTAACGAGGGCGATTTTGTATTTATTGTAACCGACTCGGTGTCGGCTCGGTGTCGGCTCGGTGCGTCGTCGGGACGGGGGCGGGGATAATAGAACATTTTATCTTCTTTTGATAACGCTGTAGTTTCAGCCTACCCGCCATTCCTCTGCCCTTTACAACTTTTGCTGAAACTTCTTTAAGACGCCTTTGTAATGTCACATTCAGAATTCCATCTCCTGGCTACGTCTTTTACGATCACAAGTTCCATTAAACTACAATTACAGTGAACACGACGACGGCCGCAGCATTCTTTAGAATATTTAACTTAAGTACAAAGTGTAAATCGCGGAACCAACTTCAACACTTGCGGGGAGACGGCCCCGCTCCGTTCTAGCAGATAACATAATTTTCGCTGGAGTTTTGTGGCGGAGTCGGCCGGAGACAGCGGCGAGCAATTATGCAAATAAATTGTCAATTACGCCGGGCCGGGTGGTCGCCGCCGGATCGCGGAGTTACGTCGCCATTAGCGAGCGGCGCCGCCGCCGGGCCCGGCGCGGGTCGCTCGCATATAGAGCAACGCGGAGAGGACTCGCCACACTCCAAGTACAGACCACCTGGTAGGTTACATTGTGAATGTGTTTCGTAGCGATAGCGTCTCTCCTCCGTTGCTTTAAATAAGCCGCTATGGTGGAAATTTAATCGAGTTCCGTTGGTCGGAAGTTGATTCGGATGCTTTATGTTTTGTGAAGCCCTTCGTGTCCCCCCCCCCCCCCCCCCGCTCCCCCCTCCCCCCCCACCGCCCGCGCTAATAACACTTTCGCAAGTTTGGCAATATAAGTTGATCTACGAGTTGATGGTACACATTAGATAGACCGACACCGGCGAAGTTCGCGCGGTGGGCTGTGGAACTAATATCCGCTTACAAATAACGTTAATAATTATTAGAAAAGTTGTTATATACTCGTTATTTATTATCGCGACGCGCTTACCACGGGTATTTCTGTTTCATTTCGCGTGGGGTCGCAAGTAAATAATAATAATAAACTTTATTTAAGCAGTAACTTCACATAAGATAAAATTTACGTAAATTTATTACAGTAGTTTAAATTAATTAAGTAGTCGTTAACGGTGTAAATATGTGGTACTGGAGCCTAAACTAGGCTAAATTAATAAAATATTATTAATACAATACAATATACTTTATTGCACAAACAAATACAGTTACACGTTATAAAAGTTACAAATAGTACAATTATGGCGTTCTTATCGCTTTAAGCGATTTCTTCCAGACAACCTTTGGGTAGAAAATATTATGCCAGAGAAATTGTAGGTTGCGCTGATTAGGAAATTTAAATGATAAATAGGTATTTATATGACTAAAATAAAATAAAATAGCAAATAAGTTTTAAGTATTAAGTTTTTATGGTTTTACACATATTACATATACATATACAACAAATAAATACAATACATACATACAATATATACATGAGTAAATACATTAATAAAATGTAAGTGTAGATTAGTTTTTATTTATCATAGCTATCACGATGCGGGGAGCGACAGCGACGGCGACGGGCCGCTCGCTGACCGAGGAAGGCTACTCTGCAATTTTTATTTGAATATAATAGCACCTCACGACCATAATTACTGAAACAAATTCACGAAAAAACCGCAACAGAAAGAGTGCCTTCCCCGGTCCGGCCGGACGCGTCGCCCGGACGCGTCAATAATCGTAATCGGGCCGGGACAATGTCCAGATGTGTGGGTGACAGAGGACTTGGCGGGCGTGTCGCTGCGCGCGCGGCCGGCGCGCGGGCGGCTGGGCGCGCGCGCGCGGGCCCGCCTCGCGCTGCGCGTGCGCGCGCGCTGCTGGGGGCTGTACCACGACCAGCTGCTCATACAGGTGCGGGCGCGGGAGTACACCGGCCCTCCGGCTTTATACTTCACATACATATTCTCTCCACCTGTACAAAACCCAACAGCGCTCGTTATCCATTAGTCTGTATCCTGTATTAATTATTAATTGCCGGATTTTCGCTGGGAGCGTCCTGTCCCCGAGCCGGGCGGGCACGCATCAAACTCTACCTTGTATCGGGCCTCTCCACATATTATTCATGAACTATAAACTGTTTGTAGGTTAACCTTTATACTGAGAGACGGGAAGTCTCGATGTACCGCCTCTCCGGAAGGGGTCGCTTCGAGTAGCGATAACATTATTGCCGGTACATTGAGCAATTTGCTTTGATCGGGACGCTCGCAGTCCCGAGCACCGTTGTCTCAAATAATTCGCTGCTAGTAATTTTCTATTAATTTTACTTCAACGTCGAAGCTTTCCTGGCCGCCGCGCCCGACGAGATCGAGAGAGAACTCGTCGCGCGACTCCAACGACTCAGTTAGCGAACGGTTGCGATTCGTTTGCGATCCCCAAGCGCGCCGCGGCTCACCGAACTCGAAGATAACTTTTGATGGAGAACAACTTTATTACGAATCAAATCAACAGCCTAGCTAGTATGTCCCAACTGTTGGAACACAGGACTACGCTCTCAATGAGTGCATAGTCCACCACGATGGACTTCATATATGCATACCACGTCGTACATGTCGTACAAGGCGACTGAGGGAGTACATTATAAAACATCAATCAGGCCTCCCCAACTCTCCAGCGCGGGGAGTGTAGGCCAAATCCTCCGTCTGTCTCTGGCAGATGAGAGAGGGTGGTTTTACTGCAGTGGAGACAAAAATAACCTGATGATGATGATGATGAACATCTAGAGGAGGTTAGTGCTTGAAGGAAATACGAACAAACTGCTACAATATGCTGCGTTAATCTGCGTCAGAGAAAAGACTTAACGGATAGAGTTATAAATATTTCTAGTTTTACTGAAGACCAAAATGACAATAAAAATGTCATAGAAGAAAAATACCTTTTCAGCTTGGAATTTACAAAGTTAAAAAACTCTAAAACGCACAGTGGAACGAAACATATACTCATAAAAAGATAACAGCAGCCGCCAGCATCTCGTTACAATATACCAATGTACAGACAATGTATCGCGAGTTGGTTGCGGCCGGCGCATTAGCGCGCTCCCCGGGGAAATTTAGCCGCGGCTCCATAAGGGCGGACTTCCCTTCACGTTGCAGCGATTCGCCGTAAACAACTATATTGTTCACCTATCTGCGACCCGGCTTTACTCTGGTAATGCCGCAAGTATTATTGGCCGAATACGTAGAACACTGTAATGTCCACCCACCTGCTGCCTTCCCTATCTCCCGCTTTCAATTTCCTCCGCTTTCCCCTCTTATTTAAATCTCTCTCTCAATCTCTCTAGCTCCCCCTAATAGCCTCCTTCCCTCCCATGCTCTTTCTTCTTCTCTTGGTCGATCTCTTTCCCTTCTGAGCTTTATCTCTGCCTTTTCCTTTTCATCTTGCTAACTGCTTCCCTACCTGCCTCTCTTCCTTACTTGTCTCCCCTTCTTCTATTCAACCCGCCTACCTCCCTTCCTCCCTTCCCTTATGCCTTCTTCTATTCCTCCCTCCCTAATTGCTCCCTACCTCTTTCTTTAGTGATCTTTAATTCGTAGTAAGCTTGGTGATAGTATTAGATGGAGTTAAGTTAAAAATCGAGCGTTGTTTGTTTGTTTGTTTGTTACAGATCGATCACGTGGCGCCGCTGGTGATCGACGTGTGGGTGGAGGTCGTGGGCGCGCCGCTACTGCTCGCCATGGCGGCCCCCCCCGCCCCCCCGGAGCTTGTCGCAGACCACTGCGCCACTGACGACGTCACACCCACTCTGTGGTCAGTGCGAGTTTGTGGTCAGGACTAGGGACCCCAAGGGTCACCACTGTAGAAAAACTGGCGCATCCAGTCAGTCACACCAGAATCGTTGCTCCATTATTTGGTTTTAGTCTGTAAGTATTTTTTTTGACTGAGTGTGCTCGCGAGCTATTACTTACCTATCATAGGTCACTGCTTCATTTCATGTAGTCGGCGGCGGGGCATCACACTACGCTTACCTACTCACTCGGGTTAAAAACTTATATGCTTTTTTATTTGATAATCTTCTTCGTCTTTTGTAAAGGAGTGTAATTTTTATTTTTTATTGAATGGACAATGTTCAGTACTATACGAACATTTAAGTCAGTAACACATTTACGTGAACAAAATGCTGAGCACATTCAGCGAGATCCACTCGGATTACTCTGTAATTACCGAACCGTCGAAATAAAACCCAGTTAGTGCACAACGTGCCCTGCGTGGGCGATGGGCCCGGCCACGGCCGACGTGCCCGAGCTGATACCACCCCGAGTGTCGTTAGCCAAACGAATGTTCGGAAACCATAAACATTGCCGTGTGGTTTCCGGTAGAGTGGAATAGGACCACTCCAACTCTTCCCGTGGATGTCGTACAAGGCGACTAAGGGAATACATTATAAAACATCAATCAGGCCTCCCCAACCCGTCTGGCCAGCGCGGGGAGTGTATGCCAAATCGTCCGTCTGTCTCCGGCAGATGAGAGAGGGTTGTGCTCCTGCAGTGGAGACAAAAATAACCTGATGATGATGATGATGAAACATTCGGGGCGCATCCTCAGCGTGATTAGATGGATCAAACAGTGGCAATATCGAAGTTCAGGAGTACGTCTACCGAGGACAGTATATTTGGCTAGGAACAACTTAGGTAGGAAAGCTGATAGAAGAATCCAGCTGGGCGGGGCAACATTGGGGAACTGCGTCAAAGCTTCACGTCGACTATTCTACAACTCTTAAAGACAAAAGTTTTGTTCAGTGCGTCAAGGCCTTCCATTTTTTTTAATACGCTATTTAAAATGAACACCCAAAGCTAATTTAACTAAGATAATTTTCTTTAGAAAATTTATTTATCTGCTTGGTTTCAAGTTTCTTTAACAGTTTTGATAGTTTGCGATCAAAAACTATATAACTTCTTCTTAAAGTGGACCGATGGGGAAAATGGACCGAAGAGGAAAGTGGACCGTAGAGGAAAGTTGACCATTTGGACAAGTAGACCAATAGGGAAAGTAGACCGATCGCTCCGGAGGGCGTCACATGACCTCCAGCGCAGGAACGCGGACACAGACGGTGGACCAGATCGACAAGTTTGAAATACATCAGCGAGCTATGGAGAGGGCTGGGCTCGGGGATTTTTTAAAGGATCGTCATCAGGTTATTTTTGCAGGAGCACAACCCTCTCTCATCTGCCGGAGACAGACGGAGGATTTGGCCTACACTCCCCGCGCTGGCCAGACGGGTCGGGGAGGCCTGACTGATGTTTTATAATGTATTCCCTTAGTCGCCTTGTACGACATCCACGGGAAGAGTTGGGGTGGTCCTATTCTACTCTACCGGAAACCACACGGCATTTTTTAAAGGATATGGTATGCAATTAGGAGATTTGACGAAGAACTACGGTCACCGTCGTAGCTGAATGAAATGGCTGGAGGCGGAGGTGTGGTGATGAAGGCCCTCGTAATATTTAGTAGCCATACGACTGCTCGCTTGCGCAGGGTGAGTGCGGCGGACGGCGCGGGCGGCGGGGGGCGGGCGGTGCGCGCGCGCAACGCGTCCTGCGCGCACCTGCGCGTGCACGCCTGCATGCTGCGACACGACGGTACACACGCACACGCACACACACACACACACACACATACACACACACACACACACTCCAGTAAGAAAAGGAGAAAAATTCATAGCGTCGTCGTTCCCTTCCGGGTCGAGCTGTGTCGCTAGCTTTTAGCAGATCACACAAAACGATTTTTGAAAGACGGTGGAAGCGAATTACGAATACCTCGGCCCACGGTCGAGAGGGCCGCCGGCTCCGGTTTTATATTATTTAAATTAAAGATCAAATCTCTCGTAAGGAATTTCAACAGCTAAAAAGTTGAAAGGACGGACGACATCTTCACAGAAAATTAAATAGAGAAGTAATGCCTCGGCTGCAGTATTATAGTGCTCGTATTATGGATGTCGACCTTCTTCATACGCCTTATTGTTACGAGCGGAATGAGCAAACGGATATCATAAAGCGGCCGCTTCCAGCTGTCCGGTTACTTCACAGACCCCACCGCATACAATCGTAATACTTTCGTGAACTGAATAAGGAATATAGTAATACGACTGTTTTGAATAAGAAAATATTTTTGATTGGCATCTGCGAGGTCCCAGTACGTGCGAGGATTATATGTAATAACATTATTATAATTAAACCCATAATGGCTTCATGTTACGTATCAGTTTTGTCCAACGATCTCTATGTAGTACCAGATGGAGCGTTCCAAACAATCGCTCTGTTCCACGCAAGTAGCCACAACTCTTTCACATTCACAATGAAACTTGTGCAGTTACTACGCAGAACATTTAATTATTACTAAATATTGACGCTAAGGTTAAACAATATCAATATTTAGAAAATAATTAAATGTTTTCAGTAGTAACTGCACAAGTTTCATTGTGAATGTGAAAGAGTTGTGGCTACTTGCGTGGACAGAGCGATTGTTTGGAACGCTCTATCTAGTAGTACAAAGAGATCGTTGGTTTTGTCAAATTATATTTTGTACAGTATTTTGCTCAGTATCCGTGACCTCATGACACGACGCGACATACTGTGACATACTTTAGTCTTGTAATGCTCACCGTATCAGAATGTTCACTGTACGAACTTCGGCTGGACTGTGAGGTTGAAAATGATTCAAGTCTGAGCTTTTGAGTGGCATGATAGAGAGTGGTAAGACCGTTTTAAGGTGTTGTATAGCATTTGTAAGGAGTGGATGAGTTTTGTGAAAGTTGTATGGACGTTTGTATGCATTGTATGAAGGGACATTTCTGATGCAGTGGACATTTATTTATTTATTTTATTTTATTTATTAGGTTACCAACAGGATGTACATCAATTGTTGTTTAGGGGAATCTTACAATTGTACATTGGCCAGATGCCACCCCAATTATAGGCAACGACAGCATGCCTAGTTTGTGTTAGGTTAGTTATAATTATACATACTAGTCCAATGTTATACTTACCTATATATAAGTTAAATAAAATTAAGATTTTAAAATGTTAGACTAACAAAATAAAACATTGATAGTCAGAAATTAGGAAATAAAATAAAATACATGGGGGATTCACATTTTTTACAATTTGATTCGATTAAAAGTGAGAACAGTTTTTTTTATAAAACTATAGGATGGAAATGCGAATGAAAAAATAAGACTGTCCTTATGCCCGAGGCCACTGCGATGCAGTTTTCCAGTCAGTTGCACAAGTCGCAGTGCACATACCGCCGCGCCGGTGCACCGATTCAATCGGCCGCCTGAAAACTGAGAAATAAAAAAGTTTTCAAATAGATTTATTAGGGAGTCTGGCTTCGCAAGCGGATTTATCTCTGTTTGCGAGTAAGCTTTGATTTATATTATCTGTTGTCACAAAGTTTTATACTTTGAATGTTATTAAATTACTTGCACAGTGGAGAATTTGTATAAACACGATTTTAATGAGCATTCATCAAGTAAACTGCTAAATAATCTTCGATCGTTACACGGTGTTAAGTCGCAGCAATAACCATATACGAGATGGGCACGGTCCGCTAGTATTCTATTGCATATTGCCGTTTGGAAACTGCAATTTTGCTAAAAAGCAATTTTTATAATTGTTCATATGTTGTTCACAAATGTATTTTCAGAAGTAACTGTGTTTTAGTACTGAAATATGTATCAATGACATATAGGCCTTGTTTAATTGGATAGTCTACGTTTCATACTAACAATAAATGTATGCATTAACGAGGTATTCGCGGATTATTTCAAGTTTTGATACAAAGATAATAGTGTCGCCGTAAGTCGGGCTCGATCACAGAACAGAAGTTAGAAAGGGCATCAAGCGCCGCTACATTCCTTCCGTTCCTACGCGCGTGTTTCGGTACAAACTTGAGTGTTTGATCATAGCTGAATGGCGCTCGTCACCCGGCCCCATCGTCTTTCTAACCTCTTTTAGATTACTTTCGTTCATTCTATCTATTGGTGTGTGGGCGACATGTTGCGGGCGTGTTGGTTGCAGAGAGCTGCCACCGCGTGTTGCCGCTGCGGCTGTACCTGCGCCTGTTCGCCGCGCCGCCGCGCTCCTGCCCCTGCCTGCACGCGGTCCACTGTCAGTATCTACACACTCGTCACACACTTTTGCTCCCTTTTCTTCAGCCCCCACAATTAGCTTCTTCAAAGTAAGGCTTTGGGTTTAAGAATATGTACGCCAATTTGTTTGATCTACATTTCCAATCTAATATGTTTTGAGACAATCACGTCCTGTTTGAATTCGCGATTTTGAAAAGCTACTCTCTCACTGGCGAAGTGACGCCTTGCACGCGTCTATCTGAGGTTCTTCATACAAACCTTTAGGTCGGTAGACCGATTGTCTTAGAGTATTACTAGTTGTGGTGATGTGGTGATGTAATAATATCCCGTGTGCCGCAGCGGAGAGTTGTCTAGATGAGTCGGTGCCCGAGGAGATGGGCATCGGCGTGGAGCTGTTCCTCGCGGCCGACCTCGGCATCCAGGACGATACCTACTACAAGGTTTGTCGCCCTAAGTAATTAGTCCCACGAATCTTCATTAATGTCAAAATGAGTTTGATTCACAACGTCTTAAATAACAAAAACAAATTTGGTCAAAGCTCGGAACCCTGGGGAACACCGAAAGAAAATGAGAATGTCTTGGATTCATTTGTACATATCACTACTCTTTGAAATCTTAATATGAAATTGACGATGAGTTTTTTAAGAAACTTGTCATGTACTACTGAAATAACAAGCTAGTTAACTGTAACATGGTGATCAACTCTTTCGAATGCTTGATTAAGGTCATTAAATACGGCACATGTTTTCAGAGTCTATTATTTTATGAATTTTGGTTTTTTTAAAATGAAACTAACGAGATTGGCGACCCCTGACATTCCTTACATAACGCATGTTTCCTGCACAACGCAGCGGTCGGGTACTAAGACCGTTGCGATCTGCAATACACATGCGACGTGTGAAGCAGAGAGAAACAATTATAGGGCAGGCGCGGAAAGTCAGAGCGAGATATAGTTATATACAATGTGCTTCCCACACGAGACAGATTCTGTACCGCACCAGTCTTAAAACGGAAGCCATGTTGCCATGTTGATGAGCAACTCGTATCAGCTATTGCTTGCATGCCGGGCACGGACAGTCGCGTTTAAGGTCACGGAGACACCCTTTAAAATTAACTCACAATTGATCAAAGTCTGAATGAGGATCCACTCGGTTTTCGTTGATCGAGAGTGTAAAGGGTGGGGCGTTGGTGTCGCGCGCAGGTGGAGCCGGAGGAGTGCGCGGTGCGCGCGGGCGACGCCGCGCAGTGGGCCGTGCGGGAGGTGCGGGGCGCGCGGGGCGCGCGGGGCGGCCTGCCCGGCGCGCCCGAGCCGCCGGAGCACACGCTGGTGCTGCGCGCGCGGCCCGAACAGGAGAGCGGGTACCTCACCGCTTCCCCCCTCCGCTCCCCCGTCTCCGTCCCCGCACTCCCCATGACCTTGTGGCCCCGTGCCGGCAGGGCGGCGTGGCACCGCGCGGCGCCGGCGCCGCTGCGCGTGCGCGTGCTGCCGGCCCCGCGCGCGCCGCGCCTGGCCGTGGCGCCGCGCCGCGTGAGCGTGGCGCTGTGCGCGCTCGACCTGCCCGCCGGCGACGTGCTCAGGTGACGCGCGAGACCGACATCAGATCACATTGTGGTGTGGACTCGTTGAATCGTAGCTATTTCGGCACGTCCCGCAGGGTGCGGAAGCGCGTGCGCGCGCAGAACGCGGGCTCGGGCTGGGTGCGGGCGCGCGCGCTCGCCGAGCGGCCGTGGGCCGTGGTGCGCGGCGCCGAGCGGCTCGCCGAGGTGCCGCTCGCCCTGCCGCCGCACAGCTCCGCCGAGGTCAGCCCGCGCCCCCGTCGACTGGCCCCAGCACGCATTCGACCTGGAATCGTAACCGCTCTGTGCTCGCTGGTGGCGGCAGGTTTGCTTGGAGGTGTGCCTGACGACGTCCGAGCTGTGGCCGTCCGCCCCCGCCCCCGCCCCCGCGCCGGGCGAGCTCCCCGCGCCGCCCCGCGCGCCCGCTCCTGCCATCAGCAGCAACCTGTACTTCTACGATGAAGACACCGTGCTGCAGGTTCACTGTACTCCTACTCCTCGTCTCGTGGCTTCCCCGCTGCTCGCGTCACTTAGCATTTGCACTGACACGAGGGTACTGCGACGCAAAGATGAGGCGCGTCCTGATTCAGCAACATTCGAAGTCTGGGAATGATGTTTGAATGATTACCAAGTATGACGCGGTTCAAATTGTTAACTACTGGAGAAGTAGTTTCTGTTTTCGGCTGCTCGGGGCGTTCGGATGAATCTTTGCGTCGCGAATAGTCATCTACGAGACACACAATCCCTAGTATTTTTCTAACGTAGCAACCGCAAAGTTTCAGTTCAAGCACGTGCACCGATTAGCAAGGGGGCCTGGTGATGTATCTCTGCGCTAATGTGGTGTCGCGCGACGCAGACGGTGTCCCTGGCGGTGGAGCTGGAGTTCCCGCGGGTGAGCGTGTCGCCGGCGCGGCTGGAGCTGGGCTACGTGTGCGACGGCGACACGCGCAAGGGATACTTCACGCTGTCGCACTCCAGCCGTACGTACCGTTCACACCATACTACTCGCAATACTTTGCTAGAATCTGAGGCAAATGGAACGATCCTATCGGGTAATACGTGACTGGTCTCTGCTCTGATCGATGTCGCGCCCTTGGATGGGGAGAGTTGCCGTATAGAGGACCAAGCACAGAATTACTTATTTGTAGGGGGATCAAGCCGGGTGCTCCGACAAAGAGCTCCTGAGCAAGTACCGGGCACCTCCCCCGTGATTCGGTCGGTGGGACCTACATGTCGAAAGGTCATGGGAGGTGGAGGGTCTGGTCTCTGTTCGTCTTTATATCACCCTGCGTTCATCATCAGCCGCGATACGTCCACTGCTAATCACCAGCCTCCCCAGTAGAATGACACTTTTGGTGGGCTGTTTCTTGGGTAATTTGTCAATCACCACGCTCGGCAGGCGGATCGGTGATCGCAGTAATGATCAGGCCTGATGCGAACCCTCAGTCGCCTGCCCCGGCGAAGAGTAGATGCGGCCGTACTCCGAGCTGAAAGCCACGATCGGTCTCGGTCCTCGAGATCCTCAGGATATGAGTTCTCCGAGACACTGGAGCGAGACGCTGCTGTGCAGGCACGGCGACGCTGGAGCTGGTGGTGCAGTGCTCGGGCGGCGGCGAGTGGGCGGCGTGGCCGGCGGCCGCGCGGCTCGCGCCCGGCGCCGAGCAGCGCGTGTACGTGCGGTACTGCGCGCGGTGGGGGGCCGGCGGGGGGGCGGTGGAGGCGCGCGTGGTGGCGGCGGCGGCGGGCGCGGCGGGCGCGTGGTGCCGCGGCGCGGGGCTGGCGCGCGCCGCGCCCGCGCGCGACCACAAGTGCCACCTCACCGCGCACGACCACACCGACCTCGACCAGCCCTGACCTCCCGGCCGGGCACTTCTGGAGCGTGATACCTATGTCTTTTAATAGTTTAGTTTGTTTGCTGTCTCTCGCGGTTCATCGCTGTTTTCCTAATTACATTAATGAAATTTGACTCGTCATTTTATTTGTTTTGCGTTCTACATGACATGCAGGATACAGTAGATATGCAATTTGTGGGTCAGTCTGACACATAAATTTAGGAAGTCACTTACTAAGTCTATGGTCTGACACCAGTCGCAGCACGTTCCACTTTAATCTAAAATAACGACGTCGTATCGAATGTCTAAACAAAAAGTACTTTGTTCAAAGCGAATATACAAGGTAACTCTCAGCGGAATGCGAGTACATCCCACCTCATTGCTTTTTCTTATTAAAAAAAGCTTTGTATAGGTATAACATCTTTTTACTACGTCATCCTTCGTACAGATAGTGAGTTAATGCTTTATTCGTAATTTGATAGTGGACTCGATACTGAACGCAAAATGTTAAAATTTGACAGCACTAAAACTGTTGCTATCCTTGTCATACAGTATTATGAAGATAAAGACGAAACCAATTTTAGCGCTGTCAAATTTTAAATGTGTGCCTTCAAATCGGGCCCAGTATCGTAGTTAATGCAAACCTATTTCTAAACTAGCTAGCCGTTTTGTAAACCAGAGCTGTTTCTTATTACGGCTGACTACGTTCAGGCGGATTTGTCGCTGTGATACGTTCAACAACACGGCGGCGCACGGTGAGCCGGAATTAGACCGACAAAGCGGAACCGAACGAAGCGAGCACGGAAGTATGGAGCGTCCCGAGTCGGATAGATTTAGATTAGAAGCCCATTTGTTACCATCATCTGCTAAGCGGCTAAACGAGTGCCGCCGTATTTGTCGAACGCATCGCAAAGATACATTCGCCTGAACGCTAATCAGACGTATACAAAACACAGAACCGTTTACAAAAACGTTTTTTTTTATTAAAACACTAATTATGCATTCCGTCTGCGAGCCACAACCAGGCTCTCGCGGTTAATTACAAAGCTTTAGTTAAAATGATTGTTTGGGCCAAGCGCGAGCCGCGCCCTGTCGCATAGTGGGCTCCACAGCCAACCAAGAAAGCTTGACTTGTATTTTGTACTTGTTTTTTGTCTTATTATAAGGATTTTAATTATTAACCCAATTACAAAACATTTATAAAAATCGCTACTTTGCTTTGCTTATTATTGATATAGATAAAAATTTGTTCTTGTAGTTAATAATAATAATAAATCATTTATTATCAGGCAACTTGGCCCATAGATAAATACCTTAACCTAGAAATACATACATTATTATAACCTTAATTAACAGTTCATCACACTATTTTTGAGATTTTAGTCTTTGAATCCCTAAAACGTCTAAACACTACTCCCTCGGGCCAGAAGTCGGGACTGAGGAATATACCCTGGTGCGTTGTGGGAACCCGGAGTCTACAGGCCTAAAGTTACTAGTGCTAGTAGACTCCAGGAACGTACATTCGACCCTAATTCGTTCCTCAGTCCAACCCATAATCCTCGTCCGGATGTGTTGCATCACATCCTCTATTGATGTTGCTGCATCCAGACGGGAGAGGTAATTATGTGTCATCGGTGTTGCCGCCTTTAGGTTGGTCGAGGCTGCAGGGACGGTGCCGCGTTTGTTGCGATTGCGACGCTGACGACGTTTCCGGCTTTCGACCACGACGTAACCATCAGCGTCAGCGACCACGTTGGTCGGGCCACGAGCGGGAGAAAAGAAAAGAGCTCTAAACAAAAACCCAAAAAAAGCTTAAATTAGTTTTTTAAATTTAGTGTAAATATTTCTACACTGGGCTTCGTTTGCACCCTTCGAGCACGGCATCATGCCTCGCAACGCCCGACTGCTCAGAGCGTCAACTTCCATCACACTCTTGGTATAACTTTTGATCCGCGAAGTAATTTTGAATTTTCTCAGAATATCTTTGATCAAAAATGTACATATAAATTTAAAAATGTCTGCAATCTTGAAGGCGATCGTTTTCTCGACGATCCCTTTGTGACAACAACTCATTATAAGTTTCCCTTTAGCTAGAGGTAGGTGCGCGGATGAAGGATTTTGTTTCATCTTTCCGATATTCGGATATTGCTGATCTGTGGGGATTTGAAAGATCTACTTGAAGTACCTACTGAGCTGGGGCCGGCCCCACTCCGCAAGCATTATGCTAATATCTGCCGAACTAAAAGCCATTTTGTACGCTCTAACAAGACATGTGATAGATTAGATTAATGTGTCACTTTTACATCTTAAAAACGCCATTCTGATATGAAATATCGACATAAAATAAATTTATGTAAAAATTTAAAATAATGTCACAGTATATAACATGCTATCTATGTCACTAAGTATATAATCTAATAAATAAAATCGTAACCTTCGCGTGTCTGTACATTGAAGATATTTGCAAAAAAAATTTGGCGTCTAAGGATAAGCAACAGAACACATTTCGATCATTTTTGAAATTTTTGTCTGTTTGTCTGTGAGTTTGTGCACGCATCACTTAAAAACTACTGAACCGATTTTGAAGGACTTTTCACAGAAACATGGGGCTTAACCTAACTTAACATTTAGTCTTTACTTCATCGCAATCGGTTTACGCAATCAAAAGTTATAGACATTTTTAGTTTTCAAATACATTAGTAGGTAAGGTTAGTAAAAAAGTATTTCCGTGTATTATTCAGATTGCGATGAGTTTGGACTACATTTAGAGCTGGTAGTGGGAATGGGAGTGGGAGCGGGAGTGGGAGCGGGAGTGTGAGCGGGAGCGGGATTGAGAGTGAGATTGAGAGTCTGAGTGGAAGTGGAAGTGGAAGTGGGATAGGGAGATAAAGTGGGAATGGGAGCGGAACCTTTAGTCCACGCGAGCGGAGCCGCGGGCACAGCTAGTATTAAAATAAATTTCATAATACACTTGGTATTAAATTATCACAAATTAAATTAAACGTCAGAGGGCACAGATAGTCTGATAGGCGTTTGGTATCTAACTAATGTAGTTAATTGTAGTTACACGACAAATGCTTCTACGCAGGAGCACGCCACATCCCGGGAAGATTAAGAATAGAATAGAATAGAATAGGTCATTTATTCATAGCTACGACACACACATACATGAGAAATAAACAGTACAGAAATTAATAAATTAATTAGAGGTGGCCCTACTCTAAGCCGGGAACCACACACCTCTACAATATAAAGTGCTAGCCCACCAACACTCGCCCGTGTGCAGCAATGGGGCACTAGAACTAACCCCCGACCACTTTGCCGGCATCGTCGTGTTCTTGAAGGGTACGAGAGCCAGCGGGGCTATATCCACAGTATACAGTCTCTCGAGGCACTCTAGCGCAGTCCTCAAGCACTCGACGCACTTCGCCGACGACCCGCGACACAATACAGCTCGTCAGGCTCGCCCTGCCCGCCGCGCGCCGCCCGCCGAGCTCGCTCGCCCCCCTCGTGAGCTGCTCGCTCTATGCAAACTAAACGACTCCTTTGAGCGTCTCTTCAAAAGAAAATATAACGCAGTAAATATACTCTTAGTATTCAGGATTCGGGCGACGGGCGGATTACGTGGTCGTAACAATGGGGCCAAATAAAACTGTTTATCCTTTACACGGTTAGAGCAGCGCGGGGCCGCTTGTACTAGCAGTTTTTACCATTGATGGTACAACTTGCATTTCTAGGACCTACTTCCATGATGAGACTTAATCTAACGTTTGATTATTTTGTTGACGCTACTGCTGGGGGCACTCCCCCGGCACTCCATAAAAGCGAATAACTACCTACTACTACTGCAGGTACACCTTTCAGCCTATTCGTACATGGGCGTGTGTGTGCGTAAATTATTGTAAGACTGCTACACCCAGCGGGCGAACATAGTCGATTATGGGAGAGACAACTTTATACGTCAACAACATAAGTGTGTTTCTTTCCAACTTATAATGTCGATCTCTAGTTTAGTTAGTAAACAACGAGTAACATAGTAGGGCGTCCTACCAGCCGTGCTCTATTTCTTTCGCGGGCGCCTTTAATCTGTCGGGGGGGGGGGGGGGGGAGGGAGTGTCGCTTGGAGGGAGGCGGCTGGCCGAAGATCGGGTTCAGTGGCGCAACTTGGGAGAGTCTATGTCCAACACGCACCTTGGGAGGTCTATGTCCAACAGTGGACTCTTTCGGGCTGATGATGAAGTGTGTCGTGAGTACGTCGACTAACCTGAAGTGTTGCTCTATGTGTACACGTACCGAGGTGGTCGGGATGAAAGGCGGCGCGGAACAAAGGCTCGAGGGCCGGGAACTTACGGGAACGTACCGCGCCGAGCGGGCACCTACGCGGCGCGAGAGCCTGCCTACTGTACGATGTACGATGCCTGCAGGTGTATTGCTAGCTAGTCCCTTTGTAGCCGTTTCGCTTTGTTGTCGTTGCGGAATACAACGTCGTGGGCCGTCATATTGGGGCCCCCGCGGCTATATTATACTGTATATTGAACGGATTACGGTTGATATTTTAAGTATGTACACTTTGCCCTGAATATTAAAGATGGCTAAATTCAACGGAAATTTATATTTAAAAGGAGGGATGGAATGATTAAATCATTTTTATTTATATCTTAATTTAAATCAAATGATTTTTTAAATAACAATAAATGATTTAATCGAGTGTCCTTATTTACGTCTTAGAATTAAAATTAAAAATTAATGGTCTTAGAATAAGTAAACCACTGTCGTTCCATAACGCATGCTCGGCCCATACACTCGTATGAGTTGTGTTAGAATTAAGAAAGTGTGTAAATTGTCGTAATAATATGTAAACAATATAAACAATAAACATGTAACTCTCTAAATCTGCATCTGCTAAATAAGTAAATAAATAAATATCATTATTATAATATTTAAACAAATAAACTAAACTTTCAGCTTTTTCTGTTCAAAATCTGTTGTTTCGTAATTTAATGTGAACAATGCCAAATGTAGAAAATACTCTTTCCATAGTCGCCTTAGGGTAAAATAAATTAAACTATACCATGAATTATTTACTAAATATTGACATTATTTAACCGTAGCGTCAATATTTAGTAATAATTAAATGTTCTGCGTAGTAACTGCACAAGTTTCATTGTAAATGTGAAAGAGTTGTGGCTACTTGCGTGGAACAGAGTGATTGTTTGGAACGCTACATCTGGTAGTACATAGAGATCGTTGTGATTAATTACGATTTTTTTAAAGTACAAGATTTATTGCATTTTTTGAAGAAAAAAACATGACGTTTTCCGACCCTGTTTAAAAGTAAGTAAAAATGCATTCCAAAAATCAGTTTGCTTCAGCCGGGAATCAAACCGATAGAAATGCGAGAAAGCAACACTCTGTACTTTAATGGCACCAACCGATAGTCAGCCATAAGGATCAAATCTCTCTAATAAACATTGCATCTTAAATTTAAGGAAGATCAAGTTTCTTGGGGTTGGTCCAACTAGTTATAGGTACCGTAAGTTCTTTAAATTGGTACAAGCAAAAATAGATTTAACGATGGTGGAACTATTCATACCGTCATTGTACCTCGGTATAAACTTTATGCGGGGACGTTGTGAAGTTTAGTGGTCATGTAACGATACAAGCAAGTGTGAGTGTGTGAGTGTGTCGGACACAGAAATCCTATCACGATAGAATGGTGAACGGGGGGGAGGGGAGTGTCGCCCCTTTACGTAATAGTTATAGTATTCTTTGCCACAACTGTACAGCCTGTGGAGGCAGTTGCTGTGTGAATGCAACGTACTAATGCAACAACGTTTGCTGCTGCAGCACACATACTGTGTCTTCTATGGTGTTGCCACACTGTACTGTTGCCCTCTCCCCTACAGGTCGGTCGCACGCCTTGGTTCTACTCCCGGTTTGTCGGGTAAATTCCTCGCGTTGTTTCTGCTCCTCGTGCAAGCGAATGTAATATTAAATTATCGTCCGACAAGCCGTGCGACGTCATCCCGGCGTGTGCACCCGACTCTTAGTTGTATATTATTTATGTTTATGTGTAATGTTGCACTGTATGTGTTTTGTTGCAGCCAATAAATAAATATTCTATTCTTCTATTCTATTCTACTAGCTACAAGGAGAACGAGTGTCCTGGCTGACTTACCCTGAACCCAGGGCTTCTATAATTTAGCTGCATAATAGCTTTCATGCAGTCCACTGTTGGGTATAGGCAACAGAGAGGCTGAAACAACAGAGTCGACACCTGCCTCTGTGCCTCTGACAAAATCTGATAGATAGACAGATAAACTCTTTATTGCACACAAATTAAGGATAACAATAAAATAGGTACAGATTTTTGAAAAGTGTACAAATGCAGCCTTATCGCTTGAAGCGATCTCTTCCAGGCAACCTTTCAGGTTCTCGTAACATACCGTACTTTGCATCCGGGATCGTCCGGTCCTGCCTGAAGGTCCGGGAGTGTGGAATACAATATAACCTCGCAAAGTGAACATAGCAGCTTCCTAGTATCTGTAGGTTCACAAGCAAAATTTAATTTTAAAAATCTCCAGCTAGTGATTTCAAATGAAGGTGAATTTAAATAAGTCTGGAGCCGGCCATAGTATCCCGCCCCGCGCCGCCGCGCGCCGCGCCTGGTCGCGCCGGGCCGCGCCGTATAATACAAACCCGCCGACGGTGCATGAATTTTCATAAGCAGGGTTTAAGTAATTTAACGCGAAAATAAATTTACGAGCGTCATGAAAACGGTAATTCGAGCCAACGAGATGTACGAGTGCGGGCGCAGGGGCCAATAGTAATGGTCGCATGGCACCGCGCCCCGCGCACTGAACTGCCGTAAGCATTTCACATAATAATATGTTTTTTCATTCATATATACATATTCATACACTTACCTAATCCCAAACTAGGAATCGTACTCTTTCTAACGAATTGAATGACATGCGATTGTAATACCTATTGGCTAGAAAACACTGTATAAATTGTATTGTTATAGTAATTTTGTTTTGTTTATGTTTGTAAATAGTGTGAACGGCAAATACCAGTACCACCACAAACAGTTGCTGTTTAGTGGTACTTAAAATGTAATCATTATTTCTAATGAATAAATAATATAATAATAAAAATAAATAAGGATTTTCTCCTGTCACCATCATCATCATCAGCCTGAAAGAGTCCACTGTTGGACATAGGCCTCTCCCAAGTTACGCCACTGAACTCGATCTTCGGTTCTTCTCATCCAGTCACTGCCAGCCGCCTTATGCAGATCGTCGCTCCATCTAGCCAGGGGGCGTCCCACACTACGCTTGCACAGTCGCGGTCTCCACTCAAGAACTCGTTTACCCCAGCGGTTCTCCGACAGATGCGCCCAGCCCTCTACCACTTCAACGTACTAACTTTTTGAGCTATGTCGAAGACTTTAGTTCTCTAGCGGATCACATAATTCCGGATCCTGTCCCTTCGAGTTTCTTCTGTGCTATGGGAATTAAACTAGGATTGGTCAATTCACAAATATAACAAGCATACAGGGACCAACTTGTAAATTTGTGCTACTTATCTGTCCCTAGGTGGAATCGTACCCACGACATCTGGTGCTCCAGTCTAACGACTACGCCACTAGACCAACGACGCGGTGAATCCATTGAACTATAAAGCCATTTTGTACTCTCTAACAGGACATGTGATATATTGTGACAAGAGTTTGAGGTCTAATTACAAGCCAAACGGTTATTAGACTATGTATGTCACATGAGCTGTTAAGGAGTACAAAACGGCTGTAACGGCTATGTTCGACGGACATTATCCGAAACACTTAAGGACTAGGGCACTACACGCCGCTGCACGCTGCATGTTCGCAGCTGCCCGTGAGCCGCCTTAGATAAGCTACTTATTATTCCTACATTTTATGCGGGACGCAATATTTTAACAGCAAAGCAAATAGGGTGACAATGAGTTGGATATATTCAGAACCATCCCAGTGGACTGACGCGCGACATCCGTCGGCCGGACGGTAATCCTCGCAGATTGCGAATAAAAAGGGACCCTCCTCCAGGGACGGCAATAACTATGAATATCAACTGCCTACTCTTCAGATGGACGTTTCAAACCGTTTTCGCAAACAAATTGAGTTGGCGAAGTCGTCCACGCGTACTTTAGCGTGTTTACATTTGTGGCTCGAAGCCCATGTCGTGTTACTGCGTGCGACAGATGGGACACAGAAAACATTTGAGAGGGTTGTTTCTATCACAAGTACTCATTTCTTTCCAAGGCTATAAGATAGAAAAGTTAGTGGACCGAACGGTATTAAGTGCGTCGTAAATTATAACGTAACTAATTATTAAGGGACGTGATCTCGTGGGATCACGCGCGGGTAAGGGTTGAACCCCAATATTGCGCGCCTTGCACACTTTGCCCATAGAGAGCGGCCGCATCGAGCCGCACTGTAGCGCGACGCCAATGCGGTTTTTTAAATTTAATATTTCTAATGTACTGTGAGCCTTACTTTTTATGTAAATTTTTGGATTTTGTACATATCGGGCTGACTAGATTATTTTTTCTAAAACTAGACACTTCAAATCGGCCTTTTTTCTGCTTATTTCTATTATATTTTACAACGCATATACAACTGATACAATGCATAATATCAGTTAATTGGATCGCAGCCAATTTAATTGTACCATGAATGCGTATTTCCTTCGATCAAGGGGCTTATTCCAATAATCCCCTGCGAAAAATCCCCTTAAGGGGATTTCTGGAATTTTTTGGAAAATTTGTCCAGAAATCCCCTGCCGATGCTCAAAGGAAACACTAAGGGGATTTCTGGACAAAAATTCCAAAAAATTCCAGAAATTCCCTTCACTTAACTACGTAATAAAGTGAATCGCAGTGCGCTCTGTGTCCTGCGTCCCGACGTACAAATACAATCGCTGAGCTCCTCGCTTTGACCCCGGAGACTACACACACTTAATTTTCATTTATTTGGTGACGCCGTAATTCGTTAGTCTCATTTCTTATTTTATTTCTTGGCATTGTTAATTTATTTATTTTTACTTTTATTTTATTAGATTAGATAAGTAGGTACCAATGTTAGTGTTGCGTGTCAAATTATTGTTTGTGCGCACGTTCGAGGGGGCAATATTTGGCAGATACAAATAACACATTGAAATATTGTTAAACATAAACGTAAATGCCCCTTTACAGCAGCCGATAATATTTATTTTATTTACTTATACCTACAGCTAATTTACAAAAATATATAATACAGTATAATATAAATTGAACATTAGCCATTAACAGATTTCTAATATATAAACATAAACATTACTGCATAGGGTAATAAAAGTAGATAAAAGTAGGAAGGTACAGAAAAAAAAATTAGATAGAAATTTACAACCAAATAGGAATAAATAAATTATCTACAATCTATGTCGTCGTCGTTATCTACTGATATTTATAATTATTTTGTTGTGTTGTTGTTTAACAAAATCATTTGACTGCAGCTTAATTAATTAATGGGAGCAACAATTTTAGTGCTGTAAAGTTTAAAATTTCTGTCTTTTGAATTCTACTTTACCCAATGATTGAACTCTACTCAGTGTTATAAAAGGTTGAAATAAATGAGTATGAGTTGCGTCCCCGGGGAGGGCAGAGCAACGGGGTGGCCTCGTTGCTGCTGCAGGCACCGCGAGGGTGCGGGGGGAGGAACCAACGGGTTCCCTCCTTCGTCTGTGCGTCGGAGACGGCCACCGCGGGGTTTTAGTCGGTGTAAACCTGACATAACACACACACACACACACACACACACGCACGCACGCACGCACGCACGCACACACCCGCACAGATAAATACACTTTCTCACACACGAACTTAAACAACACAATCTTATAGTAAATAAATAATAAAAATATGCAGATGTGACTGTTACTGCAATAGAAGAGCGGGGCCACCTGGCACAAGTATTTTGCAAAATACTCAATAGGTGGCCTCCAACCACTGTATCATAGCTTAAGAACAAATTGTAAACGAAAATAAATATTTGATTGATTTGATTGATTGATTGATAACGTACTCGTCCCCCCGAGGCGAGTAGGTATGCAGTGATAGACATTTCCCCGCGACAATAAAAAAAAAATTAGTATGGGTAAACTCTGTGACTTCAGGGGTGCCACGGTAAATAAGGCAAAATAGATACTACTAGAATTTCTACTTTGTAAAACATACTCACAAACAGAAAGCCTAATTAAGCAACTCATCTAATCATACACCACACATACACACCCACACACACATACACACACACACACACATCACACATACATTACACTCATATTCTCCACACTACCACCTACAATCACACTCTCTCACCCTCCTAATAATATTATAATTTTCTTTTTCTTTAACAATATTAATTCTATCCCACAGTTTGTAATGTAACCTGTAAGCTCAGGCTCCGCGATACAGACTGCATGATCTAGTGTGGGAGCTCCAATATGTATTGTCCTGTTATTTTTTATGTTTTATAGTAAATAACGGTGGTCGACAGCGAATGCTAATGTGTGTATGTAGGTTGACCCTAATGTCGGTCGGCGGGCGGCGGGCGGAGGGCGAGCGCGCGGTCAGCAGATACGTAATCGTAGTTCCACACACGAGCCGCCGTACTTACGGATAATGACGGGAGAATGTGTTTTTTGGACGGCGAGAAATGACACAGACAAACGAGGAGGATAAGTGTGCGCTTTATTGAACAAATAAACCGCCCGCCCACGTGTCATTGGGGGTCTTTGAAGGGAGGTTTCGTAAAATGATATTAGCATAACTTTTCTTGTCGTGTAAATATGATGTGGTGGTTGATCACCACAACACTTAGGACGAAGACATTCAAATTCTAGTCAAGTTCGTCATAACAAGTGCTTCAGCAATTTTCTATTAAATCCCATACGTCCACTGCTCGCAAGTCTCCCCGGTAGAATGCCACTTTTGGTGGGCTGTCCATTGGGATTTGCCGTAATCACCACGCTTGGCAGGCGGATTGGTGATCTAAGTAATGATCCAGGAGAACGCTGCTGGTGCATTCCCTTAGTCGCCTTGATACCCACTGGAAGATTGGGGTTGGGTCTATTCTAAGCCGGAAACCATCTAACTATTATTGTATTCGCTGTGGAAAAATTAACGGGAGTTGGTTATGTAGCGAATGTACCCTAAATATAAGAGGTAAAGGAAACATTACTTTATTTTTAGAAGTAAAACTACATCATTGACGACTTCCGTGGCGGAACGGGTAGCTCTCGGACTGCCACGCCGGAGGTTGCGGGTTCGAATCCCGCCAGGGGGAATGTTCGTATGATGAATATGAATGTTTGTACCCAAGTCTTGGATGTTTATATATTTATTTAAGCATATGTATCCGTTATTTATTAACCATAACACAGGCTCCGCCTAGTTTGGCACTGGATAATTCGTGTGAATGTCTGACATATTATTTATTTATTATTATTATTATCAACTTTTTTTTTAGTTTCTCGCCGCAGCCGGGAGTCGAACTGATACAAGTAACCATTTCGACACCATTCGATAGAGTAAAATCTAATCTCCCTAACAAACATTGCATCCTAAAAGAAGACAGTGAACAAGAGTAAAAGTCCATGGTTATAATTATTAATTATTTTTTGTATAACCATCAAACAACCTGGAGTATTCTTTATCTATACTAATATTATAAAGAGGTAAAGTTTGTGAGTTTGTGACGTTGTAGGGGGTAATCTCTGGATCTACTGAACCGATTTCTAAAAAAAATTTACCAATAGAAAGCCACGTTATTTGTGAGTATCATTAAAACGATAAATGAAAAAACTTTTTCGTGGTAATCGAACTTGCAAAGTAAGTCGGAGAAAAAACGGTCGAACGAAAATATTTCTTACGAACGCTGACTTAACGAGAGATATATGATTGAGTTCTCGAGAAAAGTTGTAGAGCCTGATAATGCCTATAAAAAAGTCAGCGTTAGCATATGTCTATCTTTTACATGAAGGAAGAAAAAATGTTACGTGGGCGGCGTAAAAATCTTTCTTCCTTCATGATCTTTTTTATTTAGGTCACAAAAAGTAGTTATTTATATTTAAAAAAAATTTAATCGTTATGTCACGTTTATTGGTCTTATTATCAACAATTATGAGTTCTTATCAAAATAAATAAATTTATCGTCTCAAGTGTCTAAAACAAAAGACTTTTCCCTTTTACTGCATGTAATTTGGACAAATGGTTAAAGAGATAATACGACATAGGTATGGAACCGCGACCGTGTCGTAATCTATTGAGTGATATTTCTGTTAGACAACAACACGTCAATCTACAGCACGTAGACCACATCCACACATTGCGGCAGGTTATACAGAAGACCGAAGAGTATAACCAGCCCTTGTGTCTTGCATTTATGGACTACGAGAAAGCCTTCGACTCCATCGAGACATGGGCTGTTCTGGATTCCCTGCAGCGATGCCAAGTCGATTGGCGATATATCGAGATGTTGAGATGCCTGTATAACGCTGCCACAATGAACGTTTAACTCCAGAATCAGCAAACAAAGGCAATCCAGTTGCAGAAGGGGGTCAGACAGGGGGATGTTATATCTACGATACTGTTTACCAGCGCACTGGAGGATGTCTTTAAAACACTGAACTGGAGGTGACGGGGCATAAATATAAACGGCGAGAACATCTCACACCTTCGATTTGCAGACGACATAGTTGTGATGGAAGAGTCGCTGCAGGATCTCGAGGAAATGCTGACCAGCCTCTACTGCTCTTCCAGACGAGTAGGTCATAGGATGAACGTAGACAAGACGAAAGTCATGTGAAACTCACACGTCGACCTAAGCCCGGTGATCGTCGATAATGTCAATATCGAAGTTGTTCAAGAGTACGTCTACCTAGGACAGACAATACAGTTGGGTAGAAACAATTTTGATAGGGAAGCTGACAGAAGAATCCAGTTGGGCTGGCCAGCATTTGGAAAATTGCGTCAAGTCCTCATTCGCCACCAATCCAGGGTGAGAAGATCCAGGTGAATGTTGTGCACCACATATAAATTTCATTATGATAAAGTTTCCGTCCGTGTCGGTCATAAATAATGAGTACACTGTTAGACTTGTAAGTGATGAATTGTTTTACAATAAGTGTAGTTACAGTAAAGTTTGTTGTTGCGAAGTTAGTAATTGATAATGTGCCGAGCGAGGGTCGCAGTTAATATTAAAGGCGCCATTAGGCTGCGCCCCCTCCCCCCCCTCGCCCCCAGCGCTCTCACGCTCGTCCATCAAAGTGTATTGTGTTGTTATTGCGCCGAAATTGGTACCGAGCCCCTCGTATTGCCAACCAGCTCGGCACCTAACTCACTGCGATACAGGCTCCTGTTCATAACGCGTGAAATTGAAATCGTGCACAGCTTTCAGCAATCGACGAGTCGGTTACGTTACGTTACATTTCAAAGTTTGAAATGATCATGATTTCGTAAATTGCTTGAGGTTCTATCATCCGTCAACTTCAGTACGAGCATGCGGTTGATCTCGTAGTTGCGAAGGGGGGACAGGGGGATGACGTATCCTCAAAACTGTTAACCAGCGCACTAGAGGATATCTATAAATAACTGAACGGGAAGGGACGGGGCATAAGTATCAACAGAGCACACCTTACACTATTTGCAGACGGCATATCTCGAGGAACTGCTGAACAGCCTCAACTCTTCCTCCAGACGAGTTGATATTAGGATAAACGTCGACGATTCATGTCCAAATCACACGTCGACCTAACACCAGTGATCGTCGACAATCGCGACATCGAAGCTGTTCAGGAGTACGACTACCTAGAACAGACAATAATACAGTTGGGTAGGTACAACTTCGAGATGAAAGCAGTAGTGCGATTCTGTAAAAAGTTTCTTTGCAACTCGACTTCTAAATTGCTTAGTAATTCAAATTCGTATCCCGTAAAGTTTACGGTCGTTCGATTTCTATACCAGCGCCACACTTTCGGGCGCGACGGCGGGTTGTAACTACTGTTAAATGGACATGTTGACGTTTGTTTGTATGAGATGACGTTTAGAATCGTATCCTGTAGCAACATTACGCACGTCGTTCAATTCGAAACTCGTGCCTGCATTCGACGAAGATTTAGTACTTTGTGCGTGAAAATTTGCACGAATATTGTGGAATTGCTGTAGAAAAATTCTGTAAAGCTTAACTTAGCAACTATAATCTAAATCCGCCGTGAGATTTCACATTTTCATTAATTAAAGTTCACAGTCGTTCGATTTCTATGCTAGCGCTACAGTTTCGAGTGCGACTTCGTGTTGTAACTACTGTTAGTGGACATGTCGACTTTTGTTTGTATGAGATAAGTTTAGAATGGTATTTTATAGCAACATTACGAACGTTATTTCTATCCAAGACACGTACTTGTATTCGACTCGCAAAAAGTTACTATTTTGTGCGTGAAAACTTGATCGAATGTTGTGGAACTGGAAAATAAAAGTTATTCTATCGCAGAATAGTGGTTACTTGTGTTTAGTGACGTATTTTAAAGATGGCTCGTTCATTTCAATTCATAAGTTCAGTAGAAGAAGCTCACTATTATGATATCCAGTATCAAGCTAATATTATACGTAAAATCAGCGAAAACGACTATGTGGAGGTTTATAGGTTGTCGGAAGAATTAATTAATGAATTTAAGGACCTAATAAGAACAAAGGTACGTTTTTATAGCTTTCTTAATTATTATGCGACTTACCGTGTATTTTAAATGATATCACAAAGAAATCATAACACTTATCTACTTGCAGATACTATGTCCACTATCATTCCTGGGTAATGATAGCTACCAAAAATGGTGAAAATAGTGCCTACATATTTGTCCCAATCTTTAACATCATCTGTATAAACGAAGTAGTGAAAGCCTTAACCATCCTATTACAGTGAAAAAATATACCTTTTCAGTTTCCACAAAATCGACAAGGCAGGTGTTAAATTAGAGCAAGCAGTAAAAGATATACTTTGTCGGAGCTGGAGCGTCAGCACACGGCAAATCCCTAATGTGTAATTTTATTGAGGCTTACCTATATTTAGCAGTGGACATATTTCGGCTGATGGTGATATACAAGGTGAAAATGAAAATGAAAATTTTATTGATAACAATTGTTACAAGTCAAAAGAATGTCGATATATTCAAAAGATCATATCATAAGTTAATTAAATTAAATGTTATTACATACAACGTCAAAAATAGCGTATACATCAATATACAAAATTAAAGAAAAATATAGGTATTTGTTACATTATTATTAATTATTATTATGAATTATATATTTATATATTTACTTAAATACTTTTACAGTAACATGGGCAAGTCCAAAAATTGTTTTAAATCATAAAACATATTTTCTATCAGCCAGTTTTTCAGTCTGTTATTAAAAGTGGGGCGGGAAGGTGCATCCCTGATCGCGTCCATTGCGGTGGATCAGTATGAAGAAAAATCACCAGTGATACACTACTTGTATTAACAAGAAAAAAATCTAAGTTAGAAAAAAATCATGCAATGTTTTGACAAAGATTTCCTAAAATTCTCATACACAACTGGGAATCGAACCCCGTCAATTTCCTTAAACTAATCGCTAATTGTTTTCTTATTCACCTACCTATTATTATATTACTTTATTAGCTAAAAAACTAATATAATAATTTTCATCTTTTGTGGGTATTTCATTTATATGCAACTTTATTATTTTTCTTTTTAGGTAAATGCCCATTTATTTTCAGGTGATTATCGATATGCATAGCGTGTCTTCACCATGATTCCTTTGGCTAATGTAGAAGAAGGTAGTCCAGAGGCTTTTATAATCAACAGCAGAAGACAGCCCGTAATTCAGTAGGACGAGCAATTGGTCTTACCACCTTGGTTGTTGTTGACAAAGAAAATATATTACTACTTGACGAGGACCATATAAATTGTATTTTTTTTCATCTGCCAATGGTTTTAAGCCCTCCTAAGCCACCTGTAATATGGTGGATATCAGGCAGCTAATATATATCACATAAATAGATAAATGCATACTTACGAGTACACACTCATATAACATCCAGACACAAGGCAAAAACAAGCACTCATTACACAAAATATTTGCCCTGGGCAGGATTCGAACCCGCGATCCCGTGCTTCTATATAACAATATTGCGGAGCATATTAGGTATTATGTTATAGTATGTAGCTACAATTTTTGTCAGTTTTTATTTTTGTTACAGTACAATGTATGTTTGTGGAAGTAAAAAAAGTCAATTTATATTTATTTATTTAATCTGAATCAAACTCGCTTTCATCTAAATATTCCACGCCAGAAAAATCTTCATCCATGGCTTGGCTAAGCTGGAGCTTTATCCAATAGTCTGGCTGTCTTCAGGCGTGCCACTACTGCTGCTGTCATTTTGAGGGGTGTATGACTGACTATTCTGACGAAGTCGCCATACAAAGTTTGTCAGTCCTCTTTCATAAAATTGCTTTTCTATTTTCATTACATGTTGGCATAATTTTCTCCAATCATCTAAAAAAATAAAATACACAATATAAACATTTGCAAATTAATTTAATATCATCTTATCCTTTATGTACAGCTAACACAAATGCTCTTCACACAAATGTTAGCTATATCCTGGGCGGGATTCCAACTCGCGACCACGAACTTGGCAGGCAGGTGTACTACAGACTAGGCTACGGAACATAATAATAATAACTTTACCGTCTTGTATCTATACTCAATAATTTGATACAATAAAGTCATAGCACCTTAGAACACATAAATAAATATAATTCATTGATAGAGGGTGGTTATACTAACACTGCATTAGGGCAATACTTAGCTTATCATCATCAGGTTATTTTTGTCTCCACTGCAGGAGCACAACCCTCTCTCATCTGCCGGAGACAGGCGGAGGATTTGACCTACACTCCCCGCGCTGGCGAGACGGGTTGGGGAGGCCTGATTGATGTTTTATAATGTATTATTTCCCTCAGTCGCCTTGTACATCCACGAGAAGAGTTGCAGTGGTCCTATTCTACTCTACCGAAAGTCACACGGCAAATATAATTAATTAAATAAAACCATAACATACCGGTCATTTCAGCAGCTCTTCTAAAAACATCGTTAGGAGATCGGACAACAAATTTCCGGCTTCGAGTTCTGGCAAACATCGTGTATACACTTTATAATAATATATGACCTCTCTAGCGGAACTGCGGATTACAGGTTTCTTCATTTTTAACACGATTAATCACCACGAACAAATACAATATAAAAATAAATTACACGAGCAGAATTGACACAACACGTACTGATTGATTTTTTTTTGTTGATTCGTCCTTCGGACAGGCAAAGGTCGCTAGACTATACAGCCAGGTCATTTTTAGTAGGATTTCTTAGTTTTTTGCAGCTTATAATGCCGAAGCCAATTCTTATTGTTCCCGACACTGTGGTCTTGATATAATCACAGAAAGGGCAGAACCCCTTTACTAACGTTGATAGTAAACTCTAGTAAGGTTTGAGGTTAGGAAGTTCACTGCTTTAAGAAAATCAGCTTAGTCACGTTTATATATGTTTCCTTCATAATGTACACACGCACAGACACTTGTTGTATAATATACTATCCCTACTAAACACCAAAGCCCGATGTATACAGAATTTTGGAAAAAACAAATACTCCAAAAAACGCGGGAACAAGCTCTGCGTATTGATTTGACGTTATTGACAATTGCGCAGCAGGGCTGTCAGATGAAAAAAATTAAAAATAGTATACTACCTTTGAAATAATGGTACCTTTAAATTATCCTCAAATTTTATTTAATTACATAAAAACATGTCTTAAATGTATGTATTTTCAAGTACTATTTTCATCACCTTATAAACCGTGTCTCAAAATTAACAATAATAAAAAGTATAATACCAATATTAATAGCCCATCTCTGTTTATTTACTTCAGCAGACATTGACCTAATGGTAGATGTTAATATGATTATTTTTTAAACCCCCAATCTTTATCACTGCAATCAGACCATAATTAGACATAAAAAGTAGTTTGTCTCCATGCTACGACATCATATTTTAATAAGTTAGGGGTTTCCACTAAATCTATCTACCTCAACCGAGAGGGTCGGTATGCATCAGCAAAACAAGAGAGAAGAGAAGGGTAATAAGATGACACTCTATGCGTATGCGATGCAGTTTTCCGCATTTACACATGCGGAGGCTACTGCGGTCATATAATTATCCCTGGCGCGAGTGATTCGCAAATGGTATCGCTACACGAAAAAGTATCGAGTATGTGACGAAGTATCGATACCTCATATTCATCTTGAGGATCTTGCCGATCTTGAGGAGTAACAACTCCAAATAACAATAATCTCTTCTTCCTTTAAGTTTTGTTTAAAACAAACTATAGTATGCTACGCATTAGACGACATCTAGTGTACAATTGAATGAACCATCAGTTGGTTGAAACGTAGTTAATAATCTAAGGTTGAAACCATGTTGGCCAAGAATGAGTATGAAATTCTTTTTTTTTTTAAAGCAATGACAATATTTGATTGCATTATGTATTTTTTACTATGTAACTTTATGCTGTATGCAAAAAAAATCTAGACTTAGAAACTGTAGTTAAAGGAAAGCACTTAAACAATTTTTTATTAGTAAATTTCTTTAAATAAGTTAAACGAAAAAAAAACTCGATTATATTGACTAGGATATTTTTCAGAGCGTCAAGCACTAGTCCAATGAATGCGAGCAACGAAGCTCACACAACTTCGAAAGTGGCTTGTTCTTGTTTACAAAATACCTATTCAGAGTCGTTCGTGATCTAATTCGCAGTAAGCGTCGGTATTCGTTTCGATTTTCTAGTTATTGTTTCAATTTTACAGAATCGACACCCTGACAGTAGAATCCAGTTGGGCTGGATAGCATTTGGAAAACTGCGTCATATCTTCGCGTCATCGCCTATTCCTATTTCCGGTGGCCCGGAAACGTGGACACTGACGGTGGGCCTGACATAAGTTTAGAGTCGCTCTGCGAGCTATGGAGAGGGCTACACTCGGGGTTTCTTTTAAGGATATGACTCGCAATGAGGAGAACCGACGAAGAATGAAGGTAACTGCTCAGCCAAAAGGTAAAGTGACAATGTACGAGCCACATCTGTCGCCGAACTGACGGTCGTTAGGGTAGAGGAGGTTTGGAGTGATGACCGCGAACGGTACACGCAGCGTGTGACGTATCACTGCCAGCTGGACCAACGATGTAGACAGTGGTCGAAAGCAACTGGATCGGGCGTGGTGTTCATTGGGGAAGGTCTATGTCCTGCCGTGGACCTCGAAATGCTGATATGATGTGGTCCGTTCTCTTGATTATTGCTGTCAGTTTCAGAGCTGACTGGCAGATTGACGTCCCTTTGGCCGATGTTTAATGGGGTTGCTATCCACCTTAATGTAATATTAATAGATCTCAGCAAACCGTTTGACAGCAGATTTCATTGGGTGTCGTTAGTGTGGGTGGGACACGTTTTGTCGTTTAATGTGCGGCGGGGCCGTTAGCGAACAGAATAATGTGTGCATGTGTGTGTAAAATAATGTATGTAACAAGATTTAGCTTTCGGAACTAAGCTTAGTTTAGTCTAGTCACTGTAGATGAGGCACTGTGCTCCACTCAATATTTGGTTATGTTAACTCGGAGGAAAAACTAATTCATTAGCTACTGAAAACTACAATCAAAATGGAGTTTGTACTTGGAGCGAAGTCGGAGAAAAACACGTGCCTTCTATTGCAGCTGAGAAAGCCCCAGAGCTCGGAACCGGTTATTATTGTTCATGAAACCGGTGAACTATCATTTATTAAATTATCGGTTTATTGAAGAAACTACCTTACCGACTTCATTTCGGTTACTGGAAGTTACAAAAAAACTGAAATTATAACTCGCGGAAAACTAAATAAACCGGTTTAACTCTCCATCAAGATCGGACATTTAACTATCTCTTTCTACGGTTTATTCATAATACCACAGGGATTTCGGTAAAGGAAAACATCGTAAGGAAACCTGCATATGCCGAAGAAGAAATTCTGAGGTGTATGTGAAGTCCACCAAATCGGCTTGGGGCACCGTTGGTGGACAGAGGTTTGGCACAAAAGATCCTGAAGGATCGAAGTGTCGCCAGGTCTTCCTGGCCCCTTGAGAAGTAAAGATAAGATAAAAAGATAAGATAAGGTTTATAGGTATAACACATTTTTTTATAAGAGCTACTCCGCGACAGTGGTCATGCGGGGGGTTAGGAGTTTAGTGTAGTCAAGAGAAGCCCGGCTACAAGACCCACGGATATAATATACGCAGTGAGCTGTGACGCAGTAGCAGAAGGCTACTTCGTATAGTAGTGCCAGTAGTAGGCGTGGAAAATAATATATATGTCGTAGGTGCCTCCTCTGAGGGCGTGGGTTCCTGGTTCCGCCGATAGTGTGGGATCCCAAATTGAGTGTAACGCCATTACAAAGTTAACACGTTTACTGACTTAAATGACACTACATGAAATTACACTACATCAACAAGTAACGATTTAGAAGGCAGACGATCCGTCAGCGTAACGCCTGCACACCGCACAACTTTCCATCGAAGACTGTCTCGGTTCTGCGGCTGCGCAAGTTATACACGACGTTCCGTCAGCGCGTGCTCGCGACGATCGCCGAACCAAGCCGAACGGCGCGCCGAGCACACACTGTGCCTTCAATTTAGCTCCTCTTTTATTATTTCGCCGACATATATGTCAGACATTCACACCATTTATCCAGTCCCAAACTAGGCAGAGCCTGTGGTATGGTTACTAGATAACGGATACACATACTTACATAAATATATAAACATCCAAGACTTGGGTACAAACATTCATATTTATCATACGAACATTTGCCCCTAGCGGATTCGAGCCCGCAACCTCCGGCGTGGCAGGCCGAGAGCTACCCGTTCCGCCACGCAGGTCGTCATTTCGGTATGACGACGAATATGACGCAATATCAGAGACACTCGGAGTGTTTAATTGCGGAAATTAAGGGGAATAGCGTCTGAGGGTCACGTGTCGCCGCGGAATCACCTCATAGCGCCATCCTCGAGCCATTTGTTAGATGCTTCACTATTGTTTCGGAGACGACGCTCGTTACAGGCGGATTAGCGGCGGTCCGTGACGACGCAAAATAATTACAACTCTTTGCCTTAATCCTTTAAGCTTGAAATTGCGTTGAAGCACCGAGTATGCAGGTTTCCGCCTCATGTATAGCTGGCAAGTGCCCAGCGTTTGTCGGACCATCAGTGTGTCGTGCGCATGAACCGGAGTTGACGTCAGAAATTGGTTCGCGTTCAGGAATTCAGTTGAATATTGCGACAACCGATGAGCAGTGTTGGTTATGGAGAAAAGGCTGGACATACAGACACACGTTTTCCTTTTGTATATATATTCGATAGAGTACTTCACAGGCCAAAACAAAATGTCTTGACTTGCTCCCGCAGGAAATCGGTTTATGTATGCTTTGAAACAATATTTCTATTACCTGAGAAAGCGAAGGCGACGTTGAACGTTGTCGGTGCAAGTCGGTCGCTCGCCGTTCCGAACAAACTTTACCAATCTAAGAAGCGTCGCCTGAAGACCTGGCGGAGAACAACAATTAATAATAGTCTTTAATACCGTTATTATAAAGTTCAAAAGCACGAGCATACGCTGCTTTCCACTGGATTTTATTCCGTGCAATTGTGAACTTTATTCAAAGAAAGTTAAGGACGAAAAATCTTTCAGAAGCGAACTCGCAGAGTAAATCGTTTTACTCGGCGGCGGCGAGGCGACTCCCGCCCCGAGCTTTGTGTTTGTTGAACAAACTGCGGGTATTGTTCCACTTCTAGACTCCTACTTCTACCTTCGACGTCCCGCTTTCGTCGAGGTCCGTGCACTTCGCTCCTGTTACCTATTCAACTTAGATTTTATCACATACTAGCTGTGCCCGCGGCTCCGCTCCGTCACCTCTTATCATCACTCCAAATGTAGTCCTAACTCATCGCAATCTGAATTTCACTGAGCATTACACTAGTTTAAGATTCACATTAAAAAACAACTTTGTAAGAAAGCCTATTATAAAATAAACGATTATTTGAATGACAAAGATGCCTGGTACTAATGTTAATTCAGCTTCGCAAAATCTTTATTAATTGTATGCAAACTTGATTTTTAAAAGATGTGTTGCGTGAAGTTTGTTGCGCCGTTTCTTCTTCACAGCGCTAACACCTAGGAAGCGGTAGTCGATAAAAAAATGACGTGTATAAATGTACCAAGTGTACTCATATGCAATAAATGATTTTGACTCTGACTTTGCTGTATGTATACTAACGTAATGCATGAGAGATTTTGAAAACAATTATTCGCATAACTTTTGATTGGGTAGGCTGATTGCGGTGAAATAAAGACTAAATGTTACTCCGAATTAAGCCCAATGTTGTGCTGAAAATTTGATCAGAATCGGTACAGTAGGTTTTATGTGATGCGTGCACAAACTAACAGACAAACAAACTAAAAATGAAACGATATTATTGCAGTCCACGCGAGCGAAGCCGCGAGCACAGCTTGTATACAAATAGGATACAATTATATATAAAATATTTTGTAATATTATTTAATTAATTCCAATATTTTCCTACATACGTTTCTTTTAGCAAATAGGGTACTAAACACATTATACTAGTTTTTTCAGTTACTCTAAGGTTGATTGGAGGAGATCCTGAAGTGTGATAAGTCAGCCTTTATACACAATATTATTGCAAAATTTTGGTGCAATAAAGCGTTTGCATACATACATGCCGTGTGGTTTCCGGTAGAGTAGAATGGGACCACTCCAACTCTTCTCGTGGATGTCGTACAAGGTGACTAAGGGAATACATTATTAAACATCAATCAAGCCTCCCCAACCCGTCTGGCCAACGCGGGGAGTGTAGGCCAAATCCTCCGTCTGTCTCCGGCAGATGAGAGAGGGTTGTGCTCCTGCAGTGGAGACAAAAATAACCTGATGATGATACATACATAAGATAACCACATAATTAGTTAGGTTTTTGTGTGAACTCATATTTTGGAATGTGAAATGATCCAGGCTAATAGAAACGAGTACTAAATACTTTCTCGTTAAAAAACAATCCTGGCAATTTAATATCTGGTGACGTCAGAGTGAAGTCAAATATTAATTTATACTCGCTACGCTGTCGTCTCGTCAACATTATTAGGCGAATCAATTAAGCGCGTCGCAGCTGACGCGTAGGAATCTTAATTATAACGATGTTTTCTAATTTCCAAAAATTGTTAGAGAATTTCACAAATAGGTACGACGACGGTATTCGGCCCCACGGACACCGGAATTTTCAGCGCGGGATTGCGTCTAGACGTAGGTAAATCAACACTACACAATACAATAATTGTATTGTCAGATCATGATAATCATCGTCACATTCGCTTTTGACCTCCACTACTGGACATAGGCTTTCTCCAATGAACGCCACCACACAGATAAATAGAAGTTACTGCAGTAAACTAACCTGTAGTAGTAAACTAGAATAAACCCGCGTAGCGCCCCGCGTCGCCAGCAAGTTGTAGTAGTCGGACTCAACACCATACAATACTAGAGCCTCAGTGTATCTTATAGGTGTACCACGTCACACATCTGCAGCCTTTCGTGGCAGTTTCCGGTATCTAGCCACAAAGTGCTGGAACAACCTGCCGCCCCCCGTGCGTGAGCAAAACACAAAACGTGGTTTCAAATTGCAATACCGCTCATTTTTGATAACTACACAAAAATCTGTTGCCTGAGTTTGTTTCTTTGGGCTTTCACTCACTAAACTACTTCGTAAAATTTAGTATCTTAAGTTAATATGAAGTAGCGTGCTGCAGCATTATGCTGAGTCAGCGCCACTTTATTGCTGCGACACATAGGTACCTTGATTATTTTTAAATTGTAATTTTATTAATTCTGTTCTGTTTATTTCTCATGTATGTGTGTGTCGTAGCTATGAATAAATGACCTATTCTATTCTATGGCAGTAATGAAAGAGCTAATTAAAAAATGACAAGATGTCACTCGTTGTCCAACTAGTGGTCATTTACAAATCTGCGACAGCCCTGAGCGCGCACAGCCCTGCAGAGCTCGCTGTAAGTTACGTACGTGGCTGCAGTCAACCGACAAACGACAAAATTGCATTTCCGAGAGCGCTAAGTCGCAGATGAAAGCGCCTTTATACATCGCGCTCGTTCCCCCGAGCCCCCGAGCCGCTTCCACTATGCCACGGGGTTTGCGGGGCGGTGTGCGAGTGCGAACCGCGACTCGAGCGAGGCCTGCGTCTGTGTCGACAGCAAACTGTAACTCACACTTGATTACACATTCTTTTGAGCTCTCCGGAGCTAAGGAGCAAGTTTCAATGACAATGTAGCTTAAAGCCTATACGTCAGAGGTGTCCGAATATTTTCGAATTTTGTTTCCTCGAGACAGAACATTATACCGCAATTCTGTTGCACATATATGAACTCACTTTCAGTAAGCGGTAGATATTGTGCTGAAATTGGCAATGAACATAGATTTATTTTCTTAATATTCTTATCATTAACATAGTAAACTTTTTAATTAGAAGTGGATAGTAATTTCTTCCATATTAGTCTTCTTCGCCGCGTGACTAATATCGATAGTTGAATGATACATGACGACTCCCGGATTCATCGTAACTCTGAGACAGATATAGATTCGGTCGAATCATCATTCAACTATCGATATTATTGAGCTAGTCTAGGGATTTGATCAAAACCCTGAGTCGCGGCATCATCATACTCATTTGTTTCTAGCTTGAGACCTCTGAGTCGACTTGTGTTTTAAATATATTTTATTGTGTATTTATTATATGCATGTAAATGGCAAAGAGCGGCTCATGTGGCACTTGCGTCTTAATTTATAAGCTGCTGTCTGAAATGGGTTGAAAGTAGTAGTGTAAAATAAATATGATCTGTTACTGGGCTCGATTCCGAAGGTACAATGTTAAAATTTGACAGCACTAAAACTGTTGCTATCCTTATCACACAGTATTATGAAGATAAAGACAGAATCAATTTTAGCGCTGTCAAATTTTAAATGTGTGTCTTCAGAATCGGGCCCATTATATACTTAAACACGTTAGTTTTAGTGAGAAGGACCCAAGTAATATATATATAGCTGAACTCGTAGATAAGGACCCCACAGTTCCGTGTAATCCACTTTCGGTAGCACTTAGCTTGAGAAGAAGTGGCTTGAATAAATCATTGGGTTTTCTTTAATGGACGTTCACAAATCTGTGCTGTCGCCAGCACGCGCTCCTTCCGCGCCGCCATATTTATTGTCGATGTTATAAAGGACCGCATTTTGGAAATAAATTAGGTCTTAGCCCTGAGGATTCTGTGGGGGCGTTTAAATCGGCCATTTGAACTACCCCATTGGAAATATCTTTATATTAATAAACAACACTTTTCAAAACAATAACGCTCATTTCGGTGTGACTCTCGTATGCAACGTTATTGGTGAGAGTCAACGATCTCTATGTACTACTAGATGGAGCGTTCCAAACAATCGCTCTGTTCCACGCAAGTAGCCACAACTCTTTCACATTCACAATGATACTTGTGCAGTTACTTTAATTATTACTAAATATTGACGCTACGGTACATTTAATTATTTACTAAATAATGTCAATATTTAGTAAATAATTAAATGTTCTGAGTAGTAACTGCACAAGTTTCATTGTGAATGTAAAAGAGTTGTGGCTACTTGCGTGGAACAGAGCGATTGTTTGGAAAGCTCCATCTAGTAGTACATAGAGATCGTTGGTGAGAGTAATTAAATATTGGGGAAGAGTGCAAGGTCTAATAGCTTCTAGTTCGTTTTCTTTAAACTTACTAATGTATTCCGCCGGCTTTGCTGTTTCGACTGGCGATTTCTGTCGGTTATTTTTCAACGCTCTGCAAACATTCTTATACAAATCCCATTGCAGATTCAGATTCGAGTTGCAAAGTTAAGCTTTACAGAATTGCTCTGCAGATCGGAGCCAGACATCTGGGGAGCTTTCCTTGCCAAATCCCTCTCTATATTCAGCATTATACTGAGTACACTACACGATTGTGGCGTCTGACGTGGTACAGATTCCTCACCACCGTACCTACTTCATTTGAACTTTATCAAAACTGCTCCACAGACATTCCCGCCTCCTCACCATTCTCCCCCCGCAAGTCCTCTAAGCGAGGATCAACGGAGGTAACTGCAAAGACACCTACCAGTGAAGGTAGGGCAAGTCCCAGGTCATGAATTGACGCTACCTTGGGCCCCAGACAAATTTAATTAAAGAAGTAAAGAGTCAAAGTAGGAAGAGAGTTCCTATTTCCCCTCTAGCTCCACAGACAGACGAACTTTTGCCCCAAAGTATTGTCTAACAGCCGACTTGTCATTCGAAGTAGAACTGCGTCACGAACCATAAAGTTTTGATACTGTGTATAGCTCGGTGTCAGCGTAAATTATTGTAAAGCTGTCGGCAGAGAGCGCGCGAGCATAGCCGATTGATAGAGGAATAACGTTATAAGTAAACAACATAATTGCCATGGTCGTCCGACACAAATTTTTCTTTTTATTGATACTTCGAAGCGACTGGTCCTCGCCTCCGGAGACCCCAGGGCTGGCGCGTACCTCGCACAAAGGCTAAGCCTAGCGATCCAGCGAGGTAACGCCGCCAGTGTCCTGGGAGCCACGCCGCACACAGGCGAGCTGGACGACGTGTTCATATTTCTGAATCTTTACGTAGTCTTACGTAGTACCTATTCCCTGGTACAGGGTCATGTAAAATATTGGAAACGAGTGGTTCTAGTTTAACGACTTTCGGAAATGAATTGAATTCAATTCAATTACTCTTTATTGCACGTAAAAATAAGAAGATACAGCAGTAAAGCAACTTACACGTGATGAATTCTTATGTTATTCGGAAAGTGTGTTGTTACTTTATGTAGGGGGAGTGCCCCTATGGCAATGGGGGGGGGGGAAGTACTTGAAAAATGAGATAGTATGAGACAGACACTGTCAGTGATCGGAAATTCTTGAGTTGAGTTGTAAAATAGTTATTTGTTCAACAAGTGAGAAAAGTTGTTTTTTGTTGCGATGCTGACTCGCGATGCACTGTGATTGGTCGCCGCTCGTTTTTGCCCAACGACACTCTCTGACGCTGCTTCCTCCGAACTGCGCCACTGCTGCCATATTTTGGCGACAAGCTGTAACAGAGTGCAGTTATTTACACCTGTGACATAATATGTTCTAATAATCTGTGCAAACTGTTTTTAATAATGTTTTGTTATTTGTTAATTACTATATAATACTCTGTGTTCATTATTATCGTCGAATGTAAAAGTCAGCAGACAAAATGTTAGTAGGTGCAAAAAGTCGGAGAATAATTTCTATTCCACCCGCATTTTGACCACCTGTGACTCGTGCTCTCGGCGCGTCGTCGTCGCCCCGCCGTCGACACAACTCGCTAGAACTGTTGATGTGCGCACGCGACTTAATTCGATCTTCTTCATTTTCTTCATACTTTTAATTTCGAGTGATATTCCTACTGTGTCAAAGTGAAACGGGTACCCGTGTCGTCAATCGCTAGTCTCGAGCTCCAGGTTACGGACTCAGTACGAGAACGGGATCAAAGGTTGGTGGCATTTATTTTATTCTTCGATACACGTACCGAAAAGCATTTTGTCCGACTAGGTACGCCAAAACATACAGTCCACTATTTTATATTAAAAAATCCAGTCCCTATAGGTATTATTAATTTTAATTAAACATAAGGAGACTATGATCCCCCAGTCAAACCGTCTAGACGGTTTTGGGAGACAATTTTTGTAAGAAAATGTTTTATTTTATACGATTAATAAATTAAATAAATAAATAATAATAAATAAATTCCCATTCTGAACGATTTCGCGTTCACTCTGTATAGCGTAGTGTAGGACGCCCCCTGGCTAGATGGAGCGACGATGCGTAAGGCGGCTGGCAGTGACTAGATGAGAAGAACCGAGGATCGGGTTCAGTGGCGCACCTTGGGACAGGTCTATGTCCAACAGTGGACTCTTTCGAGCTGATGATGATGATGATGACTCTGTATAGACCATGTATAGACTGTAAGTTTCCTGAAAAAAAAAAAACTTACTTCAGAAAAACTTATAAAAGAATTACCATGGTCTGCGAAATACTTTCGATGACTTCTTTAAGTCAAAACTCGGTGAATAATATTTTACTTCCGTTTCAACCGTTCTAGTGCAAGTGTATGCCCAATTTCCACCGATTATTATTTGGGGCACGTAGGGGATAGTTTCTAAACACGTTCGCAGCACAAAAAGCACGTTCGGAGCTCTTGGCCGGCGCGCGCGGTGCGTGCCCACTATTCATGGAATTGAGGATAAAAAGTACTCTGTGAGCTGTGGTCATACAATTCGTGGAAAAAAAATCTAACAGAAATGAAAAAAGTTTTTATTCGATGCGCCACATACTAATTATTATTGTAAGAAGTCACTAATTTACTTTGGAATGATGTTAGCAGTTAGTGACATCTTAGCTAGGGTAAATATTGTAGAGTTTCAGCCGCGCCGCCTTTGAGAGTTGAAATTACAACACCAGTTCATCGTTTTAATTATTTAATAAGTTGCTGGTTCAAGCATAGATTCTATATCATCATCATCAGGTTATTTTTGTCTCCACTGCAGGAGCACAACCCTCTCTCATCTGCCGGTGACAGACGGAGGATTTGGCCTACACTCCCCACGTGGGTCAGACGGGTTGGGGAGGCCTGACTGATGTTTTATAATGTATTCCCTCAGTCGCCTTGTACGACATCCACGGGAAGAGTTGGAGTGGTCCTATTCTACTCAACCGGAAACCATACGGCTAAGATTCTATATAGCACGGCTGAAATATTTAAGTAATATATATATATATATATCGGCACGAACTTCGTAACGAAGGTCGATTAAAGACAGTAACGCGCCGCACTGCACTTGCCACCAAAAACCCCCGCGTCATCGGCCCCACGTACTACGAACACCTGCCCGCAGATCTACGTAACGAGACCAATGACAAAACGTTTAGTCGACGACTGAAAAACCTTTTGTTGGAAAATGAATATTATTCCATAAATGAATTTTCTAAAAAATGAAATTGGTGGGCCCTCTGACGTTTAATTTACTTTGTTATAATTTAATACCAAGTGTATTTTTAAATTTTTATTTTGATATTATATACTGACATAGATAGTATGTTATATACTATGACATTATTTGAATTGTTGACATTGTAATTTATACACTATTTTATTTTATGACGATCCCTTTTACCGTATTAGAATGACATGTAAAATTTAATTTTTAAGATGTAAAAGTGAAATAAATAAATCTAATCTAATCTAATCTATATATATATATATATATATATATATATATATATATATATATATACAGCCTCCTGCAGACTGTGGCGGCGAGACTGACGAGGACAGTGCTATTGTACTGCACTGGACCCACGTTTATCTCGTCAAAGAAAGCAAAATTTCATTTTTTTATTCTAATATTATCAAGTTACTAACATAGTTATAAGGCATCACTGTTACTAACACTCAATGAACAATCTTTCTTTTTCCACTATTTTAAAGGCCCGTCTGTTTTATAGCACTTTCTATCGCTTTTACACGAGAAACAATCATGCGTTTTAAATTTCCAATGCATACAACGACATAATACAGCATTTTCTAGACATAAGAATTAGTTGTTTAACCGCCATTATCATAAGCCTTCATACTGTTTTTGTATTAAGTATGAAAGTTCACCATATTTTCTAAAAGATTATTACATAAAGAAATATGGTTTTCAATTTTACTTCATTAAGTTATGTTAGAATCTGTGCAATTCACTATTGATAGTTTTAACTAGGTATTATAGATATCTTCAAGTCTATTTCTTGGTCTAAAGTCAACCTACAAGATATCTTGAAATCCATGTTTATAGGGCTCTGCACAACCACTCTCTTAAGTAGGGTTAAAGTTTGTCTAAACAGTAGTCTTAACTTTGTCTTAAAATTGTCCTAAATGCTGTGCCCACTTGTACTTAACTGTATCTTGAGGGACGTAATAGTTTCAGCCAAGACAAGAGCTGGAATACGTCTACTTGTCTTCAAGATATCCACAATACCCTTTTAAGATTTTCGTTTGCTAGTTGGGCTGGTAGTTAGTGATTTCTTGTATCAAGCCCGAGTAGGTTATGGCTCATATTGTATGCTGTCACTTATAGCTTCAGACCCCCACCTGCGCCCTAAATCACCCTAAACCCCGGTAAAGGCCAGTCTGTAACAGACTAGTATATTGTAAAAGGACTTTACTCCGTGCCTGAAATGTATCCATCCCCTAGCGGGTGGCAGCCGTGGGTAATCCCAGGGTAGTTATAACAATAAAGCCGTCAGTTATACGTCGCGGGCGGTGCCCCGCGGGCGGTACCCCTCGCCCCACCCGCCCCGCGGGTCAGACCCAGAGCGCTTACACTGGCCAAACGCCCGGCTTTGTCTGTCCACGAGACTGCCTCAGCTACTGACAACGATGCTAATAATTATAGTAACTGACATAACGACATTCATTTCAGAAAATGTAAATATGATATGTATGTTTAATAGATTTATTATAAGTAAAGGTTGTCTGGAAGAAATCGCTTAAAGCTATAAGACTGCCTAAATTGTACTATTTGTAACTTCTATAACGTGTAACTATATTTGTTTGTGCAATAAAGTGTATTGTATTTTATTTATTTACTATATGTAAAGTAGTTTCGGTATTTAGTTATTATGTAGTATATTATGCACTTTTTGCCCCCTCGCTCTTATTGCCTTGTCTCACACCCTATAAGGTTGGCTGGAAGAGATCTCTTTTAGAGATAAGCTCGCCTTTATACACAAAATTTGTAACTGTATTTACTTTTAAAATTTTGTGCAATAAAGAATATATAATAATAAAATGAATCTTCTGTTGGTAAGAGGAGAGTATCGATTGTACAGTTCACGACGGCCCGCCCCAGCGTTTCTATCGTTACGCACTACTCATCAGTGTGTGCATACGTACACTAACATACTGACTCATATCCTACTAATATTATAAATGCAAAAGTTTGGATGTTTGTCAATCACGCTTCAACCACTGAACGGATTGGGACGAAACTTGGCATACATATAGGTTAGCTCCTGAAATAGGACATAGGACAGTTTTTATCCCGAAAAAACATGTCATTCCTACGGGAAACGAAATTAATCGTTAAAAGTAGTATGTAAATATCGAAACTTACGCGGACGAAGTCGCGGGCAGAAGCTAGCTTTCTATATTTTAAACTTGCCGACGAAAAGCACCAGACCATCTAATTTTTCAATTAGGTACTTAAGTCTATTTTGATGAAAACGCGGACGAAGTCGCGGTCAACAGCTAGTTATCTATAAGGTAAATTTATCTGATAGTTTACCGTGTGGTTTCCGGTAGTACTCTATTTCTACTGAATAGGACCACTCTAACTCTTCCCGTGGATGTCGTACAAGGCGACTAAGGGAATACATTATAAAACATCAATCAGGCCTCCCCAACCCGTCTGGCCAGCGCGGGGAGTGTAGGCCAAATCCTCCGTCTGTCTCCGGCAGATGAGAGAGGGTTGTGCTCCTGCAGTGGACACAAAATAACCTGATGATGATGATGATGATCTGATAGTTGTACTGACTCGCAAAAACATTTTTCTACAAATGGGGAGCGCGTAATAAAACAGATAATAATATAATTGTAAGTTAAGTGATGGACAGACAGGCTTGCCTTTTATAGTTACGTATGCAAGGATGTGAATATCTGTTGTATATTTGTTAGCTCCCACAGCTCTCATGCTGTACATCTCGACGGATTTACGCGACATTTTGTATGCAGGTAGTTTATAGCCGGATTGCGAGATACGAGTGACGTACTTTTACTACTCGGCAATAAAAGTTTTGGCGGAAACTTGAACAACCGCGGGAATACCGCAACAAGAAAGTGCGTTAAAAAGTTCATAAAACTTGAGTCCGTTTCTAGTACAGAGATTAAGTGCTCAGATTACAAGTTAGATAAAAATATTAACTGCTGTCTCAAACTTTAACCAGATCTATGTGTTGAAGTATTCCATCCCACTAATATTATATACTAGCTGTTGCCCGCGACTTCGTCCGCGTGGACAACTTAACGTCACAAATTATTATGTATTTCCCATAGGAATGAGATGTTTTTCGGGATAAAAACTATCCTATATCTTATTCCAGGACCTAACCTATATGTGTGCCAAGTTTCATCACGATCGGACCAGTGGTTGACGCGTGATTGAGTAACAAACATCCAAATATTCAAACTTTCGCATTTATAATATACTAGCTGTTGCCCGCGACTTCGTTCGCGTGGACAACTTAACATCACAAATTATTATGTATTTCCCATAGGAATAAGATGTTTTTTGGGGATAAAAACTATCCTGTATCTTATTCCAGGACCTAATCTATATGTGTGCCAAGTTTTATCACGATCCGACCAGTGGTTGAAGCGTGAATGAGTAACAAACATCCAAATATCCAAATTTCGCATTTATAATATATTAGCTGTTGCCCGTGACTTCGTCCGCGTGGATAAATTAACATCACATATTATTATGATTAAATTATAATACCACATGAAAATGTTTTGCAGGGAGTTAAGTATTTTTTTCTGTAAGTTAAATATTTTATCGCATGGGCATATGCCTTTACCCCTCTTCCTTCCCTTCACCTTCCCCTCCCCTACCCGTTCCCCCCTCCCCTTCCCTACCCCTCCCTTTCGACCTCTACTTTACCTTACCCTTCCTTTACACTTTCTCCCAACCTCCTACCCACACTTTTATTCCCTCCCATTCCACCCTCTATCCCCTTTCCCTTCCCCAATCCCTACCCTGTACCCTTTCCCAATACCTACCCTCTACCCTTTCCCTCATTTCCCGCTACCTCTTCCTTCTCCCATTCCCTCTCCCCTTTCTCCCCTCAGAGTGCTCAATTTTTTGTAACCAGTTCATTGGTGTTCGGTAATAGCCCCTGTCCGATCTTGAGGTGCAAGTCTAAAAATACTTTACACGTCCTCGTCTGCACCCCGCCATGGGAGCTGGATGCCCGGTGCGGGCTGAGGCCAGGGCGCTTGGGGACCACCCTGGCCACGAAGAAGTGGAAAGAGCGCGCCGAGTAGCGGCGAAGAGAATGAGGGACCGGTGGAAGAACGACGTGGAGGACTCCCCATATGGAACCCACACCATAGGGGCACTCCTCCCGTGGTTCGACGCTTGGATGGATAGGGGGCACGGCGGTCTTGGCTACCGTCTTACGCAGGTCATGACCGGGCATGGATGCTTCGGTCATTATCTGCACGGTATAGGGAGGGAGCCACGACTGCGGCGCTCCGGAAGACATGGCCCAGCATACTTTGGAGGGCCACTGGTGGAGGGGATCTCTCGCTGCATGCCGTAGTGGCGAACATGCTCAGCAGCGAGAAATCCTGGGAGGCAGTGGCCTCCTTCTGCGAGAACGTACTCGTATCTCGCAAAAGGTAGCCGCGGAGCGGGAGCGCGAAGACCATGTCGACGCGCCCCCGCTCCGGCGCAGACGGAGAGGTACATTTAAAGGAGAATTTTCTCAAATTGGTTGAGCATTTCATATTTATAATAATACTAAGGACACTCTAAGACAAATAGAAATGGCTCCGGGCAAATAAGCGACTTCGGTCATACTCTAAAGTAATAAGGCACCCCCGGCCGCCGTCACCCGTCGCCCGTCACCCGTCACCCGACCGTCACCCGGTTGCCATCCGGCTACCGGTCCCGCTACTCTGGAGACGTCCCTCAGCCTGCTGTCACATTGTCCCTCCATTTCATAGCTTTCTAATGTCGCACACCCCTTATAAAATATGAATTCTGTAAAAATAAACGCTGTCTTACACAAGTCTAATAAAAAGCAAACTCCACAGAGCGCTGTTTCGTTACTTGACGTAGACATATATTTAATTATGACTTTTTATAGGCCGGTATAATTCATGCATTAATGAAAAAAATTAAATAATTTAAATAAATCAAATTTATTTAAAAATAAAAATAATCAAAACAAATTAATTAAAAAGGAAAAAATAGGGGGTGGGGGGCGGAAGCGGAAAAGGGGGTTAAAACTTTCAACTCAACGGCGATGTTGTTCGCTACACATCGCGTCAAGTGGTGTCACGGAGCGAAAAGCGGGCGAGGAAATTCGCTTTGCGACATTGGATTGCGCTAAGTGGCGATATTTCGTCTCTGCCTACCCCTCTGGGATCAAGGCGTGAGCATTATTAGTATATGTAAATTTCAACCTTATTTAAAAAAAAAAATTTATAGTCCAGGAAGGCTCGGAGAACTGGCGACTTCAGTGGGAAGCCTGTTGTACTCCACGGGACACGTTGAATGTATCGTCTTGGCACACTTTACCAAGGTGCGGGGCTGTGGTGGGTGATGCCGGGTGACGGAGGGGTCAAATATTTGTACAAAGGAATAAGATTTACCCCCGCTAGTTTATGTGGACGTTATACGTTTATGAGCGCCCCCGGGACAATCCTGAGCTGAGATGAAGAGTGTGAAAAGCGACAAATGCATCGTAAACCCAGAGTCCCTGCTTAATTGCTGGGCACAAGCTCCGCGCTATGAATATGTCGTGAAACGGACGGACGTACATTTACGAGCACCCAAAAGAGCCGCGGTAGCCGGTTGGTTGTGCACTCGCCTCACGTTCATGAGGTCCTGGTACAAACCCCGCCCGTACCAATGAGTTTTACGAAACTTAAGTACGGTTTATTTATAATAATACCACAGGCTTTTCGGTGAAGGAAAACATCGTGAGGAAACCTGCATATGCCGAAGAATAAATTCTGAGGCGTATGTGGAGTCCACCAAATCGGCTTGGGTCACCGTCGGTGGTCAGGGGTTTGGCACAAAAGATCCTGAAGGGTCGAAGTGTCGCCAGGTCTTCCTGGCCCCCTAAGAAGATAAGATACGAGCACCCAAAGAATACTAAACGACACTCACCTGCCCGACAGATTAACGTTACCCGCAAAATAATATTACGGCTGGCAGTACACACTACAAAGTTACTACGCCAGCATGCTATTGTCCGAGAGATCAACGCTATAAGTTAGATAGAGAAACACTTAAATTGTCCTTATCTCCGTCGATTATGATCGCGCGCTGGGTGCTGCAGCCCTACAATAATATACGAACACACACAAACGTATACGGACATGTTGATGCGCCTGTGATAAAACGGAAGAATAGAATTCATCATCTACAGATTTCTATAAACCAATTTCTCCATTCTTCCAAAATCCTCTTTTATATTTAGCGACCTTTCCGCATCCGGGCAGTTGTTTACACACTCGTAGAATAGAATAACAATAAATATAGATACAGACACGTCATTGCATACAAACTGCTTAGTTTGTCGCGGGGTTTATTTGTACGAGCAGTCAATATTGCTCATAGTACGCGCAGAGATAACAGTCGGGTGTAAGTCGGCGAGATTACGGCATTCCCAAGCAAATAAGCGCTTCGTATCCAACGATCTCTATGTACTACTAGGTGGAGCGTTCCAAACAATCGCTCTGTTCCACGCCAGCAGCCACAACTCTTTCACATTCACAATGAAACTTGTGCAGTTACTACGCAGAACATTTAATTATTACTAAATATTAACATTATTTGACCGTGGCGTCAATATTTAGTAATAATTAAATGTTATGCTTAGTAACTGCACAAGTTTCATTGTGAATGTGAAAGAGAAACGTGAATGGAACGCTCCATCTAGTAGTACATAGAGATCGTTGTTCGTATCACGCGGATGTCGCACTCGATGTCTGAACACCGCTCGGTGGCCACTTATTATTGGTGTAGGTATTCTGACATTTGGGCGATATTACCTACATTAGTGACCCTAGTGGTATAAACTTGTTATAAGCAATCGGAATAGCTTAAGTTCTTGACGTCACATTAAAAAAAGAAGTTGATATGTTGTTGTATATAACATGGATATGCAGGTACATTATATTATAATAATCAATGATCGGATGCCTGTCCGCTAGTTTGTTGGATGGACTTCACATCGCCATAGAATTTCTTTTGCATAGGTTTAAATAAATATGTCAGACATTCCCACCAATTATCCAGTCCTAAACTAGGCAGAGCCTGTGGTATGGTTACTAGATAACGGATAGACATACTTAAATACATATATAAACATCCAAGACTTGGGTACTCATATCCATCATACGAACATTTGCCCCTAGCGGGATTAGAACCCGCAACCTCCGGCGTGGCAGTCCGAGAGCTACCCGTTCCGCCACGGAGGTCGTTTCCTTACGATGTTTTCCTTTAACGAAAATCCTGTGGTACTTTTTTTTTCGAATTAAAATATCTCACATTTGTTACACATATTTGACGAACTTACGAACATTTTCTGTATCATACATAACATAAGAATTTTTTTTTACAGAAAACGTTTAATTACCAATAAAATCTTATATATATATTTAAGTTGTCCACGCGGACGAAGTCGCGGGCAACAGCTAGTAGGTCATAAATTGTGAGTGTATGACGCTTGGAAAAAAAATCATAGCTGCAAAGGCAACATGGCCGACCACATAAATAGTTGGATATGTTACCCCAGGTCGTCTCAAGTAATAACGCGCGCAATCTGCCCCCCGCCCGCCCCGCCCGCCCCGCCCGGTCCCCAAACACATTCCGCTCTACGACGATATCGTCGGCGACAAAAACCCTTCGCTCAATTTTTTCTCATAGAGAAATGGGAGGAAAATGTTTTGTAGACACAACGTTTGAGATGAGTTTGAGTGCGCCACATATTTGTGCTGGGATAAAGTATGCCGAGCTCTATTTACACTGGGTACCTACACTTCCCGCCCCCGCCCCCGCACATTCTGATAAATAATAAACTATTCGTGCTATAGTACCCACACGTAGAGAGAACCATCTTTACCAGCTTCGTAATGAACCACTCAGCTGCGGAGTACCGTCGCGAATGTTAATTTGGGCCCATCATCAGCCTAAATACGTCCACTGCTGGACATAGGCCTCCCCAATAGAACATCACTTTTGGTTAGATGTCCATTGGGGGATTTGCCATAATCACCACGCTTGGCAGGCGGATTGGTGATCGCAGTAATGATCTTAACATACACACACAGGAGAACGCTGCTGCCCGTCCATAGTGCAATCACTTAGACACCCACGGGAAAAATAGGAGTGGCCCTATTCTAAGCCGGGAGCCACACGACAACGGAGCTCATTTTGCAGAAATTTTCTTAGAACATTCATTTGCAAGGTCGACTTTCTCAACCAAATTGCATCTCTAATAACTAATTATAAATCCAGTAATCATAAGTTCCAGTTTTATCAAATTGGGAAAAGTCGTTTATACTCTTATACGTTATAAAACATCAATCAGGCCTCCCCAACCCGTCTGGCCAGCGCGGGGAGTGTAGGCCAAATCCTCCGTCTGCCTCCGGTAGTAGAGAGAGGGTTGTGCTCCTGCAGTGGAGACAAAAATAACCGGATGATGATTTATACTCTTAATGTAAAAAGATAAAACTATTATTTCTGTTTGTCATTTCCTGCAAATCAAGGATCAAGTATTAAATATACTTGATCTCAGGTGCAAATAGTACATTTAGGTTAAGAAACCTCATATCCATTGTGAAGAGAGAGAGAAGAATACACTCCTCGATTAGACGTACTTACTACAAAAATATAGATTGTGCATCGCATCGACAACTCAGAATGTCACCAGGCATTCGCTCTGATCGGTATAAGCTTACTGTAGAATATTAAACTTTAGATGGGTTTCAAATTAGAGTGTGTACCTCCTTGGCAAACAAAATGTATACAAAGAGAGATAATTTTTTGCCAACGATCTCTATGTACTACTAGATGGAGCCTTCCAAACAATCGCTCTGTTCCACGCAAGTAGCCACAACTCTTTCACATTCACTTTGAAACTTGTGCAGTTACTACTCAGAACATTTAATTGTTTACTAAATGTTGACATTATTTAACCGTAGCGTCAATATTTAGTCATAATTAAATGTTCTGCGTAGTAAGTGCACAAGTTTCATTGTGAATGTGAAAGAGTTGTGGCTACTTGCGTGGAACAGAGCGATTGTTTGGAACGCTCCATGTATACATAGAGATCATTGTTTTTTGCTAGATTTTGTTGCTACGTGCGGAGCTGCGTCGAGTATAAATGTAAATATGCGATCCTAAAAACATATACCTACCTGCCTTCGGTATCAAGAACATCATCCCCTACCACAAAACATATTTAAATGGAAATAAAGAAGAAAATACTTTTTTGGTGTTTTTTACTAGAAACTCGCTCGCGTGGACAGAATTAAATAAAGTTGAAACTTATTAACCGTTAATTCCCCCTTCCCCATTTTATGGCTAATTTTTTTACCCCTTGGGTTACATTATTGAAGGATTTTGGGTTAAAATATTGCCTACACTTGGAAGATCACTTCCTATGTCATGCGTTCCTATATTCCAATTTCCCACTGTTTGCAATGTGTGTGGGCAGTTTGCCAAGAGCGTGGTTTATCAGTTCAATGAAACGTTATAACGCTGGCTGCGGCGAGCGGGCGGCGCGGGCGGGGGGGGGGGGGGGGGGGGGGGATACAAATTGGTCATAAATCATAATATAAAAGTTCCATCTATTCAGCTATACACAATTAAAATACTACACTACACACCTAAAATAGCATGCAAATATAAGACTTAAAGCTAGGTAAAGACTAGAAAACTAACTTTCTAGGAATTCTTTTACACTGTAAAATGTTGACTTGCGCAACCATTCCCTTAATCTATAAGTCATTTGCTTTAGAGGTAAGCTCTTAATGGATTCGGGCACTTTATTAAATATGTTTATACACATAGAATACGAATGTTTGTGGTACAGAGCTAGCCTTGGGACATGATCCAATTCAAGTCTATCACCCTGTCTAGTGTTTCTGGGATACACCTCGTTGGCTGTTTTAAAAAATGATTGGTGGCATTTAACGAATTTACATAGGAGGTTTTATGTCCCGCAGGTTTAGAAATTAGTTACTAAATGGTATGACGGAGTCCCATTCTGTAACTGGCTTCGAACTGGGAAATCGCATTTCCCATTTCGTAGCCAGTAAAAAATTAGTTACTAAATGGGACGAAGGAGTTACGAAATGGGACGAAAGGTATATTATTTGGTTGCTGTTAGACAGTGCCACTTTAAAGTAGCTTAATTTTATTATGTAGCAACTGGACCTTCTCTGCCATGTATTAAAAATATTCAATTATTTACCGAAACATATAAAGCTAATAAAAAAATATGTGTCTGTGTATGTATTTGTATATATTGTATGATCTGAAAATCGATGTATAAATTATTTATTTATTGTTCTATATTTATATAAATATGTAAAAAGATACATACATAATAATAAGTTTGTTTTCTTTCTCTCAGCTATGAGTTTGTTGTCCGCAGTACGTTTACCTACTGACAATATGAATATTACCCGGGCGCAGGTACTCGTGGTTACGGGACTATATTTTCGGGTTATGGTGATGGAGATGTTTATGCTTTATGTAGAGCTGTAAACTTTTTACGATTTTTCTTTACGGTAAGTATTACAAGTCAATCAGACCTACGCGTTGACTTGCTCGTTAAATGAATACTTTTGTGTGGGGCGAATCCTACGGCGGTAGCATGAACAATTTCATCGTCATAAAGTCTATTTTTTTTATACTTTATTGTACACAAATATAAGTCACACAACTAACTAAAACACAAGAGGTACAAAGGTACTTAACTCTGTAAGAGTTTTCTTCCAGTAAACCTTTGGGTGAAAGAGAAAAGCAAAGCAGATAGGCAGACAGCAGTGCACATTATAGTGAGAATAAGTAGTGAGAAAAAAATCTTACATTTAAGATAGCAATTAGAATAATTTAAATTTACTTATTACTATCTATATAAATCTATACATATAATAAAAGAGTAGAAAAAACAAAAGAAAAGCGAATCTGTACATTGAAGTTAAAAAATAATATTTCACTGCCCGGACGTTACTTAAGACCAGTAGAGTCCAAAAATATAATAAAAAAATTTCGTGTCTGTCTGTATGTATGTACGGGCTAATCTTGGAAACCACTGAACAGAATTTGACGGCGTTTTCACTGTTTAATAGCTTTGAGTTCGGGGCACAATCTGGTATAAGTTATATCTCAATAAAATGTCAGGAGGGTGATCTAAAAGTTGACCTCTCATTTCATATCATTTGTATGAAAGTTTAGTTCAACATTACTGGTACTTGCAAGAACTTGACAGAAAGTGACAGAGATGTTTTAGTATGAACCCTGTTACCCGCTTACTAATTGCGACCAATAACAATAACTGATACGCCAGTGACAAGGTATCAGTAAGAATAACAACAGTTACTATGGCGGCTAGTCTCAGTTAGCTGTATTTCGGCGTAATGGGGCTTTAAGTACCCACTAATATCGCCTCGTTGGCCTAGTGGATTGGTCGTTGGAGCGTCAGAGGCCGTGGGTTCGATTCCTATTGAGGACAGACAACTTTGTACAACTTTGTTTGCCGTGTGGTTTCCGGTAGAGCAGAATAGGACCACTCCAACTCTTCCCGTGGATGTCGTACAAGGCGACTAAGGGAATACATTATAAAACGTCAATCAGCCCTCCCCAACCCGTCTGGCCAGCGCGGGGAGTGTAGGCCAAATCCTCTGTCTGTCTCCGGCAGATGAGAGAGAGTTGTGCTCCTGCAGTGGAGACAAAAATAACCTGATGATGATGATGATGAACTTGTACAATTTGTACAAGTTGGTCCCGGTTCGGATGTTATATTTGTGAATATCCTAGTTTGGGATTAGACAAGTGTATTTTATATGTATGTATATATGGCATATTTATTATTATTATTTATTTATTTACTAATACCAACCAATTACAATAAGTGATACGCCAAGGGTACCAAAAGGCCCGCAGAAAAGGCCCATAACGCCGAAAATACAGCTAACTGAGATTAGCAGCCATGGTAACTAAGGCAAGGCGATAACTCGTATCTTTTCATTGGCGAATCAGTTATTGTCATCACGCTTTGAATAAATCTTACATTTAGTTTAAGTTCTGTTTACCGATTCCTTTCTATTCTTAATACAGAAATGACACCTAAATTTAAACTTTGTTGTCAAACAATTAAACATAATTTTCCATTCAGCAGTCTTTAGACAAGTTGAGGGAATGAATTTGAAAACAAAATAACTTTTTCATTCTGCCAATGACAGTGTTTCTGATTGCCTCGGGTTGGTGAGCATTCTTAAATTAAAACAAACTGAGTGTGAAACTATTTAAGTTTAGTGAAACTGTTGTGGAAGGTGCTCCTGAGCGTCTTCCGCGATGTTGTTGATGTCAGGAATCGAACCCGTGCAGATGAATGATAGTGAAGAATGCGTGAGAAGGAAGAGTGAAGCTTGATAGAAGAAGAATGCGGCAATAGGATAGAATGGTTTTATATTTAAATGAACAATGAAAGCAAAGCACTATTATGAATGTAAACAATATAAAGCAATTGCGCGTTGACTGACTGGCCGAAGCAAAGCGAGTGAACAACTTCATGGCGGTCGGCAACCTGTTGCGCGGAGCCCGAGAGGGCCGCGCGGGCGCGCGGGGTGCGCGCGCGCAGAGGGGCGCACTTCATACAGCCGTGCTAATCACGTGATCACCTGGTGATGTCACGATAATGTCGCTTGGTACAAGCTCATAAGAGGTAGCGGATATGAGTCGCTACAAGTACTCCCCCACCGAGACCGTAACTACGGTTGATAGTAATCTGGGCGTCTCACAACGCGCCCACTTCTTGTTCTTGTCTCAGGAACTTGATTTTCAGTCAGTGCTTGTATTGGTGTGTGCGTGTCATCTCTAGCAACATATGCTGGTTTTAGGCGATCAATCGTCACTGTGAGCTCTTTTCCTTGCACATCTATGTCAAATGTCTTTGACCCTCTTCGTATCACCTTATATGGACCTAGATAAGCAGCCTGAAGTGGTCTGCGGGCTGGACCTTGGCGAAGGAAAATGTGTGTCGTTGTGCTCAGGTCTTTAGGTAAATAAAATGGTCGTGTGGAATGCCACGAAGTTGGCTGTGGAGCTAGTTTATTCATATGATATCGCAATCTACTTGAAAAATCAGCAAAGTCTGTTGTCGCGTCCGTTGTGGGCGTAAAGAATTGTCCAGGTAGGCGTAATGGCTCGCCGTAGACAAGTTCTGCTGTAGATGCTTGTAAATCCTCTTTCCACGCACTGCGGATGCCGAGGAGCACCAGGGGTAGTGCCTCTGTCCACTGCGTGGTGGCGTAGCACGTGATGGCAGCTTTTAATTGACGGTGTAGTCTTTCTACGAGACCATTGGCTGCTGGGTGATAAGCTGTGGTGGTGTGATGGGATGCCCCCATTAGTGCTGCGACAGCCTTGAAAAGTTGCGATTCGAATTGTCGGCCACGATCAGTTGTGATGTGTTCGGGACAGCCGAATCGGGAGATCCACCCAGCGATGAAAGTGGTTGCGCAGGTATCTGCCGTGATGTCTTGAAGAGGGTACGCCTCAGGCCAACGAGTAAAGCGGTCGACTATGGTGAGGCAGTACCTATACCCATGAGAAAGCGGTAATGGACCTATAATGTCCATGTGGACATGGCGAAAACGAGCTGAAGGCAGTTTGAATTCTAAAAGTGGAGCTGACGTGTGTCTGTGTACTTTGCTGCGTTGACACTGTTGACATTCTTTTGCCCATTGTCGACAGTCTTTTCTTACGCCCGGCCACAGGAATCGTTGTGTTACCAATCGTACAGTAGCTTTTGTACCTGGATGGCTGAGACTGTGTAGACTGTCAAAAACTTGTCGGCGAAATTCTGATGTGAGAAATGGTCTTGGCTCACCTGTTGAAGTGTCACAATACACATGCATATCTGAGAATGGAGTCCTGACTTTTTTCAGTTGCAGAGTCGAACTATTTTGAAGAAGGTCCATAAGCTCTGCGTCGTTTTCCTGGGCACGCGATAAAGACTGGTAGTCTAAAGGCATGGATGAGAGTTCTTCAACACGAGATAGTGTGTCGGCTACGGTGTTTTCTTTTCCGGCCACAAATTTAATGTCTGTGCTGAACTGTCCTATAAAATCCAAGTATCTGAATTGGCGAGGCGAACACTTGTCTCGACGTGTGCTAAAGGCAAACGTGAGAGGTTTGTGGTCCGTATAAATTGTGAAAGTCCGTGCTTCCACCATGTATCTAAAGTAGCGTATCGCTTCGTAAATTGCCAGCAGTTCGCGGTCATAAGGGCTATATTTTTTTTGTGACGAACTTAACTTCCTGGAGAAGAACGCCAAAGGTTGCCAGGCATTTCTTTTGCGTTGCTGAAGTACTGCTCCGATTGATGTATCTGAGGCATCGGTCTGTATAGCAAGTTCGGCTTTTGGGTCAGGATGTGCTAGGAGCGTGGCTTGAGAAAGACTGGACTTGCAACTTTCGAAAGCTTTCAGAAGTTCAGGCTTCATTTCAATGGGCTGCGAACCTTTTCTCTGTGGACCAGCTAGAAGAGAGTTCAGTGGCGCCTGTACTGCTGCTGCTCGTACAAGAAAACGGCGATAGAAGTTCATCATTCCTAGAAATCGTCTCAACTCTTTGATAGTCTTTGGCGTAGGAAAATCCCTGATTGCCTGTACCTTCGATTCTAAGGGTCGGACTCCTGATGCAGATACAGTGTAACCCAAGAATGTTACCTCTGGTTGTCCAAAAACACATTTGGAGCTATTGATCAGCACTCCGTACTCCTTCAGCTTTTGGAACAGTTGTCTTAGGTGCTGTTGATGCTGAATTTCAGACTCTGAGTATATTAAAATATCATCTATGTATCCATAGCAGAAGTCCAGGCCCCGCAGGACTTCATCGATAAATCGCTGGAAGGTCTGAGCGGCATTTCGAAGTCCAAACGTCATGTATGGGAATTCGAACATACCGAAAGGGGTTGTAATGGCAGTTTTAGTTATGTCGCTATCAAAGACAGGTATCTGGTTGTATGCCTTGACTAAATCTACGGTGCTGAAAATCTTCTTACCTGCCAACTGGTAAGCAAAGTCTTGAATATGGGGAACTGGGTACCTGTCTGGAATTGTACGTGCGTTCAATGCTCTATAATCCCCACACGGTCGCCAGCCGTCATTTTTCTTACGAGCCAGGTGCAACGGAGAAGACCATGCGCTCTCCGATCTCCGGGCTGTGCCATTCTGCAGCATGTCATTAAATTCCTTCTTTGCGATTAACAGTCTCTCTGGATGTAAGCGGCGTGGGCGACTGGACACCGGAGGTCCTGGTATAGTTTTTATATGGTGTACCGTGTTGTGCTTAGGAGTACCAGGCTTACCAGCTGGTCGGGTGACTTCCGGATACTCTCTCAGAATGCGGTGATAAGGTGTGTTATCAATGGTAGTACGTACAGATGATATAGCTTCAGTGGAGTTTTGATGTGATGCGGCTACGGAAAATGATGTGACACCGTCAACGAGACGTTGGTTGCGGCAGTCAACTAGAAGATTGTAAAAACCTAAAAAGTCGACTCCAATTATTGGTTTCGAGACGTCGGCGATGATAAAACGCCACTCGAATGAACGTCGTAAGCCTAAATCAAGGTGGAGGTTAATAAAACCATATGTGGCTATTACTGTACCATTTGCCGCGAATAAATCATACTTCGTCTTTGAACGTGGTGGCACCCGAACGGCTGACCGTGGAAAGACGCATAGGTCTGATCCCGTGTCGATGAGATATTGAGTCTTCGTCTTCTGGTCAGTAATGAACAGGCGGCCGATTGATATAGGGCAGGCGCTTGCGGCCACTAATGGCTGCCCTTGGAGTTTTCCGAGTCAAAGTTGCATGGGGAGGAACAGTTCTTTGCCTTGGATCCAAAATGAAAATGATACCAACAATGAGGGTGTCCTTCTGGGCGTTCTCTGGAACGTGATCGTTGTCTCGCGTGCGATTTGTATGTGGGCCCTCGGTTATATCTTGCACTTCTATTGAAACGTGGCTGTCTTTGCACCTTCATCAGAGCTTCCACATGCTGTGTTAGTTCTGTTACTCTCGATTCCAATGAAGTAGCTGTCAAATTTGTGGATGTACTTGCAACTTGTGAGGGTGGTTGTCCAATGTCGTTTACTTTATCTGCTAAATCTGCCACGTCCTCGAGGTCTTGGTGTTGTTGCGCTGCGACAATGGACTGCACGTTGTGTGGTAATCTACTCATCCAAACAGTACGAATAAAGTCCTTAGGCACATCTGGGCCAGCTAAGTCACGCAGATGCCTTAGAAATTGGCTTGGTTTGCGGTCTCCCAGCTCCTCGTGCGTCATGAGCTGTAAAATCTTCTTTTCGCGTGAGCTACAGACCCGTTTGAGTAATTCTGATTTTAATTTATCGTACTTGCCTGTCGCTGGTGGGTTGCAGATGATGTCTTTCACCACCTTGGCATACTCCTGATCCAACTGTGCGGAGACGAAATGAAATTTGGTAGTGTCGCTTGTGATGCTCGCCAGCGTGAATTGGCTTTCTATTTGTGCAAACCATAGCTCGGGCTCTTCAGGCCAAAATGGTGGTACGCGCACACCTACTCGGCAAACCTCACTTACGTTTAATTCGCTTCCGCTTATGTTTGGACCACCGCCCAATTCGTTGTTTCTCGAACCGGTTGTGTTGCTGACGTCCGCAGGGGTATCGTTACCGTCTCCATCCATTTTCAGGTTGCTGATGTCCAGCGTCGGGGTCACCAGTGTGGAAGGTGCTCCTGAGCGTCTTCCGCGATGTTGTTGATGTCAGGAATCGAACCCGTGCAGATGAATGATAGTGAAGAATGCGTGAGAAGGAAGAGTGAAGCTTGATAGAAGAAGAATGCGGCAATAGGATAGAATGGTTTTATATTTAAATGAACAATGAAAGCAAAGCACTATTATGAATGTAAACAATATAAAGCAATTGCGCGTTGACTGACTGGCCGAAGCAAAGCGAGTGAACAACTTCATGGCGGTCGGCAACCTGTTGCGCGGAGCCCGAGAGGGCCGCGCGGGCGCGCGGGGTGCGCGCGCGCAGAGGGGCGCACTTCATACAGCCGTGCTAATCACGTGATCACCTGGTGATGTCACGATAATGTCGCTTGGTACAAGCTCATAAGAGGTAGCGGATATGAGTCGCTACACTGTTAAGTAATTTTTATTCCCATATTCATATTACTTATTGTTTAAGTTAATAGGTCTCATCTTTTATTAATGTTGTTTTGAGAGAAAAAATTGTGGCATGCTTATTTACATTAGAATTATCAGTTTATTACGAATGCCATTTCTAAAAGCGAAAACTTGAATTGGTTTTCTTTTCATCATCATCAGCCTATATACGTCCACTGCTGAACATAAGCCTCCCCAATAGAATGCCTCTTTTGGTGGGCTGTCTTTTGGGGGATTTGCCAAAATCACCACGCTCGGCAGACGGATTGGTGATCGCAGTAATGATCTTAATATACCCAGGTGAACTCTGCTGCCCGTTCTTGGTGCAATCCCTTAGTGCAACCTACGGGAAGATTTGGGGTGGCCCTATTCCAAGCCAGGAACCACACGGCACGGTTTTCTTTTACTATATATGCAATATAAGTAGGTTACATCACGTATTAAAAATAAGTCGCCGTGCTGGACAAAGTCTAAAGCTGTTTCAAGCAAAGCTACGGGCGAAGGCTAGTATAAAATAGAGGTGTTTTACAAAAGGCTGAGCGAGCCACTTTGTCGGTGGAGGAGCCGGCTGGCTGTAGGTAATCAATCAGAACAAAGGCGGGCGAGATGTCGCATTAAGGGCCTTTCAACTTTCAATCATTCCACTGGACCAGATTTATTGGCATCGACTAGAGGGGGACAGGGAGGGGGAAGGGGGATAAATGGCCATCGGACTAGTGTTAGACGAGCGATTTACGAGTAGATACTATCATTATCAGTCTAGACTCAAACATTCCAAGGAAAACGTCAAGTTCAGTTGGTTCTGTTTTTTTTATATACCTATTCTTTATTGAATATATTAAAAAAACTAATAAAAACATACATACATACATACATAATGCCCACGCCTTGGTCCCAGAGGGGTAGGCACAGACGATGGATCGCTACTTTGCGCGATCCTGACACTCACATTCATCAACCTTTTCATGCACCTCCTTTTATTCTTCTCACTGCGGACCCCAGCCTTTTTGAGGACGTTACTAATTTGATCCTTGAATGTCTTCCTAGGACGACCTCTAGCTCTACAAATAAAAACAATTATGATATTTTGTGAACAAAGACGTGCTTATCTCTATAGATATATCTTACAGAGTTTCGTATAAATATGTTGAGGATTTTCAAGTACTTAACGTCGCTCCTCTTTAATAGATTTAGACGAAAGCGGCGTTACTGAGACATATCGAAAATACAAAGCACGGATCAATAACTAACAATAACTTTTCCCTTTGACTCTAGTGTTGTTATAAAACATAAATAAAAGGATATTTCGTTAGTTTCACGTATATTTTAATTTAAACTATAATTGACGTGCGTCCCACACGAACGATGTTGTAAAAGGGATTCAATGAATGAATCGTTAAATACAATACAGATTATAAAATTTTCAACTTTAGTTCGTTCCGAACACTAGAATTCTATGAAAATTACTACAGACTCGTAACTAACTGAACAATTAGAACAACCAATTATTGAATTCTATGAAACTAAATTGCAATTTCCTTGCAATTTGTTTCTTAATTTCACATTCATAAGGTTGTCGAAGTAAACAGTCGTTCTTATACCGTGTATTACGACCTGAACACAACATCGATTGGCAAATCAAACTATTCATAGCACTTTTGTGATCTCGAGAACGGCACAGTTAGTTTCTCAACGTGACGCGAATGAATTGCGAAGCTTGTATAAATTTCATAAGAAGCTCCCCCCCCCCCCCCCCTTCTTACCCCATCTCCCCACTCCCCCCTCGAATGTCGCATTACGGTTGTAGCTCTTAATTGGAGGTGAAGAAAATATTAGCTGTGGGTGTACAAAGGAGAGGCGAGCGCGGTGGACGCAGGCGGCGGCGTCGTTCCTTTCCGTCGTACATTCACTGCCCTTTATTTTATTTGATTCTCTTTCCATCCCGTTGCCAGTTCGCTCACGTCCTTGGGAATGATATGGATATTTTTCCACTTACATGATGGCACAGTTTTTCTAAGTTATTGTTGTACAGTCGGCCTCGGGTTGCTCTGTACCACCTGACAGCGGCATTTTAGATTGTGCATTTGACAGATTTTGAATTAATTTCCTATTTGGTAGCCTGTTACGAAATTTGGTTACCATTTTGGACCAAATTTCGTAACAGAAAGGACTTTAGCGAGTGGCCCATTTCAAATATAAAATTACAAAGTATTTTAACACGTACATGATGAAATTATAAGGGTTTTAGCAACGATCTCTATGTACTACTAGATGGAGCGTTCCAAACAATCGCTCTGTTCCACGCAAGTAGCCACAACTCTTTCACATTCACTTTGAAACTTGTGCAGTAACTGCATTTTACTAAATATTGACATTATTTAACCGTAGCGTCAATATTTAGTAATAATTAAATGTTCTGCGTAGTAACTGCACAAGTTTCATTGTGAATGTGAAAGAGTTGTGGCTACTTGCGTGGAACAGAGCGATTGTTTGGAACGCTCCATCTAGTAGTACATAGATATTGTTGGGTTTTAGGGTGAAATTCCAGAAGACGACATTTTAAGAAGAGTATTCTTTTTAAAATCATCATCATCATTATGTCAGCCCTTAGCCGTCCACTGGTGGACATAGGACACAGGCCTTCCCCAATGAAGACCACCACATCCGGTTCCCCGGCCTCCGCATGCAATGAACGCCACTACATCCGCCCACCGCATCCAGCCGCTTCCGGCCACCTTCTTCAAGTCGTCTTTTAACATAGTGATATGTAGTCCTCGTTGCCTCGGAAGTCTTTTCACTGACAGGCAGTGGTGATCTGGTGATGGACTACACGTTACAATTAACTTGTCATTATAAAACTCTCGGAAGGTAACAATTTAAATAAGTTGTCGCAAAAGAGTTGTTTTCAAAAGCCTTGAAAGATCTAAATGGGGTCTTCCCGGATTGGAATAGCGCCAGCCCCAATCTTCCCTCAGGCATCGTTAACCACCTGTGTATGTTAAGGTCGTTACTGCAATCACCGATCCGCCTGCAAGCGCGGTGATTATGGCAAATCCCCCAATGGACAGCATTAATGAAAGGTCATTATATTGGAAGCATTTGTCTGGCTCGCGCGTGACAAAACGCCGGCGTCCTTATCGCGGTCGGAGCGTCATGAATGCGACCCTCGTCCTATCTCCCGCAAAAGCCCGAATCAGAACCCACCAGATTTATCTCTACAGATCAAAAATAGCGCCTTTATACCGAGACGCGAGCCACTCAGAGAGCTTAATCGTTTTTCCGGGAACCCATTGAAGTACAGCGCTGATAAATTATTTTTAGTTCTGCCGGGGATCGGTGCTCAGTGTATAGATATCGAACCACAAACAGAGTTAACGAGAGTTACGAACTACGTGCAAACAAAACCAACTAATCTTGTAGCAGCGAACAAAATTAACGAGTTTGAGGAACACAGAACACTTAGGGACAATAGAGCCGCGGCGAGAGTAAACAAGGTAAGTTGCCGGCCGGTCCGGCGGGAAACAACAACGGAAAAGCTTGCGAGACTCTCGGCCGAGAGCCAGGAACTAGACCAGCGGGACTGCGACAAACGGACGCATAAACTTGTTTAAACTCTTAAAGGACCGCCGCAGCTACATTAAGCCGCGTAAAAGTGGCTAAAAGTCTTATGGACACAATCACATCGGCGTACAAGACGTCATTGCAGCGTATTTGAAGATTTTGTCTAGAGATAATCATGGTATAATCTTTTGGCATAACTGTATTTTAAACTGCGGTGTGGAAGGTTCGCGTCAAACAATATCTATACCTATAATAAAACTGTAACTGATTAATATCTGTACATGGGAGATATTCGATTGTTTGGAACGCTGGAATTGTAGAAAAATGTGTATGAGGGGTCCTTTATAGGGCCAATAGAAGCCAGAATAACTGTTTTTAGAATTTTTGTCTGTCTGTCTTTCTGTCTGTCTTTCTGTCTGTCTTTCTGTCTGTCTGTATGTATGTATGTTTGTTACCTCATCACGCAAAAACTACTGAATAAAATTTGATGCAGTCTTCACAGTTGTCTTGCTGGAGGTCTAACTTAAAACCTGGTGCATGTTTCATCTTGATACACCACCTAGAACCTGAGATATTAATCTGGGAGCGGGCGAAGGAACGGGAGCCGCGGGCACTGCTAGTCAATAATATAACTTTACATCTCTCATATTTGGTAAGCAGGTCCTTATTACCCCCAAATGGGGATTGTAGGTGACCAATTAGCGCTCTAGGGTAATAATGTAGCTAGAAAAGCCCTAGGGCGGTAAGTAATTAAAAAAAAACTCTTCACTCTTTCAAAAAGTTCGCGTACATCTAACCATCATACTGGCAATAGACATCATGCATTCAGCCCAATGACAAAAGAGGTCGCTTCGCTATTCAGCCTTGTCTTCGTATCAGTATAATAGTCATCAATTTTAAATATCGAACGGCGAATTTCCATTTCGTTCTTGAAAAAAATAATTAAAAAAAAAGATGAAAAAAGGCGGGAATAGAAATCTTTTACTTTAAATAACTAATAAAAAGTTTTATTCTTGTAATTCCGGTTTTTTTTCTACTTACCTCACAATCGAGATGTAAAGCAGAGTAGTTAGCTCGGGTGTAAGCATCAATTGCACCCTCGAACTATAGACGCCCTCGCTGCGCTAGTGCGCCTAAATATGTCGGGCTGCAATTGATGCCTTACAGCCCTTGGCTACTAATCTACTATTTATTCAGATTACAATATTTTTACAAACTTATAACTATGTTATAAATTTATCTTGTTTCACCTGCAATACTCTGTCGCTATGTCTTTCTTATTTTCCTTCAGAAAGGTTGCCTGGAAGAGATCGCTTTAAGCGATAAGGCCGCCTTTGTACACATTCCAAAAATCTGTACCTATTTTATTGTTATCCTTAATTTGTGTGCAATAAAGAGTTTATCTATCTATCTATGTTATTACAATGAATTAACAGACAATCATCACCTTAGTACATCAATGACTATGCCCATACATCTATTTAGTATGGGACAGTCAATTTTTCCAGCAATAACACTTAGTCCATTCTCTTCTGTGTCATTCATAAAACATCGCGATGCTTCTGACGTTTGCACCGCGGCAGCTGTAATTACGTCACATTACCGCATGATGCGAGGCAGGTGAGAGATTACGGAGCCATATTAAACACGCTACGTGCGCGCTACTTTTCATCACATTATTAATCCAATAAATAGCCCACTCAATACAATAGTGGCACATCTCAAAAATTGGGCTACTGCAATTTAAGTTTTAATAGTAAAGATATACTAACTAAATGCCTAAAACCTTCAACTTATGACGAGACTGAGGACTTCTGGACATATATTGCATAAAATGTGTGCAATGTATGTTAATATAAGTACATATTTACTCTTACTACATCTGTCTTACATATCGTATCTTATGGTATCACACATTTATATATATACATACATACATATATATCATGCACACACACACACACCACTCACACAAGTTGATTAAATTTATATACAGGATGTTACTTTGCATTCTTGCCATATTTACAGAGGTAACTATATTACTGATACTAAACACAAATCAATAAAAAAAATCATGACGTAATTTTTTTTTTTTTGGTTTGGATTATTTTATTTTATCGACAATCTGTTAAGCACACCACTAATTATCGTAATGCATGCACATCACTTTTATCATTCGTAAGATCACGACATGACATAGACTCTTTATGCTAATCTTGTCTCTTTATTCAATGATATTATTTGGTTGTCAACTGCTGTCATTATTCTCAAAAATATTGTTGTAAAAATGACTGAAGCGTATTCAAATATTTAATTAGTAGAAATGGTGCGCTTGTACGCAATAAGTGGTAACAGTTTGCGACAAGCCGTAGAAATGTTTGTGGAAATGTTTCCTAACCAACCGAGGCCGACCCGTCAGGTGATGCTTGCAGAGACTTAGAGAGCATGTCACGCAGAGACTTAGAGACCATCGCCGGTTCCACGCTCAAGCTCGAGGCAGCGTAGGACTCTCAGTCGAATTGCAAGAGTCAATTCTCGAGTACCTTGAAAGAGAGCCTCGTGCCAGTACCCGGGAAGCAGGCCGTTACTTCGGTGTGAGCCACAAGACAGTGTGGAAACTTTTGAAAAGTGAATAACAACGTCCGTTTCACTTTCGGAAAGTCCAAGATCTGCTCCCTCAAGATAACGCCTCACGGAGTACATTTTGTCACTGGCTACTGGACAACCGACATGTCAACATCTTGTGGACTGACGAAAGCCGGTTTACGAGAGTTGGAATTTTTAACATCCATAACGAGCACTGGTGGTCACATCGTGATCACAATCCTCGAAAAATTAAGCGAGACTCGTTTCAACACCGCTTTAGTCTCAATCGACGGGAATTTACTGGGCTCTTATTTCATCCACCACGGTTTCCGGACTATTCCTCCGATGGACTATTATTTTTGGAGTGACGTGAAACGCTTGGTATACTCAGAGTAGATAGACAGTGTAAATGTGTTACGCGAAAGGATTGTTTCAGCGTTCGAAACAGTGAAACAAAACGTTTATGTGTTGCGAAAACTAAAGCGAAATTCGCTTCGCCGTGCTAGACTGTGCCTTCATCAAAACGGAGGACATTTTGAACAATTGCTTCTCAGCACGTAAATTTTGTAAGTATGAACTTGTAAATAACCAATTAATTGTACATTTACAAATTAAAAATTATAATTTTTAAATCTTATTAGATGATTTTAGCTTTTTAACTAGGTACGCCAAAAATACCTAATTTATTACTTTGCAAAGAAATGGACAACAATGTAATGATATTAAATTAGGCATTGTTGGCGGTAAAGTAGGAAGGAAAATCTGAAATCAATTCATTTACACGCCAGGCCTGGCCACGCCCACATTGGTTTATTCCTATTGCGCCTGTTGAATGTGCGAGAAAAAATTGGTTTATTCCTATGTGTACTGCAAAACAAAGTTTACTAAAAACTTAGGGTGCTTTATTTATGAGAGTCTCTAGTTTATCTAAAATAATAGGTAATGTTCTCTACTATTAGCTCTGTGAATATGGCAAGAATGCAAAGTAGCACCGTGTATAATAAGATATAAGTATGGAAGAGCGAGGTCCTCTGGCACAGACATTTTTATGTCTAAAAGAGGGCCCCAACTATCCTCTGTAACCCCCTAAGTTTCTGTAATAAACATTTTTTTGTATTTTTTTTTTGTATTTAAGATCAAATTTTGAATCTTAGTGTCATACTCTATGTTACGCAACAAAGACACCTAAGTTACTACTTGTTCTTTTCAGTAGATCGCGTTAGTTGTCTTTGTTGCGTAACATAGAGTATGACATTAAGATTCAAAATTTGACATTAAATTGCAGAAGCCCAATTTTTGAGATGTATCACTATTGTATTGAGTGGGCGAAACACCATGATGTTAAAAATACTCAAAGTACCGAGCGCTTTGACGGCGTCTTTAATTGGAATACAAATTACTGGTGTACAGGCACAGCGACGTCTCTTTGAGACGCTACGAACTTTGACGTTGAGTCCAAAACGGCTTTGAAGGCTTGCGTGGTATGCTATTAAAATTTAATCATACACATGGGAAGCAGACTCGTAATTAATTTCAGATAAAGATATACAAGTACGGTGTGACATGGTATTAAATTTGCGGGAACCTTATGTAATGAACGTCTTTCATCTTGCTCTCGGGGTAAATGCCCTCGATTGATGTAACAGAAGAATTTTACATAAATAGAAGCCTGTAATATGTAAACTATAGCAAGTGGATATGTCAATCATCCTATCCTACTAATATTATAAATGTGAAAGATTAAATATTTAGATTTTTGGATGTTTGTTACTCAATCACTCTTCAACCACTGGACGGATCGGGATGAAACTTGGCACACATATAGGTAAGGTCCTGGAATAGGACTTAGGATAGTTTTCTATCCTGAAAAACGTCTAACTCCTACGAGAAATACATAACAGCTAGTAGTTACTGTGGCAGCTAATCTCAGAATTAGAACCCACCCACTAATAGCAACCGCAATAACATAAGTGTATTAAAGCCCATAACGCCGAAAATAGTAGAATAGGACCACTCCAAGTCTTCCCGTGGATGTCGTACAAGGCGACTAAGAGAATACATTATAAAACAACAGTCAGGCCTCCCCAACCCGTCTGGCCAGCGCGGGGAGTGTAGGCCGAATCCTCCGTCTGTCTCCGGCAGATGAGAGAGGGTTGTGCTCCTGCAGTGGAGACTAGACGCCATAGTAACTAAATAAGACCTTTATATTAGCGTATCACTTATTGTTATTGATGACTGGGACCAAAACGTCCACTATCCCTTTAAGTATCATCCCGATCCGTCCCGTGGTTGAAGCGTGATTGAGTAACAAACATCCAAACATCCAAACTTTCGCATTTATAATATTAGTGGGATTGTTCTATCTTTCAATGGCGTATTACGGTAACAAAACACATTCCAGTGAAAACACAAAACTCGTTCATTGCATTAATTAAGCTTGAGTAAACCACACGTACGTAATGGTCCTAACATTAGGGTGGAACGACACGTGGGTTTAACTACACTGAGCTCAACTTTGTAGTTTTTTCGGCTCGGAGATAAGTTGGGATCGTGGTCTGTGTGCGCACCTTTGCAGGTTCCGACGCAATTAGCTATAAACCCTAACGAGGTAACGAGTATAAAGGCTATTAGAGCGGGCGTGTGCCTGCGATAGTGGGACGCCGCGCGGCCGCCCGCCTCGTGCGTGAGTAGTCCTACACTTTTATAATATTTTCTACACAAAGGTTGTCTGGAAGAAATAGCTTAAAGCGATAAGACCGCCTAAATTGTACTATTTGTAACTTTTATAACGTGTAACTGTATTTATTTTTGCAATAAAGTGTATTGTATTGTATAATCACAGGTAGAAATCGGGGCAGGAATATATTTATCAAATTTATGAGGTATCTATGATGTTACACTGCTTACTGCCAACGATCACATCTGTTTTGGATTTGTCACGGCAAAAATCAAACGTCATTAGGACGTTAATTGACTTACAAAGATTTCGATGTTATTAGATTGTTTTGTTTGTTACCACAATCCAGTGCAGTCAAGATATTAAGAAGTTTATTAGTTCCCTTTAGATATCTGATCATCATCATCATCATCATGTCAACCCTTAGACGTCCACTGCTGGAGATAGGCCTTCCCCAATGAACGCCACCACACCCGGTCCTCCGCCCTCCGCATCCAGCCGCTTCCGGCCACCTTCTTCAGGTCGTCGGTCCATCTGCCGGCGGGGCGTCCCACCCTGCGCGTGCCAACCCGCAGTCTCCACTCCAGAACTCATCTGCCCCAACGACCGTCGGTTCTGCGACAAATGTGGCCCGCCCACGGCCACTTCAGCTTGCTAATCCTTTCGGCTACGTCGGTCCCCTTCGTTCTTCGTCGGATCTCTTCATTATGAATCATATCCTTCAAAGATACGCCGAGCATAGCCCTCTCCTCATCGATAACTGATAAAAATCCATTATTCTGTTTTTTACTTTAAAGTATGCAACCTCTATATGTCATTGAAGAATTATATGTAGGTACCTACTAACAAGGGTAGTTAATTTGAAAACAGACTATTGGATAATTATCTCCGATTGGTTTTATCTGTTTGAATATGTGGAAATGTAAAATCCAAAATGAGTACACTGACACTTAATTTAACTACGCTTAATTTTAGTACAATCCGTAGTAATTTTTCGATACAACTATGTTTCTCTCTTTTTTTGTATAATTCCTGACACGTGTGTTTCTGTGACCGTTGTACTGTATATTATATTACCTTTCAATAGAGCTTCCGTGAGAGCTGGCGCAGCTGCTTCCAACGCGGAGAATCTCAAGCGTCGCAAATATGAGTGCGAGAATCTCAAGCGTCGCAAATATGAGTGCCTCAGTGGAGACCTCATCTTTGAGACGTTTGGGGTCGAGACCCGGGGCTTGTGGGGTTCCGGTGCCCACCACCTTTTCAGGGACATCTCGAAAAGACTGGTGGAGAATACCCGGGACCCCCGAGCGGGCGGCTACCTTGCCCAGCGCGTAAGCCTCCCAATCCAGCGAGGCCATGCCGCCAGTCTCCTGGGTACTCTGCCAGCGAGGGATGAACTGGGGCCAGTTTTTTATTTGTAGTGTATAATAATTAGGTTTTGTTTTATATTTTTATTTATTTATAAATAGTAATGTTAAGTTTATATTATGTTGTTTTATAAATAAAGCTCTTTCAATAGAATATTGCATTATTTTAGTATAGTTTAGCTAGATGTCGATGAGTGGGCACTTAGCGACCCATGGCATCGCTAGTAGGTATCTGCCCCGAAAAGGTCTATCATCTCTGATTATAAAGAAACATTTTAGATAAATAGACTGTGTCCTTTGATATTTTTATTTAATTAAAATCTTGCAGCGGTTCATTGCGAGGCTGTCTCGTTGGAAAAATTATCTTTTATTTTTATTCTTGGGAACATTGCAAAAAGACATTTTCATCACTAGATATGAAAAAGGATTTTATCTTCGGTGTTTCGTAGCTGGTTATTAACCAAGAAAAAAAAAATTTCGGTTTTATAATTATTGGCATCAGCGTTGCTTTATGAAAGAAACATTTTAAAATGGTCCTCGACCTTTCACTATCAACGACAACCGTTCGTGGAACAATGAGGTCATTGAAAATGACCGTGTGTTAACGTCATCTATTTATTACGTCATACACATCACATAATTTACTTACAAGTATATTTACTACATTATTGGTGTGTATCTATCTATCCCATTCCCACCTATCCAAAAAAGACAGGACACGCGAAGGTATCCTGAAGGCATCTCTTCAGCCCGGGCAAATAACGATAACGCCATTTATTTAAATGCCGTGTGGTTTCCGGTAGAGTAGACTAGGACCACTCCAACTCTTCCCGTGGATGTCGTACAAGGCGACTGAGGGAATACATTATAAAACATCAATCTGGCCTCCCAAACCCGTCTGGCCAGCGCGGGGAGTGTAGGCCAAATCCTCCGTCTGTCTCCGGCAGGTGAGAGAGGGTTGTACTCCTGCAGTGGAGACAAAAAATAACCTGATGATTTATTACCGTGTAATGGCTATTCTCGTTCCTAAAATGGCCAATGTCAATGTGTATAGGAGAAAACAAACATGGAGAACACGCTTCAACAGAGTAAACCTGTGGGCTGTGCCACTAGAGCACCGAGGGAGTGTCGCTCAGGTCAAAGGATATCACCGTAACCTTTGATCTGCCGACGTGGACCCCCGTAGAGAAGCGCTACAGCTGCACAAGAGCAAAGGACATTGCATTTGCACTAAGTTATTTGAATTATAGATAAAGTGACCCACAAACATCAATGAGTCAAAGTCAAAATCATTTATTGCATATGAGTACACTTGGTACATTTATACACGTCATTTTTTTATCGACTACCGCTTCCTAGGTGTTAGCGCTGTGAAGAAGAAACGGCGCAACAAACTTCACGCAACACATCTTTTAAAAATCAAGTTTCCATACAATTAATAAAGATTGTGCGAAGCTGAATTAGCATTAGTACCAGGCATCTTTGTCATTCAAATAATCGTTTATTTTATAATAGGCTTTCTTACAAAGTTGTTTTTTAATGTGAATCTTAAACTTTCTGTTCGTCATATTTAAGATTTCCTCTGGTAGTTTGTTGTAGAAGCGTATACATTGCCCCGTGAACGATTTGCTGACCTTACTTAGTCTTAACCCTGGTAAAACAAGTTTATTTTTATTTCTTGTATTATAACTATTATTGTCACAGTGCCTCAAAAAGAGAGATACATTTTTTCTGACATAAAATATTATCTAAAATGAATTGACCAGCTACTGTTAATATGCTTATTTCTTTAAACTTTTCTCTTAATGAGTCTCTACAACGCAGATTATAGATTGCCCTAACTGCTCTTTTTTGCAAGATAAAAATGATCATTACACACTAAATCTCTAAAACTGAATAAAATAAGCCAAATAAACTATTTTGACATCACGAGAGCCCTTCTCTTAGTATATATATATGGAATTATAAATGTATTTACCTACTAAAGTACAATGGATATTCGTCGTTGACACTGAGCAAGTAAAGTGTAATTTAATATTCATGGCGCTCCACACGAAACTGATTGTGTATTCCGAAATCATTCCACTGAATGGCAAATATCAATTTCAATTAACAGTTACTCTGCCAACATCGGATGTCGGCGCCGCCCTCCCCCCGCATTTAGCATAATTACAATGGGTACTCCAAATATCAATCAGGCGCGATTGAAGCTCAGATTAAAGTGAACCTTAACGTTATTCCGATAGCTGCTACATTAGTGTCTATCCGCCAGTGCGGTCTGTATACGCTCGTGTCGGACCCCGCAGCGCAGTGGACAAGCTTGTGTTTGTGAACAAACAGGCTCTGGTGAGTTTATGTCCATACACCAGGGGTATTACTCCGTAAGCATCACTATGAAGCTATGGACTCTAATGGATCGTGTGCCATATCGCCGGCGGAAATTTAAACTGGTGTAAGCGACACCACTAACAACAGTGATGTCCAACAGTGGACGTCTAAGAGCGGATATGATGATGATGATGATTGGGCACTTTTATGAAGACTCAAAAAAAGGTTTTTCCTTCTTTGTGATTGTAACTACTTTGTTTGTGCATCTACTCGTATCTTATAACAAACCAACGATCTCTATGTACTACTAGATGGAGCGTTTGCAAACAATAGCTCTGTTCCACGCAAGTAGCCACAACTCTTTCACATTCATAATGAAACTCGTGCAGTTACTACGCAGAACATTTTATTATTACTAAATATTGACGCTACGTATAATGTCAATATTTAGTAAATAATTAAATGTTCCCCTCTGGCTCTCGTCGAGGACGGACGTGTGCTGCTCTTGCTCTCGATTATTTTTGCCATTATTTATCTTTATATTCGCATCAGTGATCAAAACTCAGACTCCTCTCGTTCCTTCCTAGGGAGGAACCCATATACGCCGGCGGCCATTTTGGATTTAGTTCCGAAATAGGTGAGACGGCAAATCCGCTGAGACCCGTGAGTATCAGACTCCTCTCGTTTCTTCTACGGGAGGAGGCCATATACTGCGGCGGCCATCTTGGTTTTTGTACCAGGATCGGCGAGACGGACGATCAAGTGCGTAAGTGACGTTTATATGACAGTGACATCTGTCCATCTGACAGCTGTCACTTGTACATTTATTTGACAGTGCTTTGTGTGCGACAGTGACGTTTCCGTGACAGTGACACCTGTCCTTCTGACAGCTGTCACTTGTACACTTTTGCGACAGTGACGTTTTGTGTTTTATGACTTTGGCATCTGTCACTTTGACAGGTGTCAAATGTACATTTTTGTGTCGGCCATCTTGTTTTTTTACGGACCGTTTACTTTACGCGAAATTGACGCTATTTGTTGTACTTTTGTGTTTAGTTTGTAATTTTTAGCGCTTTTAAACTTTTCTGCCGACGGCCATTTATGGTCGTTGACAGGCCTCTTTTAGACTTTCATTGTGTGCCATCGTGTGTTTCACACGATTTTAGACTTTTTAACTTTTTTCTGCCTACGGCCAATTTTGGTCGTTGGCAGGCCATATTTTTGACTTTCCAGTGTGCCATTGTGGTTTGTGCGCCTTTTCCAAACTTTTGCCCATCGGCCAATTTTGGGCGTTGTCAGGCCCGGACTCTGTCGCCGGACCACTTGACTGCGTCCTCACGGCCGAGCGACGCGGAATTTTCTAAGTCCCAAAAATTTTGGGACTTAGAAAAATTTTCGCAAAGCGGATATGCCCTCTACCCATACATATATGGACGCAATGTAATGGTGTTCAGCTCGGGCATTTTTTCGACTAAAACTGAAATATCTCCTAAAGTATCATATTTAGGGATATAAGTTACTGGACCTTTTCTGTGCGTATTTATAATACCTACAAAGATACATTGCTGATTTTTGAAAATAAACAATTTTTCTATGGTTTTGTGACTTTTTTGTGTTTTTCTGGTTTTTGTCAAACTTTATTTTTAACCATATTTGTGTACAAACTATACTCCTGTGTACCGTGACTATATTTTTATAAACTTTGGTGGGTATTTACCCGTTTTTACCCCAATATTTGTGATTTGAACTTTTGTAAATTTTGTGTATCAAATAGCAATAACTTGTCTCGGCTACGGTACCTGTGTACCGTGAGCTGTAGACATGTCTGGTGTCCGCCGCACCCCCCCCTCTCGTAGAGGGACGGCCGGTGGCGCCCAGAACCTGGAAGAGGAACCCATCTCCGCCCATGAGCACCAAAAGGATCCCTTCGAGAGAAGCAAGGCAACCCCGAGAAGCCCTCAGGAGAGAGTCCAACAGGCCATGCTCGATATGCAGGCCGCCATGAGCGAAATGGACGGCAGCACGGAGACTGTTCCCACCACTGGTGCCACTATGCAGGGTCCGGATATGGCCTCAGACTCTGACAGGGGAAGAACAAAGAGAGGTCTGGACGAAATTTCGCCAGAATCATACCGAACCCCCAGAGCTTCTAAGAGGAGAATGGCAACTGCGGGGAGAAAGGACGCCAGGGTAACCGCGCTTCAACTTGAGACCCCCCGCGAGTACCTATCGGCGCAGTCTAGATCGTCCTCGGAGTCCGAGGATGACCACCAAATAGGCCTGGCAAACGCATCCAAGAGACAGCTGTTGGACAAAATACAAATGGCTCTGTCTGGCATCAACGAAGTAGTTACCGGGGACAAGAACGCAAGACTAAACAAGTCAAACCTGGCCGCTATAAACACCTTTGCCAACACCATATCGGCTGTCTCGGCCCACTTTGCCGTACTTGTCGCTGAATCGGAAATGAAGAGGGCTGTTGCTGAGGAGCGGCTGCGGGCGGCGAATGAGCAGTTGATGACGCTCAAAGCCCAGAATCACACGCTCGCAAGCCGTCCTGCAGAATCACAGGTGGCTCAGGAATCAGCAAAACAGGCCTCCTACGCCCAGAAGCTACAGCTACGCCTTCCAAAAACTGCAAACGCTGCAACGGTGGCTGTGGCTGCTGGAGTAAGAGCTCCACTTCCATGCATCGTTGCGTACCCGACAGCAGAAAAACAGGGCGAAATCAAGAACGCGGCCCAGACTAAGGAGGCCCTTATGAAAGCTGTGAATCCTGCAGATGAAGGATATCAGATTGTGGGCGTCCGCAAGACCTCACGGAGTGGAGTCCTTATCAGAGTAACCAACGAAGCTCAAATAAAGAAACTCCAGGCGTCCGAGGGCATAAAGAAAGCGGGGCTCACATTGGAAAGACCGAAAGGTAGACTGCCCCGCATTTTAGTCAAGGACATACCAAATGACCTAACTGAAGATGAATTCATGAGAGTACTAATCGCACAGAACATCTCCGGAGAAAACGAACTAGACATTCCCCACGACACAGCAATAAAAGAAATGAGCATTGTCAGACGACGAACCTTGTCAAACTCAAAATGGTACGGCCTCGAAGTCTCCTCACGCATTAGACAACATCTTATTGAGACAAAGCCGAAGGTCCATATTGAGTGGAATACTTGCCGGATTGAGGATGACTTCGAGGTCGTCCGATGCATGAAGTGCCAGATGCTCGGGCACGTGCACAAATACTGCAGTGAGAAGGAGAGTACTTGCGGGCACTGCGCGGGCAAACATGACTCAAGGGAATGTCTAGAAGCCAGCAAAGAGGGCTTCAAACCTAAATGTGCGACATGCTTCATCTTCAAAAAGCCAAGCGACCATAAAACGGGCAGCGCTGAATGTCCCGCTCTGAGGCACCGGGTTGAGCAATTAATTAAAAGCACCGAGTATGGCCAGGCCTAACCTTATAAGAATCGGCCAAATAAATCTGAACGGGAATAAAACAGCAACACCAGAGGCCCTTCAAATGGCAAAAAGTCTAGAAATAGACTTTTTACTCTGCCAAGAACAACACCACTCCCGTGACCTAAGAGGCTCAATTATTGAGGTTGATGAGTCTGCATTCGCAGGCGTAATGGTCTTAAACCAATCAATTACCTTCACTTTTCTGCGCCACCTCTCTACCCCCTGTTGCACGGTTGTGGAGGTTGTTTATCACTCCCACCGTTTCTACGCAGTGAGCTGCTACTTTAAATTCATGGACTCCGTTGCTCCCCATTTGGCACACTTAGGCCACGTGATTAGAACCCTAAGCGGTCAAAGTATTGTAATCGGCGTTGATACCAACGCCTCCTCGCCGTTTTGGCACGGTCCTGTTAGGACCTCCGACTCCGATCGTAGGGTGCCAATTGAGGAGTTCGTCGCGGAGTTCAATCTTATAGTTCAAAACCTCCCTGGAACACCACCAACATACAGTAGCCCTTCAGGCGAGTCTTACATCGACGTCACCTTCACTATAGGGGACGTTCCGATAACTGCATGGAGTGTCCTCCCGGATGCTTCATGTAGCGATCATCGCTTAATCGTTTTCGAGTTGAGTTGGGGAGCGTCAGACTCTGCAGTGTACTTTGACGGATTCACTTACCGCAAGGCCAATGTAGATTGGCCTTCGCTTGGTAACCTTTTCGGCAGCCTATCGCATGAGTTCACCAAACCTGACCTAACGGCGGACGAATGTGCCAACATGATGACCCACACCCTGACATTCTGCGCAGACGTCATCATCGGGAGGAAGTCCTTGGTGCGGCGCGGAGGATGCGACTGGTGGCATGGAGGGTTGACAGAGCTCAGGAAGAGCTTCCGCAAAGCACGCCGGAAATACAATAGGCTGAAACGGCAGCAGGCCGGTGAGGAACTGATGCTGGGTGCCTTGACTGAGCTACGTGTAGCTCGGTCAAGGTACCGGGCGGCGGTCGCCAATACCAAGAGCAGCAAGCTGCGCGAAGTTGCAGATGCTCTTGGTAATGCCGACCCGTGGTCACATCTCTACCACGAGTATAAAACCTCGTCCAAGCCGAATCTCCTTTATTTCAACAACCTGCGAACCTCAGAGGGTCACACCACAACTGTTGAAGAAACTGGTCAGGAACTCCTGAGAGTCCTCATGCCGGACGACGTGCCGGAAGAGGACTCATTGCACCACCAGGAGATACGGCGTGTACTGCCGAGCGTCCCTGAAGCACCAGCTTCGACCCTTGCGTCAGTTGACGAGCTGGCTATTATAGCTCGCTCGTTAGCCACGAACAAAGCCCCGGGAGTAGACAGGATCAACAACCGCATGCTGAAGGAAATCATCAAGGCAGCCCCCGAATCCGTATTATACGTGATGAATCGCTGCCTCGAATCCGGTGTGTTTCCTTCGGTATGGCGGCAGGGAGTCGTTAGGATTATCCCCAAAGGTGGGGATAAACCTCTCGATGACCCAAAATCCTTTCGGCCAATCACGCTTCTCCCAGCTTTGGGTAAGCTGCTGGAGAGGCTGATAGTGCCGAGACTACTTCCGGGGGGCCCTTCAGGCCATGACAGGCAGTTTGGATTTGCCAGGGGACGGTCGACGGTGGACGCCATAGGCCTGGTCAGGAAGATCGCTGAACAGTCGACGTGTAAGTACGTCATTGGCATATTCCTAGACATATCGGGAGCTTTTGACAATGCATGGTGGCCAATGATTATGCTCAAGCTGAAAGTTAGGGGTTGCTTCAGCAACATCTATCGGATGTTGCTGCAGTACTTTAACAACGGCTCTATTGTGCTTAGATTGGGACAGTGTGAATTGCCAAAAAGACTCACGCGGGGATGCCCTCAGGGATCAGTTCTGGGACCTTATCTGTGGAATGTGTGTATCTGTGGAATTTGATGATTTCCTGGAGATCCCAACCCCCAGGGGTTGTCAATTGCTGGCGTACGCAGATGACGGTCTCCTGATCGTTGAGGGAAACTCGAGGGCGGAGCTGGAGCGGCATGCAGGGGCATGCCTGGAGAGAGTGGGTGAGTGGGGACTGAGGAACAAGCTGGACTTTGCTCCGCACAAGACCCAACAGCTATTGCTGAAGGGTATCCTCAAGGAACCACCGCGCATTCGCTTCAGGGGTGTGCCTGTCGCTAGCAAAACTTACGTGACATACTTGGGAGTAGTCCTGGAGAGGAACTTTGCATTCACGGAGCACACTCGCACCGTTGGCGAACGCGCCCGGTCGAATTTTTACGCCTTCTCCAGGATCTCACGGGCCACGTGGGGACTCCGGTTCCCCGTCCTCCGCACGATATATCTGGCGACATATGTAGCCAGTATGTGCTACGCGGCACCAACCTGGGTGGACAGAGCCACCATGGCAGCGGTGCGCCGAAGATTGCTCCAGAGTCAGCGTATGGCCTTGCTCTTTATGTGCAAGGCATACAGAACGACCAGCACTGACGCCTTGCCAGTCATGGCCGGTGTTTGGCCGATAGACTTGGAGATTCAGCGGCGCGCCAGTGTTCACTTCAGAGCTCGAGAACTAACTTGGACCGATTTTGGGGTTGGAGACAGGGACCGCACATGTCGACTGTTCGGGGTGACAGCTTCGGCTGTGGACGACCTTCTGGTGTCCGATTGGCAGCGCAGATGGGAGGAATCTGAAAAGGGCAGGCACCTCTTCAAATTCTTCCCAAGCGTTGAGGAGAGATTGGAGAAACGGTGGCTAGAGGTGGACCACTGCGTCGCGCAGTTCCTCACCGGTCACGGCAACTTCCAGGCGAAGCTTCACTCCATGAAGCTGGTCGCATCTCCCGACTGCGAGTGTGGTGAGTCGGATCAAACCGCTCATCACATTCTGTGGGAATGCACACGGTGGGATCGGGAACGTGAACTCATGCTATCGGATTTAAATTGCGTGGACCGTCCGGTATACTATGGAGATCTGGTTGCGAACCGTCACAATTTCCGAGCGTTTAAGCGTTTTTGCCATGCCTACTATTGGCACTACTATACGAAGTAGCCTTCTGCTACTCCGTCACAGCTCACTGCGTCACAAAGGCGCTAATACGTCCGTGGTGTTCAAACTAGGTGGCCAGGCTTATCTTGGCCATACCAAAACCCCCAACCCCCCGACGTGACCACTCTGGTCATCGTTTCATTGCTACACTCCCATTTGCTAGAGGGGAAGTGGGAACTCTCTTCCTACTTTGACTCTTTACTTCTTTAATTAACTTTGTCTGGGGCCCAAGGTAGCGTAAATTCATGACCTGGGACTTGCCCTACCTTCACTGGTAGGTGTCTTTGCAGTTACCTCCGTTGATCCTCGCTTAGAGGAGTTGCGGGGGGAGAATGGTGAGGAGGCGGGAATGTCTCCGGCAGGTGAGAGAGGGTTGTACTCCTGCAGTGGAGACAAAAAATAACCTGATGATTTATTACCGTGTAATGGCTATTCTCGTTCCTAAAATGGCCAATGTCAATGTGTATAGGAGAAAACAAACATGGAGAACACGCTTCAACAGAGTAAACCTGTGGGCTGTGCCACTAGAGCACCGAGGGAGTGTCGCTCAGGTCAAAGGATATCACCGTAACCTTTGATCTGCCGACGTGGACCCCCGTAGAGAAGCGCTACAGCTGCACAAGAGCAAAGGACATTGCATTTGCACTAAGTTATTTGAATTATAGATAAAGTGACCCACAAACATCAATGAGTCAAAGTCAAAATCATTTATTGCATATGAGTACACTTGGTACATTTATACACGTCATTTTTTTATCGACTACCGCTTCCTAGGTGTTAGCGCTGTGAAGAAGAAACGGCGCAACAAACTTCACGCAACACATCTTTTAAAAATCAAGTTTCCATACAATTAATAAAGATTGTGCGAAGCTGAATTAGCATTAGTACCAGGCATCTTTGTCATTCAAATAATCGTTTATTTTATAATAGGCTTTCTTACAAAGTTGTTTTTTAATGTGAATCTTAAACTTTCTGTTCGTCATTGTTGTGATAGATTTGAGATTTTAAGTAAAATTGAAGTAAGTAATATGAAAAGTAAGGTAATAAATTATATTGGATAGTTATCAGCCGGTCCAGCATCAGGCTTCTGGTTCAAGGACCGTTCGTTAACATAACACGTGGTGTCCAGTCGGATCCTATGAAGGGATGAATGAAACAAATATTGTTGTGGGGTTTTAACTGCCTCGAGAGGCTATAATTAAAAATAATATAAAACATCTGTAAATCTAATTTTACAATGAAGAGTGCACTTTATGATTATGGCCAGAGAATAAGTTAATTATAAATAAGAAAACTCACCGGTACCGGATTTCATGATGATTCTACCTAACGTAAAATTAACATCGTCCATACACAAATACCGTGATTAAATTTAGCGCGGGGGTAGTTATTAGTCACACAATAAAGTTCGCTGTTTTGATATTCGTTGATTTTTATCACACGCTCGATGATACGATTCCGCTATGGAATCTGTTGGTTCACAACCGCAGAATGATGGACGTCCTCAGCATCTCGTGGAGACAAAAACGTGACGGAGATCACCGCATGGCGATCGGGTACACAATCTGTGCCGGGAACCTTTCGTCTGCTGTCCGATCGCGCTGTTGATGGCAGACCTCTCTTTTGGAACTTCAAACGTCTCTCGTCGGGAACATGTGGTCGGACATCTTCTTCCTTCACGTGGTTGCGATTCAAGATGGACGCTCCATTAAAAATAAGCTTCTTTTACTTTAAGTTATGAAATTACATGGCAAATGTATAGATCGTCAGACGCCTGAAGGGCATCGTTCTGACGGAATGAGTCGGTGGAGTTTGCTAGCCGAAATACTCAAGCCATGTCCCGAAAGTAAACCGGGAACTAAAATGATACGGGCGTATCGCGCGAAACTCCAATCCAGACTGTCGCGCTGTCGTTTTCATCGTAAAAAGATTTATTCCCTAGGTCGATGTCGACTGCCGACCTCCTTGTCTGATGGGAGTAAAAGACAGAGACAGCGAATGCCGATCTTTATCGATTGGCTTCGTGACGTCTCTCAGCTGTCATATGAAAATAGGAATTTACTCGCTTTTATAATTAAAAATTATGAAACTACAAAATGTTTCCAAAATCAAAATATATGTTTATCAGGTGAAAGGTAGCTATATGAAAAGCATGCCTACCAAATTTCGTTCCAAACGGAACGGTAGTTTAGGAGATACGAGCGAGAATAGTTTAATGCTATAATTTGCTCAATTCTACTATTAAATGATTTCATTGAAATCTAATAATGCGAGGTAAGCTGTAGGTAAGCATTACCGACAATGTTGGATGGTAATATCATGAGTTGTTGAACTGAAATGCCACAAATTACGATCTTGTAGTTTTTTTGTATGTGATTTATTTATTCACATACCTTCAATTTATATTTTAATTTACTGAACTTATTTGTTAATTAAATAGTGTTTTGATGATATTATGTTTTATTTATCAAGTTTAGTAGCGCTTCGCTACAATACCCCCTTTGTCAGAGGAAAACGCGTGACACAGTCAGCGTTTAGCAGCCCCTCCAATCAAGGGTAAAAAAAATTATTCAAACAAAAAAATTTATAATTGGGCAATGAATGTTTTTATATATATATATAATATAAATAATTATTAATAATAAAAATAACTGACAAAGCTTGTTATGATATCTTTTGTACTGCATGGATCCAACATAAAAATACAGCATAAGCCTCAAAAAATAAACCTACTTCTATATAATCATGAACATACCCTTCACTGAAATCGGTAGATAGCCTGACAGACATACATACATCTATCATTCATTTCCTCTCATTCTTCTCTTTCATCTGTCCGTTATATCCGTTCAATGGAGTTGGTAATGTCATGCTTACCTTTCCTGAATTATTATTATTAGCCACAATATGGGTCTAATAATTTTTATCTTAAGCCTTTATATATCCATATAAATCGTACTTAATATTCGCCATTATCAGGCTATGCCTTGAACTAACATGAGCACAGCAATTCAGTATAAGAAAAGAAGAAAGAAAAAAAAAACAGTGTATCTAAATAGAATACACCTACCGCACTACTATCCGTCGACCTATTTATGTCTGACATCTGTAGGCTAAAATGTGGTCTAAATAAAACCAATTAAAAAAATCCATTTAAATACTCATTGAGACCTACGGTGACAGTGCAGATGTTAGAGTGTCCTACATTAATATTAGAAGACTCGTTATCATATTACTGTCTCACTTGCTACTGGAGTTTGGATAAAAAATATATAAAAAAAATGCATATACATATAATATATAACATTCAAAACCGACTTCACTACTATAAATTGAATATTTCAAAATAGTATTGTAGTTCTGATACAATGTTAAAAAATTTGTATGCCGCTCCGGCTATACTAAAAATATTTAGTTTTTATTTTAATGAAAAAAGTATGTGGGTTAGAAACTTCCCAATTTGTGTTCAAAGTTTACTAGGTTGTCTAGTTACCAAAACTGTTAATAGAACTTAAAAATGTTGTTTTAAAAAAAAATTTATAACTTGAAATGAAACTATCAAAATTTGAATTTCCATCAAATTTGATGTTTAACGATCGTCATTTGTTCCAACTCATAATATTGATAATATTTTCTATGTCCTGACCTAACAGGTATTAATGAAGATATTAAATGCAACCGTGCGAAATGCAATCGGTATGCAATGGTCATATTGACCGAATAATGTTTTTATGCCATGGGAAAATTTGGAAAATTTTGAAGCTGTGGACTCTCAACGAAAACAATAATAACAATAACAGCATAACCCCTTACAAATAAATTTCAGTTGCACATAATAGTTTACATTCAATAGAAAAGCATATTTGACATGGTTTTATATAAGTTTCATTCTCCTCCTCAGAGATTCCGTGGAATAAAAATTACTGATTTTAAATAAGTTTAAATTGTGAAATATTAATAAAAGTATGATGACACACGTGTTATATTATATGTTCGGGCGCCATTGTTGTGATAGATTTGAGATTTTAAGTAAAATTGAAGTAAGTAATATGAAAAGTAAGGTAATAAATTATATTGGATAGTTATCAGCCGGTCCAGCATCAGGCTTCTGGTTCAAGGACCGTTCGTTAACATAACACGTGGTGTCCAGTCGGATCCTATGAAGGGATGAATGAAACAAATATTGTTGTGGGGTTTTAACTGCCTCGAGAGGCTATAATTAAAAATAATATAAAACATCTGTAAATCTAATTTTACAATGAAGAGTGCACTTTATGATTATGGCCAGAGAATAAGTTAATTATAAATAAGAAAACTCACCGGTACCGGATTTCATGATGATTCTACCTAACGTAAAATTAACATCGTCCATACACAAATACCGTGATTAAATTTAGCGCGGGGGTAGTTATTAGTCACACAATAAAGTTCGCTGTTTTGATATTCGTTGATTTTTATCACACGCTCGATGATACGATTCCGCTATGGAATCTGTTGGTTCACAACCGCAGAATGATGGACGTCCTCAGCATCTCGTGGAGACAAAAACGTGACGGAGATCACCGCATGGCGATCGGGTACACAATCTGTGCCGGGAACCTTTCGTCTGCTGTCCGATCGCGCTGTTGATGGCAGACCTCTCTTTTGGAACTTCAAACGTCTCTCGTCGGGAACATGTGGTCGGACATCTTCTTCCTTCACGTGGTTGCGATTCAAGATGGACGCTCCATTAAAAATAAGCTTCTTTTACTTTAAGTTATGAAATTACATGGCAAATGTATAGATCGTCAGACGCCTGAAGGGCATCGTTCTGACGGAATGAGTCGGTGGAGTTTGCTAGCCGAAATACTCAAGCCATGTCCCGAAAGTAAACCGGGAACTAAAATGATACGGGCGTATCGCGCGAAACTCCAATCCAGACTGTCGCGCTGTCGTTTTCATCGTAAAAAGATTTATTCCCTAGGTCGATGTCGACTGCCGACCTCCTTGTCTGATGGGAGTAAAAGACAGAGACAGCGAATGCCGATCTTTATCGATTGGCTTCGTGACGTCTCTCAGCTGTCATATGAAAATAGGAATTTACTCGCTTTTATAATTAAAAATTATGAAACTACAAAATGTTTCCAAAATCAAAATATATGTTTATCAGGTGAAAGGTAGCTATATGAAAAGCATGCCTACCAAATTTCGTTCCAAACGGAACGGTAGTTTAGGAGATACGAGCGAGAATAGTTTAATGCTATAATTTGCTCAATTCTACTATTAAATGATTTCATTGAAATCTAATAATGCGAGGTAAGCTGTAGGTAAGCATTACCGACAATGTTGGATGGTAATATCATGAGTTGTTGAACTGAAATGCCACAAATTACGATCTTGTAGTTTTTTTGTATGTGATTTATTTATTCACATACCTTCAATTTATATTTTAATTTACTGAACTTATTTGTTAATTAAATAGTGTTTTGATGATATTATGTTTTATTTATCAAGTTTAGTAGCGCTTCGCTACATCATATTTAAGATTTCCTCTGGTAGTTTGTTGTAGAAGCGTATACATTGCCCCGTGAACGATTTGCTGACCTTACTTAGTCTTAACCCTGGTAAAACAAGTTTATTTTTATTTCTTGTATTATAACTATTATTGTCACAGTGCCTCAAAAAGAGAGATACATTTTTTCTGACATAAAATATTATCTAAAATGAATTGACCAGCTACTGTTAATATGCTTATTTCTTTAAACTTTTCTCTTAATGAGTCTCTACAACGCAGATTATAGATTGCCCTAACTGCTCTTTTTTGCAAGATAAAAATGATCATTACACACTAAATCTCTAAAACTGAATAAAATAAGCCAAATAAACTATTTTGACATCACGAGAGCCCTTCTCTTAGTATATATATATGGAATTATAAATGTATTTACCTACTAAAGTACCATGGATATTCGTCGTTGACACTGAGCAAGTAAAGTGTAATTTAATATTCATGGCGCTCCACACGAAACTGATTGTGTATTCCGAAATCATTCCACTGAATGGCAAATATCAATTTCAATTAACAGTTACTCTGCCAACATCGGATGTCGGCGCCGCCCTCCCCCCGCATTTAGCATAATTACAATGGGTACTCCAAATATCAATCAGGCGCGATTGAAGCTCAGATTAAAGTGAACCTTAACGTTATTCCGATAGCTGCTACATTAGTGTCTATCCGCCAGTGCGGTCTGTATACGCTCGTGTCGGACCCCGCAGCGCAGTGGACAAGCTTGTGTTTGTGAACAAACAGGCTCTGGTGAGTTTATGTCCATACACCAGGGGTATTACTCCGTAAGCATCACTATGAAGCTATGGACTCTAATGGATCGTGTGCCATATCGCCGGCGGAAATTTAAACTGGTGTAAGCGACACCACTAACAACAGTGATGTCCAACAGTGGACGTCTAAGAGCGGATATGATGATGATGATGATTGGGCACTTTTATGAAGACTCAAAAAAAGGTTTTTCCTTCTTTGTGATTGTAACTACTTTGTTTGTGCATCTACTCGTATCTTATAACAAACCAACGATCTCTATGTACTACTAGATGGAGCGTTTGCAAACAATAGCTCTGTTCCACGCAAGTAGCCACAACTCTTTCACATTCATAATGAAACTCGTGCAGTTACTACGCAGAACATTTTATTATTACTAAATATTGACGCTACGTATAATGTCAATATTTAGTAAATAATTAAATGTTCTGCGTAGTAACTGCACAAGTTTCAAAGTGAATGTGAAAGAGTTGTGGCTACTTGCGTGGAACAGAGCGATTGTTTGGAACGCTCCATCTGGTAGTACATAGAGATCGTTGTAACAAACATAATAAAAATCTTTTATATGTATGTATGGGGAAATCAGAAACTATAAGAGATATTATAGTAATTTGTTCTAAGGAACTATGACGTCGATTGTAGACATAAGAAGAACTGCTTTAAAAAAACGCGACGCGACTTAGTATCGAAGCTAGAGATTAAAAAATATTTTATTACAAAAATTGATAGAGTACGTTGCAAGGAATATATGTTGCTATGGAACCTCGTGAAATTAAATAGAAAGACATACAGATAATTTAAACCTTTTTTTTTAAACCTTTTTCTTCTTCCTTATTAATTTAACTTTGTTCTGCTCATTCTTGCTGTGTGTCTTATATTATAAGTGTTCTAAAAATCTGTGGAAACTGTTTCTGTCAATGTTTTGTTATTTGTGAATTACTATATAGACTTTGTATAGACTGTAAGTTTCCTGAAAATAAATAAATAAGAAAAAAACACCGAATGCCTTCTAAAATGTTAATGGTTAAGGATGCAAAATTAATAGAGTCGTGGTGCGAATTGAACGTTCCTTGGGCAGCAGCCGACAGCGGCAGCGCCAGCCCTGCGCCCTATAACTCAATGTCGGCCGCACGACCCCCGGCCGGAGGAAATAATTCAGCAGCGCTGCTGACTGCGGTGACGTAAATCAGCTGCGCGGCGGCTCGCTGACGGGGCGGCTTACAGCTGGCTCAGCCTTGGACCCAGCTCTGTAATTACTTACTGATATTATCGACTCTCGAATCTCGCAGAAACCACTATGATACAATATGCCCCTATTATATAGATTTTTACATTTTACTATTGATTAACCAGTATTACTATCGGCATTACTAAATGTTGGGGTTACGGTAAACCAGTGAGAAGAAGAGATTGATGAATGTGAGCGAGTTTTTTTATTGTTAATGGGTTTGCGCTTGGCCTCAATCTCACCTGATGGTAACTGATGATGAGGCTTAAGGTGGAGCGCGCTTATCCAGAAGATGCCTATTCACTCTTCCTTTAAAAAGATCCGAATTGTACTTGTCCGGAAATACCGAAGCTGGCAGAGAGTTCCATTGCTTAGCAGTTCGCATTATGAACGAGGAAGCAAAATGTTTCGTGCGAGAGCGTGGTATGTCTACTACATAAGGATGAAGTCCCTCACCACGCCTGGTAGTCCGGTGATGGAAGGGGGATGGGGGAATGAAATCGTGTGACACGATCGCGCAAAGTGGCGATACATCATCTCTGCCCATCCCTCTGGGACCTGGACGTGAGCATTATGTATGTTGTCGGCATTGAATATCAACGTAACTTATTAACAACGTATTTCTTTTGAACTCCACGTTTACAGTAACAACGATTCAATTATAATCCACTTTCCAGAATATGCCTATACAGTGATCCAGTACTTGGTAAAAACAACGATCTCTATGTACTACTAGATGGAGCGTTCCAAACAATCGCTCTGTTCCACGCAAGTAGCCACAACTCTTTCACATTCACTTTGAAACTTGTGCAGTTACTACTCGGAACATTTAATTATTTTCTAAATATTGACATTATTTAACCGTAGCGTCAATATATCCGTATCCCACTTAGGGATCTCTACCAGTCAACCTGAAAGGTATGGTAATGCGTTGAGCAACAAATTTTGAAAAAGAAACCCACTACATATGTACTTACAATAAAGTAATAGTCATTAGTCAGTCTAATTGTAATTAATCTTTGTATTAACGATTATTACTACTTATGTAATTTATTGAAATATCTTTAAACAATTAAAACAATGGAAAATTGTTTTTACTTTCTAACGTAGGCAGGTGGAAGTAAGTACTGTTCTTTTTCAATTGTTGCAAGTGAAGACTTGGCTGAACTCATGTCGAACGGCATGTCCTTTGCTCTACTATCGATCACTGATTATTTTTGTATGCTCTATGATCGCTCTTAGTGTCTTGTCTCACACCCTGTAAGTTGGGCTGGAAGAGATCCCTTTTAGAGATAAGCTCGCCTTTGTACACAAAAAAATTGTAACTGCATTTAGTTTTAAAATTTGTGCACTAAAGTGCTGGGCAGCACTAACAGCTTGCTGACCACTGTACGGCAGAAGGTTAATAGTCCAATACTCAGGCACTGGGTGACTATCCACCTTCACAAACAAAACCTTTTAATTTTATTTCATTGTCCACTTACTAACATAGACTTAAGTTTTATTGATACTCACAACATTTTATGGACTATCGTCTGAATTAATAAATGATTTGATTTGATTTGAATATATATGCAGTGTGATTTCCGGTAGAGTAGAATAGGACCATTCCAACTCTTCCCGTGGATGTCGTACAAGGCGACTAAGTGAATACATTATAAAACATCAGTCAGGCCTCCCCAACCCGTCTGGCCAGCGCGGAGAGTGTAGGCCGAATACTCCGTCTGTCTCCGGCAGATGAGAGAGGGTTGTGCTCCTGCAGTGGAGACAAAAATAACCTGATGATATATAGTTAATTATTAGTATTATTATTAGGAATGTAATCTGTTTTTGTAACATAACATTTTCCCAGCGACAAATATCCGCTGCAATTGCGAGAGATCTGCAATCAGCATGTTTTAATAATTTATATTGAATATTGTTTGTGCTCGCTCCGCGGCGTCAGCACGAATTCCGCAGCGTAACGTTCCCTCCGGAATGTAACGTTGTAACGTAACAGGCGTGGTAACGCCGCGCTTGTTTTTCTACATTTGCATAAAAATTCAGACTCACAAAATATTTGTTCGAATTCGGCGTTGCCGCCGTTCTCAGACTACCCCTCATACCATGAAGAAAATAATTTTTCGCACCTCATATGTCACCTCAAGTTTTTTATTATCGTTTTTTATTACTCAAGTTTATTAGTTATCTAATTTAATAACCAATTAGTGTCAGTCATGAAGGAAAAAAACTTTGAGGTGACTTACGAGATGCGAAAAATTATTTTGCTTCATGCAACGATCTCTATGTACTACTAGATGGAGCGTTCCAAACAATCGCTCTGTTCCACGCAAGTAGCCACAACTTTTTCACATTCACAATGAAACTCGTGCAGTTACTACGCAGAACATTTAATTATTACTAAATATTGACGCTAAAATAATGTCAATATTTAGTAAATAATTAAATGTTCTGAGTAGTAACTGCACAAGTTTCATTGTGAATGTGAACAAGTTGCGGCTACTTGCGTGGAACAGAGCGATTGTTTGGAACGCTCCATCTATGGCATGAGGTGTAACTAAGAGCGGGCTATCACTGGGTGGGATTCCTGCTCGCCTTGTCTATTATTCCAGCCACGTTATCGCGCCCCAGTGTCTGGGGGCGAGCGCTAGTGGCGCGAACTTTAGCAACGTCTATGAAAATAAAACCGCAACACGGCTACTAATTATTATACAGGGCCTTTCAAAATTAACCTCACAAACTTAGTATACAATATATATCTAAATCAAAAATCCTACTAATGTTATAAATACGAAACTTTTGATTTTTGGATGTTTGTTACTTAATCATGCTTCAACCATTGGACGGATCGTGATGAAACTTGGCAAAAATATAGGTTAGGCCCTGAAATAGGACATAGGATAGTTTTTATACCGAAAAAACATCTGATTCCTACGGAAAATATATAATAATTTGTGATGTTAAGTTGTCCACGCGGACGAAGTTGCGGGCAACAGATAGTACTAAATTAAGATTACTACGTAAAGAGCGCGATTTCGTCCGCATAGACAACTTAACAGAGAATCAGATGTTTTTTCGGGATAACAACTATCCTATGTCCTATTCCAGGGTCTAAGCTATATTTGTGCTAAGTTTCAACACGATCCGTCCAGTGGTTGAAGCGTGATTAAGTAACACACATCCAAATATCCAAAGTTTCGCATTTATAATATTAGTAGGATAGGATTAAGAAATTATTTATGTGTAAATGTTGTAATTTTTGTTCAGAGCAATAGTTACAACCTGTATATACGTTATGTACTTCCCTTGAAGACTGTATGTTAATTTTGAAAGACCTCTATACGGCCAAGTGGTTGCGAACTTGCCGCCTGGTGCTCACTTACTAAGTAGGGGCCAGCAGTCGTTAACTGTGGCGGGCGCGGTCTTGTGGCGGCGCAACTTGGTGTTCCCACTGCGACTCCCAGAGCTGGGCGTATTCGGGTAGCATTTCGGATAACATACAAAGCTATTTTGTACTCGTTAAGTGGACATGTGACGTGATTAGCGTTTCATCATCACCAGGTTATTTTTGTCTCCACTGCAGGAGCACAACCCTCTCTCATCTGCCGGAGACAGACGGAGCATTTGGCCTACACTCCCCGCGCTGGCCAGACGGGTTGGGGAGGCCGGATTGACGTTTTATAATGTATACTGCGACATATATATTTGTGCTATTACTCATTCTGTGCTGAGACGCCATACGTAAGTGGGTTGTCACGTTGCATTGTAACTGCCAGGTCACGCCCCAACTGTAGCGGTATATGTTTAAAATGTAACAGTTTACGGCGACAATATAAATGTTTACAAGCTCATCACGTGAAAACACACTGAAAGGTTTGTTATTATGATTGTAACAGGAATTGCAGTCACGGAAAGAGTTCTTGTTACAGCTACCGTAATTACATAACCATTAATGTTCGTATGATGAATATGAACGTTTGTACCCAAGTCTTGGATGTTTATATATTTATTTAAGTATGTCTATCCGTTATCTAGTAACCATACCACAGGCTCTGCCTAGTTTGGGACTGGATAATTGGTGTCAATGTCTGAGATATTTATTTATTTATTAATACTTGTTTCTCTAGGATTATGGGACTCTACACTGTTACAGCTATAACGACCTTACTGTAGGCTTACAGAAGTGCTACATACATACATAATGCTCACGCCTTGGTCCCAGAGGGGTAGGCAGAGACGATGGATCGCCACTTTGCCTGATCCTGACACACCTCACTAGCCTCGCTCACATTCATCAACCTTTTCATGCACCTCATTTTATTCTTCTCACTGCGGACCCGAGCCCCAGAAATGCTACTTCTAATTTTTATTTGTTTTTTTCGTACTTCGAATTTTTATTTCATAGACATAATGTACCTGGGGCCCAAGGTAACAAAGATTAGTCCTTGTTAGTGGACCTCCGTTGATCCTCGCTCAGAGGAGTTGCGGGTGGAGAAGGGCGAGGCGGCGGGAATGTAGGCTTACAGAAGGCGCACTCGCTAAGAAAGCTTGTTCAAACTCTCATAAACGTACCTACAAAAGTCAATGCAAACCAAATTGAACCCTACTCGCATGGAAGAAAGTCAAAGTTACATTGAACCGCTAAACCACGCACACCATGACAATCCTATGCGATTCGCGTAAGTATATTTTTGGGTTCAAACCCCACCCGTACCAATGAGTTTTACGAAACTTAAGTACGGTTTATTTATAATACCGCCAGGTGGACCGACGACCTGAAGAAGGTGGCCGGTAGCGGCTGGATGCGGAGGGCGGAGGACCGGGTGTGGTGGCGTTCGTTGGGGAAGGCCTATGTCCAGCAGTGGACGTCTAAGGGCTGATATGATGATTTATAATACCACAGGCTTTTCGGTGAAGGAAAACATCGTAAGGAAACCTGCATATGCCGAAGAAGAAATTCTGAGGCGTATGTGAAGTCCACCAAATCAGCTTGGGGCACCGTCGGTGGTCAGGTGTTTGGCACAAAACATCCTGAAGGGTCGAAGTGTCGCCAGGTCTTCCTGCCCCCCTGAGAAGATAAGATAAGTATATTTTTACAGCTAAAGTAAGGAGTGGCGCAACTACGAATCTTTAACGAGTAAATTGTGGCGACGGCCGTCCCTGGGGAGAGCGAAGAAAGGAAATGTAGTATATCATTATTGGAAATCTTAAGTGCTTCGCAACAAACGAGTTTTATTCAACATAAACAATAAAATGGAGTGTCTTAAGCCGTCGGCCGTGTTATCCACAGCAGACACATCTTGTCGGATGAGCGAGATTTATCGCCAGACGAGAGTAAACACTAAAAAAACCACACTAGGAGTTGGTTTCCACTGACACTCCCTCTATTATAATCACGTCGAAATATGACCACTATAATCACTAAACTCATCATCATCATCATCATCATCAGGTTACTTTTGTCTCCACTGCAGGAGCACAACTCTCTCTCATCTGCCGGAGATAGGCGGAGGATTTGGCCTACACTCCCCGCGCTGGTCAGACGGGTTGGGGAGGCCTGATTGATGTTTTATAATGTATTCCCTTAGTCGCCTTGTAGTTGGAGTGGTCCTGTTCTACTCTACCGGAAACCACACGGCAAATCCATATATTGTTATTAAAAATTTATTGTTAAGTATTGGTAAAACAGTATAATTTACATAAATTGCACACAAGTACAGAAATTTAAAAAGAATTATAATAAAGGAATACGAGACAGAGTCGCTGGAGCGAGCGGTACCACTGGTAAAAGTAGAAACGGTGGAGCATCGCGAGCCAGCGTGTCATCATACCGCCCCGCCATCCAGCCTCTCCGCTACTATGGTCGGCTGCTGCCGCTGCCGCGCAGCCTACGTGCCTGGAACCGTCCTCGTGGAATACATTTACACTTCCAATTTGGGTCAAATATGTAGCATTTCTTTCTTAGCTGCTGTATGTTAGCTAAAGTAATCAAATACAAATGTATGATCGTTTGAAACAAAATCGTGAACAAGTTAGCAAGTTGGTTTGGTACACGTGTTTAGTATTGCAAGCACTAATTTGTAAAGATTCTAGTAGTAGTCATTTCATTTGTGTTTATATATAATAAAAGACCAAAAGTTTGTACTGGACGCACTTATCGACAAAAGCGGCTTACGGCCAACCCGCAACATTGCTGTTCGCGTCTAATTTAAATCTAAATAATAATATAACTAACGCCGAGTGTTATAAACCGACAAAACCATTAACCCAAAGTGCCAATCGAAGTATATCCTCATCGAACCAGCTCTGTGGACTGCATCACAGGGGGCCCCCGAGGAGTCGCAGCGGCGTCCACTGGTGAGTGCTAAAAGTTCATTTCCTGTTGCCTATCGAAGTCAATTCCCCAAACAACACGGGAACAAGAGTTAGTTCAAGTTAACTAGATCTTGTGGTGGCTGGATGAGAAGAACCGAAGATCGGGTTCAGTGACGCATCTTGGGAGAGGCCTATGTCCAACAGTGGACTCTTTCGGGCTGATGACAATGATGATGATGAACTAGATCTTGGTGCGCTCGTGTGGAGTTAAGACTGTTCACGGTTAACAAGTCTTGTTCAAACCAACAATTGTTTTTCTTGAATGCGACAGCGTCTTGGTTTTACACAAAATCAATGACAAAGCTCTTTAACTATATAAGAATGTTAAAAAAATGTAGCCGGGAACCGAAGTGACTTTACTGAACCGGCAGCTACCGGACAATGAAACGTAAATGAATGGTAATTCATTCTGGAACGTCGCTCTATTGTGATTCAACATGGCGTCTGACCGGCTTCAGTAGAGACAATCTAAATATCTATCGTAATCCCTTTCAATATCACAAATATAAGGGTCGAGCTGCATAAACTTGTTTGCGAATGAATGACCATACTCCCGATCAAAAGGTGAAACTAAAAAAGAAATCATAAACTCATAGAAATCATAAAATTTTGAAATAACTAATTAATGATCCGAGTTACTAATGCGTTACGTTTTTCTATAATTCATTATGATTTCATGACATTTTGATTTGAATTACATTCCCACTTATTTGACTGTTTTCTTTTATTTTGTGTGAAACATATTGTATGGCATCAGGCAGATTATAGATATAGGACAATATTAACACATTAAGAACTGTATTATGAATAACATATAATCAACAATAAAAATATTTTATTTCATTTCATCATTTCAAACATATGTAGTTACTTACCTACACATGACTAATCCCAGATGTCTCAAATACGATAGTAATTATTAGACAAGGATAGAACAATTCACAAATATAAAGTCCAGACCCGGACCAACTAAACAAATTGTTCAAGATATTTAGACATTTATTAATATTGCAACATTACAGATTATTCCATAACTTTTATGGTATAAACGAATCAGGCATTTCTCTCCCTAGCGTGCTCTTACATTCCGTCATCAGCCGTCCCATGCCGTCCACGAACACGTCACAGTGCGTCAAAGTTGATAGTCAATAATTATATAGTAACAATTGTAGATATTCGTTTTCTGTTAAGGGATAATTACTTAGTAATAAAGCATTGAAGTTCATCGCAGCTTCCCTACAAAATAACGTTCTATTGATTTCTATCAATATCTATTCTTTCCTTTTTCTTTTCTTTCCCCGGTAGGTCTAGTGTGGGAGCTCCAATATGTATTGTCCTGTTAATTTTAATACAACTCATTTCATGTACCTAATTATAAAATGTCAAAAATGACTGTAATAATCTATTAATCTGGTAATTTATACGAAACCATTTCAATTAGATTTTGAATATTATTACGAAAAGATGTATTCATTATGCGGAGAACTTTCTCAACATTTTCATAAAATTTCTTCACGCGCATAATTTTATATTTTGTGTTCAAACCTCGTTCCCGGCTCGTACTTTGCCGTTACTTTTTACCAAATCTCCTACCTCATTGAATTTTCTCTAAAAACTCCCCCTCCTCGTTCCCCCTTCCCACCCTAGTCTCCGTTTTTTTTATTAAATTTCCGTCTCGCGCGAGTTCATCACAACTTTACACTTCACTGGAGTATAAGGACCTGGGGCGTGTTTACTTCGTATTACTTACATTCGTCTCCGGGACGTTCACTCCACATGTATTTAGTGAAATATATTTTTACCGATTCGGCCGTTACTTTACTGTATGTCTATTACCTGTTATCCGAGTAACATGAGATATTTTTGTTACTTGCATGCTGTCATAGTATAGACCTGCCGTTGTTACCTGTGTACCAAGGGGGCGACACTTTGAAACTGTAGTATTTTGTGAAGGCATTGTGGTCAGAACAGCCGAGTTTTAGAGAATTTTATTTTATTTATTCATTCTGAAATCTACAGCTAGTTTACAATAATATATAATACAGTATATTATAATATTAACGTTAGCCATTTACAGATTTCCCATCATCATCATCATCATCATCAGGTTATTTTTGTCTCCATTGCAGGAGCACAACCCTCTCTCATCTGCCGGAGACAGACGGAGGATTTGGCCTACACTCCCCGCGCTGGCCAGACGGGTTGGGGAGGCCTGATTGATGTTTTATAATGTATTCCCTCAGTCGCCTTGTACGACATCCACGGGAAGAGTTAGAGTGGTCCTATTCTACTCTACCGGAAACCACACGGCAATTTTTTTTCCCATATATAAACATAAAAACTATAGCTAGGGTAATAAAACTAGATAAAAGTAGGAATGTACAGAAAAAAAAAATTTAAATAGAAATTTAAAACAGAATAGAAATAAATTATTTACAATCTACGAGAATGTTTTTTTTTTATTAATTGTTTTATTTATTTTTAATGTCTAACATAGTTTTAAGTATAAACTAACTTATTTTTATGTAGTCTCAATAGATTAAATATAAATTCATTTCAATTGGATCAGAAGAAAAAACTACGAAGTGCTACGGCGTAGCAGTCGTAGCACAACGGTGTAATGTAAATAGATGGGTATAGATCGGTCAGTTCACGATGGCAGCCCTAATACTTTGAGCGAGGAGTGAGAGGACATCATCAGTCGAATTTAGACCACTGCTGAACACAAGTCTCCCCAACAGAATGACTTTTGATGGACTGTCTTTTGATTGAAGGATTTGCCATAATCACCAGCACGCTTGGCAGGCGGATTGATAATTGCACTAACGATCCCTTAGTCGCCTTGACGACACCCACGGAAAAATTGGGGGTGGCCGTATTCTAAGCCGGGAACTCCACGTCACAGAGCGCGGGACGCGGGGAGTTTATCCGAACGTCAGTATGTTAGTCTACACATTGATGATTAGTGCGTAACGATAGAACTAACACGGTGACATACAATGACATGTTTAGAGAAGTGGGGTGTGCCTTCGTGAACCGAACGATCTATGCCTAATAAAAGAGATAGATACCCTTTTCTGCCAACGAACATAAAGTAACGATGATTGTATGTAACTCGCGGCCAGCCGGTATCACGCTGAGATGAATACAAATGACTTGCCACAATGTCTACTGAGTTCCCTTTTGGTGAATAAAAACATTCTCACAATGTACCCAAGTAACTCACAGACTGAATTACCACTGAAAATCCATTTATATTGTGTGCTCGTACCTTTGTTCGCGTCTTGCCAAAATTAGAGTAAAAACCTTCCGGTTGGTAGAGAGGCAAACAACATTAACCTACATTACGTGCAGACAGACGCGGTGATTGAAAACTGTAGTATAGATGGCACGAGATAGATGACGCCTATTCCTGAGTGATCGGTCGGATTTCGCGTTTTTTAGCTACAAGGGTAGACTGTAAAGATTAGAGTGAAGACAAATAGGTAAATCTGTCAGTATCATTTACATTTATTGGTAGAGATGGATATATATATATAAAACGCCTACCTTATTTACTTAATACCTTGCCCGAGGATATTAGAATGGAGTGTAACAAGCGTAAATTTAAAAAAATGCTGAAAAATTATTTGTTGGAAAGCATTTAACTCCATCATATTTCATTATTAATTTTAATTAAACATAAGGAGACTATGATCCCCCAGTCAAACCGTCTAGACGGTTTTGGGAGACAATTTTATACGATTAATAAATTAAATAAATAATAATAATAATAATAATATTATAAAAAAGCGGCCAAGTGCGAGTCGGACTCACCCATGAAGGGTGGGTTAAGGGAAGGAGGAGAGGTAGGAGTAGGGAGAGGGAAGGGGTGGGGGAAAGGGTTTTCAACGTTGTGGGAAGGGGATGGAGAAGGAAAGAAAGAAAGGGTATGGAAAGGACAAATTGGAGAGGGGGGGGGGAAGGAAATATCACCTAATTTGCACAATATTAAAATATAAAAAAAATTATTGATTATATGATAATCTTTTAATTCATGATAAATGTAAATGTCAACTTTATTAAAAAAAAGCGGCCAAGTGCGAGTCGGACTCGCCCATGAAGGGTTCCGTAGCAGCAAGTAACATAATATAAAAGTTATTGTAGTTCGTTGTAACTTTGATCGATGTTTTAATAATAGTATTGTGGTTTACGATTTATGACGTATTAAAAAAAACGACTTACTAGATCTCGTTCAAACCAATTTTAAGTGGAAGTTTGCATGGCAATGTACATCATATATTTTTTTTAGTTTTATCATTATCTTATTTCAGAAGTTACAGAGGGGGGGGGGGACACATTTTACATGACGAATCTATAAGGGTTCCGTTTTTTGCCATTTGGCTACGGAACCTTAAAAAGAGGTTTATATTAATACTAGCTGTGCCCTCGGCTCCGCTCGCGTGCACTACAGAATCCGCTCCCGTTCCCACACTCGCTCCCTATCCCACTCCCACTCTCGCTCCATCTGTAGTACAAACCAATCGCAATATGAATTGTACCTAACATAATAACTATACTTCTTTGTTATATTGCATATTTACACCTTAGGTTACATTATTGAACTTTTAGAAGGGATTCCTAAATTTTAAACAAATAAATACAGCCAACTCGTATGTTACTCAGGGATAATATAACATTCTAATGGCTAAGGAATTTTTGAAATCGGTTCAGCAGTTTTTGAGTTTATTCGTTACAAACATACAAATCTTTCCTCTTTGTAATATTAGTGTACAATAGTGTAGATGTAGATTGGTTTATACCAAGCTATATAAGTAGAAGTGGACAAATGATTTACTCAAAAATATTTGCTTGTTACAAGTATTTAAATACACATATATTCCCAAACCAGGATTTTCTCCTGTACTATGGGAACTAGACAAGTATAGACATAAGACCCATGTACCTACAAACTAAGGAAAAGATGTATGTACAAATACAAATATATTTATTCATAAACACAGGTGATATAAAGGATGTACAGGATATAGAGAGCTCTGTGTTTTCGCCCATTGGGCATATGAAAGCATTAATATGTTAGTAAACTTGATCGAAGCAGACAAACGGAAAACTTGTGTATTATAGGTACATAATTATGAAATTAACTAATTTAAAATTCTAAGGTAATGTCATATTTTGTAATGTCACTTTAAACTATCTACTTAAAACTATATAAAATTGCCATTTAGGAAATCATTAATTGAATAATATGTTTTATCAATAAGAAATGTCTTTAAATGTCGTTTAAAACTATTTATGTCTTCCCAATCGCGTATTGATTTGGGTATTTTATTAAATATTGTATATGTTGGACCTAACAAAGTATTATAATAATTATTATGGAACGATCTACAAGTATAATGTACAGACCGGGACCAACTTGTCCACTTTACACTTTGATCTTAGCCAAAAGGCCGAGAAGCGATATTGGTTTATCCCCAGTGGGCATCGAACAACAAACCACTAGACCCACGAGACCGTCCCATTTATCTGAACATACCTAGTCTAAGATGTCCCCTTTATTTACACACCGACATATGATTAGATCCGCGTGGGCAACTTAACATCACAAATTATTATGTATTTCCCGTAGAAATGGGTTGTTTTTTCGGGATAAAAACTATCCTATGTTCTATTCCAGGACCTAACCTATATGTGTGTCAAGTTTCATCTCGATCCGTCCAGTGGTTGAAGCGTGATTGAGTAACAAATCCAAATTTTCGAAAATTATAATATTAGTAGGATAGGATTTGAGAAGAATTTTCATAAAGTCATACAAGTGTGATTAAACGTTGAAAATCTGCGACAAACACTAGAATATATTTGTGAACATGCTCCGCCCGAAGCGCACTGAATTACGGTACAAATGTTTTCATTCCCGCACAAAGCCTTTGGGGCGAATGGCTACCGGCTCCCGGCTCCCGCGGCCGCTCACGCCGCGTTGCGTATTTCAATTCGCTCTGTATTACAGAGGGGATTTTCTTTCGCGTGTAATATCGGTAGGATACCATTTGCCGCTCGCTTCTGTCAACTTTTGCCTGTAACTTTATAGGCACTTCAATAAAAGCAAAAACAGGAAGTACAGCGACTGTTTATTTCTGCACATGGTCCTACAAAACTAAGTCCATGATCTATCATTATTTAAAGAATCCGTTTGAAAAAAAAATCTCGTCGGCCATAATTGAAAACTCTGTAGTTAGTTTTAAATTGTCATGTATTTTTTATATTTACTTACAAATGTATTGAATGTAATCGCATAGATACATTATAAAACATCAATCAGGCCTCCCCAACCCGTCTGGCCAGCGCGGGGATTGTAGGCCAAATCCTCCGTTTGTCTCCGGCAGATGAGAGAGGGTTGTGCTTCTGCAGTGGAGACAAAAATAACCTGATGATGAATCGCATAGAACGCTAAGTTAATTATCCAAATCTCGGCTTTACTTCTAACATACATCCTCGCTTACGGCTCGGGCATAAAAGTCTTGTAGCGTAGCCTCGGCTGTAATAATCATCTTTTGACACTCGTACCATAATGCTCTGTTCTAATGTCTTGTACATACTCGTGCACGTGTCGTGGCAACCCTCTACGTCGGGCGACATTTACGCTCCTCAATTTCCTGCATAATGACTTCCTTTACGAGCAAGTCGACGCTAAACGTAAGCTTCGCACATACTCCTACATGTCAATAGAGTTCTAAATGGGAAAAAAACTTCGCTTTGATATCAGAGCACCACGCATGTAGGTACCAGTCTAGTTTGTATTATAAGTTTGGACTTTATTGTTAGTTTCTTTATACATTTAGGTCATAAGAAAAAAAATCAAAACATATATGGTTCAGTCAGATACAGTGGAGGCACAGAAATTGTACATATAAATCCAGTTAATTAGACCCTAAATTATTTAAAGAGCTAAGTACACTGTAACAAAGGGTGGCCTCCTTTGTAGAGCCCCGACCTGTCTCATTAAATTATAACTAGGAGTTACCTTTCTAAATCATAACGTAATGCTGTACAAGAGATTTACCTACGCTCCGACAGATTTTTAGTAACAATGCTGTGGCCGCTGTTGCTGGCACGGACTTGGAAACTGTCCGAGATCAGACGTCAGAAGTAAAATGAGATATTTTTCTATAAGTATTTTAGATGATAATATTGCCATCGGTGGCGTTATTGATCTTAATGTGTCCCCTACAGGTCGGTCGCACGCCTTGGTTCTACTCCCGGTTTGTCGGGTAAGTTCCTCGCGTTGTTTCTGCTCCTCGTGCAAGCGAATGTAATATTAAATTATCGTCCGACAAGCCGTGTGACGTGATCCCGGCGCGTGCACCCGACTCTCAGTTGTAGCTTTGTATTATTTTTGTTTATGTGTAATGTTGCACTGTATGTGTTTTGTTGCAGCCAATAAATAAATATTCTATTCTATTCTATTCTAATTGTCAATCGAGGACATCAAATTCGGTCAGTAGCTCAGACCATATTATAAATCCGTAAGTTTGGATGTTTGTTGCTCAATCACGCTTCAACCACTGGACGGATCGTGGTGAAACTTGGCACACCTATAGGTTAGATCCTGGAATAGGACATAATCTAAAAGGTCAGTAGATTAAATTTATTTTTTAATCATTTTTTTTGCCCTTGTTTCACGGTGTTTTGCCAACTTCATCATAATCATTCATCATCAGCTGAAATACGTCCACTGCCGAACATGAGCCTCCCCAATAGAATGACACTTTTGGTGGGCTGTATATTGGGAGATTTGCGATAATCACCACGTATGGCAGGCGGATTGGTGATCGCAGTAGGTCACCTTGACGACACCCACGGAAAGATTTGTGGTGGCCCTATTTCAAGCCGGGGACCACACAGCAAAACATTTGATTATACAGTAAGTATTATCTCTCGAGGTATTTAGAACTATTGGAAAATTGCTTATGCATATGCAGTGAGTTTTTTTGTTGATGACAATATTTGTGAGCGGTTGAAATAACCGTGAATTCAGCTTGGCTTGTGTTTGCCAAGTTATGCTTCATGAACAATTTCACAGCATGCACTTGACAAGGAACGCTTTAAACATATTTATAGAATTTAAGTAAAGCAGAGTAAAGTAAGTAAATATCTACGTATTGTTATTTATTTATCAAGACAAATACTGGGCCTGATTCTGAAGGCACACATTTAAAATTTGACAGCTCTAAAATTGGTTTCGTCTTTATCTTCATAATACTGTGTGACAAGGATAGCAACAGTTTTAGTGCTGTCAAATTTTAACGTTGTGCCTTCAGAATCGAGCCCAATAGCTGTACAAGTTTTTTAGACCAGTAGTTCTATTCTCTAAAATACAAACTCACCTGCGAGTCTCACTCACGTGACTTCACTCACATTGAAACCTAATTCATTGGTAATTCTGTAAACATTCTAGAGCACTGTCGACGTGAAGGGAGTTCGTTGTTCACTTCACTTTAATAATGCTCTGGAATGTTTACAGAATTACCAATGTATTAGGTTTCAATGTGAGTAAAGTCACGTGAGTGAGACTCGCAGGTGAGTTTGTATTTTAGAGAACGGCACCACAGTTAAGAAAGTCGAATTTAACTCGTCTTTAAATCATGTTTAGTCACTTTGTCGTCCAAGTGTTTCGTTATTTTTCCTACTAATAGAACGTAACAATATACAAAAAGAGGTAATCAAAATATGTCTGGAAGAAATCGCTTTTAACTATTAGCACGCCTACATGTACTTTATTATTGTATCTGTGTATTTGTTATCGTGCAATAAATAGTAATTGCAATGAATTGAAGGGAACCAACGAAACTAACGGTTCCAACGGGACCAACGGTTCCAACAGGACCAACGGTTCCAACGAGACCAACGGAAAACATGAGGAAGGCGAAATTATAAGACTCTTAGTTTACAATATAAGGCGACATCTCCTGCTGGAATTGATGTGAGATTTACATTAATAAGAGGCTAACAACAAAGGCGCAGGGTATTCCCGACAGGCTCAACGAATATTACCTAAAATATTCCCGGCCATGTTGCAGCTGTCATCATTGAATTATACGCCAATCCCAACGGAGTCATGCGGTAACTATATCCTCCTCGCAACGGCAGTGGAATTTTATCTCATTCTGCTGATGAAAGGATATCATTCCACCGCAGTTGAGGTAAAAGCGAGTTTCTGTATACACAACAAAGTTTATTTATCTACATTTGAAATCATAGCTACGGCTGGTATACATTTAAATGTTTCCCGAAAAACCAATGGTGTGATTTACGATTCGTATTTGTTTACGTAATTTGTCTGTATCCGTTTTATAGAATGTTCGTACCGAATGTTTGCTCATGCCCATTTAATTAAAGTCAGAACGTTTCACTGGGAAACGATAAAGAATCGATGTTTGTATTAAGAATACTAGATTTGCCCGCAGTTCCGCTTGCGTTGACTACAGAATGTGCTGACATTTTGAAAATCATAAATTTCCATAACTTTAATTGAGTAAGCTGATTACGATGAAATAAAGACTAAATATTACTCCAAGTTACGCTCTATGTATCTCTAAAAATTACAGTAGTTTTTACGTGATATATGTACAAACAAACATAAACATACATGATCTTAATGTATTTGTTCTATTAGCTATCATTCATCCCCCCATTTTTTTTCAAATATCTTCAATGTACAGAAACGTGAATGTGAAATTTAATAAAACACGCGTGTTATCACAGAGGAAGGCTTACGGAAGGCTGTACGAATTAATTGTAACGGGTAACGAGGCTAGTTCAGTGATTAATGTTAGCAGCGAGCGTTGTAATATGTGATTTATTGTGTTGTTATTACGAATGTTTTTGTTACAGGAGTGTGGGGGATGTAGAAATATCAAGTGTGTGTTGGTACTTCTCGTGGGGCTTGTTATATAAGTAGATTTAGTAAAGAAGGTGAGACGGGCTCGGACTGGGCTGGGACGCATCGCCGCCAGACGGACCGACGAACTGAATAAGGTGGCCGGGAGCGGCCGGATGCGGAGGGCTAAGAACCCGGGGGTGGTGGCGTTCATTGTCCAACAGTGGAAGTCTAGGGGCTAATATTATGATAATGATGAAAGAAAATTAGAAAACACAGTTCACAATTATATCTAGTATAACTAATTGGTTTACGATTAGAGAGTATCATTTATTGCGGACGCTTATACCTAATCGTGTATCGCTAGTTTTCATCATCAGCCTGTATACGTCCACTGCTGAACATAAGCCTTCCCAATAGAAGGCCACTTTTGGGGGGCTGTCCATTGGGGGATTTGACATAATTACCACGCTTGACAAGCAGACTGGTGATCGCAGATCGCTCTTATTGTATGCAAACTTGATTTTTAAAAGATGTGTTGCGTGAAGTTTGTTGCGCCGTTTCTTCTTCATAGCGCTAACACCTAGGAAGCGGTAGTCGATAAAAAAAATGACGTGTATAAATGTACCAAGTGTACTCATATGCAATAAATGATTTTGACTTTGACTTTGATGCCCGTTTCTTGCGTTTGGTCCTTTAGTCGCTTTGACGATATCCACGGAAGATTAAGGGTGGCGATATTGGGGTTGGCCCTGTTCTAAGTTGGGAATCACACGGCACCTGAGCCAGGAACCAAGTGACAAGTATTCAGTGCAGGCATACACATTATATCAATTCACTAAGTTAAGCGTGTTCAGTGAACTCGGGTACTTTGTTCAAGTGCAGCGGGGCGCAAAACGAGGTGCAGCCGCGGCGGGTGGCGGCTGCGGCTGAAATATCGACTTAATGCTGTTATAATTAAGCTTTCCCCGCTCCATATTTCATCTATTTATTTATTTAACTCTTTATTTCACACACACAGATAGAACAAAAATAATACATTAAAATGAAACACAAGTACAAAGGGCGAACTTACCTCTGAGAGAGATTTCTTCCAGCAGACCCGCGAGAGAGATAATTGAAATAAGAGAGGCAGACATATTGTGTACGTAAATAAAAAAACATATACATACATACACTGATATAAACTATATACCCACTTACATAGATTATAACCTACACGATAAAAAATATAAGTATGTAAATAAATATTTACTAATAATATATAAATATAATATACATTCATCTTATTTATTACTAGCTGTTGCCCGCGACGTCGTCAAATTTTTATGTATTTCCCGTAGGAATGGGATGTTTTTCGGAATAAAAACTATCCTATGTCCTATTCCAGGACCTAACCTATATTTGTGCCAAATTTCATCACGATCCGTCCAGTGGTTGAAGCGTGATTGAGTAACAGACTTCTAAACATCCAAATATCCATACTTTCGCATTTATAATATTAGTAGGATCACACGATTACTCCGATCGTTGTACATTCCGGGCTGTGCCGTGTGTCCCGGCTTCGAACAGGGCCACATCCAGTCTTCCCGTGGTTGTTGAAGAACTGCTCCAGGGACGGGCAGCAGCGTTCAGCTTTAACTGCGATCACCAACCCGCCTGCCAAGCGTTTTGATTATCAAAAATCCCCCAAAAGTCAAAGTCAAAATCTTTTATTTCATATAAGTACACTTGGTACATTTATACACGTCATTTTTTTTATCGACTACCGCTTCCTAGGTGTTAGCGCTGTGAAGAAGAAACGGCGCAACAAACTTCACGCAACACATCTTTTAAAAATCAAGTTTGCATACAATTAATAAAGATTTTGCGAAGCTGAATTAACATTAGTACCAGGCATCTTTGTCATTCAAATAATCGTTTATTTTATAATAGGCTTTCTTACAAAGTTGTTTTTTAATGTGAATCTTAAACTTTCTGTCCGTCATATTTAAGATTTCCTCTGGTAGTTTGTTGTAGAAGCAAAAGTGACAGTCTACTGGGGAGGCTTGTGTTCTGAAGTGGATATTTCGGCTGACGATGATGCTCCGCTCATACAGAGTTTCGTTTGCCTGACGTGGAATATACTTCAAACCTCAAACCTAATTCCATTCACTGAACTGTTAAATTGAGTTTCTTGTACGTCACATAAGAGGTAAATTTATTATTCTGGTACGTGTTGTGAGAGTATTAGAATTAAGTCTTAAGCCTGTATTAGATCGTCACAATTGAGTAACAAAACAGCCGGGGAGAGACCAGTTTGTTCAAATTACACAAAGGATTCTCTTCCCTTTCAATGGAGAGCAAATACATTTGTACTTTCAAGTTAAACTCAGCAACTACTGAGCCGGTGAGCTGGATTATTTTCGTCATCATCATGTCATCCTTTAGACGTCCACTGCTGGACATAGGCCTTCCCCAATGAACGTCACTATACCCGGTCCTCCGCCCTCCGCATCCAGCCGCTTCCGGCCACCTTCTTTAGGTCGTCGGTCCACCCAGCGCGTGCCAATCCACGGTCTCCACTCCAGAACTCGTCTGCCCCAACGGCCGTCGGTTCTGCGACAGATGTGGCCCGCCCACTGCCACTTCAGCTTGCTAATCCTTTCGGCTATGTCGGTCACCTTCGTTCTTCGTTGTATTATTTTAACAAAAGCTTATAAAGGCTTGAACTTGAAGGCATGATATTTATTTAAGATCCGTGAGGCATCATCGGCGAAATTACACTCTTATCATCATCAGTCATGTAGAGGGCGCGCAGGGGGGGAGGGCGGTTTGGCGATCACTTACTTACGGATTATTAGAGATGAAACGGATATCCGGTAAGTATCCGGCGGATACTGGATTTTAATTAAAATGCAAAATTTTCCTAAAAAATCAACGCTAACAAATTGATTTATAGATACTAAATTAAGGGAACACTAAATTAAAACCACATAAGTCTTAATTAACCTGTTTTTACTTTCGAGCGTAGCAAGAAAGGTAATTGTCGTCATTTTTTAGGTGTTAAAATGTGTTTTATGTTGTTGCATGTTCTAGTATCTCCTAGCGTATTATCTTATACCAGTATATGTACATTGATCATCAGCATCAGGTTATCTCTATTAGTATATACATTAAATATATAATGTACATCTTTATTCATTTTTTTTTATTGTTGATGGGTTTTCGCTTGACCTCAATCTCACCTGACGGTGTGATGAGAGGCCTATTAAGGTTTTGTTTTTCCAAGTCATATTTATTCATTATATTTATGTATTTGGTATGAATCATCATCATCAGGTTATTTTGGTCTCCACTGCGGGAGCACAACCCTCTCTCATCTACCGGAGACAGACAGAGGATTTGGCCTACACTCCCCGCGCTGGCCAGACGGGTTGGGGAGGCCTGATTGATGTTTTATAATGTATTCCCTCAGTCGCCTTGTACGACATCCACGGGACGAGTTGGAGTGCTCCTATTCTACTCTACCGGAAACCACACGGCATGAATTTGGTATGAATCTTAGTGTTATATTATATTATCTAGGTACACGTATTACAAATTCACATATCCGTACACTCTCAGACAAACTGGGTGCGACTGAAAATCATCGCCTAGCACCTTACTTGGTCTAGGCATATGCTGAGTCGTTTGACCTTTTACTTCCCCGGCACACGCATAAATTTTTTCTTTGTTTAAATTTGTAAATTGTATTCTTAAATTATAATTATTTTCTTATTCCTTTTCCTTGTTTCGTTAATTTTTTTTCCTTTTATGTGTGCCAATTATGGCAGTAATTAAATGTTGTTCTTTCTTTCTTTTAATGTAAATATGTAAATCCAAAAAGTAAGAAAATGTACAGGGTTGGTACCAAGTTAGGTTACCGGTATTCTAGCTGGACCAAAAGAATGTTTAAAATTTTATAATTAAATATATTTATTAAAGGGTGATGCCGTGTGGTTTCCGGTAGAGTAGAATAGGACCACTCCAACTCTTCCCGTGGATGTCGTACAAGGCGACTAAGGGAATACATTATAAAACATCAATCAGGCCTCCCCAACCCGTCTGGCCAGCGCGGGGAGTGTAGACTAAATCCTCCGTCTGTCTCTAGCAGATGAGAGAGGGTTGTGCTCCTGCAGTGGAGACAAAAATAACCTGATGATGATGATGATGAAATAATATTATTAATGACATAACAATATTGTAATTTTTTACTTTGTGATGTTTTTTATAATTGGATCTACATTATATTTTTCATTTATTTTCATGTTTGTATAGTTACCTGACTTTGTGCCTTTATGGTTTGTCTGTTAGGGTGCAAATTATAACAATAAATTAAATTAAATTATGTATGACGTAATTTAATTTAATTATGAGGTGGCCGGAAGCGGCTGGATGCGGAGGGCGGAGGATCGGGTGTGGTGGCGTTTATTGGGGAAGGCCTATGTCCAGCAATGGACGTCTAAAGGCTGATATGATGATGATGCAAATTATTACAATATATCAAATTACGTATGACGTTCCGCTGATAATTCACAGATTTCTGTGGACTTTACTGTCAAAGATCATATTATTAAGTAGTCAGATAAATAGGTAACATGTGAAGAACTGTTCTTCCAGCTCGAACACCGCTGATACGATTTGGTACTCCAAGTGGCATTAAGGATATATTCTCGCACACACGGAGACAAATGTATGTCACGCACTGCGGGCCAGCAAGGCAGTGTAACACCGGAAGGCATTTCGACGCTAGCTCCGCCATCTGTGGCCCCCGTGTGAGTACTGCGCCCGCCCCGGCCCGCCCCGGCCTGCCCCGGCCCGCCCCGTCTCGCAGCCCCTGACACGTCACAGTGCAGTGGGCCACGAGCTCCGCAGTTCGCTATACCGCGCAGAGATGGCGGCTGACGTCATGAATAAAATCCTGAATGTATGTAAACGCTTTATTGTACCAAAAATAACAACAACAACAATAATTAAACTGTGTACAAAGGCGGACTTATCCCACTTAGGCATCTCTTCCAGTCAACCTTAGAGTAACCGAAAGGACAAGTATAATGCGTTTAGTACCAAATTTGATAAAGAAATGTACCTACTTTTAATGAAGTTTGAAAATACATATTACATAAACAAACGATTGCACCTCACCATTGCCAAAGTAAATACTTATTTAACAATTACCTACTTATCACATATCGGTGGAGCCTGGCAGCGGGGCCGACCGGTAGTAGGACTGCAATGTCCAACTAGTTGAACCACGGGGAAGTAAACTCCCATACAATTTTGGGCATTCTCCATTATGTAAATATTTTTTTTTCAATTCAATAGTTTCTTAGAATTATATGATTTGTAATGAAGAAATCCGACTAAGAACGAAGGTGATCGACATAGCCGAAAGAATTATTAAGGTGAAGTGGTAGTGGGTGGGCCACATCGGTCGCAGAACCGATGGCCATTGGGGTAGAGAAGTTCTTGAGTAGAGACCACGGATCGGCACGCGCAGGGTGAAACGTCAGCCACCAGGTGGATCGAAGACCTGAAGAAGGTGGCCGGAAGCGGCTGGATACGGAGGGCAGAGCACCGGGTGTAGTGACGTTCATTGGGGAAGGCCTATGTCCAGCAGTGGACGTCTAAGAGCTGATATGATGAATGCATAACCAGATTAATAACTTTCCTTTAAGATTTAGTTATTTGAATTTACATAATAAAATGTAATGTTCCGAAGTCCACGCGGACGAAGTCGCGGGCAAACAGCTAGTAATAAATATTACATATCTATATACCTACATCATATTTACCTACATTTGTCTAATCCCAAACTTAGATTTTTTTCTGTACTATGGGGGAAAAAAACGAAAAGAGGAAAAAAAGGAAAAAAAAGGAATAAAAAAAAAGATATGAGCGATATCTATTTACGTATCTATCCGACTGTATTGACTGAATTTGACTCGACAGACTGACTGAGCAGCCGCCGACGAGGCCGGCATCGCGGTGTCGCGCCCCCGAGTGGGGAGAGCGGCCGGGGCCGGGGCCGGGGCCGGGTGGAGGACCAAGCACAGAGTCACTTATTCGTAGGGGGATCAAGCAGGATGTCTGACAAAGAGCACCTGAGCAGGTGCCGGGCACCTCCCCCGTGATTCGGCCTGTGTGGCCTAGACGTCGAAAGGCCATGGGAGGTGGAGGGTGTCTTATTGCCTTGTACTATGGGAATTAAACAAGGATAGGGACACACAAATATAACATCCAGACCGAGACCAACTTGTACAAATTGTACAAAGTTGTTTGCTCCGGGTGGGAATAGATCGCACGACCCCTGGCGATCCTATGACCAGAGCAATGAGGCGGTCAAAGTGCCAAGTTCCCTGATGTATCTCAAAAAAAATCATCCGGTATCAAATTGTTTTCTTTATTTATTACTAGCTGTGCCCGCGGCTCCGCTCGCATGGACTACAGAATCCGCTCTTTTACCCACTCCCGTTGGATAGACAAACAGATAAACAGGCAATAATTTCAGATATGATTGAAATGTGTTCTATTACATAAATGTGACGGACAGAAAGTTTAAGATTCACATTAAAAACAACTTTGTATGAAAGCCTATTATAAAATAAACGATGCCTGGTACTAATGATAATTCAGCTTCGCACAATCTTTATTAATTGTATGCAAACTTGATTTTTAAAACATTTATTTTTATTTATTTATTTAAAAACTTTATTGCACATAAGTACAAAAGGCGAACATAATGCCAATATGGCATTCTCTTCCAGTTGACCTTTAGGTCATGCAGATAATGAGTGGTAGGCGCAAAAAAATTATATAAGAAAATTGGTTATATACTATACTATATTTACATAATAAATACAAACTAAAATATAGGTACTAATGAAATCTATAAATTATACATATACCTACACATATAAGATATATACTATATATGTAATATATGAATACTTATTACTAAGATAAATAAATACATATGTTATATAAATAATAAATAAATACATAAATATTCTGCAATAAATAAATCAAAACGTGATTCATAGACGATGACCAATTTACTCCTATGGTGATCCAAGTAAGTGCTCGCGCACCAATCGTTTAAACACGAACCTATTGGGAGCCGTCCTGATGTTTTCCGGGAGTTCATTCCACAAGCGCGCTGCGTGTACTGTGAAGGAATAAGAAAAGAAGTCGGTACGGTGCCTTGGTATGTGAAGTCGAAGATTTTGGGAGGAACGAAGGACTCTGTTGTCGTGGGCCGAACACAAATAGTGGAAATTGATTTTGAGATAGGATGGAGTGAGAGGTTCGTTGAGAATCGAATATAAGAAACACATAATACGAGAGTTCCTTCGCTGTCGGATGGTGAGCCATTTAAGTTGCGAACGGTATTTGGAGACATGGTCATATTTACGAAGACCGAAAACAAAACGGATGCAGTTGTTAAGAAGGCGTTCAAGTTTATTGAGAAGAACTTCAGTGAGGTCCAGATAACACACATCAGCATAGTCAATAATGGGCAAAACAAGTGTTTGTACCAACATAATCTTTGTCTTGAGCGGGAGAAAGAATTTCAGCCTGTAGAGAGTACGGAGAGTGTACGTGACTCTACGACTGACTTCCGCTACCTGGACTCTCCAGCTCAAGGTTTCATCAATATGCAGCCCGAGATCCCTCACACTAGCACAGAAAGGTATTACTGTTCCGTCAAACATTACGGGTGACACCGCGCCAAGGTCCATCCTAGACAGCAGCCTGGAGCTTCCGACCAGGATTGCCTGGCATTTAGTCGGATTGACAGAGACACCGTATCTTCGTGACCAATCCTTTATACTTTCCAGGTCATTGTTCAAGCGAGCTACCATCAGAGGAAGATCGTCGATGTCTGTCTGTATGTACAGTTGAAGGTCATCAGCGTACAGATGATACGAGCAGTTTAAACGGGTGGTGATGAGATTGATAAAAACCGAAAACATTAAAGGAGAGAGTATTCCGCCTTGCGGTACACCAGTTGTCAGGTCGGTCCAATCTGAAGACGACTGTCCCAGGCGCACAGACTGCTGGCGTCCGCGAAGATAATTAGAGAACCATTCCAGAGCAGGGGATGAGATTTTGAGGTAGGATAGGACAGAAAGCAATAGTTCATGATCCACCGTATTAAATGCATTGGAGAAATCGATGAGTGACAAAACTGTAAGTTTCGTGTTTTCCATCCCTTCTCTAATGTCATCCGTGACTTTCAGAAGGGCAGAAGTGGTACTGTGCCCTGGGCGAAATCCAGACTGAAATGGACTCAGTAGTTCATTTTTGTGCATGTAAGATGAGAGTTGTCGGTGAACACATGCCTCCAAAACTTTTGACAGGAACGGGAGTATGGAAATGGGACGATAGTGGTTCGGTAGTGTGGGGTTAGAAATTTTGGGAAGCGGACGAACAAAGGCCTTACGCCAGGAGGTAGGGAATTGTCCAGAATGGAGGGAGAAATTAACAACGTGAGTGATAGCAGGTAAGACACATTCTAGAATACTGGTAATCATAATTCTATTCACGTTGTCACATCCCACGGCTTTGGATTTAATAGAAAGGATAACCTTTTTGATCTCATCCTGACTGACTGGAGAAAACTCGAAAGGCTGTATATCAGCAGACATCAACGACGATATTTCGGCTTTGGTGGCAGATCTAATAAGAGGATCCAGGGGAGATGTGTGTGAAAAATGACTATTTATATCATTGAGAGACAATGATGGACCACCATCCTGATTAGGAGGAGGCTTTCCTATACCGACAGATTTAAGAAATTTCCACACATTAGCAGATGAACAGTTAGCTATATTATCATGAAAATGGCCACGTTTAGCTGCTCGTACCATCTGATTGCATCTGTTCCTAAGCTTTTTAAACTTGAGCCAATTCTCCTCCGAACGGGTTTTTTTAAATTTGCGAAACGCATTATCTCGCCGTGACATTGCCAATCGTATCTCTTTCGACATCCATGGAGCCGGGGGACGCTTTATTTTGACTCTACGAACTGGAGCATGTACATCATACAGTTTCAACACTTTGTCATTGAGAATGTCAACTTTTTCATCCACTGTAGATGCTCCCATTAACGAATCGAGCTCAATCTTTGACGCATCTCTCTTCAACTCATCCACATCCATCTTTCCGAAGCTACGCAAATATAGTACTTTAGGGCGCTGTTTAGGCGGTTTTAATTTGTATGAAGTGTAAATAAGATCGTGGTGAGAAAAACCAGGAGCAAGAAATTGTCCCTGGGTCGCCACATGTTCAAGAGATGATGTTAAAATAAGGTCAATCCAAGTGTCGTCCGTATATTTGTTATGATGGGTAGGGTCGAGAGGGAGAATAGAGAGGTTAACGGATTCAACAATACTACGTAATTTCTGAGCACGTAAGAGATCTCTGGCTGTGGGGAGAAGATCAGTGTTAAAGTCGCCCATAACTATCTGATGTGTGTATTCTGTTGATAAGGATTCTAAGACATTTTCCAAGTCGGAGAAATAATCGGTACTAGGTGGACAGTACACTGCTCCAAGAAGGGCCTTAGTCCCCTTGACGCATATTTCGAGGAAAATGAACTCCGCGGAAGCTGTGTAACTTGAGGGGGACATGGCGACTATTTTATACGGAATGTTGCTGCGCAAATATATCGCAACACCACCCCAGCCTTTATCAGCTCGGTCGTTCCGTATCAAAATGAACCCTGGTAATGAACACATCGTCGATAGAATAGGTGGTTTTAATAAGGTCTCCGTGATTAGCACAGCATGGATTACGTCAGAGGTAAAAGTTTCCAGTATGTCAGCAAAATGCGTAACTACACTCTGCGCATTTATATGACAAACGTTTAAGTTCTGAGAAAAGGGTTGCAGTGTATTATGCAGATGAGCACCCAAAGTAAGGTTCTCTCCTGACGTATCACCACAGGACGTAAAAGAGTCATCGGAATCTGCAGAGAAATATATATCAATGTCGTCATTATCAGACATAAAATAAACCAAAAATAAATAATACAATAAATTATAAGTAATATAAAACAAAAATATATATAACACGATATAATATATTTATGTATATATAAATAACAATAAGTTTAATAATATTATTAAATGTATTTAAATATTAAGATATTAATTAGTCTTAAATATACTCTATGATATTCTATAGCAGAACAGTACATTTATCTGCACCAACCCGCCAGCCACCTGTTTACATAAAATTTAAATAAGTACAACACATGTAAAACATAGAAAATTTTAAAATCTCAAGCTAAAATGTGTTTAAATATATTGATGATTTAAGTTACTACTAGGCTGAATTAACTTAGATGCCTTTGTCATCGCGACATGAAAAATATCAATCAATGGTTTCCCTGTATCCGAACGCATCCCGACATTTGTTTGACACTGCCGGCCAATGTTATGTCATTGTCAAAACTAAAAATGAAATTGACAGAAGTTTGTTTTGATTTTAAATATAAACTGAACAGTGGGTAAGAGAGAGAATATTAATCAGCCTACTTAATTCATCCAAGATGCGTGCGAACACATACCTTAATATTATTGGAGAAAAGTCTACGTTACTGCTTCTTGTTGGAGTTGTTTGTAGTTCGCTTACTAGAGCGGCTCATCTCTGTAACCCTCCTGCCGTCATTCCTGGATATAACATCATCAACCCTCGCGCCACCAGACTGAGGCCCGGCAGGGGCTTGCTGTTGCGTACGGGGCCGAGACCCTGAAGGCGCCTGATGTTGTTTTGTGGAAGGCTGGAGTGCAAGTGGAGTGCCATCCTTATTCTCAGCAGTGTCCGGAAACCTATTGATCAGATGACTCAACTCCTCTAATGTAGTAATCTTCTCGCGACTTCCTCCAGTCAGCTTAATGGAGATTACGCCATCCAGGGACCAAACATTTCTCATGCCGAAATGTCTTCGAGCTCTAATGAAGACTTCTTGTCTCGCTTTAGTGAGGAACTCACTTACAGTGATTGACGAGCCCTTGAGTTTCGACTTGTTGCTCCAAACAGCAGTCTTAGTAGATGAATCCGGGAAGCGCACTAATATCGGCCGGGGACGTTCAGATGCTCGAGCACCCAAACGATGGCATGTTTTTATTGATGAAGCAGTAATATTTGGAAGAGCAAGCTGGTTCTGCAATATGTTAAGCACTGTTCGGCTAACATCTTCATCTTGCACTTCATCTACCCCCATGAGTAGCAGAACCTTGCGTCGTTGAAACATCTCCATGGAGTCAACTGTCTTGCAGCATTCCGCTATTTGCTGTCTTAAGAGCGATAATACCTCGAATACCATCTCCCTAAATGTAGAAAACTCATCAGAAAGCTTCTGAAGAGATGATGGTTGTGCTGCAGGTGTTGCATCCCTCAGTTGCTGTTGGAAAGATGCCATCTGGTCCATCAATCGCTCTTCAAAGTCCTTCTGCTTGTTCTGGATGTTGATTATATTCGCCATCGTACAAAGATGAAATTTGTAGGATACCAAATTCACTGTGATGCTATGTGGTGTTGACTTGAAAGTGTAGTGAAACAGACAGGTGGTGACAAGAAGGTATGCTAATTAATGACACTTATTCTGCATAACTTTTACTTGATTTTTATTTAAAATATATGAAGTAAAACTATAAAAGAGATTTTTTATTTAAATAAATCTCTAAGAGCAAATTTTAGGACGTGTCAAACTTTTCGCCGCCTACCGCCGAAAAAACATGTGTTGCGTGAAGTTTGTTGCGCCGTTTCTTCTTCACAGCGCTCACACCTAGGAAGCGGTAGTCGAAAAAAATTACGTGTATAAATGTACCAAGTGTACTCATATGCAATAGATGATTTTGACTTTGACTTTTACTTTTCTTATCCTTAGACCTCCCAATTTTTTTTGCAAATATCTTCAATGTACAGACCCGCAAAGTTATATTTATTTATTTATTTAATCGTTTATTGTACACACAAACAAACATACAAAAACAACACAAATTCTTTGTCATTTTCAAAAGTCAAAAAGAACAAAGAAATTCGCTTCCGTACTGACATCCCTGAAAACAAAATAAAACAAAAATACAACGATCTCTATGTACTACTAGATGGGGCGTTCCAAACAATCGCTCTGTTCCACGCAAGGAGCCGCAACTCTTTCACATTCACAATGAAACTTGTGCAGTTACTACTCAGAACATTTAATTATTTACTAAATATTGACATTATTTAACCGTAGCGTCAATATTTATTAATAACTAGCTGTGCCAGCGGCTCCGCTCGATTGAACTACAGAATCCGCTCCCATTCCCACTCCCGCTCCGGTCCCGCTCCCAAGCCCTCTCCCGCTCACGCTCCCGCTTCCGCTCTCGCTCCCGCTCTCACTCTCGGTGCCGCACTCGCTCTCGCTCTCGGTCCCGCTCTCGCTCTCGCTCCCGCTCTCGCTCCCGCTCTCGCTCCCGCTCTCGCTCTCGCTCTCGCTCTCCATGTTTTTGTGAAAAGTCCATCAAAGCCCGATCAGTAGTTTTTAAGTGATGCGTGCACAAACTCACAGACAAACAGACAAACAGATAAACAGACAAACGGACAAAAATTTCAAAAATGATCGAAATGTGTTCTGTTGCCTATCCTTAACCACCCCAATTTTTTTTTCGGAAATATCTTTAATGTACAGACACGCGATGTTTACGATTTTATTTATAAGATTAAATGTTCTGCGTAGTAACCGCACAAGTTTCATTGTGAATGCGAAAGAGTTGCGGCTCCTTGCGTGGAACAGAGCGATTGTTTGGAACGCTCCATCTAGTAGTACATAGAGATCGTTGCAAAAATACAACAACCTCGATTTAATGACCGTTGAAAGTAAACACATAGACAGTGAATTACTCAATATATACTGTAGTAGTATGTGTGATGACGTTTCCACGCTTCCAGTACAAACAAACAAACATCAGTCCTGTCGATGAACATTAATACTCGTGAACGTATTTACTCTGCTCTTACACATAATTTGTTTAGTCCTGTAATATTATTTTTTCCAATCGCTCTCCCAATCGAGAGGCTCCATTTTCACGATGTGTTTGCCTCCATTTCGCTTTCCTCGTCTTCTTTATTTGCTTCTTTTTCCTTTTCTTCATTTAATACTGGCTTCAATTCCTCTGTAACAATTATTGTTATGTGTGAATTATATGTCTTCATACTGACGTAACGAGCTCTGCAAGCTGTCGAGAGAGATCCGACCAAGAACGAAGGTGACCGACATTGCCGAAAGGATTAGCAAGCTGAAGTGGCAGTGAGCGGGTCACACTTGAAATCGTAATGAAGAGATCCGACCAAGAACGAAAGTGACCGATATTGCCGAAAGGATTAGCAAGCTGAAGTGGCAGTGAGCGGGTCACACTTTAAATCGTAATGAAGAGATCCGACCAAGAACGAAGGTGACTGACATTGCCGAAAGGATTAGCAAGCTGAAGTGGCAGTGAGCGGGTCACACTTTAAATCGTAATGAAGAGATCCGACCAAGAACGAAGGTGACTGACATTGCCGAAAGGATTAGCAAGCTGAAGTGGCAGTGAGCGGGTCACACTTTAAATCGTAATGAAGAGATCCGACCAAGAACGAAGGTGACCGATATTGCCGAAAGGATTAGCAAGCTGAAGTGGCAGTGAGCGGGTCACACTTTAAATCGTAATGAAGAGATCCGACCAAGAATGAAGGTGACTGACATTGCCGAAATGATTAGCAAGCTGAAGTGGCAGTGATCGGGTCACACTTTAAATCGTAATGAAGAGATCCGACCAAGAACGAAGGTGACCGACATAGCCGAAAGGATTAGCAAGCTGAAGTGGCAGTGAGCGGGTCACACTTGAAATCGTAATGAAGAGATGCGACCAAGAACGAAGGTGACCGACATAGCCGAAAGGATTAGCAAGCTGAAGTGGCAGTGAGCGGGTCACACTTGAAATCGTAAAGAAGAGATCCGACCAAGAACGAAGGTGACCGACATTGCCAAAACGATTAGCAAGCTGAAGTGGCAGTGCGCGGGTCACACTTTACATCGTAATGAAGAGATCCGACGAAGTACGAAGGTGAGCGACATTGCCGAAACGATTAGCAAGCTGAAGTGGCAGTGTGCGGGTCACTCTTGAAATCTTAATGAAGAGATCCGACGAAGTACGAAGGTGACCGAGTTAGCCGAAAGGATTAGCAAGCCGAAGTGGCAGTGAGCGGGTCACACTGTAAATCGTATTCGGACACTTTTGCCTTTCATTTAGTCTTTAACTTCTTTAATGTTTAAACTACTACAGCTTATTTGGTTGCAGAGCTCTCAGAGGCCTTTGAATGTGGACTTTGTAATGATGAATGCAGCAGGGCTTACCCGGGGGCGGGGCGGGGGCTCGCAGGTAGTCGGGGTGGTCCCAGGGCTGCCGCTCGAAGCTGCTGAAGGCGACGTAGACGGTGTTGCAGGCCGCGCACAGCCCTGCCACGGAGAGGAACACCGCGCGCCAGCGACGCACGTCCGTCTGCTCGACATTCATTTCATTCATTCATTCCTTTATTTATTCATTAAACAATAGATATTGTATGCGAATATTTGTACATTTAGATATTAATTAAAATAGGTAATATAATAAAATAAGATATTGGGCTCGATTCTGAAGGCACAACGTTAAAATTTTACAGCACTAAAACTGTTGCTATCCTTGTCACACAGTATTATGAAGATAACGACGAAACCAATTTTAGCGCTGTCAAATTTTAAATGTGTGCCTTCAGAATCGGGCCCATTGAGTTAAATAAAAAGTAATTGTTCAGAGCTAAAATATTAAAAACACGTCATTATTCACAGTTAAATATAAATTTTAAACCAATTTGTTTTCTTTAAAAGTCATCAACGTTGTCACAAAACACTTTTCCAATAGTAATGCTTCTAGTTTGTTTTTAAAAGTACTTATCTTCTTTATACATTTAAGATCAATGTGGCACTCAGACAAGGGATGCTCAAAGTCCTCCATGATAAAGGAATAATTTCGTTCTAATTGTACCTCTATCTCCATTGGATAAGGTCTTAGGAGTAGTCACGTAACTCGAAATGCGAATGCAAATCCGGTTGTTGATTAGTTTAATTCAGTCTTCCCAACTTATCTTGTAAATAGTCGTAATCGTATTTATGTATTGCATCCCATGTCCCAGGTGTTTACATTTCCCAACACGACCATGCAAGGAGGTCGCGATCTTATATCTAACTTAATTAATTACTATTTTTATTACCACCACAATGTTAGTCAAAAAATTCTTGTAAATCAGAGGTTCTCAAACTTTTTTTCTCATAGACCACTTTCAAAGTTTAGCTGGTTCCGGTGGCAGCTACATTTCTATCATATTCCCAAAACCCGACAAAAATTGTGAAGATTAGACGCCAACGTAGACCCCCGTCGAGTCTCCCGTGGACCCCTGGGGGTCCACCTCGACCACTTCGGGAACTACTGGTAAATTATAAAAACATCTTGTTACTAATAAATCATTTAACTTTTTGATAAAAGTGGAGTATTTTTCTATTAAATTTCGCATCATCATCAGGTTATTTTTGTCTCCACTGCAGGAGCACAACCCTCTCTCATCTGCCGGAGACAGACGGAGGATTCGGCCTACACTCCTCGCGCTGGCCAGATGGGTTGGGGAGGCCTGATTGATGTTTTATAATGTATTCCCTCAGTCGCCTTGTACGACATCCACGGGAAGAGTTGGAGTGGTCCTATTCTACTCTACTTGAAACTACACGGCCACCGGAAACTACACGGCCAACCAACTGAAATTTCGCATGTATGCTTGAAATTTCAGTTGGTTTTGAGTTATCCGAGGGATCGACAGACAGGTGAAATGGTATCAGTTTTTACAGATTTCAAAAAAAAAATCTGATTATTCTGTCGAACAGATACTACAACAAATCGGTAATTGTAGACAGAATGTGTGTGAAACAGAAAAAGATATCTACATAGAGCACACAGTTATCAGTCCGTAAAACACTTACCATTTAAGAAAGCTGGTTTAAGAATATATAGGGCTCGATTCTGAAGGCACACATTTAAAATTTGACAGCGCTAAAATTGGTTTCGTCTTTATCTTCATAATACTGTGTGACAAGGATAGCAACAGTTTTAGTGCTGTCAAATTTTAACGTTGTGCCTTCAGAATCGAGCCCATAATGTGTATAAAAATATATCTCAGACATTCACACCATTTATCCAGTCCCACTAGTCAGAGCCTGTGGTATGGTTACTAGATAACGGATACACATACTTAAATAAATATATAAACATCCAAGACTTGAGTACAAAGGTTCAGATTCATCATACGAATATTTGCCCCTAGCGGGATTCGAACCCGCAACCTCCGGCGTGACAGTCCGAGAGCTATCCCGTTCCGACACGTATGTCAATAATTATATATTATAAATTATTACAAATATATTATTTAAGTATGTGTGTCCGTTATCTAGTAACCATATCACAGGCCCTGCCTAGTTTGGGACTGGATAAATGGTGTGAATGTCTGAGATATTATTATTTTATTTTATATAAAAAAAAGACACAATGCTACTTAATTGACGAGCATTTTTAGGGTTCCGTAGCCTAATGGCAAAAACCGAACCCTTATGGATTCGTCATGTCTGTCTGTCCGTCCGTATGTCACAGCCACTTTATTCCGAAACTAAAAGAACTAGGCGACCTCTGTGGCTGAACAGGGGTTCAACCACAGAGGTCGTCTGAAGAAACAAGACTTTCTTCCTGCTAGAGCTAGGTTATGATACTTGGTTTTTTTAACAAAGCTGTAGGTCTACGTTGGTTGGTGGTGAGTCTCACCGGGTCGTCGCCGAGTATGACGCCGACGAGGATGGGCGTCAGGATGTTGTTGATGTTGGCCAGGAAGTTGGTCAGCGACAGCATCACGCCCGCGTAGTTGGGGGACAGGTCCAGGTGGTTCATCTGTAACAGAGACAAAGGATTTTTGGTCTATTGTCTGATGATACATATAAGGAAAGACCAAAATTCTTATGACAAATAATGTTGTTCTCATCTAAGTGGCAGTAGGGTTAAAAACTTAGAAAAGAGCCTTTCAGCTTAATGCCGGCTAGATATAACATACTCGATGTTGTTTTTCAAACTGCTTCGTTTTTCCTATATGTGTCAAGGTGGACCGACGACCTGAAGAAGGTGGCCGGTAGCGGCTGGATGCGGAGGGCGGAGGACCGGGTGTGGTGGCGTTCATTGGGGAAGGCCTATGTGTTGTGATATCCTGCTATTGTACTAATCCTGGATATACTTCGTAAGAATTATTTTATTGAACCAATAAAATACTTATTTAAGCTATTTTGTATTTATTGTTATATTTGACAAGATGGGAATTTTTCTTAGGAGTGTCAGAGAACATTAATCTAGAAAAACATATTTAAAATATACTATGGACTATAAATAGCCAGTATCAATTATTCCAACACTATGTCCAGCAATGGACTTCTAGGGGCTAACATGATGATGATGGTGATAATGATAGGTGTCAAAGAGAGTACCTAAAGTTTGATTACTTCAACTCAGTTGGTCAGAAAAGAGGAAGAGTGGAGAATTCATGAATTCAGCAACTTTTACCTGCATAAACGGTTTGAGATGCTTTCATTTTAGTTTGCAAGGAGTTATGTACTTTGTTATCATATTTTAAGCTGGTTATTACAATGACGCAGACACATGTAGTCCAGGTTGCTCACCATAAAGCCGGCCGCGCTGAAGCCCATCGCGGAGAGCGTGACGATCAGCGTCACCACCGCCAAGTGTTTCTGCTCGGGCCCCAGGAACGACAGTCCCACCAGGCCCAGCGCCACGCCGTACATGCCTGTAGTGCAACAACAATTACGAACCTTGTATAATTGATTAAACTTATTTGCTATTTTATTTTATTTATTGTAGTCATATACCTGTACCTATTTATCATTTAAATTTCCTTATCAGCGCAACCTACAATTTCTCTGGCATAATATTTTCTACCTAAAGGTTGTCTGGAAGAAATGCTTAAAGCGATAAGACCACCTAAATTGTACTATTTGTAACTTTTATAACGTGTAACTGTATTTGTTTGTGCAATAAAGTGTATTGTATTGTAATTTTAAAAACTGTCCTGATCTGAAATCCATCATCAAAATCAGCTCTATCTAACGAGCAAAATACAATAAGGGTCTGAAGTTGCGACACCCCAGATAACTCTCGTTATCGGTACTACCTTGAGTGTACCAGTAAAGAAGTGATTTAAATTCTTAAAAAGACCAGCTATCTGAGCCTAGACCACTTTTTTGAGGCCCAACCGAGTCGTCGCAGCCCTTTCGTAACCAGATTTCGTAACTGGCTACCAAATGGGAAATGTAATTTCCCAGTTCGAAGCCAGTTACGGAATGGGACTCCTTCGTCCCATTTAGTAACTAATTTCTTAACTGGGAGACTCAGGATACACTGATGTTGCGTTTGAGAGTAATCTTGCAGATTACTCTGTCTCACTCAGTATAATATGATATGTATGTATTTATGTATTTTTATTATATTTATTATTATTTACTATAAATATTTATTTACTATATGTAATATGTATTTATGTATATATATGTATATATATATATATGTATGTGTAAAGTAGTTTTGGTATTTAGTTATTATGTAGTATATTATGCACTTTTTGCCCCCTCGCTCTTAGTGCCTTGTCTCACACCCTGTAAGGTTGGCTGGAAGAGATCTCTTTTAGAGATAAGCTCGCCTTTGTACACAAAAAGAATATCATATGCATATGGATTTCAAAAGTACGTACTCGTCAAAAAGATGTAGATATTTTATCATGGTGAAGGAAAAAAATTCAGAAAGGAAACAGATAGATAGACTTACATACAGAATTGCAAATTTTCCTACAAGTGCCGAGAGACAGCAAGCCTCTGTTGGTGACCTTCTCGCAGATTATCCCGGATACAGTGTTGCCGACCCACATCCCCAGGTAAGGCAGAGTGGACAGCGACGCACTCTGAAACATTATTTAACATTCACAACTCTCAACCTAGACGTATCTTATCTTGTCTTGTCTTCTTAGGGGGCCAGGAAGACCTGGCGACACTTCGACCCTTCAGGATCTTTTGTGCCAAACCCCTGACCACCAACGGTGCCCCAAGCCGATTTGGTGGACTTCACATACGCCTCAGAATTTCTTCTTTGGCATATGCAGGTTTCCTTACGATGTTTTCCTTCACCGAAAAGCCTGTGGTATTATAAATAAACCGTACTTAAGTTTTGTAAAACGCATTGGTACGGGCGGGGTCTGAACCCTCTATCCCTATCTTATCTTACTACCTTATCTTCATCATCAGGTTATTTTTGTCTCCACTGCAGGAGCACAACCCTCTCTCATCTGCCGGAGACAGACGGAGGATTTGGCCTACACTCCCCGCGCTGGCCAGACGGGTTAGGGAGGCCTGATTGATGTTTTATAATGTATAACCAGCTATCTTACAAATATTATAAATGTGAAAATATGGATATTTGAATGTTTGGGTATTTGGATGTTTGTTACTCAATCACGCTTCAACCACTGGACGGATCGGGATGAAACTTTGCACACATATAGGCTAGCTCCTGCAATAGAACATAGGATAGTTTTTATCCCAAAAAACATCCCATTCCTACGGGAAATATATAACAATTAGTGATGTGAAGTGGTCCACGCGGACGAAGTCGCGGGCAACAGCTAGTTACACAATACAGAAACAAAAAAATTGTGTAAAATTTACGTCTTTTAGAGATATTCCGAGTCCCTCCTTCATGTATTTGGGCATCTGGACGAAGAACAGAGTGAAGGAGCCGCTGAGCGCGAAGTGCGTGGCCACGATGGCCCACAGCGGCACCGAGCGCAGCAGCTGCGACCACGGCGTGCGGAGACTGCCTGCCCCCTGGGGAAGAGATAACATATAACAGCTTTTTCCTCCTCACGAGAGGATCTACGCACACTTGTACCACACCCCTTGCACTCCACGCAAGGGTACTGATTTAACTACACAGGATGGACCGATGACCTGAAGAAGGTGACCGGAAGCGGCTGGATGCAGATAGCGGAGGGCCGGGTGTGCCGGCGATCATTGGAGAAGGCCTATGTCCATGATGAGGATACAGGACCACTCGTCTGTCCGTATGTTTGCGTGTACGTAACTATTGTAGGACCGAGAGACAGACAACGTTAAACGGCAACAAAATAAGTGCCGATCAACGATCTCTATGTACTTGCTAGATGGAGCGAACCAAACAATCGCTCTGTTCCACGCAACTGCGGCTCCGGGAGCTGCAAATCGTTCACATTAACTTTGACACTTGTGCAGTTACTACGCAGAACATTTAATTATTTACTAAATATTGACATTACGTAGAGTCAATATTTAGTAATAATTAAATGTTCTGCGTAGTAACTGCACAAGTTTCATTGTGAATGTGAATGAGTTGTGGCTACTTGCGTGGAACAGAGCGATTGTTTGGAATGCTCCATCTAGTAGTACATAGAGATCGTTGATTATTTACTAAATATTGACGCTATTTACCCGTAGCGTAAATGTTTAGTAATAATTGTTCTGCGTAGTACCTGCACAAGTGTCAAAGTGAATGTGAACGATTTGCAGCTCTGGGAGCCGCAGTTGCGTGGAACAGAGCGATTGTTTTGGTTGCTCCATCTAGTAAGTACATAGATATCGTTGATGCTTATCTATCTAATAGGCGAGTGGCGGTAGTTCAGTATTACGTACTGATAGCCATAATCTATCCTGTGGGGTAGCACCGCTAGCAGTTAAACTCCCTTCAGGGGTAAGTATTCTCTGTCGTTTATGCGTGTGGCTGTCGCTACGAAACAGACTCTAACCGCTCGGCCACGATCTTGCCGCTGCCAGCGGCAGCTAGGAGCGGGACGGTGAGCGGCGAGAACAAATGTACAAAAATGTTAGCAGCACGCCACGAGGCGCCGCAATCAGCGGCCAAACCTCCGCCTGCCGAAACCGCGCCGCTCACCGCGCCGCGTCCCGCTAAGCCAAAAGTTGTGGCCGTTATTTCGTAAGTATCATCAATAGTCTCGTGTGTAACGACATAATTTAGACAACCAGGTTATTTATAATCAGAATTTCTAGAACTCTCAGTGACTAAAGGAACATATCTTTGATTCCCAGATGATCATATGTTTACTGATCTAAGAGACATGCCTTACCTTGGTGTGTATGTTGAGGTCTCTCTCGATGTACTCGCGCTCCGCCCGCGACATGAGCCGGTGCTCGCGCGGCGAGCTGGCGGCCAGCGCGTGCCACAGCGCGGCCGTGGCCAGCATGAGCGCCGACATGCTGTAGAAGATCAGCTTCCAGCCCATCGCCGTGTCCGCCAGCACGCCCGACAGCGGCATGGAGATTATCGTGCCGAGGATGCTTCCTGCGACCGTTTACTTTCATCATCATATCATACTTTCTACTTCCACTGCTATTGATAGGCCTTCCCGAGTAGCTTGCTTAACCTCTCGGCTTCAGTGACCTTAATTACTCGTTCGCTATCTTCACTATCCATCATATCCTTTAAAGAAACTCAGAGTATCGTCTTGAAACAAGTGGATCATCTTGAAACTAGTGGATGACACTAATTTAAGACTTTTGTGTTTAAGCACTGTGGAAAGGACGACCAGAAGACTGCCCAAACCAACTGGATTTTTCCGTCATTGTCAAATTGGACAATGGAATTATTAAGATCAGTTTGTTTGTTCTCTTGATCTTGATATTTGATTATAGTGTAGTGGGTCGTGGGCCTAGGGATCTAAGGAAGCTGAAGGGTGTACCTGCGTAGACGATGCCAGTGATGGCGGTGCGCTCCCTGGCCGGCAGCCAGCGGCCCAGCAGCGTGTGGCTGCCGGGGAACAGGCACGCCTGCGCCAGCCCCATCGCCACGCGGCTCGCGCACACCAGCCGCCACCCGCCCTGCACACGAGTGGAACATATTTTCCTACAGCTGGTCTGAAGACTGCAAGGGCGTTGCGACCCTGAGCAAGCCTGTCTCACTGCAGTAATGGTATAAATATACCATCAAGGCAACTCAGTATAACATTGACTTTCTTCCATGCCCGTAGGATTCAAATTGGCTTGCATTGAATTTAGTAGGTACGTGTATGAGAAATTGAACAAGCTTCGCCTCTTGTACTACTTCTGGTTCTATGCCCTGAGTGAGTATTATCAGACTACGTCTAACTGAACGAATGAAGGACTATATTGAATGGATTTTTAAAGTAGAAATCGAAAATCCAATCGAGACTTTTTGTCCAAAAAGAAAATAGAGTTACCACTTGAGCCAAAAACGGCAGAAGGGCGCACAGCACTCCGTTGGCGAGCAGCGACGTGAGCAGTAGGGGCTTGCCGCCAAACCGCCGGGCCAGCAGGCCGGCCGGGATCTGCATCGCCATGTAGCCCCAGAAGAACGACGACAGGATCACTCCCTGCGTCTCTGTGTCCCAGTCGTAGATCTGGAAAGCCGTACAAGACTGTAACAGAGTCTGGGCAATCTGGAAACCGGCTCAGACCTTCACGACCAATGAGAGCTACCATAGCAATGAACACCACGCCAGATCCACATTGCTTTCGGCCAGTTTCTTTACATCGTTGGTCCAGCTGACAGCGATACGTCACACGATGTGCGTACCGACCGGTTCGCGGTCTTCACTCCAAAACTCCTCTACCCCAACGACCGTCAGTTGGGCGACAGATGTGGCACGTTGTCAGTTTATCTTTTGGTTGTCGGATCTCCTCATTACGAATCATATCTTCCAAGCAAACCCCGAGTACAGCCCTATCCATAGCTCGCTGAGCGACTTGAAACTTGTGGATCAGGCCCACTGGTTTGGACCTTGGTCGTTCGCATTCTATGGTACAATTTATTTCATTTGTAGAATTATTAACAAGTACGATATCTTCTTGACATAATTACCTACTTTTTGACTTATAGACATACAATAAGTAAATGAGGTAAGATAAATAAATAGCGATAAAGATACCGTAAGATTTTTATTTATTTATTTATGATGCAATCGTTTTTAGTCTTCAGGTCAGCAACAATACCTGCTCCCATTGATTACTTCAAGGTTCATTGAACAAGTTTTCTGATGATATTTTCCTTGATAGTTTTAGAAGCAGAAAATGTATGCATACAAAGAGAAATTAAAGAAACGTCCAAAGTCATCCATCTGCTTTATTTATATCGACTTTATTTTGTAACTATGAAAGGTTGTTGTCCAATAGAAGGTAGACTGGTTTATTACAGGTCATACCACGAAGCAGAATAATTTTTCGCGCCTCATAAGGCACCTTAAATTAGTAACAGATGACCATTTGATATCTAATTTAATAACCGAGTTGTATGAAATTGTTATGAATTTATTATTATATTATTAATTCATAATTGTTTATTATTATTATTATCTGTTATCTAATTTAATAACAGTGTTATTCATGAAGGTAAAACTTTGAGGTGACTTACGAGGTGGGAAAAATTATTTTGCTTCGTGGTATGAGGTGTAGTGTCGGGGGAGTGACGTCACACGCGGCGACGTCACCGCCACGTCGAAGGAGCGCGCGCAATATCCGGCGAGCGTCACATGTCGGACGCGCGACAGGATATTGTCGGGGCGAGCCAAGCGACGTCGCTCCAGGCACTCGGGGCTACAGTATAAGATGCTAGATGCCTCCAACATACACTTTTGTATTGCAGGTACACCTGGAAGGTTAGCTGGAAGTCTGGGTGAAATGTTCAAGGTAAAGTGTTCTGTATTACCGTGACGGAGGAGTCGTTCCTGCGCGCGGGGTCCACCATGGCCAGCACGGCCACGCCCATGCAGCCGCGCGCCACGAACAGCGTCGTCATGCACGCGCACATGCACGCCATCTGCACGTGCCGCACGCCCCACCCGTACCCTGCACACACACACACACACACTCACATCATCTCACGCCCTCACTTGGGTCATGTAGCAGAAACTGAATGTTCATGCTGTTCTCTAAAATACAAACTCGCGTGCGAGTCTCCCTCGAGTGACTTCACTCACTTTGAAACCTAATCCATTGGTAATTCTGTAAACATTCCCGAGCACTATCGAAGTGAAGTGAACAAACTCACTTCACGTCGACAGCGCTCTGGAATGTTTACGGAATGTCAACGGATTAGGTTTCAAAGTGAGTAAAGTCGTTTGAGTGAGACTCGCAGGTGAGTTTGTACTTTAGAGAATAGCACTACAGCACGGTCCATCTGAATTCTGCATAGTGCACACAACCCTCACCTTACACTCTGACCCAGTATATAGCCACAGACTAAATCATTCGGTATCCAAACCATAATATTGCCTACACACATTCTTCTTGTCATCATCAGGTTATTTTTGTCTCCACTGCAGGAGCACAACCCTCTCTCATCTGCCCGAGACAGACGGAGGATTTGGCCTCCACTCCCCGCGATGACCAGACGGGTTGGGGAGCCCTGATTGATGTTTTATAATGTATTCCCTCAGTCGCCTTGTACGACATCCACGGGGAGAGTTGGAGTGGTTCCATTCTATTCTACCGGAAACTATACGGTAGATTCTTCTTGTGGTAGATAGATATTTCTTTCCTATGGGTCCCGGCTTAGAATAGGGCTACCACCAATCTTCCCGGGGGTGTAGTCATGGCGATTAAAGGATTGCTATATTTAGGCTGATGATTATATATTGTACGAGCTAAAAGATAAATTACGGTAACGAGGGGCGGCAGCAAGATTAGTGTGGCAAATATAAGACGTAGCCTCTCATAATTTTGGGAAAGGCCCGACCCAGCAGTGGACTTATTATTATTAAATAAGTACCCATCAGTTTTCTTACTTGAAGTACACCTGAGCACCTTACTTGGTCTAGGCATATGCTGAGTCGTTTGCCCTTTTGCTGCCACGGCACACGCATACTATTTTAACTATGTTAAAAATTATAAATTGTTTTCTATAGTTCTTATAATTTTTTTTCCTTTTTCTTGCTTTGTTGGTTTTTTCTTTGTGTGTGCCAATTATGGTAGTAAATAAATGTTTTTTCTTTCTTTCTTTTCTTTCTCAGTTTACAACAGCTGACACTACACAAGGTAGAAAAGGACGGAGCTATCTAATGAGCAACGGTGACTACACAGGCATTTAAAAAGAGCTTTCCGTTTAGAAATAAATATGCTCGCCATATCTAATCCAGGAATTACCCATACTGAAAAGTTTTGATGTTTTAGCTGCTAAACAGCTTATCAATAAAAAAAACACTCTCAACGAGAAGGCGTGTAGTAAACACCACGCTAGTCCAGCTCGGGCTGGTGAATTTCACATAGCCCTTCAAACGTATATGCAGGTTTCCTTACGATGTTTTTCTTCACCGAAAAGTCTGTGAAATCTTGTTCCGAAAAATTCATTCAAGGGCCTAGATTCGAATCTTCGGCCTCATGAAAGTGAGGCGAGCTTATTAAACATATAGGACCAAAGATGAAGGTAGTCGTAAAAGATAAAAACCTCCCCACTCCACTGGGTCGTCTAGATCACTTGCTAGCTACACTCATCGATCGCAAGGATCAATGAAAAGCAAACACCATAAAATATATAATCTCAAAGAAAACTTCTTCATTGCAATCAAAAACAAATTACACTCATTAGAAATTCAAATTGCGCTTTGAATTGAATCCGAGTTTAGAATTTTAATTATGCAAATACAACTGAAAAATATACCTTACTTTTCTCAGTTGCGGCATCCGGAAAGAGGTCCTCGGGGCATTTTTCCTTGTTGATTCTCTGCTCCCCCATTTTGCAAATTAAGAATTTTCACTTGTCACCGTCACCGCCCGCAGAGCAATGGCGAACAGGCAGCATCGCTGATATTAAAAAACCTTCAGGCTTTACGCATTTTACAGAATGATTGCGAAATTTATATAGTGCAAGATAATGCTTTACGCGTTTGTAATAGAATCTACAGTAGTGGACAAAACGCTAGCGTTGTTTGAGTGACAGAACAGAACGTGGCGTGTTACACGCGGGGATCCTTATGCAAGCAGAATAATTTGTACCATTGTACAGTGAACTTAAACTCGACGGGCGATAATACACAAATAGATCTGTGTATTGTTTATTCACCTTATCGCTCTGAGGTCTCTGTCCCGCGACTCCGCCTGTCTCTTGCAATGACATCTTCCTTACGTCTTCCTTTATATTTCTTATTTTACTGTCTCGGTTGGTTCCTACTGGAATATGTACTCTATGTTGATGATCGAGCGTTGAGTTTAACTGTATGTTGTTATCTAGTAATTTTGCTGTATTAATATTTGCAGATGAACTACGTTATTTGTCTTGAATTTATAAGTTTACCATGTGCTACTACTTTGGCATATCCAGATAAAAATTGCGCAATTACAATGCCAGATACATTTACAGTCTGGAGTAGACAGTTATTATTTTAATGCTTAAAGGCATATTATTAAGTACTAGCTGTTGCCCGCGACTTCGTCCGCGTGGACAACTTAATACCACAAATTATTATGTATTTCATACGACCTCTGAACGTGAGGCAAGTGCCATAAGATAGTAACTGTGAAACTGGAGACGATTTACCTTGGTAAAAATCTCCTACGTTTAAACTGAGAGTGTCAGTAAAAAATAAAAGCAAGAAAGTGGCAGAGTATAAATTAGATAAAATGGCAGTGTTACCAGCAAACACTGCCTTGTTACACAAAAGCCTATTCTGCAGGATACCTCACATATATAATAAAATCCCTAAAACGATACGAGATGTAGATGAGATTAATTTATTTAAAAAAAACTCCACGATCTGTTGATAGAAAAATGTTATTATAGTTTGGAAGAATTTCTTGGTGACGGTTCAATTTAAGGTTTCAATTTGTAACTAATTAACTCTTAATTATTTTTTTCGTAACTTTGTTTTCAAATGCATGCTTTATTGCGACACAATGTTGTGTGCCCACGTGGCGGGACATAGCTGAGCTCTAACTATGATATGAAATCCTTTATATACCTATGATCCACAATAAAGATTCTTTTCAGAACATGATTGAGTAATGCTTAGTTCACGTCACACTTCAGCGCAACTGTCGGAAAATTTTGATGAAGTATAAAATGTTGATATCAGTGCTATATGATTTATTTGCGTTACAGTTTTAATGCTTTCGGCAAACACAGTGGCTGTTTAGTGAGACTAGACGCGAGCAAACAGCACGTTTTGCGACGTACGTCGGTACGGGGGCGTGCCGTGTGCCCAGTCATTGTGCCGTCAGCAACGATCTCTATGTACTACTAGATGGAGCGTTCCAAACAATCGCTCTGTTCCACGCAAGTAGCCACAACTCTGTCACATTCACTTTGAAACTTGTGCAGTTACTACGCAGAACATTTAATTATTACGTCAACATAATAATTAAATGTTCTGAGTAGTAACTGCACAAGTTTCATTGTGAATATGAAAGAGTTACTTGCGTGGAACAGAGCGATTGTTTGGAACCTCCATCTAGTAGTACATAGAGATCGTTGGCCGTCAGCAATTATAGATTGTTCAGTTCACGACGGCACGCCCCACGTCTACTCTAAACCGCTTTAGTTCTATCTGTTTTAGTTCTATCGTTACACACTAATCATCAATACTTAGTAACACGTACACTAAGATCACAGAAATCCCATCAAGATAGAGTGGTTATAGCCATTTGTTTAGTTCTGTTCGGCGCGTGCCGATGTTTAGACACAGCGCTCCCCTCCCGCGCATCCTTTATGCCTCGCGCACACGTTTCCAGTGAGCAAACACTAATTTACAGTTAAAAACCCGTGCAATATGGCAGTTTTGCCGTGTGGTTTCCGGTAGAGTAGAATAGGACCACTCCAACTCTTCCCGTGGATGTCGTACAAGGCGACTGAGGGAATACATTACATTATAAAACATCAGTCAGGCCTCCCCGACCCGTCCGACCAGCGCGTGGAGTGTAGGCTAAATCCTCCGTCTGTCTCCGGCAGATGAGAGAGGGTTGTGCTCCTGCAGTGGAGACAAAAATAACCTGATGATGGCAGTTTTGCAGATTTTTTGTTGATGTTTATCCGACCTTGACTTAGTGCGAAACGTAATCGTTTGATACTTTCATATATTGCAAATAGTTGGCACGCGTGTCACGCCTACTTCACCATTCTATCTTGATAGGATTTCTATGACTAAGATAACTGTCGTGCGTATATGTTCGGATGAACTTAATTCGTATTAGATATTAAGTCAGCAAACAAAACATAGGACTTATTAAAATGTTGGCAATACTGTATCTTGCTCTAGTACAAGCAAAAATAGGCTTTAAGCCGACGAGCCTTATCATACCGCCACTGTTCAAGCATGCTTGAGTGGTAATCGAAAAGCGGCAGCGGCGGCAGGCCGCAACTCCCCCCGCAGGGCTGTTTGCGCAGCGCTATCTAGCACTTGCAGCGATTCCATCGAGCGCTTGAAAGCCAGTTTGTAACACTTTACGAGTCCGCTGGGACGCGAACTGTGCGGTTCGTTGGAGTCAAATAGCTGAGCGCAGCGCGCGCTGCAGCGACCTGACACAGTTACTTAAAGGGTAAAAGTTGTATCAGCAAAGACGATTACTGTCAGATGATGTTTTACTGTAGGCACAGTGGGGGGCCGAGAAACGAGGTAAAGAGCTTCGGGTTATGGGTGGTAGGTAGGTCATACCATGAAGCAAAATAATTTATCGCACTTCATAAAGAAAGAAAGAAAAAACATTTATTTACTACCATAATTGGCACACACAAAGAAAAAACCAACAAAGCAAGAAAAAGGAAAAAAAATTATAAGAACTAGAGAAAACAATTTATAATTTTTAACATAGTTAAAATAGTATGAGTGTGCAGTGGCAGCAAAAGGGCAAACGACTCAGCATATGCCTAGACCAAGTAAGGTGCTAGGCGCTGATTTTCAGTCGCACCCGGTGCAGACAAGCTTGTCTACAGTGTCAAACAAAGAATTAATAAATATGATATGTGTAATTGCAATACGTATGTATCTAGATAATATAATATGACACTAAGAATCACACCAAATAAATAAATATTATGAGTAAATATGACTAGGTGATAAGTCACCTCGAAGTTTTTACCTTCGTGATTGACACTAATTGGTTATTTAATCGGTTATGAAATTAGACAACAGATCATTTGTTATCTAATTTAATAACCAATTAGTGTCAATCATGAAGGAGAAAACTTTGAGGTGCGAAAAATTATTCTGCTTCATGGTTTTACATTCTCTTTTTCCGTAATCGATTACGGAATGGGAATTCATTTTCCATTTCGTAACCAGCTATGAATAGTTACCAGATGGGACGAAAATTTAATTATATTACATTTATAGTTTAGTAAACTAAGAAAATAGATGTATATTTGTTTGTCATTATTCATATTCTTATCTCACATGTTGTTACGTAGTTTACATACAGTCACATTCCGAATTAAGTGCCCAGTCTGAGCACCTTAACCTTTGATAATAGAGTTAAAATTAGAACGAACTTGGTCATTTGTCGTAGCGCACTTACTGTACTTATTAATATACAAAAACTCATAAACGTTTGCACCTAGCAATTACACAGTAAGAAAAATATGGTTAGTCCAACTAAGTCTCCTTGTTTTAAATCTTATACTTTAATTATGCAGAATTTTAATTTTGTAATGGCATATTTTGAATTTTATAATAACCTATAAATGATAATGTTATTGGGAAAAGGGGGGTGGAAAGGGGAGGGGGGAATGAAGTGGAAAAATGTAGTCGAAAAAAAATGATGGTCAAAAAATAAATTGGTCGAAAGAACAGCCGCTGAGCGACTTGACACTTGTGGATCAGACCCACCGTCTGTCTCCACGTCTCCGCGCCGTGGCTCATGACAGGCAGGACGCACTGGTTAAAGACTTTTGTCTTTAAACAGTGTGGAATAGCGACTACTTACCTCCAGCAATTTATTTAATCCCTGATCTAGTTTTGACACATGTTCCCTCATTGTTCCTAGAACCTATTGTCTGAGCCAAGCACCTCGCTTAATTACACACACAATACGGGCAGACGACATTCCGCTGATGTGATTGGTTGATATCGTGGGCTGAGCTCGATTACCTTGATTGCCAACAGGCTCTATTAGAAGCATTGCGTACCTAATTATACATTAATGAAATATATAAATAGCCGTGTGGTTCCCGGCTTAGAATAGGCCCGCCCCAAATCTTCCCGTGGGTGTCGTCAAGGCGACTGAAGGATTGAACCAGGGATGGGCATCAGCGTTCTCCTGTGTATAGTAAGATCATTACTGTGATCACCAATCCGTCTGCCAAGCGTCATGATTGACACTAATTGGTTATTAAATTAGATAACAGATGCACATTTTACAGTTATACACAAACACACCCCCCATATCCACACACAACCAAACATACACACCAATTAATCCACACACACACATTGCTAAATCAAATGCAAAGAGTGTAGCCGCGCAACACAGGGTACCCTAGTGTGAGGTCTAGATGTATATGTGTTAGTTTCTGAAATACTTTATGTACTAATTGTATTATGAGTTGTATGAAATTGTTATGAAAAACTAAATAAATTATTATTATCTGTTATCTAATTTAATAACAGTGTTATTCATGAAGGTAAAAACTTTGAGGTGACTTACGAGGTGCGAAAAATTATTTTGCTTCATGGTATGAAGTGTAGTATGGGGAGTGTGACGTCACACGCGGCGACGTCACCGAAACGTCGAGGGAGCGCGCGCAATATCCGGCGAGCGTCACGTGTCGGACGCGCGACAGGATATTGTCGGGGCGAGCCAAGCGACGTCGCTCCAGGCACTCGGGGCTACAGTACACGATGCCAGACGCCTCCAACGTATACTCACGTACTTTTGTACTGCAGATACACCTGTAAGGTTGGCTGGAAGAGATCTCTTCTAGAGATAAGCTCGCTTTGTACACAAAATTTGTAACTGTATTTAGTTTTAAAATTGTGGAATAAAGAATATAAAGTACATTACAACACATTTTTACAATTATATAGGTATTTAAAGATGTACATATGCAAGTAACTTTATTATTGTATCTTTTTTTATGTGCATTAAAGTGTAATTGAATTGAATTTTATGAAGAGGTTTGTGACCGCGAATGTGGAAAGAACTACAGCCAAAAGAAGTTGTACCTACTACCGCAGGCCTTCGACACTCCATCGAACTTACCGCGATAAGTGCCTACAATTTCCGGACGCCCTGGTGTGGCTATCGCCCCGCCCGTACGGAGTAATAACAACGCTAAGTCGAGCGCCTTAGACATATTTTTACGTGTATTGTCTGACAGTGGGCTTGATTCTAAAGGCACACAATTAAAATTTGACAGCACTAAAATTAGTTTCGTCTTTATCTTAATAATACCGTGTAACAGGAATAGCAACAATTTTAGTGCTGTCTAATTTTAACATTGTACCTTCAGAATCGGGCCCAGTAGGTGATTAAAATATATTTATTTTCGTTTTATTAGGGAGTGATGTATCTATCACTTACTATTAATTAGTATTTGCTAAGAGGTCGTCCTAGAAAGATGTTCAAGGATCAAATTGGTGATCAAGAAGGCTGGGGTCCGCAGTGTGATGAATAAGGAGGTGCATGAAAAGGTTGATGAATGTGAATGAGGCTAGTGAGGTGTGTCAGGAACACGCAAAGTGGCGATTCATCGTCTCTGCCCAAATTCAATTCAATTCAATTACTTTTTATTGCACGATAAAAACAAAGATACAATAACATGTACATCTAGGCGGTCTTATCGCTAAAAGCGATATCTTCTAGACAACCTTTGGGCAGAAAAAGGTAAGTGGTGCAGTTCAATAAAAGTAGGAGTATAGTTTATATACCAGTAAGGGCATACACATACAAACATAAATAGATACATTCATACATACATATATAAATACATACAATAACGTATTACATAATGAGATTGATAACAACTAAGTTTTAAAACAAAGGTAATAGGGGAGTGAGAGGATCAGTCAGTAAGAAAATTTTCCTTGACTTGTCGCTTGAATGCGTCTATGGATTGCGCAAACCTGCCCGAACGTCAGTACGTTAGTGTGTGTGTGCACACATTGATAGTGCGTAACGATAATCCACAATCTCTTGTCTCCACCGCAGGTTAGCTGGAAAAAAATTCTTTAGAAATAAGCTTAACCTTTTGTATATTTTTCTTTTCTTGTATTGCTATTTGTATGTACAATAAACTATTAAATAATAATAATAACGATATAACTAACACAGTAACAATATAACGCATACAATGACATGTAAGCGATTTAGAGGAGTGGGGCGCGCCGTCGTGAACTGTACGAGCTATAAAATCCAAACATAACTTACTGTGTAGACTACGGGCTAGAAGATTTAAAATGTAGCATTTCTTCTTCGTTTATTTATAACTCTGTGTCCCTAATTAAAACTTTGTAATTTCGAGCACAGAAAAATTATTTCGATAAATTTCAACTTATCTTAGACTCTGCACTTTGAACTTGTTTATTAATTTTGTTTTGCTCGCAATGTTTTAAATGTTTTTCCTGCAGAATAAAACAGAGTATACGAGAAGCTTGTATGTACTTATACAAACATTTCAAAGAAATATGTACTATGCCGTGTGGTTTCCGGTAGAGTAGAATAGGACCACTCCAACTCTTCCCGTGGATGTCGTACAAGGCGACTGAGGGAATACATTATAAAACATCAGTCAGGCCTCCCCAGCCCGTCTGGCCAGCGCGGGGAGCGTAGGCCAAATCCTCCGTCTATCTCCGGCAGATGAGAGAGGGTTGTGCTCCTGCAGTGGAGACAAAAAAACCTGATGATGATAATATGGACATTTCTTCTCACGAGATTTTGTTAACAATTTTAATATCTCGACTCTTAGTAGTAATAACTAAGAAGAATATAATACTAGCTTTTGCCCGCGACTTCGTTCGCGTAGGTATCTATATTTACATATCTTGAATTTAATTTGGTTTCCCGTAGAAACGAGATGTTTTTTTTCGGGATAAAACTATCCTATATTCTATTCCAGGACCTAACCTATATGTGTGCCAAGTTTCATTACGATCCGTACAGTGGATGAAGCGTGATTGAGTAACAAACATCCAAACGTCCCACCGGTATCGACCGGCGCCGAGAGATCGACGCTATAAGTTAGAAAGAGAAGCACTTATGTTGTTGTTGTATAACGTTATCCCTCTCTCGATCGCTGGTGCGCCTGTAATAATAGTATTTAATTAAATCAGCTGTTCAAATACCGTGTGGTTCCCGGCCTAGAATAGGGCCACCCCTATCTTTCCCGTGGGTGTCGTCAAGGCGACTAAGGGATTGCACCAGGTACAGGCAGCAGCGTTCTCCTGTGTGTGTATGTTAAGATCATTACTGCGATCACCAATCCTGCCAAGCGTGGTGATTATGGGAAATCCCCCAATGGAGAACTTACCAAAAGTGGTATTCTATTGGGGAGGCCTATGTCCAGCAGTGGACGTATTAATGCTGCGTTCACTTGTATGTGCTGGGGTGTAGCCGGGTATAAGAAGTCGGCTCTCCAGAGAGCGTGACTGATGATAAAAGTACATACAAGCCAGCTATATTAATATCCAGTCGAGCTATTACACTCAACGAGCAATGCATTTATCAAGCTGCATGCTGGGTCTGAGAAAATGTCGACGATGTTGAGTTTAATTTATGTTATTTTAGGTTTAATTTTCAGGTATACTAGTCATAAATCATCAGCCTGAAAGAGCCCACTGTTGGACATACGCCTCTCCCAAAACGCGACACTGAACCCGACCTTCGGTTCTTCTCATCCGTCACTCCCAGCCGCCTTACGCAGATCGTCGCTCCATCTAGCCAGGGGGCGTCCCACACTACGCTTGCCCAGTCGCGGTCACCACTCCAGAACTCGTTTACCCCAGCGGTAAGTTATAAATAAATAATATATAATAATAAAAGAATCATCATAACAGGCCTTAGACATCCCCTGCTGGACATAGGCCTTCCCCAATGAACGCCACCACACCCGGTCCTTCGCCCTCCGCATCCAGCCGCTTCCGGCCACCTTCATCAACTTATCGGCGACGCGTCCTACCCTCCCTGCGTCCCCTAAGTGGGACCTTTGCAGTTTTCTCTGGATTTACCATTGGAATCCAATAGTATACGCTTTTCAGATCTAATTTAAAAAGATGTTTTTATTGTGCCTTGATATGGGTATCCCATATCTACTGTGTTTATTGGGCGTCGGGAACTCCGGACACTATTAGCCTTACCGAATCATGCGGGGCTCTGATGAGGTGGACAAGTATTTCCCCAGCTAACCGTGGTACTACAACGTGTCTCAACACGGATGCGGTGATGTGGTTCGCCGAGTGGTATCATAGAGCGAAAAGTGGATGAAGGAAAGTCGCTTTGCGACGTTGGAATGCGCAGTGACTATGAATCGTCTCTGCCTACCCCTCTGGGATCAGCATGAGCATTATGTATGTATATATGTTATTGGGCTCCCGAAATCGCTTTCCTTGTCAGTGGAAACAGGAGCAGACAATCTCTTGCAACTTGCACTGCGCTGTGAACGCCATCCATTTGAACTGTCACCCAGACTGTCCGGAGATTCTATTTGGCGTAGTTGAAAAATATGTACCTCGGGGGCAAACGTATATAATTTAAATCATGAGATATCTGGGGGTGGGAGCGGGGGATGATTCAGGGCTCCCCCCACTTGTCCCCGCACCCACTGCACTACAGTGGCTCGTGGTATGGTTTATGCCTGACAGAGTGTCTCTGCGACATAGAATTTATGTTTCACTGCACGTGCAGTTTTCCATATCACTTAAAAGTTAGCTGTTTCAAGATAATTTCCGCTTTTCAATTGTAGGATTTCGTAGCTGGAATATAAGGTGTATTATCAATTGATCGTTACTTTACTACTTGTTTTGGATTTTGTCGCTGTTACTAGCTACTGGGAGAATAATAACAAATACAGTGAACACTATTTCTATCAGCATCCTGATGATTTATCCTCGAGTTTCTGTAAAGGATTGTCTACAAAGAAAAACATCTTTCTTATATTTTGAACTTATGCGTAAAACTCTCAGACTGAAACTTTCGTAATTCATATTCTATGCTTGTAGTTAATAAATAAAATATAATATAAATAATATTAGATATAAATATCTCAGAAATTCACACCAATTATCCAGTCCCATACTAGGCCGGGCCTGTGCTATGGTTACTAGATACTTACGGACACCATCTTTGTATTTTTCATATTTTATTTCTCTACAGTGTTTTGCCTTAAATAAACTGTTGCTTTGAAAACACCCCAAAGATATGTCTCTTTAAAAATCAATTTAGAAAGAAAACAGTTTTTAGGGTTCCGTAGCCAAATGGCAAGAACGGAACCCTTATGGATTCGTCATGTCTGTCTGTCTGTCTGTCTGTCCGTCCGTATGTCACTGCCACTTTATTCCGAAACTATAAGAACTATACTGTTGAAACTTGGTAAGTAGATGTATTCTGTGAAACGCATTAAGATTTTCATACAAAAATAGAAAAAAAAAAACAAAAATTTTGGGGGTTTCCCATACTTATAACAGAAACTCAAAAAAAAAATTTTCATCAAACCCATACGTGTGGGGTATCTATGGATAGGTCTTCAAAAATGATATTAAGGTTTCTAATATCATTTTTTTTCTAAACTGAATAGTTTGCGCGAGAGACACTTCCAAAGTTGTAAAATGTGTGTCCCCCCCCCCCCCTGTAACTTCTAAAATAAGAGAATGATAAAACTAAAAAATATATATGATGTACATTGCCATGCAAACTTCCACTTAAAATTGGTTTGAACGAGATCTAGTAAGTACTTTTTTTTTAATACGTCATAAATCGTAAACCACAATACATACATACATATATTCTTTATTGCACAACTTAAAACTAAATACAGTAATAAATGGTGTGTACAAAGGTGAGCTTATCTCTAAAAGAGATCTCTTCCAGCCAACCCTACAGGGTGTGAGACAAGGCAGTAAGAGCGAGGGGGGCAAAATAAGTGCATAATAAACTACATAATAACTAAATACCTGAACTATATATATTCATATAATAAATAATAATAACTATAATAAACATACTTACATAAATACATACATACCATATTATACTGAGTGAGACAGATAGTGCTCTTTTAGGTTAGTTGTAAAGGATGTCACCGACGTACTATCTCGAATGACCGTCGGCAGTTCATTCCACATCTGCGCGGCTCGGACAGTGAAGGAATTGAAAAAGAATTTGGTGTTGGATTTGGGATAGGTGAGGGTCTTGGTGATGCAGGCACGTCTAGGACGTTGGGTGGGGGGTAACTCGTGGAAACGGGAACGGAGGTATTCGGGAGCAGAAGGATTTTTGAGGATCTTGTAAAGAAGGGACAGGATGTGCACATCTCGGCGAAGACGGATCGGGAGCCATTTTAACTGCGAGCGGAATTCAGAGACGTGATCGAATTTCCGTAGACCGAAAATAAAGCGAATGGCCAGATTTTGTAGACGCTCGAGTTTATTTAGTAGCTCCTCAGTCGCATCAAGGTAGCACACGTCAGCATAGTCGAGAATGGGGAGAAGAAGAGTCTGAGCGAGCATAACTTTAGTCTTAAATGGAAGAAAGTATTGGAGTCGCTTGAGAGAGTGGAACGAATAGTGCATGCGCCTACTAACTTCACCGATATGCGCAGACCACCCCAGATTACAATCTATAATCAGCTCCAGATTTTTTGTTTTGTCCGAGTATGGAATGCAGACACTGTTGTAGAAAACCTGTGGTACGTCAGCAGGATTAAGTCTGCCTCTCAATCGGCTACTCCCGATTAAAACAGCTTGGGATTTGGTCGGATTTACAAGGAGACCAAAAGATTTAGCCCAATCCCGAATTGCATCTAAATCAGTATTGATCAGGCTAATGGCTTCAGTGACTTTCCCTGGAGAGAAATGTCTGTATATTTGTAGATCATCTGCATACAGGTGGAAGGGAGAAGAGATAACTATAAGATAAGATAAGAGATACTACTATTAAAATATCGATCAAAGTTACAACGAACTACTATAACTTTTATATTATGTTACTACGGAACCCTTCATGGGGAGTCCGACTCGCACTTGGCCGCTTTTTTATCAAGAGCTGCACTCAAGAATCTCTTTCAAACGCTTGGAAGCTCGCATCACAAAGCAAAGTCTAGCTACACAAAAATAATAATATTTAAAGCCATTGTGCTTCAAAGCTATCTCATCATCTTAAAAATGTGCTTTTTAAAAGCGGAGAGGCCATCAAAATGGTAACGCGATACTGAACTGGCGAAAGTGGGGAGGTACTTCATCCTTATGTAGTAGACACACCACGCTCTCGTACGAAGCGTTTTGCTTTAACTTTCATGATGCGAACTGCTAATGAATGGAACTTCCTGCCAGCTGTGGTATTTCAGGAGTATGTGAGAATCCCTGGAACTAGAATGGAAAAATAGTTTCTCAGTTAGCTGTATTTTTGGCGTTATGGGCCTTTTAGTACCCACCTTCCGCTCAAGTTTCATTGTGAATTTGAATGAGTTGTGGCTACTTGCGTGGAACAGAGCGATTGTTTGGAACGCTCCATCTAGTAGTACATAGAGATCGTTGATGTGTTGTGTGAAGTTTGTTGCGCCGTTTCTTCTTCACAGCGCTAACACCTGGAAAGCGGTAGTCAATAAAAAATACGTGTATTAAATGTATCAAGTGCATTCAAGTCCAATAAATGATTTTAACTTTGACTTGTATCTGGATACAAGTCAAAGTCAAAATCATTTATTGCATATGAGTACACTTGGTACACTTGGTATACACGTCATTATTTCTTTTATCGACTACCGCTTCCTAGGTGTTAGCGCTGTGAAGAAGAAAGGGCGCAACAAACTTCACGCAACACATCTATTAAAAATCAAGTTTGCATACAATTAATAAAGATTTTGCGAAGCTGACTTAACATTAGTACCAGGCATCTTTGTCATTCAAATAATCGTTTATTTTATAATAGGCTTTCTTACAAAGTTGTTTTTTAATGTGAATCTTAAACTTTCTGTCCGTCATATTTAAGATTTCCTCTGGTAGTTTGTTGTAGAAGCGTATACATCTGTGGTATCTGTCGCATCAGTAACATGTTTAAGAACAGACTAGACAATTTGTTAAAAGACAATAACCAAGTCGACTGCTGATATGGAAGCACCAGCTATGAGCTTCCTTTGCATTTAAATTAAAAATAAATAAATAACGACGCATGCGATTGTAAAAGTGTTCACGAGGCAAGTGTGTATGACGTCATTAATATTAAATTCGTGTTAACTCAAAATGTGAACAGAGTGAGTTACGGGACTCTTCATGTGCTCTTCATGTCTATAGGTATACTACTACTACAGTTTAGTATGTGTGTGTAACTCTTTTAAATGTCTCTATTCCAATTATTTTATATATATGGTCCTTCGAGCCGTATTCGTAACACTTCACTAAAGTTAAATAAATACAGTAAAGTATTGTTTAAACCTGACTGTATTTATTTAACTTTATTGCGTTTTAGGGTAATAATGTGCACGAATCCGGTTCGAAGGACCATATCAAGTATCAAGTATTAAGGCTTAATTGAACCTCTCTCTCTCTCTCTATTGTGTATATAAGATCATTACTAAGATCACCAATGCGCCTGATAAGCGTGGTGATTATGTCAAATCACCCAATGGACAGTCAACCGAAAGTGTCATTCTTTTGGGGACGTCCCCAATGAATGCCACCACATCCGGTCTTCCGCCCTCCGCATCCAATTGCTTCCGGCCACCCTCTTCAGGTCGTAATATAACTTAATGTTAGAAAATTAAGGCAATTTCTAAGTAATTAAATCCGAAATAAATACTCTGTTGGTCCACAGCTTGGGAATGCAGCCGAAAATGAGCTGAGAACAGCTTAAGATTAACCACAACTTGCACGAAGCGAAGTCAAAGCAAAACTTGCAGCTGACAGAAGCTGATTAGAAATACTGCAGTACGTAGTAGTAGACGTAGACTACATTCCTCACAACCCGAAAGGGAGGCGGGGAGGGGGGTGGGGGGTGAATGGGGTGCAGTAACGGTTCTCTCCTGTATTTCCGCGTGATTAGATGTAATAGATTTGATTGCACATACCTTCGACATGTCCCAAACAAACACACACAGAGCTGCGAGGGGGAAGCTATTAAATCATTTACGGAATTCCACTTTTGGGTAAATATTCGAGCGTTTGAACCGCCATCATTATCCTCACCACCAGAAGTTGATGAAAAAGAGTATATTTAATCAAATATTTCACCTGAGCACAGAATCTGTGCTCGGACCAGACATTTATTTTATAATAAAAACGATGAACTGATGTTGTCTCTTCTATTTTTGAAGGGGAGGATAATGACGGCGGTCGAAACGCTCGAATATTCACCCAAAAGTGGAATTCCGTAAATGATTTAATGGCTTCCCCCTCGCAGCTAGTGCTCTGTGTGTGTTTGTCTGGGACATGTCGAAGGCATGTGCAATCAAATCCATTACATCTAATCACGCGGAAATACAGGAGAGAACCGTTACTGCACCCCATTCACCCCCCACCCCCCCTCAGCGCCTCCCTTTCGGGTTGTGAGGCATGTGTGAAATAGATGTAATTTTTTTTTTAAACAATAATGATGACTTAGAGTTGTTAGAGTTAGGGTTCTTAATGTCTTAAAAGGTGGAAATGAGTATGAGGCAACCGACCGAAGCACTTTATTTTGACTCATTTCAAAATTCTGAAAGCGTCATAAGCAAGTGTTTTTTTTTGGGGTAAAAACTCCCGCAAATATTGCTCCGCCCCGCCCCGCCCCAACGAAGTCTTGTGTCCGCACCTGCACCTAACATAATATCTGTCTCACAAACAGTCTATTATTTGCCGTGTGGTTTCCGGTAGAGTAGACTAGGACCACTCCAACTCTTCCCGTGGATGTCGTACAAGGCGACTAAGGGAATACATTATAAAACATCAATCAGGCCTCCCCAATGCGTCCGGCCAGCGCGGGGAGTGTAGGCCAAATCCTCCGTCTGTCTCCGGCAAATATAGACTGCCTACAAAAATAACTTGATGATGAAACGCTCCTCGAAATGACGTTGTCGACACTGTTTTAGGTTTAAATGTTTAATTTAAAAAGAGGGTTATAAAGGAGGTAAAACGTCAGCACTCATGGTAGGTGCGGCGCAAACACAGAGTGAGGCACTGGATTAAGTATTTACATTGGGATTTCAAGTTTTTAGGCACAAAAACACTTCGGTTTAATGCCGCTACACGAGGCGAACGTGCTGCTTGCCGGTCAGTTCTCGAGAGCGGGTGTGTGAGATAAGTATGTACGTAGGTGGGTATGGAAACTTAAATGTGATAGGACTTTCTAAACTTTTTAAACTCTTTACTGTATAATTCTATTTTGGCGCTTCAGCATTGCTGCCTTTTTGATTTGTGGATCCTACTCTAAGTTTACGCAATTTTTTTAAATTAAATTTGTAGACTTTGTTTGGTAATCGAGCAGTGGGTTTGAAAGACTCGTCCTCGATATCCGAGCGTAACGGCCGTTTGAATAGTTTCATATTGAATGCGTCTTTTCAGTTTCAAATGCTTTCAAGTGTTCGATGAAAAGGTTTCATATTCGATGAATAGTGATCAGATCACTGCTTATACAAGCCTGTTACGAAAAATGAATTCTGAAAGAAATTCAATTTGTATGAAACATGGGTTTCATTTGATCAGAGATCACTTGAAAGCAAAGTTCCCAACAACTTGTTGTGTACACGACGTACCCCCGGGCACTTTGTTGATAGATTACCGCCCATAGGTAACCAACCTTGCTGTGTGGTTTCTGGTAGAGTAGAATAGGACCACTCCAACTCTTCCCGTGGATGTCGTACAAGGCGACTGAGGGAATACATTATAAAACATCAATCAGGCCTCCCCAACCCGTCTGGCCAGCGCGGGGAGTGTAGGCCGAATCCTCCGTCTGTCTCCGGCAGATGAGAGAGCGTTATGCTCCTGCAGTGGAGACAAAAATAACCTGATGATGAAGGTAACCAACCACTCTCAAAACCGACGTCACTAAATTAATGCGGCGGAGCGTAGAGAGATTTTTTTTCCATTGTTGTCGACTCACGGTTTCGTTTTATAGACATTGACATCATCATCAGGTTATTTTTGTCTCCACTGCAGGAGCACAACCCTCTCTCATCTGCCGGAGACAGACGGAGAATTTGGCCTACACTCCCCGCGCTGGCCAGACGGGTTGGGGAGGCCTGATTGATGTTTTATAATGTATTCCCTCAGTCGCCTTGTACGACATCCACGGGAAGAGTAGGAGTGGTCCTATTCTACTCTACCGGAAACCACACGGCAAAGCAAACTTTCACATGTATATAGTAGGAAGTACGATTCATTAAACAAAAAAAATATCACAATACCTACTAAACTAATGAAAAAGGAACACAGGCGATATATACCAGCCGTATTAGTCTAGTCCCAACATTCAAGATTATTACTCACAAGCTAGACTACTATTTGTAAAGCTTCTTTACTTCCAGTTTAGCCTCCGGGGATACCTGTGACGTGTGTAAAGGAACAAAGGAAACTTGAAGCAATAAAGGCGATTAGATCTGTTACCTGCAACGATCTCTATGTACTACTAGATGGAGCGTTCCAAACAATCGCTCTGTTCCACGCTGCTGCGGCTCCTGGAACCAATTCGGTTACATTCGCAATGAAACTTGTGCAGTTACTAATATTTATACACAGGCTTTTCGGTGAAGGAAAACATAGTAAAAACCTGCATATGCCGAAGAAGAAATTCTGAGGCGTATGTAAAGTTCACCAAATCGGCTTGGGGCACCGTTGGTGGTCAGGGGTTTGGCACAAAAGATCCTGAAGGGTCGAAGTGTCGCCAGGTCTTGTTGGCCCCCTAAGAAGATAAGATAAGATACTATACGTAGATCATTTAATTAGTTATTAAATATTGACGCTACGGGTAAATAGAGTCCATATTTAGTAAATAATTAAATGACTGCACAAGTTTCAAAGTGAATGTAACCGAGTTACGGCTCCCGGAGCCGCAGTTGCGTGAAACAGAGCGATTGTTTGGACGCTCCATCTAGTATTACATAGAGATCGATGGTTACCTGCTAATGAAATCACTTCAGTCGGTAAATATTTTCAAAGCTCTAAAACTTAATGATGCAAATGTGACATTTGCTGTTCGGTATTCTGTAAATCTGCGCAATGTACCTATAACGAGACTCCATAAAAATTTATGAAAGCGCCAATCGAGTCAAACTCCGCGATATTGTGTCGAGATTGTACTTCGGCGAGCTCGGGGCGTCCTCGCTGCCGGCAATAAAAACATCTTTATTGGGTACACACGACCCTTTTACGATGTACGGTGGTCCACTGCTCGTGTGGACGATCGAGGTAATCGGTTCAATTCCATTGTTCATTAGAGGATGCGATGAGACGGGAGTTAGCTCATTTAATGGTATGAGAGCAACTTCAGTTAAATCTGCCTTTTTTACCGTCTGAAGTCACAATGGACAAAGGGTCAACCAGTAGTGCTATTCTGTAAAATACAAACTCACTTGCTAGTCTCACTCAAGTAACTTCACTCACTGCGAAACCTAATCCATTGGTAATTCTGTAAACATTCCAGAGCACTACCGACGTGAAGTGAACAAAGAACTCACTAACGTCGACAGTGTTCTGGAATGTTTACAGAATGCCAATAGATTAGTTTTCAGAGTGAGTGAAGTCACTTGAGTGAGACTAGCACGTGAGTTTGTATTTTACAGAATAGCACTACTAATGTTGCCTATAAACCTGCTGCATTTGGGTAACATTCCAAAGACAAAAAGTGCGTGGCTACCCTCGTGGCTAACCTCATGAGTTATACCTTGTCCTCAGGGACAAGGTATAACTCATCATCATCATCAGGTGCCAACTATTTGTATTGACGCTACGGTTAAATAATGTCAATATTTAGTAAATAATTAAATGTTCTGAGTAGTAACTGCACAAGTGAATGTGAAAGAGTTGTGGCTACTTGCGAGGAACAGAGCGATTGTTTGGAACGCTCCATCTAGTAGTACATAGAGATCGTTGGTTTTTTAATTTAAATTTGTATTAAATTGAGTACGACCGTAGCCCAGAACAAACGCCAACAAGCTGATAATGATAACTCTTACCTATTTCTGCCTCCAAACAGCATTCTTGTGCTCCTGTTTAAAAGTCGATTACGAATCACTTTAATTATGTCTAATTTGAAACGAGTTAGTCTATCTAGTCCTACTACTAGTTCTACGATCGGACAGAATGGACAAAAAAAGACCAGCTACAACATATTGGTAAAGAATAAGTATAATAAATGCCGTCCGATTAGTTCTACTGCTCTGAAATATGTCCAGTAACCATGCTCGAACTTAACTTTGATGTCCAAACCATATCAATAACCTGCAATACTCTGTCGCTATGGTAAGCATAGCGACAGAGTATTGCAGGTTATTGATATGGTTTGGACATCAAAGTTAAGTTCGAGCATGGTTACTGGACATATTTCAGAGCAGTAGAACTAATCGGACGGCATTTATTATACTTATTCTTTACCAATATGTTGTAGCTGGTCTTTTTTTGTCCATTCTGTCCGATCGTAGAACTAGTAGTAGGACTAGATAGACTAACTCGTTTCAAATTAGACATAATTAAAGTGATTCGTAATCGACTTTTAAATAGGAGCACAAGAATGCTGTTTGGAGGCAGAAATAGGTAAGAGTTATCATTATCAGCTTGTTGGCGTTTGTTCTGGGCTACGGTCGTACTCAATTTAATACAAATTTAAATTAAAAAACCAACGATCTCTATGTACTACTAGATGGAGCGTTCCAAACAATCGCTCTGTACCTCGCAAGTAGCCACAACTCTTTCACATTCACTTTGAAACTTGTGCAGTTACTACTCAGAACATTTAATTATTTACTAAATATTGACATTATTTAACCGTAGCGTCAATACTTAGTAATAATTAAATGTTATGCGTAGTAACTGCACAAGTTTCAAAGTGAAACACATTGGACAATGGTCCATAGTTTTATTTAAGCCACTGTATGTATGTAAACGCTTTATTGTACCTTTATTGTAGGCTGTCCATTTGTCATAATCACAACGCTTGGCAGACGGATTGGTGATCGCAGCAGTGATCTTAATATACACAGGAGAACGCTGATGCCCGTCCCTAGTCAATTCCGTAGTCGCCTTGACGATACCCACGGGAAGATTTGGTGTGGCCCTATTCTAAGCCGGGAACCACACGGCAAAATAAACGTCAAAAATACATCAAATACTTACACTAAAGTAACTAATTTTTCGTTCAACTTTTTATGGGCATCCGTTTCTCTGATTTCACTTTCCTTCAATTCCCACTGTAACTTGTTTCCTTGTCTCCAGATGATAATTCTCTATGCCTAAGAGAATGTTTCGTTCTCAAATTATGTGTGCGTTCATTACAGTGGAAGTGCGCCATCATAACTCAGCAGGTCGCGTCGCGTCGTCTCCGACTGAGATGTAAAGTTGAATAATTCACGCGCGAGGCCGGGGCGGAGGGCGGAGGGCGGCGCGTTCGGAGTATCCGACGGGATGCGATTAGTGTTTGTATGATACTATCTGAGGGGGGCACGAGTCACAGACGCACAGTATGCTTTTTCCCTAAAAAAGTCACATGCTCTTTTTATTGCATAGTCCGACAAAGCTTTCAATTCTAAATTTACGATTGAAACTCCCGCGCGTCAATTCCATGTGGTTTTGAAGAAATTAATTCTTTTCCGTTTGACCCAAAAAATTTTTTTTGTTGCGTATAGATTTCCAGAAAAAAATATTTTTTGTGTAGTTTTACAGTCGGGGGGGGGGGGGGGGGGGGGGGGCGGAGGGGCGAAGGGGGGGCGCAATGGAAAAGAATTATTTTTTAAAACGTACAGTAAACAGTAGTAAAGCCCCGCCCCCGGGCCTACGCCCTCCACCCTTCTTCAGGTCACCTGCTTCAGGTCTTCGGTCCATCTGACTGCGGATCTCCACTCCAAACACTACTTCAGCTTGCTAAAGTCTGTGACCATCTTTCTTCGTCAGATCTCATATCCCTCAGACAAACCCCTCCACATAGCCCTCACCATAGCTCGCTGAGCGACTTGACGCTTGTGGACCAGATCCACCGCCAGTGTCCACGTTCAGACATTTCTGATGTTTCACCCGCGGCATTCAATGCAATAAAACAGCGCACCAGCCTTTCCATACACGTTTGCGTGTGTGCGTAAATTATTGTAGGGCTGTAGCACCTAGCTCGCGAACATAGTCGTTAATAAAACGTTCACATAACGTTATACTGGCGTAGTAACTTTATACCGGCGAGCGTTGCGGAGCGAGCCGAACGGCGGCAGTCAAATAACTGCCAGGCGTGCTCAGGTTTGCGACTGTCGGTGGAGATGCGTGTCGCTTAGTATTCTCTGTCTGTGGCTTGCCCCAAACGAAGCAATTAGATAAAAGGTTCACCAACATCACTAATGCGGGCTACATTTCAAACTTACTCCACACTTGTCGCTCTAATCTGATATATCTCTACTAACACAAGACTGAATAATTTATTGTGTTAATCTCCCCGAGCGGGTAATTTCATTTGCTGCACAATTAGACGTCTAATTGTACGCAAAGCATTAACGGTGATGCCAAATACTGTAGCGAATGTCGTCACCTTGAGCTCCAATCTCGGGTAGAATTCAGCACATACTTTAGTGCACTTCATCATCAGCCCGAAAGAGTCCACTGTTGGACATAGACCTCTCCCAAGGTGCGCCACTGAACCCGATCCTCAGTTCTTCTCATCCAGTTACTGCCATTACATACGTTACATTACTTGATAACACTTCACACTTCTCACGTACCTATCACTGCGTTTCTAGGTGTTAGCGCTGTGAAGAAGAAACGGCGCAACAAACTTCACGCAACACATTATTTAAAAATCAAGTTTGCATACAATTAATAAAGATTTTGCGAAGCTGAATTAACATGAGTACCAGGCATCTTTGTCATTCAAATAATCGTTTATTTTATAATAGGCTTTCTTACAAAGTTGTTATTTAATGTGATTCTTAAACTTTCTGTCATATTTAAGATTTCCTCTGGTAGTTTGTTGTAGAAGCGTATACATTGCCCCGTGAACAATTTACTGAACTTTCTAAGTCTTGACCCTGGTAAAACAAGTATATTTTTATTTCTTGTATAATAATTTATAACTGTTATTGTCACAGTGCCTCAAAAATATAGATATATACTTTTCGGACAAACATATACTATCAAAAATTAATTGACTAGTTATTGTTAATATGTTAATTCGTTTAACCTTTTCTCTTAATGGCTCTCTGCAACGCAGACTATAGATATCCCTTATAACTCTCTGTTGTAAAAGAAAATGGTCTCTATAACTACTGCTTGACCCTACAGTTCACGTTCAGTGCATATTAGTTCGGGATGAATGTAGTATTCTTCGTGGGATCTCCTCATTACGAATCATATTCTTCAAACAAACCCCGAGCATAGCTCTCTACAAAGCTCGCTGAGCGACTTGAAACTTGTGGATCAGGCCCACCTGGATGCGGAGGGCGGACGTGTGGTGGCGTTCAATGGATAAGGCCTTTGTCCAGCAGTGGACGTCTACCGGCTGATATAATGATGATCATTAGATAACTGTTTGTGTAGTAAATCATAAACCAAGCCATTTATTGACCAAACATTGTGTGGGAGTTTATTTATAGCAAGAAGATAAAATCTGACCTTCTCCTTGCTTCTCTCTGCTTAATATATCATTTTGCGATATGACAAGGCATTATATTTAGCTTATTCTTTGTTTCTGCTTATTAATAAACATCACACAGCCTCCACTTTACTTATGTGTGGAGTAAATAATGTATGAGCTAACCTTTTACGACACCGTAAGTCGTAATCGTAAGTCCTTTAGTAATAAATCAGTATCTTATTTATCCAGGTCCCGGATTAAGTCTCGATCAAGTTAAAGCGCGACCCGATCTCAGCTCTAGTTCAGATTACTCAATATTTACTAGTAGGTGATTATTGGGCATTCTGGCTCACTTTCAATCAACCAAAATCGATTGGGCATTCTAGCTCACTTTCAAATGACGAAAACAGATTGGGCATTCTGGCTCACTTTTCACTCGCTTCACTCGTTCGCTCGCTGCGCTCGCACAGTGAGCCAGAAAGCCCAATCTGTTTTCGTCATTTGAAAGTGAGCTAGAATGCCCAATCGATTTTGATTGTTTGAAAGTGAGCTAGAATGCCCAATCGGTTTTCGCTGTTTGAAAGTGAGCCAGAATGCCCAATCGGTTTTAGACGTTTGAAAGTGAGCTAGAATGCCCAATCGGTTTTCGCTGTTTGAAAGTGAGCCAGAATGCCCAATCGGTTTCCGACGTTTGTTTGTATTAAAATAATCGCATGACTTAGAACATCTTGACAAAAGCGACTCACGTCCAATAACGATTGCAAACATCGTCGATTAAAACCTGTTGTATGTTTCGAACGGAACGCGTTTGAGTGCGCGTTGGGTTACGTACCGACGATTACCAAGCTATGTTCGCCGTCCGACGCGCGGTTGGAGTCGAGGCGCGAGTCGCCCCTGTGTAGCGCTCTGAACGCGATTATGTTTGTGTATGCGACGTATAACGAGCTAATCGAAATTAGGTTATGTAATATAAAATTAATAAAATAATAAACTCACATGTACGAGAATCTATGTTGCGTGCACTTTGTTCTGATCACACTTTACTCACATTTATATATACATTACGAAATCTGATTTAAGGCTAACAGAGAGATATTTTAGGTTTTAACATTTTTAAGCTTCCAGCACCTAGAAACATTATTCCATCATGAGACAATTACTATTTGTAGGTACCATCCTGTCACCGCTTGTTCAAGGAATTGTTCAAGCCCGATTGGTCGTGCAGTTCGTTATAAAGAATTTCCTAAACTAACAGCACCAAGAACCTTATTCCTTCACAAGACAATTATAATCAATTATCTTGTCGCCGTTTGCTCAAGGAATTGTTCAAGCCCGATTGGTCGTACCGTTAGCAAGGACTTCCTAAAGTCACAGCACCAAGAACCTCATTCCTTCACAAGACAATACATACATTTAACTATCTCATTAGCATCTGCTTAAGGAATTTGTTCCCAGCCCGTTTGGTCGTACCGTTAGCCCAAAGTTAAAGCCAAACATCTCAAGTAATTATTTTTACCTTGAACCAGCTTTCTGTATCTGAGTTACAATTTCCATAAATAACACAACAATAAACGTGGCTCCTCACCGCGTTGCAATTTACAATAATAATTACAAAATAAAAGAGTCAATGCAAACATGCTACCAATTAATTAATAAAGGGTTCTGTATATCGAAATCATTTCTCAATGTCACATTACTCGAATGTTTTATGTATTTTTACTTAGTTAGGCCCTAGACTTGATGAGTATGGCGAAAAACACATATATGGTAAAATAATTGAGTTTTGCGGACTACAATACTTTGCGCTCTATAAGCTCTCTTCTATTCATCCTGGTTGATTACATTTAATATTTCAAGTTTATTAACTAACGCGCAGGTATATCTGCATTTTATCTCTATCACATACATGTACGTAACTCCGCAAATACCAAAGAACACAAAATTTATGTCTCCGTTCAAAAGTTCATTATAAATGAACTAACATTCTTACATTGATTCATAAATGTGAAACAAAACAATGTCGACTTAGCCTAGAGTTCTCAATGTCCCAAAAGGTTGAAATAAATCAGTATGAGTATTGAAGAATTGTATAAGGGTTTTACAAATTATGTAGCGATCCCTAATACTTACATATTACGTTACGAGCATTATGTTATGTTCTTGTGTTACTTGAGTACCGAGCGCGCACAGAGCGCTTATCAAAGCAAAAGAATGTCGACGTACAGTCAAAGAAAAAACAGGAGAATACGTAATGGTATTAGTTATAATATTTCAATAGCAGGTAGGCACTATAATTTAATCGATTTTGTTTAATTGACTTTTTAAAATAGTTTCGAAAACACCCAATTCGCTGATTTATGATTTCCGGTATCATCATGATGTTTTATGTTTTTTTATTAAAGTGTTTGTTATAATACATGGTCCTAATCGCGATTATTACTAAGTATGCAATATGTTAATAAATAACTTATTCATTACAATGATTCCCACGACTGTACTTGAAATGCTGAAACTTCATTTTACATTGCGCATGGTTACGACGTATTAGAGGTATGTACACATTGATTAAATTTAGTGTGACATTAAGTTCCAACAATTTAAATATTATATAATGTTATCTAATACTCCATTTTATATTTACAAAATTTCAGTAACGCGACCAATGATAGACGTACAAAGTTTATAATGTGCAATAATGATTGTACAGAGATCAATAGAATGGGTAAGTGCTAAAAACATAATGGATAAGCACCTATAAGAATAATTTAGGTGCTTAATTACCTATAACAGTCTGTTATCTTACGATAGAATTACATATTTATAAAATAGAATCATAATTCATAATAACTTTACAAAGTTAAAGAATCTAGTTAAACTAATTGTTGTGTACCTACTTTAAGTTGAGTACTCGCCCTAACATAGCCAAGTATTAAATGACGACCGTCACCTTTTGATATTGCCGCGAATCGTAGTTCACATACACCGCAATGTGTCACTTATTTACCTATGTTCCATACACAGTTTTATGCTGATCTGATTAAAATGTCAGGGGTATTAAACAATTCACAGAACTTTCATCAAAAATTAATCAATTAAACAAGCATAAACATTTATTACATGTGTGCAGTCACGTAAAAATGTTAGTACTTTTCCTAGTAGAAGTAGCATGTTCATGTACATAAATATGTAATAAAATTACTTGCAATGATACTCAGTCAATGTTGATTTTATTACAGAAGATGTATGTATGCATATTATTGGAAGCAGATACATTTTACGTTATTAAATGTATCAGATTTTATATCAAAAACGCACCACCTAATAAGCTTATTTTATTTCTTTACCCGAAGGTTTCTCGGAAGTGATCGCATTATAGCAATAATACCGCTTCCGTTTTACTTAGACACAAATAAATGTAATTTGGTTTCTTTACCTTCCTGTGCAATAATCACTATTGCATTTTAATTGTTTGTCCGAAGGTTTTTAGTCCCTGATAATTTTATTATCATTAAAGCGCTTTGAATATTGTTCAAATTTTTTATTGTCTTTTCTGATTCGGTACGTGGTTGTCGTTAGTTCGTTTCCGCGCATCGTCAGTGTCCAGTGCCCCCGCTACCCCTCCCCGCCGTCTTCAGTTCTACCAGCGTGCGCATCTTCGCGAAAACAATAATGTTCGTAAGTTTGGATTATTATTCATTTTTAAATAAATAAAGTTTTTCAACATTATATACCTATCTAGTCGCAAACTATCATTTCCCTGTACTAAACAAGAATTTCACAAATATTTTACTCATCAGTTAAGTTTTAATGATGTTTTATTCGAAATAACAGTAAGGGTTTATTTTATTTGCAGGTCTGAATCCGAGTATTACAGTAAGAGGAGCGTGGAAGAAGCCAGTAAAAGAAAATCGTGCGCGTTTGATTCGGATGACGACGGTGACGTAAGGTTAGTTGTAGTACTTACCAAATATTTTATTTTTTATTCAATCAGAGACGCTATATGTAACAAATAATGGAGTCGTCCACTTCGGTCTCGTACTTACAGTGATTGTATATTGAAATCATAATTATAAAACCTACCCTATTCATTCACTATAAAATAGTTAAGAACTTTATCCAAAATCACAGACACACGCGGAGAGAGACTTTGTTTTACGCTATTATTATTAGATTAACGTTGTATTATTATTATTATTTCAGGTCTGTGCCATCGACTGCCGCGCCCGCCAAGCCGAAGACTAAAAAGCTGAGAACGAAGCAGGTTCCATCGTCATCGGCTGTGAGCAAAAAAGGAAGCCGCGAGTGGTCCCTGCTGTCTGACGACAGTGAGGACGAAGAGGAAGCTCGGCGCGCGGCCTCCAAGCGGCCGCCGCTCACGTCTGCTCTGACGCGGCGCGTAGCCGACGGCGTGCTGCGTCGCACCGCCCTGCTGGCCGGCGACCAGTTCGTGGAGCTGAGAGTGTACGACACGCGAGACATCCTGCGCGTCGACCCGAAGGACAGGTGGGAAAAAGCTGCAATAACTCTTAAGTATCAAGTTGGTTCGGGAGCTGATGAGCTAATTTTTTTGAAGAAATTCATTAATGCGGCAAAAACTAGGTTCAAGGAAGACGGGCAGTTCTTTTCTAATAAGAAAAAATAATTTAATTTGTATATTTTTTATTAAAATAACTTTGTGGTTTTTATATTAAATATATTAAAAACTTTCAACTGCATACAATTTAATTAATTAACCTAGGTATGTACTAATACAAACCAGAAATCGGTCACATATTTTATATTCTCTATTTCTTTTTAAATTTTCAATTACATAAACAAGTTAGGCCTTTTAGCCTCTAGACCATCGAAGTAAAGTGTTAAAATTAATGTTTTCATCCTAGAACAAAAATATCTCAACCATGGCAGGCAGAAACATTTTCTGTACTGTTTGTGATCTAACCATCAAAAGTAAAGCCTTTTCGGGTCACCTCCGAAGTCGTTTACATAAAGATAATAACTCGATCGAAATAAGTCCAAATGTTGAAAAACTTTGTTCAGCATTTAGAAACCGAATTGCTAGTTTTAGGGTACGGGAACGCGGACGGCAGTCGGGGCCGAGACGTGGGGGTAGTGAGGCGGACTGCGACAGCGATTGTGGGAGCGAGAGCGAGCGTTCGGCTGCCCCCGCGCCCGGCGAGTTCTTGAGGCGCGTGCGCCGCCCCGTGCGGCAGTTGATCGCTGCGAAGATAGCTCAGCACAATAATATAAAAGCAAACTTTGAACTTTTTGCAGAGTTCTCGCTGCCGAAAAATGATATGGTTGAAATTAAATCTTTCGCAACGGAAAATATTTGTATACATAAACATTATGAGTTTAATGATATGTTTGCGAAGGTCATTGAAATAATATCTAATAAAGTTGATGGATTTCAAGAGAGAGACAGTGGGTGGTCCTTTTTAAGGACTTTGTACCTGGAGGTAAATATTAACAAATATTCACCTCTACGAGCTTCTAGCTATATTGAGTTACCAAAATATTTAAAAATGAAGAAAGCATGCATTAACATAAAAAACAATGATAATTTTTGTTTTGTATGGTGTATAATGGCATCCCTATTCCCAGCTAAAACTAATGCGGACCGAATCAGCTCGTACCCAAACTTTGAAAAAGTACTAAATTTGAACAATATGTCGTTTCCAGTAAATTTTCAAGATATAAAAATATTTGAAAAGAATAATCGTAACATCAGCGTTAATATCTATGGTCTAAATAAAAGATTCAATATAATCGGACCATTATACAAAACTCAGATGCGGAAGAAACATCATGTCAATCTATTATTTTTGGAGAATGGCCCTCGCACACATTATTGCTTAATTAAAGACTTATCTCGATTGATAAGACCTCAATTAACGAAACATCATGGTAAAATATATTTTTGCGATGAATGTATGTTATTTTTCAACAGCGAAAACAAATTAGCCCATCACGTTTGCGGTGGTGTGGCTACTATTTTACCTGAGAAGGGTTCTTTCATACAATTTAGGAACTATGATAGGATGCAAGACATGCCTTTTGTTATTTACGCTGACTTCGAGTCTTTTCTAGAGACTTGTAAATCAGATCTTGAAACGAGTAGTTCAAGATTGACAAAAAGTTTACAAAGGCATGTGCCTGCCGCGTTTGGATATTATATTGTATGTTCGTATAATCCTTCGCTTAATAAGTTTGTGTGTTATCGTGGAAAAGATTGCGTTACAAAATTTCTTGAATATATTCAGAACGATGTCTCTAATATATTTAAAACACTTAACGATCCCGTTGCGATGAGTTTTACAGAAGAAGACTCAAAAAACTTTACAAATTCGCGAGATTGTTGCATTTGTTCAAAGTTATTGTTTGATGATAGAGTTAAAGACCACTGCCATCTCACCGGTAAATATCGCGGAGCTGCGCATTCTTACTGCAATATTCGGTTCAAATTACCGAAGTTTGTTCCGGTATTTTTTCATAATTTGTCAGGATACGACTCTCATTTATTCATATGTCAATTAGGAGAAATGCTAGGTCAGTTAAAAGTCATAGCTAAAACTAAAGAAAACTACATTTCGTTCACAAAATTTTTTCCAATCGGGAAGGATCAATACGCTGCCGTTCGCTTTGTGGACTCTTTCAAATTTCTTGGCACTAGTTTAGAAAAATTAGTAGAAAATCTGCATAAAGAAGATTTCATTCATTTATCGCGATTCTTCGTTAACCAACCCCATTTTGATTTATTAAGAAGAAAAGGTGTATATCCGTATGACTATATGAAGAACTGGGAGTCATATGACCAAGAGTGTTTACCGCAGCGAGAGGAGTTTTTTAATATTTTAACCAATCAATCAATTTCTGATACGGATTATGATCATGCACTTCAAATTTGGAGAGCATTTAATATAAAATCTTTAGGAGAGTACACAGACTTATATCTTAAATCTGACGTTATTTTGCTTGCAGATGTGTTCGAAAATTTTAGACGCACATGCAGAATTAATTATAAATTAGACCCTGCTTTCTACATAACTGCCCCAAGCTTAAGCTTTGACGCAATGTTACTTAAGACTAGAGTCCAGTTAGAACTTATCGACGATTTAGAAATTATTAGAATTATTCAAAACGGTATTCGCGGTGGGGTATGCTTGTGTTCTACTAGATACGCGGCATCAAATAATAAATATTCTCTTAACTACGATCCAAGTAAAACAGATAATTATTTAATCTATATGGACTGTAATAATCTATATGGTTACGCAATGTGTGCATATTTGCCACACTCAGATTTTAAATTACTAAATAATGTAGAAAAAACCAGTCTTAATATATGTCAAATTGCAGATGACAGTGATTATGGTTATATCTTAGAAGTTGACCTTGAATACCCCGATGAACTCCATAACTTACATAATGATCTTCCATTTTGCCCACAAAAATATATACCTCCAGGTTCTAAAACACCGAAATTGGTTCCAAATTTATTCGATAAATATCACTACGTTATACATTACGTACATTTAAAAACATGTTTAAAACATGGACTTAAATTAAAAGCAATACATCGGGTTATACAATTCCGACAAAGTCCCTTTTTAAAACAGTATATAGATTTGAACACATCATTAAGGCAAAATGCAAAATCTACATTTGAGCAAGACTTTTTTAAGTTACTGAATAACAGCATATTTGGGAAAACGTTAGAGAATTCCGAAAATAGGTTGGATGTCAAATTAGTTAATCAATGGTGTGACGAAAGAAATAAGACCAAGAAATATTACACTGCTGACCAATTAATTGCGAAACCAAATTTTCATAGCTTAACTGTATTTACTGAAAACTTTGTGGCAGTTCAGATGAAACCAGAAAAGGTAATTCTAGATAAACCTATATACATAGGATTTACTGTATTAGAATTATCCAAGAGTCATATGTACAACTTTCATTATACGGTTATGAAACCTTTTTATGGTCCAAAAATCAAACTGTGCTACATGGATACTGACAGTTATTTGTATTCAATAGAAACAGAGAATTTTTATAAAGATTTAAAGAGAAATTTTATACAATATTTCGATACAAGTAACTATCCTGAAAATAACAAGTATAAAATAAAATGTATAAATAAGAAAATACCTGGTTTGTTCAAAGACGAATTAGGAGGGCAGCATATTTTGGAATTTGTAGGACTGCGTTCTAAACTATATTGCATAAAGACAGAACAGAGAGAAATTAAAAAAGCAAAGGGAGTTAAGAAGTACGTCGCAAATGACTTACATTTTAAAGATTATAATAAAGTGTTGAAGGAAAATGAAGTAATACGTAAAAAAAACGTTCTTTTCAAGTCCCTTAAGCATCAAGTTTTTACTCAAGAAATAAATAAAATCGCTCTGTCTTCTAATGATGATAAACGTAGAATATTAGAAGATAATATTACTACATACGCTTGGGGTCACTGTTCATTCTTTTAATTGGGTGCCTCAGAAACTGTTCACTTTTTCTGATTACTCTAGTAATGGCTGAAAGTTATCTATACAACGTTATAATTTCAAAACATACATATTTACATTCAAATGGTGTTAAGATAACCACCGGTTTATGGGCTTTAGACAATTTTGCACCACAAGTTCACATAGTTTGTGAAAATAGTGATATATTTTTTACATTAGAAGAATGGGGGCATATATATGAAGAATTTGAGTTATTTGGTAAATATGTGACCAACCATGACCGCTTTTATCAACTTTTTTTATACCAGCTAATGTTTTGTGATAAACGTTGTTCTATAAATATGTTGTACCTAGTGTGTGAAGCAATTAATATTTTTGCGCATTGTATACACGTAAGATTAAGAAATTTGACTGAAAACGATTATATTGAAGCTACAATGTTTGTTAGAAATATCGATAAAATTTTAAAAAATAGATTTCTTTCATCACTAGATGATATCTTATTAGTTTTAAACTGTAACAAATGTGTTAATTCTATAATTGAACAAGAAATATCTGTTCTGGGTTGCGATTATTTCATAAGATACTTATATAAATAGGAGTATAACCTGTATTATATTAGGTTAACCAAAATGTATGAGTTACCTACTTTTTTTAAATAAATTGTATTAATTATAATTTTTGTTGTTGTTATTATTTTAAATTGCATCTTCATTGTTTATATCTTAATTATGTTTCCCTTGTTTTGAGATACCGAGATAGATACAATTACGCACTTATAGGTAGATACATTTTATTTCGGCTTCTTTCAGAGGAAGCGTTACCTACATAATTTACCTATATATTACATACAATTAATATTGTTATTTATGTAGCTGAGACTGCTGATTCAGTACATTATTTTTCAAGTTTGATCATGTCTGTTGTCTTTAGCTTTGCGCCTGCGGTGTAACTCGAGCCGCGTCGCGCACACGATGTTTTTCATACAAGACTCAACTAGAAATATTGACTATAACCATCATTCGCTACCAGTCCTTCGTCGCGTCTTCTCAATTCTCTTGCTTTTAATTAATCAATTCAAGTATCCTATTTCATATCATAATGTTACGAAATCAGCAGCTACAAAACGCTAAAACCAGTTACATCGCGGTACATGACAGAGGAATACCGAAATATGTAGTTAAAATTGAAGTGTATAGTGCAGATGAAACTGAAACTGAAATCGTTATGAGGTCACAAGCCAGGACGCAATATGTGGTATATGAAGAAGGTGATAGCGTCCTATATAAAATAAGACGAATTCTGTACCAGATAAGCGCGCAACTTGGAGAACGAGCCGAAAAGTGCAAGGTACTTATTTTTTTTGTTATTTAATAGTGTTGGTTATGGATTGATTCTATACGGTTATGGTTCTAAACTAATTTTATTCTTATTAACTTTCAGAATCCATAATGTGGAACACAATTACGAATACGACTGCTGTCAGAAGTCAAGGCTACCTAACTACCTATTTTATGTTTAAGATTGTATAGCTTAAGATTAGATATTTGAATAAAAATAACACCTACTTTGTAATCTATTTACATGTAATAATTTACTTGCTTGTTTCAATTATTTAATAAATTACTTGTTTGTACCACGTTATACTGTAAATAAATAATTAAGGGCTGAATTCTACATCTTAGACTTACTTTGACATAATAAAGAGCGTCATATCTGTCTATTTTAGATAGGTTATTAATCCTTATATCTATTTGTCAATATTTTCTTTGTATAAAATACAATGCTTAATTAAAATGGTGTCTACATAGTTTTTTTGTCGATAATAAAATAAAAGAGAAGTTATTATTATTATTTTATTTACATGTATCCAAAACACAATACAAAGCTGGCAATATACTATGAAACAATAATAATTGATAAATAATTGATCTTAGCGATTAATTAAATTAAGTACCTATATTATTTTCATAACACCACTTTTTTATGGTAATTGCGTTTTTTAATGCGCAATATTTTTTATGAGATAAACAGTTATAAGTATTATTTATACAAAATGTGTTATATAAAATTACGAAACTGGGACAACCTTTTACGCCAACATCAATAACATTACAGTCACTACATAATTCTCTCATCCATTTTACTTTTTCCTGACCCTTTACGATTATGATCTTATTTTTTAACAATGGTAAAATAATAGATCTTTTAAATTCGCGATAGTCAATAAAGCCTTCTCTCCAAAGTATACCCCTGTTTCTTTCTAGCCACACGACCTGTTTTTTCTCCTCTGTTGTTAAATACGAAAAAGCGTAAGGAGGTTTGACTAAAAAGGTCTGAGAATATTCTTTTGTCACCAGGGCTAGTTCTTTAATAATAAACACATTATTGTAATCTTTGAAACCTTGTATATCCACGAATATGAAATTGTTACTCATGATATTTTCTTTACTGTACTAGTCAATGGTTTATATTCAACAATGGACTCATTAATAATTAGACAGAAAGCGGTGGTGTTGTTCGGAATGTCTGAAACACACTCAATTTCCACTTTAACATCTATGGGTCCCCCAGGTTTAACGCTATCTACTTGTCGACTACAATCAATTAGCCACAATGGCGCTTTATTTTTAAAATTTTCAAAGTTTAATAAAGGGTCTGGTCGACGTCCGTAATACGACTGCTGAAATTTTGCGTGATGTTCGTATAATAAAGAGTAATTGTTGTTGGCAAAATCAACGTTTAGGTTTTCATACGGGAAGTAAGTTGAATTCAGAAACACTTTAACGTTACGTAAATGACAGTGGTCAAATTGAGACATATCTTTAGTTACTTGATTCTTACGATCAGTTTGTAAACCCAATATTACATATCGTGGTTTTTCCAACTGAGAAGACGTTTTAATTGACCAAGTATGCTTAGACGTCTGAGGAAGTAAAGGATACTCATATAGATCCCAGTTTCTAAACATTATAGTCAATGAACGATCTTTTTCTAAATGACGAAGTAGATTAATTCTTTCACGATCAGAAACTTTCACTTGGGGTACCCGCCAAACCAACTTAGAAATTTCAACATCATGAACATATTCATTCTCGCCTAATTTTATACAATTCAAATTAGAGTTGTTACGCAATAAAATAAGCTCATGTTTACAATTCATTATTATTTTATTAAAGTCTTCTGCAAACCCCAGAACTTTATTAAGAGGTATAGATACTGAGAAATTACCTCCGTGGTTTGTAGTACCATCAAGGTTCCAACCCCAACATTCTGAAATTTTCGATTCTGCCGCACCCATCGATAACAAACCTTTCATAGTTGTAGTAATACCAACATTTTTAATTTTATCTATTTCTATACCATTAAGTTCATAACGTATGTCTTGAAATAGAAACAATATTGGATTATTTGTGAAGTGAATTTGGTTAACTTTTGTTTTTGATTGTCGGTTGTAAACTTGCACATTTCCTTCTATGTAAATGGTACTGGCCGATGGCAATACGTACAAATCCTGTTGATTTATAGGTATTCGTATCTCATCATTATTTTTAAAACTGTTTACGTATGGTTTGTATGAATAGTACTCATAACTTTCAATTGAATTGTCATAAACTGGACCATCTGTTATATTTAGGATACTCATTTTAGCCCTATGAGTTTAAGGAAGTCCTTATTTTCTTTAGTTAACTTCTTTTTTGAATATGGTTTTTTTCTAAATTGTTTTGAAGGTGCTATTGCTTTAGGAGTACAATTCACACTGCTGCTTTTTACTACAGATGCAGAGTATTTATTATTAAAGTCAATCATTTTCTTCTTAAATGTAAATATAACTGAATTTCCTCGTTCCTTAAGTTAACTAAATTACCATTTACGTCTAATATTTTAATATTAATAGAACTTATGCTACTCTGGTTTACTGGAAAATAAATTATGTTTTTAGGTACTTCTATAATTCTATAACCAGGTGGAACATTAGGCGCGAATTCATGAATAATATGACTAGGTTTTCCGTTTACAAAAGATCCGCTAATGATGTCACATTCAACCCGGAGAACGGTTGTCGACAGAATGTTGACGGGAAAGCGAGATTCGTGTAATATATTCGCGGGAAGGGTTTCTGGTCCAAAACCTAATAATTGTCCTACGGAATCTTCTTTTTGAAAATGTATGACTTTCGAACAAAAGATAGTAGTTTTCAAAGTATTGTTATTACACCTTAATTCAAATGAACCATCCTTGATATTATCTTTTAAATAGTCTCTAATATCCTGAAGTTCGTAGGAGCCCTCTGGTATTTCTATCACCTCATTGTCACCATAGTATAGTTTATTATTTCTATCATCTACATTCGGTATAGAATTAAATGTAGAAAAATACAAAAGACCACATTCATAATCATTATCTAATTGTAAATTTGGCGAATAGTTTGTTGCTAAACTCGCCTTAGTATCCGATATAGACAGCGTGAAAGTCATTTTGGTAATGACAATAAGTACAAGAGATAAGTTCTTTTAAATGTTTATCCAAAAGTTTTTCAAATATTTTATACATAAATGTCCACAATTAACAGAATTAAAACTTTGATATATATTGTAATTGTAGTAAATATCATATTTATCCAAGTATCCGATTAACTCTAATGGCGGCTTTAAATCTCCAAAACTGTCAAAATACTCACAATAATTATTTAGTTTTACATAGGCTACCCAATGAGTACCTTCGTTTTTAGAGCTGTCTAAATTAATAACACCACATTCAATACGTTTAGGTTTTTTTGGTAACTGATTTCTCATATAAACACCTCTAAAATATGGAATACCATGTGCATGTTCTATAATATCCAAATTAGTAAGCGCGCGTCTAGGTAGCCTTTTCTTTAGTTTTTTGCCGATCGTAAAAATAAACCATTGCCTTTTTTATACGGTTTGATGTACAAACCTTTACCCAAAGCAATGGATTCCATTACTTTGTTATGGCGTTCAGATTCTTGTAAATTTTTCTGTGCTGATTTATAATCATTTACTGTCTTCGCGATACCTGCTGCTCCTCCAGCTAATGTGCCCAAAGCTGACAACCCCGCAAATATAGGAATTAGAGGCAAAATTCCTCCTGTTTTAGGAATTGGTATGACGCGCGGTAATCGAAATCCATTATTTTTAGAGAATAGCTTCTTTGCAGCCAGATAGGCAAATTTAATTGCAGACTTATTATTTTTTGGTTTGTATTTTTTCAACTGACTATATATTTTAGAGACAACCTTTTTGAAGCCTTTGATACCTGCACCTGCTTTTAGTTTTGTTTTCATTACTTTACTTACTATCCAGGAAGATAATTTTTCACCTCTTCCTGCATCTTTTGACCTAAGTCTTCGATTTGCCATGTTCAATAGTTCTAAATCTGCTTTATGGCGATCTTCTAAATTAGTATAGTTGGAATATGCTATATCGTGTTGCATACAAGCGTTATCTAATTTATTAATTCCTCTATCGTTCCGTGATAATCTTTCTCGTAGTCGTGTACCGGGACCGCAGTAATTATACCCTGGTAAATGTAACTCAAAAGGTAAATTGTTTATTACACTATTAATAAGTCCTCCTCCATGCATTACAGGTATACTAATAAAAATATAATACGTATCAACTAATTATATAGATTTATACGATGGATGTTTTGTTAATCCAACTATTTTCACTTTCATTAAGGCCCAACCATTTTACAAATAGCTTATTACCTTTCTTTTTTAAAACTTTCTCAACTAAGTAAATATCAGGGTATTTTGTTTTTTGAAGTTCCTGTTCGTAAAAAGTACCTAAAATGATCTGTTTTCGTTGATCAACAATCTCATAAGTCGGTGGATTAGTCGAATTTACTTTTGACACGATAAATATTTCTGTTGACCAATTAGGGGTATATCCTTTTTGAAAAGTTCCTTTGTATTTGCTAATTCGCACATAATCTCCAACTTTGAATTTATTCCTTTTTACTGTAATATATTTTCTTGATTCCTTTATATTATTTAATATTAAAGATTCATTGTATTGATTCACGTCTTTTGGTTTATGTTTAGTAATTCGATGTACACAATTATTGTAAGAGTCAAGTATGTTACTCAACTGTTTACCAATCCATTTATAATTGCCAATGAAACTAAAATATTTATATAACTTGTTTTTCAAAGTTCTAATCAACCTTTCAACAATTGAAGCCTTTTTAGTGGAATATGTTGAATAATGGTTTATTTTGTATAACATCGTTAAGTTTCGAAAATCCTCATTATAAAATTCTTTACCTAAATCGGTTTGTAAATTTAATGGAATACGCCCATTCTTTTCAAGTACTTTTTTAAACGTGTTTGTTATTTCAGATTTAGTTTTCGTTTTAACAGGCAGTGCCCAAGCAAATTTTGAAAAGCAATCGATTATGACTAAGATGTACTTATAACCATTGTTGTCTTTTCCATAATTCTGCATATCAATTAAATCAGCTTGCCATAAATCATCGATACCTTTTAATACTACAGGACGTCTGTTAAAATTTTTTCGTGCTGCTTTGTGAATTTCGTCTACTACTTGTTGCTTACTCATTTTTGGTGACTTTTAATTTGCTGTTGGCAATGGCTTGATCTACTTCTCCTTTCATATAAAATTTTACTCTCATGAGATTAATTATATCCGTTTTTATTTTATGTAGTTCGTCTAATACATCATGTTTTGTGTAATAGTCATTCAGCAAATTATCGACATACTGCTTATTTACAGCATCATCGGAGGCTGATGGAGCCTTAACTCCTTTTAACCTTACTAAATGTAAATCAAATTCTCCGTTTTCTGACTTTAAGAGCTTGTGTGAATCCAATGATTCCGGTAAACGCAAACGTTTATGAACGTGGTGACCAAATTTATCTATATTCATTTCCTAGCGACTATCTCAACCAGCGGATAAATAAAGACTGTGAAAAACTTTCTAAATATCAGCATATATTTAATTAATGATATCACTTTCCCGCAACTCTTCGATAATAGATAGTATTTCATTGTCTAATCCTGTGTTTCCAGCATCTCGCGAAGCTATTAATAGTTTCAATCGATTAACTAATTCATTAGGATCATCCCAGTAAACATAATCTACATTCTGATTCAGCTTTTTTGTGAGTGGCAAACCAGATCCATGAGATATGCTTTCAGTGCTCACACAGTTTTTGGCCAACTTCATAAATAGAGGTCTAATTATTTGTGTATATTTTCGACCTTTATTACTTTTTATAGGCTTCATGGGATTATACTCACGGCGATGAGCATTTGTAGTCAATAATATAGTCTTATAATTTTGTTTATCATCTTCAGTTATTAATTCTAATTGCGGTGTTTTCTTAAACAATAATTCCATTAGCCCTGGAGTTTTTGCGAAAGTCTTACAACCAATAGAAATATTATGTTCAGTAACAAAAACACGTAACGTTCCCATCATGAGTTTTTCTCTCTCGTTTCTGACCCCAAAAGGAATGTTTTCTGAAGACATTCTTATGGGAGTAGTGTTGTCAGTCGATTTGAATGATAGACCGCTAGTATCAGGTTCCATATCACTATTGTCTTCATCTTTATCAGGTTCCAAATAGACGTAGTCGCTTTTTTCTTCATCTTCGTCATTAAAATAAACCTCGGATTTACGATTTTTCATAAAAACTGTATTGTTGAAGTCTTTACTGGATTGGTCGCTTTCGACATCATCACTAACATCGTAACTAGCCCGATGTTCCTTGCGTTTACTAAGAGGAGTGTAGCTGAGTCTTTGTTTCTTTATTTTTCTATGTGGTATTTCCATTTTTGTGTTTATAATTTGTTTCAGTGGCTCTGTTAATGGTTTAAAAACCGATTCCATTGCGAATTCGTTATTACTTTTAATGTCTCGCATCATCTTTAGTTTTCTTTTAACTGATTCAGCTGATTTTATTACTTGTTTTTTCAATGCTTGTTCATTATCCATGTTTATACCTTACCAGGCGAAGCCTTAAGTTGTAATGATGGTATAATAATAAATATAGTATTTTTAAATCATCAATGCAATTCTACAAATGTGTCAAATTTCATCCTGTAACATCCTTTACTCTTTTCACAGTCTTTGTTTATAACTAAGTAGCTATAGGGTACACTCCAAATCTTGGCACACATTTCTCGAAACGCTAACCAATTCATGTCTGTATTAACATGCTCTTCATAAACATGTCTCAAGTTCATATCGTCTTGTTTAAAAAGAATAATGAGATTAGCATTGTCCCGTATCAACTGCTTCGGGATTTTGCTATAGGTCTGGTTTAAGTAAAAACAATCTATATTCTTGTGTCTACCCATTGCAAAGTAATCTCTTATATGATTTTGGTTTTCACAAGCTACATCATCAAATATAATAATCGAATTAGAAGTTGCCTCATGAGGACTCAAAACCTCATCATTACCATGAAATTTTGTAAAAGTTACCTCTGGCACCTTTCTAAAAACTTTTTCTAAAAATACGTACTTAGGTTGAAAAAGTGTTTTAGAGTAAAGGTATACATTTCTATAATGTAGTCCATCTTTATGTAATAGTAGACCAATAATTAAATTCGTTTTACCGCAGTTGGAAGGTCCAGATATAATACAACGAATAGTATTCGGTAAAAGTTTGCCGTGACGTGAAATCTCTTTTGAATAACCCAAACAAATTTTTTCTAGTTGCAATGAATGCGGTTGTTTTACAAATTTCATTTTGTAATTAATAATAATTCAATGTTTGACATGCATGAGCCAAGGATCCCTGCAGAATGTAGACATATTTATTACATTAAGAGTTTTATACGTATCACGCTTAACCTTTTTCGTACAAAACGCTCGACGTCACCCGTTAGTCCGTTAAGCGGAGCGTATGATTCCAATCGCAATCGACGTCTTGCGATAATTTGATCTTGCGTTCTAATACAACCAACCGTCGAATGATTGGGAATTCCGGCACGCACGAAACAACGAAAACCGATTGAGCATTCTAGCTCACTTTCAAACGTCTAAAACCGATTGGGCATTCTGGCTCACTTTCAAACAGCGAAAACCGATTGGGCATTCTAGCTCACTTTCAAACAACCAAAATCGATTGGGCATTCTAGCTCACTTTAAACAGCGAAAACCGATTGGGCATTCTAGCTCACTGTGCGAGCGCAGCGAGCGAACGAGTGGAGCGAGTGAAAGTGAGCCAGAATGCCCAATAATCACCTACTTTTACTACGTAACAGTTGCATCTCTGTGTAGTAAAACGAAAATACTTACGCTTTTATTGATTTCTAGCTGTTGCCCGCGACTTCGTCCGCGTGGACAACTTAACATCACCAATTATTATGTATTTCCCGTAGGAATGAGATGTTTTTTCGGGATAAAAAATATCATATGTTCTATTCCAGGGCCTAATCTATATGTGTGCCAAGTTTCATCCCGATCCGTCCAGTGGTTGAAGCGTGATTGAGTAACAAACATCCAAATATCCAAACTATCGCATTTATAATATTAGTGGGATAGGATACTGTCAGACAATACACGCAAAAATGAATCTATCGCGCTGGACTTAGCGGTGTTATTACTGCGTAGACAGCGCGCGACGTGCGGGCGACAGGCAGCGTTCAATATACGGCGCAGCGCGCAAAAATGTGCCTAAGGCGCTCGACTTAGCGTTGTTATTACTTAGTAGTTAGAGTCCGGTACAAGGGGTACATGGTCTCGGTAGGTTCGATCGAGGACGGAGGCCTGCAGTGCTATTCTCTAAAATACAAACTCAAGTGCACTTCTTCAGCTGTAGGGCTTCTCTACGGGGGTCCACGTCGGCAGATCAAAGGTTATGAAATGAAATGAAATGAAAATTATTTATTTCAGAAAGATATACAATCCATATATAATTAGTAGGTCTTAAACTAGGTTAGTAGGGAGTCATATTTTTTTTTTCGTAATTGTACAATAGAAAATCAGTGAATTATAAATGTCAGTTAAAAGTACAGAATTAATTAAAAATTGCAAAAATAAATTCAATTTAAAATGTTAACATTAAATACCTAAAATAGAATACAAATTTAAAATGTCAAAAACAAACTAACCTATCAAAAGCGCTGTCCAGTGGCTGGCAATAGGACACTCGTGCCTCCCCCCCACCACCCTCAAGATGCTGTTCGTGCGTTATGGTGATATCCTTGGTCTCCATGTTTGACCACACGTACGCGGCACGCGGCTTTGGTGCGACTTGATGCGGGCGCTATTTCATACAAAACACGCGACTTGTATTTGCAAAATACGGCGCGGCGGGCTGTTGTGGGGTTCAACCCTACAGCGCCTCCTCTCGCGTCTCTCAAGGAGTGCTCGTTACTAAGTAAGTACTGCGGGCAGCGGCGAATGTCTAGAATTTTTATAGGTCTTTAGGCTTGATGGAGTAATTAGAGATCTTTGTTAATAGTCAGTTGAAATGAGAACCGCTGAATACTTATACTCTTTTGTGCCTTTTGGCACATCCAGAACTGTAGTCTGAATCGACATTGTTTTTTATCAACGATCTCTATGTACTACTAGATGGGGCGTTCCAAACAATCGCTCTGTTCCACGCAAGTAGCCACAACTTTTTCACATTCACTTTGATACTTGTGCAGTTACTACTCAGAACATTTAATCATTACTAAATATAAGTAAATAATTAAATGTTATGCGTAGTAAATGCACAAGTTTCATCGTGAATGTGAAAGAGTTGTGGCTACTTGTGTGGAACAGAGCGATTGTTTGGAACGCTCCATCTACTAGTACATAGAGATCGTTGTTTTTTATATTTATTGTACACATCGTCTCTTATTTAAGGCTTAGTGAATTGCTGAATGGTTGAACCGCCATTGTCGGTCGCCAGCGCCCTCTTTGGTCAATCGCAAAGGTGCACCCACGTCCAGGTGAGGTTGGCATTTGAACACCCGATGTGTTTGTCCTCCCTTACACCCCCGTCCACTGCAGAACATAAGCCTGCCCAATATAATACAATTTTTGGTGGGCTGTCCATTGGGGGATTTGACATGATCACCACGCTCGGCAGGCGGATTGGTGATCGCAGTAATGATCTTATAAACGTAACGAGACCAATGACGAAACGTTTAGTCGACGACTGAAAAACCTTTTGTTGGAAAATGAATATTATTCCATAAATGAATTTTCTATATAATGAAATTGGTGGGCCCTCTGACGTTTAATTTAATTTATGATAATTTAATACCAAGTGTATTTTTAAATTTTTATGTTAATATTATATACTGACATAGACAGTATGTTATATACTATGACATTATTTGAATTGTTGACATTGTAATTAATATTTTGTACATTATTTTATTTTAAGACGATCCCTCTTACCGTATTAGAATGACATGTAAAATTGAATTTTTAAGATGTAAAACTGAAATACATAAATCTAATCTAATCTACACAGGAGAACGCTGCTGCCCGTCCCTGATGCACTCCTTTAGTTGCCCCACGATACCCACGGAAAGATTGGGGATGGCTCTATTGTAAGCCGAGAACAACACGACTAACATCCCCACGAATCTACCGACTATTTTGAGCAAATAAGACTGTACATTATAAAATGTCTCATATTTTTCTGATACTTCAATAACAAGCGCGGTGCCAAATAACTTTGTTTGCTTAAAATTGTCTGCAGTCCCTTCCGGAGGAGCTGTGCACTGCGATAATTTCGTCCGCTTGGTAAAAGAACGTCGAATGTCATACATTTTGTATGAAAGATAAGTCGTTATTATACCAAAAGAGTATGTATTTACAGCGTCGTTTCGGCCAACAATAGTAAACTGCATTTATTCGACACTAGCTGTGCCCGCGGCTCCGCTCGCGTGAACTACAGAATCCGCTCCCGTTCTCTTCCCACTTCTACTTCCACTCCCACTCAGACTCGAGACTCTCAATATCCCAATCCCAACCCCAACCTCAACCTCATCCCTATCCCCAAAAACTAAATTTCACTCAATCCCATACGCGCCGCGCCGTTCGTCGCGCCGGGGCCGTTGACCTCGCCCATATGATGAACATAAACTCGTACGTTCGAGAAACATTGCATTTTTTTTATCAAAATTTTTGTAAAAAAAGATGTTTTTTTCATGAATGATTTCTAAATGTGATACTGAGTTACTGGAAGAAATATTAACAGTCGTTTTATTATCATGGAAGTGCGAATGTGGAAGGAAGTACAGCTAGAGGTCGTCGTAGTAGGACGTTCAAGGATCAAATTAGAAACGTCCTCACAAGGCTGGGGTCCGCAGTGAGAAGAATGTGAGCGAGCCTAGTGAGGTGTGTCAGTATCGCGCAAAGTGGCGATCCATCGTCTCTGCCTACCCCTTTGGGACCAAGGCGTGATCATTATGTATGCATGATACTAACATTTCTGGCCTGAATCGGTAAAGAGGTACGTCGAATATTTTTTTAAAGCTACTTAAACATTTCCGAGCATTTTTGAGAAAACTATCTTTAAATTGAAATACATCCCGCTCACTTAAAGTTTCTCGTAACTTGGCAGCACTTTCAGACGCTAATCTGACCAAGAAAACAAAGCTGACAATTAATTGCTGTTCCTTGTCTATAAATTTACACTGACAACTGGAGCACTTTAGTGTAACGGTTTGGAAATTATCAGGAATTCTATTATTAAAACAATGCAACTTTTATTGAAAATCTTATCATGGGACATAGTCATTATTTTTTACAGCTCAACAAAAAGTCAATCACCATTTGAAATCTAGATAGTTTTTTCCATGTACTATAGTAAGATGAATTACTTAATACTGGCTTACAAAGGCATAGACTCACAAAAGTGAGCTTATCTGATCTCTTCCAGCCAACAAAAGATGTGCTTTATCTAAAAAGTATTCACCCAACAGTAACAGATTTTAATACAAGTACTATATGGGAACGGTCCATTCATTTAGGAGCACTTATAGCTAAGTAAGAAATGTAGAATTATGAGAATAGTAATTATTAAACCAAAACAAATATTTTTTCAGCTAAGAATATATTAGTTTCAATGCAATACAATAAAATAAATAAAATTATGCGGAGGGCGGAGGACCGGGTGTGGTGGCGTTCGTTGGGGAAGGCCTATGTCCAGCAGTGGACGTCTAAGAGCTGATATGAAGATGAATGCAATACAAAATATTATAAATCCAACATAATCGTTTTCTCCACACAAGACTTTCTTACATCAATAACCATATTTCTCGTTCCAAGAATGGTTAAGCGTCAACCAAGTAATTACAATTCTTAAACTTAAACAAAGATTTTATTCACTGAAGAATAGGTAAGTTGACTGTCATATTGTGGGAAGGGTGAATACAGGAAGCTGATAAGGAAGATGAAAGTTAAAAATATCATCATTTACTTAATATTATCAAAGTTATCAGCCCTAAGAGATCAGCTATATCTATTTATAGAACGCAATCGAAATCTTGTTACAGAGCCTTAGAACTCAAATAATCCAAACGGAATTACACGGGCAATGTTTCCGAGTGTGTCGCAAACGCAAGTGGGTCACTCAACACTGCGTCGCATCTGCTCCGTGGAACTAACAGATGGGCAAAGTTGGTTTTGTCAGCTACTGCTTTAGTTCTGTGTGGGTTAATATATTAGCCAGCGGGTTTAAAATATATGTAGTGTGTGTATGTGTGTATGTGTGAACAGTTTCATGTAGTCAGGTAGGAGCGATAACGAGAGCAGGAGTAGGCGGAAAGGGAGAAAGGGAGAAAGAGAGGCGGAAGGGGAAGAGAAAGGAGATAAACACTAAGTAACTAGGTATGTAGTATGTATTGCATTATAAACTATATATGTATGAATACCTATTTAAGTATATTTGTATGTAATATATTATTGTAGGTAGTATATATTATAAGCATAATCAAGCATATTTATTTAATAATATTTGTTATGTAATTTTTTTTTAAATATTAATTTCTTTTTTTTTACTTGCAATACTTTTGTCGCTATGCCTTTCTTATTTTCCGTCTGAAAGGTTGCCTGGATGAGATCGCTTTAAGCGATAAGGTCATCTTTGTACACTTTCCGGAAATCTGTTCCTATATTTAATAATAATAATAATATGCCAGACATTCACACCAATTATCCAGTCCCAAATTAGGCGGAGCCTGTGTTATGGTTACTAGATAACGGATAGACATACTTAAACATTCATATTCATCATAGGAACATTTGCCCCTAGCGGGATTCGAACCCGCAACCTCCGGCGTGGCAGTCCCAGAACTATCCGTTCCGCCACGGAGGCTGTGTGCAATAAAGAGTTTATGTGTCTACCTAACTTTATAAAAAAAAACTGTAGTTCATTAAAAAAACAGCCAGTTCGTCAGTGACCCAAAGATAATTAATTTATTGAAGCAAAAACTTCAATCTGCTAAATAAGATAAGGAGTGTACGTCGACAGCCGGGTCCTCTCCGCGACGCCGACCCTCCCCCCCTCGCCGTCAATCATCATCAATCATTACATTGAGCGCTGAAAATTCTCTTTAAGCAATCTCTTACGTAGCCGGTTTAAACTGTGTTTCATGCTTCAGCAAAAACATGTAGCCGTTATAATATTAGAATTAAGTAATTCCATTTGGCCCTCCCAACCTCGCGGTTATGCGGGCCAATCCAGTACATTATTAGTGTATTCGTCTTTTACATTTTTTACGTTTCTCCCTTCTGGGGCGTGACGTCACACCACATTTAGTTCGTCGTCATCGGGCAGCTGAATTACTTTTCTCCGTTATGCCAGGTCCTCGCGAATTCTCTTAGTCGCGCGAAGTTCGCCACTGAACTCACGAGATCAGCGAAGTAAACTGGTCCCGCCTGCGCTCTATCTAATGAATCTAGCATCTTGCGGCGTTCTTGTAGCCGTTATGTATTACTTGTTAGTTAAGTATTAGTTTAATCATGAGCAGTAGCGGCGTTAGGGGGGGGGGGGGGGGGGGGGGCGGTTGGGCGACCGCCCTGGGCGCCAGATATGAAGGGGCGCCTTTTCACCTTTTTCTTCTTGGGTTTCGATAGAAGATAGGGTGCGCTGGTAGTGCTAAAACCACTGATCATCCACTTATCATAAGTATAAGTAATAGTAAAAAAAAACTTTTCACTGAAGGAATACTTTGTAAGGAATCTTTTGTAGCAGTATATGTTGCAAGTACGTCCTAGGACGTTCAAGGTTCAAATTAGTAACGTCCTCAAAACGGCTGGAGTCCGCAGTGAGAAGAATAAAAGGAGGTGCATGAAAAGGTTGATGAATGTGAGTGAGGCTAGTGAGGTGTGTTAGGATCACGCTAAGTGGCGATACACAGTCTCTGCCTACCGCTCTGGGACCAAGGCTTGAGTATAATGTGTGTATGTATGTATGTTACATATTACATGCCGATTCGCGGTCTCCGTTCCACAACTCGTCTGCCCCAACGGCCTTCGGTTCTGTGACAGACGTGACCCGCCCACTGCCACTTCAGCTTGCTAATCCGTTCGGCTATGTCGGTCACCTTCGTTCTTCGTCAGATCTCTTCATTACGAATCATATCAATCATATCCTTCAAAGAGGGATTTAAGTTTTAATTAAATGTGCCAAGTCGTTGTAAGAGCGTCCTAGGGCAGTGCTTGTGTGTTGTACTCGGGGTAAAGTTTGACAGTTCCTTGATACGGACTGTCAGCCACAGTATTTTGAACTCTAAGGTCCACATTATTAGTCAGTATATGTTTATGCATGAACTAAGTTATAAGAATAAATATGCCTAAAAACTCAATAATTAACAGCAATAAATCACCACAGAATGCGAATTAATGTCAAATAAATACATGTTTTAGAAATAAATACCCTTACAAAACTATGTCCGTCCGTCTGTCTGGAGGACTTATCCCACTTAGAAATCTCTTCCAGTCAACCTTAGAGTGACTGAATTCCCCAACCCTCCAAGATCAGCTCCAGTTTAATTCAATATTTAAAATCATTTCTTAAGTAACGGAATAGAAATTTACAACCACAACATACTTGTAGATCAGTGAAAAATACGTATCTGACAATATTTCCTTATCTTATCTTATCTTCTTAGGGGGCCAGGAAGACCTGGCGACACTTCGACCCTTCAGGAGCTTTTGTCCCCTGTCCACTAACGGTGCCCCAAGCCGATTTGGTGAACTTTACATACGCCTCAGAATTTCTTCTTCGTCATATGCAGGTTTCCTTACGATTTCCTGCTGGACACAAGCCTCCCCAATAGAATACCTCTTTTGGTTAGATGTCCATTGGGGGATTTACCATAATCACCACGCTTGGCAGGCGGATTGGTGATCGCAGTAATGATCTTAACATACACACACAGGAGAACGCTGCTGCCCGTCCCTGGTGCAATCACTTAGTCGCCTTGACGACACCCACCTGAAAGATAGGGGTTGCCGTACTCTAAGCCGGGAACCACACGGCAATATTATTGGCCCGTTTGGATAAGACCTGCCCCACTCCGCACTTTAGGTGCTTACGCGGCGCGGCCCCGATTGCCGGGGTGTGCCTTAATTTGCCTAGCATTGAATTTTGTGGTACGTTTCTAGCTTTCTTTGAGAAGACACCACAGAATAATTAATAGTAGGCGCTATTACTTATTCTGCGGTGTGAAACCATAGATCATGTCTAGTGTCAATTAATAGCAAAAAGCGACAACATTGTCTTCCGGAAAAGAAAAACCTGAAAGATAACGACAGGTAAAAGAAAACAATAGAAGCTTACAATGTTCCAGATAATATTAACGAGGCGGCGGGGCGGAACACTGGCCCGAGTTGTTAGTTGCGATCACGTTTCGCGCCTCCCTTCCGGCGGATAGAAAAAAAAAGCTAGGGTTGACCAACGATCTCTATGTACTACCAGATGGAGCGTTCCAAACAATCGCTCTGTTCCACGCAAGTAGCCACAACTATTTCACATTCACTTTGAAACTTGTGCAGTTACTACGCAGAACATTTAATTATTACTTAATATTGACGCTACCGTTAAATAATGTCAATATTTAGCAAATAATTAAACGTTTCATTGTGAATGTGAATGTGAAAAAAATTGCCTTTGGGTCCATGCTGATAGATAGAGATGAGGTGCAAAGATTTTGACATAATAATAAATAAATAAATATATATATATATATGGGGACATTTCACACACGGCCACATGATTCCAAACTAGGCAGAGCCTGTAATATGGGTATCAGACAGCTGATATATATACATAGATACATAGTATAATATATAAATAACATCCAGTCACAAGGCAAACACAAGTGCTCATCACACGAATGTTTGCCCTGGGCGGGATTCGAACCCGCGACCCCGAGCTTCGCAGGCAGGTACTACCGACTAGGCTACGGGGCCGACCAATTAATGAAGCTGTTAAAATACTTATAACAATGTATCACACCCCTAGCGCTTCAAAGCGAGCAGATTTAATCACCTTCTACCTAATAATACAGACGCACCAGTCTGTCTGGAAACGTGCGTGTGTTGTATCGACCGAGAGAGGGACAACGTTGTACCTAAAATTACTACGTAACAGATGCATCACTTCCTACATAGCAAAATGATATTTATACGCTTTCAATCACCCACGGTAATCGGTTATGCGGCAGATGTGACCAGCCCACTGCCACTTCAGCGTACTAACTTTTGAGCTATGTCGAAAACTTTAGTTCTCTGGCGGATCACCTCATTTCGGATCCTGTCCCTTAGAGAAACTCCGAGCATAGCTCTTTCCATATCCCGCTGAGTGACTTTGAGTTTTCGGACTAGTCCCATCGTCACCTTAACTGAAACCTTATATTAAATATAATAGGATATAATAATACCTACCTACATTAATAGTAGATTGTATCATAAGGGAGCAAAATAATATTTTTACGGCGAGGGCGCTTTTTTGAATATAGAGCGAAGTAGGGATTCTAGAGTACGTCGCCCGAGCCATAAATATATTTTGCGCCCGAGTGATACACTCTACTTGTCATCACCCTCTGTGAGAAAATAAATTTCTAACAATTCGTGAAAATTTACGAAAACGCGGGCTGTGGTCCGCGCGTTCTTTTTTTATTCAGCCATATTTGCGTTCGATTTCTTTGGCGTTGAACACTAAGATTTTTCAAATTCAAAAAGTGCGCGGCAAAGATAATTGCGGCGCACTTATAAAGAGGATTAAAAACTCATTACCGCCCGCTAAACGTTTGTTGTAGAAAACACCACCTTTGGGTGCACTTAAAGGCGAACCAAGTCGTCCTTTTCAAATAGATGGGATGAAAATATTATTTTAATGAAATGATTAATAAGTAAAAGTGTTTCTCATATAGCTCCAACTCTGCTTCCTCAGCTGCGTAACGCTTCTCGTCACGTGACAAGTGACACGTGACCGTGACAAGTGACAAGTGACACGTGGGTGACGGATGACATAGCGCAGCCCGTCACTGCGGACGGTGACTGACGCTCCGGGCCCGGCTGGATACTGTTCATATGTGACACGCGGGGAAGAAACCAACATGAAAAATACGCATCTGATATGTTTTTGTGATATGGCAAAACAAGAATAGAATAAGGCTGAACCACACTAAGCTCTGTGGAACTCACAGCCGCCCACCATGCGCGTCTCTCAGACTATTTCTATGTTCCGAACAAGCGGTTCAGATCGCACGAGATAAAGAGCACTACCTTACTCTCTGTCAATAATACTTTTATTATATTATCTATAATATCATATATGTTATTCTTAAGGACTCGCTAGGCATAGCTATGAATCATCTTTATTCACCTTTAGCTAACAGTGTCTAATACCTACCTAACTCTATTTAATTTTAAGTTTTATATATAAGTAACAGTAATTAATACTGTCTTGTTTCGTAAATATAGTTACTGTCGCAATCTTCACGATGTATTGGTAGGCTGTGTCAATAGGCAAAGCGAAATAATTCGCTCAGTTCGTTTGTTTTATTTTTCTTTTTAAAAAATAAATTGTCTCTCTATCTAGCCTTTTTAACACCATACTGGAGCGGGCGGACTGCCCAGTTGTATATTTCATTCCAGATTAATAGTCCTATGAAAACCAACGCTATTTACGTCTCGGTAACATATACATGAAAGGGTCACCAGCAGCAAAAATAGGTTTGTATTACCAAGTAAACTTTGCGGTCCACTTAGGAACACCATCTATTGTGTATTTTGTTTTCGAGACGCAAATGCGTTTGTTTTCATAGGACTATTAATTTGGAATGAAATATACGGTACTGGAACCTGAAACATGTGGAGTCCAGAGCCACAATATTTAATGTAAAATAATATTTTTAATGTTTTGTATGATGCTATTTGATTTGAATTTAACTAACACAATTATGGATTAATCTGAAATAAATGAATTATTATTATTATTATATTATATTATATTATACATACATATATAATAATAATGTATCTGTATTGGTATTTATAGTTTATTAGTTTATGCTTATTGTGTCATATGTTCTATGATTATTTAATATATAGTAGGTACACGCGACTACTGCCTCTCCATTATCCCTTGTCTTCGCCGCAGGTTAGCTAGAAGAAATTTCTTTAGAAAGAAAAGATAATTATACAAAAGGTTAAATTATCTTTTCTTTGTGAAAAACCTTCCTTTTCATTACTTAAATGTTTTAATGAAAGTCCATGGACTCTGTAGTAATAAGAAGTACATACCTAACATCCAATTAATAAGAGACAATTTCAAATTATTTGTATGTTATTTTACTGGTAAGCGAATTATAGATTATGAAATGAGCGATGCCGTGTGGTTCCCGGCATCGCTTATTCGCTCAATTCGTTGAATCTCCACATTACGAATCATATCCTTAAAGTTATTCAAAGATTAAAAGTCACTTCGACGGTGAATAAGGCAAAACAGGTAGTACTAGAATTCCTACTCTCAATGACATACTCACAAACAGAAAGACTAATTAAGCAACTCAATTAATCATACACACACACACACACATACATCACACATACATTATACTCATAATCTCCACAGTACCACTCACAATCACACTCTCTCACCCTCCTAATAATATTATAACTTTCTTTTTCCTTCTAACAATATTTATTCTGTCCCACAGTTTTCAATGTAACTTGTAAACTCAGGCTCCCCGATACAGACTGCATGGTCTAGTGTGGAAGCTCTAATATGCATTGTCCTGTCAATTTCTATATTTTAATAAAGAAAGAAAGAAAGAAAGAAAAACATTTATTCACTACCACACTTGGCACACACAAAGAAAAAACCAACAAAGCAAGAAAAAGGAAAAAATAAATAAAATAAAACTTATAAGACTAGAGAAAACAATTTAAATTTTTTAACTTAAAGTAGTATGCATGTGCCGTGGCAGCAAAAGGGCAAACGACTCAGCATATGCCTAGACCAAGTCAGGTGCTAGGCGCTGATTTTCAGTCGCACCCAGTGCAGACAAGTTACAGTTTAATCGTACTCAATTGATGTAATCATACATTTAAGGATGACTGCAAAAATCTATGTGTCTGGTAATTTATAATAAACTATTTGAATTTCAATTTGAATTCGTTGACCATCAATTTTTCGAGTGTGTAGTCATTTTCATAAATTTCTTGGAGACCTTTCTATCTGTTTGCCATTATCTCTCCATATCCGTGTGCACGTGTCCCGCTGTGTCCCGCTCCACTGTCCCGCACGCCATTAGCCGCAACCATCAATATTTCATGCTTACAGTTCTTTCTCTCGACGTGTCCCGAATCTAAAATGCATCAAGCCATGCATTTGGAATTAGCGTCAATTTTAAAAATGCATTTTAATGGAGATTTACTCTCGGAGGTTTTTGGTACCGGGTTGATCCATTCCATTGTTTTTAAGTCACAAGTACTCAAGGTGCCTTGTTTTAGGATATATTTTAGAGCTTCAAAAAATAAGGGATACGTTTTGGTGGGCTGTCTATTGGAGGATTTTCCATAGTCACTACGCTTGGCAGGCGGAGTGATGATCGCATAAATTTTACAAAAAAAAAAGGGCATAACATAAAAGTGTACAAAGGTGGACCTATCTCTATAAGAGAACTCTTCCAGCCAACCTTCACTGTGGGAAAAGCTAAAACAAGCGGTAGGTCAAAAAGAATAAAAATAAAATGTGCATGGATATTGAAATTTTATAATAAAATATTGTAACTATACATAGAATAAATGAGTAGGTATAGCTATTGATATATACTAATATAAGTTACTAAGTAAAGTACATACATAATAATATATGTAACATTAAATATTACAATTACAACTATACATATTATATACATAAATACATGCAAAATATACAAATATATAACATATCATACATATACATAATATATACTATATCACGGCAAGTTAGATAGGAAGTGCTCGCATCTCAGTTTGAACGATCATATTGTGGGACTGTTACGAATGTATGCAGGAAGACCGTAACTTTCAGCATATTTTGGACAAGAAATTGGAAACAAGAGTGGTCATAGACAGTGGCTATAGACAGATGTAATGCGAAATTCAAATTCCAGAGCATAATGAATCAATCTCAAGAATTAACCCTTGACCTTTTATAATTTGTACCCATTTGATGGGAATCATCCAATCCTTTAATAAAAGGTTCGTTCAAAGAGCCCGGTCTTTTGTTTCAGGCACAATACGGCCTGTTGAGTCACTCGACGGACTGAAGTGGGGCGGCGTCGGTCGGGCTCCCAGAGGCGTTCTTTACAATATCTCATCCATGTAATTAACTCATTGACTATATAGATCTGTTCTTGTCGCTCGGTAAAGAATCGACAAAAGCCCGACAACATCGTTTATCGGCTTCCAAGGTAAATCTAGCAAGTGCAAAGTAGGGAACAATGGATGTCACCAGTTAATTTCTTTTGAAGAGAATTATGTATACGTCTTACGAGAGACCTCATCTTTGGGGCGTTTGGGGTCGAGACACAGGGCGCGTGGGGTTCCGGTGTTCTTACGAGAGAATACTAAATATTACTGCGTAAAGAAGCGACAATCATCTCCCCCCCCCCCCCCCCCCCAAGTATTTTTAAGAATAGAACATAATCATATAAAATAATCAGTTTGCAGTACAAATACATTTCTACTGACCTTGATTGCTCTTTTGCAAAAGATTCATCGAAGTCGCGAAACCTATACTCACACAAATTTTTGTGTGTGCCTAATGTAGTGTTAGAGCGATCTAGCGCAATTTTCGCGTAAACCCTCCTCTTGACTTGGTTCTTAACATTAATTATAGGAACATGATCATCAATTACTTACAATCTCTGCTAACCCACATTTTCATTAACGCTCTTGGGTATAATCCTCGTTCTACGGATTCACTCAACTAAATAGAAATCAGGACAAGGTCGAAAGGCCATATAATATTTGAGTATTTTATGCGAGCATTACCACATCAGCCGAGACATTTTTACGGTTGACTGATTTAAGTGGGGAGATTGGGTGTCTTTGTATTTTTTTTAATTGTAAATAGTTCGTCTTATTATCCCACTAATATTTTAAACTAGTTGTTGCCCAAGATTCACCCCGCGTGGACAACTCGATATTAATAATTATTAAATATTTCCCGTAGGAAAAAGATGTTTTTTCGGGATAAAACTATCTTATGTCCCATTCCAGGACCTCCAAACATCAAAAATAATATTAGTAGGATAGGATGCGAAAGTTTGGATGTTTGTTACTCAATCACTCTTCAACCACTGGACGGATCGGGATGAAACTTGCCACACATATATGTTAGGTCCTGGAATAGAACATAGGATAGTTTGTATCCCGAAAAAACATCCCATTCATACGGGAAATACAATATAATTTGTGATGTTAGGTTGTCCACGCGGATGAAGTCGCGGGCAACAGTTAGTTTGTAATAATTGTGATAGTACGAAGAATACAAGGATTTGGTATTTTTCGCAAAATATCAAAAGATAAGCTCCTCAGAACTCAATTATCTATTGCATTCACACATGTATCGTATCTTATCTTCTTAGGGGGCCAGGAAGACCTGGCGACACTTCGACCCTTCAGGATCTTTTGTGCCAAACCCCTGACCACCGACGGTGCCCCAAGCCGATTTGGTGGACTTCACATACGAGTACGTCTTAGAATGTCTCTCTTGCCCTATATTTCGTCCAGCAGTGAAAGTCGAAAGGCTGACATGATGACGATGATGAAGGAATGATGAAAGATGAATTTCAAATGAAAGGTCCAGTACTCAATATGTAGATATTTATTAAAAATGTTCACACATGTTCCAGGCTCTCGAAATTTTTCGGCTTATTCCTGGAGCTTTTAAAAGGCAAGTGTTGGAAGGAAAGTCGCTTTGCGCAATTATCACTAATCCAATCGCGCAGAGTGACTATGAATCGTCTCTGCCTACCCCTCTGGGACCATGGCGTGAGCATTATGTATGTATGCATGTATGTTGGGCAGTAAATTTGTTTTATTATATTATTTAGTGTATTCATCATCATCATCAGCCTAAATACGTCCACTGCTGGACATAGACCTCCCCAATAGAATACCAATTTAGGTTAGATGTCCATTGGGGGATTTGCCATTATCACCACGCTTGGCATGCGGATTGGTGATCGCTGTAATGATCTTAACATAGACATACAGGAGAACGATGCTGCCCGTCCATGGTGCAATACCTTAGTCGCCTTGACGACACCCACGGGAAAGATAGGGGTGGCCGTATTCTAAGCCGGGAACCAGGCCATATTAGTGTATTAAGACTTTATAAATATTACAAGTAAATAAAAATCCTTTACAAAGTCTTCCATTTGAAGAAAGGTCTATCGCAAACAATGGGACTTTATAAAGCTGCGTGGATAAATTATGATATGTAAAATATCATTTCGTATAACGTAATGTTTGATCAAGTTTCTTTTTGACCCTCGTGTCGCTGGCGAGATAAAATTCTAAATTGAGATGTGAGATTGAAAACAGCCAAAAAGTGTTCTGTATACAACAGGAAGAATTCCGTATACAAGTTTATCCTTAGCTCAAAACAATTTACTGATAATATTATAAGAAGGCTAAAGATAACGAAATGGCAATATACTCTAATCTATACTTCTACACTAATATTATAAAGAGGAAAGATTTGTATGTTTGTAACGAATAAATTAAAAAACCACTGGACCGATTTCAAAAAAATCTTTCACCATTACAATGCTACATAATCCCTGAGTAACATAGGCTATATTTATTACTATAAAAAATTAGGGATCAATACTAAAACTTCAATAATGTAACCCAAGGTGTAAAAATGCAATATAACAAAGAAGTATAATTATAATGTTCGGTACAATTCATATTGTGATTGGTTAGTACTGCAGTTGAAGCGGGAGTGGGATCTGGATTGAGAGTCTGAGTGTGAATTGGATAGGGAGCGAGAGTGGGAACGGGAGCGGATCCTGTAGTATACGAGACCGAAGCCGCGGGCATAGCTAGTTACTAATAATTTATTAGAGGGCAAATAGAAATTTCATGATATTAGCCCTTAGACGTCCAATGAACGGACTCACATGCGGTCCTCCGCCCTCGTCATCCAGCTTCTTCCGGCCACCTTACCCAAGCCGTCTGTCCATCTTGCGGCGCGACGTTGCGCCTCCCACCCAGTGGTTTCCACTCCAGAACTCGTCTGTCCCAACTTGCTGATCCTTTCGGCTATGTCGGTGACCTTCGTTCTTTGTCGGACCCTCAAACTATGAGCACAGCCCTCTCTATAGCTCGATGAGCGACTTGAAACTTGTGTAACCACCACCGTAATAAACACTTGTATTTATATTACAGACAATTATTACTTTCAAGAACAGAAGTAGAAATAAAACTGATCCGACTTGGTCCATCATATAAGTTATGGGTAGATAAAAATTGCTCCCATGTCATGCAGAGGTTCTTATCGACAACGCACGTGCGGTACCCTAAATATAATCTGATCCGCCACCGTCGATTCTCCTATAGGAAATTGTTGAGGAAAATTGGAATGGAAAACACTCGAGTCCACGATCGGCAGCGGGTGGAGGGGCGGGGGGGCGGGGGGAGGGGCGGCCGAATATTAATGCGAAATATATTTGGTACCTCGCTATGTCGGAAAGAATATATCGTCGCTGGAAGGGCAAATTTGCTGAAGCGCCAAAACACAAAATTTACAGTACAGAAATAAAAATTAAAACAAAACATATGATGGAATACCTAAGATGGAATATATCCAGCGCTGTCAAAAATTACATTTGTTACCTTTGTACCTACGCCGTAACATTTCTGATTTAATCTTTTTAATAAAAATAGCACAGGGCAACGTTGACTGTCCTGAGCTCCTTACTAAAATTAATTTAAATATTCCTTCTCGCAAATTTAGAAAGCCAACTTTAATTCGCGTTCCTCCTAACCACACGCAATATAGAAAAAACAGTTTCTTGCCTCGAAGCTCAAATCAATTTAATATGCTTAATCATGACGATCGTTTCGATTTATTTGTCAGTAGTGTCAATGTTATAAGAAGTGCACTCATCAAGGACTTCGAATCGTGTGTCTAATTATATTAGTTTGATGACAACTTAGTGTCAACATTATATACTTTATTATTTGTAATTATTATATCCATTTTAGACCTAAGTTTTTCCATCCATTTGTGAAAGCATGTTATTGGCATATTATTGCACAATAAATAAAATAAAATATTTACATAATTGTTTGCATCGAATATTGGCAAACTTCTGAAGCAGAAGTCCGGCGACCGCCGAGACAGATCCTTTTTTGTCAGCCGCATCAGCCTGGACATGCAAAGGGGTAACGCAGCGAACATCCTCGGCACTGTTAAAAACTCTGCAGAGCTGGAGGAGATATTCTATCTGAACAGCGGCTCCTCCCACCCCCTTTTCTTTAGTATTAGTATATGCCAATTTGTATATTTGTTCTATCATCTCTGTTTCTCTTAATAAAGTCTCTTAATAAAACCGTAGAGTCCGCTTTACATAAACATTAATGATAAAAAAACAATGGTTTTTTGTTGTAAAAATATAATATTTTAATTTTCTATTGTTTACTTATTTTGGCGCTTTACGATTTAGTAAAAAAAATAATTAGAAGTTAGACTTGTCTAGTGACAAAATATATCAAAAACGTACTAGTGTGTTTTTGCCGTGTGGTTTCCGGTAGATTAGAATAGGACCACTCCAACTCTTCCCGTGGATGTCGTACAAGGCGACTAGGGGTATACATTATAAAACATCAATCAGGCCTCCCCAACCCGTCTGGCCAGCGCGGGGAGTGTAGGCCAAATCCTCTGTCTGTCTCCGGTAGATGAGAGAGGGTTGTGCTCCTGCAGTGGAGACAAAAATAACTAAGTGATGATCTTTTTGAACCTTAATTAGTCAAAAGACCAAAGCAGACAGACTGAAGACAAACAATGATAACCAGCATTGTGTACTCAGTGTTGTTGACGATAAGGTTAACTATTTACAAATAAATAAATATCTCAGACATTCACACCAATTATCCAGTCCCAAACTAGGCAGAGCTGATGATATGGTTACTAGATAACGGATAGACATACTTAAATAAACACCCAAGACTTGGTTACAAACATTCATATTCATCATACGAACATTTGCCCCTAGCGGGATTCGAGCCCGCAACCTCCGGCGTGGCAGTCCGAGAGCCACCCGTTCCGCCACTGAGGTCGTCAAAGTTTGTACACATAGCAGATAAGCCAATAAAATCGAATAGAGTAAATATCAGAGCACCACGTGGTACACACTTCGCCGCAGGCGGTAAGTTAAGGTAACTCAGTGAGGAAACGGACACCTAAACGGTAAATTCTCATTAAACGTAATGAGAAACTAGAGGTGATGTGGATGCTATGAATAGCTGATGAACTATCGTCGGGTAATTTATATACTTCGAGCTTAGTTGATATAAACTACCTTGTTGGTAGTGTACCTCGAAAGAATTATAACTACAAGACTGATATATATACTGATATAGATAAAGATGTATTCAGCCGGTTTGTGGCTCAGACTGAAGATTTCAAGACTCTACTTCTAGTATATTTTCGTTTTCATTTATTTTTTCTCTAGAGAGGTGTAAAAATATCGGTATGTATACGAGGACATCTATATCCTCGTGGTCATACTAGATATGACAAACTAGTATGACCACTAGGAAATAGTAAGATAAAATAAATTAAATTTGCGATTCTCTATATTAGTAACACTTTAATACAAATTAATAATTTATTATTTAAAATATTTACATTAGCATCAGAACAGGTCACAAAGTCAACAGTTAAAGTATAACGTGTGGTTAATTTAAAATAGATACTTTAATTTCTCGCGTCGTGGTTTTCAAAGCACCTTGAATAAAAATCATCCCGAATTACAATAGAGAAGTATTGTATTGGTCTTGACTAATCTACCTCTATACTCTCTCTAGGGACACGTCAACCACTTTCCCTGTTTCATTTAGAGAAAGCTCTTATTACTTTGCTGTTTCATATCCTTGTTTGACAAACATTTTGTCTACTTGTGGGAGATCTATATCAACATAAGATAAGTCGTACTGTCTGACATTCAAAGCCTCGTGGTCTTTATTACCTAGTACGTAACAAAATTGTTTAAACTGGCCTTTCACAGGGAGGGGATATTTAAAATCCTAAATATGTACACAATGACATTATGACTAGCTATTTATAAAACTAATTGCTTATTCTATTAAAATTTATGCTCGCCTACGCTGTTATTTTTTCCTGAGTCGTAGTCTTTCTTCTTGGCTCCATCTTCTGTAAGAAAACAGTTATGAATGAAAATACCTAATCATAATCATGAATATAATCGGAATTAGCTAGTCCTATTTATGTAAGGTTAATATGGACATTCCTTTATATTAATTATAAAGGATATTAACTGGTTTCAATCAAAATCCCGGGAATCTTACTGGCAATAATTAAAAAGAATTTGATATACGATTAAGAAAATACAATTTCTTATTATTAGAGTTTTAAATTACTGGTAAGCTAAATTATAGATTATTAAACGAGCAATGTGTAATGGCCATATTTGTAATACATTCATAAATTAATCACAATTGAATGATGAACAGATTTTTAAACAAATTTCGGGAATAATCCCAGAAAATCCATATTAACATAAGGAGCTTATGGCGTAAAAAACAACAAACGACGAAAATATTATTGTAGAGCTGAAATAATATATACATATTCTATATAGCACAATTTAAGACTAATTACAGTAATAAATGGCGTGTACAAAGGCGAGCTTATCTCTGAAAGAGATATCTTCCAGCCAACCTTATAGTGTAATATATATAATACTAGCTGTCCGCTCGCGTGAACTACAGAATCCGCTCCCATTCCCACTCCCGCTCCCGCCTCCGCTTTCGCTTCAGCTGGCGCTTCAGCTTCCACTGGCGCTTCCGTTTCCGCTTCCGCTCCCGCTTCGGTCCCACTTCCGCTCCCGCGCCCTCTCCCGCTCCCCTCCCGCTTCCGCTTCCACTATATATGCAATATATTGCATAATACCCTTACCTACTAACGTATTTGAAAACTAAAAATGTCTATAACTTTTGATTGAGTTAGCCGATTGTAACGAAATAAAAACTAAATGTTAAATTAAGTTAAGCCCCATGTTTTTGTGAAAAGTCCATCAAAATCCGTTCAGTAGTTTTTAAGTGATGCGTGCACAAACTCACAGACAAACAGACAAAAATTTCAAAAATGATCGAAATGTGTTATGTTGCTTATCCTTAGACCCTCCAATTTTTTTTTTATAAATATCTTCCATGTACAGACACGCGAAGTTTACGATTTTATTTATTAGATAATAATAATAATGTAATAAATAATATTATGATTCTTGATAAAATTTATTGAAAAAAGAGCAGGAAATCTTACCAAGAGTGCTGTTGTGCTGAGGTTCGTTCCACTCCTGGACCTCACCGGATATGAAGAGGAGGTAGAACAAGTTGCTCAGGAAATAGAACGCGATTGATATGAAGAACACCTTCCTCCACTCTGAAGCGCTTGTCTGAAAAGTTGACATTAAACAAGGATCACAAAGAGTTCTATAACTGAATCTATCTTTTTTTTTTTTTCCTCGTTTCCTGGTTTATGATCTACAATCAGTCTTGAGACTTTTATTAGATGGGTGGTAAGGAAGTGGGTGTGTAGGTGCTGCATTCAGTAACGCAGCTCCCTTCATGGGTTCACTATTGTTTGAGGAGGGGATTGCGCTTGAGCCTGTGGAGTCTGCTGGTTGGGTCCAGCAGTTCAGCAGCCAGCTGGTTTGGGTGAGCTGCAAGTCGCTCCTTGTAGCGATTGTTTCGAACCTCGATTTCTTCTTTAATTGTTGGTATGTTGAGATATTCATGAATCTCGGAGTTCCTTGTAAGCCATGGGGCACATACTAGGGTTCTCAGTACTGTTCTCATAACTGAATCTATCTGAAGACACAAAAAGAAGTGGGAAGACGTCAGATGGTAAGACGTGATAGGCTTTGTGTTACTACCCACGCTGTAAACTTTGACTTTGTTTTACAATTCTGAAGTCTCAAGAAATTCAAAAATAGACTGAAAGTAATTTCATGAACTAAAATCATAAAAGTTGGAAATTCCAAGATGTTGCTTGTTGGTTAAAGTCTCAACACAAAAGTTTAAAGCATGTTAATTAACGGGAATCAAATAAATCAGACAAAGGGTTAATAAAAGGTTAAAGGTAAACGTTTTCACAATATTAAAGTAAAATAAGAAAGTGAAGTAAGTAATGGGGAAGAAACAACAGCGTTCAAGAAGATTGGTGACGTCCTGAAAAAGGCTGGCATCCGCAGTGAGATGAATAAGGAGGTGCATGAAAAGGTTGATGGATGTGAGAGAGGCTAGTGAGGTGTGACGGGGTCGCGCAAAGTGGCGATACATAGTCTCTGCCTACTGCTCTTTGACCAAGGTGTGAGAATTATTTATGTATGTATGTAAAATATGTAAAAGTTTGCCGTGTGGTTTCCGGTAGAATACATTATAAAACATCATCAGGCCTCCCCAACCCGTCTGGCCAGCGCGGGGAGTGTAGGCCAAATCCTCCGTGTGTCTCCGGCAGATGAGAGAGGGTTGTGCTCCTGCAGTGCAGACAAAAATAATCTGATGATCATGATGATGATGTAAAGTAAAATTATAAACATATTTACATCGTCCTGAACGACGACGGAGACGCTCAAGGGCGCCATTATGGAGAAGATGTTGCCACAGCCGTTGGTGATTCCCATCAGTGTGCTGGCGAAGTTCGGGGAGAGGTCGATGTGAGAGATCTGCAAGGAATAATGGATCATCAGCAAAGAGTAGCAGCGACAGTATGTGACAAACATACTAATTACTATATCAACTGAAGTTGAAGCCTTTGTAGCCTGACTAGACTATAATATACTAGCTGGTGCCCGCGACTTCGTCTGCGCACGATTTTACTACCAAATGTGTATTTGAAGTAAATTATCAATTTTTAATGGTTCACTATTTTGCTGTAATGGTAAGATATAGATATCTGCTGTGGCGGGCTTTTTTGATTATTTAAGATAAACATTTCCATCATACATTACATATGTGTAACTCTAGCGGTTTTGGCAGCGCACGCCAGAATTAGCTCGCAGATGGTAGATTTTTACCTACTTACTTGATATTTTGGACAATTCACACAATATCTTTATAAATTGTAGCCTATGTGTTATTCTGATGTATCAGCAATATTATTGTAAAGTTTCATTAAAATCCATTCAGAAGTTTTTACGTGAAAGAGTAACAAACATCCATCCATATTTATAAACTTTCGCGTTTATAATATTAGTAGGATAAAATACTGACCAGGAAGCCGACATAATGTGCGCCGTTGAGACCGACGGTGATGGTGAGCACGACCACTGCGAGAGACAGGTGTCCGACCGGCAAGTACGAGAGGACCAGCAGGGCTGCAGCCGGGCCCCAGAACGCTGCAAATCAAATTACATATGTTTTTTTAATGTAATCCTTAAGTATAAGGTGTATTAAGAATTAAATTGATACATTGTGTAGAATTACAGGTGTTTAAAAGAGCGCAAAGACATTGCCGTGTGGTTTCCGGTAGAGTAGAATAGGACCACTCCAACTCTTCCCGTGGATGTCGTACAAGGCGACTAAGGAAATAACATTATAAAACATAAATAAGGCCTCCCCAACCCGTCTGGCCAGCGCGGGGAGTGTAGGCCAAATCCTCCATCTGTCTCCGGCAGATGAGAGAGGGTTGTGCTCCTGCAGTGGAGACAAAAATAACTTGATGATGATGATGAAAGACATCCGGTTGTGAGCACCGGAAATGCTAACTTCACCTGCACGCTGCTGATTGATAAACGAGGCTCTAGCAACGGACAACGACTGTATAATTATGCAACTAGGCCATAATTACCATAGACCAGTGGCCGGCAGTAGCGTCAGCATTCATAAAAATGTTAAATATATTGGTTAATAATTACGAGTATATTACAATTCTCAGAAGTTGAGTGTGAAATGTTGCTCTTCAAATATACATTAAAATAAGCTGGTAATAAATTTTTATGTACCTATCAGTAGGGAAAGGTGGGGTATATCGGACAGTTAAGCAAAAAGGTTTTTTTTTTAATATTGTAAATTTAAAATCAAATCTCTTTTTTCGGTATTTATTTTCACTATAGGATCACGTTATTTTTGAGTGGAATTGTTGTTCATAAAGTAGATGCGGATAGCGATTATTACACTATAATTATTCATTTTCGCAGCTTGTACAGCCTTCATGGGCCCTACTATGAATTTGAATACCCTGGTGCACTAAACCCATCCCATTTAACCCATCCCATTTAACAACAAAGGAGGTAAGATATTTTTTCCTTGCGAATTAACCAATCAGTCTCTATCTTCTTGGTTTTCTTTGCTCGACTTTTCTTTTCCTTTCCCCCGGATTTTTGTGTCTTATTTTTCTGTATGACGCCCTCTGAAACTAGTACCTGAATTTATCCCATTATCTTGTACTCCACCTTAGTTTTCCAAATCTACTTATCTACTATTTATATCACAGACACGTAATGGATTAATAAAATTTAATTTATCACAAACTTAACTAATCTGATAATAAAGCAAAAAAAGTGAAAATATTTGACAAGTTTTTAGTTTTAAGAACTTTTTTTGCACCGAGATGCCAATAATTATAATATATAAATCATTTATTCATCTCTCCAAAAAATAATATACAATAACTCCGTCAAACGGTATAGTACAGTTTGTTGGCAGAAATCGCTCTCTTACTTTATACACATCTATGGCAGAGAATACTAAATATCACTACGCAATGGTGAATAGCAAAGCAAAGTTATTAATTTTGATATTAGCACAAAAAGATTAAGCTTACGTTAATGAGTTTACTAGATATTTCTTATATTTAATTCAGAAAGTGTTTTTGTTATTTAATTTGCTTCTAATGCCTAATGGAATTAATTTTGGGTACCAAATATTTCCTTGTTCTTTCACGATAGTAGTTGCAGACTCATAACGCCAGGTTCGTGGTCATTTGCTTTAGAGCTAATAGCCATCTTGGAACAGTTTGTAACCAGTCAGAACGAGACATAGTCAACAGAGAATATGACAAAAAGGTTATCTGTTTTCCTGCGTATATAGTTTCGCCCACCTTCCCCTAATAGGTTCTTGGAATTGTCGGATAGATGAGAAAATAACATTTACTTAGGATTTGTGTTTATATTACACAAAATCCTCTCACAAAAAGGTTGACCGGTTTAAGTGCTTGCTAATAGAATAGATAGGCTTTCCTCTAAGGCTTTCACGAAAGGTGTAGACGGTTACGTAGGCACTATAGTACATTACAATCGATAGAATGGAATAATAGATACAAGTGGAAACAATCTAATACAAGACCACACGTCACAGAACTTGCTGGAGGATAATAACACAAACTCGCTTGCACGAGCGAGTGGGAACTATGCGAGGAACGTATCCGACAAATCGGGAGTAGGAATCGACGCGTGCGACCGACCTGTAGGGGAGGGGACAACAGTTCAGTGTGGAGACGCTGTAGTAGACACAGTATGTGTGCTGCGGCTGCAAACAGGCCCAAATTCAGCATATTGATTTGCATGTGAGAGAGCCGAATATCACAACAGAAAGGAACTTGTTATTACCCTTTTATAAGAAATAATAAAATATATTTAAAACACAACATTATGTATAGGTAAAAAATATATAGAACTTAAATAAGAATAATTAGTAATAAATAGTACCAGTACATAAGGCGTACTCTAAGCTTGTTCAAATTTTTATAAACGTACCTACAAAATTCAATGCAAGCCAACTTGAATGGAAGAAAGTCAATGGTTCGCCTAGGTACCCCGGCAATCGGGGCCGCTCCGCTTAGGTATATTTATAAAAGTGCGAAGTAAGACAGGTCCAAACTAAAATGATAATACTCGTAGATAAGTGTAAGGATGAAAAGAAACGTGATAAGTAAGTTTCAAGTACGGAAATGTCGATTGACAATCACTTATAGTAGATTAGTAGCCAAGGGCTGTAAGGCATCATTTGCAGCCCGAGATATTTAGGCGCATAGTTCGAGGGTGCAATTGATGCTTACACCCGAGCTAACTACTCTGCTTTACATCTCGATTGTGAGGTAAGTAGAAAAAAAACCGGCATTACAAGAATAAATCATTTTATTTCGCTCCATTTGGGGGTAATAAGGATCTACTTACCGAATATGAGAGATGTAAAAGAATATTACCAATCGAATTGAAGATCTTCCTGGCAGTGCCGACGCTCACAATGCGCCTGTTCACCAGGAAGTCGGACGCGAAGCTGAATACGAAGCTGAGGATGTACATCAGCACGTACGGGAGCGCCGATAGGAATCCATTCTGTAACCATCATCGATCATCATCATAGAAAGATAAGTAACTCAAAACGTTTAGTCGACGACTGAAAAACCTTTTGTTGTAAAATGAATATTATTCCATTAATGAATTACGATTCTTTTTTATTTAGTGCTTCTCTTTCGACCTGCAGTGCTATTCTCTAAAATACAAACTCACGTGCGAGTTACACTCAAATGACTTCAATCACATCGAAACCTAATCCTACTAATATTATAAACGCGAAAGTTTGTAAGTATGGATGGATGTTTGTTACTCTTTCACGTAAAAACTACTGAATGGATTTTAATGAAACTTTACAATAATATAGCTTATATAAAGATATTGTGTGAATTGTCCAAAATATCAAGTAAGTAGGAAAAATCTACCATCTGCGAGCTATTCTGGCGTGCGCTGCCAAAACCGCTAGAGTTACACGTATGTAATGTATGATGGATATGTTTATCTTAAATAGTCCTACAAAAAAGCTACTCGAAATACTAAACGTGCGCAGACAAAGTCGCGGGCACCAGCTAGTCCATTGATAATTCTGTAAACATTCCAGAACACTATCGACGTGAAGTGAGTTCTTTGTTCACTTCACGTGTTCACGAGTCACGAGTTTGTATTTTAGAGAATAGCACTACGAGTCGAAAGAGAATCACTTACGAGTATGTTGATGACGTGCAATAGAGAGGACAATGTTGTCCTTTCTTAGGACTTGCATTAGGTGAAGCCGCCAGCCCTACAAGTATTTACGCGCACACGACAGGCTGGTACGCCTGTGGTATGTAATGATAGGTCAATTAATTAAATCTATTCGCTTGTATGGAGTCTCGGGGCTGTGATTTCTTACGTTTTAGTAGATTAGTTGCCAAGGGCATCAATTGCAGCCCGAGATATTTAGGCGCACGAGCGCAGCGAGGGCGCCTATAGTTCGAGGGTGCAATTGATGCTTACACCCGAGCTAACTACTCTGCTTTACATCTCGATTGTGAGGTAAGTAGAAAAAAAACCGGCATTACAAGAATAAAACATTTTATGGCAAACTGGTGTCATTACCTACGGCTAGTAGCCAACAGCCTGTCTGGACACGTGCGTATAACGTGTGTGCGTGCTTTATTGTAGGGCTAAAATAGCATACGTGCCTCTCTTTCTAACTTGTGGCGTCGATCGCTCAGCGCAGTCATTTTCAAATAATTTAAATTATTTGAAAATGATTGAATTGTTTGAGTTTTGAATAATTTTCAAATAATTCTCGACTCTTTTACTGTGCACATATAACACTCTGAAGGCAATATGAATCACTTGTTCGACTCGTTTACAGTGTTCAATGATGAAAAATGCTATAAAACGATAATAGTAGATTAGTAGCCAAGGGCTGTAAGGCATCAATTGCAGCCCGAGATATTTATAGTTCGAGGGTGCAACTGATGCTTACACCCGAGCTAACTACTCTGCTTTACATCTCGATTGTGAGGTAAGTAGAAAAAAAACCGGCATTACAAGAATATAACATTTTATTAGTTATTTAAAGTAAAAGATTCATCTTTTTTTTAAAATTTTTTTTTTCAAGAACGAAATTGAGCTTCGCCGTTCGATATTTAAAATTGATGACTATTATACTCATACGAAGACAAGGCTGAATAGCGAAGCGACCTCTTTTGTCATTGGGCTGAATGCATGATGTCTATTGCCAGTATGATGGTTAGATGTACGCGAACTTTTTGAAAGAGTGAAGAGTTTTTTTTTAGTTACTTACCGCCCTAGGGCTTTTCTAGCTACATTATTACCCTAGAGCGCTAATTGGTCGCCTACAAGCCCCATTTGGGGGTAATAAGGACCTACTTACCGAATATGAGAGATGTAAATTATATTTGTAGACCATTTATTGAAGTAACATAGACGTAAACAAAATTACTGTTTGATATATTTGGAAACTTTCAGTAACATGACAGGCCTTACATACTTACTTTTAATACTTAGTAAGTATGTAAGGAGACGTGAAGCAGACTTATTTTTAATACTAACTAAAAAAATTAAATTACTTCTGTCAAGTTGTCACCTTCAGTTATAAACGAAATTGATAATCAAAGTTTGTAGAAAAAACCCAAGTCCATATCAATTTTATTTTGGAAGACAACATAATAATTCTAACTTGAACAACATTTATTCAAATGTACATATATTTAATGTCATTCGTACTTAATAAAAGATATTATATGTTGTTTTAACTTGTACCAGCATTAAAACTTTAGTTACGACGTTAGTTAGTTAGTAGGTTGACGGGAAGAGATCCCTAAGTCGGATAAGTTCGCCTTTGTACACAGTTTAATTCCTATTTTATTATTGTTGTTGTTATTATTTTTGGTACAATAAAGCGTTTACATACATACATACATACATACATACATACATACATACATACATACATACATACATACATACATACATACATACATACATACATACATACATACATACATACATACATACATACATACATACATACATACATACATACATACATACATACGACGTACTTTATTGACGTAAATTCATCAATTTTATAGAATCTCTGTTCGACAAGCCAGCATTTGGAGGTCAAGCAGCACACACAGCTGTGACGTCAGACGGTAGACAACTGCATATAACGGGACCCATGACATGCATCAATTTCCTGAACTTGGCCAGTTTAACTCCAACGACTAGACAGTGGTGTTAAGTCAAAACCTAAAGGAAGGTAACTCTGTTCATCTTCCCGTGAACCCATCATATTGTAAGTAACTGAATATTAAACAAAAGTATCACTTTCGAACTACTGAACTCGCATATTGCTAGTCAAACTCAACTCAAAGATTCTACTCACGCTCTTGATGTCGACACCGAGGACTTTGCTCATGTAGGAAGGCATCTCGGTGAGGAGTGTCCAAAAGCCCAAGCTCTGTCCGCTGTGGGCCAGCACGATGGCCCAGAACGGCAGCGAGGTGATGATACTCTTCCATGGCGTGGACATGCTCTGGAACATGGTTTGAAGATTATCATATCACCTCAGACATCCACTGCTCACCCAATCATTTGCCCTCCGCGACCAGTCCCATACGATTACCTTCTTCAGGTCGTCGGTCCATCTATCCGCAAGGCATCTCACCCTGCGTACCGATCCACGGTTTCCACTCCAGAACTTCAGCATGCTAATCCTTACGGCTATGTCGCTGATCTTTGCTCTTCGTCGGATCTCCTTATTATGAATCATAACTTAAAAGAAACGCCGACTAGTACAAGAGCAAGAAATCACGCTGAACGACTTGAAATTTGTAGACCAGGCCAGCCGGCTTAGACCTTGGACTTCCGCATTATTTCGTACAATTTATTTCATTTGTAAATAACCATAAAAAGTACGAGAGATGTCCACACCAAACACCAACCTTATGCTGACTGATATCGATGGAGCCAGCGTGGGTCTCGATGTACTTCCTTTCCTCCTTGGAGATCCAACGGCTGTCGGCGGGCGTGGAGGCGCCCAGCACGAGCCACAGCAGCGCCCACACGACGCACGAGGCTCCGGCCGAGTAGAACACGGAGGGCCAGCCCCACGAGCTGGCAGACAGCAGCCCCGCCGTCATCATCTCGATGATCGTGCCCAGCTGAGCACCTGGGAATAACAAACCAGGAACTGGTTGACTTAATGCTCTACACATAAAATCCTCCGGGTTCCTGGCTTAGAATAGGGCCACCCCGAATCTTCTTCGGATCACCGATCCTCCTGCCAAGCGTGGTGGCAAATCTCCCAATGGACAGCTCACCAAAAGTGGCATTCAACTGGGAAGGCTTATGTTCAGAAAGGAATGTAAGGGAGCGCAAAGACATCCGGTGCTCCAAATACCAACCTCACCTGCACGCGGTGCACCCTTTTGATTGATCAACGAGGTCCTCGCGACCGACAGCAGCGGTATAACCATTCAACCACCCACTAGGCCACAAATGTCATAGATATGTGGTGGGCAGCAACGTCCCCGGTTCGATGCTTAGTACTGCATGACCAATACGTCTGCCCAGCGTGGACGTTATGGACAAAACTGCCCCATGAGTAGCCACAATATTTATTTGTGATGGTGTTCATTGGGGAAGACCTATGTCCAGCAGTAGACGACTCAGAGATGATATGATTATGTTCAGCAGTGGATGTATTTCAGCTAATGATGAAATGGGAGTGGTGTGGTCGCAAGTAGTTACCGGCGTAGACGAAGGTGGCCATGCGGCTGCGCTCGGCTATGGGCGCCCAGTGTCCCAGCAGGCCGTGCAGGCTGGGGTACAGCATCCCCTGCAGCAGGCCCATCGCGATGCGGCACGCACACACGCCCATCCACCCACCCTGCAAGAACATAGACAGAGACATATTTTTATTTATAACTTTTCATCATCATCATCAGGTTATTTTTGTCTCCACTGCAGGAGCACAACCCTCTCTCATCTGCCGGAGACAGACGGAGGTTTTGGCTTACACTCCCCGCGCTGGCCAGACGGGTTGGGGAGGCCTGATTGATGTTTTATAATGTATTCCCTTTGTCGCCTTGTACGACATCCACGAGAAGAGTTGGAGTGGTCCTATTCTACTCTACCGGAAACCACACGGTACATAACTTTTGCTACAGGTCAATTACATTACAAAAAAAACACAATCAAATTAAAAAAATGAATAATCTAATTAATTATATCAGTGAGTTCTGGAAAACTCTTCACAACTATAAAATGACTTCTTGACAAGCCAGGCGCACAGATTCTTAAAATTAGATAGACTAGGAGAACTGGCGATCTCAGTTGGAGCCCGGTTGTACATAGCAACATGTTTTATCCGACACAGGCGAAAGGAAGCAAGTAGCAATGCATTAAATTGTTTTTTGTAAATTCTTTACCTGCTTTTACTCTGTACATTGCGACACCAATCGATAAAGTCAATCATAAGGATCAGAACTCTCTAATAAACATTCCATCTTAAATTTCAAGAAGATCGTGAAATTTAATAGGACGTAGTAATTAGTTCTACTTAAGATTTTGAAATTATATCAAGAGAACAAATGTAATGGAGGAGATAGATAATTAATTAAATGATAAATTGAGAGATTTAGTCCTCATAATTGACGCTATCGATTGGTGCCTTATAAAAGTACATCGCCATCTCAAATATAGACCCGGTTTTAGATCGCACGTGTATTGCCACCCAAGTCGAAACCGAGAGAGACAAGCGTGCGATTTAAGTATTTTTAACTAAACATAGGCCACATGTAGGTACAACATATTCTACAATAGAATATTACTTTTGGTGGAATATCCATTGGGGGATTTGCCATAATCACTACAATTTGCAGGCGGATTGGTGGTCGCAATAATGATACTAATATACATAGGATAAAAGCTGCTGCCTGGCCCTGTTTAAATCCCTTAACGACACCCACCGGAAGAGCCCTATTCTAAGCAAGGAAGCAAACGTCAGAGTGGTTAATTTTCATGTGCATGGGCTTCGTTCCAGGTTTCTACGGGCCAGCTATAGCTCTGATCGGGCTGTCGTACTCTCCCGCCGGCAACGTGGCAGTTGCTGTAACGATTCTTACTGTAGTTGTGGGCCTCAACGCGGGAAGATTGGGTGTGGCAAACGATCTGTATTTATTATTATTATTTATTTTATTTATTTACTTTGAGGAAGACTTACAGACAAATTACAAAATAAATAACAATGTAAATATAAAAAAATGCTGATTGCAAGTCCCCACTTATAAATAGCAATACCATTTCACAAACTTAATAAATAGTGAATATACTTAAATAAGGTATTAAGAGATAACAGAAAACTAACAAGAAAATTACAGTACAAACAAAATAATAGAACAAAAACACAAAGATGTACAAAGGAAGATAATACACATACGCGGGTAGGTACATAATGATCAGTACAGTGCGAGTTTAGGTGTCATCAAAGAAGTCATTCGCCATGATACGCCTCACGTATGTGGTGCCAGTGCAGAACAAATCCAAATCCATATCGATGCATGTGCCATTGTAATAATTGCCCGCTCGCAGCAGAAATGCATTCCGTCTGTAGTTGTATGTACTACTAGATGGAGCGATGAAACAAACGCTCTGTTCCACGCAAGTAGCCACAACTCTTTCACATTCACTTTGAAACTTGTGCAGTTACTACTCAGAACATTTAAGTATTTACTAAATATTGTCATTATTTAACCGTAGCGTCAATATTTAGTAATAATTAAATGTTCTGCGTAGTAACTGCACAAGTTTCATTGAGAATGTGAAAGAGTTGTGGCTACTTGCGTGAAACAGAGCGATTGTTTGGAACGCTCTATCTAGTAGTACATAGAGATCGTTGGGGGTGGCCCTATTCTAAGCCGTGAATCGCACGGCGTTGATATAAAAGTACAGGGCTGATAGTTTTTCGTCTTTATGTCGGTTCGATTCCAGGCTAAGGCAATCGACTTAAAAAAAAATATTTTTTTTGTATCCCACTAATATTATAAATGCGAAAGTTTGGATGTTTGTTACTCAATTACGCTTCAACCACTGGACGGATCGGGATGAAACTAGGCACACATATAGGTTAGGTCCTGGAATAGGACATAGGATAGTTTTATCCTGAAAAAACGTCTCATTCCTACAGGAAATACATAATAATTTGTGATGTTAAGTTGTTCACCCGGACGAAGCTAGTGTGATCATAATTTCCTTTTAAATATAAAAGATTGTTTTCTTTGAGTAAAATATGGTATCTGCAATATTTAAGATACTTTCCATCCAGGGCCGGTTTATTCGTTTCACCCTGTACATATAGTATACTAGCTGGTGCCCGCGACTTCGTCTGCGCAGGATTAGTATTTCGAGTAGCTTATATTAGCGTGGCGTAGAAAAGAACTAACATTAAAATTATAATTTTATAGCGCACGCCAGAATAGCTCGCAGATTGTAGATTTTTTCCTACTTACTTGATATTTTGGACAGTTCACACAATATCTTTATAAGTGGTAGCCTATGTGTTATTCTGATGTATAAGCTATATTATTGTAAAGTTTCATTAAAATCCATTCGGTAGTTTTTACGTGATTGAGTAACAAACATCCATCCATACTTACAAACTTTCGCGTTTATAATATTAGTAGGAAGGATGTCATTGAAACCCCAGCAGAACACAATACGTAATCAAGTCCCTTAGAAAATGTTTTTCAAACGTTCAAATTACATCTGATTTTATCTACATTGAGGAATAGCTTCCGAGATCTCGCATAAGAGATTTGCATGGCTTTCCTCTTCGCACAGAGTACGTAAGTACATCAGTAGAACCACTCATTACAAAATCAAAATAAATACAAAGGGAATTACTTGCCTTCTTTATTCTGAAAAATCGTTGTAGTAATGATAACAAGGTAATCCCGCAAGGTTACGTGGTTATCTACGAGTACCAAACCCCTGTCCACCTCTGGTGCCCCAAGTCGATTTACTGGACTTCACATACGCCTTAAAATTTCATTTTTGGCATATGCAGGTTTTCTTGCGAAGTTTTCCCGCATTGAAAAGCTTGTGAAAGCCATAAATAACCAGTAATTAATATTGGAAAATTTAACCCCAAACTCAAAAACGTGAGTCGAGTGCACAACCAAATAGAGGCTACAATTGCTAAATAAAATGTAAATTGATTAATTTTGGCATTCATACTTTGGAATATCGAAATGTCAAAAAGATTTATTAAGATGAGGGGGGGGGGGGGGGTTAAAAATGCTTAAAAAAGATCACGTGATTAATGGACGGCCCCTTACGGAGTAGGTCGACTATACTTATAGGCTGCCCGTCTCGTTGGCCTAGGGGCGTGGTCGTTACACTCGAGTGCCTGGGGTCGTGGGTTCGATTCCCGGCCAGGGACAGACCACACTGTGCTTGTACAAGCTGGTCCCGGACTGGATGTTACACTTATTTGTAAATTTGTCCGTATGCGTTAAGTATTCTGGCATGCCACCATCGCGGAATGTAATTTTGAATAGATGGCCAAAAAGTCTTTATTTAGTCGCATAAATTATATTTATTTATTTATTTAACGACCTCCGTGGCGGAACGGGTAGCTCTCGGCCTGCCACGCCGAAGGTTGCGGGTTCGAATCCCGCTAGGGTACCCAAGTCTTGGATGTTTATATATTTATTTAAGTATGTACATCCGTTATCTAGTAACCATAGCACGGGCTCTGCCTAGTTTGGGACTGGTTGACGCTACGGGTAAATAGCGTCATTATTTTAGTAAATAATTAAATGTTCTGCGTAGTTTTTTCAAGTTTCAAAGTGAATGTGAACGAGTTGCGGCTCATTGCGTGGAACAGAACGATTTTTGGAACGCTCCATCTAGTAAATAGTACATAGAGATCGTTGCCTATGTCTAACCTATAGATATGTGTGCAAAGTTTCATCCCGATCCGAGTGGTTGTAGCGTGATTGAATAACAAGCATCCAAACATCCAAACTTTGGCGTTAATAATATTAGTGGGATGGGATTGGTTATTTTTATCTCCCACCTACAATACTGGACGATACAATGCGTCAGTGTATAGCGTGCTTTAGGTTACGTCTAATAAATTGGCCCAATTTGTTTCGATCGCCAGCAGCGATGAAAAACGTATTCATGATATTAGTCGCCTCCCCCCACCGACCCCCACTGGGGCCCACTTTGTAATTCTGTTCCCACAACGAGCCGAAGCGGTCTTTTAACTTATTATATCTGACATTTATACACACAATCATTTACTTTCACCGCAGGTTAGCTGGAAGATCATATTAAAACACAGTAAAGTGACTTATAAATAAATAAATAAATATCTCAGACATTCACACCAATTATCCAGTCCCAAACTAGGCAGAGCCTGTGCTATGGTTACTAGATAACGGATACACATACTTAAATAAATATATAAACATCCAAGACTTGGGTACAAACATTCATATTCATCATACGAACATTTGCCCCTAGCGGGATTCGAACCCGCAACCTCCGGCGTGGCAGGCCGAGAGCTACCCCGTTCCGCCACGGAGATCGTCTTATGATTAGTGAGATAGAGCTGTGCACTCACTCGGTCGGCGGCGAGCGGCACGAGCATGTTCGCGAGGCCGGTGAGCAGCATGGCTGCCAGCACGATGTGCCGGCCGCCGTAGCGCGCGGCCAGCACGCCGGCCGGCACCTGCAGCACGATGTAGCCCCAGAAGAACGACGACAGGATCGTGCCCTGCACGCTCGCGTCCCACTCGAACACCTGCCCAACGAACAGATAATAAATCATATTAAAAGCACACTCCATACACAACTTAAGACGCACCCTACACAACAGTAGGGCTGGTTGTTGCGATTAGAGAGGGACAGCGTTGTACGTCAACAACATATTTGATATTTATTTATTAATTAAACAATTTGCATTGTGTTGTATATAATAATTAAAGGAAAAACATATTAATTACAAAAACTTAAGCATAGTAGTTACAATAATAAAATAGCAACAATAATGAATGTCAATAGGTAATGTCACAATGATCAATTATAATAACAATAAGTACCTAATTACAATAATAAAATAACAACAATTAATGTCAATGAGAATTCTAATAAGTAGTCAATAAAATTTTAATGTTCTGAAAACCTATCAATCGAATAAAAACACCTTTCCACCAAAAAAGACTTAAGTTTACGTTTAAAAATATTAATACTTATACTAATTTTCAGCTCAGTTGGTAATCTATTAAATAATGTCACCGCTTGATACTGAGCACTATGCTTTGCCACCTCGAGTCTGGGTACCTAAGTACAACAGCGTCAATCGCTCAGCGTAGTGCGTACTGCCAGCTGTAATACTATTTTACGGGCGACGATAACCTGGCGCGGGGAGGGGAGGGTCATGTCACTTCTTTACATATTCCTCATACCACGAAGCAAAATAATTTTTCGTAGCTCATAGTTTCACCTCAAAGTGATTTCCTTCACGATTGACACTAATTGGTTATTAAATTAGATAACAGATGATTTTAAAATGTCATCTGTTATCTAATTTAATAACCAATTAGTGTCAATCATGAAGGAAAACACTTCGAGGTGAAACTATGAGCTACGAAAAATTATTTTGCTTCATGGTATGATTAGTGTTCTCTGGTACAATACAGAAGAGGCATTCCCTAAGAAAGCATGTTCAATTTGTCATAGACATACCAACAAGCCAAATTGAATCCTACGCGCTTAGAAGAAAGGCTGACGGTCGTACGTGATTTGTCTAGGGCTGGTACTCATGCGGGTGGTGGAGCGGCACGGAACTTTCCTCAAATGCGTGTAAATCTTTCTTTTTTTGAGCAAATGGTCTGAATTAAAAGACCTAAAGAAGGTGGCCGGTAGCGGCTGGATGCGGAGGGCGGAGGACCGGGTGTCGTGGTTAGTTGCGGAAGGCCTATGTCCAGCAGTGGACTTCTAGGGGCTGACATGATGATGATGATGATGACATGTGTGCGCAGGATTCATAAGAAAAATGAAAAGGTAATGATAACATCGCACCTGTTTGGTGTCTAATAGTAAAAATTCCAATAAACTACAGATTATATCTGATTCGCATCTTTAAATCTGTAGAAAAAACTCATTGGTTTGTCATTTTAAGTAAAAACGAACAGTTAAAATATTTTAAGTAAGAACCATCTTCTTGGTTTCAAATTTCTGGAGTTTTATTAAATTTAAATTAAATTGTAATCTAAAAAGCACACGCGTATATAAAAAACACATTATGATAACAGAGAACGCCCATGTAAAAATTACGAGCAAGTGCATTGAAAAATATTGTAATGCAGCTCGTAACACACTCTCAGCTCAGACTCGAAAAATAAGAACTATAGAAGTAGAACGGTTCGTTTACCACAAATATTTACGTTTATCCAGTCTGGAAACTACTCCAGGCCAGGACACCGTCAGTCGATCGAACTTACCGTGAGAATATTAATACTATCGAACCGCCCCGCACGTACGTAGTAATAACAACGCTATGTCTAGCTCCTTAGACAAATCATCATCATTATCATCAGGTTATTTTTGTCTCCATTGCAGGAGCACAACCCTCTCTCATCTGCCGGAGACAGACGGAGGATTTGGCCTACACCCCCCGCGCTGGCCAGACGGGTTGGGGAGGCCTGATTGATGTTTTATAAGTATTCCCTTAGTCGCCTTGTACGACATCCACGGGAAGAGTCGGAGTGGTCCTATTCTACTCTATCGGAAACCACACGGCCCCTTAGACAAATATTTGCGTGTATTGTCTTACAGTAGGTGACTGAAAGCATAGTTAGTTTTTGTTGACTAAGGAGTGACGTATCTGTTACGTAGTAACTATTAAGTAATCTGTGCCCAGACTCTCTTGTGTCCATTTAAACTGAGGCTGAAGAAGCTCATCGAGCAAACTTTTTACAGCTTTGACGAATTCATGGAAAGTTGTAAATGTAGTTTATAATTCAATTCAATTGAATTCAATTACACTTTATTGCACATAAAAAAATAAAAAAGATACATAATAAAGTAACATATGTACATCTAGGCGGTCTTATCGCTAAAAGCGATTTCTTCCAGACCACCTAGTATTGTTTAATGTTTGTTTATTCTTTAATATTGTTTTATGATAAATAATAATTTCATTTAATTTTTGATAATATTTATTACTATTTTATATAATGGATTTAAAAACTGTATGGCCCGCAATTGCCGATTACAAACAATAAATGTCTATGTCAGTGTGGTTTCCGGTAGAGTAGAATAGGACCACTCCAACTCTTCCCGTGGATGTCGTACAAGGCGACTGAGGGAATACATTATAAAACATCAATCAGGCCTCCCCAACCCGTCTGGCCAGCGCGGGGAGTGCAGGCCAAATCCTCCGTCTGTCTCCGGCAGATGAGAGAGGGTTGTGCTCCTGCAGTGGAGACACAAATAACCTGATGATGAAGGTAACCAACCACTCTCAAAACCGATGTCACTAATAAATTAATGCGGCGGAGAGAGAGAATGTTTTTTTTCCATTGTTGTCGATTCACGGTTTCGTTTTATAGACATTGACATCATCATCAGCTTATTTTATTGCACACCCACAGATAGAACAAAAATAACACATTAAAAAGAAACACAAGTACAAAGGGCGAACTTATCTCTGAGAGAGATTTCTTCCAGCAGACCCGCGAGAGAGATAATTGGAATAAGAGAGGCAGACATAGTGTGTACGTAAATAAAAAAAAACATATACATACATACACTAATACAAACTATATACCCACTTGCATAGATTATAACCTATACGATAAAAAATATAAGTATATAAATAAATATTTACTAATAATATATAAATATAATACACATTATTAAATAATAATATACAAACATTAATACAATACATTTAAGATATGGATTCCAATCCTAACTTAATATTACCTTCGGCCCTCGTATATGACAGGCGTCACAGAATAGCGCTTGTCTAGTAAAAACGAGAAACAGAATATTATCGTTTGAATTTTTTCTGTGGCCGGTCATAGAATGTTATCCGACTGAGAACGCGAACCGAATACTGATCCGGGGCAGGAATGTTTAAAAGCAAAAATTCCGCCCGGAATTTTTCTAGTGCTGGAAAATACAGGGTAGATACGATTATTTCCTAGTGCTGGAAAAATTATTCACCAAAGGAGAATGACCAAAATTGTATGGGAGTTTGCCCTTGAACTTTGAACCTTGCGTCTGGATCAAATTGTCGTCAAAATACAGGCAAAATACTAAGGATTATTATACAAAGAAAATCGTTTAACTATTTAGTGGGAAAATTGGATAATCTTACTTGGAATAAAATCTTCGTTGGCGCACAGTTTTTACAACACCGTGGGTATATGGCCACGATTAACCGTTCCCGATCTTGATGTTATAGTTTGGTTATTAATCGGCGACGGTATATTGCGTTCGACACTACATTAGACTCGTTTAAATAGATTTTTTCACCCAAATACATAATGTAAACAAACGGAGACAAAACAGGTGTTGACATCATATCAGATATGACGTCACAGTACGAAACCATAGTGCATATCAATAGTGAGGTTCTACTAAATCGATTTAACAAATTGAATAATCGATATTTCGGTTACGTAACAATATTTTCATAAATATATTTTAAGAAGGTGTGTATTACTAGAAATAAGTATAAATACCGTATTTCCAGTCAGTAAATGAAAAACGTGATGGGTGGATTATCGCGCCAGTAACTAAAAGGCAGTATCAACTATGGTTGACAAATATCGATTATAAATATGTATCGACTTTAATTCTGCTTTCACTACTCTAGTTGAAAAGGTGCCGGTCGGGCGGCGGAAATCAATCAACGTTTTTATTATATGTTATTTTTAAACTCCCTATTCCATTAGATTTAAAAAAAAATTGAGGGGATTCATAATTCAGACCAATATTTTTGGTACATGAATGGTAAAGACGCATCTTAGGCCCACTTTTGGGCATTCTCCTTTGTGGATTCCGTCAAGTACATGGTAGGATCATATCTTAGTGATTTTATATTTCAAATGTCAGTTAAATCGTTAAAATAAACCGTCTGACAAAAAATTTTAATTTCTTTTCATTTCAATTAGTAGCAATTAGTATTTTGAAACTTAAGTACGGTTTATTTACAACTAGCTGTTGCCCGCGACTTCGTCCGCGTGGACAACTTAAAATCACAAATTATTATGTATAAATAACTATCCTATGTCATATTCTAGGACTAACCTATATGTGTGCCAAGTTTCATTACGATCCGTCCAGTGGTTGAAGCGTGATTGAGTAACAAACCTCCAAATATCCAAACTTTCGCATTTATAATATTAGTAAATAAATAATTAAAATAAATATAAATAAATATCTCAGACATTCACAGCAATTATCCAGTCCCAAACTAGGCAGAGCCTGTGGTATGGTTACTAGATATCGGATAGACATACTTAAATAAATATATAAACATCCAAGACTTGGGTACAAACATTCATATTCACGAACATTTGCCCCTAGCGGGATTCGAACCCGCAACCTCCGGTGTGGCAGTCCGAGAGCTACCCGTTCCGCCACGGAGGTCGTCAATATGCCTAAGGTAGGAATACAATAATAAAAAGCCTATGGTAGGAATACCATAGGCTTTTCGGTGAAGGAAAATATCGTGTGGAAACCGGCATATGCCAAATAAAAAATTCTAAGGCGTATATGAAGTCACCAAATCATTTTGGTACATTGTTGGTGGCCCCTGGCACAAGACATCCTACAGGGTCGAAGTCATCTTAACTGCTTAACAATATCCTGCTAAGTCAACTTGATCACAAGGTCGCCTGTAAGAAATCGCTGAAAGCGATAAGGCCGCCGTTGTACACTAAATTCATCCTTCTATGTAAGTTTTGTTTATATTAAAAAATATATATGTTTTGGTGCACAATAAAGAATATTTGAATTGAATTGAATTGAATCACGATATTATTTCGTGTGGTTTCCGGTAGAGTAGAATAGAACCACTCCAACTCTTCCCGTGGATGTCGTACAAGGCGACTAAGGGAATATATTATAAAACATCAATCAGGCCTCCCCAACCCGTCTGGCCAGCGCGGGGAGTGTAGGCCAAATCCTCCGTCTGTCTCCGGCAGATGAGAGAGGGTTGTGCTCCTGCAGTGGAGACAAAAGTAACCTGATGATGATGATGACGATATTATTTCATACGATCATACAAATGATTACTTTATCTAACACACAGCAACCAAGACAAAAATTCCACTTAGCTGACCACAATTTACTTCAGCGTAACACGTTGCGTTGTAAGGGATACTCAAGTTGAACAATTCTAACTTGAAAGTGTTCGTAGATTTATTTTGCTATTCATTGCTGTCGGTGTGGGTGGTGTGTGGTGTGTGTGGTGTGAGCGGATCGCTCTCGTCGTTAGCATTCGGATGTGTCTCACGTTCGACACGTAACGACTTCTTCCAGCGATTATACGAACGTTTGCGAACGTTTGCGAACGCCGCGCCGTGATACGGACGCCGCAATAAAATCTAAGAACATTCACGCATATAAGTTCCTTGACTTATTATTCAAGAGTAAAGTAAGTGATTTTACATCTCTCATATTCGGTAAGTAGGTCCTTATTACCCCCAAATGGGGCTTGTAGGTGACCAATTAGCGCTCTAGGGTAATAATGTAGCTAGAAAAGCCCTAGGGCGGTAAGTAATTTAAAAAAAAAACTCTTCACTCTTTCAAAAGTTCGCGTACATCTAACCATCATACTGGCAATAGACATCATGCATTCAGCCCAATGACAAAAGAGGTCGCTTCGCTATTCAGCCTTGTCTTCGTATGAGTATAATAGTCATCAATTATAAATATCGAACGGCGAAGCTCAATTTCGTTCTTGAAAAAAATTATTTAAAAAAAAGATGAAAAAAGGCGGGAATAGAAATCTTTTACTTTAAATAACTAATAAAATGTTATATTCTTGTAACGCCAGTTTTTTTTCTACTTACCTCACAATCGAGATGTAAAGCAGAGTAGTTAGCTCGGGTGTAAGCATCAATTGCACCCTCGAACTATAGGCGCCTTCGCTGCGCTCGTGCGCCTAAATATCTCGGGCTGCAATTGATGCCTTACAGCCCTTGGCTACTAATCTACTATTATCGTTTTATAGCATTTTTCATCATTGAACACTGTAAACGAGTCGAACAAGTGATTCATATTGCCTTCAGAGTGTTATATGTGCACAGTAAAAGAGTCGAGTAGTCAAAACAAATTATTTGAAAATGACTGCGCTGAGCGATAGACGCCACAAGTTAGAAAGAGAGGCACGTATGCTATTTTAGCCCTACAATAAAGCACGCACACACGCACACACGCACGTGTCCAAACAGGCTGTTGGCTACTAGCCGTAGGTAATGACACCAGTTCGCTTTAATTTATGTTATCATCATCATGTCAGCCTTTAAACGTCCACTGCTGGACATAGGCCTTCCCCAATGAACGCCACCACACCCGGTCCTCCGCCCTCCGCATCCAGCCGCTTCCGGCCATCTTCAGGTCGTCGGTCCACCTGCGCGTGCCTATCCGTGGTCTCCACTCCAGAACTCGTCTGCCCCAATCATATCCTTCAAAGATACGCCGAGCATAGCCCTCTCCATAGCTCGCTGAGCGACTTGAAACTTGTGGATCAGGCCCACAGTCAGTGTCCACGTTTCTGCACCGTAGGTCATGACAGGCAGGACGCACTGATTAAAGACTTCTGTCTTTAAACATTGTAGAATGGGCGACTTGAAGACTTGACGCAGTTTTCCAAATGCTGCCCAGCCCAACTGGACTCTTCTGTCAGCTTCCCTATCGAAATTGTTCCTACCCAACTGTATTGTCTGTCCTAGGTAGACGTACTCCTGAACTACTAAAATTACTTAAACTTTATGTAAATTCCCCTATTTATTAAAGCTAGGAAAAAAATTACCGTGTTTGAAAAATAAAATAATTTACGCTACCAGACTTTGAACTCAGACCTAACGGCTCAGAATCTATTACTATTTCCAAAGCATTCGTTCGGGAATTCTAGCCAATTCTCACTAAAACCCCGCCAGCGAACTGGCGGGCGGATCATTATCTTTACCGCACGATAGTCAAAGGGCCCATTCGTTGATTTTTGTGAGTCGATATAATAGGGTGGGCTCGTCGTTAGGAACATTACGCGGTGCTTCGGTCGCAAATGAGCGCTTTGTAAAGTGCTCACGTACTGCACTGTCACCCGGCGCAAAGAAAGAGTTGTTGTGTATCTTATTATGGGGGGGGGGGGGGGGGGCAGGCAAACACGGCGACACTCCGCGAATCTTTTGTGTCAGCCCCTCTGTCTATATGTTTCTTCTATTTTTGAGCAGTTAATCCTACTAAGTATGGATGGATATTTGTTACTCTTTCACGTAAAAACTACTGAATGGATTTTAATGAAACTTTACAATAATATAGCTTATACATCAGAATAACACATAGGCTACAATTTATAAAGATTTTGTGTGAATTGTCCAAAATATCATTAGAAATTATCTTATATATTAGAAAATATCATAAAATATAATTAGTAATATCTTTGCACCGGCATCTTAATCTTAATTTTACAAGTTCTTTCTAGCATATGCTTGCCTGGAAGAAATCGCTAAAAGCGATAAGGCCGCCACTTGTACATTTACTATATATTTCTGCTACATATTTTTTTGTAATTTATGTGCAATAAATGTCGTACGAGGCGACTGAGGGAATACATTATAAAACATCAGTCATGCCTCCCCAACCCGTCTGGCCAGCGCGGGGAGTGTAGGCCAAATGCTCCGTCTGTCTCCGGCAGATGAGAGAGGGTTGTGCTCCTGCAGTGGAGACAAAAATAACCTGATGATGAAATCAATCAAAACCGACGGTCTTTGGAGCAGACGAGTTCTGGAGTGGAGACCGCAGATCGGCACACTCAGGGTGGGACAGTCACCATCAAAAAGTGGACCTGAAGAAGTTGACCGGAAGCTACTGTGGCTGATATTATAATGTGGTATAATTCAGCGTTGTTACTATCTTGTATGTATATTTACATAGGATGTTTGTATAATAATAACTTACGTCTTACGAACAACATCACCTGTGTAAATTTGTGTTTAAGTAATTAATATTCATAATTATAATGTACACCAATTTCCATGTGTAATTATAGTACAGGTGCGGTTGGACGTCATAGCTGTACCAGCCCTGTCTCAGTATAAGAATATACCAATGCGGCGCGGCCCCGATTGCCGGGGCACCTAGGCGAATTGCGTAAACTGAAAACTGACTCTGTTCCATGCGCTTAGGATTCAATTTGGCTTGCATTGAGTAAGTTTTTGATAAATTGAACATTCTTTCTATACTTATACTATTACTTATTCTATAACTGAAAATTCATGGGTGGTAAAATGCCCAAATCGCCACGCTTGGCAGGCGGATTGGTGATCGCAGCAATGATCTTAACGTACACACACAGGAGAATGCTGCTGCCCGTCCCTGGTGCAATCCAAAAAACACTCACAGTGTGATTGTAGTTGTTCTCCGTGGTCATGGCGACGATGGCTAGGCTCATGCTGACGCGCGTCGCGTACGAGACCGTGGTCGCCAGGAACAGCAGGAATATCGTCACGTGCCGCATGCCGAAGCTACTCTCTGCAACAAACAAATAAATATAATAAATATTACATATATACTAGCTGCTGTCCGCGACTTTGTTCGCGTGGATAAGTTACGTATGGTGCGAATTTTAAGGACCCGCAGATAGCCGACATGACAATTGACAGCTTTCACCAATCGTCATTATCAGCCTAACTACGTCCACTGCTGGACATAGGCCTCCGCAACAGAATGCCACTTTTGGTTAGATGTCCACTGGGGGATTTGCTATCACCACGCTTGGCAGGCGGATTGGTGATCGCAGTAATGATCTTAATATACACAGGAGAACGCTGCTGGCCGTCCCTGGTGCAGTCCCTTAGTCGCCTTGACGACACCCACAGGAAAGATAGTGGTGGCCCTATTCTAAGCCGGGAACCACACGGCACCAATTGTAGCTTTTCTGATATTATTAACAGATCTTCCCAGATCATTCTTTAAATTTTGAGAACAATCTAGAATATTCTGGACAAATTACAGTCACATATTTCAATAAATCATTTAAAAAAAAATTATAGAATATTCTAGAACATTCCGGAAAAATCTGGATATTCTAGAAAAGTTCTCAATATTGTTACTCACAAACGCACTTGACGCCATTCAGCACAATCTCGAGTCCATACAATGTGTTAGAAAAGGATAGAAGTATCCCATCACACGCTTTTACCACCCACATCCACCCACCGTAACCAAACTCCCATAATTGCAAGTGTAGACCAAGGGCTATCTACCACTGCAACCACGAGTGGGTGGCAGTGGGTGGTTATGGAGAAAAGGCTGGACATCTATTTCGATGCTGGACATATACATTTGCTTTGAATAAAATATACATGATCAATTAGAGGACATTTGGCTGCATAAAAAATACTAAGTATTACAACGATCTCTATGTATTACTAGATGGAGGTTTCCAAACAATCGCTCTGTTCCACGCAAGTAGCCACAACTCTTTCACATTCACAATGAAACTTGTGCAGTTACTACGCAGAACATTTAATTATTACTAAATATTGACGCTGCGGTTAAATAATGTCATTATTTAGTAAATAATTAAATGTTCTTAGTAACTGCACACTACTTGCGTGGAACAGAGCGATTGTTTGGAACGCTCCATCTAGTAGTACATAGAGATCGTTCAAGTATTATAGCTTTTATTCCACCACACAAATCGAATCAATATACAATCTATCGCAAGTTGTTCCATAGAGAGTAATAAGGTTGATTGTCGTCATAATTAATGATATGAAACAATGGCGAAAACCACTATTAAATTGATAATTAATTGGAAATTAATTTCTCACGTGAAGGTTTATTACCCATTTTCCGCATTCCTGCCGATGGCGTACGCCATTACAATGTCCTATTATTAACGCTATCGTAGGTTCTTCTCATTGCTAAGGGGCGTGTGACTAGCCGTGTGGCCGTGTGGTTTCCGGTAGAGTAGAATAGGACCACTCCAACTCTCCCCGTGGATGTCGTACAAGGCGACTAAGGGAATACATTATAAAACATCAATCAGGCCTCCCCAACCCGTCCGGCCAGCGCGGGGAGTGTAGGCCAAATCCTCCGTCTGTCTCCAGTATACTATGGAGATCTGGTTGCGAACCGTCACAATTTCCGAGCGTTTAAGCGTTTTTGCCATGCCTACTATTGGCACTACTATACGAAGTAGCCTTCTGCTACTCCGTCACAGCTCACTGCGTCACAAAGGCGCTAATACGTCCGTGGTGTTCAAACTAGGTGGCCAGGCGTATCTTGGCCACACCAAACCCCCCAACCCCCCGACGTGACCACTCTGGTCATCGTTTCATTGCTACACTACCATTTGCTAGAGGGGAAGTGGGAACTCTCTTTCTACTTTGACTCTTTACTTCTATAATTAAATTTGTCTGGTAGCGTAAATTCATGACCTGGGACTTGCCCTACCTTCACTGGTAGGTGTCTTTGCAGTTACCTCCGTTGATCCTCGCTTAGGGGAGTTGCGGGGGGAGAATGGTGAGGAGGCAGGAATGTCTCCGGCAGATGAGAGTGGATTGTGCTCCTGCAGTGGAGACAGAAATAACCTAATGATGAGTGTGACTATCATCATCTATACTTATATAATCATTAATAATCCAAGGTCTGCCGTGCCGATGGATGCGTGTCCAGGGGCTAGCCTGGTCGTAAGCGTGCCGAAATTCTGGAGGTGTTCGAACTCCGGGCACTATTAGTCTTACCACAGAAGCGACTTTCCTTCGCCCGCTTTTCGCCCCGCGATACCCCTTGACGTGATGTGTTGCGAACAGCATCGCCGCCTTGTTAAGGTTCCACGATGAGCTAGGGAAATAATTGTCCACGTCATCAAATATACGTTTAATAAGTATATTTCGGTGCGGAAACGTGCACGCTGACGGTGGGCCTGATCCACAAGTTCCAGGTCGCTCAGCGAGCTATAGAGAGGGCTATTCTCGGGGTTTCTTTGAAGGATATGATTCGTAATGAGGAGATCCGACGAAGAACGGACCGAACGAACGGTAACCGACATAGCCGAAAGGATTAGCAAGCTGAAGTGGTAGTGGGCGGGCCACATCTGTCGCAGAACCGACGGCCGTTGGGGCAGACGAGTTCTGGAGTGGAAACCGCGGATTGGCACGCGCAGGGTGGGACGCCCCGCCGCCAGGTGGACCGACGACCTGAAGAAGGTGGCCGGAAGCGGTAGCGGAGAGCGGCGTCCCGGGTGTGGTGGCGTCTTTGGGGAAGGCCTATGTCCAACAGTGGACATCTAAAGGCTGATATGATATTAAGTTTTCCCGCTGGAACTGTTTTCCCAAAGAATAACTTCATGAAGATCAGATTAATAGTGGAGTCGTGAAAACGTTGTTACTCACAGACAAAATGCGTGGCAACAAAATATTTAAATTAAAAATTCAGCCAATCATAACCAGAATTCATGTCGTCAATACTGTAATTAGTAAAACCGAAATCGTGTCCGAATTAAATTCATTTGCACGCGCCCGGGCCAATCAGATATAGTTGACTGCATGTATGAAGGCGTCTGCTACTTCAATGGATATGGATATTGTGCCGAAATCGGAGACCAAAAGTCAGTTAGATACGGAGATCAGTTCAATAGGTATGTTTCCATTGCGTCATTTTTACCAATTCTTCTGTAAAACAATAACGTTAATGCTTTGTTTAAAAATCTGTAACCAAAACTAATACTCGATCTTTTCTTCTCATTATGGTCTGCATTTTTTTTTTAACTTTTTTCTCTAAAGACCCTCGATATCAACGATCTCTATGTACTACCAGTACTAAATATTGACGCTACGGTTAAATAATGTCAACATTTAGAAAATAATTAAATGTTCTGAGTAGTAACTGCACAAGTTTCATTGTGAATGTGAAAGAGTTGTGGCTACTTGCGTAGAACAGAGCTATTGTTTGGATGGCTCCATCTGGTAGTACATAGAGATCGTTGTAAAAACATAGTAGACATTGTAAAAACTTTTTTGTTTTTAATAAATTATTTCATCAATTTTCCAATAATCTTTTTTTTATTGTATTTTTTTCCGTATTCAGGTCTGCATTTGTTTAGAAACAGGTTAAATAACTTGCCTGGAAAGGGACACTTGCCATTGTCGACTTTTGGCTGGATTCGCCATGTCCGGGATAAAGCAAGATTACACTAGGAGTGGGCGTGAGAAGGAAAGCTAAAAGAGATGGAAATGTAGCGCGGCTCGCGAACATTTAAATATTTAGTAAATAATTAAATGTTCTGCGTAGTAACTGCACAAATTTCTCAGTGAATGTGAACGAGTTGGGCTCCCGGAGCCGCAGTTGCGTGGAACAGAGCGATTGTTTGGAACGCTCCATCTAGTAGTACATAGAGATCGTTGGATATAATGAGAATTTTTTTACCAATATTTATAACATGCCAAAAAGTATGTTTTTGTGAAATCTTTAATGTTCTATTCGTGTGGGTTCGATTCCCACTGGGGGCCGACAACTCTGTACAATTTGTACCGTTTGGTCCCGGTCTAGATGTTATATTTGTGATTTGTCCTTATCATCAGGTTATTTTTGTCTCCACTGCAGGAGCACAACCCTCTCTCATCTGCCGGAGACAGACGGAGGATTTGGCCAACGCTCCCCGCTGGCCAGACGGGTTGGGGAGGCCTGATTGATGTTTTATAATGTATTCCCTTAGTCGCCTTGTACGACATCCACGGGAAGTGTTGGAGTGGTCCTATTCTACTATACCGGAAACATTATGTAAAATCATAATGGCGATGCCTGAAAAGCAGCGTTTCGCTGAGGCATCGACCAATTCATCTGACTATGTACTACTTACAAATACTTAATTGTTGAACTGAATTATGTCGTTGAATAAATTCTCTTTTATTTTTATTTTATTTTATTTATTTTTAAACCACACGGCAAAAATTGTCCTATCCTTGTTTAATTTCCATAGCACAGGAGAAAATCCTAGTTTGGGATTTAGACAAGTAGGTAATATTTATTTATATAGGTAGGTATATTATGTAATATTTATTTATTTATTGAAGAAATGTCAAGCTCAATTGAGTTTATAATAATAACGTTCATCGAAATTGAATCTTGAATCATTTAATTAAAAATGACGCCATTGTACCTGAGGCAGTGGGACCGACAGCAAAAAAATATTTTTCGTCAAACGACATTGTTCTAATTATTTAGTCGACTTAGCTCTGCCTTCAAAGATAGACACGAGCATGTCCACGCTTTGCCCTTCCCAACGAAGCATACATAGTGCTTTTCACGAAGAATAGTGAGGAAATAAAATTAAAATATACTGAATAAGTTACTTATAAGGAAGGCCGAAGTGATTTAAAAAAAATCTATGCTTTTGGTCGAAAAGTCCTATCTTATTCCACAATATATGCTTATGTGCGAGTGTGCATTTGATAAATATAAAATTCGTCAAATATATATATATATATATATATAGAGCACTTAGTCCGAACTCATCGCAATCTGAATTCCGCCGAGCATTACACTTCTTTGTTGTACAGTGTATATTAACGTAATGTGTAACGAAATTTATAACTATAAAATCGCATAACTTTTGATTAAGTAAGCCGATTGCTATTAAATAAAGACTAAATTTTACTCTGAATTAAGCCCTATGTTTTTTCTAAAAACTGCATCAGAATTGGTTCAGCAGTTTTTACACGCTGCGTGCACATACTAACAGAAAAACAGACAACATTTTCAAAAACTATCTTATTATGGTATTTTGTATATCCTTGGACTACAACAATCTCTATATACTACTAGATGGAGCGTTCCAAACAATCCCTCTGTTCCACGCAAGTAGCCACAACACTTTCACATTCACAATGAAACTTGTGCAGTTACTACGCAGAACATTTAATTATTACTAAATATTGACGCTACGGTTAAATAATGTCAATATTTAGTAAATAAAATGTTCTGAGTAGTAACTGCACAAGTTTCATTGTGAATGTGAAAGAGTTGTGGCTCCTTGCATGGAACAGAGCGATTGTTTGGAACGCTCCATCTAGTAGTACATAGAGATCATTGGGGAGGCCATCTTAGATTATATAGAGATCTTTGTTGGACCCCCAATGTTTTTAGAACATATCCAATATACAGACACTTTATTTATAAGATTCTCTAACGTAAAAGATATTGTGTTGTTGCTGACCGTAGCTAATTTAAGCTTCAATTAGCACAGTTTAGAGGTGAGTTTATTGTGACAAGAAATAACTTTCGCATTGCGCAGGGTTTACGAGCCGAGCGAAATTGGCGGCGGAAATGGCAATTTCACTTTCAGGCACCAGCGAGTGCCTTCGCGCTACGAGGGTATTAAAATAAAACACGAACATCAATGTATTTAACAACTAGATTTTTCGTATCAAGGGATTGCATCAGGAATGGGCAGCAACGTTCTCTTGTGTATATTAAGATCATTGGAGACTAACGATCTCTACGTACTACTAGATGGAGCGTTCCAAACAATCGCTCTGTTCCACGCAAGTAGCCACAACTATTTCACATGCACAATGAAACTTGTGCAGTTACTACGCAGAACATTTAATTATTTACTAAATATTGACATTATTTAACCGTAGCGTTAACTGAGCGATTGTTTGGAACGCTCCATCTAGTACTATATAGAGATCGTTGTTGGAGACAGACAACTTTGTAGACATTTGAAGAAGTAGATATTCGGGGAAATAAGGAGATGTTAGGGGATTCGAATTAAAGAAACGAACCGATAAAAACTGTTAGAAAATCATCCTTATAATGTAGACAAGTTAAGAAGTGGACGAGTTAGAAAAGTGGATCAGTTAGGAAGTGGAAGAGTTAGAAAGTGGACCAGTTAGGAAATGGACGAGTTGGAAGAGTGGACGAATTCGAACTTAAAGAATTTGTACAAGTTGGTCTGGATGATATATTTGTAAATTGTCCTGTATTTGCATGTATTATATATACCACTAAGTTTGCTGGAACAAATCTCTGATACAGACAAATGAACCCTTCAAATATTGAATGTTTGTTTTCCCTCGTGTACAGTGGGCCTCAAGCTAAAGTATACCATCTGTCGAATTTGCAGAATCTAAAATGGATCTCTGTTGAATTAAGGTTAATTTTAGACTACGGAAATATGACAGATGGTCAGGTTAACCCGAGGTCGACTGGACCTATTTTGTACAACGAAATTGACCGCTCGTTGGCTTAGTTAGTGACTTGGTCATTGGACTCGGGCACCAGAGGTCGTGGGTTTCATTCCCTTTGGGGACAGATAACTTGGTACATAGGCCTCTCGCAAGGCGTGCCACTGAATCCGATCCTCGGTTCTTCTCATCTAGTCACTGCCTGCCGCTTTACGCCTTGCGCTTTGAGCTTTGGGAGAGGCCTATGTCCAACAGTGGACTCTTTCAGCCTGATGATGATGATGATGAACTTGGTACAATTTGGTCCCGATCTGGATGTTGTATTTGTGAATTGTCCAGTCCTTCTTTAATTTCCATAGCACAGGAGAAAATCCTAGTTGGAATTAGACAAATGTATAACTATACTAGCTGGTGACCGCGACTTCGACCGCGAATTAGGGTTCACTATTTTGGCTATAATGGCTTACACATAAGATATAGATATATACTGTGGCGGGCTTTTTTGTAGGACTATTTAAGATAAACATTTCCATCATAAATTACATATGTGTAACTCTAGCGGTTTTGGCAGCGCACACCAGAATAGCTCGCAGATGGTAGATTTTTTCCTACTTACTTGATATTTTTGACAATTCACACATTATCTATATAAATTGTAGCCTATGTGTTATTCTGATGTATAAGCTATATTATTGTAAAGTTTCATTAAAATCCATTCCGTAGATTTTACGTGAAAGAGTAACAAACATCCATCCATACTTACAAACTTTCGCGTTTATAATATTAGTAGGATGTATATAATATGTAATATTTATTTTCCACTGCTTTAATTCCGTAGTTCAATAGTTAGTTTTCGCCAGCCCATTTGCAGTCTTAAGCCCTCTGTGTATCCGGGTCTGACCGCTTCCTGGCCCTAAGTTCAACTAGCTGTCGTGGGTTAAGTTGCCCAATCCCTTTGATAAATTAGTACGGAACCACAAGCCTGACGGACGAGTCTGACCCTGGCTTTGTAACGGTACCGTGGACTATTTAAGATATATTTTTAAGAAATAAGTACACAACTATTAAATCATCATCATCATTGGGGAAGACCTACGTCCAGCAGTGGACATCTGAGGTTAATAACATAAGCCAATATCTTTGTATCATTTTCAGCCGAAATGCGTCCACTGCTGAACATAAGCCTCCCCAATAGAATACCACTTTTGACGGGTAGATCATTACTGCGATCACCAATCCGCCTGCCAAGCGTGGTGATTACGGCAAATCCCCAAATGGACAGCCCACCAAAAGTGACATTCTATTGGAGAGGTCTATGTCCAGCAGTGGACGTATTTCGGCTGATGATGATGATGCTAGTTGATATTTGTTCAAAAAAACTCCTAGAATAATTAGTATTTGATATTGTTGCTACGCTTTATAGCAATAACTAACTGTTACCCGCGACTTCGTTCGCGTCAACGATCTCTATGTACTACTAGATGGAGCGTTCCAAACAATCGCTCTGTTCCACGCAAGTAGCCACAACTCTTTCACATCCACAATGAAACTTGTGCAGTTACTACGCAGAACATTTAATTATTACTAAATATTGACGCTACGGTTAATTAATGTCAATATTTAGTAAATAATTAAAGTTCTGAGTAACTGCACAAATTTCAAAGTGAATGTGAAAGAGTTGTGGCTCCTTGCGTGAAACAGAGCGATTGTTTGGAACGCTCCATCTAGTAGTACATAGAGATCGTTGGTTCGCGTGGATAAGTTACTTATGGTACGAACTTTAAGGACCCGCAGATAGCCTACATGACAGCTTTCAGAATTCGTCGCTTTTCTGATATTATAAACAGAACTTCTCAGATCATTCTAGTAATTTTAAGAATAATCTAGAATATTTTGGACCAATTACAGTCAAACATTTTCATAGTTCATTTAAAAATATTCTGGAAAAATCTGGAATATTCTAGAATTGTCACTCACAAACTCATTTAACGCTATTCAGCACAATCTTCAGTTTATATGAACCGTACAATGTGTTAGAAAAGGATAGAAGTATCCCATCACACATTTTTACCACTCATATCCACCCACCCTAACCAAACTCCCTTACTTGCAAGTGCAGACCAAGGGCTATCTACTACTGCAACCATGAGTGGGTGTCAGTGAGTGGTTATGGAGAAAAGGCTGGACATACGTACACACACTTTAATTCTATATATATATATAACTGGGCAAGCGTATTGTGGGACGCCCCCTGGCTAGATGGAGCGACGGTCTGCGTAAGGCGGCTGGCAGTGACTGGATGAGAAGAAACGAAGATCGGGTTCAGTGGCGCACCTTGGGAGAGGCCAACAGTGGACTCTTTCGGGCTGATGATGATGATATATAATATATACAAAAGGTTTAAGTACCTAAGTATAGCTGCATGTTGTAGATTGTACCCAGCGCAACTTGCGGTGGGTAGATAATTCTTCCATTCAACTTTTAAGCAAGTTCCGGGGCAAGTTTTTCAATTTCGCTCGATCCGGGCAGACTTATCTGCCTTGTTTGCGGAAATGTTGCACGATACGCAGCGATGCGACGCTGTTCTCCGCTACGTGTGTTTAAAACAGCTTCGTGTAGTTCTTTAACGGAGTAAAACTGTGGGTTGTGCCACTAGAGCACCCAGGGAGGGTCGCTCAGGTCAAAGGATATCACCGTAACCTTTGATCTACCGACGTGGACCCCCGTAGAGAAGCCCTACAGCTGTATAAGTGCAAAGGACATTGCAATTGCACGAAATTATTTGAATCTACACATATAATAAAAGAGAAAAAAAGTTATATCTGTATATTGATTTTTAAAGAAGAGTAGGAGGGGGGAGGGGAGGAGGGGGATAAGGGAGGAGTTAAATAAAGGATCTTTTCGAATTTTCGAAAAAAGGGGCAGTTTTTGTATGAAAGGGCATCATTTGTACATTCTAAAACAGGTTTTTAGTCGTCCAGGTCGAACTAAACAGGACGTTTAGTTTTTGACTTACAATTAAAAATATGTGGAAAAAAATACCATCCCTCCCCCCTTTATCTCCGAAGTTTGCACTGCAGATATCTGAAATAATTTGAGTTGTCTATCAACTCAAACTATACACTCAACTTATGTAAATATTACAGGAAAATAAAGCAGTGTCTCTAATTAGCACAGTTTTTCATAAACCAGCAAAAATCCTTTAGAAACATAGTTTGCGGTCCTAAAAATGAACTTTATTGCATGGTAATAACATGTCCTACCTAAATAACTTTTTCTACGTTTTAATGTACGGGACCCCGGTGCGTGATTGCGTTTCGCACTTTACCGTTTTTTTTTTCACTTCATTTTATAAATCTAGATACTTATAGAACATCATTATTGTCTGCATAAACTTTCAATATTGAGACAACCACGCTCGTAGCCATGTTTGTAAAGGCTCTCTCACATTGGGGCGGAGAGAAATCATAACACGGGCCCAATAACCACAGAATAAATAATAATATAAGAACAGAAGGCGACAATTTAAGAAGCTGGTTCACTTTCTCAAAATAAATCAATAATAAATAAATATGTCAGACATTCACACCAATTATCCAGTCTCAAATTATGCAGAGCCTGTGCTATGGTTACTGGATAAGAAGAAGAAGAAGAAAATACATTTATTTACTACCATAATTGGCACACACAAAGAAAAAACCAACAAAGCAAGAAAAAGGAAAAAAAAAAAAAACTTATAAGACTAGAGAAAACAATTTAAATTTTTTAACTTAAAAATAGTATGCGTGTGCCGTGGCAGCAAAAGGGCAAACGACTCAGCATATGCCTAGACCAAGTAAGGTGCTAGGCGATGATTTTCAGTCGCACCCGGTGCAGACAAGCTTGTCTACAGTGCCAAACAAAGAAGTAATAAATATGATATGTGTAATTGCAATGCGTATGTACCTAGATAATATAATATAACGATAACGGATACACATACTTAAATAAATATATAAGCATCCAAGACTTGGGTACAAACATTCATATTCATCATACGAACATTTGCCCCTAGCGGGATTCGAACCCGCAACCTTCGGCGTGGCAGTCCGAGAGCTACGCACTCCGCCACGGAGGTCGTCAAAAAAACTTCCCTACAACATTAAATGCAAGCTAAATTGAAACCTACGCCCATAGAAGAAAATCAGTTTTACGCTGAACCGCTAAATCACGCAATGGACAGCCAAGTAATAAATAAATGCTCTGCGTAGTAACTGCACAAGTGTCAAAGTGAATGTTAACGGGTTGCGGCTCCCGGAGCCGCAGTTGTGTGAAACACAGTGATTGTTTGGTTCGCTCATCTAGTAAATACATAGAGATCGTTGGATCTGGTAAAGGCTCTCACACATTGGGGCGGGGAGAAATCATAACACGGGCCCTCATAAAATAACATAAAGCGCGCAACGCCGGGGGGCACGCGATCTTCCGCTAACGGTTATTTGATGTTTGCGTGTACCATAAAGCAACACTGGATACTCCGGTTTTCTCACCTACCACAAGTACTGGACCAGTTGATCATGCACTGTGTTGTATACTGTAGTGTGTGTTGTTCGATTTATTATATGTGTATTTAGAAGATATAACCCTATCACCAAGATGAGATTGGTGCGTGTCTCTACAACTCAGCTCAATATAACAAAACTGCTCTCCACTATCTGCAGTGAAAGGACTATAAGCTTCTTCGGTCACATTGTGCGTTCTCCCAAGCACGACCTGGAGAAGCTCATTATTCTGGGACAAGTGAAGGGCAGGCGTGCCAGAGGACGAGCTCCGACGAGGTAGTCACATACGGTGAGGAGGGTGGCTGGCGGATCCTTATATGAAGCGGTGCGGCTGGCCAATGACCGCTATGCGTGGAGGCGCATTTTATACGGTCGCGATCCTCAGCAGTGAGGGAACGACAGAGAAGAAGCGAGCTCTAGAGCTACTAGGAGGTCAGAACCGGTGAGGAGGGTGGCTGGCGGATCCTTATATGAAGCGGTGCGGCTGGCCAATGACCGCTATGCGTGGAGGCGCATTTTATACGGTCGCGATCCTCAGCAGTGAGGGAACGACAGAGAAGAAGCGAGCTCTAGAGCTACTAGGAGGTCAGAACCGGTGAGGAGGGTGGCTGGCGGATCCTTATATGAAGCGGTGCGGCTGGCCAATGACCGCTATGCGTGGAGGCGCATTTTATACGGTCGCGATCCTCAGCAGTGAGGGAACGACAGAGAAGATAACCCTACCTATACAATTTGTATCATTTCTGGAGACCATGCTTTGTCCCACTACTTAAGCATAAATCGCTTGTCTTACGAGTAACACAAGAAACGGCAGCGTAAGTACAAGCGAGAAAAATACTTAAAGTTCATCCTCCCATTAGGCATCAGAAACGATTTAAATAACAAGAATACTAAAACTCAACTCAAAAATTTGCTCTCGTGTGAAACTTAACATTTTTCACCTCTACCAGCGAGAAAAGCAGTAAAAAAAATTATAAAACCAAGTAAACATGATATTTTTAAGTAAGTGATATTAATTATTACTAGTAAATTCTAGATAATTTATAAACTTTAATATCAATAAATAACATACAACAATTTTAGCCTATGTGTTAAATCGCTAGGCCAAAATGAGTTTCGGAAAGAGCCATCGCCCAGTTTATCGCCAGGTGGTGTTCGAAATTTGAATCACTTTTACTTACGCTCGCAGCAAAAAGCGATTTTGCAGTTGGTACAACCTATCTTTCTCTGCTATCCTTATCCTCTACCCATAATATGTCTTGAAGAAATAGCCTTTATTATTATTCATTTATTGCTTCAAGTAGTTTATAAGATGTTTCATAACAATACACAGGTACTAAAATGAACAATGTAAGGGCACTACAATATATGTAAAAATATCAATATAATTTAAAAATATAAACTTAAATTATAAATTAGAAGTTTATTACACGAAATATTTACAATATTATCAAGCATATTAATGAACTTAAATGTCAATTTAATTAGCCTAGATGTACAAATGTAGGCTGCTATATTATTGGAGCTATGTGTTTCTTGTAGTGCAGTAAAGTTTAATTGAATTGAGAAAAATGCCAGGTAGTTTCGCATTGGAAGAGAACGCAAGGCGTCTTCCCTTCTGGTCGAGACGGCGGATTCATGTTGCTCTAAGACGCGTACCATTGACGTAAGAGACCTTGTAGAATTCTTTCTCTCTACTAATTATAGATATTTTACATATGTTTATAAATTAAAGCCACGATTGCTTGTATTTTAATATTAACGTTTGGGGGGTGGTACAAATAATTATGTATATAAAAAGAACAAAATATAGATAAAGCCGTGTGGTTTCCGGTAGAGTAGAATAGGACCACTCCAACTCTTCCCGTGGATGTCGTACAAGGCGCTAAGGGAATACATTATAAAACATCAATCATGTCTCCCCAACCCGTCTGGCCAGCGCGGGGAGTGTAGGCCAAATGCTCCGTCTGTCTCCAGCGGATGAGAGAGGGTGGTGCTCCTGCAGTGGAGACAAAAATAACCTGATGATGAAGTGCGTATTGATATCAATAGGTACACACAGACCGAATATTTGATTGAAACACACTAATGGGCCATTGGCGACGTGACTGGCCTAGCCACGGCCTCTAAGTAGGCCATTAAACAATTTTGACGCACAGAGACCTACTTCGTAGACACAATGTGATCATAAAGACAGTTTGAGACGTAACAAATACCTAGGTATATGATTAATATATTTCGGTTTTTACGGTATTAAAATTCTATACATATTAAGGTACTACCAGCCATACACTGATCTTAAAACATTTAGAAAAAAATTACAAGGTCAGATCGATAAAGTTTTATTTTATCTTTACTTTATTACTAAGTAATATACAGTGCGAATGTGGAACTACAGATAGAGGTCGTCCTAGGAGGACATTCAAGGATCAAATTAGTAACATCCTCAAAACGGCTGGAGTCCGCAGTGAGATGAATAAAAGGAGGTGCATGAAAAGGTGATGAATGTGAGTGAGGCTAGTGAGGTGTGTCAGGATCGCGCACAGTGGCGATCCATCGTCTCTGCCTACCCCTCTGGGACCAAGGAGCATTATGTATGTATATTTCATTTCAGATTAATAGTCCTATGAAAACAAACGCATTTGCGTCTCGAAAACAAAATACACAATAGATGGTGTTCCTAAGTGGACTGCAAAGTTTACATGGTAATACAAACCTGTTTTTGCTGCTGGTGACCCTTTCATGTATATGTTACCGAGACGTAAATAGCGTTGGTTTTCATAGGACTATGAATCTGGAATGAAATGTATGTATGTATGTATGTATGTATGTATGTATGTATGTATGTATGTATGTATGTATGTATGTATGTATGTATGTATGTATGTATGTATGTATGTATGTATGTATGTATGTATGTATGTATGTATGTATGTATGTATGTATGTATGTATGTATGTATGTATGTATGTATGTATGTATGTATGTATGTATGTATGTATGTATGTATGTATGTATGTATGTATGTATGTATGTATGTATGTATGTATGTATGTATGTATGTATGTATGTATGTATGTATGTATGTATGTATGTATGTATGTATGTATGTATGTATGTATGTATGTATGTATGTATGTATGTATGTATGTATGTATGTATGTATGTATGTATGTATGTATGTATGTATGTATGTATGTACTACGTACCACACACTGGTACTTATATAGACTGACACATGTAACTTGAACTGGTCCTTAGGTCATACCGACTGTGTCAAGATTAATTGTATAAATCCATAAAATAGCTGTTATTCTGTTATATGATAAGTAAAATAAACGAAAACATTTATTTACCGACAAGGGGGGTATCGGACCACGTAACCTAACGGAAGTTATGGAAGAATCGCGAGCGTTCAAAATGCGCCTCCACGCACAGCGGTCATTGGCCAGCCGCACCACTTCATATAGGGATCCGCCAGCCCTCCTCACCGGTTCTGACCTCCTAGTAGGAGCTCCTACTCTGGCACGCCTGCCCCCACTTATCCCAGGATGATGAGCTACTCCAGCTCGTGCTTGGGAGACCGCATAAGCTTAGAGTCTTTTCATTGCAGACAGTGGAGAGCCGTTTCGTTATTTTGAGCTCTTTAAGAATGAAGTCATTTGTTCTCATGGCTGTCCATTGTTTTATACGGTCGCGATCCTCAGCAGCGAGGGAACGACAGAAGAAGTTTATGGAAACTACATTATTTTAATTTCAAAAATAACAATTTAAACGTGCATAGCGAATTTAATGATATATAAGATGAAGAAGCTACCGATCTGCTTCCACTGATGTAGATTGAAGAGGTTGGTCACCATAACGCGGTCGTACGTCAGGCCGCGTATCTCTTTCACATCGTTACGGGCGCGAGGCGGTTATATTACGGCACATATAAACGTACGCACATACTGATGCGAAAAGTAACTCAACTCGCGACACGTAATGGTTTCTCTGCTGAGCAATGGAAAACTGAAAAACCTTTGAAATGCTATTTCCGATAAACTTTTAAAAGAGTACATTTAAAAGGTGATCGAGTTAAAGGACTGTGGAAGGGACCTGATAGTTATCTAATAGTTATATGCGATCCTCATTCCCCGAACTTTAACTAGGTAGATAAATAGGTTATTTATTCTAAGATACGACGCATAAAGTGCCGTGTGGTTTCCGGTAGAGTAGAATAGGACCACTCCAACTCTTCCCGTGGATGTCGTACAAGGCGACTGAGGGAATACATTATAAAACATCAATCAGGCCTCCCCAACCCGTCTGGCCAGCGCGGGGAGTGTAGGCCAAATCCTCCGTCTGTCTCCGGCAGATGAGAGAGGGTTGTGCTCCTGCAGTGGAGACAAAAATAACCTGATGTTTATGAAACGACACATAAATATATGTGGACTCACTCGAACTGAGGAGAAACTTGGCCCTGGTTAGGTTCGTATTAAATGTAATCAAAAACAAGATAGACTGTGTGCATCTTGTCGGATAGGTACTAAAATTGTACGTGCCCGAGTGTTACCTACGAGCGCGGAGTCACCCGCTGTTCATACACCACTCTCGCGCACCAACCTCCCCCGGCACTCGCCCCGCGCGCGCACTGCAGCTGCCCGGCTCCCTGCTCGCCGAGCCACCGCACTGTGACGTGTTCGTGGACGGCATGGGACGACTGATAACGGAATGCTAGAGATAGGAATACCTGTTTTGTCTACAGCATATAAGAAGTGTTTCGATCGCAATGGATTATTTAAAAATCTGTAATGTTCATTAGAAGGTGGCCGGAAGCGGCTGGATGCAGAGGACAGGGTATGGTGGCGTTCATTGGGCAAGGCCTATGTTCAGCAGTGGACGACTATGGGCTGACATGATGATGATGATGTAATATAATTTTTTTTTTAAATATATAAATGTCTATATATGAGAAAAACAAACATACAAGATATGTAAACAATAATTTAGGTATATGTTACAGCATTTTATCAACATTTGGTACTGTCAGTTACTCTAAAGTTGACTGGTAGAGATCTCTAAATGGTACTGTTGTTAATTTTCCTAAAATAAAGTGTTCACACACATACAAACGTAATTCTAATTCGTTATACATTACGCATCAAATGAGCAACATCATTGCCGTTTGTTACCACAATGAAATACGATCCTTTACCGCATCAGTGTAAATATACCTTATAACGTGATCTACCTAACGCATGGTCTCTACAGCACCACAGCCCTGACCTCCCCCTTCCCCTGCCCTCAGAGAAAGATAAGAGCACCGAGGCGAAGGAAGTAGAAAGCCACGGCTCTTCATACACTGGTCTCGTAGCAATCTTTGTACCATGTTGTTTTGTTTTTAAAGCGCTCGTTATTTTTCACGACAGCTCTGTGTTGAACCGCTACGTTATCGTTATTAAATACATCAACAACAAATTCCATAACTGTTGTTTTATGCTGTCAGGGTTACTGTTGTAACAATTCAAGGTTGCATAGATACATTTATTTTGCCATCTGTTATGTACTTAACTCTCTTTATAATGTACAACAAGTGTTAGCATGGTCCGCTGTGACCAAGCGGCTTAACCGCACATAGGAAAAACCCAAGAGGTTTATTATGTGTGAGTTATGTAAGACATGAGATGTATTTTCTTATTAATGTTAAATAAAATAAAAAAAATCCTAGAATTTACATAAAAACAATGGAGTGGGGTATAGACCGAACAATTCATGATGGCACTCCCCGCTACTTTTTGCGAGGGGAGAGCGCGGTGCGCGGGGAGTTAATCCGAACGTCAGTACGTATGCAGACATTTTTGTGCGTAACGATAGAACTAACGCAGTAACAATATAACGCATACAATAAACGTTCCCGTGTGGTTCCCGGCATAGAATACGGCAATTTCCCGTGGGCGACCAACTGAGACGACTGAGTGCACTTATATACTGACATAGACAGTATGTTATATACTATGACATTATTTGAATTGTTGACATTGTAATTTATATTTTGTACATTATTTTATTTTATGACGATCCCTTTTACCATACTAGAATGACATGTAAAATTGAATTTTTAAGATGTAAAAGTGAAATAAATAAATCTAATCTAATCTAATCTAATCACTGTGTCTTGTGTAACTAAGATCATTACTGCGATCACCAATCCTGCCAAGCGTGGTGATTATGGCAAATCCCTCAGGTGATAGTATCATTCTATTGGGGAGGCTTGTGTTCAGCAGTGGACGTATTTCAGCTGATTATGACGAACAAGATGTAGTTATTTCATACAAGCCACTGGAACGAGTTTCAGAACCCCTTTGTGCTCTGTATTTTTCTATTTTAGAAAGAAAATGGAGGGACTCATAATAAATCAAACAAGGCCATACCCTACGTGCCTCTGTTCAAGATAGCCTCCCCAACGATCTCTATGTACTACTAGATGGAGCGTTCCAAACAATCGCTCTGTTCCACGCAAGTAGCCACAACTCTTTCACATTCACAATGAAACTTGTGCAGTTACTACTCAGAACATTTAATTATTTACTAAATATTGACATTATTTAACCGTAGCGTCAATATTTAGTAATAATTAAATATTCTAACACGCCGTGTGGATTCCGGTAGAGTAGAATAGGACCACTCCAACTCTTCCCGTGGATGTCGTACAAGGCGACTAAGGGAATACGTTATAAAACATCAATCAGGCCTCCCCAACCCGTCTGGCCAGCGCGGGGAGTGTAGGCCAAATCCTCCGTCTGTCACCGGCAGATGAGAGAGGGTTGAGCTCCTGCAGTGGAGACAAAAATAACCTGATGATGAAATGTTCTGCGTAGTAACTGCACAAGTTTCATTGTGAATGTGAAAGAGTTGTGGCTACTTGGGTGGAACAGAGCGATTGTTTGGAACGCTCCATCTGGTAGTACATAGAGATCGTTGGGCTTCCCTTTTATTTGGCAGTTTCACAAAAGGTGGGCAGCAATACAGTACAACCTTCATTGTCCCGCGTAAATTATTGCATTGTTTGTTCAATATCTACTTGGCATTTATGCCTGCGTTTGGCGGGCGTGGGTATTGATGTACCTACAAGTGACAGCTTTAAGTTATTGAAGTAATTTTCGCGAGGGGCGAGCGCCGTACGCGGGGAGCTATTGATGATGAGTGCGCAACGATAGGACAAACACAGTAACAATATAAGAAATACAATGAATGTAAGCGATTGATGTGCCGTGTGGTTCCCGGCTCAGAATAGGGCCACCCCAAATCTTCCCGTGTCAAGGCGACTAAGGGATTACTGCGATCACCAATCCGTGCGTGGAGCAGCTATGGAGAGGGCTATGCTCGGGGTTTGTTTGAGGGATATGATTCATAATGAAGAAATCTGACGAAGAACGAAGGTGGCCGACATAGCCGAAAGAATTAGTAATCTGAAGAGGCAGTAGGCGGGTCATATAGTTAACTTCATCATCAGGTTATTTTTGTCTCCACTGCAGGAGCATAACCCTCCCTCATCTGCCGGAGACAGACGGAGGATTTGGCCTACATTCCCCGCGCTGGCCAGACGGGTTGGGGAGGCCTCATTGAAATTTATTTTAATAAGATCATATAATAAATACTGACATAGATAGTATGTTATAATAATAATGCTTTTATTAAAGGCAAAAAAAACCATAGAACAGACAATACAAAAATAAAACAAACAAACAATTAAAACATTGAATAAAATGCCTATCAATACGTCAAAATTCTATATCTTGTTCACGCCTACCCATAGACTGACATTATTTAGATTGTTGACATTGTAATTTATATTCTGTATATGACTGTATATGACATTCAGTAATCAGTAAACTTTATTGCATTCCATGGTGTTAACAGATAATAAAAAGACAGAGTTCTCATGGACCCATTTGGGCACAGCGAGTAGGAGAGAGGGGACCAACAGTATTGTCGACGTTATCAAGTTGTTTAATACATTATGTACATAAATGTACTCGTATTATGTATTATTAAGACATTATTATACATTATAGACATTATTAAGATAATAAAAAGACAGAGTTCTCATGGACCCATTTGGGCACAGCAAGTAGGAGAGAGGAGGACCAACAGTATTGTTGACGTTATCAAGTTGTTTAATACATTATGTACATAAATGTACTCGTATTATGTATTATTAAGACATTATTATACATTATAGACATTATTAAGATAATAAAAAGACAGAGTTCTCATGGACCCATTTGGGCACAGCAAGTAGGAGAGAGGAGGACCAACAGTATTGTCGACGTTATCAAGTTGTTTAATACATTATGTACATAAATGTACTCGTATTATGTATTATTTGTATAAATAATATTTTTATTTCATTTGTTGCATATCTGTTTGTTATCTAATTTTATCATTTAGGTATTCATTTAATGTGTAGTAGCTTTTGGAAATCAATAGCTGTCTCAGGTACTTGTTAAATATCTTATTGTTAGTTTCTTCTTTTATTATTTCGGGCAGGTGATTATATGTTTTTACTGACATGACGAGAGGGCTGGACGAGTGCAGTCCTAACTTGGAAGTAGGTTGCATCAGTCTGCTTTTATTGCGTAGCGGGTATTTCGTAGGTATGTCTCCTCGGGTTTTGTAGAAGTTTGGATGTTTACGAACGAACATTATTTAACCGTAGCGTCAATATTTAATAATAATTAAATGTTCTGCGTAGTAACTGCACAAGTTTCATTGTGAATGTGAAAGAGTTGTGGCTACTTGCGTGTAACAGAGCGATTGTTTGGAACGCTCCATCTAGTAGTACATAGAGATCGTTGCTGTATATTAGTTTATTTTATGACGATCCCTTCTATCATATTAGAATTACATGTAAAAAAACTGACTTTTTAAGGTGTAAAAGTGAAAAAAAAAAAAAAGTATCATGACTCGGTCCGCTACCATAGATTTCTGCGTCCATAACATCCAGCCATGATTTTATAGATATTAAAGATCCATCTTATACAATCAGCACTTATATGTAGCATCAAGTCGCCCATTAATCAACGCTTCTCAATTAAATCAGACTACGACACTTCACGGAGACGATTAGATAAGATTAGATTATAACGTCACATGGAAGAGAAGTTCAAACCCCCTCTACACCCCATGTTGCAACTTAATTATTGCTTGTCAAAACTAGAAGAGACCTAAAGTCCCTAGTGATCGTGTCCAAGGGCCAATGTGACGACCTCCGTGACGGAACGGGTAGCTCTCGGACTGTCATGCCAGAGGTTGCGGCTTCGAATCCCGCTAGGGGCAAATGTTCGTGAATATGAATGTTTGTACCCAAGTCTTGGATGTTTATATATTTATTTAAGTATGTGTATCCGCTATCTAGTAACCAAACCACAGGCTCTGCCTAGTTTGGTACTGGATGATTGGTGTGAATGTCTGAGATATTTATTTATAATTAAAAAAAAAAAAATTAGACAAAGAGAGCTTTAAAAGTTTTATTGTGTATCTATATTTGTGAATCTATATTCTATCAATATTTGAAAATTTATATTTAGTACTAGCTGTGCCCGCGGTTCCGCTCGCGTGGATACAGAATTAAATAAAGTTGAAAATAACTTAGTGTTTTCCTCCCCCTCCCCCTCTCCCTCCTTCCTCCCCTCCCCCCTTCCCCCTTCCCCTACCCTTCCACCTTAACTTTTACCGCCCTCTCCCACTTCCGCTCCATCTGTCGCTCCCGCTTCTGCTCCCTCAATTCTGCTCTCAATCCTGCTCCCAACCCTCCCCTCAACCCTTCCCTCAAACCTCTGTCTCTCTTACCCTCGTCACTCAAAATAACTCATATTAATCCCGAAAATGAATGTCCATATTAATCTATCGTGCCATATTTTCATCCCGAAGTCACAAATGACAGTATCCAATTCCGACGTCCAACTCCGATCATCGAGTTCCTCGGTTCAGGATCCTGACTCCTCAACGAGCCTTACGTGACTGACTTCGTGAGTCTAATGAAGGCCAGAACATCGGTTTAAATGAGTCACAGTGCAGTGTATGCAAAACAAACAAACACTTCATTGCTGGTCACACCACTTGGGAATCTTCAGCAGATTAGATATGGACGTAGCAATGATGCAAGATTTGACCTTGTAATAATAATTTGTTTATAAGTACGAGTATATAACGTTACCATTGACATTCACTATTTTCCTGTATATATATTTTTTTCTCATCTATTTCTTGTTTTATGTCATATTATTAATTAATTATAATGTTCAAAATTTTTCCACACCTAATTATGGCATCGCTCGCCCAGTCACACACACATGCGCACACGCACACACATACACTCCTCACGCACACGCAATCAACTCTCATTGCGACGACGACGTAGATTGTAGATAATTTATTTATTCCTATGTGGTTGTAAACTTCTATCTAATGATTTTTTTTCTGTACCCTCCTACTTTTGTCTACTTTATTATTTTCCTTTATTTATTACCCTATGCAATAATGTTTATGTTTACATATTAGAAATCTGTTAATGGCTAATGTTTAATTTATATTATACTGTATTATATATTTTGTAAATTAGCTGTAGGTTTCAGAATGAATAAATTAAATAAAATAAAATAAAGAATATGTTGGCCAACTATCTATATTATCATCACATTAATACCATATTCCAGCAAATAAATAAAATTTCATTTCATTTCAGAGACAGCATAACGCGATTGGTATATCTATCAATATACATATATTCAAAGGAGAAAGCGATATTTCGAAGCGACTGGTCCTCGCCTCCGGAGACCCCAGGGCTGGCGCGTACCTCGCACAAAGGCTAAGCCTAGCGATCCAGCGAGGTAACGCCGCCAGTGTCCTGGGAACCTTGCCGCACACAGGCGAGCTGGACGACGTGTTCTTACTGTGACGCGTTTTTAAATTAGTTTATAATACTGTTAGAATATTATTATCTGTATAGACTGTAAAAACAGCTGATTCAATATTGAGTATAAGTTAGAATAGAAATAATATCATAAAATATCTTGTTCATAGCATTTCAACTCACGATATTTATAAGGAGAAAGTAAAACTTTCGAAATCATTTCAGACATTTATTAACTTCTAATTTGACAATAAACTAGTCTTACATGAAACTTTTACAATTATACTTTGACTTGTGGCGATGATTAAACACGACCAAATATATTGGATTGCATATCCCTAAACGCACTATCTCTGGAAGAAATCTCTTTTAGAGATAATCTCGCCTTTATACACAAAATTTATAACTGTATTTAGTTTAATATGTGTAATAAATATATATTATACTAGCTGTATCCCGCGACTTCATCCGCTCACTTACCGACAACTTAACACCACAAATTTATCACAGTCTCGTAGGAATGAGATGTTTTCTTTGGGGATAAAATTGGACATAGGATATTTTTAATGTTTGGATGTTTGTTACTCAATCACGCTTCAGCCACTGGACGGATGAAACTTGACACACATATAGGTTAGATCCTGGAATAGGATATAGGACAGTTTTTATCCCGAAAAAACATCTCATTTCTACGGGAAATACATAATAATTTGTGATGTTAAGTTGTCCACGAGAACGAAGTCGCGGGCAACAGCTAGTAATAAATATATGACTCCTACTGACCTAATATAGTGAGGGATATCTTAAGACTGATATACTATCCTACTAATATTATAAACGTGAAAGTTTGTAAGTATGGATGGACGTTTTTTACTCTTTCACGTAAAAACTACTGAATGGATTTTAATGAAACTTTACAATAATATAGCTTATACATCAGAATAACACATAGGCTACAATGTATAAAGATATTGTGTGAATTGTCCAAAATATCAAGTAAGTAGGAAAAAATCTACCATCTGCGAGCTATTCTGGCGTGCGCTGCCAAAACCGCTAGAGTTACACATATGTTATGTATGATGGAAATGCTTATCTTAAATTGTCCTACAAAAAACTAGTCGAAATACTAATCGTGCGCAGACGAAGTCGCAGGCACCAGCTAGTTATATTATAAATCTAGTTACATTCACCCTAAAGTTCAGATAAGGCATGTTAAATGACTTCAATGTGAAAATGTAGGGCCGCGACGAACATAAAAAGGATTCCAACAAAAGTCCTATCAGAGATTCCATCTTCACTTTTACACGACAACCCGTAAAACTTGGCCAGTTTAAATGGAATATCTTTGTAATTACTTCCACAGTCATTAATCAATCTTTTCATGGAAGCACAAAGTCCATTTTTACTTAAATCAAAGGAAGACAGGCGCTTGTTTTAAAAAGTTGACCAGGCAGAAAGATACCTGAAATTATAATGAATGAAAGCGTTATGAGAGATCTAAATATCTTAGTTTTTAGTTAACAATTTTATAATGCAGATATGTTAAGATAGAATCAATCGAATGGAACGGTGTTAAAGGTGGAATCAGCAGCAAGAAACATAATTTTTTTTTGTATAGAGATTTTATTAAGGTTTAATGAAAACTCATTATTGATATTATCAAAGCTTTATTAAATTTAGTTAAAAATAGTAAATCTAATATAAACGAAAGTAAATTCCTCGTCTGATAATTAAATTATCACCAGCTGATATAACTAACACCGTCTAGTTGGCTTAGTGGCATCTTATCTTCTTAGGGGGCCAGGAAGACCTGGCGACACTTCGACCCTTCAGGATCTTTTGTGCTAAACCCCTGACCACCAACGGTGCCCCGAGCCGATTTGGTGGACTTCACATACGCCTCAGAATTTCTTCTTCGGCATATGCAGGTTTCCTTACGATGTTTTCCTTCACCGAAAAGACTGTGGTATTATAAATAAACAGTACTTAAGTTTCGTAAAACTCATTGGTACGGGCGGGGTTTGTACCAGGACCTCTTGAACGTGAGGCGAGTGCACAACCAACCGGCTACCACGGCTTGGCTTAGTGGCATAGCTCTGGACTCGAACGCCAGAGGTCGTGAGTTTGATTCCCACTGGGCACAGACAACTTTGTACATTTGTATCAGTTTGGTTTCGGTCTGGATATTATATTTGTGAATTGGCCTATCTTAGTTTAATTTTTGGCACAGGAGCAAATCCTAATTCGAGATTAGACAACTTTATGTATATTATGTATACGTCATTCACTCATTCATATTAGCCCTTAGCCGTCTACTGCTGGACACAGGCCTTCCCCAATGATCGCCGCCACACCCGGTCCTCCGCCCTCCGCATCCAGCCGCTACCGGCCACCTTCTTCAGGTCGTCGGTCCATCTGCGTACCATATGTATACGTATACATAATTTATTAACTGTTTCTTTTTTGGTCATAAAAAAGAAAAATAATAATAAGTCAGACATTCACACCAATTATCCAGTACCAAACTAGGCAGAGCCTGTGCTATGGTTACTAGATAACGGATAGACATACTTAAATAAATACATAAACATCCAAAACTTGGGTACAAACATTCATATTCATCATACGAACATTTGCCCCTAGCGGGATTCGAACCCGCAACCTCCGGCGTGGCAGGCCGAGAGCTACCCGTTCCGCCACGGAGGTCGTCAATACATTTAATTAAACAGTTATCAAAATAATGCTTGCCTATTATATACTTGGTATACATTCAGTAGTAACGTCACTCCAGCTCTAACATCTTAAACTATGGGAATACTTAAATTTTGATCACACAAGTCTGGCCGTATAATTCCGTATGTGGAGTCAAAAAAGCAGATGAAAACTCGCCCGAACCACGAATCCAATCATTAAACGCGAGCGTACGTTCAAAAAATACTAATTATGCATTTAAAAGTATAGGCCTCCGTTTCGGTACAATGAGTAAACTAAACTATTTTGTTCTGAATATAGAATCAACTGCGTAACAAATCCAGCAACATTGTCACCTTTTTGTGAAACCCAGAAAAAAAATTTATTTATAAAAAAATTCCACAGAACAATAACCGTAGCAACGCCAATTGTGAACAGGGATCGGAATTAGATAGTGTCAATTTTTTTTATTAAATTATTTAAGGTCGCCTTAACATCTGAGGTCATTATTATGACAGCATGATTCAAGTAGCCAAAATCAATATACCTACACCGACCACTGTTCATTACCTAAACAATATTTTATTAAATCCCGGGAATCCCGGGATTTCACAATAACGATTTCTCTAAAAAGGCATGTCCATATTATGACAGCATGATTCAAGTAGCAAAAAACAAAATATATATACCGACCACTAGTCATTAGCGACCACGTCAACTTAAACTATATGGAATCGTATAGATTGACTGATTTTAGGAATTTCATTAGGTTTTGGTAACCATTTTGATATAAACATTCATTTAGACTATTAGCCAATCCACATCTAGCTAACATTTAGGAAGCGGTAGTCGATAAAAAAAATTGACGTGTATAAATGTACCAAGTGTACTCATATGCAATAAATGATTTTGACTTGAACTTTGACCACACGAGTTCCTTTCTACATTGTATCCCGAACATTTTATTAGACAATGTTTTACTGTTAGATCTAGTCCTTTCGGTTTTGGTGATAATGTGAATATGGGTCAAGTTAGTATGTCCAATGCGTAACCTAGTGATAACCACATGATCTTTTCTACAAGAAAATGAAGTTAACGGTTTTTCGAAAATGGATTTTCTGATTTCAAGTAGTCTTCTGATTTCTGATTCCCGCTCCGTCCAGTGGCTGAAGCGTGATTGAGTAACAAACATCCAAACTTTCGCATTTATAATATTAATAGGATAGTAGGATGCGAAAGTTTGGATATCTGTATGTTTGTTACTCAATTACACTTCAACCACTAGACGGATCGGGATGAAATCTGGCACACATATAGGTTAGGTCCTGGAATAGGACATAGGATAGTTTAGTGTACCTTGTGCTTCTAAATTGAGGGGAGTGGGACCTTGGATAGGCTTTTCCCAATGAACGCCACCACACCCGGTCCTCCGCCCTCCGCATCCAGCCGCTTCCGGCCACCTTCTTCAGGTCGTCGGTCCATCTTGTGACGGGGCGTCCCACCCTGCGCGTGCCGATCCGCGGTCGCCACTCCAGAACTCGTCTGCTCCAGCGGTCGTCGGTTCTGCGACAGATGTGGCCCGCCCACTGCCACTCCAGCTTGCTAATCCTTTCGGTTACCCTCGTTCTTCGAGCTTCAATGAACGATTATTCTATTCTGTTGATTATTCTATTGTAGATATATTTCTACGGCTGTCAGCCTAATCAGACTGACCCACATTTTTCCCACCAAACTTCATCACGGTTTTTCGTTCAATTGATAACGACAGTTTGTATCCGAATCTCGTTATAACGTCCACGTTTCCTCGCACCGTCACCGTGTTAACGTCAGTTGGAACGTCAACGTCATTACGAGTATAATGGCCCGAGCTCCATTATTTCACGGAATCAAATCCCATGCTCTGGTGTACACAATGGTATTTTTTTCCGTTGGTGTAGCTTCACTAGTAAATAGGTCATTTTTGTTGTTATTTTGTACAAATGTAATTTTACATTACCGTACCTACGAAGTACCTACGCGTGAGCGATAAGGAATACGGCTTGTCTGGCCGATTCCTACCAATTCTGACCGGATGTCCTCGTTCCAGGGTCCAAGTATACTAATTACGAGACTTAGAGCCTAATCACGCAACTGCCGTCTACTTACGAGATCTCGCTGGGATTTTACGACTATCTACGAGACCACTACTACCATCGAAGGAGTTCCTCTGGCTGCTGCTAGGTTTGCAGTGGAATTAGCGTTGTGACAGGTATTACAAAGCAGTGCTATGATTAGATTAGACTAGACTAGACTAGATTAGATTAGATTAGATTTATTTATTTATTTCACTTTCACATCTTCAAAATTCAATTTTACATGTCATTCTTATATGGTAAAAGGGATCGTCATAAAGTAAAATAATGTACAAAATATGAATTACAATGTCAACAATTCAAATAATGTCATAGTATATAACATACTGTCTATGTCAGTATATAATATTAAAATAAAAATTTAAAAATACACTTGGTATTAAATTATCACAAATTAAATTAAACGTCCCACCAATTTCATGTTTGAGATAATTCATTTATATTTCCAACAAAAGGTTTTTCAGTCAGTATGTTATTTGCCTTTTAGATTTATTCAGTTTTAGGGATATTTAGTGTGCAGTGATCACCATTTGTGAATAGAACTAATTTATCGAAAGTTCACGTAACTTAGTGCAATTGCAATGTCCTTTGTCTCTCGTCGCGTATACCACAGAGCCTGTAAACAAAAATCTTCAACCGGTGTATGTAGGATACACCGTAATGACCTACGGCGTCGAAACGTGGATACTGACAGTGGGGCTGGACCGAAATCTCAAAGTCGCTCAGCGGGCTATGGAAAGAGCTATGCTCGGAGTTTCTCTAAGTAACAGGATCCGACGTGAGGTGAGGTGATCCGCCAGAGAATTAAAGTCTTGAAGCGTTGAAGTCGCAATGGGCTGGTCACATCTGTCGGAGAAATGACTACCGTTGGGTTGAACGAGTTCAGGAGTGGAGACCGCGACTGGGCAGGTGCAGTGTGGGACGCGCCTTGGCTAGATGGAGCGACGATCTGTGTAAGGCGGCTGACATTGACTGGATGAGGAGAACCGAGGATCGGGTCCACTGACGCGCCTTGGAAGTTGTCCACCAGTAGACTCTTACAGGCTGATGGTGATGATTGCACTTTTGCAGCTGTAAGACTTTCCTACGGGAATCCACGTGGGCAGATTAAAGGTTATGGTGATATCCTTTGCTCTGAGCGACCCTCCCTCGGTGCTCTAGTGGCACAGCCCACAGCTTTACTCCATTAAAGCGTGCTCTCCATGTTTGTATTCGTCCTATACACTTGACACATGCCATTTTAGGAATAAGGAGTAAGTTTGAAGTGTTGTTACGATAAATGACATTAATTAATGTAGTAACATAATTAGTAAATAAGTGATTAGGTAATCACTATATAAGTAGTAAAGTATCCTCGTTCACAGAAAAGATTTGTATTGTCATATTGTTCATCAACACCAAGATACTGAGACATACAGTAGCAAAATGAAATACTTATTCTTCCCACACGGTTATTAATTTCCCATTTCGTATTCAGTTACGAAATTTGGTTACCAAAAGGGAAGAAATTGTTTCTGGCAGTGTCAAGTCAAGAAAAACACATGAAATAACGGTAACAAGTAACCGATACTACTAGACTTTAAACAATCAATTTCAAACAATTCCGGATACATTCCCGCCTCCTCACCATTCTCCCCCCGCAACTCCTCTAAGCGAGGATCAACGGAGGCAAAGACACCTACCAGTGAAGGTAGGGCAAGTCCCAGGTCATGAATTTACGCTACCTTGGGCCCCAGACAAAGTTAATTAAAGAAGTAAAGAGTTAAAGTAGGAAGAGAGTTCCCACTTCCCCTCTAGCAAATGGGAGTGTAGCAATGAAACGATGACCAAAGTGGTCACGTCGGGGGGGTTGGGGGTATTGGTGTGGCCAAGATAAGCCTGGCCACCTAGTTGAACACCACGGACGTATTTAGCGCCTTTGTGACGCAGTGAGCTGTGACGGAGTAGCAGAAGGCTACTTCGTATAGTAGTGCCAGTAGTAGGCATGGCAAAAACGCTTGAACGCTCGGAAATTGTGACGGTTCGCCGGTCCGGAGACAGACGGAGGATTTGGCCTACACTCCCCGCGCTGGCCAGACGGGTTGGGGACGTCTAATCGACGTTTTATAATGTATTCCCTTGGTCGCCTTGTACGACATCCACGGGAAGAGTTGGAGTGGTCCTATTCTACTCTACCGGAAACCCGCGGCAATCATTTATCTACCTACAAATATTGGAAAAACTGTTGAAAGATGAGCTCGTAATGGATCAAGACGTATTCTTGTTGCCCTTTTACTTTACAAACACACAACAGAAATCCAAAGGGTTTACCTTTCTTCAAAGCCGTGTAACCTTTCTTTTGATTGATGAAGATTGGAAATGTGGGCGTTTCATGTTCTTTTAAGGAAGCGGGTACGTATAGTCAATGAAATATAGTCATATGAAGACAAATGCATTTTGCGTCTCAAAAACAAAATAAATAATAGATGATGTTAGGAACATGATGAGTGGACCGCAAAGTTTACATGGTAACACAAACCTGTTTTTGCTGCCGGTGACCCTTTCATGTTTATGTTACCGAGACGCAAATAGTGGTGGTTTTCGCATGACTATTGTATCGGACAGCCAAATCATATCATATTTTTAATATTGTGTAATATACTAACATTAGTGAATAAGATATTTGTTACTAACACATATGGATTATGTCTGAAATAAAATTTATTCTATTCCATTCCATTCCATTACACATATGTAATGTGTGATGGAAATGTTTATCTTAAGGAGTCCTACATAAAAGCTACTCGAAATACTAATCGTGCGCAGACGAAGTCGCGGGCACCAGCTAGTTTAAAATAATAAGAATGACTACGTATTTTTTTTTAATTTTCATGCGTTTGCAATAAATAAGTTGATAACAAATGCCATTCGATCCATGCATCGCAGGCGCAGGGCAGCCGGTAGCTTAAGTGAATGTTTGATAAGGCGCGTGCGCGCGCGCAGCTCGTTACGCTACCCTTGACCGCCGCGAACACCTGCTTGCTACCTTTTAATTGCCAATACACGCAGTCCTACACAGAAGCCTATTCTGCAGGATACTACACATATAGAATAAAATCCCTAAAACGACACGAGATGTAGATGAGATTAATTTATTTAAAAAAATACTCCACGATCTGTTGATAGAAAAATGTTATTATAGTTTGGTAGAATTTCTTGGTGACGATTCAATTTTAGGTTTCAGTTTGTACGAGTATCTAATTAACTTTTAAATGTTTTTATTTTTTATTTTTAACTTTGTTTTAAATGCATGCTTCACTGCGACACAATGTTGTGTGCCCACGTGGCGGGACATAGCTGAGCTCTAGCTATGACATCCTTTCTATACCTATGATCCACATCATAATCATCATCAGGTTATTTTGTCTCCACTGCAGGAGCACAACCCTCTCTCATCTGCCAGCGCGGGGAGTGTAGGCCAAATCCTCCGTCTGTCTCCGGCAGATGAGAGAGGGTTGTGCTCCTGCAGTGGAGACAAAAATAACCTGATGATGAATTATTAATTGCTCCAAAGGATTTCGGTTTTTGTTAAGAACCTGGTGCCACATTATTTGCAACCAATTACCATAAACGATACGCTGAATGCAAAGATCATATTAAGGAGAAAAATAGTTACTCGAACTATGGCTGATAACCTCGGTTGTAACTGTATTTTCTGCATTATGGGCATGTTAGAACCACTGAGGTTAGCTGCCATAGTAACCATTGTTCTGCTTAATAAGACCTTTTCAACTGCATATCATGAGACCAAAACGACCATCAACCTTTTATAATTTTTACGGAGCTCTTTTTGCGACCGAATGTTAAAGAGAGAGGTGTTTTGCATTCCATCGTAACCCAGTACCCGAGTGTTAATGACACTGACCGTGAAGATAGATATTGAACCTGCATTTAAAAGAAATACAGTTTAAATATTGATAAACGCAATCAGACTTATACTTCAGATAAATCGCTGACGATGCAGAATAATGTATATATAGTCTGATTGATTTGTGTGCGAATTGGTGACAAACGAAACGGCGAAAGACTTGACGAAATATTTCTCCTTTGCTTGTGTGTAACTTCAATATACAAAACCACTACATTCTTAGACCTCTTCTTATAATAAAAATACCTTCATAAAAATCCCTTATATTCTGCTATAGATTTCCCAATGTTACAATCGTCATCGAACATCATCATTGGGCTCGACTCTGAAGGCACAATATTAAAATTTGACAGCACTAAAACTGTTGCTATCCTTGTCACATAGTATTATGAAGAAAAAGACGAAACCAATTTTAGAGCTGTCAAATTTAAAAATGTGTGCCTTCAGAATCAGGCCCATTATCCCACTAATATTATAAAAAGTTTGGATGTTTATTACTCAATCACGCTTAAACCACTGGACGGATCGGGATGAAACTTGACACACATATAGGTTAGGTCCTGGAATACGACATATGATAGTTTATTATCCCAAAAAAAATATCTCCGACACGGACGAAGTCGCGGGCAAAAGCTAGTAATATTTAAGCAGCGTGTTCCAAAAACTTATCCACTACACGTTTTCGAAAACAATACCTCATTTGTTATAACCTAATTTCCAGAATGTGAACTTGAACTTGTATTTCAGGCTCGCCACTTAAAAAAACATGTGCTGCAGTTGCCCCCAATTCTACTCGACACCATTCTTAAATCTTATTCAATTTTGTATGATAGTCTAGTATGGGTTTGTTTGCTTTTTCCGTTCTTGTTTTACTTAGAACCATTATTGTAACAACCTTCTGCACTTACTGATCATGCTGTGTATACATTGTTCGGGTTACCTTCCACAATCAGAACGTTGTTAATTTATATATAACAAGACTTAAAACTGTTTTGTATAAGTACCTTTCTAGTAAATATATTTTTTTAAAACACTACATCGACCAAAAGAACTGTCTACAAATTAAGTCATCTAGTTAATTAAAGGCAATTAAAACTTCTACGATATAATGTTCATTGATCTTTTAATATTTACTATCTGGAAAGTAATAAACATTATCAGAATTATCGATATGGTATTTGGCGATAAACGTTCTAACGAATATCGACAGACATAAAACCATTCATTTGAAAATCATATTCATCAGTCAGTCTACTTTCACTGCTGGACATAAGCTTGAAGTTATCATCAATTACTATTAATCCGTGTAATATAATTGCCGTGTGGTTTCCGGTAGAGTAGAATAGGACCACTCCAACTCTTCCCGCGGATGTCGTACGAGGCGACTGAGGGAATACATTATAAAACATCAATCAGGCCTCCCCAACCCGTCTGGCCAGCGCGGGGAGTGTAGGCCAAATCCTCCGTCTGTCTCCGGCAGATGAGAGAGGGTTGTGCTCCTGCAGTGGAGACAAAAATAACCTGATGATGACTTATCCTGTCATGTGATCCGTGGTAACCTAGTTGATTGTGCGCTCGACTCAGGTCGTGGATTCCAACTCCGCTGAGTTTTTCGAAACTTAAGTACTTAGTCCATTTGCCAAAGAAGAAATTCTAAGTCGTATGTGAAGTCTAGCAAATCTTCTGGGGCACCGATTAGTGGACAGGGATTTAGCACAAAATCCTCGCCAAAGAGTCGCCAGGTCTCCCTGGCCCCCCAAGAAGATAATTTAATCATGCCATCTTAATCTAATTGCAAATCATAATTATTATGCGATCTATATCGATAGCCTTTAAGCCTAAAATAACCTTAAGAAAGCTTGTAGCTCCTACGGCATTACCGGAAGTGTTTATTTTTCAATTATGGCAGCTAGCCTTAAGGCTTAGTAAATTGTATTAGATGTTTCTACCCGGAGGCTGCGTTTCATAAATTTTTCTTCGATAAAGTTTTTATTCCATGCATGCCATTAACAAACTTCATCATCAGGTTATTTTTGTCTCCACTGCAGGAGCATAATCCTCTCTCATCTGCCGGAGACAGACGGAGGATTTGGCGTACACTCCCCGCGCTGGCCAGACGGGTTGGGGAGGCCTGATTGTTGTTTTATAATGTATTCCCTCAGTCGCCTTGTACGACATCCACGGGAAGAGTTGGAGTGGTCCTATTCTATTCTACCGGAAACCACACGGCAACAAACAAACATAGGAAACTTATTTGTTCAAAAAGTTTCATCATCAGCCGAAATACGTCCACTGCTGAACATAAGCCTCCCCAATAGAATGACACTTTTTGTAAGATGTCCATTTGATGATTTGCAAAATCGCCACACTTATCTTGTCTTCTTAGGGGGCCAGGAAGACCTGGCGACACTTCGACCCTTCAGGATCTTTTGTGCCAAACCCCTGACCACCAACGGTGCCCCGAGCCGATTTGGTGGACTTCACATACGCCTCAGAATTTCTTCTTCGGCATATGCAGGTTTCCTTACGATGTTTTCCTTCACCGAAAAGCCTGTGGTATTATAAATAAACCGTACTTAAGTTTCGTAAAACTCATTGGTACGGGCGGGGTTTGAACCCATCGCCACACTTTGCAGGTGGACTGGTGATCGCAGTAATGATTTTAATTTACACAGGAGAACGGACCTGCCTGTCCCTGGTGCAAACCCTTAGTCGCCTTGACGACACCCACGGGAATTGGGGGTGGTCCTATTAAAAACCGTGACCAAAGACAAAAATGTTTACCACTGATATATTTAGTAAACTTACCCGGCTTGGGAGCTGGTACCTCAGCCATGTCACTGACAACCATTCTCACACACTACAGTCCACTCCTAGCACAGCACAGGTACGCACTTAATTTTTTTAAATAAATGTCATTAGATATTTTCGTTACATATAATTAAAGGCGATTTCCGCATGAGAGTTTAGTTCCGGTCTAACTGTAACGCAGATGTGATAGGTGATGTCGGCCGGTGGTTGCCACAAGGCTGCGGTCTGGCCGCGTGCGCGTGCGCCGGCGGCGGTCGGCGCGAGCAGGAAGTAAGCGGCGCGTGCGACGACCGCAAATGCGCCCGCCAACTGATATCATTCGCTTTATATACTGAGTACTTGAACCACAATGATACGAATACCTTTATCGGGACTTTATTAGTTCTCTTTGCCAATAGAACCAATAACATTCCGATAAGTAACGTCCTTTATTTGGAACTCATTTAGGTTTAAAATTTTCCTAAAATGATAAATAAAAATCCGTGGTAGCCAACGAACTCTATGTACTACTAGATGGAGCGTTCCAAACAATCGCTCTGTTCCACGCAACTACTTGCGTGGAACAGAGCGATTGTCAGCCTTTAGACGTCCACTGCTGGACATAGGCCTTCCCCAATAAACGCCACCACACCCGGTCCTCCGCCCTCCGCATCCAGCCGCTTCCGGCCACCTTCTTTAGGTCGTCTAATTTAAGTCTAATTTAATCGCAAGAAACTAAACTTAGGCAGTCCGCCGTTCAAAAGTTATAGGGGCAACGATCTCTATGTACTACTAGATGGAGCGTTCCAAACAGTCGCTCTGTTCCACGCAAGTAGCCACAACTCTTTCACATTCACAATGAAACTTGTGCAGTTACTACGCAGAACATTTAATTATTACTAAATATTGACGCTACGGTTAAATAATGTCAATATTTAGTAAATAATTAAATGTTCTGAGTAGTAACTGCACAAGTTTCAAAGTGAATGTGAAAGAGTTGTGGCTACTTGCGTGGAACAGAGCGATTGTTTGGAACGCTTCATCTAGTAGTACATAGAGATCGTTGGTGGTAGCCTAGTTGCTTGTGTACTCGTCTCACGTTCGTGAGGTCATTGGTTAAAACCCGTATGCATATAGTTTTGTTGCTCACTAGTCAAAGAAATACAATGGAGAAATTCTTCTTCTTCTCTGTCGTTCCCTCACTGTTGAGGATCGCGACCGTATAAAATGCGATTCCACGCATAGCGGTCGTTGGCCAGCCGCACCGCTTCATATAGGGATCCGCCAGCCACCCTCCTCACCGGGTCTGACCACCTCGTCGGAGCTCGTCCTCTGGCACGCCTGTCCAAATAGCGGCCTTATCGCTGTTAGCGATTTATTCCAGGCAACCTAATTAGGAAGAATAAAAGGAGGTGCATGAAAAGGTTGATGAATGTGAGTGAGACTACTGAGGTGTGTGAGGATCGCGGAAAGTGGCGATGCATCGTCTCTGCCTACCCGTCTGAGACCAAGGCGTGATGATTATGTATGTATGTAACCTAATAACTAAAGCATAACCTTATAACCAATTAGTTTTTCTAAACTCAAGTACGATTTATTTATAACTAGCTGTTGCCCGCGACTTCGTCCGCGTGGACAACTTAACATCACAAATTATTATGTATTCGGTAGGAACGGGATGCTTCTTCGGGAAAAAAACTACCCTATGTCCTATTACAGGACCTAACCTATATGTGTGCCAAGTTTCATCATGATCCGTCCAGTAGTTGAAACGTGATTGAGTAACAAACATCCAATTATCCAATCTTTCGCATTTATAATATTAGTTTGATACCACAGGCTTTTTGGTGAAGTAAAATATAGTAAAGAAACCTGCATATGTGAAAGAAGGAATTCTAAGTCGTATATGAAGTCTGTCAAATCGGCTTGGGGCTCCGTTGATGGGCAGAGGTTTGGTAGATCCCGAAGGGTCGAATTGTCGCCAGGTCTTCCTGCCCTTTGAACAAACTTTTGAAATAACTATATTAAAATTACTAGATTAACCACATTGCCGTGTGCGTTCCGGTAGATTGCCGTGTGGTTTCCGGTAGAGTAGAATAGGAGCACTCCAACTCTTCCCGTGGATGTCGTACAAGGCGACAAGGGAATACATTATAAAACATCAATCAGGCCTCCCCAACCCGTCTGGCCAGCGCGGGGAGAGTAGGCCAAATCCTCCGTCTATCTCCGGCAGATTAGAGAGGGTTGTGCTCCTGCAGTGGAGACAGAAATAACCTGATGATGTATAATCTGCAATGTTAGAGTCATCGTCAGTCGTTCAAGCATTTACCATTTAAGTATGTCAGAAAAGATAGAAGAGGCACTATCAGCTTAACAATTTATGGAAATGAAGTAAACGTTACTCCCTATCTCAGAACCCATACTTTTTTATCTGTTACCTGATACAAATGTTCCCACACTGAAGTCTCAAACGGAATACCTTCAGAACATTGAAACAAAGCCAAAGTCAAAATCATTTATTGCATATGAGTACACTTGATACATTTATACAAGTCATTTTTTTATCGACTACCGCTTCCTAGGTGTTAGCGCTGTGAAGAAGAAACGGCGCAACAAACTTCACGCAACACATCTTTTAAAAATCAAGTTTGCATACAATTAATAAAGATTTTGCGAAGCTGGATAGGCTTAATATTAATAATAGGCTTTCTTACAAAGTTGATTTTTAATGTGAAAGTTAAACTTTCTGTCCGTCATATTTAAGATTTCCTCTGGTAGTTTGTTGTAGAAGCGTATACATTGCCCCGTGAACGATTTGCTGACCTTACTTAGTCTTAACCCTGGTAAAACAAGTTTATTTTTATTTCTTGTATTATAACTATTATTGTCACAGTGCCTCAAAAAGAGAATCAATAATCTAATGTCAGCATCAGCCGAAATACGTCCACTGCTGAACATATGCTTGTCCAATAGAATGCCACTTTTGGTGGGCTTTGGAGGATTTGCTATAATCACCACGCATGGCAGGCGAGTAGTGATAATCTTAATATACACAGGAGAACGCTGCTACCCTTCCCTTGCAATCCCTTGAAGACACCCGCGGGAATATCATCCCTTAAACGTCCACTGCTGAACATCATCATCAGGTTATTTTTGTCTCCACTGCAGGAGCACAACCCTCTCTCATCTGCCGGAGACAGACGGAGGATTTGGTCTACACTCCCCGCGCTGGCCAGACGGGTTGGGGAGGCCTGATTGATGTTTTATAATGTATTCCCTTAGTCGCCTTGTACGACATCCACGGGAAGAGTTGGAGTGGTCCTATTCTACTCAAATTCTAATTCACTCACTGCTTTCCTAGCCCGCGTTGCGCCCGCGCACACTTTTAGGTACAGACTATGGAGCAGGGAGTTGCAGCGAATCTGATAAGTCCTTCCTATCCATCTTATATCCTATCCTCTCTTTTTTTTATTGTTGATGGGTTTGCCCTTGACCTCAATCTCACTTGATGCTAAGTGACGCTGAGGTCTAAGGTGGAGCGCGCTTACCCAGAAGATGCCTATTCATTCTTCCTTTAAAAAGATCCAAATTGTACTTGTCCGGAAATACCGAAACTGGCAGAGAGTCCATTCCTTAGCAGTTCGCATTATGAACGAGAAAGCAGGGAGTTGATTATTTTATTTAAATATTTTTATTTTATTTTATTTATTAGGTTACCAATAGAATGTACATCAATTGTTGCTTAGGGGAATCTTCCAATTGTACATTGGCCAGATGCCACCCCAATTATAGGCAACGACAGCATGCCTAGTTTGGGTTAGGTTAATTATAATTATACATACTAGTCCATTGTTATCGAAGGGATCCGCGTCAACAAGTACTTCTATTTTCTTTTTATTTTTAAATTTAACCACAAACTCATAAAAAACAAGCATGACATCTTCCGGCGCCTGCCCTTTTTGGTGATAAACGGAAGCGGATTTATGACGTAAGCGCTTTTATGACGCCGATGTGACATTTTTTAAGATTATCGTCGTCGACCTTTTTAAGGTTCCCCTTTGACCGGAGACGTCAACCCACTGGGATTTCAATAGGATCGTTAAATGTAAGAAACTGAATTTATCACCACTTGTATCAAACCTAAAGCAGAGAATACTAAATATTACTACGTCAAAGCGACACTCACCTCCTCGGCAGTTTAACGTTGCCCGCAAAATAAATACATAAATATCTCAGACATTCACACCATTTATCCAGTCCCCAAACTAGGCAGAGCCTGTGCTATGGTTACTAGATAACGGATAGACATACTTAAATAAATATATAAACATCCAAGACTGGGGTACAAACATTCATATTCATCTTACGAACATTTGCCCCTAGCGGGATTCGAACCTGCAACCTCTGGCGTGGCAGTCCGAGAACTACCCGTTCCGCCTCGGAGGTCGTCACCTACCTATATACCGTCAATTACCTATATAATTAGATTAACTTCTTAAGTTTATTTTACCTACCTTTCTTTCCACTTTCTTTCCATTTCTTTTAATAGAAGACTTACAAGATCACCAGCCGAAATTCGTCCACTGCTGAACATAGGCCTCCCCAATAGAATGCCACTTTTGGTGGGCTGTCCATTGGGGGATTTGCCTACTTTGATTTGCCATTCAATTTAAATTTTGAAATACAAACATTGAAAAAGAAGTATAGAAAGAGTACTCTGTACAGACAAACTTAAATACACATACATGCCTTGGCTCCAGAGGGGTAGGCAGAGACAATGTATCGCCACTTTGCGCAATCCAATGACTTTCCTTCGTCCGCTTTTCGCTCCGAGATACCCCTTGACAACAAACAACAAACAAACTTAAAAATAAGACATAATCATGAACAATTCGACTTTGTATCATCATCATCAGGTTATTTTTGTCTCCACTGCAGGAGCACAACCCTCTCTCATCTGCCGGAGACAGACGGAGGATTTGGCCTACACTCCCCGCGCTGGCCAGACGGGTTGGGGAGGCCTGATTGATGTTTTATAATGTAGTCCCTTAGTCACCTTGTACGACATCCACGGGAAGAGTTGAAATGGTCCTAGTCTACTCTACCGGAAACCACACGCTTTGTATAAAGGTGTTTAATTAACGCTTTTTTGTAGACCTGACAGCGCAACTTTGCGAAGTCGAATGGACATCGCTGATAATGATACAAAAGTTTTCGAGGAAGGTCGCTTCACACCTGGAAACGCACATTTTCCTGCTATCAAAAGATTACCGCACGCCCAGCATACAAATTCACTTGGAAAGGTAATCAACAGCCGACCGTCCTCCCGAGCATGTAATTAGCAGGTCACCAGCAGGATAAAGTGGACGCGTGACCGTTTTACTAAATCTCACCTTCCGGGTCTTCAGACAATGAGGAAGTTCTGCGATAGTGTTCTCATCCTGACCTCCATTAAACATTTTTATTAGTCTAGGTTTATAGACAGTAAAGTTGAAAAGGTATTGCCGTCCATAAGTAACAAAGTGAAAAGCTTTCTTATTGGACAATGTTTTAGAATTCACTCTCAATCATTGTAGGTCTGCTTTTACGACGTAAAGTTTATAGTTCGTTTAGTTCACGAAGGCACGCCCTACTCTTTCCGTAAATCGCTTTCATTGCTACTGTGTTAATAAATTGCCCGTGTAGTTCTTAGTTCTCCGTCTACTAAGTGATTGCACCAGAGACGGACAGCAGCGTTCTCCTGTGCATATTAAGATCATTACTGCGATCACCAATCCGCCTGCCCAGAGTGGTGATTATGGCAAATACCACAATATATAAATATAATACTGTATAATATAAATTAAATATTAGCAATTAACAGATTTCTAATATATAAACATAAAAATTATTGTATATTGTAATAAAAGTATGAAGGTAAAGAAAAAAAAATTAAATAGAAATTTAAAACAAAATAGAAATAAATTATTTATAATCTACGCCTACAATCATCCCATTAAATCCCCGAAAAAAACATCCCATACCTACGGGAAATACATATTAATTTGTAACGCGGACGAAGCGCTGGCAACAGCTAGTTATAAATAAATCGTACTTAAGTTTCTAAAAACTCATTGAACACGACCTCATGAACGTAAGGAGAGTGTACCACCAACTAGGCTACAACGGTACCCTGTTTATTGTCTGTTAATAATAATAATAATAAATCATTTATTATCAGGCAACTTGGCCCATAGATAAATACCTTAACCTAGAAATACATACATTATTAAAACCTTAATTAACATAACTCATCACACTATTTTTGAGATTTTAGTCTTTGAATCCCTAAAACGTCTAAACACTACTCCCTCGGGCCAGAAGTCGGGACTGAGGAATATACCCTGGTGTTTTGTGGGAACCCGGAGTCTACAGGCCTTAAAGTTATTAGTGCTAGTAGACTCCAGGAACGCACATTCGACCCTGATTCGTTCCTCAGTCCAACCCATAATCCTCGTCCGGATGTGTTGCGTCACATCCTCTATTGATGTTGCTGCATCCAGACGGGAGAGGTAAATAGGTGCCATCGGTGTTAAAATTGCCTATAGCGATAAGGTCGCCTAGTTTGGACATAAAATAATTAAAATAAAATAATTTGTAATTTCTTGTTTTTCCTAGGGATCATTATTATTATTCGAGTTGGGGCTATTTCAAAATCTCAGTCTAGACCTTGTATCACTGCGACCATTTCTGGTCTATTGTGATCGCCACCATGCTATAGTTCCGTGTTAAGCCTTGCAGCAGTTAGAAACTGCACTATGCTTTTAGCACTGAGTTGTTTTACTTCGTCAGGGTGAAGCAAGTAGTTACCTGGGTATGTATTTCTTTTACGCATCAGTGGTCCACACTCGCACAGGAGGTGCATGGGGGTTTCCTCTGCTTCCTCACAGAGCCTACACGCTCCTGTGGTTCGGAGCTTGAGGTTGAACATGTGTTTTCCTAGGGATAATCTCATATGTAAATAACCAAGAGGGGTACTCGAGCACTGATTGTTATCATAATGAAAATGACCATCCTTTTATATCGCATACTCGACTTTGTTATTGACGTTACTTGACAAAGTGTTGAATCAAGCAGGCACGGGACATGATTTCAACAGTTTTCCCTCCGCTAAGTATTCTGTCCCAGTTTTCCTCAAGTGTTCGATAAAATGGATGCTCAAGGAAAACCGAATCTCGGACGTCAATGTCGATGATGAGTCTCGACCATTGTATTTGCGTCACTTAGCTAGGTATTGTATTTGTTTTAATTATGCCGTTATAATGTTTACTTGCTTTATCATAAAAAAAATTACCTGATATTTTAATCACCAACTCGGAAATAAAATATATCTCTGATTTTGAGAATATAACTATTCGTCTATATAGAAAGTAAAGACTTTCTATATAGACGAATTCTGAGATTCTGAGAATACAATAGACTTGTGTATAATTTCAAATGAGCAACTAATAATCATATTCTAACAGTATTACAAATTGACTGCCACGCCGGAGGTTGCGGGTTCGAACCCCGCTAGGGGCAAATGTTCGTATGATGAATATGAATGTTTGTACCCAAGTCTTGGATGTTTATATATTTATTTAAGTATGTGTATCCGTTATCTAGTAACGATACCACAGGGTCTGCCTAGTTTGGGATTGGATAATTGGTGTGAATGTCTGTGATATTTATTTATTTATTTAACTAATATTATAAACTAATATAAAAACGCGTCACAGTAAAAACACGATTCTTAAATTGTTTGTTATAAATAAGCATGAAATATTTTATACATACTGACACTAGTTCTAAATTAGGATTTTCTCCTGTGCTATGGAAATTAAACAAGAATAGGACAATTCCGTGTGGTTTCCGGTAGAGTAGAATAGGACCACTCCAACTCTCCCCGTGGATGTCGTACAAGGCGACTAGGGGATACATTATAAAACATCAATCAGGCCTCCCCAACCCGTCTGGCCAGCGCGGGGAGTGTAGGCCAAATGCTCCGTCTGTCTCCGGCAGATGAGAGAGGGTTGTGCTCCTGCAGTGGAGACAAAAATAACCTGATGATGATGAGGACAATTCAGTTCCAAATTAGGTTAGCAATAATGGTACTAATAAACAGATAAAAATAATATAAACAAATCATAAATGTAACACCCAGACCGGGACAAACTGGTACAACATGTACAAAGACAACAATAATAAATAACAATAGAGATAGGTTTTTAATTTATAAGTATTTTTGACATTACATTTAATTTAATTAATAACCCTGTCATTGGGCTCGATTCTGAAGACACAATGTTAAAATTTGACAGCACTAAAACTGTTGCTATCCTTGTCACACAGTATTATGAAGATAAAGACGAAACCAATTTTAGCGCTGTCAAATTTTAAATGTCTGCCTTCAGAATCGGGCCTAATATTGTAAATTTATTTTTGTTTGTTTGTAATTAACTCCTATGTTTATAGTTTAATCATAGGTTTAATTTTATGAATATTATTACTAAAAAAATCTATTGTTACTTACAGGGTTCATGTTAGCGCCTATGATTATATGTAAGACCCTATTAACTACATGAAACAATAAATGATATGAATATAAAAGTTCCCTGTCTCCAGTGATAATCGAATCCACGACCTCTGGCTCTCGAATCCACTGACCAAGCCACTAGGTGGTTTTATATTACACTAGCTGGTGCCCGCGACTTCGTTTGCGCAGGATTAGTATTTCGAGTAGCTTATATTAGCGCGGCGTAGAAAAGAACTAACATTGGGCCCGATTCTGAAGACACACATTTAAAATTTGACAGCGCTAAAATTGGTTTCGTCTTAATCTTCATAATACTGTGTGACAAGGATAGCAACAGTTTTAGGGCTGTCAAATTTTAACATTGTGCCTTCAGAATCGAGCCCATTATGACATTAAAACTATAATTTTATGGCGCACGCCAGAATAGCTCGCAGATGGTAGATTTTTTCCTACTTACTTGATATTTTGGACAATTCACACAATGTCTTTATAAATTGTAGCCTATGTGTTATTCTGATATATAAGCTATATTATTGTAAAGTTTCATTAAAATCCATTCAGTAGTTTTTACGTGAATATTATATGTAGTCATTTTCTAATCTAGGATCTGATGTAAACTACTTTAAACTCCTTTTCGATGGCAGCTTCAAATTATATCACTAACAGAGTTTTAGCAAGCTGTCATTACCACTGCAAATGTCACCGAGAACAATAAACTAACCCATAAATATAAAAAAAATTGGTCTGTAGTGGAGCCTAAGAGCCGAGATTCGAGACTAAATGGGGGTTTAAGAAGCTGGAGCCCGACCCGCCGATAAATTTTATAAAGCGCCTAAGACTCGCGTTCGTGGTTGTTATGCATCAAATCATTTTATGCCTTCCACTAGCACTTTATATGGCTCTAGATTTATAAATCATGTATCAAAAACAGCTATGTAGAAACGCCTATTATAAAATAGACGATTATTTGTATGGTGAAGATGCCTGGTACTAATGTTGCTTCAGCTTCGCACAATCTTTTTAATATTGTAAGTTTACAAACTTGATTTTAAATGATCTATTGTTAGAAGTTTATTGCGCTGTTTCTTCTTCACGGCGCTTATACGTAGGAAATAGTTTATATACTTTTCAATGTTTATAAATGCCTAAGTTTACTCATCTGCGATGAAGAATTATGACTCACTAGCTGTTGCCCGCGACTTCGACCGCGTGGACAACTTAACATTACAAATTATTATGTATTTTTCGTAGGAATGGGATTTTTTTTTTCGGGATGAAAAACTATCCTATATCCTATTCAAGGACCTAACCTATACGTGGGTCAAGTTTCATCACGGTGGTTGAAGCGTGATTGAGTAACAAACATCCAAATATCCAAACTTCCTGATCTAATAAATAAAATCGTAAACTTCGCGTCTATGTACATTGAATAAATTTGCAACAAAAATTGAGGTGTCTAAGGATAAGCAACAGAATACATTTCGATCATTTTTGGAATTTTTGTCTGTTTGTCTGTTTGTTTGTTTATCTATTTGACTGTTTGTCTGTTTATCTGTTGTTTTTGCGCATATCACTTAAAAACTGCTGATCTATAATACACTTTCCATAGAAACACAGTGCTTAATTCGGTGTAACATATAGGCTTTATTTGATTGCAATCGGTGCAGTTAATCAAAAGTTATGCGAATTTATAGTTTCCGAAAACTCGCATACACTGCGATGAGTGTAGGGTGTAAATGCTCTACTGAATTCTTGAGCGGCAGCGGGAGCGGGTATGGTACCAATGTAATGTAAGTTTTTGAAAACTATAAATTCGCGTAACTTTTGATTGAGTTAGCCAATTGGGAGTGGGACCTGGAACTGGTACTGAATCTGGACCTGGACCTGTAGTGGGAGTGGGACCTGGATTCGGGCTGGGGCTGGGGCAGAGGCTGGGGCTGGGGCCAGGGCCGGGGCCGGGGCCGGGGCCGGAGCCTGGACCGGGGCCGGGATCGGGGCCGGGGCCGGGGCTGGGGCTGGGACTGGGATTCTGTTTCAAATTCGGGTTCGAATTCGGATTGGCAGACTGAGTGGGAATTGAAGTGGGATAGGGAGCGGAAGTGGGAACGGGAGCGGATTCTATAGTCCACGCGAGCGGAGCCGCGAGAACAGCTAGTTTATAATATTATAGTAGGAAGAATGGGATTGAGTTCGTCCTTGTTTAATAGGAATTTGCTGCAATCCCAAGGTTCAAAATCATATCTTGTACGAAACTGTTAAAATGCGATAGGCAATGCTTACTGTAATATCCCATAGCTGTAAATAGGTAAATCAAGATTTACTCAACTATTTCAACTTAAGAAGGAAATCAACTTCACTGCGCTGCTATTTGATGATTTTTTTAAAGGGTATTATTTATCTCATTAAAATTATATTAGCAGGAACCATAAAGTTACCCATACTATGATCTTAATTGAATATTGACACGGTATATCATAGGTTTATATCAACAGGATAATGTTAGCCTATCGTCAAGATACAATCATTGCAGGTGTTTTCATAAGGTAAAAATACGATACGAGGCACTGAAAAGATTATTTTGAAAAGCAAAGTTTTTCAAAAGAAAAGTTCATAAGAAATATTTAGCGAGAGTGTCATTACTCGTATCATGACAATTGTCGATACATGTCATGCGTAAAAACCCGTTCAGTAGGTCCTTAAGGTCGAAACGCAACCGACGCGTACTAAACGAGCCGTGACGATGTCGCTCCTTGTAATAAATGGCAATGTACAGCATTTGATAAGTTACGTCATATCTTCTCGTCGCATATACCACAGTGCCTGAAGACAAAATTCTTCAACCAGTTCATCCTACCTGTAATGACCAATGGCGTGGAAACGTGGACGCTGATACTAGGACTAATTCAAAGGTTAAGCTTGGAGTTTGTCCAGAATCCGAAATGAGTTGATCCGCCAGAGAATTAAGTCTTCGACATTCAAAAAGTTACATCATTTTGGAACGGTAACCGATTACCATTGGGGTAAACGAGTTCTGGAGTAGAAACCGCGATTGAGCAGGCATAGTGTGGGACGCCCATTGGCTAGATGAAGCGACGACCAGCGTAAGGCGCCTGGCAGGGATTGAATTAGAGTATCCGGGGATCTAGTTCAGTGAAGCGACTTGGGAGAGGCCTATATTCAGCAGTGGACTTTTGCAGGCTGATGATGATGTATGATGAAAGGGATAAGAGGGGAAGGAGAGTAATTTATGTTCCCACTAAGCTCTTATAGACTTTAGGTAGCTTTAAATTAAACAAGGCGGTAATGATAGTGGTCGAAAACTTAAGGTAAAAAAAAACATCGAACTGAAAATAAACGTAGATTTCTAAAAGAATGAGCAAAGGAATAAATTCTGTAAATTACAGAGAATTGATAGAAGCACACAAAAAAATCTGCGGTATAAAAGTTTGCTGGAATAAAATTCCGAGCCATAAAATCAGAACATAACATTATGCGGATTGAGCGCGACATGGGAACTCACTCCGCACGTTTTATATCCCAGGAATGCATGAACTGAAATTTTTGGGATTGGTTGGAAATGAAATAAGTTGAGACTAAAAGCCTAGATGGAATTTTTGGATTTACTGATAAGGAGTTAGTGGTAAACCGTGTGGTTCCTTGGAATAGGGTTATCCCGTGTTCTGTCAGTGTTCTGTCGTGTACATTAAGATCATTACTGCGATCACCAATCCGCCTGCCAAGCGTGGTGATCAATTAATTTATACAATTACGAAATTATTGTACATTACAGATATGGTATACTTACATCAAAAATATTATCACACAGAAATTCGTTCATGGAATAGTAAGATTTTTCTATTAATACTTTTTTATATACATCCGGCGCTCCAAATGCCAACCTCACCTTGGTTGAGCAACGAGGCTCTGGCTACCGACAATGGCGGTATAACCATGAAAACATGCACTAGGCCATAAATACCACAGACCGGTGGCGGGCAGCAGCGTCACAGGTGCGAGGCCTAGTACTGCGATGGCCAACACGTCTGCCCAGCGTGGCCATTACGGGCAAACCTCCCCAATGTACAGAAAACAAAGCCGCGGCCCCCAGTTCCTTACTATTCCTGGTCCACAAGTATCAAGTCGCTCAGCGAGCTATGGAGAGGGCTATGATCGGCGTATCTTTGAAGGATATGATTCGTAATGAGGAGATCCGATGAAGAACGAAGGTGACAGACATAGTCCAAAGGATTTGCAAGCTGAAGTGGTAGTGAATGGAAGTCGGCCATTGGGGCATTCCCGCCTCCTCACCATTCTCCCCCCGCAACTCCTCTAAGCGAGGATCAACGGAGGTAACTGCAAAGACACCTACCAGTGAAGGTAGGGCAAGTCCCAGGTCATGAATTTACGCTACCTTGGGCCCCAGACAAAGTTAATTAAAGAAGTAAAGAGTCAAAGTAGGAAGAGAGTTCCCACTTCCCCTCTAGCAAATGGGAGTGTAGCAATGAAACGATGACCAGAGTGGTCACGTCGTGGGGTGGGGGGTTTTTTATGTATGGCCAAGATAAGCCTGGCCACCTAGTTTGAACACCACGGACGTATTAGCGCCTTTGTGACGCAGTGAGCTGTGACGGAGTAGCAGAAGGCTACTTCGTATAGTAGTGCCAATAATAGGCATGGCAAAAACGCTTAAACGCTCGGAAATTGTGACGGTTCGCAACCAGATCTCCATAGTATACCGGACGGTTCACGTAATTTAGATCCGATAGCATGAGTTCACGTTCCCGATCCCACCGTGTGCACTCCCACAGAATGTGATGAGCGGTTTGATCCGACTCACCACACTCGCAGTCGGGAGATGCGACCAGCTTCATGGAGTGAAGCTTCGCCTGGAAGTTGCCGTGACCGGTGAGGAACTGCGCGACGCAGTGATCCACCTCGAACCACCGTTTCTCCAATCTCTCCTCAACGCTTGGAAAGAATTTGAAGAGGTGCCTGCCCTTTTCAGATTCCTCCCATCTGCGCTGCCAATCGGACACCAGAAGGTCGTCCACAACCGAAGCTGTCTCCCCGAACAGTCGACATGTGCGGTCCCTGTCTCCAACCCCAAAAACGGTCCAAGTGAGTTGTCGAGCTCTCAAGTGAACACTGGCGCGCCGCTGAATCTCCAAGTCTATCGGCCAAACACCGGCCATGACTGGCAAGGCGTCGGTGCTGGTCGTTCTGTATGCCTTGCACATAAAGAGCAAGGCCATACGCTGACTCTGGAGCAATCTTCGGCGCACCGCAGCCATGGTGGCTCTGTCCACCCAGGTTGGAGCCGCGTAGCACATACTGGCTACATATGTCGCCAGATATATCGTGCGGAGGACGGGGAACCGGAGTCCCCACGTGGCCTGTGAGATCCTGGAGAAGGCGTAAAAATTTCCACCGGGCGCGTTCGCCAACGGTACGAGTGTGCTCATTGAATGCAAAGTTCCTCTCCAGGACTACTCCCAAGTATGTCACGTAGGTCTTGCTAGCGACAGGCACACCCCTGAAGTGAATGCGCGGTGGTTCCTTGAGGATACCCTTCAGCAATAGCTGTTGGGTCTTGTGCGGAGCAAAGTCCAGCTTGTTCCTCAGTCCCCACTCGCTCCAGGCATGCCCCTGCATGCCGCTCCAGCTCCGGCCTCGAGTTCCCTTCAACGATCAGGAGACCATCATCTGCGTACGCCAGCAATTGACAACCTCTGGGGGTTGGGATCTCCAGGAAATCATCAAAGCACACATTCCACAGATAAGGTCCCACTGATCCCTGAGGGCATCCCCGCGTGAGCTCTTTTGGCAATTCACATTGTCCCAATCGTAGCACAATAGAGCCGTTGTTAAAGTACTGCAGCAAAATCCGATAGATGTTGCTGAAGCAACCCCTAACTTTCAGCATTGGGGCAGACGAGTTCTGGAGTAGAGACCACAATTGGCACTCGCAGGGTGGGATGCCCCGCCGCCAGCTGGACCGACGACCTAAACAAGGTGGCCGGAAGCGGTTGGATGCGGAGGGCGGAGGACCGGGTGTGGTGGCGTTCATTGGGGAAGGCCTATGTCCAGCAGTGGACGTCTAAAGGCTGACATGATGATGATGACTGCTAAGAAATGGAACTCCCTACCAGCTTGGGTATTTCCAGACAAGTACAATTCGGATCTTTTTAAAGGAACAGTGAATAAGCATCTTCTGGGTAAGCGCGCTCCACCTTAGGCCTAGTCACTACTTACCATCAGGTGAGATTGAGGTGAAGCGTAAACCCATCATCATCATCAGGTTATTACTGTCTCCACTGCAGGAGCACAACCCTCTCTCATCTGCCGGAGACCGACGGAGGATTTCGCCTACACTTCCCGCGCTGGCCAGACGGGGTGGGGAGGTCTGATTGATGTTTTATAATGTATTCCCTCAGTCGCCTTGTACGACATCCACGGGAAGAGTTGGAGTGGTCCTATTCTACTCTACCGGAAACCACACGGCAACCCATCAACAATAAAATAAATATTTAAATAACTAGTAATGTAACTTTGTTATTTGGAGCACGAGTTTCAAACTTGGCACCCTGCGACCAATATATATAGAGCCAATATTTTCTCAATCATAAAAATGTCCAGCAATATGAGTATGCAGACGGAACGTAGAATTCCATTACTGGCATGGCACGGGCATGCCGCGGCGAGTTATTTTATTATTGGAGTCTGTTAAAATGAAATACAGGTACGTTTACTGCGCCTCAATAAAGTTCATATGAAAGGTATATCACTGTAGTAAACCTTAGTCGGACGTTTTCATTGTAACGGAATTATTAGTCAACACCGAGGATCTCTATGTACTACCAGATGGAGCGTTCCAAACAATCGCTCTGTTCCACGCAAGTAGCCACAACTCTTTCACATTCACAATGAAACTTGTGCAGTTACTACTCAAAACATTTAATTATTTACTAAATATTGACATTATAGCGTCAATATTTAGTAATAATTAAATGTTCTGCGTAGTAACTGCATAAGTTTCATTGTGAATGTGAAAGAGTTGTGGCTACTTGTGTGGAATAGAGCGATTGTTTGGAACGCTCCATCTAGTAGTACATAGAGATCGTTGGTCATCACTTTCTTTATTTATTAGGTCACAGAGTTAGGTCATTAACAGAGTTTCTTTGAAGGATATGATTCGTAATGAAGAGATCCGACGAAGAACGAAGGTAACTGACATAGCCGAAAGGATTAACAGGCTGAAGCGGCAGTGGGCGGGCCACATCTGTCGCAGAACCGACGGCCGGTGGGGCAGACGAGTTCTTGAGTGGAAACCACGGATCGGCACGCGCAGGGTGGGACGCTCCGCCGCCAGATGTACCGACGACATAACAAAAACATATTTTTATACTCGCTCATTCTTTTACTGTACCTTATTTTCTCTGTCAAATACAACTCTAGACTAGCAGTGGAGATAATAAATCTCATTTATCCACCAACAGCTTTCCTACGCCTAACTATATTTCATTCCAGATTAATAGTCATATGAAAACAAACGCATTTGCGTCTCGAAAACAAAATACACAATAGATAGTGTTCCTAAGTGGACTGCAAAGTTTACATGGTAATACAAACCTGTTTTTGCTGCTGGTGACCCTTTCATGTATATGTTACCGAGACGTAAATAGCGTTGGTTTTCATAGGACTATGAATCTGGAATGAAATATAGATACCTATCTGTCATCACTAAAGCAAACAAAATCTCGGGCCGCCAGTGCTCCCCTGTCGGCGATGCTGGTGCCAAATTCGCACGCACACCGCCCGCGCCCGCGCCCGCGCCCGCCGCCGGCTGCCGGCCTGCAGACGTGTGGGGGACACTCAAACGGATGGGCGGCGCAGAGCATTGGTGCATGTCTAGAGCGGTCGACGATTCTATCAACAAGTTTGGAACAATACAACAACATCGCAGCATTGGTAGAAAAATGACATGACTGCAATAAAACTTTAGTTAAATATTGTGATCTACTATTATATTACCGGGTGCGACTGAAAATCAGCGCCTAGCACCTTACTTGGTCTAGGCATATGCTGAGTCGTTTGCCCTTTTGCTGCCACGGCACACGCATACTATTTTAACTATGTTAAAATTTTTTAAATTGTTTTCTCTTTTTCCTTTTTCTTGCTTTGTTGGTTTTTTCTTTGTGTGTGCCAATTATGGTAGTAAATAAATGTTTTTTCTTTCTTCTTTCTTTATTATTTGAAAATTGTCATCATCATCAGCCACAACACGTCCACTGTTGAACACAAGCCTCCCCAATAGATTGACACTTATGGTAGGCTGATCCAATGGACATTTACTATAATCACCACGCTTGGCAGGCGGATTGGTAATTGCATTAATTATATTATTATACACAGGAGAACGCTGCTGTCCATCTTTGGTGCAATGCCTTAATCGTCACGGAAAGATGCAGTTGAGTGGCCCTATTCAAAGCCAGAAACTGAAAAATAAAACTGAATATAAATAACTGTTTTTTATATTTAAGGACCTGCGATAAAATAAGTATTTGTTTAAATATTAAAGAGGGGAAAAACTTACAGAATGTAGAATCTCAAAAAGTTATCTAACAATTTCATAATCTTTCAATAAAATAAACGTAAATTTCACTAAAAATAAAATCTAAGTACAGATAGTTTAACCTAAATGTTGGTAAAGTTTGACAACTTGAAATAGACTAAGTTTATTTTAGAACTCCTGTTATTATAATCCAACTCGCTCGTCGCTTGTGCTTTTGCTCTAACGCCAAGATATAATACGAAACGCGGCCGGAATATCGGATGGCGGGCAGTACGGCTTTAATGACGGAACAGTGACTTACCGACGGTATCCACGGAATTCGATATCGGGTGAAAGGGTTTACGGATTCACCAGGGTTCAGTATAAATAAAGTTAAAGAAAGAATCATGGTTGCCACGTGTCCGGCTCGCCGCATCCTTGAATTCGATTTGTCTTAACTATCTCGTTCAGTTGCCACAAGTTAAAACCTTGCTTTACTCTATCCTCAAAATACTTATATTTTTTTACGAAAAGGCAGTAATCAGCAACGATCTCTATGTACTACTAGATGGAGCGTTCCAAACAATCGCTCTGTTCCACGCAAGTAGCCACAACTCTTTCACATTCACAATGAAATTTGTGCAGTTACTACGCAGAACATTTCATTATTACTAAATATTGACGCTACGGTTAAATAATGTCAATATTTAGAAAATAATTAAATGTTCTGATTGATCCCTAATTTTTTATAGTATGAAATATATGGTTTATGGTTTAAGATTATTTATTCTCATAAGAAATAACATTTCACTTATATGAGATAGTAAACTAAAATTATATTATGTTCTATTCTAATCTAATCCGAATTGAGCTTATATAAAGCAAAATACTTTTAAAACGAAGCGGGTAGTTACAAACTATTTTTATAATATACAGAAAACAACAATAATCGATTGCCGCGAATATGTTACTCAGAGATAATGTAGCATTCTAATGGTTAAAGAATTTTTGAAATCGGTCGAGTCGTTTATGAGTTTATTTGTTACAACAAACATACAACATACTTCTTCACAGCGCTAACACCTATGCAATCATGTCACTATGAATCATGTGCAATAAATGATTTTGACTTTGACTTTACAAATCTTTCCTCTTTATAGTATTAGTGTAGAGACATTGGTAAAACCCCCAATAGACAGCCCATTATTAGTGTCATTCTATTGGGGTTTTGCCGTGTGGTTTCCGGTAGAGTAGAATAGGACCACTCCAACTCTTCCCGTGGATGTCGTACAAGGCGACTAGGGGAATACATTATAAAACATCAATTAGGGCTCCCCAACCCGTCTGGCCAGCGCGGGGAGTGTAGGCCAAATCCTCCGTCTGCCTCCGGTAGTAGAGAGAGGATTGTGCTCCTGCAGTGGAGACAAAAATAACCCGATGATGATGATTGGGGAGGCTTGTGTTCAGCAGTGGACGTATTTCGCTGGTGATGATATTAAATATTATAAGGGAATGGACCAGTTCAACACAGCTTTCTATCTCAGATCGTACACAGCTAATGTGCTTCAATTTATTCCTTGTGTCTTTTGTTGATCTAATTTAATACACTTTTAACATTCATGAGGACCCCATTCATTGTCTGCCCGTCAGACAGTGTACCGAGTAAATACTTAAACTATCCTGCTATCCCATTCCAAGCAAATACACTAAAGTAAATGGACATGAATTTACAATTCAATTCAATTCAATGAACCTTTATTGCATGATAATCAAAAACTCGGTACACATAAAAAATCTAATCCGTTAAAGGAGATTTCTTCATACTTAATTTCGTTTCTTCTACGAAATGTGACTTATAATTACAATATCATGAAACTGGATTCTACGAGTATAACTCCAAGAATTGAAACCTGTTGGTTTCCGGCTTAGAATAGGGCCGCCCCAAATATTCCCGTGGGGCTTCGTTCCCAAGGGACAGCACCAGGATCAGGCACATTCACCTGTGTATATTAATATCATACTGTGATCACCAATCCGCCTGCCAAGCGCGGTGATTATGACAAAGGCCCCAATGGACAGCAAACCAAAAGTGGCATTCAATTACAATAATCTTTAAAGTTGTAAACTTTACTTAAAAATCGATTACATTACAAATGTTTGTGTGTGAGACTGCTCCCCTCACTCAAACTGAGAATTCAGTTTTGTGGGAGTTTTCTGTAAATCTAATAATGTTTTTAATAAAAGATTTTTCTTGTCATTATTATTTATTATTCAATTCAATTCAATTACTCGTCATTGCACGTAAAAAGATACAATAATAAAGCAACTTACATCTAGGCGGTCTTATTGCAAAAAGCGATTTCTTCCTGACAACCTTTGGGTAGACGATAAGAATAACAGAAAAGTAGGTTGGGCAGTTAAATAAGGGAAGGAGTATAGTTAATACCAGTCTATTTTGAGGCTCATGCGCAATGAGCAGTGGACGTATTTCAACTAATGTTATTGCACGATTCTAACAGGGCTGGTACAATATGCTTATCTTTATTAACTTAAAAGTAATGTTTATTTAACGTACCATAGAATACCTATCTTGACCCGCGCCATTTTATTGCTGCGACACATAGGTACCTTGATTATTTTTAAATTGTAATTTATTAATTTCTGTTCTGTTTATTTCTCATGTATGTGTGTGTCGTAGCTATGAATAAATGACCTATTCTATTCACTGATAAACATACCTGGTAGCGGAAGCGGGAGACCTTCGCCCAGCAATAGGATCTCCTATAAAGCAGTACTATAGACATATCTTGCTGACAACGTTTACTGTGAAACAGCAAAAATGTTATGTTAAAATGTACACATAATGTTCGCGTGGTTAAACTTTCCGCCCGGAAGAACACAAATCCCGTCATAAAATAAAGAGGTGGAGTGGGAGGCGCAGTTTGCAGGCGCCCAAGTCATGTTCGAATAGTGCCGCTAGGGGCAAATGTTCGTATGATGAATATGAATGTTTGTACTCAAGTCTTGGATCTTTATATATTTATTTGTGCTGACAGAATACCAGCGCTGGAGTTCGCGGAGCGTGCTGCAGCATTATGCTGAGTCAGCGCCATTTTGTTGCTGCGACACATAGGTACCTTGATTATTTTTAAATTGTAATTTATTAATTCTGTTCTGTTTATTTCTCATGTATGTGTGTGTCGTAGCTATGAATAAATGACCTATTCTATTCTATGTGTATCCGTTATTTATTAACCATACCACAGGCTCTGCCTAGTTTGGGACTGGATAATTGGTGTGAATGTCTGACATATTTATTTTTATTTTATTTTTATGTTACCTGATTGGCAGATACGACAAATTAGAAAGAGTTCAAGTGCGTTTCAGGATGCAAAATTAATAATACAATCTTTCCGCCTTGTTGGCCTTTAGTATCTTAGTCGTTAGAGGACGTGGGTTTGATTACCATTAGAAACAGACAAATTTGTACAATTTTAATAAGTTTACAATGTTGTGGAATTTATAAACCGAGACTCAAGAAAGGATCGCGCAAAGTGGCGATCCATCGTCTCTGCCTACCCCTCTGGGACCAAGGCGTGAGCATTATGTATGTATGTATGTAAATATAAAACCACACCTGGTAGGCAAATTTCAAAACTATACTTCTAATCTTTGATTCTTTGAACGATATGATGTGACCGACATAGCCGAAAGGATGAGCAAGCTGAAGTGACAGTCGGCACATCTGTCGCAGAACCGACGGTCGTTGGGGCAGACAAGATCTGGAGTGGATTTGGATCGGCACGCGCCGGGTGGGAAGCCCCGCCGCCCGATGGTCCGACGACCTGAAGAAGGTGGCCGGGAGAACCGGGTGTGGTGGCGTACATTGGAGAAGGCCTATGTCCAGCAGTGAATGTCTAAGGGCTGATATGATGATGACAAATACTTGATGCACGCCAGAATAATACCTAAGCCTCATTCTGGCATGGCCGCCAACATACCCCTATACAACGATCTCTATTTGGAGCGTTCAAAACAATTGCTCTGTTCCACGCAAGTGGCCACAATTCTTTCACATTCACTTTGAAACTTGTGCAGTTACTACTCCGAACATTTAATTATTTACTAAATATTGACATTATTTAACCGTAGCGTCAATATTTAGTAATAATTAAATATTCTGAGTAGTAACTGCACAAGTTTCATTGTGCATGTGAAAGAGTTCTCCATCTAGTAGTACATAGAGATCGTTGCCCCTATAACTTTTGAACGGCGGACCGACTAAGTTCAGTTTCTTGCGATTAAATTAGACTTAATAACGATTTTTGGATATCTATTCATCATCATCAGGTTATTTTTGTCTCCACTGCAGGAGCACAACCCTCTCTAATCTGCCGGAGACAGACGGAGGATTTGGCCTACACTCCCCGCGCTGGCCAAACGGATTAATGTTTTATAATGTATTCCCTTGTCGCCTTGTACGACATCCACGGGAAGAGTTGGAGTGGTCCTATTCTACTCTACCGGAAACCACACGGCATGGTTATCTATTCAGAAGATGATAAATGAAGATCTTGGATAGCGATGGTGGCATGCCAGAATAAGGCATTCACACCTATTTTCGTTAACACTAGGTACCAAGTCTAAAGAAAAGCTTAAAAACCTTTCACAGCACTCGGTTTAAGTCCAGTGAAGACATTTCATTAACAACTTGTAAGTGGTTTCCTAGGAAAACGACTGAAGAAACACAGACGTAGTTTTATCCATTTACTGAAAAAACTACCATTGTTTTAAGTGAAAACGTCTCTCTTCCATTTCCTTTAGTGAGAGTCTTATCAAAATATACTAAGATAAATATTTGAAACCCTGTTATTTATTAGCTCTTTTCCATTTTGATTAAAACTAGGGGACAAACTAACCAAATCGCCTAAAAAAACTTTTATAGGACTTACAAATAATGGTGAAACCTATCAGAAGATATCGAAGTACTTACTCGATGGAGCGTTCCAAACAACCGCTCTGTTCCACGCAACTGCGTCTCCGGGAGCCGCAACTCGTTCACATTCATTTTGAAATCTGTGCAGTTACTACGCAGAACATTATGAACAATGACAAAGATGATAAACGAATTTTTAAATAAATCTGGGAAAAAATCCTCCAATGTTATAAACATTTCATCTCAAGTATACGCGTATAAATGGCACTACCTTATTCCGATCCCTGCTTATTACATTACAGGAAAAATAAAATAAAATACAAAAATAAAAATTAATTTTAATGTTAACATGAAAATAAATATACATTGACTTAGATCAGGTACAAAATTTAAACAAATATCACAAGATGTAAGCTTAGCTTGACTTTTGTGATGTTTTCATTTCTGAAAATAAAAAGATACAAAAAGTTAGAATATGTTTTAAAGATATTTAGATAAAAAATTCAGGTAAACAGCTTGACAGCAGAGAGTCATAAAAGAAATGATGATTGTGTTTTAATAATAATCTGTCCGTCACTTCCAAGTAGTCATGATAAAATAGGCACCACGTTTCTCTTCTGTATGAGAACCAGTATCAGCATAGACATAGTCGCCATGACAGACCCTTCACAGAATATCATCATCAGGTTATTTTTGTCTCTCATCTGCCGGAGACAGACGAACAACAATAAAATATAATTAATAACACCTACCAACATCAATATTCTTAATATCAGCTGGGAGAGGCTCGTTCCAGGGCTGGCGCTCCGAGGTGGCGAACAGAACGAAGAACAAGTTGGTGAAGAAGTACACGCCTGAAGCCAGGTAGAATACTATACGCCATTGCGAGGGATCCGTCTGTGATACCAGAAGATACAAATGAATACAGGTCGTAATGCAAGTAGTCTTCTCAATAACAAATAATGAATAGATATTGCAAACCTTATAATTAAATTATTAAAAACCTAGAACTTTCTTTTATATGATGGTAAGTAGACAAGTAAGGAAGAATTCAAAAATATAACATCCAGACCGAGACCAGCTTGTACAAAGCTGTCTGTTCCTTGTGGAAATCGAACCCACAAACTCGAATCTAACTACCGAGCCACTGTAAGTACACCAATAGATATTAGATAAACGGCTGGTTTGAAAGTCCCACGGCGAAATTCTTTTCTTCCTTCATGATTGCATGTGTTTAAAGATCGCCTTAAAAAGCATTTTCTCTCACAATAGTTGTGCCTAATTTAATATAGTATATTACATACGGTATATGTATTGTATTATAAACTATATATGTATGCATAGGTATGTATTTAAGTATATTTGTATGTAAATTTAATTGTGTAATATTTTTACTAAGTATTTACCATGTTATAAAATTATAAATTTCTCTTCTTTCAGCTGCAATACTCTGTCGCTATGTCTTTCTTATTTTCCTTCTGAAAGGTTGCCTAGAAGAGATCGCTTTAGGCAATAAGACCGCCTTTGTACACTTTCCAAAATCTGTACCTATTTTATTGTTATCCTTAATTTGTGTGCAATAAAGAGTTTATCTATCTATCTATCGATTTAAAAAAAACTGAAACAAAACAAGTTGGAAAGGCAAAACAGTTAAAGCGCGACGTAGTTGAAATTCGACAACTATCTCGCACAATAGGAGAAATGACTGATTCAAATGATAAGATGGCTTAAAATACTCCATACAAAAAAATTATCTTAAACTTTATTTCCTGGAATGACGTTTTAATATCCACTCTCAATATAAAGTTTTTGGTACATACCGGAGCTTCCTGTATAATGGAGCCGCAAACAAGCGGTGCGATGATGGAGATGATATTGGCCAGGCAGTTGGTGATACCCATCAGGGAGGCGCTGAAGTTAGGAGCTAAGTCTATGTGGACCAGCTGTAACAGAAAAATTGATAATTAGATCATTCCCATTCCAACTGCGATCAGAGCTACTGGTACAAAGGTCTCATACTGGCGACGCTATACCTCTTAGTCTTTGTTCCTAAAGATTGTTCTTGCTTACTCATATTCATCGAGTCATAATATATTTCAACTTTCTGGGACATTGAGAACATTGGGCTAAGTCAACACTGTTTTGTTTCATCATCAGTCGACATACTTCCACTGCTGAACATAAGTCTTATCAATAGAATGCCACTTTTGGTGGGCTATCCATTGGGGATTTGCCTTAATAAGGCAGGCGGATTGGTGATTTCAGTAATGAACTTATATACACAGGAGAACGATGCCCATCTCTGGTGCATACCTTAGTCGTCTACGGAAAAATTCGGGGTGGTCCTATTCTAAGCCGGAAACCACACGGTATAATTGTATAAGTTAATGAAACTTACAATATAACCACTGATCTTACCATAAACTTTAGATATAATGAAACTTACCATATAACCAGTGAATTGGCCAGCGTTGATACCTACGGTGATAGTGAGCATTATCACAGCCAACAGCGTGTTTCCGGCAGGGGAGTATGACAAGCCAATCAGAGCTAACGCTGGACCCCATAAACCTGGAAACAGTACAAGTAGATATAGCACTCTTTAGCCTTGTAACGGAGAAAACATAATAGATAAAACTTTATCAAGGTGAAACGAAGAAGATTTATACAGACGAATGTTAACATACCTATGGAATTGAAGAGTTTCCTGGTTCTGGTGACGTTGAGCCACTTACGCTTAATGATAAGGTCCGTCATGGCACCCATGGGGAAACTAAGCCCATACATAGCTAAGTATGGCAACGACGACAATACGCCATTCTGTAAAATAATAACGTTCTTCCTACACTGAAGAAAACAGTAGATGATTGGAACAAAATCTTGTGAACCGTGAACATTCACCTTAACTAGATACGAGCTTGTCCTCTTGCACTAACTCAACTAGTTAAATTTGATCACAATCTTAAAAATGATCCCACATACAGCAACCCTGACAAAATGACACTTAGAAAAACATATTTTTTTACTGTACCTACCTAAACTTATTTTGAGTGAGGACTCTGTTAAGAACCTAAACTATTTCTTATCAACAATACGACATGATATTCTTTTAATAGGACTACTGACAGTAAATATTATAACTGCATTAACGTACTTGATTAAGATTAACGCCGAGAACATTCTTCATATATGTGGGCATCTCTGTCATGAGGGTGAAAAAGCCCCAGTTTTGGCCACAATGTGCTACAATGACGGCCCAGAAAGGCAGTGACGTGATGATCTTCAACCACGGTGTAGGATATCGCTGAAACGAAGAGCAGGAATTGATGGATGATACATCTTCCAATAATATAAATAACTTGTCCCCCGACCTCAGCTTTTTAATAGAAGAAGATTGAAATAAAATCATTGGATTGTCATATTTTGTGATTCTGATTTAAGCAACACACGTGCAATTAGAATTTAAAAGAACTTACCTTCTGCTCACCAACTCTACCCAATGACTTCTGAATATACAGCACCTCTTCCTTGGAGATTATTCTGGACCGTTCTGGTGATGCCGACCCAAAAATTAGATAAGCAACAGTCCATATGGCACCCAGGGTTCCGTTTAAGTAAAAGATTGATTGCCATCCGAAGGCTGTTGCGAGAAATCCTGAAGCTATGAGCTGCAAAGCTATTCCTAGTTGACCACCTAAAATATTCAACCAAAAGTCAGTATACTATAGTAACTAAGAGAATAAATGTTCCAAGATGTGTCAATTAGTACGGTGAGCGTACCAGCGGTTATGTTATGGCTAAAATTTGGAATTCTCTGCCATCCGATTTAAAATACATTGTATCAGGTGGATTACTAAAGCAAGAACTGCACAAACACTTCTTGTCGATGGGTGCAGACTAATGTACTGATCACGTGAGCGCTCTGTCCACATACAAATGGGCTTCCATTACTGTGGACATTACTGTAATGTATATATTGTAACATTTTGTTAAATAAAAAAAAACTAATATGTGAGGACAATCATAACAGTGGCAAACTCAAAAGAATTACGAAGAAATAAGTACAATCTAATGTCTCCAAAAATTGCAATCCATATGAGGCAATGTAGATGTAATGCTGTCGATGTGAGTTAAAAGAATTGTCAATCAGTTACCTGCGTAAATAATGGTACTCAAAAGTCCCTTCTCTTCCACAGGTATCCACTGGCTGATGAGGTGATGCATAGATGGATAAACAAATGCTTGGGTTAGACCCTGTAGTACTCGACACCCGCACACCAACTTCCAACCACCCTAATAATGAAACAAAGTTATTAAGTAATTAATAAGATAATTTTTGGCTACCGACTGACGAGGTTATTTGCAGTTGAACTTCCATTTATAAGATGAGTAGATGATTTCGCATCATATCAAGTAGCTAATGCCAAAACCAGTCGTGGATCTCAGAAGACGAAGAAGTCCAATAAAATCCATTGAATCAATTACTAGTCCATTTGAATCCAATAATACAATAGTAATAGGATTCATTGTGAGAATCTATCAATACATTCTGACAATGGATCCTAGTAGTAGGATCCATTAACAGAATCTATTTATAGATTTTTATGGACATTTGGTGTCCATTGGTGACATTTCTGCCGTGTGGTTTCCGGTCCTGTAGAATAGGACCACTCCAACTCTTCCCGTGGATGTTGTACAAGGCGACTAAGGGAATAATACATTATAAAACATCAATTAGGCCTCCCCAACCCGTCTGGCCAGCGCGGGGAGTGTAGGCCAAATCCTCCGTCAGTCTCCGGCAGATGAGAGAGGGTTGTGCTCCTGCAGTGGAGACAAAAATAACCTGATGATGGACATTTTGTCTACTTAAATCCGGTCTTATCATCAAAACTGTCTGTTTTTGCTCTCTATCTACATAGAGAGCAAAAAAGCAGTTTTTGAAGTTTTCAGAAGTAGTCCAATCCTAGAAGTTCAGTTCATATGTGTTAATAATACGCCAAAATATTAAGGCGTCATGTGACCAATATTGAAGCTCTTGAAAGAAGAGAAAAATCCGAAAGTAGATAGAAACTTACTAAGGCAGCACCATATGGTATGAGCAGCGATAGTAGAGCATTGACGGAGACGGAGGTGGTGATGAGCACCTTCCCCCCGCACAGCCTGGCCAGCTCACCGCCAGGAATCTGAAGCACCACGTAGCCCCAGAAGAACGACGATAGGATGTAGGACTGCACCTTGGGGCTCCAGTCGAAGAACTGAAAGCAATTTACATTTGTTAAGGTTATGATTGTTATATTCAGATTATAGCAATATTAAACCAGATTCAAAAAAGAAATTTAAAGAAAATTCCCCAACAATATTTTGTAACCATCATCATCAGCCTCTCCAATAGAATGCCCATTTTGGTTGGCTGTTCATTGGGATATTTACCATAATCACTATGCTTCCTAGGTAGATTGATGATCGCAGCGCTGCTACTTGTCCACCCCATGGGAAGATCAGGGTCCTATTCTAAGCCGAGTCCCACACGGAAATTTTACAATACTTTGCTTTTATAGTGTTCGTGATAAAACAAAGCCACAATGCACTAAATAGTAGATGATTTGACACGATACCTATAAGTAATAAAATATTAAAGAAGTTTACTAACAGAAAATAAAACACGGCGAATATCAGAAAGTGGAATTTTTAGCAAATTGCTATCTTATGGCTCGTTAGTGTCTGACCTTAAATAATTTGTAATGGATCTCTCATTAATATTATCACGACATGCCGCTGTGAACCAAATAGAATTGGATTTATCATTAATAATGATTCTATATTTTATATTATAATAGGGGCATAAAGACTTGTATATAATAAGTAATAACATTAACAACAACGAAAATATTATGACTTCTAAGGTGAATTTAACAAAAAAAAATAACTTCTTTTGTCTTCATCATATATTCATATTTCTTAACATACTTATCTTTCTTATTACAAAAGAGTAAGTTTGATAAACGTTGTTTCACAGTTCATAGCTATCATTGGAAACTTTGAAGTCATCACGAAAGTTGAACTGATTGTAAAATTAACTTGAGTATATGTCGACATTTATGAGTATAGTGCAAGTCGTAGCTGACCCCGCGTGACCCAACCCCGCCCACGAAGATAATACTGACATTGATATACGCTTCACATCTTTGATCCAAACGTCACACATAAACAACTCAGATCAGATACAAATTAAAGAATGGGGGAGAATGGCCTCTTTATTAATCAAATAAATAAAACTGTAAAGTTTGCATGTCTGTAGTCTGTACATTGAAAATGCGACCTACGACACTTACTTCACAAATTTTTGCAATTCTGCACAATCATATTTCTACAAAATCGCATTTCCATTTGACTTTTGTCTTTATTGCAATCCGGTATTTTTTCCTTTGTCGCATTAATTTTTTTACATACTTTTAAAACATATGTTTTAAAGATTTCGAAAAATATATATATATAAAGAAAACAAGGTTATAAAATAAGATTTTTCTGTCTCTTTGGTCAAACTTGGTCTTCTACTTGCCTTTTTGTGTGTATTATTATATCATCATCAGAGCATCTTTATACTTACTTATGTTTGTATTCTTATACAATTTTTACGAGATGATTGACATTTGTAGTTAAGATAACCTTTTATCAGACTTGTTTAATAAAATTTGATTTATCAGTTTATCAACACACAATAACAATTATTAAAAGGTCAAGTTATTTCGGTGTCCGGTTCTACACTTTACACTGCTTGTGGCTTCGTCTGTTATTTAACATTGTATTTTATAAACTACGTACGTACAACTGAATTTTATTTGCTCATCTTGTTACAGGGGGTAAGTTGGCTTAATGGGATCTTTTGTGTCATCCTCTCTGTTTATATGTTGCTTCCATTCCCAAGATAGGAGCCTGTAGTCCTATAGTGCATTGAATTCACACAGCAAGTGCTTTATCGTCTCGCTGTCCTCTCCACAGGCTCTACAGTTAACGGTATCTGATAGTCCCGTGTTATGCAGGAGGTAAACGCTCCTACGATAAAATGGACAATTCGCTCTTAATTTCATAATAAATATTCCTGGAATTTGTTTTTGTAAAAGCTATTTTTATGGGACTTCTTGTAGGTATAAATTTAATTGCAAAGATATTTTTTGCAACTTATATTCTTATCAATTAGTTGTAGACTTACAATTTCGTTTGAAGGCGTTTCATAATTGAATATTAATTAGAGAGTGTAATTACCACTCGTAATAAAAAATATATTTCGATAAAATTTTCTTTTTATTTTCGTCTTTCATTTCATTTCTCATGTTTTAAGATTCATATTTTGAGAAATGAATAGGATTGTTTATATCTACTCTATGTACTGTCAGTAGGCTATGATAAATGACCAAGTTCATTCTAACTTTAACTTTATCATCATTGGAGAAGGCTGATAGTTTAATTCAGAATGTTTTGTATAATATACCTACTTTATTAATATACGGAAAGTTTTGCGATACTTAATTTAAGTCTTATCTTGTAACTGATATAATTCAGTTTCTTCCAATACAGAATGATGTTTTGTTAAAAGGGGGTGTGTCTTTTCCACCGTCCGTCCTATTGCTATGCACTCGTATAGCAGCAATAGTATAGAGTATACCTACTCGGGTATCTTATCAAAAACTAGCTTTTGCCTGCGACTTCGTCCGCGTAGGTTTCGATATTTACACATCTTCACTGCTTTTAAGGATTAATTTGGTTTCCGGTAGCAATGAGACGTTTTATCGGAATAAAAACTATCAAAAGTCAAAATCATTTATTGCATATGAGTACACTTGGTACATTTATACACGTAATTTTTTTTATCGACTACCGCTTCCTAGGTGTTAGCGCTGTGAAGAAGAAACGGCGCAACAAACTTTACGCAACACATCTTTTAAAAATCAAGTTTGCATACAATTAATAATGATTTTGCGAAGCTGAATTAACATTAGTGCCAGGCATCTTTGTCATTCAAATAATCGTTTATTTTATAATAGGCTTTCTTACAAAGTTGTTTTTTAATGTGAATCTTAAACTTTTTGTCCGTCATATTTAAGATTTCCTCTGGTAGTTTGTTGTAGAAGCGTATACATCCTATGTCCTATTGCAAATTTTTCTCGATCCTTCCAGTAGTTGAAGCGTGATTGAATAACAAACATCCATACTTTCGCATTTATAATATTAGTGGGATAGGATGGGGCTATTGCAATGAATAATACGCATTAAACACTATTGGAATAAAATTAACTATTCTAAGGAGATCTTGTTATAGGGGTCCAGGCATACCTGGCGACATTGGATCTTTTTTGTCAGTCCCTCTGTTTATATGATGCTTCCATCCCCAATAATCCGCTGCATAAAACCTATTATGCAGCTAAGGAAAAAGAGCCCGTAGTCCTTTGGTTTAGGATAAGGTGTAGTGCATTGTATTGCACAGCAAGTCTCGCTGTCCTCTCCACAGACTCTATCGTTGATGGTATCGGTTGAAAGAATGATAAAAGTCGTACTAATCAATTGCAAATTTGTCTTCGTATCTCAGATAAATATTTGAAATATAATCTTTACAGATAGGTGATTCTGATTATGGCAAATCCCTCAATGGACAACCGACAAAAACTGATATTCTATTGGGGAGGCTTATGTCTCATCTCATCAGCAAATAGCATGTTATAAAAAGTGTTCCTGGCATACAATATTTGTCATTAAAGAGTAGATCATGTCTCTCACTCCCGAAAACTGTATGAGAATCATCGATTCATCACAATGTGGAAGACCGGCGGAATCCGCGTGATACAGCAAGAAATTTCGGTGTATCGTTGTGAATGGTACAGCATATTGTTCAGCGGTTCTGGGAGACCTGATTCAACCTCCGCAGACCAGTGTGCAGATCCAAAAGCATGATGGCACTAGAAGATCTATATAGGTATCTGGTCAACAACATGCTCCAAAATCAGCTTCAGAAGGGAACTGCACTGACATATTAGTTTTTAAGCTGCTTTGGTGTTATTGAGACCAGCAAATTACCTTAAATTGGAGAGGGGGGTCGTGATGCAAGACAAAGATATGCGCACGACCACTTGAACTGGACTATCGAGAATTGGTCAAGGGCTGTGTTATCATACGAGTCCAAATTGATGCTGTATGATCTCGACGGGAGATATAGAGCGTCGTATGCAACCTATTATTCAATATTAGCTTACTTAAATATCGGTCTTCTGTATACTCTATTCGAAATGATGATATTTTGGATGTTTGGATGTTTTTTACTCAATTACACTTCAACCACTAGACGGATCAGGATGAAACTTGGCACACATATAGATTAGGTCCTGGAATAAGACATAGGATAGTTTTTATCACGAGAAAATATCTCATTCCTACGGTACATACATAATAATTTGTTATGTGAAGTGGTCCACGCGAACGAAGTCGCGGGCAAAGCACTGCAAGTAACCATTTTTTTTAGTACTAAGAAATGTTCTACGACTCCATCTAATAGTACATAGAGATCGTTGTATAAAACTCTTTTTCTTTCAATTAGCTACCATTCTTAGTTTTAGAGTAATCAAGGTTTTTTTGGTGACCTGAATCCATTGTCCTCGAGGTATATTGGCTCTCCTTATAATTGGACTTTGCTTGCATACCTGTTCCTTGTCGCTGTCGGTCATATCCACGATGGCCATGCTCATGTTGACGCGCATGGTGAAGGCCAGCAACATCGCCAGGAACAGCAGCAGCGTCTGCACGTGCCGCACTCCAAGCCCCTCTGGAAACGCAGACAATGTTAACCGATCACGAACGCCAGGAATACCACCGACTTCACACACATCAGCAGTAGGTATCTAGCACATCTAATAAATAAAATCGTAAACTTCGCGTGTCTGTACATTGAAGATATTTGCAAAAAAAAAATTAAGGCGGTCTAAGGATAAGCAACTGAACACATTTCGGTCATTTTTGAAATTTTTGTCTGTTTGTCTGTTTATCTATTTGTCTGTGAGTTTGTGCACGCATCACTTAAAAACTACTGAACGGATTTTGATGGAGTTTTCACAAAAACATGGGGCTTAACTTAACTTAACATTTAGTCTTTATTTCATCGCAATCGACTAACTCAATCAAAAGTTATAGACATTTTTAATTTTCAAATACATTAGTAGGTAAGGTTAGTATGCAATATATTGCAAATAATGGTATTTCCGTACTATTCAGATTGCGATGAGTTTGGATTACATTTGGAGCTGCAAGTGGGCGTGGGCGTGGGCGTGGGAGTGGGAGTGGGAGTGGGAGTGGGCGTGGGCGTGGGCGTGGGCGTGGGCGTGGGCGTGGGCGTGAGAAAAGGGGAGTGGTTGTGGGAGCGGGAGCGGAGGCGGAAACGGATACGGAAGCGGGAGGGAAGCGGGAGGGGAGCGGGAGCGGGAACGGGAGAGGGAATGGGAGCGGAAGTGGGAATGGGAGCGAAGGTGGGAATGGGAGCGGAAGTGGGAATGGGAGCGGATTCTGTAGTTCACGCGAGCGGAGCCGCGGGCACAGCTAGTATAATAATATTTTATTTTAATTAATAGATAATAGGTTTAGACAAGAATTGTCATATTGTAATTGTGAGTTTTTATACTGGAATTGTAATTTAAATTTGATTTATAGGTTTGGGTAGGAAATCGTACGTAAATGTAACCAATTATTTTTTTGCTTTTTATATCCTAGGTGTTTTTTGAAGACGGTTTTTTTTAATTTAAGAATAATTTTTTTAGAGATAAGTTCGCCTTTGTACACAAAATGTGTAACTGTATTTGGTTTTAAAATTTGTGCAATAAAGAATATAATTAACAACATAAGTGCATCTCTTTCTAACTTATAGTGTCGGTCCCTTGCAGCCGGGAGGCAGGCGGACGCAGTTCAGTGCTGCGTGCTGCCAGCCGTGCTGTATTTTGCCAGCGACGTTAAACTGGCTACAAAGTGAGTTTCAAATTTAAAATTGAAAGTCAAAGTCAAAATCATTTATTGCATATGAGTACACTTGGTACATTTATACACGTAATTTTTTTTTATTGACTACCGCTTCCTAGGTGTTAGCGCTGTGAAGAAGAAACGGCGCAACAAACTTCACGCAACACATCTTTTAAAAATCAAGTTTGCATACAATTAATAAAGATTTTGCGAAGCTGGATTAACATTAGTGCCAGGCATCTTTGTCATTCAAATAATTGTTTATTTTATAATAGGCTTTCTTACAAAATTGTGAATCTTAAACTTTATAATATGACATATTACTAAAATCGAGAAGATAATCATCATCATTATCATCTCAACCCTTAGACGTCCACTGCTGGACAAAGGTCTTGCCCAATGAACGCCATCACACCCGAAACTCTGCCCTTCGCACAAAGATTATGACGATATAAAATTTTGAAAACGTTGCTGCTTTTGTCAAATTCTATTTCTTTACCTTTTTTGTTCAGATAGCTACCTTAAACCATATTTTCTAAGAAACGCATCATCATCAGGTTATTTTTGTCTCCACTGCAGGAGCACCGCCCTCTCTCATCTGCCGGAGACAGACGGAGGATTTGGCCTACACTCCCCGCGCTGGCCAGACGGGTTGGGGAGACAGACAGAAGTAGACATATTTTTTTCAATAAAACAAATTACAGATCAAATAAAAAAAATAAAAACTTACTTGGTCTAACATTCTCACTTTCGACGGCGACCCCCATGGCTGTCAACTGCGACTGATTATCGATATAATATCGAGTATCGATAATCTCATGTCACTGCACCGAGATCCGCGCCGACAGAGCCTCCACTCGAGAGTGTTAACTGTCCACGATCAATACGATTACGTATGTAATAAACTTTACAGAACAACCAAGGCGTGGAGTCGACTTTGGTTAAGTAATTTTTGTTTATAAAAAAAATAATATTTAAATACAAAAAAACACGGTAGGTACCAGCCTTGTGGCCCACACAGCGTAACAAAATTACAGAGTAACAAATAATTTAACTTTTATTATGATTTAATGACTTCATAGATCAGAGAATCCTACTAATATTATAAAGGCGAAAGTTTGTATGTTTGGATGTTTGTTACTCATTACGCTTCAACCACTGGACGGATCGGGATGAAACTTGGCACACATATAGGTTAGGTCCTGGAATAGGATAGGAGGACATAGGATCGTTTATCTCGAAAAAAACCTCTTATTCCTACGGGAACAAAATTAATATGAATGTATGTCATTTTACGAAAATGAAGCGTTGTGTCATGTTTTGTCCTTGTTTGTGAACTTGTGTCAGTGAATAAATGTCTATCTATCCATATATCTGTCAAGTTAAAGGATCACAGCTTATAATAATAAAATGTCCATAGACAAGGAATGTCCATATTAATAATGTACTGTGCCATATTTTCCGTCACAAGTACATAAAGGACACTACCTAATGCCGATCCCTGATGATGTTAGGTATTGTGAAATTCATCATTATCATCATCATCATCATCAGGTTATTTTTGTCTCCACTGCAGGAGCACAACCCTCTCTCATCTGCCGGAGACAGACGGAGGATTTGGCCTACACTCCCCGCCCTGGCCAGAGTTGGGGAGGCTTGATTGATGTTTTATAATGTATTCCCTCAGTCGCCTTGTACGACATCCACGGGAAGAGTTGGAGTGGTCCTATTCTACTCTACCGGAAACCACACGACAATTGAAATTCAAGATGGGTAAATATCGAAACCTACGCGAAAGCAGTCGCGGGAAATGCAACCTAGTATTAAATATTACTACGCAGAGCGACACTCACCTCCCCCCGTAAATAGAGCAAGTCCAGCAGTACGCACTACGGAACTGCCGCCGCGCCGCTCGCCGCGCCGGTACAAGTAACTTCGCCAACCCTTTACCGTATGCGTTGTCCCTCTCTCGGTCGATGTTCGCGGTAATTTTTACGCACTTTATTTACGCACCCACAAAAACGTGTCCGGAGAGGCTGGTAGGCTGCAGCAGTAGTACGTAATTAAATATTTTCGCTTGTATGGAGTAAAATTAGATATTCCCAACCATCCGACCTTTTTAAAACAATATTGTTTCCAACACTACGTACAGTAAGAACTGGCAAGTCAGTGTTTAATGATGATTTGTATTAAAACTCACGCCGCATATGCTTGTTAACATTGGATGAAGTCGACAACAACAAATACTTAATTAACTTAATTTAGTTTTAACCAATAACAAGATTTATTATTTGTTTATTGTATTCTAATGACCATTACTGATCTGATTGATGTATACCTACTTTGGATTGGAATTTAAAAAACAATTTGAGACACTATTTGGAGAAACTGACTAACAAATCTTAGTTTCCTCGTTTACTGTTAAAATCATAGTTCAGTTCATGTTGCAATAAGTGGAAAGACATCTTTCTAAAAAATAATCAACTTGAGAAGGTTATCATTTGTCGATAAACCCAGAAGTTTTAAACAAAAGCAAGATTAATAATGTTCAGTTATTGTTCAGTTAACAAGTTTCTATTCTTTGGAATATTTTTTCTTGTTTACAGTTAAAATCATAAGATATCAGTTACTATTACAATAAAATAACGTTATATCATAAACTTCTATGTATCAAAACCAAAAAGATAAGTTTTATATCAACTTGAGAAGGTTATTATCTTCACCAGAAGTAGCGTTAAATACTATCAACAACTTGCTTGTATCTTAGTATAAACCAACATTTATGTTGTTAGCCGGGGTGACACTCGGTCCGGGAATAATGCTTCGAACAGGACGAAGAACAATTGTCAATGAGTACATAAGCCGGGTAGAAAACTATGCGCCTGTCATACCAATTTTGTAGCTGTAACTAAAGTTTTAAATAATAACGAGGCTTATAAAGTTTAGTTATTCTAAGTGGTAGCCTAGTTGGTTGTGCACTCGCCTCACGTTCACGAGGTTCTGGACTCAAATCATGAGTTTGTTTTTTTAATACCACACGTATTTTGTTGAAGGTAAACATTGTAAGTATAAATGCATATGCCAAGGAAGAAATTCTAAGGCGTATGTGAAGTCCACCAAATCGGCTCGGGGTATCGCTGGTGGACAGGGATTTGGCATAAAAGATCCTGAAGGGTCGAAGTGTCGCCACGTCCTCCTGGTCCCCTAAGAACATAAGATAGTTATTGTTCAGTTAACTAGTTTCTGTTCTGTAAAATAGTTTCCTTGTTTACAGTTAAAATCATAACAGATCGGTTTCTATTGCAATAAATATAAAGGCCATAACATCTTCATGAACTTCTATGTCTCAAAACAAAATAGATAAGTTTTATATCAACTTGAGAAGGTTATCATCTCGTGAAGTAGCGTTAAATACTATCAACAATTTGCTTTTGACTATAATTGTTACAACGATAAATTCAAACTCTGTAGGCTTGCAATAAGAACTGTTATGACTGTTTAGATATAGTTGTGCATTGTCTAAGATAACTGGAACTCTATCATTAACATGGCGGTTTTATTGCGCGTTTATTTTTAATTGACCTACCTTGAGCAGTAAAGTTTTCATCTTCTATATCTATAAAAAAAGAAACTTTGTAGGAGTACTCGAAAAACATAATGATTCATCCTGTATTTTACAGTTTTTGAAAAACCATCCCCCAAGGGGCTGAAATGGAGTTCGAAAGTAGTAGTCTCCAAAGCGATTGCTTTAGAAACTTTACATTTAGCACAAAGATTCCTTATGTATCTCCGGTATGCACTACCGAAGTTTTTTTCAAAATTTAGAGCAGAACTATTAGATGTTCCTATCAATTCGAAACTTTGTAGGAGTACTCAAAAAACATATTGATTATACAAGTATTTTACAGTTTTTGATAAACCATCCCTTAAGGGACTGAAATGGAGTTCGAAAGTAGTAGGTAGTCTTAAAACCGAATGTTCTAGAAGCTTGAAATTTATCACAAAGGTTCCTCATGTATGTCAGGTATGCACTAGATATGGTTTTTTTTTTCAAAATCAACCCCTAGTAAAAAAAAATGGTGGTAAAATAGGGGTTCAAAATTTAAATGGAGAAAGTCTATTAGATGTTCATATCAATTCAAAACTTTGTAGAAGTAGGTATTCTAAAAACTTAATTATTCAACACGTGTTACACAGTTTTTGAAAAACCATCCCCTAAGGGACTGAAATTGAGTTCGAAATAGTAGTCTCCAAACCGATAGCTCTAGAAACTTTAAATTTAACACGGTCCAGTAGTTTTTGAGTTTATTCGTTACAAACATACAAATCTTTCCTCTTTATAATATTATTGTAGATGTAGATTTCTATAAATAGTAGCAGTATCTTTGTCTCCTTATTTCTCCTTTCTTTCCTATCCCTTACTTACTCGTATATAGATCTTGTATAGAACTTGCATCTGATAATATTTAATGTTGCTTCTTGCCCTTAGAAAGGCCTTCGATACTGTTTGGAACCCTATTCTTTTACTTAAAATGGTAAAAGATGTGTGTAGAAAATAAATAATTACATTTTTATTATGTTAACAGTATTTTATTTTATAAATAATTTTATTTTTAACAAAAACTTTACATCAGGTACGTTATAAACATTTTTCTAGTTAATTTAATACTTTGAATTCTATACCACCTTCTCAACTTTCTTGTGTGATTCTGCATCTGAAATAAGACGAACAGATTATTAAAATATGACAGCTATTATTTTATAAAACTTTACATACATACATACATAATGCTCTACACCTCATCAGAGCCCCGCATGATTCGGTAAGGCTAATCTTATCTTATCTTCTTAGGGGGCCAGGAAGACTTGGCGACACTTAGACCCTTCAGGATCTTTTGTGCCAAACCCCTGACCACCAACGGTGCCCAAAGCCGATTTGGTGGACTTCACATACGCCTCAGAATTTCTTCTTCGGCATATGCAGGTTTCTTTACGATGTGTTCCTTCACCGAAAAGCCTGTGGTATTGTAAATAAACCGTACTTAAGTTTCGTAAAACTCATTGGTACGGGCGGGGTTTGAACCCACGATGTCATGAACGTGAGGCGAGTGCACAACTAACCGGGTACCACGGCTCCGGTAAGGCTAATAGTACCCGGAGTTCACCCAGCTCCGGGGTGTCGGCACGCTTACGACTAGGCTAGCCCCTGGACACGTGTCCATCGGCACGGCAGACCTTGGACTGGCGGATGGGACAGGTATTGAGGCAAGAGAAACAGGAGATGGGGGTATCGGTAAGGAGTATACTTTAGGGATGGGATACGGCTATTACGGAAGGATAGCGCGATAACTCTGTAAGCCGGGACCGCGGTACCGCGACCTGGTCGTAAGCGGGCAGACATCCAGGAGCTGGGTGAACTACCGAGTCATGCGGGGCTCTGACGAGGTGGACAAGTATATCCCTAAATAATCGTGGTACCTCGGAGGCGGCGATGAGGTTCGCAACACGTCATGTCAAGGGGTATCATGGAGCAAAAAGCGAGCGAAGGAAAGTCGCTTTGCGACATTGGATAGAGCTAAGTGGCAATACATCGTATCTGCCTTCACCTCTGGGACCAATGTATGTATGTATGTATGTATGTATGTATGTATGTATGTATGTATGTATGTATGTATGTATGTATGTATGTATGTATGTATGTATGTATGTATGTATGTATGTATGTATGTATGTATGTATGTAAACGCTTTATTGTACCAAAAATAACAACAACAACAATAATAAAATAGGAATTAAACTGTGTACAAAGGCGGACTTATCCCACTTAGTGATCTCTTCCAGTCAACCTTAGAGTAACCGAAAGGACAAGTATAATGCGTTTAGTACCAAATTTGATAAAGAAATATACTTTTAATAGAGTTGTATAACGTCTGTATATAAAGATCAGTGCATAATGGTTGTTCATAATCCTTCAGTTACGTAAGTAATATAATTAAGTATACAGTGCGATCGACAGTAATCCAGGCATAATAAATGATGATTATTAATAATCCTTGAGGTGCGTAACTATATCTTGGGACTGGAGCTAATCCCGGTATAAATAAATGCAAATAGTAGTGGGCTTAATCTTCGAAGGCAAATGAGTGTTACAAGATAAGGGCTTGGTTCTTCTACTAGCGAAGCATTCAGTGATTTCTTAACTTCATCGTTTCATATATTAAAATAAAAAAAACATTAGGAGTACCTAATGAACTTACACACACACACACACACACACATACACACACACACACACACACACACACACACACACACACCCCACACACACACACACACCCACACCCAAACCACACACAAACACACACCTACAGACACAATCACCTCCCCCCCTACTATCCTATATGTGTTCTATTGTTATTCGTTTGTTTTTATTTTGTACATCTTTATATTCAGCTGTTATTAAGTTTCTTTTTTTGTTAAAATGTTGTTTTTATAATTGGCGTCCAATTATTTTAAGCAAATTATTTAATTTATATTTAATGCTGTAAGAATTTCTTAAAATAAAAAAATATATATAAAATATTCATATTCATATACATATTCATATTATTTATTAGTACTAATTGTACATTGTCCAGTACTGATCGTATATGGTGTAACAGGAAAGTGTTACCAGCCGATTACTCTTTAACTAATAAGGATATCCAAAAATGTAAACTGACGTAGCTACTAGGCGCCATGATAATAAAAAATGTTACTAATATAATAAAAAAAAAATCATAAAAAAGTTACCTAATAAAGGTGTTTTTTTTCTTTCCCTATGGGGTAATATTCAACCGAAAGTCCTGTTTCTCAACTACGTAAGTATTTAAATGTCGAAATAGTAGTATCTTCGCATTATTCTTTGCAAGTAGAAAGTTATTTAAATTTATAAACATAGATGCAAAGTGATTCTTTGCAGGTGAGTATCACTCATCTCATCATCATCATCAGGTTATTTTTGTCTTCACTGCAGGAGCACAACCCTCCCCTCTCCACCCTCCTACACTCCCCACGCTGGCCAGATGGGTTGGGGAGGCCTGATTGATGTTTTATAATGCATTTCCTATTGCCGTGTAGTTTCCGGTAGAGTAGAATAGGACCATTCCAACTCTTCCCGTGGATGTCATACAAGGCGACTAAGGGAATACATCGCTTATTTCATCATCAGGTTATTTATGTCTCCACTGCAGGAGCACAACCCTCTCTCATCTCCCGGAGACAGACGGAGGATTTGGCCTACACTCCCCGCGCTGGCCAGACGGGTTGGGGAGGCCTGATTGATGTTTTATAATGTATTGCCTTAGTCGCCTTGTACGACATCCACGGGAAGAGTTGGAGTGGTAGGACCTTTCTTCTCTACTGGAAACCACACGGCAGTTGCAAAGAATAATGCGTAATTACTGCTTGTTATCATTTAAACTATTTCGATATTTACTAGAATTTCGACATTAAAGTACATGACCTTTAATCTCATCCCATATTATAAATGCGAAAGTTTGGATGTTTATTACTCAATCACGCTGCAACCACTGGACGGATCGGGATGAAACTTGGCATATAGGTTAGGGCCCTGGAATAGGATATAGGATAGTTTTAATCACTTGGATTTTAGCATTAGGCCACGGAGCAGCCATGTCAATTTGATTTTTTTGGATATCTTTATTAGTTAAAGAATTATCGGCTGGTGACCCTTTTCTGCTGCACTCTGTATAAAGTAATTTGATATTGTAATAGCCCTAAAGATATGTATGTATGTATGTATGTATGTATGTATGTATGTATGTATGTATGTATGTACGTATGTTTGTATGTATGTATGTATGTATGTATGTATGTATGTATGTATGTATGTATGTATGTATGTATGCATGTATGTATGTAAAGATAAACCTAATTAACCTCTGGTCTCGATTCTCACTGGGGACAGACTACTTTGTACAATTTGTAAAAGTTAGTCTGGATGTCATATTTGTGAACTATAACTAACTATTTTGTTTAATGCACAGGAGAAAATCCTAGTCTGGGATTAGAAAAAAATTATGTTTAAGTACATACGTAATATATTTAAGTGTATATTGTAAAAAATTAAGAATATATTTAAAATAATATTTTCATTTCTCGTATAATTGTAACCTGAGAAGATTTCATATATAATCCCGCTCTCAATGGAGGCCCACCCAAAAATTTTACATGAAATGAGGCCGGTTTACTCAAAGGCTCTGAGGGATCAGCGGAGATCCTCAATCAAACGTCACAAAGAGAAAGCCAGCCTGTGTTGCCGGATACGGGAAAACCTTACCTGGGACCGATTCCGTACGTATTTCGAATAAAAGGTATCCATCGCACTTAAAAGTAATTTTTTACCCTCTTACGGGTCATCCCATCCCACTAATATTATAAACTAGCTGTTGCCTGCGACTTCGTCCGCGTGGACAACTTCACACTACAAATTATTATGTAATTCGGGATAAAAACTATCTTATGTCCTTTTCCAAGGCCTAACAATGTGTACCAAATTTCATCCCGCTCCGTCCCGTGGTTGAAGCGTGATTGACTAACCTAAATCCAAATATAAAAACCCTCTCCATAGCTCGCTGAGCGACTTGATACTTGTGGATCGGGCCCACCGTCAGCCGTTTAAGTTTCACTAATTGATGCAGAATGTATATGGATTGGGATTTATGTGAAAACTGTTGGTTTTGAGGTAGCCTCATGGGTTGAATAACACTAGATGGCGATAGTAGTTGAAAAAGCGGTACTTAATTTGTCCTAGAAGTAATTTTCAATGAAAATCAGTTTAGTCAGCCTCCTAAAGCATTCAGCTTCGCAAAATCTTTATTAATTGTATGCAAACTTGATTTTTAAAAGATGTGTTGCTTGAAGTTTGTTGCGCCGTTTCTTCTTCACAGCGCTAACACCTATGAAGCGGTAGTCGATAAAAAAATGACGTGTATAAATGTACCAAGTGTACTCATATGCAATATATGATTTTGACTTTGACTTTGACCTAGACTTCTTGCACTCTTAAAAAATACTGCACAAAAATTCTTTGACTCAACGTTAAATTTTAACACAAATAATTTCATAATCTGGTTGATTTTATTTAATTGCAAATTACTTTTCAACTACTACCGCTATTTCATCATTAGGTTATTTTTGTCTCCACTGCAGGATGTGCTCCTGTCTCCCTCTCCCATCTGCCGGAGACAGACGGAGGATTTGGCCTACACTCCCCGCGCTGGCCAGACGGGTTGGGGAGGCCTGATTGATGTTTTATAATGTATTCCCTCAGTCGCCTTGTACGACATCCACGGGAAGAGTTGGAGTGGTCCTATTCTACTTTACCGAAAATCACACGGCAAAAAAATAGTGCACATAAATTCTTTCACTTAACGTTAAATTTTGACACAAATAATTTCATAATTTGGTTGATTTTATTTTATTGCAAATTACTTTTCAACTACTACCGCTATTTGGTAATCCTAATCCCTAAGCCTACTTTGAAATGATAAATTAACGTTTTGTCCTAAAAAAAACATCAATTACTTAATGATTTCCATCATACAGAAGAAAATCTCAGTAGGAACCACGCCAGAGTCACACCCATTGCAGAGAAAACAACTTTCCATCACAAATACCACTTCAAAGTTATTATACTGTTCGTCTCACCAGATGAAGTGTCGTTTTCCTGGACATTGTTCCATGCCTGCGTCTGACTGGTGCCAAAAATTACGAAGAACGTATTGCCGGCGATGTATATTGCAGATGACAAGTAGAAAACTTTACGCCACTCGTTTGCATCCGTCTGAAAAAAAAAGGAGAATATATAAGCTTAATGATAAGCTGTCTTTATACCTATGAATTGCTGCTGATAATTAACCTGTTCTATTAGTATAGATAATAGTAGGTATGTAAGTTATTAACCAGAGACCGGTCAGCATGGTTTCATCCAGAGTGTAACTAACTTTACTAGTCTAGACTAGTCTGGACTAACTTTCTGTGAAAGTTAATGATAAGCTGTCTTTACACCTATGAATTGCTGCTGATAATTAACCTGTTCTATTAGTAGGTATGTAAGTTATTAACCAGAGACCGGACAGCATGGTTTCATCCAGAGTGTAACTAACTTTACTAGTCTAGACTAGTCTGCACTAACTTTCTTTGAAAGTCGTACGGCGTCATAAGGGTGCAATACAATGATGCATTTAAGTAGTTTTTACGTCATGCGTACACAAACAAACAGATAAACAGACAAAAATTTCTAAAATGATCGTAATGTGTTATATTATGTACTTATATTTCAATGACCAATTTTTTTGGAAATATTTTCAATGATCAGACGCGCGAAAGTTTAGGCTTTTATTTTTAAGATACTTTTTAATTTTAATGCAGATAACAGTTTCAAATGTCAACCCAGGAACGTGTGAGTGACACGCATTAGTCCGGTCCGCTCTCTAATTATAACATGGCACTATCAAATCATCTGCAGTGACATCCAATTACAGCGCTAGATTGAATATCGTGAATAGAGTTAATATTATAGTCAATCTTGAATAGAGAGCTGGCAGTGAACTGGTTAACTAGACATTACGTAAGTTATGCATGACAAGCCACACAATGGACTGTGATAAACTGAGCAGCAATACAAACATAGTTTTCATCATCAGCCGACGTACGTCCATTGCTGAACATAAGCCTCCATACGGGAGCCTCCTCCATTTGGGAGTTTGATATAATCACCACGTTTGGCAGGCGGACTGGTGATCGCAGTAAACGCTGTTACAAAAGCAAAACAATTTAAGAAGCGGTCTTTGTTCGGCGAAACGCTATAAATTATGAAACTTGAAGCAAGTCTGACCTCGTCCTGCAGTATGGCCCCGGCGGCGAGGGGGGCGATGATGGAGACGATGTTGGCGATGCAGTTGGTGATGCCCATCAGGGTGCCCGCAAAGTTCGGAGACATGTCGATGTGAACCAGCTGTTGGAATTGGTAATATTATTCACACACAAATTAAAGTAAAAAATAAAAGTGATAAGAAAATGAAAAAAGAAAATCCCGGGCTCTTAGTAGTAGAAATTAAAAAGTAATTAATATATATTTTTTTATCGGGATTCAGAAAAAAGTAATTATATATGAATATTCAAATTCACAATGCAATAGAGACACGGATATAGTCGACCTCCCTGGCGGAACGGGATAGTTCTCGGACTGCCACGCCGGAGGTTGCGGGTTCGAGTCCCGCTAGGGGCAAATGTTCGTATGATGAATATGAATATTTGTACCCAAGTCTTGGATGTTTATATATTTATTTAAATATGTGTATCCGTTATCTAGTAACCATAGCACAGGCTCTGCCTAGTTTGGGCCTGGATAATTGGTGTGAATGTCTGATATATATTTATATTTATATATAGATATGAATAGAGATACGAATATATTAATAAATGTTACAAAACATACATTTCGTCTAATCCTAAACTATGTTTTGTCCTGTACTATGAAAATTAATAAGCATTGGACAATTGACGAATATAAAATCTAGGCCAACTTGTAAAATTTTGTCTGTCCCCAGTGGGAATCGAACCCAGGTCCTTGGTACTCCAGTCCAATGACCAAGTCAGTAAGCTAACGAAGCGGTCAGAGTTCAAAACAGGCAAGTAGGCTTAGAACAGTCTAAACATTGCTTTTCTTGTTCAAACCCCGCCCAGGGCAAACATTCGTGTGATGAGCACTTGTGTTTGCCTTGTGACTGGATGTTATTTATATATTACATTATGTATCTATGTATGTATATCAGCTATCTGATACCCATATTACAGGGTCTGCCTAGTTTGAGATCAGGTGGCCGTGTGTGAAATGTCCCCACATATTTATTTATTTATTATTTATTTACTTTTTGGGCTAAAATTTACCCCCTCAGAGCGAATCCATTTTTGTCGCCTGCCCGTCAATTAGCCTCAAATTTGGAACATTATGAGTAAAATTTTGGGATATTATGGATAATTCAGAAAGAAAATTTACCCAAAGAAATAAACGTACGCACTGTAACTTCTAATATCCTTACAAACAAAACTAATATAAGAAAAACGCAAAGAAAATCCTACGAAATTCGCAGTGTCTACATAATTAAAAGTTTAAATTATTATCTTGAAGAGATTTGCGACCTCGATTAAAAGTTTCAAAAGGCCAGTCTTGCCATGTCGCGTAAGTTCGGTAAAGTACATTACAATTTTAGAAGTACTGATTATATAAATGATAGAGTTCATCGAAATTAGCATAATACCTAGCATTAGCAAAGGTGCCAATGAAGCGGAAATAGCGGTCATTGCAGTCAACCCATGGTCGAGGTGAATTCTGGCCGCCCCCTGGCTAGATGGAGCGACGATCTGCGTAAGGCGGCTGGCAGTGACGGATGAGAAGAACCGAGGATCGGGTTCAGTGGCGCGCTTTAAGACAGGATTATGTCCAGAAGTGGAGTCTTACAGGATAATGATTACCTTAAAGAGGTAGGATAGCATTGTGTGTAGTGGAGGTGCCTGGGTGGGACCTCTAGCTAGTACTTGTTGCAGAAAGTCAGTGCTTTATAATATGAGCTCAGTCTAGATTTTCTTATTAATCATACCAGGTAGCCTGTGTAGTGCCCGGCGTTGAGGCCGACAACTACAGTGAGAATCGTTACAGCAACTGCCACGTTGCCGGCGGGAGAGTACGACAGCCCGATCAGAGCTATAGCTGGCCCGTAGAAACCTGGAACGAAGCCCATGCACATGAAAATTAACCACTCTGACGTTTGCTTCCTTGCTTAGAATAGGGCTCTTCCGGTGGGTGTCGTTAAGGGATTTAAACAGGGCCAGGCAGCAGCTTTTATCCTATGTATATTAGTATCATTACTGCGATCACCAATCCGCCTGCCAAGTGTGGTGATTACGGCAAATGCCCCAGTGGACACCCCACCAAAAGTGGAATTCTATTGGGGAGGCTTGTGTTCAGCAGTGGACACAATATTGTGGCTGATGATGATGACAGTTTTCAAATGATAGTAGATCACAATATTTAACTAAAGTTTTATTGCAGTCATGTCATTATTCTACCAGTAGGTTGTCTGGAAGAAATCGCTTTTAGCGATAAGACCGCCTGGATGTACATGTGTAAGTTACTTTATTATTGTATCTTCTTTTCTTATCGTGCAATAAAGAGTATTTGAATTGTATTGTAGGTGCCGTGTGGTTTCCGGTAGAATAGAATAGGACCACTCCAACTCTTCCTGTGGATGTCGTACAAGGCGACTAAGGGAGTACATTATAAAACATCAATCAGGCCTCCCCAACCCGTCTGGCCAGCGCGGGGAGTGTAAGCCAAATCCTTCGTCTGTCTCCGGCAGGTGAGAGAGGGTTGTGCTCCAGCAGTGGAGACAAAAATAACCTGATGATGATGAATTGTATTGAATTGATGTGTGATGTTGTTGTATTGTTCCAATTGTTGATGGAATCGTCGACCGCTCTAAACATTCACCAATACTCTGCGCCGCCCAATATTCTTTTTTGCAGACTTATGTTCAGCAGTGGACGTATTTCGGCTGAACTTCAAACGAAGGCTAATAATACGGTAACGTTTCAAACAGTAATATTGACTTAAGAAAATATAAATATCTACTGCATGTACTTATACGTATACTGTTATGATTTATCTAATCAGTTCTACCAGTAGTCAGTAGAACTAATTGTAACAAAGGTATTACAATAAAAACATGATTTCGTGCATACCAATGGAATTCGATATTTTTCTGATAGTCGTCATGGCAAGCCACTGTTTCTTCAGCATGAAGTCCGAGATGAAACCAAGAGGGAAACTCATCAGGTACATTGCTATGTATGGGAGTGCTGACATTACTCCGTTCTGGAATATATAGAGAAACAATTTATTTAAAAAAAAAAAAACAAACGGACGAACTGAGCGAATTATCAAATTTAAAGTTAAATTATCGAATTTTCTTTATCAAATTTGGTACTAAACGCATTATACTTGTCCTTTCGGTTACTCTAAGGTTGACTGGAAGAGATCCCTAAGTGGGATAAGTCCGCCTTTGTACACAGTTTAATTCCTATTTTATTATTGTTGTTGTTGTTATTTTTGGTACAATAAAGCGTTTACATACATACATTATTTCGCTTTGCCTATTGACACAGCCTACCAATACATCGTGAAGATTGAGACAGTAACTATATTTACGAAACAAGACAGTATTAATTACTGTTACTTATAAATAAAACTTAAAATTAAATAGAGTTAGGTAGGTATTAGACACTGTTAGCTAAGGGTGAATAAAGATGATTCATAGCTATGCCTAGCGAGTCCTTAAGAACATCAAGGCAAATTCTTGTTAAGTCTTTCATATGAAACGAATATTTTTGATTTCAATCACGAGGTCGATATATATTCTACGCAAAGCAAGGCATTTGTAATTGTAATCTTAAACATTTGTCTAGCAAAAGGAATGAGCTCTGAAGCAATTGGCTTGCACATTAAATCTATTTAAATGGCTGGGACAATCATTTCGATATTAGCTCTATATTAAAAGGTATCTGGTACCAAACAATACAACGCGTCCGCCGCGGAAACCATGGTTTGATGGCGCCGGCTTTAGTAAGGAAGCACTAGTTCTGGCACTCAGGTTGCGGTCTGCTCACATTCCTTTAAATAAATTCTATCATCTGATGAAAGTAGTTGAATCACCGCTATGTAACATATGTAACAAAATTGAAGATTTGTTACATATAGTACTGGTATGTGGACAGAACGCAGCCTACAGAAGACACTTTCTGGGGGATAACGTGGGTCACAATGGCGATATTAATATAATATTGAGCAGCGCCTTATCTGACAAGACAAAATAATTATATACGTTCGTTACGTTATCTCTCAGACTGAGGTCTGATTAACATAGCAAATTAGTGTTTCCTTACGAGGCTGGCATTGACTTTAGCGAGTCACAAGCCAAAAAAAACTTAAACATAAACTCATAAAAGGATGATGCCACCAATAACCATAATGGATACGCCAATTATAAATATGGCTAAAACTATAAACTAAACAGGCGGCTAATCTAAGTTAGATGTATTATTGGCGTTATGGACCATTTAGTTCAGCATTATCGGCCTTTCAATACCCTTGGCGTATCACTTCTTGTAATTGGGTGCTTTTCGTAGTTATTGCCGTGTGGTTTCCGGTAGAGTAGAATAGGACCACTCCATCTCTTCCCGTGAATGTCGCACAAGGCGACTGAGGGAATACATTATAAAACATCAATCAGGCCTTCCCAACCCGTCTGGCCAGCGCGGGGAGTGTAGGCCAAATCCTCCGTCTGTCTCCGGCAGATGAGAGAGGGTTGTGCTCCTGCAGTGGAGACAAAAATAACCTGATGATGATGATGATGATAGGTAGGCACCTTGTTCCATACAAAAATTTCCACAATCCTTTGAAACACACATATTTTCACTTAATGAAAAAAGCAAGAAAATTGGGTACTTTAATTCCTGAAGCGGTCCTTAACCAGTGAAACTTACTGATTTGATGTCCACACCTAAGACTTGCTTCATGTACGAAGGTATCTCTGTCATAAGCGTCCAGAAGCCCCAATTCTGACCGCAGTGGGCCACGATCAGCGAAATAAACGACAGAGATGTCCATATATGCTTCCATGGAGTTGGCAGTTTCTGAAATCAAGAAGCAATTAAATCAAGCCTATATTGTTGATTATAAGTTATTTTTATTACAGTTCTTAAATGTTAATATTGTCAATAATCTGCATAATAAATAAATAAATAAGTCAGACATTCACACAAATTGCCTAGTCCCAAACTAGGCAGAGCCTGTGCTATGGTTACTAGATAACGGATAGACATACTTAAATAAATATATAAACATCCAAGACTTAGGTACAAACATTCATATTCATCACACGAACATTTGCCCCTAGCGGGATTCGAACCCGCAACCTCCGGCGTGGCAGTCCAAGAGCTTCCCGTTCCGCCACGGAGGTCGTCATACAATATGCTGTACACAAAATAAATATGTACTCAGTTTTAATTAAATTGATCTCAGTAAAACCAAATTCTTCAGAACTCTATTAAAAATTGATACTGTGAATGAAGGGTAAGAATAAGATAACGATAAGACAGATAAAGATAGGAATACTTCAGTGAACGTCACCGATTGTGAGGATATCATAGATTTCATAACCACACCGGTCAAAACAGTAAACAAGACAGTCTTAATATACAAACCTTTTGTCCTCCAACGTGTCCCAGTGAAGTCTGTATGTACAACCGCTCCTCCTTGCTGATGAGCCTGGAGTTCTGCGGGCAGTCAGATCCCACAAAGACGTAGACAGCTGTCCAAATAGCACCAATTGCTCCGTTGACGTAGAAGATCGCAGGCCAGCCCCAGTACTCTGCTATAAAGCCTGATATAATCAACTGAAGAGCTGTCCCAAACTGGGCACCTGAAATATAAAACAAAACATTTTGTTTGTTGTTTCATTGTACAAATGTCTTATACTTCGTTGATCGGTAAGAGAAATTTTATCTTAATGCTTTTGAAACATCTGAAATGAGATCCGAATCTGCAACCAATTACAAGATGAAGGAAATGTATCTTCAAAGAGATAAATCGGAGGTTTTCGTGGCAATAAATCGATGTAATTGAAAAAGAACGTAATGCATCTGCTTAATACCGTTTTTGTGATCGTTTGTCCGTAGAGAGCGGACAGGAAGTCGCCTGTTTCATGTCTGTTAATGGGAAATGAATGATTTGTTGAGTTTCAGTTATTCATTGTAAAGATAAAAATCTATTTCCAAGAAGCGAGATACTTACGTCAATCAATAGGAGTATAATTTTTTTTAGATAAGAAAACTTTGGTAGTATGGTTTTTTCGACTGATCAAAGAACTCACCGGCGTAAATAAAAGTGCCCAGCCGGCTTTTCTCCTCAAGCGGGACCCACTTGCCGATGAGGTTGTGTACGCAGGGAAACAGGAAACCCTGCGCCAGGCCCTGCAGTACGCGGCATGCGCATACCAGCTGCCACCCTCCCTGCAGACAAAATCCCTGCTTAGTACGGGCACATCCTATTTGCAGGCTCATTAAAATCTTCCCTAAAGTCCTACTATTACATCTTCGAGTCTTCACAGCTTTCTAAGTCAGTTCGATCAGGTATATTACTCGTGGTAAATCGAAACGCATGTATCTTTCACTCAAATTGACATAAGACCAATATTCGCTTCGCAGTGGTCGAATACAACTAGACCTATATCTATTCCAGCAATGCTTGTTATAGACTTTCAAACAACGATCTTAATGTACTACGAGATGGAGCGTTCCAAACAATCGCTCTGTTCCACGCAAGTAGCCACAACTCTTTCACATTCACTATGAAACTTGTGCAGTTACTACTCAGAACATTTAATTATTTACTAAATATTGACATTGGTTAAACTTAGCGTCAATATTTAGTAATAATTAAATGCTCTGCGTAGTATCTGCACAAGTTTCAAAGTGAATGTGGAAGAGTTGTGGCTACTTGCGTGGAACAGAGCGATTGTTTGGAACGCTCCATCTAGTAGTACATAGAGATCGTTGCTTTCAAAGCTATTTATTGATTTCTACTTGCTAGGTTTCAGATACTCACGTAATATGCGCACAAGGGCAGGACGAGTGACACGAGTGAGTTGACGGAGATACATATGGTGACAAGGATCATGCCTCCGAATCGGGCAGCCAGCTCGCCTCCCGGAATCTGGAGCACCACGTAGCCCCAGAAGAATGACGAGAGGATCACGCTCTGAGTCTGAATGCTCCAGTCGAAAGACTGCAAATCAAAATTTCGGCGTTAGTGTTTGGAAAACAATATCTTAAGAAAATCAGGGAAGTCACTACTCTCATACATTCTTGAAACCATATCCTAAGACAATGTGTGAAGCCTTGAAGTTGTATCAGTATCACACTCAGAAAGCAGCCTGAACTATCATACTAATGGTCTTCTAGCATTATCACTCATCATGAAAGAAGACGACTGAAACAATAGAATACCTATGTGCTTATACAAATAAAAATTGCTCTCTGAAGTCTGAATCTATGTGCTTTTAATATTTATCATCAGGTTATTTTTGTCTCCACTGCAGGAGCACAACCCTCTCTCATCTGCCGGAGACAGACGGAGGATTTGGCCTACACTCCCCGCGCTGGCCAGACGGGTTGGGGAGGCCTGATTGATGTTTTATAATGTATTCCCTTAGTCGCCTTGTACGACATCCACGGAAAGAGTTGGAGTGGTCCTATTCTACTCTACCGGAAACCACACGGCAAATTTAATATTAGGTTATCCAGCCTTTTTGTAAACTTTACAAAAATAGTAGAAAATACATTTTCAACATTGATAAACAATTTATCAATGTGTTTAAAGAAATAAACGTAAGATTACGTCAGGAAAGATACTATTAAAATTGAAACATAGTAATCTTATGACTTCTGAAGGCACAAGTGCCTTGTTATCTGGTGTCAATCTAGATAAGTTATAGATCTGCCACACGCTGAGATAACGACAGGTACTAATGTCTGAGTTATCGAGATCGTAATGTATTTTGTTACGCTTTGATATTGTCGCATTAGCAGAGAATATTAAACATTACTACATATAGAAGCTACTCTCACCTACTTCTTCTCACCTAAACTGGAGGTGAGTATCGCTTATCTCATCATCATCATCAGGTTATTTTTGTCTCCACTGCAGGAGCACAACCCTCTCTCATCTGCCGGAGACAGACGGAGGATTTAGCCTACACTCCCCGCGCTGGCCAGATGAGTTGGGGAGGCCTGATTGATGTTTTATAATGTATTCCCTATTGCCATGTGGTTTCCGCTAGAGTAGAATAGGACCCGGTAGAGTAGAATTCCAACTCTTCCCGTGGATGTCGTACAAGGCGACTAAGGGAATACATCGCTTATTTCATCTTCAGGTTATTTTTGTCTCCACTGCAGGAGCACAACCCTCTCTCATTTGCCGGAGATAGGCGGAGGATTTGGCCTACACTCCCCGCGCTGGCCAGACGGGTTGGGGAGGCCTGATTGATGTTTTATAATACATTCCCTATTCCCGTGTGGTTTCCGGTAGAGTAGAATAGGACCATTCCAACTCTTCCCGTGGATGCCGTACAAGGCGACTAAGGGAATACATCGCTTATTTCATCATCAGGTTATTTTTGTCTCCACTGCAGGAGCACAACCCTCTCTCATTTGCCGGAGACAGACGGAGGATTTGGCCTACACTTCCCGCGCTGGCCAGACGGGTTGGGGAGGCCTGATTGATGTTTTATAATGTTGTGTGGTTTCCGGTAGAGTATAATAGGACCACTCCAACTCTGCCCGTGGATGTCGTACAAGGCGACTAAGGGAATACGTTATAAAACATCGCTTATTTACGAAGTAATAATTCGAACTACACATGCATAACCTCTGGTACACATGGATATCTGTAAGTTGTAAGTTACTAATTGCAATTAAAGATTGTTAGTCGTTTGTTTAATTGAATAACAGTGGGTAATAATGTATTCGTCATTCATCATTATCTCACGTTCATGGGAATGAACGTTAGTTTATGACAGAAAGTGTGCAAGCTGTTCTGCTTCACAAGACTTTCAACGCAATACTGTTACGTTTCTACAAACTTAAGTATACCAATTATACTATAGTTCTAAAGGGAAAGGATAATCAGCGTTTTGGTCCCAGTCACCAACGACAATAAGTGATACGATAATAAAAAGGTCTTATTATGTAGAATAGGTAGAGTAGAATAGGACCACTCCAACTCTTCCCGTGGATGTCGTACGAGGCGACTGAGGGAATACATTATAAAACATCAATCAGCCCTCCCCACCTATCTGGCCAGCGCGGGGAGTGTAGGCCAAATCCTCCGTCTGTCTCTGGCAGATGAGAGAGGGTTGTGCTCCTGCAGTGGAGACAAAATAACCTGACGATGAATTGCTGTTAATAGATGGGTAACAGGTTCCATACAAAACGCCCACAGTTTTAACATTGTGGTTCCTCCGAAGGTTTGGGGTAAGACTGTCTTATGCAGTGGCTTACGTGGTCATTGGAGTCGTCGGTCATGGCCACTATGGCCATGCTCATGTTGACCCGCATGGCGTACCCGAAGGTCATGGCCAGGAACAGCAGCCCCACCTGCAGATGCCGCACTCCGAACGCTGCCTCTGTAACAACCAACATAATCATCATCAGCTGAAACACGTTCACTGCTAAACATAAGCCTGCTTTTGGTGGGCTGTCCATTGGGGGATTTGCCATAATCACCACGCTTGGTAGGCTGATTGTTGATCACAGTAATGATCTTACCCGACCCGACTTGTACTAACTGAAGTCCCGAAAACCGCACGTTTGAACATAAACTGCTACTCCATGGACCTAACAATTTTTAATAAATTACCACACAAAATAAGGGTGTTGCCAACAAATAAATTTACAATCAAGTTACACGGATGGCTTCTTCAGCACGCATTTTATTCAGTTGCAGATTATTTGGGGCACAAGGACTAGGACAGTAAATAAGGATAATTGTCAATAACCATCTAATATAATAAATTAATTTTATACTTGACAAACTTAAATAATTTAATCTAATCTAATCAAATTAATTTAATTTAATTGCAATTTTATACAATTTAATATTTGCATGCCGTTTGAAATGGCTGTGCAGGAGATCTAGTACCCTGTTCAGAAGCAAATAAATAATCTTTCTTTCTTTCTGTCTTAAAATACACAGGAGAATGCTGCGGTCCGTCCCTGTGCCATCCTTTAGTCGATTTGAAAACACTCACGGGAAGTTTAGAGATTGGAGTTTGGCCTAATTTTAAACTGGGTACCACACTGCGAATCCATGGTCCTATTAACTAAGTTCATGGTGAAATCACGTCAATGTAACTGAAAACTCACAGCCTCGTATAATATCGGTGCTCTGAAAGAAAACAGAAAATTCCAACTGCATCCGTGAGTCATTTGGTGGCCTCACTAAAAATCAGCGCTGCAGCTCTTGCTACAGCATAAGCTGAGCTGGGGACCCTTTTGACGTCACACTACAACACTCTGTAAATTTTTTTCTGTTTTGTTTCACCGGTTATGTAATTTGTTTGCTTCTTTTTTTTCATATTTATGTCGTCAATTTTAATTCCTGTGTTGTATTTGTGTTCGCCAAATTAAGTCTTTCTATTCTATTCTATAACTATCTCACTCCCTTTCCCCCTTAAAGCTGTAGCTGTTTGAATGAGGCAAACAATCTGTAACCACATTGGAATTAAGTGTCAATTATAATCGATACAACATTTGCATTGCAGATTTCGCACGTTACCGCCAAACTGGTGTGGTGTTCTGCATAATTAATCAGTTATATTAGTCGAAGATCAAAGATATTTCCCTGTTGAAACTGAAGCTGATGGAAAATTCCATATGTGCCTAGATACTAGCTCAGGTCGCGGGACTCTGACGCTACTCAGTTTCAGACTTGACACTACAGATTCAAGTGGCAGGTTGCAAATTTTACACGTATTGTATTTATTTTGTATGTATTTCTTTAATATCTAGATAAATAAAATACACTTAGACATGTCATCACAAAAATTAATAACAATTATATTATAAAACTAGCTGTGCCCGCGGCTCTGCTCGCGTGGAGTACAGAATCCGCTCCCCTTTTCCTTCTCGCTCCCGCTCCCGCTCCCACTTCCGCTTCCGCCCCCCCTCCCGCTCCCGCTCCCGCTCCCGCACCCGCTCCCGCCCCCCCTCCCGCTCCCGCTCCCGCACCCGCTCCCGCTCCCGCTACCGCTCCCGCTCCCGCCACTGCCACTGCTACTGCCAATCCCACCCCCGCCCTCATCACTGAAGAAATTATTAAAATTTGTACGTATTTGGTGTACCATAAACAATATTTGAATTAAATTAAAGCTGACGTGAAGTTACGGCCTTATTGCTCGTAGCTACTTCCTTCCGGTAACTAGGGAGAATCTTAAGGGAGAATTTGGACTTGGAAGACACAAATGTGAAAATATAAAATCTTGTTTTTTATGGCACCAATCGATAGGTTCAATCATAAGCATCAAATGTCTCTAATAATCATTGCGTCTTAAAATTTAAGGAAGATTCTGCTTCTTCTAAGGGTTTTCCTATCTACACTTAATATTGTAAAGAGGAAAGATGTGTATGTTAGTAAAGAATAAACTCAAAAACTACTGGACTGATTTCGAAAATCCTTTCACCGTTAGAATGCTACATTATCCCTGAGTAACATAGGCTATATTTATTACTATAAAAAATAGGGATCCCTACTAAAACTTCAATAATGTAACCCAAGGTGTAAAAAAATTAGCCATAAAATGTCTTTCATCGCATGCGGGAATAGGAGTGGGGGTGTTAGCGGATTCTGTAGTCCACGCGAGCGGAGCCGCGGGCATAGCTAGCTCATTATAGTTTGAATCTGAATGCGTCTTGGCTACTGTCAGTATGCTTTAGTATCAGTAGCTCCTGCAGTTGCTCCGTCTAAGCCTTCTGAAGGCAGCCATCACACGCCATAAAAAGTTTTATTGCCGAAGCGATCATAAAAAAACCGATAATAGTACAGAGTCACGCCTTTGTAGATAGGCCTTTAGCTGGAAACCAAGCGTGGCAATATTTCACGTATCAAAGAGCATCAAACAGGAGAAAAACATATTGATACACTTCGGACTCGAATCAGATGTTATTATTCGGGTGTAAAATCATATTTACACGCAAAATAAAAACTCAGCAGTGTGCGTTGTACACAATTTGCAGGTTTCTCGAGTAGTTTTCGAGTTACTAGAACACATTTAGAAAGACAGTCAAAAAACTTTACTTTGAAGTTATCTTTTAGACGTATCCCTAAAAAAGAAAGAAAGAACCACAAAGATATAAGCAGATGATACTAGAATAGAATAGAATATTCATATATTGGCTGCAACAAAACACATACAGTGCAACATTACATATAAACATAAATAATATACAACTAAGAGTCAGGTGCACACGCACAAAAATTACACAGTTTTTAACTTTGGTATTTATTATTAGGTATGTGGTTATTGTGACACCACTATGTAATGAACTTGACTAATGCCTAATTAATATTACTGGCAAAAAAATAAAACTGTAATCTTATTTAACACTCAATATAGCGTAATTCACATGACATTGGGCCCGATTCTGAAGGCACACATTTAAAATTTGACAGCGCTAAAATTGGTTTCGTCTTTATCTTCATAATACTGTGTGACAAGGATAGCAACCGTTTTAGTGCTGTCAAATTTTAACGTTGTGCCTTCAGAATCGGGCCCAATTATTTATTTATTTATATTATATTTAATAAGAAAATCAAAAGTAGATTCAGGTAGATTTATAGGGTCATTTTTCAATCAAATGACAACTGAATTACCATAAATCCTACAAATTAACTTATTTCATTTCACTTCACTTCATTTCATTTCTCAGATCAGCAGCTGTTCTAATATAACGTGATGGTGCCTGAAATGTGGACTCCAAATAAAAATAAGGAAGCCCCACTGCAGAAACAACTGCGCTAGACCATGCCATTTCTAAAGATGAGGTCAACTCTACACAAGACAAACATACAGGAGCTATACGAGAAATCTGCGATAAAACACAAGCCATAAAAGGCTCGAAGCAGGTATTACCGCGGAACAGCCGTCACCTTGCGCTGCATACGGAACAGCTTCCGCAAGTTAGTATTCTGCATCGTCTTTGAATCCTCTATAACAATATCAGTATTATGGTCCATAAAATCTTAAGATGAAAACATTAAACATCTGATACTTGTGACAGTTGTTACGTAGACTACAGTTACAATTTCAGGCACAACGCAGGAAGAAACTCGAATTCCGTTTTTGTAGGTACTTTTTCGCGAGAAGAAAATATTACATCATCATCATCCTGAAAGAGTCCCCTATTGGACATAGGCCTCTCCCAAGGCGCGCCACTGAACCATATCCTCGGTTCTTCTCATCCAGTCACTGCCAGCCGCCCTACGCAGATCGTCGCTCCATCTAGCCAGGGGGCGTCCCACACTACGCTTGTGCAATCGCGGTCTCCATTCGAGAACTCGATTACCCCAGCATTAATCGGTTTTCCGACAGATATGACCAGCCCACTTCCACATCAACGTACTTATTAACTTTTTGAGCTATGTCAAAGACTTTAGTTCTCTGGCGGATCACCTCATTTCGGATCCTGTCCCTAAGAGAAACTCCGAGCATAGCTCTTTCCATAGCCCGCTGTGCGACCTTCAGTTTTCGGACTAGCTCCACTGTCAGTGTCCACGTTTCGGCGCCGTAGGTCATTAAGGGCAACCTGGCAGAATTACCAGCGTCTCTGCCACATGCGACACATGCTGAGTCAGGGCCTGTCCACTGTCGCGACACACGGGCACACACACGCCTCCAGGCTGCGCTCTCGCGGGCTCCCAACGTAGATGTGTAAACAGTAGAAGTTCTATTGTGTCTCGTTGGGTGCCCGCGAAGGGATATGTAATGTTTTGTCCACGAAATTTATGTTTTCTACTTGTTTGTCAACTTGTGTTGTGTCAGTGATTACATCTATCTATCTCATCATCATCATTGTCTCCACTGCAGGAGCACAACCCTCTCTCATCTGCCGGAGACAGACGGAGGATTTGGCCTACACTCCCCGCGCTGGCCAGACGGGTTGGAGAGGCCTGACTGATGTTTTATAATGTATTCCCTCAGTCGCCTTGTACGACATCCACGGGAAGAGTTGGAGTGGTCCTATTCTACTTTACCGGAAACCACGCGGCAAATCTATCTATCTAACCGCTTGCAAAATATTACAACGTAAGTAATCAAAATCAAAATTAATGTCAAGTTGCTCAAAAATATTTGTCTCCGCATCAACATACCATACTCTTAGCAAAGACTAACCGAACTGAGAGCTTGGGTTTTTTTTGGTTCTGGTAGTAGAATGACGTAAGAAAGAAGCCTCTAAACACCCCTTTCTTTAATCAACTTTACTATTGTTTGAAAAATATTTTCAGTGACGAAAATATATCTTCATTCATTACTTTATTAATACTGCGACCAGGGCCGGATTATCCATTAGGCAGTGTAGGCTACTGCCTAGGGGCCCCGCAGCAGCAAGGGGCCGAGTCTTTTTTGATAATGTTTCTTAGAGTGAAAAGAGGAGTAGGCCTGAGCGTGGCCGTTGTCGTGAGTTTCGGGTTGGAGTCGTAGTCGGATAGAACGTGAGTACGTACGGAGCATTGTATTGTGGTAGAAAAACAATATTTCAGGAAGTCAGAACACGGTAAAGGGGCCTCAACACGTGCATTGCCTCGGGGCCCCGACATGCTTAATCCGGCTCTGGTTTTGACCACATGAGGATTCCGTACCAGTAAGAGAATTTACCATATATTAATGATGCTGCATTCGTCTCTAACTCTCTAAATAAATAAATATCAGACATTCACACCAATTGTCCAGTCCCAAACTAGGCAGAGCCTGTGGTATGGTTACTAGATATCGGATAGACATACTTAAATAAATATATAAACATCCAAGACTAGGGTACAAACATTCATATTCATCATACGAACATTTGCCCCTAGCCTATTCGAACCCGCAACCTCCGGCGTGGCAGGCCGAGAGCTACCCGTTCCGCCACGGAAGTCGTCGAAGGAGGAGGTAGGCAATAATTATCATTTTCCTTAAACAAACTGCCTATTTTCCACCTGGGATCCGGTTTATACTAGACGTTTAGCGGGATTCCCACCGGCAAACCTCAAGGGGCATTCGGACAGGTAAATATTGGGCCATATTTTTTTTTGCAGTTGCATGTATTTGCATTGTTATTGAGAATTAACAAACCTACTCACATTCCGGTTTAACTTGGAACTTTGTCACACAAGTAATTTACATTCTAAAGCAATGCCATTATTTACTAAATATTGACGCTATTTACCCGTAGCATGTGCAATCATTTTTAGGGTTCCGTAGCCAAATGGCAAAAAACGGAACCCTTATGGATTCGTCATGTCTGTCTGTCTATCCGTCCGTATGTCACAGCCACTTTATTCCGAAACTATAAGAACTATACTGTTGAAAAGTAGATGTATTCTGTGAACCGCATTAAGATTTTCACACAAAAATAGAATAAATACTTAGAACTGAAACTAAAAAAAATTTTTTTCATCAAATACGTGTCTATCTATTATGAGGTCTTCAAAAATGATATTGAGGTTTCTAATATAATTTTTTTCTAAACTGAATAGTTTGCGCGAGAGACACTTCCAAAGTGGTAAAATGTGTGTGTGCCCCCCCCCCCCCCCCCCCGTAACTTCTAAAATAAGAGAATGATAAAACTAAAAAGAATATATGATGTACATTGCCATGCAAACTTCCACCGAAAATTGGTTTGAACGAGATCTAGTAAGTAGTTTATTTTTAATACGTCACAAATCGTAAACCACAATACTATTATTAAAACATCGATCAAAGTTACAACGAACTACAATAACTTTTATATTATGTTACTTGCTGCTACGGAACCCTTCATGGGCGAGTCCGACTCGCACTTGGCCGCTTTTTATAATCTCAAACTCTAGCAGCAGGAACTTGAATATAAAAAAAATTCTTAATTTTTTCAGTTTTATTATATTCTTAATTGCACAAATTTTAAAACTAAATACAGTTACAAAATTTTGTGTACAAAGGCGTGCTTATCTCTAAAAGAGATCTCTCCCAGGCAACCTTACAGGGCGTGAGACAAGGCACTAACAGCGAGAGAGCAAACTAACACAAGTTTTAAAAATACTTACTTGGTTTCTTCGGCCCACTGATATGCTCTTCTTTTTCATCCATTTTGTAGAGTTACACTTTTAAATAAAGACTAGAACGCACTTTGTTATTAAATAACTATAAATGTTTAATGTTAGGGCAGCGAAAGTTTGTAAACTTTAACTCGGTAAACGCGTCTTTATCTGGGGCGGTCGATACAGCTCGGCGGTTCGCGGTGAACTGGTGTTTTTCAAGTGAAGTGCAAACGTAACTTGCTCTTGCGCACTGTTTGAATAAACGCATGTGCAGACGCACGCGTGTATACGCAAGAGACTGCGTTCAAGGAATAATCGCTCCATGACCATTATATGCGCGTTATAGCAAGCCGAGTCGACTGCCCCATATTGTGTCACTCGATTCGGTTACACATAAATAAATAAATGAATGTATGTCGTAATATTTTTTTATTTTTTATATACTTGTAATTTATAATTTTAAATTTTGTCATATTTTAATGTTCGTATTTTTAAAAAAAAATTAATATATTTTTAAAATCAACTAACATAGTTTTATAAGACTGTACTAACAAAAATATGGACTAATGTCTGAAATAAAAATTTTGAATTTTAAATTTTTTTTTTTATATTTGTGAACTTCGTCCGCGTGGACCACTTTTCCCGTAGGAATGAGATGTTTTTTTCGGGATAGAAACTATCCTATGTCCTATTCCAGGACCTAACCTATATGTGTGCCAAGTTTTTTTTTACCCTCCTACGGGTCATCCCATCCCACTATTATCATAAACTAGCAGTTGCCTGCGACTTCGTCCGCGTGGACAACTTAACATTATAAATTATTATGTATTTCCCGTAGGAATGAGACGTTTTTCGGGATAAAAACTATCTTGTGTCCTATTCCAAGGCCTAACCTATGTGCCAAATTTCATCCCGATCCGTCCAGTGGTTGAAGCGTGATTGAGTAACAAACATCCAAACTTTCGCATTTATAATATTAGCATTATACATATTAGTGGGATTCAGCGTAACTTACATATGTACATTGAGGCGGTCTTATCGCTGAAAGCGATTTCTTCCAGACAACCTTTGGATAGAGGATAAGATTATCAGAAAAAGGTAGGTTGTGCAGTTAAATAACGGAAGGAGTATAATACAATTATTATTGTTTATTCTGTTACTTATTACTATTAAATAATACGTACACAAGCGAACAGAATTAATCACCTCCACTATGACAGGCGCACAAGCCTGTCCGCACACGTGCGTGTGTGCGCATAAACTTTGTAGGGCAGCTGCACCGAGCGCGCGAGTTTAGTCCATCCACAGACACTACGTTATACGTCAAAAACATAACTGTTTCTCTTTCTAAAATATTTTTATTTTTTATTTTTATTTATTTATTCAAGGAAGATTTACAGCTTTGTTTAAGATAAAAATATTTAGAGTAATAATATCTCTAAGCGGATAATAAATCTTCGCACATAGGATATATCTATATAGATATATTGTAGATCTCTCGAGAGTTAAACGCCAGACGCTTAATTATCATCATGCCAGCCTCTAGAAGTCCACTGCTGGACACAGGCCTTCCCCAATGAACGCCACCACACCCAGTCCTCCGCATCCAGCCGCTACCGGCCACCTTCTTCAGGTCGTCGGTCCATCTGGCGGCGGGCTCACGCTTTTTATAGAGAGTAAAAATGGCTTTGTAGATAAGATTTGATTAGATTTATTTATTTCACTTTTACATCTTAAAAATTCAATTTTACATGTCATTCTAATATGGTAAAAGGGATCGTCATAAAATAAAATAATGTACAAAATATAAATTACAATGTCAACAATTCAAATAATGTCATAGTATATACTGTCTATGTCAGTATATAATATTAAAATAAAAATTGGTATTAAATTATCACAAATTAAATTAAACGTCAGAGGGCCCACCAATTTTATTTTTTAGGAAAATTCATTTATGGAATACTATTCATTAGTAATATTGTAGTTAGACTACTTATAAAGGGTGTAAGGGACGGTCTTCCGAAAACTTTAACCATGGCTTCAGACCATCACCCTGAACATCGTACAGCAAGAATTTTTTGCCGGAAATAAAAAAAAAAAATCGACTCTTCATACAAATCTGGCATGTCATTTGTAAAATTTGTATGGTGAGTCGAAATTTTTTTTTTATTTCCGGCGAAAAATTCTTGCTGTACGATGTTCAGGGTGATGGTCTGAAGCCATGGTTAAAGTTTTCGGAAGACCGTCCCTTACACCCTGTATACGGAGTAGCCCCTTCCCCCCACTATAAAATCTACAGGCTAAAAAATACCGTTAATTTTGCTCGCGTTTCGTTTTTTAGAATTATATTTGTATGTATGTCGCTATGTGGATCCGTAGGTCATACCACACGACACGGCTGACTGGACGCGTTTTTCCGCGCGGTTAGCCGTCCCGCGTAATCGCGCCCGTATTGAATGCGCGTCTAATCGCGATCGAGCGATATTTCAGGATTCCACCGGCACAATGCAATAAACCTTTGTTGGGTGATTAAAACAATGTTAACGTACCAATGTTGCCGTGTGGTTTCCGGTAGAGTAGAATAGGACCACGCCAACTCTAAACCACACGGCAATAGGGAATGCATTATAAAACATCAATCAGGCCTCCCCAACCCGTATGGCCAGCGCGTGGAGTGTAAGCCAAATCCTCCGTCACAATTTCCGAGAGTTTAAGCGTTTTTGCCATGCCTTCTGCTACTCCGTCACAGCTCACTGCGTCACATAGGCGCTAATACGTCCGTGGTGTTCAACTAGGTGGCCAGGCTTATCCTGGCCACATCAACCCCCCCCCCCCCCTACTTTGACTCTTTACTTCTTTAATTAAATTTGTCTGGGGCCCAAGGTAGCGTAAATTCATGACCTGGGACTTGCCCTACCTTCACTGGTAGGTGTCTTTGCAGTTACCTCCGTTGATCCTCGCTTAGAGGAGTTGCGGGGGGAGAACGGTGAGGAGGCGGGAATGTCTCCGGCAGATGAGAGAGGGTGGTGCTCCTGCAGTGGAGACAGAAATAACCTGATGATGAACGTACCCAGCTGGCATAGCCGCGGCTGCTCCGGATGCAACACAATTTCGCAACAAAACTCTCATTCCGAGTTTTGCCGATTCACAATATTCTATCTTAAGTCAGTTAAGCACGATCTAACCTCTTCTTAATTTAAATTTTGTCTCCACCCTGTTTTATTTTTTTGGATCTAGTCAACAAATTTATTAATTACTAGCTGTGCCCGCGACTCCGCTCGCGTGAACTACAAAATCCGCTCCCATTCCCGCTCCCTCTCCCGCTTCCGCTTGCACCGCCTCCGCGGAAGTACTATTATGTGCAATATATTGCATACTAACCTTACCTACTAATGTATTTGAAAACTAAAAATGTCCATAACTTTTGATTGAGTTAGCCGATTGCGATGAAATAAAGACTAAATGTTAAGTTAAGTTAAGCCCCATGTATCTGTGAAAAGTCCATCAAAATCCGTTTAGTAGCTTTTAAGTGATGCGTGCACAAACTCACAGACAAACAGGACAAAAATGATCAAAATGTGTTCTGTTGCTTATCCTTAGACACCCCAATTTTTTTTTTGCAAAAATCTCTTTAATGTACAGACACGCGAAGTTTACGATTTTATTTATTAGATTGACATTATCCTATCCTCGTCGCCACTTGTGATGTCTTTCTTGATTAAATAAAAGGGGCAATTAATTAGATACCCTTTTATTTTTGACACATACCTACACAACACTCCGAACTCACCCAGCACGGGAGCCAGAGACAAAACCTAGAGTGAGCGCACCCAAAGACTAAATAAAGGTCTCCATACACTGCACATCGGACTATGCAAACAGTATTGATAATTAATGATAACAATAATTAAGTTAGAAACACACTCTCGGCGTGTTGATAATAATCCTGGTCAATGACTTTTCATAACTATGGACGTTTTACGTCATACATACAAAGCCAAAACAAATCGTATTTAAATAATTTACGATATTTCGCATATGAAACTATAGACCGTCGTAATTGAAAAAATTCAGTGTTGAGTTATTAAAACCTAAAAAAAACGTACTCGATTTCCTCTATCTTTGTTTATTTATGTATTTATTTAACTCTTTATTGCACACATACACAGATAAAACAAAAATAATACATTAAAAAGAAACACAAGTACAAAGGGCGAACTTATCTCTGAGAGAGATTTCTTCCAGCAGACCCGCGAGAGAGATAATTGAAATAAGAGATATTTGTTTTTCATTATGTAAACAGATAATCGTAGTCTTAGTAAATAAGTCAAAATTGCATACTTTTCTTTTGCTGCTGTTTTATTTATATAATTTCTTAAACTTTTAAATCGTGTTTTCTCAAACATACTTTTTGAGTTATGTATAACGGTTTATGATTTCATCAAATCAAATATTCTTTATTGTACACCAAAACATATAAATTTTGTACAACGGCGGCCTTATCGCTTTCAGCGATTTCTTACAGGCAACCTTTGGGTGGTGGCGAATTTTTGAGGATTGGAAGTGCTGGATGCAAAGAATATACAGTTTTATATGACATAAACTTGCATGAATACTTAAATAAATACATATAAATAACTAGTAAATACATACATAAACAAATACATACAAATCAAAAATAAATACCAAATACTGTCTATTATGTAATATGTTCAGTAGCCACATTGTGATTCATAATGAACACGCAGATGTACGATTTATTAAAAAAAAAATATTACACTTTTTAGTGTGTTCTTTTTCATCATCTTTTGGGGGTTAGGTTAATGGCGGCGGTTGAAACGATAACAATACTTATCCCAAATCAAATGATATGCGATCGGCACAGGGTGGGGACGCTCCGGTGAGAGGATGAGAGGTAGATCGATGACCTGAAGGTGGCCGGAAGCGGCTGGATGCGGAGGGCAGAGGACCGGGTGTGGTGGCGTTCGTTGGGCAAGGCCTATTTCCAGCAGTGGACGTCTAGATGATGATAGTCTGACATGATGATGATGAAATCCTGTTTGATATAAAATGAAATATTTCCTAAATACATGTTGGATGCATAATAATATTGCCGTGTGGTTTCCGGTAGAGTAGAATAGGACCACTCCAACTCTTCCCGTGGATGTCGTATAAGGCGAATAAGGGAATGCATTATCCTCCCCAACCCGTCTGGCCAGCGCGGGGAGTGTAGGCCAAGTCCTCCGTCTGTCTCCGGCAGATGAGAGGGGGTTGTGCTCCTGCAGTGGAGACAAAAATAACCTGATGATGATGATGATGATGATGATGACATGCTGGACGGTAGTGTATATATGTAGGTGCAGGCCCTGGGGCACTATACCAGTATCATTACAATTAGTTAATTAGTTTACGAGTTAAATACATACGATACGAGTAAGTAGATTGCTGCAAAAAATTCAAGGTTGGAACAGGTTCCATTTATACCTAACAGTTTAAACTTTCAAGTACGCATACCTAAGAATAAGAAATACGAGTTCGAATCGAAGCATATGGCAAAGCATTCAAAATTATAATTAAATACACAAATTATATGTTCTCACTTTTAATCGAATCAAATTGTAAAAAATGTGAATTCCCCATGTATTTTATTTTATTCAATAATTTCTGACTATCAATGTTTTATTTTGTTTTGTGTTTAATTTTTTTTTAAATTTACAGTGTATTACTTTGATCATGTAATTTATTAACATTTTAAAAATCTTAATTTTATTTAACTTATATATAGGTAAGTATAATATTAGACTACAATGTATAATTATAATTAACCTAACACAAACTAGGCATGCTGTCGTTGCCTATAATTGGGGTGGCATCTGGCCAATGTACAATTGTAAGATTCCCCTAAGCAACAATTGATGTACATCCTGTTGGTAACATAATAAATAAAATAAAAAAATAAAATAATATTTTATAAGAATCTAAGTCAGGTCTACTCCCAACCTTCCCGTGGATGTCGTCAAGGCGACTAAGGGATTGCGCCAGGGATTCCAGATATACATAGATCATTACTACGATCACCAATTGTCCTGTCAAGCGTGGTGGTTACGGCTAATCCCCCAATGGACAGTCCACCAAAAGTGTCATTCTACTGGGGAGGCTCGTGTTCAGCAGTGGACGTAGTTCAGCTGATGATGATGAAACTTTTGACAAGGGGACTGTAGACAATGTGGAATTATCTGTTTATAATAACATGAAGTTGAAGTGGGTGAAACTTTGTAGTATTAATACCTACTTGGTAAACATTATTGCAATATTTAATTACTAGCTGTGCCCGCGTAAACTACAGAAACTGCTCTATTCCCGCTCCCGTTCGCGCTTCGTTCCCGCTCCCGTTAAGTTCCCGCTCACGCTCCCGCTCCCGATCCCACTCCCGTTCCCGCTGCCGCTACGTTCCCGCTCACGCTCCCGATCCCACTCCCGTTCCCGCCCCCGTTCCCGCTCCAGCTCCGCTCCAGCTCCCGCTCCCGCTCCCGTTCCCGCTTAGTTCCCCCTTACGCTCCCTCTTCTTCCCGCTCCCGTTCCCGCTCCAGTTCTCGCTCTCGTTCCGGCTTAGTTCCCCCTTACGCTCCCGGTTCGTTCCCGCTCCTGCTCCCGCTCCCGCTCCCCCTCCCGCTCCCGCTCCCGCTCCCGCTCCCGCTCCCGCTCCCGCTCCCGCTCCCGCTCCCGCTCCCGCTCCTGCTCCCCCTCCCGCTCCCGCTCCCGCTCCCGCTCCCGCTCCCGCACCCGTCCCCGCTCCCGCTCCCGCTCCCGCTCCCGCTCCCGCTCCCGCTCCTGCTCCCCCTCCCGCTCCCGCTCCCGCTCCCGCTCCCGCACCCGCACCCGTCCCCGCTCCCGCTCCCGCTCCCGCTCCCGCTCCCGCTCCCGCTCCCGCTCCCGCTCCCGCTCCCGCTCCCGCTCCCACTGAAATGTGTTCTGTTACTTATCCTTAGACACCCCAATTTTTTTTGCAAACATCTTCAATGAACAGACACTGAAGTTAACGTTTTTATGATAACAGTTTTGCAAAAACAACATAAGTATGCTTGCGACAAAATATATTTAATGTCACCCGCGTCACAGTATGCGACACGAGTGTTCGATTGGTTATGCCGCCATTGTTTTGCCACGCAAACTACGCATCTATCAGCCTCAAGGTTTTAATATACTTGTTGCTTTGCGATACATCGTCTCTGCCTACCCCGCTGGGACAAAGGCGTGAGCATTATGTCATGTTATTATGTCATTTTGCTATAAGCACACCCCCGACGTTCCAACCTACTAATACTACAGGCGCATCAGTAAAGGCGCGTAAATAATTGTAGGGCTGGTGGCTGCACAAAACACGATCGAGAGAGGTACTATGTTATATGTCAACAACATAAATGCTTCTCTTTCTTACTTAAAGCGTTGAACTCTCGGCGCTAGCGGGCGGCTGCAGCGGCTGAGTACTGCTAGCCGTGTTCTAATTTGCGGGCGACGTTAAACTGAAGGAGAGGGAGGCTTAGTAGGCAAGTACTATATATAATCACTAGCTACTTGTTCGCTCTTACTTCTTTGAAGAGTTCTGAATCCTTTCATCATCATCAGGTTATTTTTGTCTCCAATGCAGGAGCACAACCCTCTCTCATCTGCCGGAGACAGACGAAGGATTTGTCCTACACTCCCCGCGCTGGCCAGACGGGTCGGGGAGGCCTGATTGATGTTTTATAATGTATTCCCTCAGTCGCTTTGTACGACATCCACGGGAAGAGTTGGAGTGGTCCTATTCTACTCTACCGGAAACCACACGGCAATCCTTCTCACACTGAATCCTTTTCTTCCGTGGAATAATCCGGTTTAAAATCCGTTAGGCAGATTCACAGGAACGATCAATTTGCACGGCGTTGTTACATAAAGCCGCTGTCTGGTAAATTCTCGAAACGCGCGCGCGCTGCGCTACTATTTCCATCTCTTTCTTGCATTGAACATTCCTACTCACGGTACGGTTGATTTTGGCGTTCCTCGAGATCGTTCCATTATTTCGTCATCAAGATTCTATTAGGTGTCATTCATGCATGAGAAATGTAAAATAGTGCTAACAATCCAACGATCTCTATGTACTACTAGATGGAGCGTTCCAAACAATCGCTCTGTTCCACGCAAGCAGGAGTCGTCGCTCTTTCACATTCACAATGAAACTTGTGCAGTTACTACGCAGACCATCTAATTATTACTAAATATTGACGCTACGGTTAAATAATATCAATATTTAGAAAATAATTAAATGTTTTCAGTAGTAACTGCACAAGTTTCAAAGTGAATGTGAAAGAGTTGTGGAACGCTCCATCTAGTAGTACATAGAGATCGTTATAACAATGTTTTTAAAATAGAGTGTGACCAACGCTGATAAATAATCTAGAGTTATAACTCTTTACGTACAATGTACTATTTTATAGATAGTATAAATGTGAACCATTGTTCAGTTAGTGTTTATTGAGAACACGTGCGATAACGAAAAACTCTACTATATTTATTTAGAACTAGATGAGCCCGTGGCTCCGCTCGCGTGATTAGATTAGATTAGATTTATTTATTTCACTTTTACATCTTAAAAATTCAATTTTACATGTCATTCTAGTATGGTAAAAGGGATCGTCATAAAATAAAATAATGTACAAAATTTAAATTGTAATGTCAACAATTCAAATAATGTCATAGTATATAACATACTTTCTATGTCAGTATATAATATTAAAATAAACATTTTAAAGTTTTTTTTTTTAGTTTTTATATAAAGTTATAAAATTTACTTTGTGTTTATCCCTTCCCTCTCCCGCCCCCTTTACTTCCGCCTCCAGTCTTTAAAAATAGAAATTCTCATAACTTTTGACTGAGTAAGACGATTGCGATGAAATAAAGACTAAATGTTACTCCACATTAAGTCCCATGATTTTTTGGAAACTATCAGAATTTGTTAGGTAGTTTTCAAGTGATGCGTGCACAAACAAACAGATTAAAATTCCAACACTTTTTCTTCTCCTAAAACTTTCTTTTGCAAATATTTTCAATTATCTATTACATATAATAAAACTGTAACTGGTCTATGTCTGTACATGGGAGATATTGTAGAAAAATGTGTATAAGGGGTCTTTATAGGGCCAATAGAAGACAAAATAATTGTTTTTAGAATTTTTGTCTATTGTATGTTTGTTACCTCATCACGCAAAAACTACTGAATGAAATTTGATGCAGTTTTCACAGTTGTCTTGCTGGAGGTCTAACTTAAAACCTGGTGCATGTTTCATCTTGATACGCAACTTAAAACTTGAAATATTAATAAAGTATTTTTTTCTAGAAGCCGCTATTACGTTTGGTACCATTCATATTACGGGATCAGGTCGGGATTAAGTGGTATAGGGAGCGAGACCCACTCTAACGGGAGCGGATTCTGTAGTCCATGCGAGCGGAGCCGCGGGCACAGCTAGTTTAGTATATGCTTTTAGGAAAATCATATAATTCAGAAATAATTTAAGCTAAATTATTATTGTATCTGTGCATTTTTATCGCTCATATAAAACCTGAGACGTCCACCGCTGGACATAGGCCTTCCCCAATGAACGCCACCACACCCGGCATATCAGCTTTCGACCACCATCCTCAGATCGTCGGTCCACCTGGTGCGTGCCGGCCCGCCTGCCGTCGGTTCGGCGACCGATGTGACCCGCCCATTACCACTTCAGCTTGCTTATCTTTTCCGCTATGTCGGTCACCTTCGTTCTTCGTCGGATCGCCTTTTTATCATACAATAAAGAGTCTTTGAACTGATTCTGCATTGAATTCCAAAGCAGATAATTAGTAGTCACGACTACTTAAAAATCCACATAAGGGGCATTGGACCTTTTCCAACCCGTGCTTTGAAAGAAAGAAAGAAAATATATTTATTCACTACAACTAAATTAAATTACATTAAATTGCTTTGGGTTAAGGGTATATAATATACTAGCTGGTGCCCGCGACTTCGTCAGCGCAGGATTAGTATTTCGAGTAGCTTATATTAGCGTGGCGTGGAAAAGAACTAACATTATGACATTAAAATTATAATTTTATGGCGCACGCCAGAATAGCTCGCATATGGTAGATTTTTTCCTACTTACTTGATATTTTGGACAATTCACACAATATCTTTATAAATTGTAGCCTATGTGTTATTCTGGTGTATAAGCTATATTATTGTAAAGTTTCATTAAAATCCATTCAGTAGTTTTTACGTGAAAGAGTAACAAACATCCATCCATACTTACAAACTCTCGCGTTTATAATATTATATATAATATATATATAGTAGGTTAATATGTATATTTTTAAATATAATATTTAATGTTTTATATATTATTACGTTTGTACTTAGTAACTTATATTAGTATATATCAATAGCTATACCTACTCATTTATATACTTCTTCACTTCATTTACATACTTATTAATATTTTATTATAAAATTTCAATATCCATGCACATTTTTTGACCTACCGCTTGTTTTAGTTTTTCCCACAGTGGAGGTTGGCTGGAAGAGATCTCTTATAGAAATAAGTCCACCTATGTACACTTTTATGTTATATCCTTTTTTGTAAAATTTAAGTACAATTATAGTTATAACTAAATTTAAATTAATCTATTTGCTATTTACATATATGTTTTTTTCTCACTACTTATTCTCACTATAATGTGCACTGTTGTCTGCCTATCTGCTTTGCTTTTCTCGTTCACCCAAAGGTTTACTGGAAGAAAACTGTTACAGAGTTAAGTGCGCCTTCGTACATCTTGTGTTAAAATTAGTTGTGTGACTCATATTTGTGTACAATAAAGTATAAATAAATAAATACAATAAAGAATATATACAGGGCGTCCCAAACTTATGGGACATGAATGGGAAGTACCTTAAATATCGTAGATAATGTATTTTGCTGAAAGAAGACTTTATGTTACTTTTAAAAGTTAGTAATTCTGCATTCATAGATTTTCTAAAAATTACTTGCTTCGTCTGGGAATCGAACAGACTTAAATGTCAAAAAAAAATCACCCTACTTTTATGATGCCAATCGAAAGAATAGCTAAAAAATAATAACTTTGCTTAAGTAACATAGTATTTAAAAAGAAAGGAACAACGTAAAATGATTGACTCATGTCCCATAAGTTTGGGACGGCCTGTATATAAGGGTTGAAGGGGGAGTGGGCTTTGCTTCTCAAAGGGATTAACTAAAAGGAATTCGTATTATCTCAAAAATGTGAAAGAGTTACTCCTTCTGTGTGGATTTCTTATGAAATTGGATTGGAAGTCGAGAAAAGGCGAATGCATTTCTGTCTTTCAGCCAATGCCCAGTGGGCGTGGACTGAAAGGTTAATAGCTAGGTAACCATTCATCTTATTCGTTGAAAAGTGTTCTCGAGACGAATTATTCCGTGAAACTTTTCTAATTTAAAATTTTTGGGATTCCGTTAGAGAGTTTGCGCTTATAAAAATTATAAGTGTACATTTAATTCGTGGGAAGTTGCCCCGCTGAGGTTCTGCGAATCGACGTGTTTAACTTTCTTAATAGGCATCTTTACAAGTTATTGAACAAACATTCCAAACAAATAATTTAGTCAAACTTAACAAAATAAATACTGCAGTCGATCGACTACTTTCTCCAGTAAATAGAATATTGTAAAGTCATTATAATTCCACAATAAACATCAAAATTGCCGTGTGGTTTCCGGTAGAGTAGAATAGGACCACTCCAACTCTTCCCGTGGATGTCGTACAAGGCGACTGAGGGAATACATTATAAAACATCAATCAGGCCTCCCCAACCCGTCTGGCCAGCGCGGGGAGTGTAGGCCAAATCCTCTGTCTGTCTCCGGCAGATGAGAGAGGGTTGTGCTCCTGCAGTGGAGACAAAAATAACCTGATGATGATGAAACATCAAAATACTTGTTTGCTTAAAGAACAGGGTAAGGCATAGGAGTAGATTTAGGGGACGTGGGTGTCTCAGCATTATCTGATACCTATCATTGCATTCACTTAACCTCATTTTTATTTGCAATAAAATGCTCATTTACTCTGGAAAATATACTGTTAAGCATTTTTCCTTTACATTCAAATTACGACCTAATGGATGACAAAAAATGCATTAAATAAAGTAAAATTTCTGCAAAAAGCTTCCTCCGGCGTGTGCTCCATTAAAAGTTGTGAAATACGAGCGAAGCTGGTTTCTGAGTATCTATCTGGCTCACTTCAAGTCGTTTATCAAGACTTCGCCTAACTGATAATATTAAAGTATATATGTTAGTGTCTGTAATAAAATAATTCATGTTAGTAAATTGTGATTTACATAGTTTAATATAGTTTTAAATTATAATAATAACGCCGATACATACTTGTATACAAATTTTTTATTTTTTTATTCCTAAATATTAATTTGCAGTGAATGGAAATAAGATTTAAACCCCTTTACTGTTACATTGTAATAAGTTAAAGGTAAATTTAATTATTATTACAATTACATTATGAGTAGAGGGTAAAGTTTCTTATTACATCGTAAAAACATGAGTGGAGGGTAAAATTACTTATTACAATTCTGAAATTGTAATGTATAATATGTATTATTAATTAAGGTCAATTTACTTAGTTCAACAACTACATTGTAGGTAATAAAAAAAAAAAAAAAATTATTTCAGGCGTTGCCCATAGAGTGTTAGTAACAATGATACCTTAGAACTATGTTAGTGACTTGATAAACTTAAAACACTAAAAAAGTAATTTTCGTTTCTTTGACGAGATGAACGCAAGTCCAGTGCTGCATAATAGAACTGTCCACGTCCAGTCTCGCCGCCACAGTCTGCAGGAGACTGTTGGAGCTGCCGCTCACCCGTTGGATCAGGGAAGCGATAGGCTTTCTAACGATAGCAGAGAAGCTATCTATTCAAGCTTCTGCCAGCAATTGTAGTAATAAGTAAAGGGGTACAGTTACTTACTGCAACTATCATTGTATAATGAGCATGAGCTGTAGAAGGTCAATTTACTTATTACTATAATTACATTATGAGTAGAGGGTAAAGTTACTTATTACATCCTAATAACATGAGTGGAGGGTAAAATTGTTGTGATATCCTGCTATTGTATAATCCTGGATATACTTCGTAAGAATTATTAATTGAACCAATAAAATACTTACTTATTGATATAGTTGACAAGATGTGTATTTTCGTAGGAGTGACAGAGAACATCAATGTAGAAAAACATATTTAAAATATACAATGAACTATAAATAGCCAGTAACAATTATTCAAACAAAAATTACTTATTACAATTCTGAAATTCTAGTGTACAAGGTAAATTTACTTGTTTCAAAAACTACATTGAAATAATTGGAGGGGTACAGTTACTTATTGCAACTAGTGTAAAGATCATGAGTAGAATATCAATTTACTTATTACTACAATTACATTATGAGTAGAGGGTAAAGTTACTTATTACATCGTAAAAACATGAGTGAAGGGTAAAATTACTTATTACATGTATTATATAGTATAGTGTAAAAGGAGTTTTATTAATAGGGGTATAAATATATAGTAGTTAGAACCAGGGCCGGATTAGGCAGTGTAGGCAACTGCCTAGGGGTCTTTTGAAAATATTTCTTAGATTGAAAAGAGGAGTAGGCGTGGGCCTGGGCGTGAGCGTTGACGTGGGTTTCGAGGTCGGAGTCGTAGTCGGATTGAAAGTGAGTAGACCATACAAAATAACTTTTTCCTATAAATAAATGTTTCTATAAATTTATATTTCAGGAAGTTAGAACACGGTAATTAGGCCCCGACACGTGCATTGCCTAGGGGCCCCGACATGGTCACTCCGGCTCTGGTAAGAACATTAATTTGCTTCTAGAGGGCATAAGCAAATCCCCGACACTCCACACAAGCGAAAAGATTTACCCACTACCACTTCACCAACCTGTCTGTACACGTTTGTGTGCGCGTAGGGCAGACTGCTGCAGCGAGTACGAGAGAGGGACGACGTTATACGTCAACTACATAAATGCTTCTCTCTCTAACTGTAAGCGTCGATCGCTCAGTGCTGTCGGAGAGTGGTGAATTTCGTTTCTTTACGTAGTAATATTTAATACTAGCTGTAGCCCGCGACGTCGTCCGCGTGGACAACTTAACATCACAAATTATTATGTATTTCCCATAGAAATTGGATGTTTTCGAGATAAAAACTATCCTATGTCCCGGCCCTATTCTCTAAATTATATCTAACTAGCTGTTGGCCGCAACTTCGTCCACGTGGACAAATAATTATGTACTTCTCGTAGGAATGAGATGTTTTTTCGGGCTAAAAACTATCCCATGTCCTATTCCAGGACCTAGCCTATATGTGTGCCAAGTTTCGTCCCGATCCGTCCAGTGGTTGAAGCGTGATTGAGTAACAAACATCCAAACATCCAAATATCCAAACTTTCGCATTTAATTAGTAGGAGTCTCTAGCTTAAGGTGGACTCCTAGCCTCATGTGGGTTAACTTAATATTGCCTTAACTCTCATATACATCAGTTCTGCCCCTTTATATCACTTCTCGTTGGGACACTTAGCGATCATTAGCTCAGTTTCGTATCTCATCTCCATGTCCCGCCTGCTCTCCTGGTGCGGGTCGTTCCACTCCGCCTGCTCCGCCGTCCCCAGCACCACATACACCAGGTTCGAGAAGAAGTAGAGACCGGCCGCTACGAAGAACACCTTCCTCCAGAGGTGTTCGTCGGACTGTGAATTGCAAATAGTATAGAGTAAAATATGCATACTATGTTTATTTAATATCATCAGGTTATTTTAGTCTCCACTGCAGGAGCACAACCCTCTCTCATCTGCCGGAGACAGACGGAGGATTTGTCCTACACTCCCCGCGCTGGCCAGACGGGTTGGGGAGGCCTGGTTGATGTTTTATAATGTATTCCCTCAGTCGCTTTGTACGACATCCACGGGAAGAGTTGGAGTGGTCCTATTCTACTCTACCGGAAACCACACGGCAAGATTATTTAATATATGCATACTTTATTTAGATTCAAAATCATTTATTGCATTTGAGTACACTTGGTACATTTATACACGTACCTAATTTTTTACCGACTTCCGGGAGCTAGGTGTTAGTAAGTACATAAGTATTTAATACGGTTTTTAGTCAAAATTTGGTACTTAACCCATTATACCAGTCCTTCTGTTACTCTAAGGTTGACTGGAAGAGATCCCTAAGTGGGATAAGTCTGCCCTTGTATACTTTTTTTTTCGCTTTTGTTTATTTATTTAACTCTTTATTGCACACACACAGATAAAACAAAAAAAATACATTAAAAAGAAACACAAGTACAAAGGGCGAACTTATCTCTGAGAGAGATTTCTTCTATGGATTCGTCATGTCTGTCTGTCTGCCCGTCCGTATGTCACAGCCACTTTATTACGAAACTATAAGAACTATACTGTTGAAACTTGGTAAGTAGATGTATTCTGTGAACCGCATTAAGATTTTCACACAAAAATAGAAAAAAAAACAATAAATTTTGGGGGGTTCCCCATACTTAGAACAGAAACTCAAAAAAAAAATTTCATTAAATCCATACGTGTGGGATCTATAGATAGGTCTTCAAAAATGATATTGAGGTTTCTAATATCATTTTTTTCTAAACTGAATAGTTTGCGCGAGAGACACTTCCAAAGTGGTAAAATGTGTGCCCCCCCCCCCCCTGTAACTTCTAAAATAAGAGAATGATAAAACTAAAAAAATATATGATGTACTTTGCCATGCAAACTTCCACCGAAAATTGGTTTGAAAGAGATCTAGTAAGTAGTTTTTTTTAATACGTCATAAATCGTAAACCACAATACTATTATTAAAACATCGATCAAAGTTACAACGAACTACAATAACTTTTATATTATGTTACTTGCTGCTACGGAACCCTTCATGAGCGAGTCCGACTCGCACTTGGCCGCTTTTTTTTGTAATCGAGTTGGATAAGCATTATAGAACACTACTCCAAAATTCAAGTTGATAGCTTCAGTAGAATCAGCTGTGACGGACGGACGCACGAAGTCGCAACATAAGGTTTTTTTTCACCATTTTGGTAAGGAACCCTAAAAAGAGCTGTCACTTACCACATCAGTGAGGATGAAGCCGGCAACGAGTGGGGCCACAGAGCCACCGAGATTGGATACGAAGTTGCTGATACTCATCATGGTGCCCGCGAAGTTTGGCGAAATGTCGATGTGGTTCACCTGTTATAAGAAAAAACACTGATTGAACAAGACCTTGGTAACCGTGCCGTGTGGTTTCCGGTAGAGTAGAATAGGACCACTCCAACTCTTCCCGTGGATGTCGTACAAGGCGACTAAGGGAATACATTATAAAACGTCGATTAGACGTCCCCAACCCGTCTGGCCAGCGCGGGGAGTGTAGGCCAAATCCTCTGTCTGTCTCCGGCAGATGAGAGAGGGTTGTGCTCCTGCAGTGGAGACAACAATAACCTGATGATGATGATGATTGTTAACCGTGAACAGTCATCTTAACTTCAAACAAGTGCACCAAGATCTTATTCCCTTGAGCTAACTCTTCTCCCCTTGCTTTAATTCAACTTGTCTTGATCACCATTTTGTTTCAAACGATCATAGAAGATTACTCTAGCCAACATACAGCAACCCAGACAAAATGATACATAGTTAATCAATTGTTTTTTACGAGAATAAATAAATATCTCAGACATTCACACCAATTATCCAGTCCCAAACTAGGCAGGGCCTGTGGTATGGTTACTAGATAACGGATAGACATGCTTGAATAAATATATAAATATCCAAGACTTGGGTACAAACATTCATATTCATCGTACGAACATTTGCCCCTAGCGGGATTCGAACCCGCAATCTCAGGCGTGGCAGTCCGAGAGCTACCCGTTCCGCCACGGAGGTCGTCACATTATTATTATTAAACAGCTGAAGAATAATTTCAATCAAGACAGATATGACGTTCAATACTCTCGCCTCAGAATAAAAGAAATATCAAAATAAAAAATGTTATATTTTTTTGGATTTTCTAATATACTGACTTTTGGATAGGTTCAGAGGCTCTGCGTCCCGTGCTCTCACCTCGCGAAAAGTTGCGAACGTGCCATCGTGAATAGTATATAAAAAAAACTGAACATATACTATACACTTGTCTAATCCCAAACTAGGATTTTCTCATGTGCTTTGGGAATTAAAAAGGATTGGACATTTCACAAAGCAAGGCCTTCTAAGGTGAAATTCATTTTGCAATGCAATAACTAACGAATAGCTTACTTCCTGCATTTCGATGGTTAACCTACAATAACCTCATTAGCCTAGCTAAAGTGGTTATAAAAGACAGCATAAAAAACGTTACCAATTCTTGTAGCTCGAACAAAAAGTTAATTTTATTATTACAAAGGAATACGTCTACTATCAAACAGAACCACACTTTTGGTGGGTTGTTCATTGGGAGATTTGCCACAATCACCACGCCCGGCATGCAGATTGGTGATCGCAGCAATGATCTTAATATACACAGGAGAACGCTGGTTCATTTCCCTGCTGTCATTCCTCAGTAGCCTTGATGACTCGGGAAGATTCTCTAAATTATATCTTACTAGCTGTTGCCTGCAACTTCGTCCGCGTGGACAAATAATTATGTACGTCCCTTAGGAATGAGATGTTCTTTCGGGATAAAAACTATCCTATGTCCTATTCCAGGACCTAACCTATATGTGTGCCAAGTTTCATCCCGATCCGTCCAGTGGTTGAAGCGTGACTGAGTAACAAACATCCAAACATCCAAACTTTTGCATTTATAATACTAGTGGGATGGGATGGGATTATTGGCACCTTGCTGGCATTTTCGCTCACCTGAAAACCAACGTGAGCTGATATCTTGAAAGCACAGATGACGATGAGCACAGATTCTACGATGTAGATGTCCTTCGGCACGTAGGCTAGCACGACCAGGCCAATCGCGGCTGGTACGCTACCTAAAATCAAAATAGTACATAACGCCTACTGGTTTCAAACTAGCAAACTTGCAGAAATTTGCCTGGTTGGTAGAGAACTCATCCTAGGTCTTATGAACTGTTGGTTTCAAACCCAGGCCTGTATTAATGAGTATGCCTGGAGTTGGCTACGCGATAGCCAAATAGATGTAGTTTTATTTCTTATCTTATCTTCTCAAGGGGCACGGAAGACCTGGCGACACTTCGACCCTTCAGGATCTTTTGTGCCAAACCCCTGACCCCCAACGGTGCCCCAAGCCGATTTGGTGGACTTTACATACGCCTCAGAATTTCTTCCTCGGCATATGCAGGTTTCCTTACGATGTTTTCCCTCACCGAAAAGCCTGTGGTATCTATACATATCTATACTCTATACATATAATAAAAGAGTAGAAAAAACAAAAGAAAAGCGAATCTGTACATTGAAGTTAAAAAAAAAATTTCACTGCCCGGACGTTACTGAAGACCAGTAGAGTCCAAAAATATAATTAAAAAAATTCTTATCTGTCTGTATGTATGTATGTATGTACGGGCTAATCTTGGAAACTGCTGAACAGAATTTGACGGCGTTTTCACTGTTTAATAGCTTTGAGTTCGGGCCTCATACTGGTATAAGTCATATCTCAATAAAATGTCAGGATGCTGATATACAAGTTGACCTCTCATTTCATATCATTTGTATGAAAGTGTAGTTCAACATTACTGGTCTATGCAAGAACTTGACAGAAAGTGACAGAGATGTTTTAAAGCTCATTTATAGATTTATTTTAGCTGATGTATTTCAGGTATTTCCACAAGTCTCGATACAAATAGTTCGCTATTCGATAATTAGTGGCCCTGTATTAGACCGGTGATCGTCGACAATGTCAATATCGAAGCTGTTCAGGAGTACGTCTGCCTAGGACAGACAATATAGTTGGGTAGGATCAATTTCAAAAGCTGACAGAAGAATCCAGTTAGGGTGGGCAGTATTTGGAAAACTGCGTCAAGTCTTTACGTCACCTATTCCACAATGTTTAAAGACAAAAATCTTTAATCAGTGCGTCCTGCCTGTCATGATTACAGCGCAGAGACGTGGACACTGATGGTGGGCCTGATCCACAAGATTCAAGTGGCTCTGCGAGCTATAGAGAGGGCAATGCTCGGGGTCTCCATGAGGGATATGATTCGTAATGAGGAGATCCTATGAATAACGAAGGTGACCGACATAGCCGAAAGAATTAGTAAGCTGAAATGGCAGGTCACATCTGTCGTAGTACCGAACGACCGTTGGGGCAGACGGGTTCTAGAGTGGGACGCGACGTCCCACGCGCAGGGTGGGACGCCCTGCCGCCAGGTGTATGGACGACCTGAAGATGGTGGCCGGAAGCGGCTGGATCTGTAGGGCGTTGTGGCATTCATTGGGGAAGGCATGTCCAGCAGTTTGACAGACATTTTGCTGTACAGTTAATTGAATATGCAACATAGGAAGGGAATAGGAGGGGAAGGAAGTCGGATGGAAAAGAATAGAGGGATTAGGGTAAGAGAGGAAAGATGAGGGGGCAGTGGTAAATAAAGGGTGTAGGAAGGGGTGGGTTAAGGGAAGGGGGAGAGGTTGGAGTAGGGAGAGGGAAGGCGTGGGGGAAAGGGTTTTCAACGTTGTGGGAAGGGGATGGAGAAGGAAAGAAAGAAAGGGTATGGAAAGGACAAATTGGAGGGGGGGGGGAAAGGAAATGTCACCTAATTTTTTTTTATTGATATGATAATCTTTTAATTCATGATAAATGTAAATGTCAACTTTATTTAAAAAAAAGCGGCCAAGTGCGAGTCGGACTCGCCCATGAAGGGTTCCGTAGCAGCAAGTAACATAATATAAAAGTTATTGTAGTTCGTTGTAACTTTGATCGATGTTTTAATAATAGTATTGTGGTTTACGATTTATGACGTATTAAAAAAAACTACTTACTAGATCTCTTTCAAACCAATTTTCGGTGGAAGTTTGCATGGCAAAGTACATCATATATTTTTTTAGTTTTATCATTCTCTTACAGGGGGGGGGAGGGTGACGACGACGACACATTTTACCACTTTGGAAGTGTCTCTCGCGCAAACTATTCAGTTTAGAAAAAATGATATTAGAAACCTCAATATCATTTTTGAAGACCTATCCACACGTAGGGGTTTGATGAAAAAAAAAATTTGAGTTTCAGTTCTAAGCATGGGGAACCCCCAAATTTTAATGTTTTTTTTTTCTATTTTTGTGTGAAAATCTTAATGCGGTTCACAGAATACATCCACTTACCAAGTTTCAATAGTAAGTTCTTATAGTTTCGGAATAAAGTGGCTGTGACATACGGACGGACAGACAGACAGACATGACGAATCCATAAGGGTTCCGTTTTTTGCCATTTGGCTACGGAAACCTAAAAACTGTGGTCCAACGGGCGAAACCGCCGCCGGAACGCTAATTTTTACCCGACTTCAAAAAAGGAGGTTCTCAATTGGATAGTATGTTTTTTTATGTATAGTAATATTTTTAATGCATAACCAGACTAATAGATTTCTTTTAGGATTAAGTAACACGTAATACATAAGAATGTGTAATGTTAAGTTGTCCACGCGGACGAAGTCGCGGGCAACAGCTAGTTATAAATAACCGTACTTAAGTTTCGTAAAACTCATTGGTACAGGCGGAGTTTGAACCCACGACCTCATGAACGTGAGGCGAGTGCACAACCAACCGGCTACCACAGCTTAGTTTTATTTACTTTTTAATAAATAATTTTTCAGTCCGCAAGCTAGAGCGTCAGCGCGACGGGCGCGGTGCGCGGGGGCAGCATTTTAAAATATACCCTCTCGCCGCCGTGCCACATTACCGATCTAATCATTGCGCGCGACGTATGTACACTGCTTTCGGACCCTTCAACAGTCGTTCGTTATTTTTCACATCCAACCCTTCTTTAAGGAAACTATCGTAAGCATCGATGGAGAATATTCTGAGGGGATGCCTCAGCCGAAATACGTCCACTGCTGAACATAAGCCTCCCCAATAGAATGCCACTTTGGTGGGCTGTCCATTGGGGGATTTACCGTAGTCACCAAGCTTGGCAGGCGGATTGGTGATCGCAGTGATGAGCAGCTGCGGAACCCTGGTGCAATCCCTTCGTTGCTTTGACGATACCCACGGGAAGATTGAGGTTGGTTCTATTCTAAGCCGGGGACCATACAACAATTACTATAATCATCATGTCAGCCTTTAGACGTCCACTGTTGGACATAGGCCTTCTCCAATGAACGCCACCACACCCGGTCCTCCGCATCCAGCCGCTACCGGCCACCTTCTATAGATCGTCGGTCCACCTGGCGGCGGGGCGTCTCACCCTGCGCGTGCCAATCCGTGGTCTCCACTCCAGAACTCGTCTACTATGACTATAATATTAAATGTTATTTATGACAACACAGTAATTTCTTTTTAATGTGACGTCAGGAACTCAAGCAAAAACGATCACTGATCATTGTGTGGTAACGTACCTAGGGAGTTAGCGAATTTCCTGGCGTGGGTGACACTAAGAACTTTCTTGATGATCAGCATATCCGTCAGCCAGCTGAAGAAGAAATTTGTGATCCACATCACCAGGAACGGGAGCGCTGTTAGAAGACCATTCTGTAGAAAATGATAAACTATTAATTCTATATAATATATGAAACCTTTCTCGTTATATGTTTTTTTTATTAATCCTACTAATATTATAAACGCGAAAGTTTGTAAGTAAGGATGGATGTTTGTTACTCTTTCACGTAAAAACTACTGAATGGATTTTAATGAAACTTTACAATAATACATCAGAATAACACATAGGCTACCATTTATAAAGATATTGTGTGAATTGTCCAAAATATCAAGTACCTAAGTAGGAAAAAATCAACTATCTGCAAGCTATTCTGGCGTGCGCTGCCAAAACCGCTAGAGTTACACATATGTATGAAGGAAATGTTTATCTTAAATAGTCCTACAAATAAGCTACTCAATATACTAATCGTGCGCAGACGAAGTCGCGGGCACCAGCTAGTAATATATATTTTTTGTATAATAAAGAAGTAAAGTTTGATTTTACAAATTCTATCATCTTCAGCTTGTTAGAGTCCACTGCTGGACATAAGTGCCATTATTTGTTCGGACATATGCTTATTTTACTACGGGAAAATCTGCTCCTGTTTAAATTTTAATTACCGTAGGATAAACATTATTTCACTTATACGTTACATTTCCAAAAAAACAAAAACGCTTCAGTTAAAGAAATGTAATAGGTACGTGAAGAACGATTCCATAGAAAAAAATCACACAAGACGAACATCAAAGTAAGACATGCCACAAACTTAAGCAGAAACTCAAAAGTAATATCATTATCGTTTGATTTGAGGCTGGAGCGAAGTTAAAATTGCAGATGTAATCTACTTCAATCTACTTCACACTTCCTTAATTGAGAGCCGCTGTGGCTCAGTTGCGAAGTCGCGACATACAGTTAACAAAAAAAACCAAAAAATTATTGATGTGATCAATATCTTAACTCCATACGAGCGCACCAAGACCTTGTTCCCTTGCACTTTCCTTGTCCCCTTGCACCAACTTGATCACGATCTGGTTTGAAACGACCATAAAAATGATTACTTTAGCTAACATACAGCAACTAAGACAAAATTCCACTTAGTGTATCATCATCACCAGGTTATTTTGTCTCTACTGCAGGAGCACAACCCTCTCTCATCTGCCGGAGACATTCCCGCCTCCTCACCATTCTCCCCCCGCAACTCCTCTAAGCGAGGATCAACGGAGGTAACTGCAAAGACACCTACCAGTGAAGGTAGGGCAAGTCCCAGGTCATGAATTTACGCTACCTTGGGCCCCAGACAAAGTTAATTAAAGAAGTAAAGAGTTAAAGTAGGAAGAGAGTTCCATCTGCCGGAGACAGACGGAGGATTTGGCCTACACTCCCCGCGCTGGCCAGACGGGTTGGGGAGGCCTGATTGATGTTTTATAATGTATTCCCTCAGTCGCCTTGTACGACATCCACGGGAAGAGTTGGAGTGGTCCTATTCTACTCCACCGGAAACCACACGGCAATACTTAGTGTATCATTTATTGATAATCTACATTTACTAACTAGTCCCAAATTGTGCTAGAAAACATCGCGAGGATTCTGCACATTTGGGAAAATCCCGTCTGTGTAATCGTAGAGATGATGTGGTCCACGCCCGTATTGTTGGTTACTCCAGTCCCGGAAGGGTAGGCCCTAACACAAAAGATCTCATAGGGTGAGAAACTTCAATCAAAGTACCTACATTACTGCTAAAACTGCTTATTTTAAAGTCACTTACCGCTCTGATGTTGACTCCCATCACCTTGTCCATGAAGGCAGGAACCTCAGTGTAGAGGGTCAGTTGTCCCCACGTCTGTCCAATGTGGGCCACGATGATGGCGTACATACCACGGCTGCGAAGTATACGCGACCATGGTACTGGTAGATGTTTCTGTTGTTGAAACACTTTGAAGTTAACATATAGGACAAGTAATTGAAACTTAAATCTAAGACATAAAGTTTCTAGTTTAAGCTACGATGAACATGTAGCCAGTAGTCACAGAAGACGGTTTTAAGTATGCAGTTATGAGAGCGACGTAGCTTATTCCAAAAGGAGGCCACGCCCGCTCTCGTAACTGCAAAGAAGTCGGGCGCCCGCGCCTCGGCGAACATGCTTGATGGGCTGCAGTAGCGCTGCAGTCGCAAAAGGGTGCAAAATGCGTCATTGTATTGCAAAGTCATGGTAACTTAATATTTCCTACTGAAATGAGTACAGAGTTGGCAAGTGTAGGATATTTACAATATGCAATGAATAATGTCAATTTTATCTCATCGCTACACTTGCCAGACCTGCCCGCGAGCATGTTATACCGAATGGACAGCTCCCGCCTCTCTCACCCCTTATCCTTGGGGTGGGAGAGGCATGAGACATTCATCTTACTTCTGATAAAATAATGCATTTGTTTCATACCTTTGAATCTCCCTCTTTCTGTCCCAAGGCCTCTTCTATGTACCGCCTCTCTTTTACAGATATCTTTGTGTGTATAGCGGGAGTATCAGCAACTATATACCACAGTACCACGGCGACTACGCCCGACAGGATCCCATAGAAGCGGAAGATGCCTGGCCAGCCAAGTGGCGAGGATGCAATAAAACCCGTGATAGGAAGCCCCAGAACTGTCCCTAGAGCTTGGCCTGAAAAGACGGAAAACATTAACAAAATAGCTATTCATAGATAACTAAATTGTAATCAATAACGATCAGCTAAACATATATTAGTATTTTTTCTATAACGATCTGTTGGCATTATTACTATCTATTCAACTGATCTCAATCTATTAAAGGGTAACAAACTCGCCCTGCCAGAGCCACGCTTGCGGTAGATTATGTGTTCTTTTTGTTTTTTGTATTTTATTTTCTTTGTGTCTTTACTAACCCCTAGGTCTTAAGAGTATTGTTACTAATAAAAATGGATCTGTGTAATCTGAATAAATAAATTATTATTATTTCAATCTATTTCTTCCTTTCCTTCTTCTTCCATTCCTTATGCATCTCTTCGCAAATCTTTTTAGTTTTACTTGGCTCCTCTATCATGATATTTAGCCTATACTAGTCCACGACATCCAGTTACGCAGACGACAGCCCCGCCTCTTCTCGACACCTCATATATCCCAACAAATTACGGTTCTCTAACTGACGTGACCGTTCTGAAACTATTAAAAACTTTTACCTCCCAAAACAAAACCCGCGAGTCTTGCACGCTCTTCCAACGGTGCCCATTTCCCTAAGAACGTATGTATTCCTGGTATGATGCATGCTTGACTTAGTCCTTGCAATATTCTGCAAATTACTGTACATATCCAGCCTCCCTGCGAGAAATATAATTATTTATCAGTAATCAGCTGCTTAGAAAACCAAGTTTGATAACAAGCAATCTATCAGAAAAGGAATTCTTTACACAGGTTAAGGAAAGGTTTTAAACGAGAAACGATAAAGATTCTTCATAGAGATCCAGGATATCAAATAAGGTTTTAAACAGGTACCTAAAGACATTCTTCATAGAGATCCAGGATATCAAACAAGTAAGGAAATCTGAGTAATGTTATGAAAGAAACAAGTTTATGAAACAACTGAAGCGATCCTTTCAAAATAATCAACTTACATAGTAAGCAGCCCAAGGTAAACTAAAAGATACAACACAGTTGATAGTTAATGCACCGGTAAGCAAAAAGCGCGATCCAAATCTGTGAGCCAGTTGACCCGCTGGGATCTGCAGCACCATATATCCCCATTGGAATGATGCCAGGATCACATCTTGCCATTGTTTATTCCAGTAGAACTTTGGGTACTGAAAAAATAAACATTGAACAAAACCTTTCAAAATGATGAGACGTTGTAATATTAATTGTAGTAATAGCAATTAGATTATTTTGAGACAATAGTCCTACCGGAGGTGTAAATAGAAGAGCGTTAAAAAATCCATTTGTTTTAAAAATATCTTCGGTATCGTTATTTTGACTTACGATACCTTGACTAGCATTTGTAACACGGGTAATTCCATTTAGACCATCAATTTCTTGAGTTAAGCTTGTCATTCCGTTAGTATCATTCACATCATTAATGATAGTGAAATTGTTAACTAAGCTGTCATTGTGAACTTTTTCAGTGCTGTCAACCATTGCCACCAATGAAACTCCCATGCATGATCGCATACTGTATGCTGTAGTTAAACAGCAAAATAATATAAAACACTGCTGATGCCTGACTCCATATCCTGAAAGCAATAAACAGAATTGATTTTAAATCTAATGAAATAACAATGAACGATTCAAGACAAACATTTAACAATTTCGTCATAAACTTACGGTGCATACTTCTCATATCTTTATCATCAGATTATTTTTGTCTCCACTGCAGGAGCACAACCCTTTCTCATCTGCCGGAGACAGACGGAGTATTTGGCCTACACTCCCCGCGCTGGCCAGACGGGTTGGGGAGGCATGTCTTGTTACTTGGTAAAAAGCTTAATCATCGTTAACGTCCACAACTTCTATTCACAGCTTGCCAGTGAACCAAATAACGGTCAATATATTTATATTAAACTAATCATCATAATCAGTCGAAATAGGTCAACTGCTGAACATAAGCCTCCCCAATTGAACGCTACTTTTGATGATCTGTCGATTTTGGAATTTGCATGCAGGATTGGTGATCGCAGTAATGATCTCAATATATACAGGAGAATGCTGCAGTCTATTACAGGTGCAATCCTTTAGTAGCCTTGACGTCATTACGCCAAGATTAGGGGTGGCCCTATTCTAAGCTAGGAACAACACGTCGAAATTAAATTAATCCTTACCTTTTAATGTATCATCACTGTCATCAACACACATGCCTTTAACTTTAGTGCTTTCAACATTTTCTTTCCCATTAGTATTCATTGTTGCATCACTTTTCTTTTACTCGTTGTGTGCAGTCTTCAATTCATATCACATCTGATATGATTAGACGTCGTAATGAGATGTTCTGTCATTACCGCATACTAATAAATGCCTTATTCTTATCTCCAGTGCAAACACAAAGAGCCTTGCTACTGGATCATGTACGCGATCTTTATCTGTTACTTAGGAATGTTCGTTAGTCTAATTAATTACTTTATTGAATTCTGTAGTAACATTGTGTAATATATCATTACTGTTTAGTAACCCCATCATTATTATCAGACAATCAACAAGAGTTCGTGGCATCCAAAAGAGTTTCGGGGAAAATAAACTCAACCGCATCTCAATGAATAATGATTCATTGCTTTAGCTACAGAAAAATAATGACTCATACACTTTCAGTAATCCTTGATGACAATTTTGTAAAGTTTCCATTATTTATATAATCCCATTAATATTATAAATACGAACGTTTGGATGTTTCTATATTTGTTACTCAATCATGCTTCAACTACTGGACGGATCGTGATGAAACTTGGCACACTTATAGGTTAGGTCCTGGAATAGGACATAGGATAGTTTTTATCCCAAGAAAACATCTCATTTCTACGGGAAACCAAATTAATCGTTAAAAGCAGTGAATTACAGTGAATTACGCCGACGAAGTCGCAGTCAAAAGCTAGTGTGCTATATTCGGCAATAATGATGCATATAATAGAAAATAAAGGTTAGAATAGGGCCACTCCCAATCATCTAAGTCAAATAAGGCTACTAAGGGATTGCACCGGGGACAGGCAGCTTCTTTCTCCCTTGTACATTATGATCATTACTGCGATCACCAATCCGCCTGCCAAGCGTGGTGGTTATGTCAAATCCCTTAATGGACAGCAGAACAAGAGTGTCATTCTATTGGGGAGGCTTATGTTCAGCAGTGGACAAATTTCGGTAGATAATGATGAAATTGATCTTTTTTATTTATTTAATCAACTAAAAAATACACACAAAAAAACAATTAAAAATGTAAAGGTAAAAATATAAATGTAAAGAGATATCTTATAGAGATTTCTGCCAACCTGTCAAATACAGAGAGAACTTAGTGTTTACTGACTTTACTTAACATACATTATATAACATCAATCAGGCCTCCCCAACCCGTCTGGCCAGCGCGGGGAGTGTAGGCCAAATCCTCCGTCTGTATCCGGCAGATGAGAGAGGGTTGTGCTCCTGCAGTGGAGACAAAAATAACCTGATGATGAATCAGGTTCTTACCAACAACTTCGGGTTGGCCATCGTTCCAGCTCTGAAGTTCCGAAGACATGAACATCACGAAAATGATGTTGGTGATGAACAGGAGACCAGACATCAGGAGAAGTACTATACGCCATTGGTAGCGGTCTGTCTGAAATCAAATTAGGAGATGGAGATGAGATGCCTAATTTCTAAATGCACTACAAGCAAATACTCGTTTAGAGTGAGGACGGGGCAAGAAAGAGAGAGTCAGAACGAGAGAGAGAGAGAAGAAGGGAGGGAGAGGAGATATCAAAAATCAAGTTAACTGATAGAGTTCAATTTCCATTTATACGACTATTTTGGAACAGAAATCATGAAGACTTTTTTATTATTCTTGATAGATTTACGCTTGACCTCTATCTTGCCTGATGGTAAGTGACGATGAGGCCTAAGGTGGAGCGCGCTTAACCAGGAAATGTTTATTCACTCTTCCCCCAAAAATCCAAGTTGTAAGTATTTGTCCGGAAATACCATATCTGGCAGGGAGTTCCATTTCTTGCCGTACGCATAATGAAAGAGGAAGCAAAATACTTTGCCCGAGAGCGTGGGATGTCTACTACATAAGGATGAAGTCCCTTCCCACGCCTGGTAATCCGGCGACGGAAGTTTCACAAATACTGGTCTTGTCATCGCTGTTCTGACCAATAGAAACTTGTTGGTACAGGCTATGCCCGCTCTGTACAGCTAATAAATCCCTCAATACAGACCACATCGGTGACAATGTTGGAGACCAGCACAGGCATGGCGAGGATGATCAAGTTCGTGCCAGTGTTGCCAGCTGCCATCAGCGTGGCGCTGTAGTTGGGCGACAGGTCGATGTAGTTTATCTGGTAACACATATTTTTTTATTTCTACAAAACATCTATGATCATCATCATCGTATCCACCCTTAGACCTTTACTGGTGGATATAGGCTTTCTCCAATGAACGCCACCACACTCGGTTCTCCACCCTCCGCATCCAGACTCTTCAGGCCACCTTCTTTCTACAGGTCGTCGATCATTCTGGCGGCGGGGTGTTCCAACCTGCTCATGTGTCCATTGGAAAGAACACTTCAAACAAGTTTGTAACAGGCTAAATCGATTCGTCTTCGCCCTGAGGAGGTTGAGGTTGTTTCAATGAAAGCTGCACTTACCGCCTACCATGGTCATGTGGCTGAATTTAGCTAAGGCCTGATCTTAAGGAAACTCTGTGGATTCCGATAAATCTCTCAAGATCCCAAAAAGCTTAATGTATCAGGGCATGTACATCTGGGACGTTTGCGTATTTGTTAGCTCTCACCCTCAATATTATAAGACGCGAGAGGAAGTTATTCAGAGGCCAGACAAGGGCAAAAATCATGAGTTTGTTATGTCAACCTCGCTGCCACAAAGATATAAGAAAAATGTATTTAATATGTCCATTTCATTATTTCATTCACTGCCAAAGAACATAACAATTTTAAAGGATGCGTCTTTTAAATCAAAGTTGACAACATGGCTTTTAGAACATTGCTGTTTTAGTGTCAAATAGATTGTAGAATAAAAAAACTATATTGTATAATAATCTTATGATTATTACTAGCTGGTGCCCGCGACTTCGTCTGCGCAGGATTAGTATTTCGAGTAGCTTATATTAGCGTGGCGTAGAAAAGAACTAACATTATGACATTAAAATTATAAAATATGGCGCACGCCAGAATAGCTCGCAGATGGTAGATTTTTTCCTACTTACTTGATATTTTGGACAATTCACACAATATCTTTATATGTAGCCTATGTGTTATTCTGATGTATAAGCTATATTATTGAAATGTTTCATTTTCCATTCAGTAGTTTTTACGTGAAAGAGTAACAAACATCCATCTATACTTACAACTTTCGCGTTTATAATATTAGTAGGATTTTACTAGTACTATTTAAATAATTTTGTTAATCTATTTATTAATTCCTAATAGGTACTGTATTTGCACACCTGCATCAGGTTGACTAGAACAGACCATATTATTAACATCATCTGTAAAACACTGTACTTTTGGCAAATAACAATTTTCATTTTCCATTCCATAACTCGTCTGCTTCAACGAGATATGGCCCGTCCACTCCCACTTCAACTTCCCAGGCTAGGTTACCTACGTTCTTCGTTGGATGTCCTTATTACGAATCATATCCCTCAAACAAACTCCGAGCATTGCCCTCTCCATAGCTCGCTGAGCGAATTGAAACTTGTGGATTATGCCCACAGTCAGTTTCTACCAGTGTTACCTTCAGGTTGCTGTTACGCCTGCCCTGCACTCTCTGTAGTAAGGACGCTAGTTTCTTCTATAAGATGTCGTATAATACATATGTCCTGAACCTACCTGACTATAAAAAAAACTGAAGCCATTGTTGTATTGAACACACAGAGCCTTGTATGATTTTTCCATGTATTGTACCCACAGACTGCTCGAGTAGAATGACGTACATATAATATGTATGCTTTGTAAAGTATTTTTATAACAGAGTCCGTATATCCAGGTCAACATTTAGCCTTAACAGACAACGCTCTGGGCTTCCTTTCAATATAGACATTAAACGGAAGATAAATATAGATATTGACGCAAAAAGCATCGAAGTAACCCATATAAATATAATTTTTTGATGTTGTCTGACAAAATGTTTTGTTTTGACTCGTATGGTCTGTGTCCCGTTCTTTTAAAAGACACTGGATCCAGAACATTCGACGTAGATTTATTTTCTGATTCCAAATTTGCAATAATTTACATCAAAATATGGGTTACAGCGTTTATGCGTTGATGCGTCGATATAGTCCTTTAGATCGTCGGCAATGTAATCCAATGATACTCAAAATAACTGACTCTCTTTAGAGCACAGAATACTAGTAGGCCTTGGACTGACATTGAAAAATGCATATAAAGACAAGAAAGCAGTAACGTTACCAGCCATCCAGCGTGCTCGCCCGCATGAGCGCTCAAAGCTACAACCAAACACGCTACGGCTCCCTCCATGGAGTGTATGAAAGAGACCGCTGTCATACACAGAGACAGCCCGATTGCCGCTGAAAAATGTAACGATATAATATTCGATTACAAAAAATAAATAAATTATACAAGTTAAAACGAAAAATGCATACTGATGATGCACAAGAGGTAGATAGGGCTAATTGAGTAAGCTAAAATATAACATACCTATTGAGTTGAACATAATCCTGCCAAATTTGACACTTAATATATTCCTGTTGGTGAAGTAGTCTGACAAATAGCCCATGATAATGGAGGCGACGAAGTTGGCTATATGGGGCAGAGAAGAAAGAAGACCACTCTGAAATTGAAACAGGTAATATACAGTTCGGATATGTCAATTTCGTTACCAGTCCCTTAATGGTCCCTTGTGATAAGATAAAATGAATTCAGAATATCTAAGCAAAAGGAATATTTTGCTTATATCAAACCAGCAATTACCTTTTTAACGTTGAGGTCAAGAATATAATGCAAGTAAGTTGGTACTTGATTGAAGAAAAATACAAAAGACATCCCGTTGCCGACATGTGTCGCAAATATGGCCCATACGTGTCTTGAGGTCATTATTGCCTTCCAAGGAGTCCGGCGCTTCTGAAAATTATTTAAATGTTGATCATATTGACTGTTAAAGTGACTTTTCATTCTTGAAGAAAATTAACTACCTTTGCTGTTCCAGTACTGATATTATGACCAAGTATAAAGTTCCTTTCCGCATTACTGATAAATTTATGCTCCCGAGGCGATGAAGACCCGAAAAATGCCATAAGTGCAAAGGCAATCAGGCACATAATACCAGTGAACCAAAAGATAGAAGGCCATCCCCATGAAGTGGCGGCCAGAAAACCTCCCACTTGAAATGCCACTACTGTTCCCACCGCTGGGCCTGTAAAAGTTAACGTTATTAGCAAACTTTTATTTTATCAAACTACACAAGCAAGAAGATATATATATGTCGGAGTCATCAGAAGTTTATTTAGTTAAATGTGGGTATACTTTGGGGATCGAGCAAATGAGGTAACTCATGACTATCGATTACAATTATTTTAATAAATAATGTACTTAAATCAACACAGCCTGATACTGAAACTTTAACACTGAAATAACACTTCACTGTAACCGACACTTGAGAATGAGCATCGAGTTTAATGAAACATGGACAGTTACAAGGCACAACCTTACACGACGACGAACAGCAGTAGAATGTGGCTCTACACGGCTGTCGCTCGCCCACCTCGGCTCTGTCGAAGCGCACCAAGTAGGTGGCACCACAATAGCGCACTTACGCCCTCTAGATGGCGCGCTTGTATTCCGTTAGCTCCGGTACTCATGACTGACTCCGACATATTCTTTCTTTCTTTTCTTTCTTTACATATATTTTTTATGTTACTGTTTCTCGACTAATGTAGTCTTTATCAAAATTTTCTTTACCTGTGAAAACATATGTGCTAAGACTGCCACGCTCGCTGTGAGGAACCCAAGCAGCAAGCATATCGATAGTACCGGGATATACGCCTGCCTGAGACAGACCTTGCAGTATACGGCAGAAGCACGCTGCCTTCCAACCTCCCTGAAATGGTATACTGGCTCTACACGATTTTCCAACCCCTCAGCTGTTAGTCCAATGCTCGATGTGTAGAGACATCACATCAGTGAAGTTGGTGGTTTGGATGTTCTTGTAAGTGACAGAAATAGATTTAATGTAAATGTTAGTTTCAAAGAAAAATACAAAAGCTCTCATTTTGGTAGTATTGCGTCTATCGTCGTATTAGGCTAAGTTCAAAATTATTGTGTAAAAAGAAACTCAGTGTTGGTATTTATTGATCAAATACTAAATGTCTGTACTCAGTATTGCTAGATCAAATTATTTGTGGTATTAAATGCCAATTACGTTACCCAGGTCACAAGCCAAGGTGACAGAATAGATACAATGCCGTTAATAGACAAAGCTATCTGCAGAGGCAACTTCCCTCCCCAACGCTGAGACACGAGGCCCATAGGTAATGTCATGACCAAATATCCAAGGAAAAAGGATCCCAGCACCCATTCTTGAGTAGATTTTGGCCAGTCGTACGTCTGAAAATTGAAAGATTTTGAATTGTGGCGCGTTAGTCTTCCAGCACCTGATTTTCAACTAATCATAAAGGAATCTCTCCAACCTACATTTTATAATTAATTGAACAATATTCAAAAGCAAACAAATTAATCTATATAGATACCTTGTACACATTCTGCACGATCACTGAATTATTTACATCTTCAGATTCTGTATCAGATGTTAAAGAGACACCCTGATTTCTATGAATTGATTTTAGATCCAGTTTATCAATCAATAGTTCTGACATATTATTGTCGAATAATTTTGCATTTATAGTTCCATTATAAGCGTCGGGCACGTATCTTGTTACATTCTCGATATTGCCTGAGTTCTCTTGTAATTCTATTATCGTTTGATCAACCATAGCAACAATGGTCACTCCTAAGTGAGCCCTGGCTATGAAAGCTACGCTCAGGCACATGAAAGTAAGAAGGGATTGCACATGTCGTACTCCGTAGCCATAAGGAGCTATTGCTTCTTTTTCTGAAATTACTTTTTGTGTCGTAAATCTGAACTAATATTATAAAATTGTTTATTACAACTTGCGTGGCTTGAATATTCATTATGTCTGTTATGGATTTATACTAAGCTCCTATATATGAAAACAATTTTAGTAAACAACACTTAGCAAGAGAAAAATAAATGAATTACTCACCACTTTCATTTACTATTTCTTTAATTGGTACTTTTTCGTATTCATGATTAATCGATTGGCCATTTGTACTCATTTTATGTATATTTTTTACACCTATTATTTATTATGTTGAACTATTGTAAAATTTCCATCAGTTCACTCTGCGTAGTAAATTTACTTTAAATTCTATTATATCATCTTCGCAATTGATATATTGAATTAAATGTGTAACAGATATGGCAAACTATTGAATTCTGAGTTACATCTAATCTATCCTGGAGATTCCTTTTACAACCACATCTCGTAACACTTATCAAAACATTAATCAAATTATAGTTTTATGATATATTATTACCCACACGCGAGTATATCTTATCCTGTTTTCTTTGACACTGAACTAACATGCTTTGGATGTATTGAATAATGTATATAGAGACAAATAATGACATATTGTATAATAGTTGCACAGCTGTGAATTGCTCATTATGACGTGCAACGAAACCAATGACGAAACGTTTAGTAGACGACTGAAAAACCTTTTGTTGGAAAATGAATATTATTCCATAAATGAATTTCCTAAAAAAATTAATTTGTTTACTGGTTTCTGACGTTTAATTTAATTTGTGATAATTTAATACCAAGTGTATTTTGAGATTTTATTTTAATATTATATACTAACATAGATAGCATGTTATATACTGTGACATTATTTGAATTGTTGACATTACAATTTAAATTTTGTACATTATTTTATTTTATGACGATCCCTTTTACCATAGTAAAATTGAAATTTTAAGATGTAAAAGTGAAATAAATAAATCTAATCTAATCTAATCTATTGTTATTAATTTAACAAGTTATGGTCGTGTTAATAGTATGTTGATAGACAGTAAACAGATTATTCTCTAATTAATTACTTGTACTTCATTGTTTATATAAGTACCGTTGAACAACTGGACCCAGTTATGCAACAACTCCAAAACTTAGTCCTTTTCGTGATATCAGTCTTAAAACTCGAACCTGTTATTTTTCAAAAGAAAGCAATGCTCAAGTATTGGATGGATGTAATATTATAAAACACGGTCAATGCATTTATTATTTTTGTATTTTTTTGATTACTTTCTATTTTTGAGATTACAGGAAACATACTTCACTCATTTTTGACATCTTGTAGTTTGGATCATGTTTCCATAACTAGGTCCCCAGCCATTAAAATGTTGTTTATTTTCACGACTTTTATATGAAAGTCTAATTATTTTACTCACTGAAATAATACAAGTTTTGTTTAATTATTTTTTCTTTATTATATTTTCCAGAGATACAGAGATTATAACTGTTTTGTCCTCGCCATAAAAAATCCAAGAATCCGGTTTCTACTACTTATCCATATATATACCAAAATACTTTTTTTCACATATTTTGAATGTACATACGCAAATTTTAAAATTTAATTAATTTAATTAAAAACTACATCCAGGGATGTCACTTCAAATACTATAGTAAACATACAGGTGGAAGTGAAAATTTAACGAAGTGGTTTATGAATAATATTACTTTTTGGCTCTTTGGCTCCTGGCAACCCTACAACAAGTCGGATCGTTTCGTATAACGTCTCCTAGTTATCGCGATTAATACTTGCAAATACGCTACATACAGCCTTGAAAGTGTATAATTAGTGAAGAATAAAGTGTAGTGCGCGCGTAAAACATGGAGTTCGACACGGGGACAATAATTAAATAGTGAAAACCAGTGTTAAAATCTTCAAATATCATAATTTGAACTGTCATCCTTTCTAAGTGATACCAGTACAATAAAAAAGAAAACTACTAAATAAAGGTCCTTTCACACCACCAGCTACGTGAAGACCAGAGACAAATACTAAAAACGAATATGTCACATGTCAATCAAAACACCCCAGGGTTTTCGAACGCACCCCCTAAGCCAAACGTAAACATATCAATGTCAAATGTAATCGACCAGAAGAAAATGGTGCAACAACACTTCCACAAGAGCTTTTTCACCCCAAAAGCGAAAAAGAGAAACCTCACCAGCCCGGAAAATAGCCAAATTAATAAAAAAAAAACCTAACTATTGGCTCGCCGCTTCTGTTCACACGTCCAACCAGTTCGAAGGTTTAGAGACCGATAAAGAACTTGAATCCGCCGAAAACGTCGAATCTACTGTGGTCCCAGAAGACCCCAAGAAACAACACAAGCCCCCACCAATATTTGTGTATGGCGTAGCTAACATGCAGCCGCTTATCAAACTACTTGACGAAATAGTGCCAAACGACTATGACCTAAAGGTCCTTAAACATGAGCAAGTCAGAGTGCAACCAAAAAATCCTGAAAGCTACTCAAATATTGTCAAGGAGCTGAAAAATAAAGAAACGGAATTCCATACATATAAACCAAAACAAGAACGCAGCTTCAAAGTTGTGCTTAAAAACATGCACTACTCGACTAACCTCGAAGATATCAAGACTGAGCTCGCAGAGCTAGGACACTCAGCCATAAATATCTGGAATATGAAACACCACGTAACCAAAAAGCCCCTGTCAATGTTTATTGTGGAACTGAAACAGGAAAACAACAACAAAGATATATATAATGTAAAACAGCTAGTGCACTGCATAATTAAATTTGAGCCACCTCATGCAAGGAAAGTCATACCGCAATGTGCCAACTGTCAAAGCTATGGCCACACGAAAAGTTTTTGCCACAAAGAACCACGCTGTGTTAAATGTGCTGGATCGCACCTGACCAAAGACTGTGTAAGGAAAGAACGCTCTGATAGTGTCAAATGCGCATTATGCACTGGCAACCACCCAGCTAATTACAAAGGCTGTGCTGTGTACCGAGATCTACAAAAATCAAAATACCCCCCTCTAAGATCAAAAATACATTGTAAGAAGCCTGTAAACCTGAATGTGATACTCCCAGCAGACTTAGAGGAGAAAACCTACTCTGATGCAATCAAAAATTCCTGTAAAGCAAAAGCAGTACCTGAGCAGACCTTGACCGACAGTAAATTTAACATCACAAACCTCGGAATCAAAGAATTGTTGCTTGAGTTTATGAAGCAAATGACACAAATGACGAACCTAATAACAGGACTCATCGCCAAGCTGTCACAGAGCTCAAACTAGCTCTCTGGAATGCTAATGGGCTGTCACAACACTCAAATGAGTTAAAATTATTTATAAATCATCACAAGATAGACGTTATGATGATAACTGAAACACATTTTACTGAAAAAAGTCATTTTTCAATGCCTCATTACATATTTTACAACACTAATCATCCTAGTGGCAACGCCCATGCTGGCTCAGCATTAATAATCAAAGAAAATATTAAACATCACAAAATGAAGGAACACCAAACAAATAAAATTCAGGCTACCAGTGTGACCATAGAGACGGACAACAATAAGGGTCAGCTTACCTTGACTGCAGTATACTGCCCTCCTAGGTATACATTAAAGGAAGAAGAATACACAGAACTTTTCACCCGGCTTGGAAGTAACTTTATTGCTGGAGGAGACTATAATGCAAAACACACCAACTGGTCATCCAGGATAGTAAATACTAAAGGAAGGGTACTATACAAAACAATAAAAAAATTTAAACTTAGAACTGAATCGGGAGGCAAACCCACTCACTGGCCAAGTGACACAAGCAAAAAGCCTGACTTATTAGACTTCTTCATTATTAAAGGCATCGATGGGCACCTCACTCAATGTGAATCGAATGACGAATTATCATCTGACCATTCCCCTGTACTCCTAACAATCAGCAAAGAAATCAAAAGAAAAAAGAAATCCTGTACCCTTCACAACCATAAGACTAACTGGAGTTCCTTCAGGGAGATGGTACTAGACAACCTAAACACAAACATCAGCTTAAAAACCAATGATGACATTTCATATGCAGTACAACACTTCACAGAGAGTATACAGCAAGCAGCATGGAGATCGACCCCACCTAGTAATGACAAAGACCTTATGTTCCAAACTCTAGTATGTGATCCTGAAATAATAAAAAAAATAGCCGAAAAAAGAAGAACAAGGAAAAGATGGCAGGAGACTAGATGCCCACTAGTAAAAAAACAACTTAACTATCTTATAAGACAGGTAAAAGCTCTGCTCTCCAAGGATGTAAACAACTCTGTCCAAAATCACCTAAGGAAACTGGATGCAACCTCAGCTACCGATTACTCACTATGGAAAGCAACCAAAAAATTGAAACGACCAAAAATAATATCATCGCCACTATTACAGGAAGACGGAAAATGGGCCAAGAATGATGATGAAAAAGCAGAAACATTTGCCTTACATCTGTCAAAAGTTTTTACACCAAATGTTATAAACAATTCGGAATCTGACGAAGAGGTGCAAAAAATTTTGCACGAAACATACCAAATGGAACTACCAATAAAAAAGTTCACTAAAAAAGAAGTTTTGCTTGCAATTACAAGTCTAAAGGATAAAAAAGCGCCTGGATATGACCTCATAACTGGCAAAATACTAAAAGAGTTGCCATTAAAAGGCATTGAATACCTTCTTCACGTCTACAATGCTATGCTGTATACAGGATACGTGCCTCCAGAGTGGAAAATTGCTCAAGTAATAATGATCCCAAAACCAGGGAAGAAACCAGAAGAAACCTCTGGATACAGACCAATCAGTTTGCTACCAATACCAAGTAAATTATTTGAGAAACTTTTCTTGCTACGACTTAAGACAATAATCACGGAGCGAAACTTGATACCAGACCACCAGTTTGGATTCCGCAGCCACCACAGCACCACAGAGCAGGTGCACAGAATCGTTGACAAAATCCAGCATACATTTGAAGCCAAGGAGTATTGTTCGTCTGTGTTCCTTGATATAGCGCAAGCATTTGATAAAGTTTGGCATGATGGCCTGTTAAGTAAACTTAAAGCAAACTTACCACTTAATTATTTTCTTCTCTTAAAATCCTACTTAAATGACCGACATTTTATGGTCCAGCAAGCAGACGCCGTCACAAGTTTACGCAAAATACAAGCAGGAGTCCCACAAGGAAGCGTCCTGGGTCCTGTGTTGTACTTGCTACACACAGCAGACTTGCCTTGCAATCAAAATGTAACAGTGGGTACATTCGCTGATGACACTGCCATACTTGCCACTCACGAAAATGCTAGTACTGCTTCTAAAATGCTACAAACGAGCCTAAACGAGATATCCACATGGCTAAAGAAATGGAAAATCAAGGCAAATGAATCAAAATCAGTACATGTAACATTCACCTACCGAAAGGAAACTTGCCCTCCCGTCCAACTTAACGAGGTCACAATCCCACAAGCTGATAATGCTAAATACCTGGGAATACACCTTGATAGACGCTTGACTTGGCAAAAACACATCTACACAAAACGTCTACAACTTAGCTTGAAACTACGACAAATGTATTGGCTGTTTGAAAAAAACTCACAACTATCTCTTGAAAACAAAATCCTGCTTTACAAATGTATCCTTAAACCAGTCTGGACATATGGTATCCAACTGTGGGGAAGTGCTGCAAACTCAAACGTTGAAATCTTGCAACGATTTCAATCTAAAATGTTAAGACTTATTACAAATGCACCATGGTATGTCCCAAATGAAGTCCTACACCGTGACCTAAAGATACCAACCGTAAAGGAAGACATAATAAGCAATTCAACCAAATACAGGAACAAAGTGAAGCACCACCCAAACGAACTAGCCAAATATTTGATGAAGCCACAAAGAGGCAGGCGCAGACTAAAGCGCAGAGTGCCACAGGACTTATAATGTGGGGGCGCCAATGGGCGTTCACCACGCATCCCAGATACAAAAAGACACAACATCGTTAAATGTTATCAACTTAAACAGAAGACGAAATAAATATTAAATTAAAAAAAAAAAAAAAGAAAGCAATGCTCAAGTATTGGATGGATGTAATATTATAAAACACGGTCAATGCATTTATTATTTTTGTATTTTTTTGATTACTTTCTATTTTTGAGATTACAGGAAACATACTTCACTCATTTTTGACATCTTGTAGTTTGGATCATGTTTCCATAACTAGGTCCCCAGCCATTAAAATGTTGTTTATTTTCACGACTTTTATATGAAAGTCTAATTATTTTACTCACTGAAATAATACAAGTTTTGTTTAATTATTTTTTCTTTATTATATTTTCCAGAGATACAGAGATTATAACTGTTTTGTCCTCGCCATAAAAAATCCAAGAATCCGGTTTCTACTACTTATCCATATATATACCAAAATACTTTTTTTCACATATTTTGAATGTACATACGCAAATTTTAAAATTTAATTAATTTAATTAAAAACTACATCCAGGGATGTCACTTCAAATACTATAGTAAACATACAGGTGGAAGTGAAAATTTAACGAAGTGGTTTATGAATAATATTACTTTTTCCATAACTACCTACTCAGGTACTATCTATTCAATTGGTCACAATCTATTTAAGACCAGTTTCTTCCTTGCTTTCTTTTCTATTTTTTTTTTGCTTATTTTCGTTCATCTTTGTAGTTTCAATAACATCATCTTTAGCCCATGCTAGTCCTTCAGTTACGCAGATATTAACTTCGTCTTTGGTCTAGATTATTGTATTTTTAAAATATCTTTATGTATACATATAATTATAACAGGCAAAATAAAAAAAACATAGTATTTTACATTTTCTACTTTGTCAATAGTAAAATATCTTTTCTTTCTTTGCTTTCTTTGTCGACATCCATTTCTTTTGTATCTTCATCTGTAAGAGAGGAAATTTTTATAAACATTTTATTAATGCATTTACACAGTAATCAGAACTGAATTCCTCGTAGAATACAGTAAAATAAAATATTGTTTTTTTTTATCGTTGTAACAGATTGTTTTTTTTGTTTATAACCGTATTCCGATGTTGATTATTTATTCCAAATAATGTACCTATTTGGATATTAAAGTAATTTCAATATTTTTAATTTCTGGGGTATTAACGTCCTAAATTATTTTTAGCGAGTTTATGTTTTGCACGACTGAGTACAGCAGAGTTTCTGTTTAGTATAACTTTAATAATTTTCTAAGTCGTAAATTATATCGTACTAAATGTCCAAGCCTTGTTCGTGACATAAACTCACTGACGCTTAATTACCGATGATGACAAAATGACACGAAGGACGTAAATACCTGAGAACTAAAAAAATGCTGAAATTATTTGAATACTTTAATGTGTACAATATTTAAATGAAATACGGGCGACCTAGTGCACGCACTGGCTGGTGAAATTTGTCACATAGGCTGTAACTATAACCTTGTGGCCTGTCCGTATAACTTTGTTAAAGACGACTCCAAGGTACCATTATGTAAATAACAACAACAAAATTAATACAATTTAATGATATATAAAAGGTTTTATTGGTAAATAAACGTTTCTGTATTTCTGTATAGACATACATTTACTCCCTGTCCTCTATTATTATACACCTCACTGTTTCTATATTGTCTTTCTGTGTTGTATTTTTTCTCATATTATCATTGAATCCATTGTTATTATTATTTTTAATGTGAACCTTGTTATTGGCCTTCATTAATATTAATCAAAATTATCTAAAAAAATATATGCTGTAAGATTTTCTCAGACATAAAATAAATAAACAAAAACTGCAAGCAAGTCAGACCTGATTATTTACATAAGTCATCATGAAAGTAGAAAACAGTCGTGACTCAATCAGTTATGACTTAGGACAACAAAAGATGGTGTTCTTACCAACAGCTTCATCGTGTTGATTATCATTCCATGTCTGCAGCTCCGATGACATGAACATCACGAATATGACGTTGGAGATGAACAGGAGACCAGCCACCATGAGAAGCACCACGCGCCATTGGTAGCGGTTTGTCTGCAATCGAATTGGACATATTGAAGGTTTTAGTAATTATATGCTATAGATAATGCACTGCAAGCAAGTATTCATTTATATTTGTGTAGCAAGAGAGAGAGAGATAGAGAGGAATAATGAAGATTTTAGAAGTCTACTTTATAAATTATTAATATATAAAAAGTTACATAACATACATACACTAGTCTTATCCCAAACTATTATAAGATTTCCTCCTGTGATATAGAAGTTAAACAAGGATAGGACAATTCACAAATATAATATGCAGACCGGGACCAACTTGTACAAAGTTTTCTGTCCCCAGTGGGAATTGAACCCACACCTCTGACGCCAAAGTCCAATGACCATTCCACTAGGGCAAGGAGGCGGTAACACTTTTCAAATAAACATGACGAAATAGTTTGTTTGTCAAACTATAGGCAAGCAAGCATAGGAATTTTTTATGATAATCTCGCATCTGTTTATTCACCTTGCAGGCGAAATTAAAAGGAAAGTGTACTCTTGAACTCGGTATTAATCAGTTTAATACTACAATTTATCATGTTATTGGGCCCGATTCTTAAGGCACAATGTTAAAATTTAACAGCACTAAAACTGTTGCTATCCTTGTCACACAATATTATGAAGATAAAGACGAAACCAATTTTAGCGCTGTCAAATTTTAAATGTGTGCCTTCAGAATCAGGCCCATTGTCGCCCTAAATATCACTATGAAAATTATATTAGTGCTAGAAAAAATGCTGTCTGCTCATAATATTCTTTCAAAGTAAGACAAATTCGTTATTCTGAAGGCCAGATACTAAATCCCTGAATACAGACCACATCGGTGACGATGTTGGAGACGAGCACAGGCATGGAGAGGATGAACACGTTCATGCCGGTATTGCCAGCCGCCACCAGCGTGGCGCTGTAGTTGGGCGACAGGTCGATGTAGTTTATCTGATAACACATATTTATTTATTTTTTATTTGTACAAATTTTTCTATTGATATGTGTGGTATATTTCAAATATTTTTGTACCCAAAAAATCTCTTCATTGCTACTTTGAAAAGATTCTGCCAGTGTCAAGGTAGGAAAAACAGACATGAAATAAAAGGAGAGTTAATTGTACATAAAAAGTGAAGGTTAGTGAAATTTGGCTGGAAGATATCTCTTATAGAGATAAGTAAACTCTTTTAATGCCTTTTTGTAAATATGTCCATAAAAGTATTTAAATTAACAGGTTTATTTTGGACGAGTATCCACATGCCGTATTAGAAGCAACTTATGAACTATGTTACTTAGTATAGAATAGATTTTCTTCTTACATTAATGATGTGCCAGATAATAGGTCAGTCGTAACTAGCTGCGATTACCTTCAGAATGCTGTTACGGCTGCCCAAAACCTGTGTAGCAAGGGACCAATTTTCTTTCCCAAGACATCGTGAAAACATCGGTGCGCGAAGCACTACAGAACCGGGCAGCCCTAACAATGCCCTGAAGGTATTGTTATATTGAATACACAGAGCGTTGTATGATTTTATTGGACCCACAGAGTGCTCGAGTGGAATATCGACAAAACTACTGTACGTAGCTTTTAAAAGCGTTATTTTTACAGAGTCCGTTTACCAAGCTAACCTGCGGGCCAATGTAAAAACAGACAACGCTCTGTATTCCTCTTCAATGTTTTTATTATCGTCGGCAATGTAAAAAATAAAAGGAGCCTTATGACGTAATGTAAAATAAAGTAGTAACGTTACCACCCATCCAGCGTGCACGCCCGCATGAGCACTCAAAGCCAAGACCAAGCAAGCTATGGCTGCCTCCGTAGAGTGTATGAAAGACACCGCTGTCAGACAAAGAGAGAGTCCGATTGCCGCTGAAAATTATAATGATATTGTATTCAAATCCAATGATAAAGATAAAATTATACATGCTACAACGTGCATCATCATGTACAGGATATATCTTGTTATATGCATTAACAAAATATATCCTGTACAATATTATGCACAAGAGACACGTAAGTTAAAGCTGATTATCTAAGTTAAAATATAATACATACCTATTGAGTTGAACATAATCCTGCCAAATTTTACACTTAATATTTTCCTGTTGGTGAAGTAGTCTGACAAATAGCCCATGATAATGGAAGCGACGAAGTTGGCTATGTACGGCAGGGACGAGAGGAGACCACTCTAGAATTTAAACATGTCATGTAAAGTTCTGGTCTTATTACATATTCATTACCAGACTCTACAGCTACTATAAACAATAACAAACATTCAACGCCCTCTGACGTTTAATTTAATTTAATTTGTGATAATTTAATACCAAGTGTATTTTGAAATTTTTATTTTAATATTATATACTGACATAGATAGTATGTTATATACTATGACATTATTTGAATTGTTGACATTGTAATTTATATTTTGTACATTATTTTATGACGATCCCTTTTATCATATTAGAATGACATGTAAAATTGAATTTTTAAGATGTAAAAGTGAAATAAACAAATCTAATCTAAGCTAATCTAACCAGAAGTCACAAAATATAAAATTGCAACAAAATAGGTAAACCTAGAAACATCCAAGATGACGTTCAATACATACAATGTATCAATTTTACATACATCATCATCATATCATCATATCAGCCCCTAGAAGTCCACTGCTGGACATAGGCCTTCCCCAATGAACGCCACCACACCCGGTCCTCTGCCCTCCGCATCCAGCCGCTACCGGCCACCTTCTTCAGGTCGTCGGTCCACCTGGCGGCGGGGCGTCCCACCCTGCGAGTGCCGATCCGCGGTCTCCACTCCAGAACTCGTCTGCCCCAACGGCCGTCGGTTCTGCGGCATATGTGGCCCGCCCACTGCCACTTCAGCTTGCTAATCATTTCGGCTATGTCGGTGACTTTCGTTCTTCGTCGGATCTCCTCGTTACGAATCATATCCTTCAAAGAAACCCCGAGCATAGCCCTCTCCATAGCTCGCTGAGCGACTTGGAACCTGTGGATCAGGCCCACTGTCAGTGTCCACGTTTCTGCACCGTAGGTCATGACAGGCAGGACGCACTGATTAAAGACTTTTGTCTTTAAACATTGTGGAATAGGCGACGTGAAGACTTGACGCAGTTTTCCAAATGCTGCCCAGCCAACTGGATTCTTCTGTCAGCTTCTCTATCGAGATTGTTCCTACCTTTCGTCTTGTCTACGTTCATCCTAAGACCTACTCGTCTGGAAGAGCAGTTGAGGCTGGTCAGCATATCCTCAAGATCCTGCAGCGACTCTGCCATTACAACTATGTCGTCTGCAAATCGAAGGTGTGAGATGTGGTCGCCGTTTATACTTATGCCCCGACCTCCCCAGTTCAGCGTTTTAAAGACATCCTCCAGTGCGCTGGTAAACAGTTTCGGGGATATAACATCCCCCTGTCTAACCCCCCTTTGCAACTGGATTGGCCTTGTTTGCTGATTCTGGAGTTGAACGGTCATGGTGGCAGTGTTATACAGGCATCTCAACACCTCGATATATCGCCAATCAACTTGGCATCGCTGCAGGGATTCCAGAACAGCCCATGTCTCGATGGAGTCGAAGGCTTTCTCGTAGTCCACAAATGCAAGACACAAGGGCTGGTTATACTCTTCGGTCTTCTGTATAACCTGCCGCAATGTGTGGATGTGGTCTACGGTGCTGTAGCCTTTTCGAAACCCAGCCTGTTCCGGAGGCTGAAAGTCGTCAAGTCTTCGGGCGAGACGGTTCGTAATAACCCTCGAGAACAGCTTATAGACATGGCTTAGGAGTGAGATCGGCCTATAATTCTTGAGGAGTGTGATGTTTCCTTTCTTAAAGAATAATACCACTATACTCCTACTCCATGCCTCTGGCGTTGTTCCGTTGTGCATGACGGTATTGAAGAGCTCCTGTAGTCGCGTTAGGACTGGAGTCCCTCCGGCCTTAAGAAGCTCCGCTGTGATACCGTCGTCACCTGGCGCCTTGTTGTTCTTTTTAATTTTACATACAATGATGTAAAATTTGAAAATAAATTACATTTAAAGGCTAATTTAGAAGTACGCGAAACATCGTTAGTTCAGCGTAACCAATTCAAATTTTATATTATTTTCTTATATCAAAGGAACAATTACCTTTCTGATGTTGAGGCCAAGAATATTATGCAAGTAAGTTGGCACTTGAGTGAAGAAGAATACAAAAGATACCCCGCTACCGATATGCGTCGCAAATATGGCCCATACGTGTCTCGAGGTCATAATTGCCTTCCAAGGAGTCTGGCGCTTCTGAAAATTATTTAAATGTTGATCATGTTGAATGTTAAAGTGAGTCTTAGTTCTTTAAAAAAAAAGTTACCTTTGCTATTTCAGCGCTCATATTATGGCCAAGTATAAAGTTCCTTTCCGCATTACTGATAAATTTATGCTCTCGTGGCGATGAAGACCCAAAAATTGTCATAAGTGCAAAGGCAATCATGCATATAATACCAGTGAACCAAAAGATAGAAGGCCATCCCCATGAAGTGGCGGCCAGAAAACCTCCCACTTGAAAAGCCACTACTGTCCCCACCACTGTGCCTGCAAAGTCAACGTTAATTGCATTTACAGCATGAGTAAACGATATATATAAACGATATCCCCATGAAGTGGCGGCCAGAAAACCTCCGACTTGAAAAGCCACTACTGTCCCCACCACTGTGCCTGCAAAGTCAACGTTAATTGCATTTACAGCATGAGTAAACGATATATCAGAGAAACTCATCAAGGTAAGCAAGATTACCTTTTATGACTATGTATCTAGACTTATCAAAATTATCTTTACCTGTGAATACGTAAGTGCTAAGACTGCCACGCTCGCTGTGAGGAACCCAAGCAGCAAGCATAATGATAGTACCGGGATATACGCCTGCCTGAGACAGACCTTGCAGTATGCGGCAGAAGCACGCTGCCTTCCAACCTCCCTGAAATGGTATACTGGCTTTACAGGATTGTCTAACGCTCGATGTGTAGAGGTGATTCTGTCGAGTTGTAAATCGACGAATCACATCAAAAGAGTTAACGATGGTTCAGAATTGTTGAGTTGTAGTACTAGAAATAAATTAAAAAGTAATTGTTACTTTCGCTGTAATACATACCGACGTATTTTATTTTTCTTGCAATTTCGGAATTAGAAAAAACTATTTAGAAAGGCCTGATTCCCGTGTCTGCACGTTTAATAGAAAAGATAGGGGATTCGGACGATCCGACGTAGTTCTTTTCTGTTTCCGAATTTGCAATTTAAAGATCGGTGTGGGTTACAGCGGTTATGCTTTTTTTGCTTTGAAGTATCATTCATTATGTATTAATTTATTTTGTAGTATTGTACCTATTTATCATCATATAATTTTTTCTTTAATTCATAATTCATTTATTGCCATAAATAATGAGCTACGTTTAAGAATATTATACAAACAGAGCAGTGTTGGTATTTTTTGATCAAATGCTGCATGTCTGTACTCGGTACTGTATTTAGATCAATTAAAATATGGTATAAAAGTCCAGTTACCCAGGTCACAAACCAAGGTGACAGAATAGATATAATGCCGTTGATAGCCAGAGCTATTTGAAGAGGTATCTTTCCTCCCCAGCGCTGACATACCAGACCCATAGGGAATGTCATGACCAAATATCCAAGAAAGAATGATCCCAGCACCCATTCTTGAGTTGATTTTGGCCAGTTGTAAGTCTGAAAATTGAGAGGTTTTAAATTGTGGCGCGTTAGTCTTCCTGCATCTGATTCTTAACTAATCTTAAGGGAATATTTCAAACCAACATTTTATATGCAAAGCGAAAACAAAAGCAATTAAATTAGACACATACCCTGTACACATTCCACATGCTAACCGAATTATTTACATCTTCAGATACTGTATTAGATGTTAAAGATTTACTTTCGTTTCTATGAACTGATTTCATATCCAGTTCATCAGTTGTAAGTACTGAGATATTACTATCGAATAATTCTGCATTTATAGTTTCATTGAAAACGTATGTCTCATATCCTGTTAAATTCTCGCTAGTTGTTGAGTTCTCTTGTGATTCTATAATTTTATGATCAACCATAGCTACAATGGTCACTCCTAAGTGAGCCCTGGCTATGAAAGCTACGCTCAGACACATGAAAATAAGAAGTGATTGCACATGTCGTACTCCGTAGCCATAAGGAACTATTGCAGGTTTTTCTGAAAATACACTTTATATGTAAATCTTGACTTCATCATCATCAGGTTATTTTTGTCTCCACTGCAGGAGCACAACCCTCTCTCATCTGCCTGAGACAGACGGAGGATTTGGCCTACATTCCCAAATCTTGACTAATATTATAAAATGCGAATGCGAGTTGGTTTATTACGCTTTAGCGATTTGATTATTCATCATTTCTGTTATGGAAATATACTAAGCTCCATTTAATGAAAACAATTTTAGTAAACAACACTTAGCAAGAGAAAAATACGTAAATTACTCACCACTTTCATTTACTATTTCTTTAATTGGTACTTTTTCATATTCATGATTAGTCGATTGCCCATTTGTACTCATTTTATTTATCTTTTTCACACCTATTATTATACTGAATTGTTATAAAATGTCCATCAGTTCACTCTACATAATAAATTGTCATTAAATCCTATTATATCATCACCGCAATAGAGAATATATTGAATAAAATCTGGAACAGATGTGACAAACCACTGAATTCAGAGTTTCAAACGGTATCTTCTAATTTATTATTCTCGAATTGGTTTTTTGAGCTAAATTACTTTATTATACATATTGTTACCTTTTAGACGTTTTCAACTTTGCTCGATTATTACGTTGTGACCTTAGAAATTCATCTTATAAGGTATCATGGAGATTCCTTTTAAAAACTACATCTCGTAGCACTTAGACTATCTGTTCTCTCGTTGCAGTTGATCTATATTTACCTTCTATCTTATTTAAATTCCATTATCGTAGTAAACACAGTGCTAAGCTCAGCCTGATTGTTCAAATTATAGTTTTATGATACATAATTTTAATAACTCACACGCAAGTATATCGTATCGTGTTTTCTTCGACGCTGGACTGACATGCATTCAATACTTCTTTAATTGATAATTAATTGCATCATTTTATATTAGCATCTCTGTGACTTTTGCACAGATGTGAATTGTTCATTATAAAGCCGTGCATTATTATTATAAGCTTGTTCATTATCCAGAAGTTGATAGTGTTATTGTAGATAGTAAACTCATTTGTCTCTTATTTACTCGTATTTCTTCTCTCTTTTCGCATCTATATTCTCGTATTTATATACTATTGGTAACTGGTCAATGTTACGCAAATATGATTTGATCTGCACTTAGCCATTTTTGTGATATTAAACTTAAAACTCTAACCAGTTAATCTTCAGTAGAATGCCACCCTCTAGTTTTGTATGAATGCATGGTTAATTTATAAGATATAAATATTACTAGCAATTTTTGAGGATAAAAGGTGCTGGAAATATCATAAATATTATGCTATTATTATCCTCTATCCCATAGGTTTTTCTGGAAGGTTCGATTCTAGCGAAAGACCGACTAAATGTACATAATAAAGTTACTTTGTTATTGGATCTTTGTATTTTGGACGTGCAATAAAGAGTAATTGCATTGAATTGAAATATATTTAACTAATTTTTTACCTCTTGTGGGTGGATTACTTATTTCTTCATAACTAGGTCAGACTGTCAATTTGTTGTTAATTTACACGACTTTTAGTTGAAATTATCAAATACTAATTTAGTACACTACAATAATACAACTTTTGGTTCATAATATTTCTTTATTATCTTGTGTATAACAATATTTCTATAACATAATAATAAATTTACAAAAGTCTTGACGTACACGCCATTCTTCGTCGATAACCTTTATACTCTCAACACTGGTTTTAAATCCTTTTGAACTTCTTTGAATTAAATACTTTTGAGAAAGAATGGCGGCAAGTATGATTTTATGTATGTATTGTCGTAGATCTCTTTCAGAGAACCTTAGTTGGGTAAGACTGCACCCAATTACAAATTTATTTGACTGTTTGGTTTTGTGAATGTATCATCTGTGACAATATTAACTTTGTTATTATCTTGTAATTCGCGTTCTTCATCGTTTGCAGCTTCTGTAACAAATTTTGTCAAGATTTGTTTCAAATTTTCAACAAACCTCTTAATACTCCTTTTTAGTAGGTAATAAATTGAATGTTATTTAATGATGGAGCACTAAATAATGTTAACAACCTTCACCAACCACAAGCTTTATTTTATCTGATTATTTTAGAGTTTTTTTAAGCTATTTCATTGCTGAAAGAGATAAAAAGGCGCTTACTTGTTCTGTCCTCGCCGTAAAAATTCCAAGGCTGCACAGTTCCCTTGACGAACACCAAGAAGATCATGTTGGAGACGCTCATTATGGCAGCTATGATCATGAAGAACTTCTGCCAGCTGTCCTGGTTCATCTGTAAGATACAGTAAGTTTATAAGACATCTCGCATCATCATCAGAACCACCGAAATACATCCACTGCAGAACATAAGCCTCCCCAAACAGAATGTCACTTTTGGTGGGCTGTCCATTGGGGGATTTGCCATAATTACCACGCTTGTCACGCGGATTGGTTATCGTATGATCTTCATGTACACAGGAGAACTCTACTGGACGTCCTAGTGCAATCCCTTAGTTGCCTTGACGACACCCACGGTAAGGTGTCCTTATTTAAGCCGGGAATAACACGGCGATTGTTATAACATTATTTACATTAAATTCTTTCTACTTGCTTTATATATTTTAACACTATATTAACAAAAATCTTAAATTTCATCTAACTTATCTATAATATTTATTATGCGATTACCACATCGTTGCCAATGATTTTAGAAACCATCACTGGAGTTATCAGGCTTAGTAGATTTCCGAACATGTGGCCTAAGGCCATAATCGGGCCAGCAAAGTTCGGCGCAAGGTCAATTTGGTTGATCTGAAATATTAAAGAAAACTCAGTACAATGCCATAGAGATATTGTATTGGTTAGGGATATATTTTCGTTTTATTGATTGAAAATAGAAAAAAAACCGACGCCTACAGTATAAGTAAGACATTGTCTTTTGCTATATAGAGTCTTTGCTGTATTAATTTCTTTAAATTTAATTCTTTGTGAAATATAGTACGGCTTAAACTACGTTAGTAAATATGAAACTATAACATTGGGTTTGGACAAGGTGGACAGCTTTTATTGGGGCTGGCACAAACCCTTAGCACCAGGGAAGCGATTCTTTTGCATACGATAGCGTGGAAGTCATCCACGTGTTCTTTAGCGAACATCCCTGATGCACTTTAGTGTCGTGGCAACCCCAACAGCCTTCTGAATCCGTTAAGTCCTCTGCGTATAGCTGACCCCGTAGTCTGCACGTGTAAAAGGACTGACAGTAAGCCCTGAATAATGTCCTTAACTTTCATTAAGTAAGTGTGAAGCCTCTTTAATTACAAGTCTGTATCAAAAGCTTCCATATTTTAGGGCAAAATGTCTCAAAAGGCTTTTAGACAGTTGTATACTGATCTCTATTGTTACTCACGTGACAGCCCACGTGGATACCCGAATGCGACGCCAGGCATAGGATCAAGAGAATAACCGCCGGTAATGTGCTGTTTACATAACTGAACGCTACCAGAAACAAACCTGACACCATCATTCCTGTGGACGAAACCAGAGTTAACAAAAAAACTTCCAGACTGGCAAGAGAGTTATCCAGTCCAGTATCCAGCTTTCATTTTAATACTATCTTTCCAATATCGCGGAAAGGTAAAACAGCTGAAGCACCACTTGCTTTCAGCCATGCCAATCGAAGCCTTCTTTATTTTAAAGGACGATGCGACGGCAAATTTAAAGTTTTTTTCGAGTGCCATGAAAGTACTCCTCATACAAAATGAAATATTCGTTTTTGTCAAACAAAGCTTTAAGCTGGATTGACCTTTAATGACAATTGTCCTTACCGATGGAGTTAGCGACTCTTCTGATGTTAGCGATGGACATAATCTTTCTATTAACACAAAAGTCAGATATACATCCGAATAACAATGTCGTGAAGTACATCGCGATGTATGGTAGAGACGAGAAAACACCATTCTGCAATTATGAGAAATATATGAACAATAATTTGTTTTTATTTTAGCAAATCCATTTTCTCCTGTAGGATAGGATAATTTACCAATATAACATATAGACCCGGATGTACAAATTATACAAGGTTATCTATTTCCACTAGGAGTCATACTTCCGATGTTTAGGCATTGCAATCTTTTAATATGTGGGTATATCTACAACACCCGTGGCTGAGCGCAATCCCCCCCCCGGAGTATGACACAGAACGCTCTCGGCTCGGTAGCGATCGCTTCGGCGGACACGCTATGTATAATACTATCACAATAATTTCGGATTTTATTCAAGAACTCTAATCTTCATCATCATCAGCCTGTGTAGTGCAGTGAAACAGTGCCGGCCGGCAAATAAACTTTCAGTTAGGAATTTTCAGTGACCACGGTGGCGGAGTAACCCCGAGCTCCAAGTCAAGGTGGATTACCTCATATTTGGGAAAGCAATGCCTGATATTTTGAACCCGTCGAATAACTAGGATTAGGCTCTCCACTGACTATCGAAGACTCCACCACGGCCAACATCTGGAGGTCAAGTAAAACCACAAAACCAACGAGGTGGTAAAACCAAATGAGAATTTGAAATGTAGAGCAATTCAATACCGTCTTAATGTCTACTCCCAGGATTTTGCTCATGTAAAGAGGTATCTGTGTGAGTATGGCCAGGTAACCCAAGACCTTGCCTGCATGCGTCGCCACCAGACCCCATACAGCCATGCTGGTTAGGATGTGCTTCCACGGCGTCCTCCGTCTCTGTTCAACGACAAAACAAAATACAGTGAACTTTCTTTCTGCATCGCTTCATCATTATCAGGTTATTTTTGTCTCCACTGCAGGAGCATAACCCTCTCTCATCTGCCGGAGACAGACGGAGGATCTGGCCTACACTCCCCGCGCTGGCCAGACGGGTTGGGGAGTCCTGATTGATGTTTTATAATGTATTACCTTAGTCGCCTTGTACGACATCCACGGGAAGAGTTGGAGTGGTCCTATTCTACTCTAACGGAAACCACACGGCATGTTGCATCGCTTGCGTATATTTCATTTACTATTCCACAAACCTTTGGCGCAACATCAGCACTTCCGTCGCCCATAATGTACGCTAACTCTTCTAAACTTATATTCGGGTGTTCATGAGGCGTGGCAGTCCCCAACCAGGCTAGGAGGCAGCAGCAAGCAATGCTGGCAATGCCTGCCAGCCAGAATGTGAACGGCCAGCCGTAGCTTGGGCTCCCAGCGAAGAGGCCGGCTAGCTGGAAGGCGAGGATTATGCCAAACTGTGAACCTGAAATCACAATGGCCAGAACATGAATAGGAAAAAAGATATGTGGAAATGATATCAAGGCGACTACGGGCTTCCACCAGGGATGAGCATTAGCATTCTCCTGTACATATTACGATCATTACTGCTATTTACAATCCACCTACCAAGCGTGGTGATTATAGCAAACCCTCCACCAAAATTCGGGAAGCTTATGTTGAGAAGTGGAAGTATTTCGTCTGATGGTGAAAGCTGTCATGTACTAGACGAGCAAGTTTTTCTGACGAAACAACTCACTTCATAAATGACGATTTCAGCTGATGCTGAAGAAACAAGAGAGGTCTCTGAACAATATCTTACCGGTATAGACGTAAGTGCTGAGTCTGCCTCTCTCACTAAGTGGAGCCCAGCGGCCAAGCAAAGTGTGAATGCTCGGGTAGAACGCCGCCTGAGTCATGCCCTGCAGAAAGCGTACTGCAGAAACCGCCAGCCAATCGCCCTGAAATATCAAATTTAATTCAGGTAACCGGACAAATTGAAGAAGTAAGATTCTGACAGCATACGCAGTGCGTGATCTATCCACTAATTACACAACTAATATATGACTGCTATTTCTGGAAAAGTTACATGATATGACAGTTAACTCCTCTGATAACCACAGTCCTTACTCCTATCTTAAGATTTTATTTAATGCCTCTGAAATTGGCTGATAGTTAGTCGCATATTCGAAACGTACTAACATTTTCATCATATCAGCCCTTAGACATCCACTGCTAGACTTCCTTCCCCAATGAACGCCACCACACCCGGTCCTCCGCCTGCTGCAGCTGCTTCCCGACACCTTCTTCAGGTCGTCTGTCCACCTGGCGGCGGGGCGTCCCACCCTGCGCGTGCCGATCCGCGATCTCCACTCTAGAACCCGTCTGCCGCAACGGCCGTCGGTTCTGCGACATATGTGACCCGCCCACTGCCAGTTTACTAATACTTTCGGTATATCGGTCACCTTCGTTCTTCATCGAATCTCCTCATCACTAATCATATCCTTCAAACAAACCCCGAGCATAGCCCTATCCATAGCTCGCTGAGCGACTTGAAATTTGTGGAACAGCCCCACCGTCAGTGTCCACGTCTCCGCGCCGTAGGAGACTAACATTTTAATAGACCCAAATCTGTGGTTAGGACTCTTCCTTCCTCTTTCACTCCTGAAGACTTGATAGCTTTTACAGGAAGGAAGAGATTGAAACTAATACTCACAAATAACGGCATCCAGGGTGTCAGTATAGATAATACTCCATTGGCACCTAGAGCGATCATGATGGGGATCTTTCCGCCGAACCTCTGCGCCACCAGTCCCATCGGCATCACCATAGAAGTATAACCCATGAAGAACGAGTACAAAATTATCGCCTGAGTTGGTTTGTCCCAATTATATGTCTGAAGAGTAAAACAAACAAATATTATGTTAACAATATAATCAGTTTCTTAGAGTAAGGGATAATTTAAAGTAAGAATTATAAATAATTTGATACAAGTATCAAACTTTATACTTATTTTCGTTTTATTAAATGCTTCTAGTCTTATATACCTAGATATCTGTAATTGCCAATCGTATAAATGATTTATAATAAATAATAAGTAACCATTTTCTGTTTTCTTGAAAATAATTTGATTTGTAGATAAACAATTTATATTATAAAATAATAAATAAATCTATTCAAGTATCACTTTTTTAACAAACAAACAAAAATTGTGAATAAAATTATGCTTAGTTATATTATATTTGTTAGTTATAACAAATAATACAAAATGTTATCTTGAAACTAATCAATGCGATTTGTAGATCAAAGAATATTGTGTAATCATCATTATCATCATATCAGCCCTTAGACGTCCACTGCTGGACATAGGCCTTCCCCAATTAACGCCACCACACCCGGTCCTGCGCCCTCCGCGTATTGTGTAATAGTTATAAAAAGTAGTTTGATACAAGTTATCAAACCTGTATTTATTAAACTTGCCATTAATAATAAATGATGCAAAATAGTAGTAATAAATAACTAAAATAAATATACTTTTATAAACAATTATGTATTACTCTCTTGTTTTACAAAATAGTGGTAATAATGGTTATTAATTGAACATATTTGAATTTCTGTATACTTTTTAGATCTCTCTCTCTAGTCTCTTTCTCTAGTCTGCGGTGCCATCTTCCCAGGTGAATCCCGGTAATGTATCACCACGCGAATGACACTTTATTTCCATATACCCCGTTATCTGGAACACTCCACGTAGCAGATGGAATTAACTCAACTCACTTGATAAACACTCCAATCTTTCAAATTTTCGATCGTGATTTTTTCCCCGCTGCAACTAGTTTCATTAATTTGATATCCTAGAACCTCTGTTACATTGATTCCTGAGGTATCGTTAGTTTCATTTACTTCAATAAGCTGGTTACATGTTTTATTATCGTAAGTCGGTGTTCTGGTCATGGCAACTATGGTAACACTTAGGTGGGCTCTCATGGCATATCCCATTGTCAAACAAAAGAACAATATTAATATTTGTGTGTGACGAACTCCATAGCCTTTAAGAGCACTGCAAGTGTCGGGATCTGCAAAAGGAATTTCATATATATTTATTATGAAAGTTTCTAGAGTTTCTGGTGATTTCCTCTTCTTCCTAAAATGTATTTCCATAGGATTTTGTCAATGCCAAGTGTATAGGACCAATACAAACATGAAGAGCACCTAAATCGATCTTTGACGGAGTACCTAAACCGATCATTATCATTCACAGAGCCTATTCACATTCTATGACACTCGCGAAACCAAGACGAATTCAATGATCCCTCGCTTGTCGAAATTGATGCAGTAGTTTCGATTCTACGAGGGAACAAGTCCACATACATACAAACACATCATCATCAGCCCTTAGAGGTCTACTGCTAGACATATACCTTTCCCAATAAACGCCACCACACACGGTCCTCCAAGAACATCACAATCCTAATAAAATACTGTCCTTGGTAATAATAGATATTAAAGTATTTTCATCATCAAGACATTTTTGAAACGACTGTAAAAATTATCTAAGGAAAAGGGTTTTTTCGTACCTAGGTTTTAGAGCCTTCTCTTTTGGGTCATTCTAGAACTAAAACACGCAAAGAGTTCAGTCAGTATTTTACTAATGGTGCGATATACTTATAAGACTGCTAATATAATTACTATCCTTTTGACTACAACCGTAGTAATCGACTGATGCACTGAGTAAGGAATGTTCATTATGGATGGCGCTAGGTTGATGACTCTCATTATTAACCTCCTCTGACCTACCTTTAAAATTATTGTCCTGCGGCACAATCTTGTACACGACATTTTCCACAGCCATACTTTTATCAATGATTATGCCAAATTCTGCTCTAGTATCTCACGAATTTGCACAAGAATTATGTTATTATCTTTCATAAATAGTAAAAGCATTTGAAGAAGTCTAAGTTAAACTCCTGTTTGTTCTGTGACTTCTTAATAACCTTATCATTATCACAGATATTTCAGCTGAGGCTCAAATTCTTTTTTAGATGTCTTACTACCCTATCTTTCTTATCTTGTAATCCGGTCAGTCACATCAGGCGACACGTCGACTCTATTGACTTTTTGAGCAGCCTGAGCGTGTAGTCCTTGTATTCATGGTAAGTACACTAATTTACAAACCTAAATTATATATATTTGATATTATTATTAACACCAATACATTGACAGCCCTCTAAGCACAATTTATAAACTAAATCTGTGAGGTCACTTGACCTGGTGCTGACAGAATACTAGCGCTGGAGTTCGCGTAGCGTGCTGCAGCATTATGCTGAGTCAGCGCCATTTTGTTGCTGCGACACATAGGTACCTTGATTATTTTTAAATTGTAATTTAATAATTCTGTTTTGTTTATTTCTCATGTATGTGTGTGTCGTAGCTATGAATAAATGACCTATTCTATTCTACCCAGGACCTTGCAGCTAGTGCATTACATTCACACAGCAAGTGTTTACAAACCTTTCTGACTTGTTCCTATTTTTAGAATTTTAAAATTGGGATTCTTACTAGCTATCACGGAAATAAAAATATAGCTTCTGCATGAGAAATACTTCAAGTTTTAGTACAGATATGTTCAAAATAAAGAACAAGGAAGATTTTTATGGTTAGGTTGGATTCTATTAAATAAAACTACATGAGACTTTCCTTTAAATAATGTATTTTATTGTGACAAAACACGAAAAATAATATTTAAATTATATCACAAATAAAGCAATTATAATACTGCTTTTGCTAATTTGTACACAAATATTTTTACGAACACTGTGAACCCTACTATCCCATCATATCTGGTTCTCCGTCCTTCGAATCAAACTGCTTCCAGCTAATGATGATGTTAATGTTATTGACTCCCACCTGGGAGGACTAAGTAGAATTAGATTTCTTTATGATAACTAGTCATTACAAATTCATTAAATATAAGTACAGAGTTTCTAATTTATCGTTACAGAAACGCATAATTGTTTTATCTTTTGGCTGCAACTTGGTCCATGTGAAGTTTGAAATTAATATTATAGACTCAGCATAGATGATGTCGCTGTGATTTTGTTATACTATCGTAAATGTAACTATAATACACTGTCTAGAATACGATTGACGTATAGTGGCTTTATATCGCCATTGCTTATCAATCTCTATATGAACAGGCTGTGCAAGGAGAGGAATCCGGGTGGTGTTATGTAATCATTAGCTATGCTGACGATATGGTGTTGTTGACTCCGTCGATTGGCACGCATTATATCAATCTATTAGTCGAACGTATGTGCTATCTTCTGTGTTTGTTTTATGTCACTAAAGTTACTATCCACATTTTCGAGACCTAATCTGGGCCGTAGAGTGTTATGCTATCATTTACTATATAAAATATCATGCTTGTCATGACTTGATAATTGAATCTTTAGTGATGACGATAGTCTTGTCTTCCATTTGGCTTTTGTCTTCTTTTTCAGCTTCTGTAAAATTTGATTAATATCATGCATAACTTTCTAATAGAATATGTCATTCTAACATCAAATAAATGATCGTTTCAATTATCGAAATTATGTTTCCATTGTTGAGTCACATATATCCTCTCAGACGTTACTTAAGCTCTGAAAAACGCATTGATTTTCGATCAGAATTTTTATTCTGGTTTTTTTGGGAACTTCTCAATTTAACTTGAGATAAGCGCATTAGGCTATTGACTTATTCAAATTCAATTATTTTTATTTTCTATAAGCTTGTTTATTACAATATTATAATAGAAATATTTGATTAGTTATTTCCAGACTTTACCAGTATTGTCTTCGCCATAAAAATTCCACGGCTGCACAGTTCCCTCGACGTACACTAAGAACACCATGTTGGAGACGATCATTATGGCAGCTATTACGATAAATAATATTTGCCAGTTGTGCTGATTTTCCTGTAACAGAAGGTTGGTTGGCTAACATCATTGATTCATTAGTTACTGCTAACTCTGAATGTATTGAACATCGAATAATTGATTTTGAGTCATCTTTAATTTGCATTATCTTGCCTACAATATTATTATTTTTTTACCACATCATTTCCCACGATGCTGGAAACCAGGATTGGAGCCAAGAGACCTGCCAGGTTTCCTATCGTATTACCCAGAGCCATGAGTGGACCAGAAAAGTTTGGTGACAGATCGATTTGGTTGATCTGAAAAGAAAAAAAATGGTTCCATCATTTTTAAAGCTAGTTACCCTACAAGCATGTATACCCTGGCACTATCCACATACATTTTATCATAGCAACCAGCTGTTGCTCACGACTGTTCGCGTGGAAATGTTTTAGTACCGATTTTGGCTACTTACCAAGGAGAGATCCTTGGTCAACTTCTTTATTTTATTTACCTCTTATAGTTTATTTGGACCCATGTAACGGATTAGTTCTCTACTTTTATGCGATATATTCTGCTTATGTCTAATTTAATTGGACAAATATGATCAGTTATTACTTACGTGAAAACCAACATGTACCCCTGAATGCGTCCCAAGATAGAGAATCAGGATTATTACAGCTAATAATGTACTGTGAACATAACCGAAGATCACCAAAAGCAGCCCTGATACCACCATTCCTGTTGATAGAAAATGAAACTGAATCAGGTTCCCTCTTGTACACTATGATCCATTGACAGAATCTATTAACGATGGACAATTTTTCCACTCAGATACAGTCTTATTTATAAATAGGTTCAGTACTAAAGATACTATAGTACGAGTACATTTTGATCCAATGAATTTTAATGGACTTCTTGGATTTATAAAAAAAGATCTGTTACTGGTTTTTGAACACACCAAAAAATTAGATGTTAAAAATACAAGTTTTGGTGAATATCGACGCAAAAGACCATAAAAGCTGTAACTCATATCCGATTCGGAAATCGATGTAAATTTTTTGGTTATTGCAAATTCGGAATATTTTTTTCATTTTTTTGATTTATTTTTGCAATTTTTAATTAATTCTGTACTTTTAACTGACATTTATAATTCACTGATTTTCTATTGTACAATTGACGAAAAAAAAAATTAATGCCTACTAACCTAGTTTGAGACCTACTAATTATATATGGAATGTATATCTTTCTGAAATAAATAATTTTCATTTCATTTCATTTCATTACAGCGTTTATGCGTTTTTGCGTCGATCTTTATTCCTCTTCAGAGCGAACTTATATTAAACTTATATTATTTGGTCCTTACCAATGGAGTTTCCGACCCTCCTAACGTTCGCAACAGACAAGATATTTCTATTGACGCAGAAGTCAGACATATAGCCAAATGCCAAGATCAGGAAGTACATTGCGATGTACGGCAGCGACGAATATAAACCATTCTAAAAGATTAAGAAGAGTCACTGAAACTTTATGTGAATGAATAGAATAGAATAGAAAGACTTTATTTGGCGAACACAAATACAACACAGGAATTAAAATTGACGACATAAATATGAAAAAAAAGAAGCAAACAAATTACATAACCGTTAAAACAAAACAAAAAAAAATTACACAGTGTTGTAGTGTGACGCCAAAAGGGTCCCCAGCTCAGCTTATGCTGTAGCAAGAGCTGCAGCGCTGATTTTCAGTGAGGCAATAGGTAGTCTTGTTAAAGGGAACTTTGGGAATGTTATAACTGTGTTTTTTTAACAAGCTCTGAGCCTTAATAATTGGAGTTTTAATACCAAGCAAGTTTTAAATTTTTTGTAATGATATGAACATAATAGATTGAGATTTCGTGCTTACCCTTTTAATATCGACCCCAAGGATACTGCTCATGTACACAGGCATTTGGGTGAGTGTGATCACATAGCTCAAGGCGCTACCAGCTTGCGTCACCACCATGCCCAACACCGGCTTGCTGGTTAAAATGTGTTTCCATGGAGTTCTACGTTTCTAGACACAAATCAAAAAACACATTAATTGAATTCACACTTAATAGGTAATTAAGTCGTACAAGGCGACAAAGGGAATACATTATAAAACATCAATCAGGCCTCCCCAACCCGTCTGGCCAGCGCGGGGAGTGTAGGCCAAATCCTCCGTCTGTCTCCGGCAGATGAGAGAGGGTTGTGCTCCTGCAGTGGGGAGGAAAATAACCTGATGATGAGGTAATTAAGTCCACAACCCACCAAAAGTGGCATTTTATTGGAGAGGCTTATGTTCAGCAGTGGACTAATTTTGGCTGATGATGATAAAGTAAAAAGTCGATAATATACAGTGATTAAAAGGCAATGTAGCTAGTATTTTTTAATATCCTATTTTAATAAGAACAAATTGTTGAACGACGATAAGAGGAATCGATTAGTAGGCCGTTGTGGCAGAGAACTGTGCGTAAGAAACAATAGAGGTTAGGATAGACGAGTTCTGGAGTGGAGACTTTGTATTGATAAGTGCAGCGTGGAATCACCTCCTGCCAGATGGACCGATGGCTGCAACCGAAGCTGCTGACTGACTCGATCGGATGATAGCGACCTGCAGTAGACGTGTGTGACTTTGCACCACGTCGTGAAATTATCGGAGTTTTTAGGAGACTCAAAATTGGTATTAATATTAGTATGATATTTGTTTTGAATCTAAGTTTCCTCTATGACGTTTCGGTTTTCATTTCGTTGTTATTGTAAAGGGTCGAATGTAAGAAAACCGTTTTAACAGGAAACCTAAATAACTTATTGATCGAATCTGTAAAACAATAGTGTTTGATATTAATACATATTTATATGCGGCCGAGTTCTATCTTCTGTTTCGTTTTACCACTTGTAACAGTTTTTATTTACATACAACCCTTTGCAGTAACAAGGACGATAAAAGACAATTTAAAGTTTTTAGGGGAACTGCATTTGAAATTAACGTGGGTTTTCAAAATCAATAAAGCTGCTGATTGTCATGGGATCTGCCACTGTTGGTGCACAGACCTCTAAGATAGAGATGTAGTCCACCACGCTAAGTAAGTGCAAGTTGGTGTACTTCACACGCGCCTTAGAATTCCTGTCTTGACGCAGGTTTCTACACTATGATTTCCTTAAGCCTTCATGTGATAAGTATGAATTCTCATGAAAAGCAAAAAATACAATCTACCTTCGGAACGACATCAACGCTTCCATCCCCCGTAATGTATGCGAACTCCTCAGAACTTATGTTAGGATGCTCGTGCGGAGTGGCGGCTCCGAACCAGCCCAGGAGGCAGAAGCAGATCAGACCGGCGACGCCAGCCAGCCAGAAAATGGACGGCCAGCCAAGACTGGGGCTCCCAGCGAAGAGGCCCGATAGTTGAAAAGCGAGGATTGTGCCGAGTTGGGCGCCTTGAGAAACATACAAATAAAGATAGTTGAAACATAGAACTTTGTTCAGCGTAAAGTAATACAATATTTTGAAGCCCTGACTGCCAAACTACATAACCTATACTATATTTGAAGAATCAGCAGTGTCTTTCTCATTATTACTAAGTTGAAATTATTTAAATAAAGAAATAAAAGAGATCACAAATTACGTTTTTACAAAAAAATCATATCAAAGTCAAAATGAGTACACTTGGTACATTTATATACGTAATTTTTTACCGACTACCGCTTTCTAGGTATTGGCGCTGTAAAGAAGAAACGGCGCAACAAACTTACAGTAACATATCTTTTAAAATCAAGTTTGTATACAATAGTATAAAGATTATGCGAATCTGAAACAGCATCAGTTCCAGGCACTTTGTCATTCAAATGATAATCATCTATTTTATGGTACGGCTTTCAAAATCAAAAATCAAAATCAAAATATTTATTTTCAAAATTGGAACACATAATTCTCTTTTTGACGTCAAATTCTGCCTAAATCTACTCCACTTCCACCTGTATAACCGAGGGGAAGAAGTGGCAACAAACCCAACGGCACAGGGCCCTACCTTTGATTTATCTTATTCATTACAATCATTAAGTCTACCTATGCTGAGCCATCAAGCACTCCATGGACTTTTATCATTTAAGTAGTCATCTAACTTATAGTAGGCTTTCTTGCACAGATTAACTTTTATAGAAGATTTGAATTTTTGTTCAGGCAAGTTAATAATTTCATTCGGAACCTTATTGTAGTAACGCACGCACAGCCCCACAAAAGAATTATTGATCTTAGACAATCTAGAATGATGGATTTGAATTTTATTATTATTTCTAAGATTTAAATTATGCCTCTCACTATTTAAGCTGAGTAAAGAAAGGTTCTGTCTAACGAACATAATGTTAGCGAATATGTATTGACATGGCACCGTCATTATATTTATTTCCTTAAATAATTCTCTTAGAGAATCACGACTACGAAGCCCATAAATAGATCTTATTACTCTTTTTTGTAAAATGAATATAGAATCGATATCAGCGGCACGACCCCAGAGCAAGAGGCCATAAGACATAAGACTGTGAAAGTAGCTAAAATATACAAGTCTTGCTGTAACTATATCTGTCAACTCTCTAATCTTTTTAACGGCATATGCTGCGGAGCTTAGCCGACCTGATAACAATTCTATATGTGGACCCCATTGCAGCTTCTTGTCAAGGGTTAGCCCCAAGAAAACCGTATTATCCACAAATGCTAACTTCTCGTTATTTAATATTATGTCATTATCACATGGTTTAACACCTGGAAGTGTGAATTTTATGCATTTAGTTTTTTTTTTAGTTTAAAACAAGGTTGTTAGCAATAAACCATTCATGAACTTGCCGAAGGGTGTCGTTCACATCGTCATAGTTTTGAGCATGTCTATTAACTTCAAAAATCAGAGAAGTATCATCTGCAAACAACACAATCTTCGACATATTCTGCACCATGTACGGAAGATCGTTTATATAAACCAAAAAAAGGAAAGGTCCTAATATTGAGCCCTGTGGGACTCCTATTTTAATAAGAGATCCCTGCGACTTTTTACCGTTTATCTGAACCTTTTGAATCCTGTTTGTTAGGTAGGAGTTCAATAAACTAAGGTTTTTATTTTTGATACCGTAATGTTCTAATTTTAAGAGCAACGTTTTATGATCTACGCAATCAAACGCCTTAGATAAATCACAAAAAACCCCGATAGCATCGTGGTGTCGCTCAAAAGCATCAAAAATATTTTGCAGAAGAGCAGCACCAGCGTCCGTCGTCGAGCGGCCTTTAGTGAAACCAAACTGTTGGTCATGTAGAAGTTTGTTACAGTTGAAATGTACAAGCATTTGACTGAGCATGACCTTTTCGAAAACCTTGCTAAGTACCGGTAAGATCGAAATTGGTCTAAAGTTGCCAGGATCTCTTTTGTCTCCTGATTTGTACAATGGTATAGTTTTACTTAGCTTCATTAGATCGGGAAAAGTGCCATGATCTATAGAGAGATTAAACGCGAAGGCAAGATATGGTGCTAAAATATCAATGATGGAATTACATACTTTAACAGACATACCCCACAGGTCTTCAGTGGTTTTTATTTTTATTTGTTTAAAGGACGTTATAATATCCTGTGGGTTCACGTGCCTAAATTCAAATTCAGTGATGCAAGAGGGAACGTTCTTTCGTAGAAATTCCGCTGAAAGAGCAGCCGATGAATTTAAGTTTTCTGTGGTCTTTTGTGGTATATTAGTAAAGAAAGTTTCAAACTCTTGAGCCACCTCGGCATTCGATGTTAACGTGCCGCGGTCAGTATTTAGGATAATATCGTTGTCGCGAGGTTTGGTTCTTCCCGATTCGCTATTAATTATTGACCATACTACTTTCATTTTATTTTCCGCGTTTTTTATTTTTTTACTAATTAGATTAGATTTGGCAGCAATACAGACAGATTTAAAAATTTTAGAATAATTTTTTACATGTTCTTTAAAGTTGTAATCTTCGGGTCTTGAAGATCTATCTGCATATAATTGAAATAGTACGTCCCTACTTTTCCTAATACCTATTGTTGCCCAATCACTGAATTTAAACTTAGTATTTTTTTTTATTGTAACTACTTTGAAAATATTATTGTATTCAGTTTCCAATGTATCAAAAAACATTGAAAAAAATTTATTTGGATCACTGATATCATAATTAAATTGAGGCAGTTTTTGAACCAACACATCAATGTATTCTTCAAGTCGACCAGCATCGGTAGACCTTTTTGTAACTGTGATGCTCTGTTGTTGACGAGCGTACGGAAAAGACACCAACTGTCCCCAGTGATCTGAGTTAAAAGATTTTATCGTTGACTTGTCATTGTATTCACAATCGCAAAAGATGTTATCTATACACGTAGTGGTCGTTGCCGTTACTCTGGTAGGCTCGAAAAACACACAATTTAGATTAAAAGATTTAAATACATTTAGAAACCTTGTACTGGTTTTATCTTTCACTAAAATGTCTATGTTGAAGTCGCCACAAACAATGATAGACTTTCCCGTTTTGGAAATTATTCTCAAGACATCTTCCAATACTAATTCTATTGTTTCAAACTTACTTCTATCAGGGCAATACGCGCATACCACAATGTACTTGTCCAGCTCAACACAAGATAACTCAATATGTCTCTCAACCGAGAGCCCAACCACATCTTTGCGTTCCTTGCATTTGATGGTGTTCCTAATTAGTATCAAAGAACCGCCGTGAATAGCAGACTCTCGGTTGTAAGAACTTACAATGTTATAATTATCGTAACTTACAAAGGATTGGTGTAATTGCCAATGTTCAGTTAGGCAGACAATATCTAATTGGGTTTTTTCCAAATATAATTCTAATTCTAATTCCTTGCTGCTAGAAAAGCCCCGCATGTTTTGGTGCATTATGTGAATAAAATTGGGCTTTTCTTTTGTCATAAGTGTGCTAGAAGATCCCTGTCTCTTATTTAATAAGGATAAGCTATCATTTGAGGGATTTTTTATTGTCACAGTATCTAGTCTAAAAAATGTATGAGTTTATTAGTTTTACAACTAACTTTCGTCATGCAATGTTGTATATTATAGGCTACCAAAGTAGCTAAATGTCTTTTAAATTTATTTGGCAAATACATGTTACTTTTAGTCAAAGTAAAATGGTTAATAAACTTATTTGTATCAAAGTACAAAATAGCGTCACTATGAATGCTTAACGCATTATATAAGTGTAAATTCATTTTGAATATGCGATTATTGTGCGCCTTTGACAAGTTCGCACAATACGGAAATGCGCAAAAAATAAATTTACACTTAGTCTTATTGCTAATTTCTATCATTAATTCTATGCTCCTATTTAAGTCCGCTTGGGTGACGTTTATGTGGTTACCGTACAAGATTACCACAGTCGTATTTGCGTCAAATGTATCTTGCGATATTCTACCAAACATGTCGTTATATGACAACTCCGGACTACATATGTTGGTCACCTGTTGGTCCAAACTATTACACAGAAGAGGACCGAAACCTTTCCCAATCGAATCCGAGTAAACTATGGTTTTCGATTTAGGGGGCGGAAGTGACACCCGCTCCCCCACCGGGGCCCCACCAGCTGCCCTGCTGTCAACCTTGTCGTGTGGGTTATCAAGGATCGGGCACTGGTGTCGTGCCTCGGCCGCAGCGCGGGCAGCCAGCGATAGGCGCTTACGGCGGCTCCGGCGCTTGGTGGAGCGAGTGTCATCCCGCTGTTTGCCCCTGTTCATTTCGGCTGTAGATACACCGCCACCACTAGCACTCGATCGCGAGTGCGGCGGCGGCGATGCCTCCACAGCTCGGTCGCCCTGTTCACTACCAGTGCCATCTACTAACCGTTTATTGCACATAGTTAACTCGATTTCGCCACACGGCGCCTGAGTCACTGAAGTATCCGCGGAATGAGAGGTGATACACACGGACGGGGTTGGCGGTGAATAACCTGGGGGCCATTTAGTACATGAGCACTCATAATTAGTAATAAGAGATTTAAATCTTTCTTCATTATATTTACTTAACTCCAACAAGCCATCCATAGCCAGCACGTGTTCACTGGTTTCTCTCATTGCAAGTTCATATTTGGTGGTCATTGTTTCCAACGATTGCTTTAACTCCATGATTTCTGAACGCAGGCGCCGTGAGTCGCACTCGCAATTACTATGGCAGTCGTCAGATGTTAAGTCAATAGTCATGGTATTATTTATATTATTATTTTGTAGGACTAAGGGATTTATAGTGGTACTATGTTGTTCTGTGGATGAGACAGCGGAGTGGGATGTACCGACAAGTTCCCGGAACAGTGACTGTGTGTGCTGCATGTTCCGGTCTTCAGCCGTGTTTGTCAGATGTAAAATCTGGTCCTGAGCCTCACGCAGGCTTCTTTCTAAGGTCTTCACACGGTCCAGGGTCTCCTCAAACAGTCTGTCATCGCGGGTGTACTCGTCAATTAAACATTGAAGTTGGTCTCTCTGCTCAATTACATCCATGAGTTCGATGTGCATCTCCGCTATCTCATTTTTCAAAAATTTGTTTTTATTTACAATGTTAAAAATTTCCTTTTCACTATCTTCCCTTTCCTCTAACAACCGCTCATTCAAATCCCTAACCGATTTCAGTTCTGTCAGAGCTACTTTCAGTTGGCCTTCCAACTCACTGACATGTGCAGTTCTGCGGGTCAGCATTATGATTTTTTTATTGAATATAGCTATTAAAAAATAAAAAAAAATAAAGAGTTGAATGAGCAGTCGATCAGCTGAGCCAACTATCCGCTACAATAAGTGAGCTTGGACCAGCCCCTTACAATTTGGTAAAAACGCTACCGCTTATGGCACTTGTACCACACACACAAAAACAATACAATGTTGCGTGCGGTTCGAATACTAGAATTAGCGGATTTTTGGATTTGCTGACTTATAAATAGGTTCTAAATCGTTATGTAAATTAGTAAAAAGTGATTTACGCGAGTAAAGCGCCCCTTACAATTCCACAATAGCACAATTTGTTTACAAAAACTTGTTCTTCCTACCTTCACTTTTTTATTATTGGCTAATTACCAATATAAACAATTAGTATTTGCACAGATATTACACCACACACTTAATAATACAACTAATTAACGATGGCACTGGTTATTTATAACTTAAAACTACGATTACTAGTTAAAAATAAAATAAATAGCGGAGCTGCCGTAATAACGACTTGTCGGTACAGCGCCCCCAAGCGATCAGGCAAGCTTACAAAGTAGTTTTTGAATGTGATTCATAAACTTTCTGTCTGCGATATTTCTGTGGTAATTTGTTGTAGAAGCGTATACATTGCCCCGTCGCGGGAGAATCATCTTGGGAGAGCCCTAAGTCCAGCACTCGCATCTTTCATTCTGATGATGATGAGACATTGCCCCTGTAACGATTTACCGACCTTACTAAGACTTAATCGTAGTAAAACTAGTTCATTTTTACTTCTCGTTTCATACATAACTGTTATTTTCACAGTGCATAAGAAAGAGAGATATAATTTAATGGTTCTGACGTATATAGTTTTGAATGTATTACGGAGAAAATAGATTTACTTAGCAGCAAGCTCAAGTTTAGATCCAGTTGGATCACAACCTAACTTTGTTTAACCTTGTTTGGAACTAATTGAGAACCGACTGCTTAGTTTCGTCTCACTATTACCTTTGATACCGCTATGTGGCACTAGAATCTGCAGGATTCATCATTAGCCGAAATACGTCCACTGCTGAACACAAATCTCCCCAATAGATTGCCACTTTTGGTGGGCTGTCCATTGGGGGATTTGTCATAGTCGACATCGGCAGGATGCACTGATTAAAGATTTTGTCTTCAAACATTGTGGATTATTATTTATATGTATTAAATTAAGTATGTATTTCGTTTTACTAGTTATCGGTATGTAGGCATATATTTATTTAAGTATTCATGCAAGTTTATGTTATATAAATTGTATACTCTTTGCATCCAGTATTTCCACTCATCAAAAAATTCGCCACCACCCAAAGGTTGCCTGTAAGAAATCGCTGAAAGCGATAAGGCCGTTGTACACTAAATTCATCCTTCTATGAAAGTTTTGTTTTTATTCAAAAATGTATATGTTTTGGTGCACAATAAAGAATATTTGAATTGAATTGAATTGGCGACGTAAAGGAGAGGTTATACGGAGGAAAGGATATACGTAACAGAGCAGAATTCCATGGTTACGGAAATAGTGTTCTCAACTTTCAAGTCTAGTTTTGAAGTTAAGCCTTGAGCAAAACTTTACGCTTGAATAACGATAATATGCATCGTTAACACTCTGCTCGACAACTTACTAACTGCTATTAACTTCTCAGTGTCAGCTGTGGATAAAGCCATTTGTACTCCTCTAGATTAGAAGTGTTAGTTCAGACTTCTTAATTATTTTACGTCTTACGCTACGGTAATTACCATCCATGAAATTTTGCGTTACGAAAAAATGTGTACCTGCTTTCGTGGTCATCGTAAGGATCGATTTGGCGACCACAAAAAAAATGCTAGACTTCGCTCCACCTGATGAAGACTGCGCTTAATATAAACTGAGCTAGCATTGGAAATACTTGATGGATTTATAGGACTGAAAGAGTATTTTAGAGAATAGGGTACAATCTACAGTTACAGTTATTCAATTTGCGATATAAGAAAACTTGCTTCTGACCTCGATCGCTTTTGCAAAAGATTCATCGATTTCACGAAACCTGTTGTAGTAGCTTACTTCTCTACCCACCCCGGTTTTCCAGGTAGCAATACAATTGCAAGGAATATTTTATGTAATACTTGGCCAACTAACCAACTGATATTAAATGTGTCTTGACAATTTACTTCATAGACAAAGACATATACATAATTTATTGTATCTTGCGTTACAGGTCAAATAAATTTTTTACACAAGTTAAATAAAATCAAACTATAGACAGGCAAATTAAACACAATGAAATTAAACATTAATAACTGACATAAATATAAAAATGTAAAATAAATTCTTTAGGAAACGTTATCTTTGACATAACAAAAGAAGGCTGAGATATCAAACACATCAAAATAATGTACATCTTGGTTTGAAAAGTTAGAATATGCACTTACGAGCAATATACGAGGACCGACCGAACAGTCGAGCTCTGGAGTGGAGACCGCAGATAAATTAAAAATATATATTAACGAAACTAAGTAATCAAGAAAAAAATGATTTTGTTAAATATACCAGTGTAGACGTAGGAGCTGAGCCTGCCTCTCTCGCTGAGCGGCGCCCACCGGCCCAGCAAGGTGTGAATGCTCGGGTAGAACGCGGCCTGCGTCATACCTTGCAGCAGGCGGAGCAAGCACACAGCCCACCAACCGCCCTGCAAGAGATCATGATAAGCGTACCTATCATCATCACCATTAGGTTATTTTTGTCTCCGGAGACAGACGGAGGATTTGGCCTACACTCCCCGCGCTGGCCAGACGGGTTGGGGAGGCCTGATTGATGTTTAATAATGTATTCACTTAGTCGCCTTGTACGACATCCACGGGAAGAGTTGGAGTGGTCCTATTCTACTCTACCGGTAACCACACGGCAAGCGTACCTATATGAAGGCTTTATCTACGAGCGACAGATACGGCGGACTAATCAGACTAGTGTTAAGAACCTTTCATCGGACGAATAAGGTCGTCATATATAATGTACTTACGACTACCTTAGACCAATTTGTGTAATATATTTGCATAATATAACTGCGTAAACCGTCCGGTATTCTATGGAGATCTGGTTGCGAACTATCACAACTTATGAGCTTTGAAGCGTTGTAGCCAAGCCTACTACTGGCAAGCCTTGTCAATAGCTCACTGCTTCATATAGGCGCTATACGTCCGTGGTATTCAATTATGTGGCCCGGCTTCTCTTAGCCATACCCAAACCCCAACCTTGGTCATAATTCCGTTGCTACACTTAGAGGAGAAATGCGAAGTCTTTTCCCACTTTTACTCTTTACTTCTTCGATTTACCTGGGGCCCAAGGTAAAGTAGAGTCAGTCCCAGGGATTCGCCTACTTTTACTGGCGTAATGGTAGTGGAGGGTGATTGGTGACGACGAAGCAATGCCTGAGATTAAGTTTCTCTGCTTCTGTGATAATCCAATTTATAGACGAAATTATAGAGAAATCTGTGCATTACTAACAAACATCGGCACCCAGGGTGTGAGGATGGAAACCACACCGTTGACACCCAACGCGATCATGATGGGCAGCTTGCCGCCGAACCTCTGCGCCACCAGCCCCATCGGCATCATCATGGCGCTGTACCCCACGAAGAACGAATACATGATCATAAGCTGCGTTTTCTTGCTCCAATCGTATGTCTAAAAGAAACGATAAATTAATACATGTTTAAACGAACGATAAATATTGAAAATAGTAGAATTGACCCCCTGGGCGGACACCCATACAAGCCACGTTGGGTTCATTCTTCACATGACACATCATTCTTTCTGGTTTTACTATATCACAGCCAACTGAAGTAGATGTTGTTCATTGCAAGGTCGCTGCACTTAAGTTACTATTTACTTTTTTTTTTATCTTCTTTTAAAGAGCTTAGACGCTTCAGCGATTATGTCGCTCTATTGGTGACAACACAGTTAACGTTTAGAAATCTACATGACTAATGTCTTATGGATTTCTTCTGTTAATTCCAATCTTAACTAATCTATAAATTTACCACTTACTTGATAAACACTTCCGTCGTTCAGACTATCCACAGCGCTATCACAAGATCTTTGTTTATTCACTGCATTAGTTTCATTTGTTCCTGACATATCCATCTCAGTTGCATTGTAATACACTAAAGTATCATTAATAATTTCACTTGTGTTACAGGTTTCCTTCTCGTTCGTTGGTATCCTGGTCATCGCTACCATGGACACGCCAAGATGCGACCTCAGGAAGAATCCCACAGTGATACTTATAAATAATATCAAACATTGCGTGTGTCTCACTCCGAAACCTCTTGGAGGGCTATACGCAGGAGAATCTGGAAAAGATTTAATAAGTCCTTTCATCATCATCATCATCAGGTTATTTTTGTCTCCACTGCAGGAGCACAACCCTCTCTTATCTGCCGGAGACAGACGAAGGATTCGACCTACACTCCCCGCGCTGGCCAGACGGGTTGGGGAGGCCGATTGATGTTTTATAATGTATTCCCTTAGTCGCTTTGTACGACATCCACGGGAAGAGTTGGGGTGGTCCTATTCTACTCAACCGGAAACCACACGGCAATCCACGGGAAGAGTTTGAGTTGGTTCCTTTATACAGCCCTAATAGTTGATGGCAGTTTCATGGTCATCGCACACTTAAGGATTCGGCGCTTCACCAACACTGCCTTAACTCGTAATAAAGCATTGAAATTGTAAAAATTTTATAGTAAAGAAAGTGAAACTGCACTGTACTGCAAACCACCTTTGCCCTGCTGATAGCCTGGTATCGTTGAAGTAAATCCGTAGACTCGTTGACGTATACTATATCGGCGTCAACGAGTGGCCAGCGCGTCATCAATGAGAGGACAATTATTCATTGTATCATCATGTCAGCCCCTATAAGACCACTGCTGGACAAAGGCCTTCCCCAATGAACGCCATCACACCCGGTCCTCCGCTCTCCGCATCCAGCTGCTTCCGGACACCTTCTTTAGGTCGTCGGTCCGTCCGTCGGGGCGTCCTACCCTGCGAGTGCCGATCCGCGGTCTCTACTCCAGAACTCGTCTGCCCCAACGGCCGTCGGTTCTGCGGCATATGTGGCCCGCTCACTGCCACTTCAGCTTACTAATCCTTTCGGCTATGTCGGTGAGTTTCGTTCTTCTTCGGATCTCGATTACGAATCATATCTTTCAAAGAAACCCCGAGCATAGCCCTCTCCATAGCTCGCTGAGCGACTTGGAACTTGTGGATCAGGCCCACCGTCAGTGTCCACATTTCTGCACCGTAGGTCATGACAGGCAGGACGCACTGATTAAAGACTTATCCATTGCATCAGTTTCATTTGTTTCAGATATATTCATCTCAGTTGCATTGTAATACACTAAGTATCATTGATAACTTCACTCGTGTTATAGATTTCGGTTTCGTTCGTTGACGCCGATATAGTGGCTCGTTCGTTCGTTATACCACGAGTTGGAGTTGAGGCGGTGCTGATCTGGTGCCGAGGCGTTAAGTGTGCGATAATCTTTAGGGCTCAAATCTCTACTGTTCGTCATTTTAAAGTAAGTGTGTGAAATGAAATGAGCCGTGGTATCCGGTTGGTTGTTGCACGTTCATGAGGTCGTGGGTTCAAACCCCGCCCGTAGCAATGGGTTTTCGAAACTTAAGTACGGTTTATTTATAATACCACAGGCTTTTCGGTGAAGGAAAACATCGTAAGGAAACCTGCATATGCCGAAGAAGAAATTCTGAGACGTATGTGAAGTCCACCAAATCGGCTTGGGGCACCGTTGGTGGTCAGGGGTTTGGCACAAAAGATCCTGAAGGGTCGAAGTGTCGCCAGGTCTTCCTGGCCCTCTAAGAAGATAAGATAAAAAGTGTGTGAAATACCTTGCTTCTTTTACCGTTTAGTCACTTTAGCCATTATCCAGTTCAGCCCTTAAACATCCATTGCTAAACATAGGCCTTTCCCAATAAACTCCGCCTTCTGCATGCAGCCGCTTCTTCTGGCCGTCGGTTCCACTCCAGCAGAACTCGTCTGCACTGGCACTACTATACGAAGTAGCCTTCGGCTACTCCGTCACAGCTCACTGCGTCACAAAGGCGCTAATACGTCCGCGGTGTTCAAACTAGGTGGCCAGGCGTATCTTGGCCACACCAAACCCCCCAACCCCCCGGTGTGACCACTCTGGTCATCGTTTCATTGCTACACTCCCATTTGCTAGAAGGGAAGTGGGAACTCTCTTCCTACTTTGACTCTTAACTTCTTTAATTAAATTTGTCTGGGGCCCAAGGTAGTGTAAATTCATGACCTGGGACTTGCCCTACCTTCACTGGTAGGTGTCTTTGCAGTTACATCCGTTGATCCTCGCTTAGAGGAGTTGCGCGGGGAGAATGGTGAGGAGGCGGGAATGTACCTACAGCCTTCGTTTCCGCGACAGATGTGGCTCGCCCACGGTCACACTTTTAATTAACCCAGTCTCAGTCAGAGTCCCTATTTAATTAAAGTTCATTTACCTTTACATTCTCCATTCTGAGGCACACTTTTATACACGACTTTCTCTACTGCCATCGTTTTCGCTACTATAGGTACAATCTATGCTACATGCTATTGATTACATAGTCAGTATGTATGTTACATCAGTCATACAAATAGACTATCCATCATATCACAAGAATAGTTAAGCCCCATGTTTGATTTCTGATTTGGAAGTATTATTATCATTTTTGTTTGAACTGAGAATTATTTTTATGTAGTTATACAACGGCTAGGCATACTAGTTTTTACAGGATAAACTATTTAAACTTTGCGTAATTACTAATTACGGAAGCTGTATTTTTTATTCATATTATCCTTAAGATAAGAATCTAAAGGAATTTTATGTGTCGTCTCACTTTATAATGTTCCTTTCTCAAGATGTCGTTTTCTCAAAATCTCATATTCTTAAAATGTATGTCCTTTCCAATATTTTCGCGGGTTGAATACAACAACGCGTTCAGGGTGCTGATGGGGCTGCCGCGGTACTGCAGTGCCTCCGGTATGTTCGCGCTGGCACAGATTGATGGTTTCGATGCCATCATGCGTAAACGGTGCGCCTCTATGATGGCTCGGGTGCGCGCCAGCCCCAACAGGATCCTGAGCGCGCTGGCTGACCGGTGGGACTCTCCGATGCTGGAGCGGTGGATACGACTGCATGCAGTCAAGTAGCCTCGCCGCCCAGTATCGGACAGCCAAATTATATCATATTTTTAAGTATTTTTAATATTGTGTAATAATATAGTAATATACTAACATTAGCGAATAAGATATTTGTTATTGACACATATGGATTATGTCTGAAATACAATTTATTCTATTCTAATATGTCGTTTTCTCAAAATGTCTTTTTCTCGAGATGTCCTTTAATGTGCTGGGCGTCAGTATTGCAATCTTTCAAACAAAGTAGGTGTAGGTGGTCGTTTTTGTATGGTACCTAGTACGAACTCACTTAGCAACCAATAATAATAAGTTGTACCCCATTAAAAAGGTCTTAATAAATAGAACTTAATTACTATGGCAGCTAACCTCAGTTAGCTGTATTTAAGGCGTTATGGGTATTTTAGTACCAAGGTAATAATAGCAATCAATTACAATAAGTGATACACCAAGGATATAATTTTTGTGTGCGCATAAACTAACTAGAAAGAGACAACGTTATACGTCAACACATAAGTGCTTCTCTTTCTAACTCTCTATTTATTTAATAGCTTATAGTTCGCTTCATCATCCGACCGCATACCGCCGCTGAGTGGTACGTTCTAGAGACGCGCACTGGCCGCCCTATGTTTTCTTCTGTTTCTTGCGAGATCATTTCGTTATTTTATTTACACCAATAACTTTATCACCTTGTATAACTATCATGTGTAGGTAACCTTTCAATAAAGTAATATTAAAAAATTAAAAGTTAACACGCTGAAGTGGCAGTGGCTGGTCACATCTGTCGGAGAACCGATTACCGCTGAGGTAAACGAGTGGAGACCGCGACTGGGCAGGCGTAGTGTGGGACGCCCCCTGGCTAGATGGAGCGACGATCTGCGTAAGGCGGCTGGCAGTGACTGGATGAGAAGAACCGAAGATCAGGTTCAGTGGCGCACCTTGGGAGAGGCCTATGTCCAATAGTGGACTCCTTCAGGCTGATGATGAAAGTAATATTGGGTTATTTCTAACCTAGGATTAATATCCGTAAATGTGTTATCCCAATATCACCCTAGGAGAGTCTTGAGGCGGTTCTCCTATAATCGGATTTGAAAGCGCCAATACTCCGACGGTTAATAGTCGGATATCGTCCCAGCTGCTCTCTCCTAAAACTGCGTATTTGCAAATGGCTGACTCAACTTTTCTTTGTCCATTTTCTGTATAAAGAGTTAACGCTGAAATCGATTAGCAACGCTGGGTACTGAACAGATTCATTATGATTAAAAATAATTTTCAACCAAAATTATGGTACCAGAGACTCTGACATTAAATTTAACTTGTGGTCATTTATGTGTCGTGTCGTATGCCGTGTGGTTTCCGGTAGAGTAGAATAGGACCACTCCAACTCTTCCCGTGGATGTCGTTCAAGGCGACTAAGGGAATACATTATAGAACATCAATCAGGCCTCCCCAAGCCGTCTGGCCAGCGCGGGGAGTGTAGGCCAAATCCTCCGTCTGTCTCCGGCAGATGAGAGAGGGCTGTGCTCCTGCAGTGGAGACAAAAATAACTTGATGATGTGGTCATTTAATACCAAGTGGAAGATTGGGGGTAGTCCAATTTCTAAGAACAACCAGGTTATTTACTGTGTTTTTATTAACTGGGGAATGTTTAATATTGGTGTCGCCTCTACCTATATAGGATAAAAGGCTACAAGAATTATTGACCCTGCGGCAGTACAATTATCTGCTTCCATTTCATTACTCACTCCTAGTTCTTGATGTATTGAAACAAAGTCGAAGTTTGCGTAAATTATTATATGAATAACGTTATAGATAAACTTGTTCTGTCTGCTATTGGTTTAGTTAGCAAAATTAAGGACGACAAGGCACAAAGTTAGACTCTGTTATTATTAATTATGTCTAAGCTTAGCGAATAATATAGATCTTAAGAATTATATCATCATCAGCCGAAATACGTCCACTGCTGAACATAAGCCTCCCCAATAGAATGACACTCTTGGTCGGCTGTCCATTGGGGGATTTGCCATAATCACCATGCTTGGCAGGCGGATTGGTGATCGCAGTAATGATCTTAATATACACAGGAGACGTCGAATCCCTTAGTCGCCTTGACAACACCCACAAGAAAATTGGGGGTGGTCTTATTCTAAGCCGGGAACCACACGGGTCGTATAATGTTGGAGTGTAGGAATAACAACTATTTAAAACCATATCCTATCCGACTGCCTTATTGATTTTGGATTTAGAATTTTAATCGTAGGAGATAAGTTTCATTTTCATTTACGACCGTTTGACCTAATTTTGGGGACAAGGGAGCGTTCATAAACCACGTGGTTCCATTTATACCACCACGAAACTTACCATGGCAGAACGTTGTATAATTTGTATTGGATAATTTTCTTTTCTAGATTTTGTATCTACTTATATTTATACTATTTGTTGTCAAAGTCTAAATCTTTTATTACGCAGGAGTACACTTCCTACGTGCTTCCTACATTTATATATGTACTGTTTTTTTATAATTTTTATAGATTTTCTAGGCGCTCTATGAAGAAGAAATTGTGCAAAGTTGAAGCAACATTAGTACCAGGCATCTTTGTCATTCAAATAATCGTCTATTTTATAATAGTATTTCTTACTTTGTTTTTAATGTAATTCTTAAACTTTCTGTAATTCATATTTAAGGCTTCAATTTCAATTTATTCCTTAACAAAATAAATACATTGTGTCGGAAACATATTTACATAACATTTTACAATTACATGCAACAATAATACAAACCAATTAGTAATTTAATATTAAATAATGTCAACTGAGAATAATAAAATCCTCTGGTAGTTTGTTGTAGAAGCATATACATTGCCCCTTTGTTGTAGAAGCGTATTGTTGCCAGAGCTATCGTTTATTAAAACAATATCAATATCACGCAGTGTATTCTGTACCGTGTAACTGTGACAAATAAAATAAAAGGAAAATATTCGTAGTACAACTTTACTGTTAGCTCTGGGCATTTTTTTTAACGAACGTATATTCTTTATTGCACATAAAATTTACAAAAAAAAGGGCATAACATAAAAGTGTACAAAGGTGGACTTATCTCTATAAGAGATCTCTTCCAGCCAACCTGCACTGTGGGAAAAGCTAAAACAAGCGGTAGGTCAAAAGAATAAAAATAAAATGTTCATGGATATTGAAATTTTATAATAAAATATTGTACGTACAGTTTATGAAAGCTCCCTAACTTAAAGTACCTACCTATGTATCTCAATTTCTAAGTAAATTGGTTTGCAAAGTCAATTTCTAAGTACAATTCTAGAGAACATTTTCTTTGCCTACTTCTGCAGGCGCACTAGTCTGTTTGTACACGTTTGTGTATGTGTGTGTTGATTACTGTAGGGCTGTTGCACCCAGCGCGACAGTATAGTCGATCGAAAGAAGAACAACATCATTCGTCAATAACATAGGTGCTCTTTCTTACTCATAATACCAATCTCTCGGCTATACTCGTATATCTTAATAACGCGCTGGCGCAGTAACTTTGTATCGACAGTTCAGTAGTGCGTACTACACGCCGTGCTTTTTTTACCGACGTTACACTGACGGGGGAGGTGAGTGTCGCTTCTTTACATAGAAATACTAGCTGTTTAGTACTAGCTGTTGCCCGCGACTTCGTCCGCGTGGACAACTTAACATCACAAATTATTATATATTTCCCGTAGGAATGGGATGTTTTTTCAGGATAAAAACTATCCTATGTCCTATAACAGGATCTAAACTATATGTGTGCCAAGTTTCATCCCGATCCGTCCAGTGGTTGAAGCGTGATTGAGTAACAAACATCCAAATATCAAAACTTTCGCATTTATGATATTAGTAGGATTCTCAGACTCAAATGTCATCTCCCGCTCGCACGCCATTGTACCGCTCGGCTACGACTTTTGGCTTAGCGGGACGCGGCGCGGCGAGCGGCGCGGTTTCGGCAGGCGGAAGGACGGCCGCTGATTGCGGCGCCTCGTGGCGTGCTGCTAACATTTTTGTACATTTGTTCTCGCTGCTCGCCGCCCCGCTCCTAGCTGCCGCTGGCAGCGGCAAGGTCGTGGCCGAGCGGTTATTACGCTGCGTAGTAGGTATCCGGTTAGAAAGAGAAGCAGTTATGTGTTGACGTATAACATTGTCCCTCTCTCTATAGTCTACGCGCACACACGCACGTCTGCGCCTATCATAGTAGTAGGTCATTAATACTGTTCGCTTGTGTGGAGTGTCAGGGGCTTGCATAGAATAAATGCAATATAAGAAACGCCATAGAAATGAATACTTTAATGTACATTAATTTAAGGTAGATATCGGTTAATCAGGTTTCTTCGCAGTCTTTCTGTGAGTTTAGTTCCGAGTTGCTGAGCTCCGCCAGCTCCACATGATCTGCGTCTGTAATAAATTGATGACGTTTATTATTTTATACAGCCCACCAAAAGTGGCATTCTATTGGGAAGGTCTATGTCCAGCAGTGGACGTATTTCGGCTGATGATGATCATTATACCCTCTTTATAAATCTTACCGAATCACGCGGGCTCTGATGAGGAGGACAATTATTTCCCTAGCTAGTCGTGGTACCTCGAAAAAGCGGCGATGTTGTTCGCAACACATCACGTCAAGGGGTATCACGAAGAGAAAAGCGGGCCAAAGAAAGCCGTTTAGATTGCGCGAAGTAGCGATAAATCGTCTCTGCCTACCCCTCTGGGAGCCTATGACATATTCTTTATAATTTTTCATGGTAAAAATTATCACAGGTATTTTACGTTTATCGATTTTTAAAGATGTCTAATAAACCATGTCAGTACAGTAAAAATATAAAAAAAAAATTAACACATTTAGATCATTTTTCTTCTTCTATTTATCTGTTTTTGTGCTGAACCAATTCTAATGGAGCTTTCAGAAAAATATAGGTCTTGGGTTTCACTCAATCAAAAGTTATGTGAGTTTTTGGTTTTCTAAAAGTTACAATACAACAAAGTAGTATTATGCTCGGCGGAATTCGGATTGCGAGGAGCTAGGAGTAGGACTATATTACCATCTAAGAGGAGGGTTGAGGGAGAATTGGGGGGGGGGGGGGGTTGCGGGAGGATTGAGGGGAGGGTAGAGGGAGAATTGAGGGGAGGGTAGAGGGAGGATTGAGGGAATGGTTGAAATGCTGACGTGCAAAATATGAAGAAAAAATATATACATTTTCTAATATATATTTTCATTTGATAATATATATTTTCAAAACGTTCATAAATAGGATTTCAGTCATTAAAAGCACATTAAAAAAGAAGAAAAAATACGAACCAATAACACCATTGTGGTAGCCGAACTTGGGCTTGACCACCGCGCCGCCGTCCCAGGGTTGCCTCTCACTGCTCGCCAGGACCGAGTAGACCACGTTGCAGATGACGTAGAAACTGGCCAGCGACAGGAAAACCACGCGCCAGCGATTCACATCCATCTGAAACATTTCGCGACGAGAGAAAAGAATTTTCAAAAACCGTGTTAAAGAACACTATCTGTCACTAAGTTAGGATTGGAATCCATATCTTATATGTATTTTATGAATGTTTGTATATTATTATGATTATTTAATAATGTATATTAATGGGCTCGATTCTGAAGACACAACGTTAAAATTTGACAGCACTAAAACTGTTGCTATCCTTGTCACACAGTATTATGAAGATAAAGACGATACCAATTTTAGAGCTGTCAAATTTTTAATGTGTGCCTTCAGAATCGGGCCCTATATTTATATATTATTAGTAAATATTTATTTATATACTTATATTTTTTATCGTGTAGGCTATAATCTATGTAAGTGGGTATATAGTTTATATTAGTGTATGTATGTATTTTTTTTTATTTACGTACACACTATGTCTGCCTCTATTTCAATTATCTCTCTCGCGGGTCTGCTGGAAGAAATCTCTCTCAGAGATAAGTACGCCCTTTGTACTTGTGTTTCTTTTTAATGTATTATTTTTGTTTTATCTGTGTGTGTGCAATAAAGAGCTAAATAAATAAATAAAAGACGTTTTATTGTTTTCGGTCAAAATCAAACTGTAGGAAATTAATTGGTAGACCAATTAGAAAGCAAGTCAGACAATTAGGAGGTAAAGTATGGTAGACGTTTTTATGTGCAACCATTTACCCACCAACTGATAGCAATTAATAATAATAAGTGATACGCCACTAAAAAGGTCTTATTCAGTAGAACAATAGTGACTATAGCGGCTAACCTCAGTTAGCTGTATTTTCGGCGTTATGGGCCTTTTTGTACCCACCCACTATAGCAAACAATAAGTGATACCAATGAAAAGGCCTTATAAATACTATGGCGTCTAATCTCAGTTAGCTGTATTTTAGGTCTCACGAGCCTCTTAGTACCCAGCAACCAATAACAATAAGTGATACGCAACTAAAAATGTCTTATTAAGTAGAACAATAGTTGCTATGGCGGCTAACCTCAGTTAGCTGTATTTTCGGCGTTATGAGCCTTTTAGTATCCACCACTATAGCAAACAATAAGTGATACCAATGAAAAGGTCTTATAGTTACTATGGCGTCTAATCTCAGTTAGCTGTATTTTAGGCCTTACGAGTCTCTTAGTACCCAGCAACAAATTACAATAAGTGAACGCCACTGAAATCTTATTAAGTAAAACAATAGTTACTATGGCGGCTAGTCTCAGCTGTATTTTAGGCGTTACCTATGGGTCTAATTATTTAATTGTATTTGATTATTACTAGAGGATGGGTACTAAAAGGCCAATAATGCCGGAAATTTCTATGTATCCCCCCTAGTGGAAAAGAGTGGAAAAAAATTCCATTCTTCCCTACTAGTAGGGACAGACCAGTAGGGAATAGGTCGAAAATACACAGCATCCTGAGGTCAGCCGCCATAGTAACTATTGTTAATAAAATCTTTTCATTGGCGTATAACTCATTGTTTTTGGTAAGCCCGGTTATTGTCCTTAGCAACTGAATTTAAGAAAATAAGTTATTACTGTGATTTTAATAATACTGATGAATACGTTTAACATTAACATCGTCATCAGCCTGAATGAGTCCACTACTGTACAGGCCTCTTCCAAGGCTAATCCCGTACCTCTGTTCTTCTTATTCAGTCACTGCCAGCAACTTTAACTATTCCTTACGCAGATCGTCGCTCCATCTAGCTTGCCCAGTCGCGGTCTCCACACGAGAATCCGTTTACCCCATTTCAACATCAAAGATTATCGCAAACACTATACAATAAGAACTTAGTTTATCCCTACCATATCATCACCAAGAACAAGCCCCGACAGGAAGGGGACGAGAGCTCCCACCGCGGCCGCTATCCTGCTCGTCATCCTCAGCAGGGTTTCTGAGAAGTTCTGGGTCATATCTCTGTGGTTTTCCTAGAATTATACATAACTGGGTATTGAGTGGCGTATGTTAACCCCTCATCATCACCATTACATCACCGCACGCGTCCCCTTGTATAAATCCTAAACACGTGATGACATTGTTATGAATTTCATATAAATTGTGTAAAAGTGAAATTTTTTAATATTTTTATTATTCTTTGACGATCATATTAACTCAGAATTTCTATGTAAGTAAATCTATACATTAACATTTCTAATGTGAAATAAATCTAATCTAAACAAAGATTTCATTTAGGTACAGTAATTGGTGACCTAAGAAGAATGTCAAACATACATACATACATAATGCTCACGCCTTGGTCCTAGAGGGGAAGGCAGAGGCGATGTATCGCTACTTTCCGCAATTCAAAGCGACTTTCCTTCGCCCGCATTTCGCTCCGTGATACCCCTTGACGTGATGTGTTGCGAACAACATCGCCGCCATGTCAAAATTCGTTGTAATTTAAACTTTATCACAATGAAATAAGTGCCAGAATAGTTAATTCCGAATGTAACTGTTTAGGTACTATAGGAATTGAACAAAGACATCACAATATTAATTCAGACAAGGATATCATCATCCGCCGAAACACGTTCACTATCGGAAGTTGGTAGGCGGCTAATTGTGCGATTTGCCATAATCACCACGCTTGGCAGGCGGATTGGTGATCGCAGTTATGATCTTAATATACACAAGATAATTACTGCTTGCCGTGTGGTTTCCGGTAGAGTAGAATAGGACCACTCCAACTCTTCCCGTGGATGTCAAGGCGACTGAGGGAATACATTATAAAACATCAATCAGACCTCCCCAACCTGTCTGGCCAGCGCGGGGAGTGTAGGCCAAATCCTCCGTCTGTCTCCGGCAGATGAGAGAGGGTTGTGCTCCTGCAGTGGAGACAAAAATAACCTGATGATGATGATGAATTACTGCTTTCCGGCCCTGGTGCAATCCCTTAGTCGCCTTGACGATACCCACGCGAAGATTGCAGGTGGTATTCTAAAAGTTGAATCGGAACTCCGGATCTAATAATCCTATACAATACAACCATTTAACATTCAAACAATGTTTGGATAAACTTTAGTCGTGTTTATTTGTCTCAGGACATAGTATAATGACTTACCAGAAAGCCTGAGAACTGAAAACCCAGTAATCCAAATGTGCCTGTAAGAACCACAATCGCCAAATGTTTCCAATCAGGCACCAAATTAGGTAGCACCGTTAATCCGACTACGACCCCAAGCGCACCTGCAAACAACAAAATCTTTAAAGTCGTCGTCGTTTGCCGTATGGTTTCCGGTAGAGTAGAATAGAACCACTCCAACTCTTCCCGTGGATGTCGTACAAGGCGACTAGGGGATACATTATAGAACATCAATCAGGGCCTCCCCAACCCGTCTGGCCAGCGCGAGGAGTGTAGGCCAAATCCTCCGTCTGTCTCCGGCAGATGAGAGAGGGTTGTGCTCCTGCAGTGGAGACAAAAAATAACCTGATGATGAATATTTTTTATCACTTTCGCACGTATTTATTTATACAATAAGAGAGATGAGAGAGAAGAGATTCAAGGGCTAACTCAGCGAGAGTACTTGGCACCATTAAAAACTGCAGAGCTGGAAGAAATCGTTTATCTGTTCCAACCATCACGTTTTTTTTTCGTTAGTAGTATTGAATAAATAAATTGTTTATTATTTTTTTCCATTGCCATACTGATTATACATAATTTGACGGACTTAAAAAAGTATTACTGAATATAAAATACAAACGCAATGTCATAATCTCGTAAAGAATTTAGAAGACATTAGTACAGAAATATTAGCGTCATTTGCTTTGTTTGGTATTTTCTGTCGTTTTCCTTGATTCTTTGATCTCCTTTGTGTATCTTGCTCTTTATGCTTTATTCATAGGATCTTATGCTTATGTGCATTTACAAACAGTTTTCCTGATAGCCTTGAATATGAATATTGTGTTTGGGTTTGAAAATTGGATTTTGTTAAAAACTTAACTCTCACTTTCATAGCTGAACATAAGCATCCCCAGTAGAATGCTACTTTTGGTGGGCTGTCCATTGGGGGATTTGCCATAATCACCACGCTCGGCAGGCGGATTGGTGATCGCAGTAATGATCTTAATATTCCCACATTCAAACACCCCCACCCATCAACACACACACACACACACATACATACACCCCCACACACTTAAAAGCACACCCCATACACCTCCACACATCACAAACTCAATAATCGCCTAATTTTATTATAGTGAACAAACTGTCTGTTATTACTCTAAATCCGTAGGGTGGAGACCTGGTGACCTGAAAAACAGGCTATGTCTAGTTCAGGCATCAGTCTCCACGAAACAGGTTACAGCCAGTAAAAAATTAGTTAATAAATGCGACGAAGGAGTCCCATTCCGTAACTGACTTCGAACTGGGAAATTACATTTCCCATTTCGTAGCCAGTTACGAAATCTGGTTACGAAATGGGACGAAAGGGATTTTATAAATGTCAATCTGATTACTTAACTTGTAATAACCTTAATGGAAATCTAAATAAAATAAAACATTATTATTTACACAAGTGATCGCTACTGCCCTGCAATCCCTTAGTCGCCTTGATGACCCACGGGACGATTCTGGATAGTTCTATTCTAAGCCGGGAACCACAAAACCGTATGATGAAAAGTATTTTACCAAAAGCATTGACGAGTTTTCTGAAGTAGGTGACGTTGAAGTGGAAGCCGGCGTGAAGCAGCTTGATGACCCACTCGATGGTGGGAGCAGTCGTTACGTTCACTAGCCACAGAGCTGCAAACGGCAGCATTGATTGCAAACTACTCTGTAAGTACAACAGTTTACAACATATCAACCAATGAACGTCATCACACTTGGTCCTTCGCATCTAGCTGCCTTACAGGTTGTCATCTGTCGGCGGGGCATCCTATTCGACCCGCGGTTTCCACTCCAGAACTCGTCTGCCCAAACAGCAGTCGGTTCTGCTAAAGATGTGTCCTGTTCAATTTGAAAGACCTAGTAGTAGATATATAAGGGCTAATTAACAGAACAAGTTTATCTATAACGTTATTCATATAATAATTTACGCAACCTTCGACTTTGTTTCAATACATCAAGAACTAGGAGTGAGTAATGAAATGGAAGCAGATAATTGTACTGCCGCAGGGTCAAGAATTCTTGTAGCCTTTTATCCTCTATAGGTAGATGCGACACTAATATTAAACCTTGCCCAGTTAATAAAAACACAGTAAATAACCTGGTGGTTCTTAGAATTTTGACCACCCCCAATCTTCCGTGGCTGTCGTCAAGGCGACTAAGGGATTGGAGCAGCGTTCTCCTGTGTACAATAAGATCATTACTGCGCTCACCACTTGGTATTAAATGACCACATCATCAGGTTATTTCTGTCTCCACTGCAGGAGCACAACCCTCTCTCATCTGCCGGAGACAGACGGAGGATTTGTCCTACACTCCCCGCGCTGGCCAGATGGGTTGGGGAGGCCTGATTGATGTTTTATAATGTATTCCCTTAGTCGCCTTGTACGACATCCACGGGAAGAGTTGGAGTGGTCCTATTCTACTCTACCGGAAACCACACGGCAGATAAGATGATATATTTAAAGCTGTAAATATGTACATAACAAAAGAATAATAAATAAATGTTAAGTAATAGAAACTGTACTTACAACTCTTAAAGTTGTACCAAATGTAAGCATAAAAGCTGGAACATCCGATAAGAAGAACACAAATACGGAATTGCTGGCTGCGTGGGCGCAAGCGATGGACCAGAATTCCTTGGACTTTAAAATACTCCTCCAAGGCACCTGCATAGCTTTCTAGAAAGTAATTAACCACATTATTATATTAGATATATCTCTGGTCTAAACAGAAATATTGATCATTTGGTTTCCCATATGCACGTACTCCTAAACAGCCTTAGATTAAATCAAAAGGGGACGATAAGTAACTTAAATTTCGAAAACCAGCGCTCGGTACACAACTACAAGTACACAAACGCACACAACTGTAATGATATTTGCATATGGACAATCAAACACCGATAGAGGTAGTGTGAGGGTCTGGAACAGTCGTGCGAGTGAGACGGCGATAGCGTGTTTATTTCCTCGCTCACAAAAACATGGATTAGCGAGATATGAAATAGCTTTTTTAAGCATTAGCGGCGAATATAATATTTTTTTAGTGAATGATTAAAACCAGATTAAATCAAAAGCGGTTAATCAAATCGGTAGCGGCTGGATGCGGAGGGCGGAGGACATGGTGTGGTGGAGTGAAGGCTTATGTCCAGCGGTGGACTTCTACGGGCTGACATGATAAAATCACAAGAATGAATTTTAATATATGTTAATTCCATGAGCGAATAATGACATACAATTAAAGAAATCAAACTCCTTATTTTTACGACCATGTCGCTATACTTGTATAGTTACCAATCTTCCTCCTTATGGTTTAATCTAAGCCAGCAGCAAGTTTTTTTTATTTAAAACAAGGAGAAATTGAACTGGGCTTGACAATGACAAGTTATATAGAAGACCTGATCTGAAATACCTTACGATAGCAACTCAGAGCCTCTTTAATGTGCTCTTTCTCAGTATCACCAACCGCCTGATGCTCGTCTGGTGTGCTGGCCGTCAGCAGTACCCATATCACAGCCATGGAGAGAGTCATCATTGCTTGTGAGTAGAACACGAGCTCCCAACCAAGGTGAGCTTCGGAGAGCATCCCTGATATAGGCAAGGCGATGATTATACCCAGATGTACACCTGAAAAGGAAATCAAATCAGAAATGTGAAGAAAAAGAATCAGTAAAAGCTGAAGATACTATCTATCCCACCTCTAACACCAACTTCTTCTATAACTCCTACACAGCCCGTGCTGCACAGTTATGGAATCTCCCTGCGCACATTCGAAACAGTTCTACTGTAAGAGCTTTTAAACTGAGATTGAAAGAGCACTACCTGTCAAACTTGTCGTGATATATATTGTATGTATGTATGTATCTATCTATGTATTTTATATATGTAACTGTTATGTTTGGTTATCTATTGTATTCTATGTATGTAGTAATATGTAATATTATCTGTATTTTATATAATTTTATAGTATGTTTATGCACATTTTCCATTGGTCTCCCGTTTATTTTTTAGATTCTCCCACAGTAGAGGTTGGCTGGAAGAGATCTCTTTTAGAGATAAGTCCACCTTTGTACATCTTCTTTCTTTGTGTAATGTATTAACAATATTTATGTGTGCAATAAAGAATATATATATATATAAGATACAGAACCAGACAGATCTGAAAGAGTTAAACAGTAAAGGCCTATACATGGATCACATCTGTACCAAAAAGCCAAAGTTACAAAACTTATCGCTGGTCATACAAAACTATCACTGTTAGTCACTGACATTATCGTCAATTATTCGACTTCTTGCTGTAGATAAAGACACTGTACCAGCAAATATAGCTAGCGTACACTATCTTATCCTCTTAGGGGGGCAGAAAGAAACTACCACACTTTTTGATGAACATTACATTCGCCTTAGAATTTCTTCTTTGGCATATGCTTCTTTCCGATGTTTTCCTTCACTGAAAAGCCTGTGGACTTGAAGAACTTGAGCGCACAACAAATCAGGATACCATGGATTTAAGCATGCACTGTTAGAACAGAATATAAAGCAGAAATTAGATAGTAAGACATTAGTACCAGCATGAATAAAGCAGCTAAAGATACTCCTCTCGTTCGGCGGAAGCCATTTTACCAGCAACGATTGGTTGGCAGGGGAAATACACGCCTGTGTCATGCCTAGCCACAACTGCGCATTGTAGACAGCTATCCAGCCACCCTGAAATATTTGAAGAGAGGTAAAGACTTTATCATCAACAGCCGAAATACGTTCACTACTGAACATAAGCCTCTCTAATGGAATGCCACTTGTGGGGGGAATTGAAATAATCACCACGCTTGGCTAATTGGTGATCGCAGTAACGATGTCACCTAGACGACACCCACGACGGGAAGATAGGGTGTGGCCCTATTCTAAACCGCGAACCACACGACACTTGAAATGAAGAGTTTGCATGAGCCGAAAGATTGTTGTCAGATGAAACAGCTATTAATAAACTCGAGACGATAATTTATTATTTAGTACGCTAAGCCATGCTGAATGTTTTCTAGGGCTTAAATAAGAAAATCACATAAAGAAGAACATTTACAGTTAATACAAGTTAAAACATATTATATATTATAGTGGAAGGAACTACAGCCAGAGGTCGTCCTAGGAGGACATTCAAGGATCACATTAGTAACGTCCTCTATAAGGCTGGGGTCAGCAGTGAGAAGAATAAAAGGAGGTGCATGAAAAGGTTGATGAATGTGAGTGGGGCTAGTGAGGTGTGTCAGGATTGCGCAAAGGGGCGATCCATCGTCTCTGCCTACCCCTCTGGGACCAAGGCGTGATCATTATGTATGTATGTATGTATGTACAAATTATAAACATGAAACTTTCTACTTCTATTAATGACACATTCGAGGCCCTCGATGGAGTCGAAAGGGAAAACGTATTGAACACGTAATCAGCATACATTTGAGATTGGATATTTTGAAGTCCTATTTACAGTTTTAGTTATAGCCAGTGATCGGAGTACGTACAGCTATTTTCAGTACTTGCACAATGCTGCCATATTATAGATATGCTGGTTTTAAAAACCTATCCCGGGACAGACAAAAGCTTTTGCCATGATGCCTGTAATAACTCAAAAGTGGACTGTATACGGATTTAAAAACAAACGCTCGATCTGGTTGATAATAATGGACTGACTTCCGCCATTCGTACCGCCGCCGCTGCGTACTGCCAGCCATGCTCTTTTTAGCGACGTTACACTAACGGGCGAGGTAAGTTTTTTTTTTTTTTTTTTTCGAAAGGACATTGCTATTAGCCCTGAAGGCCTTCACAGCTTCACCGGAGGGAGAGCGAGCGCAGGTGCGCTCGGCTCAGTTAGCTGGCGCAGAGGGCGCTCAGCGCTAATTTTAGGGGGGTGCAACTGGCCTAAGGGCGCCCATGGGGCACGGACCTCGGCTTAGGACGTTGCTGTGAGTCTGTATAGTCGGGGAGAAGCGACCGGAGGTGTGACGGTAGCGTGAGTATCTGTGTGAGGTTGGAGGTGGGGCGCCGTCCTCGCCGGCGAGGGCGGTATGTCGGTGCAGTGTTCCTATCGGGCGCCTGGCGGCGGATTGCCAGTGTGATCTCGTCGTCAGGATCGTCTAGTACATGTCTAGGTCGACGCTTTCGGACGCTTGCGTCTGTGCGAGGGTGGTAAGTGGTGGAGACTGACTTTATTTCACAAATTCACTTATACTTATACTACATACTAGGTTCGCAACTAGCGACGGTCGGCGCAGCGTACTTTTTCCAGTCGCATATTTCGAGCGGCACTGACTTGCTCGCGTTACGCTAGCCGTCCGCAACAATGCCCTTCATCCAACCCTATCAAAAAAGTTAAGTGTGTACTGGCACCGCTTGTAGTAAAAATAAAGACAAACACCGAATTTCAGCCTGTAGCGGGTAGGGGAGGGGGAGTAGTTAAGTAACGTATCAGATAAAAGTTTTTGGCCATGAAGCCCTCTATCCAAAGTGAAAAAAAAGTAAGGTGGTATCATTAATTTGTATTATGACAGCGCATCAATCCTTCATCATAACATCAATGCCGGCATCCCGGAGAAATGTCCATATTATGGGTAATTCAAATGACCTCAAGGTCATTGACCGGAAATCTCTCTAACTCTCTCTATCTGATCACTGGTTATAGCAATTCGATCTCTATAAAAGCCTCCCTAAAATTTTCCGTGTGGTTTCCGGTAGAGTAGAATAGGACCACTCCAACTCTTCCCGTGGATGTCGTACAAGGCGACTGAGGGAATACATTATAAAACATCAATCAGGCCTCCCCGACCCGTCTGGCCAGCGCGGGGAGTGTAGGCCAAATCCTCCGTCTGTCTCGGGCAGATGAGAGAGGGTTGTGCTCCTGCAGTGGAGTCAAAAATAACCTGATAATGATGAATGATGATCTCTATAAAAATACATATTGGTTTAAATATAAATTACCCTATTAGCGATGGTAGGCATAGCCACAGACAGTGCTCCATTGACTAGAAGCACAGCAGTCAGCACAAGTTTCCCGCTGACTCTCCTCAAATACATCTCAGCCGGTATCAACATCAGCGCGTATCCAAAGAAGAAAGACGATAGAATCTTTCCTTGAACTCTTCTGTCCCATTCGTGTATCTGCAATGTGTTTGTTACTTAATATATAAGTACTAGCTGTTGCCCGCGACTTCTTCCGCGTGGACAACTTAACATCACAAATTATTATATATTTCCCGTAGGAAAGCGATGTTTTTTCGGGATAAAAACTATTCTATGTCCTGTTCCAGGACCTAACCTATATGTGTGCCAAGTTTCATCACGATGGTTCACTATTTTGGCTATAATGGCTTACACATAAGATACAGATATATGTATACTGTGGCGGGATTTTTAGTAGGACTATTTAAAATAAACATTTCCATCATACATTACATATGTGTAACTCTAGCGGATTTGGCAGCGCACGCCAGAATAGCTCGCAGATGGTAGATTTTTTCCTACTTACTTGATATTTTGAACAATTCACACAATATCTTTATAAATTGTAGCCTATGTGTTATTCTGATGTATAAACTACGAGTATATTATTTTAAAGTTTCATTAAAATCCATTCAGTAGTTTTTACGTGAAAGAGTAACATCCATCCATACTTACAAACTTTAGCGTTTATAATATTAGTAGGAAGGATAATTCGTAGAACAAGGGAGACTTAGGCATAGTACAGTATACATACTTGAATATAAGTGTCATTGCGTCTGGTGACGTCACTCATGGCGAGGACAGCAACGCTGGTGCTCCCACGCATGGCTCCCAACACCAACGAGCATGAAAACATGTACAGCATCTGTAGATGTCGCACGCCCAACTTGAACCCTGGAAATCAGATATCAGATTCCTAATCATTACCAGGGCTTTATGCATTCTGGCTCCTGGTGATTATGAGATCCTGGTGCCCAGACCTCTGCAAATTATCAGATTTCCCCGGATATTTATCAGATAGATAGATAGATAAACTCTTTATTGCACACAAATTAAGGATAACAATAAAATTGGTACAGATTTTTGGAAAGTGTACAAAGGCGGCCTTATCGCTTAAAGCGATCTCTTGCAGGCAACCTTTCTGAAGGAAAATAAGAAAGACATAGCGACAGAGTATTGCAGGTGAAACAAGATAAATTTATAATTTTATAACATGGTAAATATTTAGTAACAATATTACACAATTGAATTTACATACAAATATACTTAAATACATACATATGCATACATATATAGTTTATAATACAATACATATACCGTACGTAATATACTATATTAAATTAGGCACAACTATTGTGAGAGAAAATGCTTTGAAATCAGACCTTGATGGTTAGCGATAACTTCATAGTCGTCATCAGCCAAAATACGTTCACAGCTGAATACAAGCCTCCCCAATAGAATGCCAGGATTGGTGGGCTGTTATTAGGGGATTTGATAGAACCACCACGCTTGGTGATCTACATAGACACAGAAGATATACATATACACAGAAGAACACTGCTGCCTGACCCTGATGCAAACCCTTAGTTGCCTTGACGGCACCCACGGAAAGATTGAGGGTGGCTATTCTAAGCCGGAAACCCTTTGGAAATCCGGCTCTGGCTTCAATGGAATAAAGTAAAAAGTCATTTGTAACAACAGAACAGAAGGAAAACAAAATGTCTACTTACTATTCTTAACAACGACGCCATCGTAACTGTCCTCGAACTGATACTTCAGAAATTCCACGTCCATTGTTCACAAGACATTATCATTTTCCGTCGCAAAATATGTTTTTTCATTTATTGTTTTCAGCTCACGTATGTCTGTATTGTTGAAAAATGTCTTTAGATAACTACTGTACTGAATACGCAGTCGTTTTCGTTATCAGCTAGACTATTTTATAACAATAAAATTATATCCTTATACATACAACTCTCACACACATATAACATATATAACCTTAGCTCTGTATCATGTTCATTGCTTTATACATTTTTAACTTTTTTCATATCTATCTCAGTAAGCAGTTACTACTTTCCTGGAACTAAAAATATTTTATCTTGAATAAATATAGTACATACTTACCATGTGTTTTCCGTGCCGTGTGGTTTCCGGTAGAGTAGAATAGGACCACTCCAACTCTTCCCGTGGATGTCGTACAAGGCGACTAAGGGAATACATTATAAAACATCAATCAGGCCTCCCCAACCCGTCTGGCCAGCGCGGGGAGTGTAGGCCAAATCCTCCGTCTGTCTCCGGCAGATGAGAGAGGGTTGTGCTCCTGCAGTGGAGACAAAAATAACCTGATGATGATACTTGCACCCAGCACTTTCACTCCTCGAAAATCTCCGCACCACTCAAAGGTTGCCAGGAAGAAATCGCTGAAAGCGATAAGGCTGCCATTTTACACTAGATTCATCCTGCTTTGTTATTTTTTTACAATTATTAATAGGTTTTGTTATTAATTTGATAAACTAGTTAACTTGTATTAACATTTAATTTTTATATCATAGTAATCGGCCCACTCAATTAAAAGTTATACGAAATTATAGTTTTATTAAAACTAGCATACAATGCATTACTATACGAAGAAGAGTAGGGTGGGTCTAGGTAATGATCGACGGAATTCGTCTAGCAATGAGTGGGGGAAGAGAGGGAGAAGAAAGGGAGAAGAAAGGGTAGACTCGTAGTGCAATGAGTGGGATTTGCATATTGGAGATAAGAAAAAGCAGAGGTCATGAGAGCGAAGAGGGGTGATGGGGAGAGAGGGTGATGGGGGAATCACAGATAGTAAAGAATATTTTGATTTGATCTGATTAACTATATCGAGACTTTATTAAACACATCTCGATTACGATTTACGATAACAATCCAATAAACATTTCAAAAAAGATGACCGAATTGATCCAAATAGAAATCGAACCCGAGCTCTCAAGAGACTACAGAATGTAATGAATGATAAACGAATGCTACAAATTCTGGTACACATAAAAAAAACATAAATAAATACTATACTAGACCTGTCCATAAAGAACTTTGGGTAACCGCAATAAGGCTTGAAGTCCAGTATGTTGATTTCAATGTCGTTGACAATTCTAAGAGTATTTGTAACAATGATAAGTATTATTACGTATGCAAATGTTGGCGTGTAATTACAGAAGACAAGAGATACCGTTAAAACTAGTTGTAAAGGATCCTTGTGTACACTTTGTAGGTACTATATTAACTGTAATACTATATTAAGGAATAAGTTATTTTCTCGGATTTTCGATATGACAAAGAAATAAATAATAATTGAAACTGACTTTTAAGCCACTAGTTTCTACTTAGTTTAAAAGTCAGAGTGATGATTAAATTACTTGTTGACACTAATTTTAAATTATTTTAATTATTGTAATTTTGAAATGCTTGTACAATGTGTGAGAAATAAATGGGAGCAGATTCTGTAGTTCCGCGGGCACAGCTAGTTATTAAATAAATATCTCAGACATTCACACCAATTATCCTGTCCCAAATTAGGCAGAGCCTGTGGTATGGTTACTAGATAACGGATACACATACTTAAATAAATATATAAACATCCAAGACTTGGGTACAAACATTCATATTCATCATACGAACATTTGCCCCTAGCGGGATTCGAACCCGCAACCTCCGGCGTGGCAGTCCGAGCGCTACCCGTTCCGCCACGGAGGTCGTCACATTATTATTATTAAACAGCTAAAGAATAATTTCAATCAAGACGGATATGACGTTCAATGCTCTCGCCTCAGAATAAAAGAAATATCAAATTAAAAAATGTTATATTTTTTTGGCTTTTCTAATATACTGACTTTCGGATAGGTTCGGAGGCTGAGTCCCGTACTCTCACCTCGCGAAAACTTGCGAGACGTGCCATCGTGAATAAAACATAAAAAAAAACTGAACATATACAATACACTTGTCTAATTCCAAACTAGGATTTACTCATGTGCTTTGGGAATTAAAAAAGATTGGACATTTCACAAAGCGAAAGTCCCATAACCTCTGGCACTTGAAAGCTTGAGAGGCGGTCATCGATAGATTCCTCGACCATCAATAGGTTAGAAAAGATAGAGACTAGGAGAGCACGACAGCAAAAAGTATATTTGTACAAATACGAACTACATAATACAAAATCAACAACGCGAGCGTCTGAATAGCATTCAATATTCACAGCCATTGAAAAGTAACAAGATTTTTTTCCGCGCACATTTTTGCTTTGCTTTCGCTACACAACGGGCACGTTGTATGGGAGAGCTTTCGAACGCTGATTGCTGCGTTTGAAATATAGAGTGTTGCGGCCCTTTCCGCGGGAAATCATATCGGAAGCAGATCGATTGAACTACAAACTCTTTACTTCTATAATTTAATTTGTCTGGGGCCCAAGGTAGCGTAAATTCATGACCTGGGACTTGCCCTACCTTCACTGGTAGGTCTTTGCAGTTACCTCCGTTGATCCTCGCTTAGAGGAGTTGCGGGGGGAGAATGGTGAGGAGGCGGGTCGAAGAGAATTGGTCAGAAACTTAGCATAAACGTAAACGTTGGTATGTATGCGTAAATTATGGTAGAGCAACTGTTCCCAGAGCGCGAACATAGTCGATCGAGAGAGGGACAGCGCGTGTCGTGTGAATCTTCCCGTGGGTGTTCACCGGGGACGGGTAGCAACGTTCTCCTGTGTATATTAAGATCATTACTGCGATCACCAATCCGCCTGCCAAGCGTAGTGATTGCCCACCAAAACTGGCATTCTATTGGTTCATCAGTGTACGTATTTCGGCGGATAATGATATAGTAACTTTGTACTGCCAGATGTGCTCTAACTTGCGGGGGACGTCAAACTGGCGGGGAGGTAAGTGTCGCTTCTTTACGCAGCAATATTTGGTAGTCTCTGGTAAAAGCAAACACGAGCAGAACAAAATAACATCGCACGTAATAATATAAGTTATCTTTTGTACTTTAAAACGTACATCGCCAACGTTAACGTCGCGTAAGTTTAAAGTGCTCTCCAAGCGATAAAGTTGTCGAGAGGTATATGAATCTACGAGGGTAGTAGTAATTCACTGAAATGCAGCTGATGTTACTATAAAGATTAAAAGGATTGTATAATTAGTTAAATGTGGAAAAACAGTTAGAGGCTAAGTGGAATTTCTGTATATAGTGCAACATAGTCGAATTGCGACAAAGCTCTTAAAGAAACAAAAACCGTTAAAGCAAGTAACTACTTTAAGAGTCGAGTAACAGCACTATCAACCAGTTGTGGTAATTAATTAACGTCTAGAAAATATTGTGTGCAACACCAGTGTGTTAGTGAGGCACGTGAATTAGTTCGCTGGCCGCGTAGCCTCGCAAACCAATACATGAGCGAAGTGTGCGAATTTGTTCGCTTGTAATTGGTCGCGTAGTCTCGCAAACCAATACATGAGCGAAGTGTGCGAATTTGTTCGCTTGTAATTGGTCGCGTAGCCTCGCAAACCAATACATGAGCGAAGTGTACGAATTTGTTCGCTTGTTATTGGTCGCGTAGTCTCGCAAACCAATACGTGAGCGAAGTGTGCGAATTTGTTCACTTGTTATTGGTCGCGTAGCTTCGCAAACCAATACGTGAGCGAGGCGTGCCAATCCTACTAATCCTACAAATATTATAAACGCGTAAGTTTGTAAGTATGGATGGATGTTTGTTACTCTTTCAGGTAAAAAGTACTGAATGGATTTTAATGAAACTTACAATAATATAACTTATACATCAGAATAACACATAGGCTACAATTTATAAAGATATCGTGTGAATTGTCCAAAATATCAAGTAAGTAGGAAGAAATCTACCATCTGCGAGCTATTCTGGCGTGCGCTGCCAAATCCGCTAGAGTTACACATAAGTAATGTATGATGGGCTGGGCTGCCCAGCCCAGTTGGGCTGGGCAGCATTTGGAAAACTGCGTCAAGTCTTCACGTCGCCTATTCCACAATGTTTAAAGACAAAAGTCTTTAATCAGTGCGTCCTGCCTGTCATGACCTACGGTGCAGAAACGTGGACACTGACAGTGGGCCTGATCCACAGGTTCCAAGTCGCTCAGCGAGCTATGGAAAGGGCTATGCTCGGGGTTTCTTTGAAGGATATGATTCGTAACGAGGAGATCCGACGAAGAACGAAAGTCACCAAAATAGCCGAAATGATTAGCAAGCTGAAGTGGCAGTGGGCGGGCCACATATGCCGCAGAACCGACTGCCGTTGGGGCAGACGAGTTCTGGAGTGGAGACCGCGGATCGGCACTCGCAGGGTGGGACGCCCCGCCACCAGGTGGACCGACGACCTGAAGAAGGTGGCCGGTAGCGGCTGGATGTGGAGGGCAGAGGACCGGGTTTGGTGGCGTTCATTGGGGAAGGCCTATGTCCAGCAGTGGACTTCTAGGGGCTGATATGATGATGATGATGATGAATGTATGATGGAAATGTTTATCTTAAATAGTCCTACAAAAAACCCCGCCACAGTATATATCTATATCTTATGTGTAAGCCATTATAGCCAGAATAGTGAACCATAACTACAATAAAAATTTCAAATGCACATTTGGTAGTAATAAATTGATTCCTAAATAAAAATAGATACTGGACGGATCATGATGAAACATGGCACACAGATATGTTAGGTCCTGGAATAGGACAAAGGATAGTTTTTATCCCGAAAAAACATCTCATTCCTACGGGAAGACATAATAATTTGTGATTTTAAGTTGTCCACGCGGACGAAGTCGCGGGCAACAGCTAGTTACAAAATACGTAACAGAAGTGGCCCGTGCTCTGCCACTTCAGTTTTCCCCCAATCCATTTGGCTATGTCGGTGACCTTAGATCTTCTTCTAGAATTTGCCCTGAATCTCTTCTTTATTATACCAGCGACTTGGCGCTCCGCATTCGACTAAATCGAGCTTGAGCCTGGCGGCAAATGGCTCGACTAAACGTTTTTAATTATTGCACCAGAACACGTGGACCGTGTTAAATTATCGCCCTCATTCGTTGAAATTTAATGACGCGCGACGGAGTAACGCATGGGATGATTTTGTGTGTAATTTGAATAATAAAAAAGCGATGGATTTGCAAAACTATTGGCTAACTGACGAGACGACTGAATCAGTATCATCAGCTTCGGCTGATTTTTTTTGTTAATTAAATATATTTTTTAAGAATAATGACTGTGGGGCCTTGGCATAGGTCCACCCCCAATTTCCGGTGGATGTCGTCAAGGCGACTCAGGGATTGCACCAGAGACGGTGCAGCGTTCTCCTGTGTATATTAAAATCATTACTGCGATCGAGTTGGGGAGGCTTGTGTTCAGCAGTGGTACGTATTTCGATACTGGGGGGCACACTTGGTGGGCTGCCCACTGGGGGATTCGCCATAATCACCACACTTGGCAGGTGTGTTGGTGATCGCAGTAATGATCTTTATATACACAGGAGAACGCTGCCCGTCTCTGGTGCAATCCCTGAGTCGCCTTGACCACATCCACCGGAAATTGCGGGTGGCCCTATTCCAAGCCACATAAGGCTCCACAGTACATTATTCTTAAAAAAAAATATTTATTTTACAATTTTTTGATAGATTTAGGCCCGATTCTGAACACACATATTAAAAATTTGACAGTTCTATAATTAGTTTTGTCTCTATCTTCATAATATTGTGTGACAGAGATAGCAACAATTTTAGTTCTGACTAATTTTAAAGTTGTGCCTTCAGAATCGTACTCACTATTTATCTATTTTACAAATTATTGCACACACAAAAGAAAAGAAAAAAAAAACATAAAAAACAATGAAAGAAAGGAGAAAAAATAACAAGTACTGATGGTAGATATATAGATAGATAAACTCCTTATAGCACACAAATTAAGGATATCAATAAAATAGGTACAGATTTTTGGAAAGTGTACAAAGGCGGCCTTATCGCTTAAAGCGATCTCTTCCAGGCAACCGTTCAGAAGGAAAATAAGAAAGACATAGCGACAGAGTTTTGCAGATGAAAGAAGAGAAATTTATAATTTTAGAACACGGTAAATAATTAGTAAAAATATTACACAATTAAATTAACATAATAAATATTAATACATAAATATGCTTGATTATGCTTATAATATATACTACCTACGTTAATACATTACATACAAATATACATAAATACATACCTATGCATACATATATAGTATATAATACAATACATATACCGTACGTAATATACTATATTAAATGGTAATGTATATGTTTAAGAGGTTTCTGCCAGCTTACTAGCGACAGAGAAAACTTTGTGGAAGGTCTTAATTTATTACTGTAAATAAATACCTAAATACTTAATAATCGTAGAATACATTTGTATTTTATACACTGAAGTGCTAAACTAATAACTTAAATCAATCTTCCCAAAGCCATTGTACAAAGTTCGACTCTAAAGTTTAGTCATTTAGTAATGAAATCAGTTGACTAATTTTCTTGGAGAAGATGGGGAAAATGTCTAATTTTAAGGTATCTACAGCCCCGCCGACAATGACGGCATAACCATTCCATGCCATCATGTCTGCTTCACTCACATGAAAGAAGGTTGTCGTAGCAAGAGATATCGGCGTTCTCATTTATAGATTGTCACGTCCAGCGAGGGGTAGCGCGGGACGCGGGGAATTAATCCAAACATATCCGAACATCAGCACGATAGAACACAGTAACAATATAAGCCATAGAATGATATGTAAGTGATTTAGAGTGGGGCGCGCCGTCGTGAACTGCACGATCTATAATCAGCAATCCGAAATGATTTGATTTGTTTAATTAATTTTAAGTAATCCGTATGTACAATACTCCTGTCTCATTGTTTACACGAATTTCCTAATAAATTATAACAATATTTGCTTCGCAGCATAAGGAGCATAGTACGGGCTTCACAGTATAAGGAACATGGTACGGACGGATACACCGCCGGTACAAGTGAAGAGATTTAATAACATACTACTATTACGGGCGCCCCACCCAACATGTCCGTATACATTTGTGTGCGTGCGTAGATTCATCATCATCATCATCAGGTTATTTTTGTCTCCACTGCAGGAGCACAACCCTCTCTCATCTGCCAGAGACAGACGGAGGATTTTACACTCCCCGCGCTGGCCAGACGGGTTGGGGAGGCCTGATTTATGTTTTATAATGTCGCCTTAGTCGCCCTTAGTCGCCTTGTACGACATCCACGGGAAGAGTTGGAGTGGTCCCATTCTACTCTACCGGAAACCACACGGCAATAGATTATTGTAGAGCTATTGCACCCAGCGTGTGAAAATAGTCGATCGAGAGAAGGACAACACGAGTGCTTCTCTTTTAAACTTATAGCGTCGTTCTTAATATGTTTAATTATGGGTAACAAACGAGTAAATTACAAGTGCTATATAATTATAAGTAGGTATAATAAATATAAGTTGAATTTACTCGAACCTATCTATATATGAATGTATATAGTTAGGTTTTGTTTTATATTTTTTTTATTTATGAATAGTAATGTTAAATTTATAATTTAAAATAATAAAAAATAATAAATGATAGGTCACTTACGTCAGTTGAATTTGGATATGAATTTAATAAACAATATTGCGAGATCATAATGGCGATGTCTGAAAAGCAGCGTTTCGCTGAGCCATCGACTAATTCATCTGACTACTACTTATTTGTTCAACTGAATGATGTCGTTGAATAAATTCTCTTTTATTTTTATTTTTTTATCACGGTAACACGGTGGCGGGAGAGCGTTTCTCGACCGGCCAGTTTGAAGATACTGACTGCCATTTAAACTCACTTTTATTCATATTTTATATCCTTACCTGGTAATAAAACTATACAAACTTAAATGGCCAAACGTAAACCCACAGAGTAACGGCAGAAACAAATGGTTATATAATTAAAGGTAAAGTTTTAGAAATGGACTCTATGTTCGGTTGTAAAAAGTTTGAAGAACATTTGGGATTTACTGTACAATAAACCAGGGTTACATTACCTAATAATGAAACTGACTTAAATATAACAATGACTTCTTAAACAATGGTGTCGGAAACATTCTTTAACAACGATCTCTATGTACTACAAGATGGAGCGTTCCAAACAATCGCTCTGTTCCACGCAAGTAGCCACAACTCTTTCGCATTCACTTTGAAACTTGTGCAGTTACTACGCAGAACATTTAATTATTACTAAATATTGACGCTACGGGTAAATAGCGTCTATATTTCGGAAATAATTAATTGTTTATATATTCTTTATTGTACATCTTAAAACTAAGTACACTAATAAATGGTGTGTACAAAGGTGACCTTATCTTTAAAAGAGGTATCTTCCAGCCAACCTTACAGGGTGTGAGACAAGGCAGTAAGAGCGAGGGGGGGCAAAAGAAGTGCATAATAGACTAAAATTAATAAATACCTGAACTATATATATAATAATAAATAATAACAACTATCATAAACATACTTACATAACTACGTACATACCATATTATACTGAGTGAGACAGATAGTGCTCTTTTAGTTTAATATTCTGCGTAGTAACTGCACAAGTTTCAAAGTGAATGTGTGCTAGTTGCGGCTCCTCGCGTGGAACAGAGCGATTGTTTGGAACGCTCCATCTAGTAGTACATAGAGATCGTTGCCTAGCACGCTTTTGTAATGGCTACCACGGGAATCAAAGGAAGGATTTTTTTCTGATCACTAATCTATTCTTTGAAACAGTATAGCTGCCAAACGTTTATAAGCCTTATTATACTTATCTTTAAGTGCACTAACTAGTGCAGCCTGTACTGTGCTCGCAAACGCCATGTAATTTCGGCAAGCGCACTCACTCCTCACGTAGTAGCTACTAATTAAACAGCGCACTCCGTTGAGCTAATGATAATTAACGCTATATACTAATTATGCATACATCTATGTTAAACGATATAGTATATTAGGTACAATACTAGCGCCATGTGGAAATATTGAGCCAAACAAAATATTGTACAATCTCTTATAGCGATCGTCAATCCAGGAAATTGTACTAAAACAATTCATAGAAGTCTTCCTTTTTGGTAAAGAAATAATCAGCCTCATCATCATCAGCCTATATACGTCCACTGCTGAACATACGCCTCCCCAATAGAATGCCTCTTTTGGTGGGCTTTCCATTACGAGATTTGCAATAATCACCACGCTTGGCACACGGATTGGTGATCGTAGTAATAATCTTAATATACACAGGAGAATGCTGCTGTCTTTCCCTGGTGCAATCCCTCAGTCGCCTTGACGACACCCACGGGAAGATTTGGGGTGGTCCTATTCTAAGCCGGGAAAATAAATATAGGTTCCGCTCCCATTCCCACTTTCGCTCCCTATCCCACTTCCACTTCCACTCAGACTCTCAAACCGCTCCCGCTCCCACTCCCCTTTTCTCACGCTTACGCCCACGCCCACTCCTACTCCCACTACCATCTCCAAATGTAGTCCAAACTTAATACTATTATTTGCAATATATTGCATACTAACTTTACCTACTAATGTATTAGAAAACTAAAAATGTCCATAACTTTTTATTGAGTAAACCGATTGCGATGAAATAAAGACTAAATGTTAAGTTAAATTAAGCCCCACGTTTCTGTGAAAAGTTCATCAAAATCTGTTCAGTAGTTTTTAAGTGATGCGTGCACAAACTCACAGACAAACAGATAAACAGACAAACATTTCAAAAATGATCGAAATGTGTTCTGTTGTTTATCCTTAGATGCCCAATTTTTTTTTGCAAATATCTTCAATGTACAGACACGCGAAGTTTACCATTTTATTTATTAGATGAGTGACGCTTGACCTCAATCTCACTTGATGTTAAGTGACGAAGAGGCCTAAGGTGGAGCTCGCTTAACCAGCAGGTTGCCTCTTCACTCTTAATAAAAATCCAAGTTGTACTTGTCCGGAAATATCGAAGCTGGCATGGAGTTCCATTACTTAGCAGCTCGCAGTATGACAGAGGAAGCAAAACGCTTCGTGCGAAAGCGTGGTATGCCTACTACATAAGGATGAAGTCCCTCCCCACGCCTGGTAGTCTGGTAATGGAATTGGGATGGGAGAATCAAATCGTGCAATTCCGGGGCACACTCTCTAACCTGTAGAATATCGAAAGACAGGCCACATTGCGACGATGTTTGAGGCTCTGTAATTTGGTAAAGATGTTATAAATTACGCCTAGTCTGGTGGCTATTGGATATTCTACATAGTTAAAACACATATAGATTAATTAGTGGTCGAATAACAAACATAGAAACCCAACCGCAGGCACGTTCTGATTTGGAATTCTGTTTGATACCATTAATCTGCATGTTTTGGTAAAGATTGGTAAATCAAACATTATAAATGAACACTAATGTTTAGCATTACCGAGTCTGATGAGGTGGACAATTATTTCCCTAGCTAACCGTGGTACCACAATGTGTTTGCGACGTTTGTCAGGATCGCGCAGTGGCGATACATCGTCTCTGTCTACTCCTCTGGGACCAGGGCGTGAGCATTATGTATGTATGTTATCAGAAAAAAATAAGGATCAAATTTAAAAAAAGTGTAATAATTCTTAAATTAATATTTAAAATTATACAACGATGTATTCAATTAATTCTACAAAATATATTATCAGTCTTTCTATTAAATATGGCTAACTTAAAGATTATTAAAATGATCGTGTATGTTATAATGAGGTTTTGATATATTTGTCGTCTTCTACGATGTTCTGTTGAAGGTCAGCTTTTAGTTTTTGAGGTATTTTGTTGCCGCCTGTTGACAAAAATATAAACATTTTAATAATAAAATAATTTAGAACATTTGCGAAAGGGAACTTTTCATAAAAGGGACTTCTTGCAAAAGTAACTTTTTGCGAAGCTATGACATGACGTTTTGCGAATGGGACCTTACAGTTTCAAGTTTATTAGTCCATAACTTCTGACTAAGTAGTAACTAACTCATAAGTTCATGACTTGACTCATGATACCGCTCTCTGCTCATGACCTGGAAGATCTAAAGGAGACTCCTTCATTAGAGATAATAGAGATGGTTGTGTGTTCATTGAGCTGGAGATAAGAAGACGAAGTATGTTGAGAGAATTTGACGAATAATGAGGAATTCACCTTTGCCTGTCAGCATCTTCTGCAGTGTGGAGAAGGGTGCGTCGATGGTGATGCACAGCACAAAGGCAGCCAGGAACGAGAACATTAGGTCCGACATGAACCGGGACATCTGTGAAGAAACCGGGACGTAAGACAAAAATAATAAAATAGATAAAACCTTTCGTCGTCGGCTAAAGTCGTCAACCACGTAACTTAAGAACAAAGTTTACATGATGGGAAAATCTTATTTACCAATGTCTATAATATAAATGAGTCAATTTCAAAGTTAAAATCACCAGGAAACCGAATTTTAACTTAAGTGAATAAAATATAGAAAATTGGCATTAGAAGATACTATATATTATGGCACATCTGGCGACACGCCGACCCTATGGGATCTTTTAGTCAGCCCCTCTATTTATATGATGCTTCCATCCCAAGGAATCTGCTGCATAAAAACTATTATATAGGTAAACTATTATAAAGGGATAGACCTTTGGTGCAGAGTTCCCTTACTGTGTTTTGGGATTTTTTAACTTTGGAGCGTACCATGTCTGATAGTAAACTTCAGATTTATTTCAATGTTGCTTATAAAAATCAAAAACCGACTTCACTATACCTACACGTACAAACTTAAACTAAAAACTTGGAAATAATATTTTAATTACTTCAAAGCAAAGAGCATTAAAGGACAATCAACGAAATTATTGATACTTATATACCTATTTACAATTTATAATAAGTTATTTTTGGAGTCGGTGCATTAACTTACAAGAATATTAAATAACGACATAAACTAAGAATGACATAAAATGAACTATAACTATGTACAGTTTTATAATAAGTCAAGTGACGAATTCTACGAATGATAATTTATATCTACAGAAGGGCTAAAAATAAATAATAAATATATTTTTGGAGTCGATGCCAGCCAAGAAGGACAGTTTAATTAACAATTTAAGCAACACGGGAGGAAGTGTCTGAGTGAAGTGAGGTATCTATTAAGCTTTTTGGCTCAACGCGAGCTGGAGTGCGATTCTGTAAAAAGTAACTTTGCAACTCGACTTCGAAATTGCTTAGTAATTCAAATTCGTATGCCGTAAAGTTTACGGTCGTTCGATTTCTATACCAGCGCCACACTTTCGGGCGCGGCGGCGGGTTGTAACTACTGTTAAATGGACATGTTGACGTTTGTTTGTATGAGATGACGTTTAGAATCGTATCCTGAAGCAACATTATGCACGTCGTTCAATTCGAAGCTCGTGTCTGCATTCGACGAAGATTTAGTACTTTGTGCGTGAAAATTGGCACGAATATTGTGGAATTGCTGTAGAAAAATTTTGTAAAGCTTAACTTAGCAACTATAATCTAAATCCGCCGTGAGATTTCACATTTGCATTAATTAAAGTTCACAGTCGTTCGATTTCTATGCTAGCGCTACACTTTCGAGTGCGACTTCGTGTTGTAACTACTGTTAGTGGACATGTCGACTTTTGTTTGTATGAGATAACTTTAGAATGGTATTTTATAGCAACATTACGAACGCTATTTCTATCTACAACTCGTACTTGTATTCGACTAGCAAAAAGTTACTATTTTGTGCGTGAAAACTTGATCGAATGTTGTGGAACTGGAAAATAAAAGTTATTCTATCGCAGAATAGTGGTTACTTGTGTTTAGTGACGTATTTTAAAGATGGCTCGTTCATTTCAATTCATAAGTTCAGTAGAAGAAGCTCACTATTATGATATCCAGCATCAAGCTAATATTATACGTAAAATCAGCGAAAACGACTATGTGGAGGTTTATAGGTTGTCGGAAGAATTAATTAATCAATTTGGACCTAATAAGAACAAAGGTACGTTTTTATAGCTTTCTTAATTATTATGCGACTTACCGTGTATTTTAAATGATATCACAAAGAAATCATAACACTTATCTACTTGCAGATACTATGTCCACTATCATTCCTGGGTAATGATAGCTACCAAAAATGGTGAAAATAGTGCCTACATATTTGTCCCAATCTTTAACTTCACCTGTATAAAGGAAGTAGTGAAAGCCTTAACCATCCTATTACAGTGAAAAAATATACCTTTTCAGTTTCCACAAAATCGACAAGGCAGGTGTTAAATTAGAGCAAGCAGTAAAAGATATACTTTGTCGGAGCTGGAGCGTCAGTCAGCACACGGCAAATCCCTAATGTGTAATTTTATTGAGGCTTACCTATATTTAGCAGTGGACATATTTCGGCTGATGGTGATATACAAGGTGAGCCATTGCGGTGGGTCAGTATGAAGAAAAATCACCAGTGATACACTACTTGTATTAACAAGAAAAAAATCTAAGTTAGAAAAAATGCATGCAATGTTTTGACAAAGATTTCCTAAAATTCTCATACACAACTGGGAATCATTAAGAAACAGTGCACTAAAAACACCAGCGCCGTGCGGATTTTAGATAATACTTTTAGAATTGGATAGCAAATGCGCCATCTAAGTTTATGCTACCAATTTTTGATTTACACTTTTTGTTCGGGGATTGCTTATCTTACTCTAGTATATATTATCTTTGTTGTGGCGAAGGTAAAAAGTGGTAACACTACCCGTCGCTAGATGTCATTACATGTAATCACCTAATGAGTTCATGAACGTGTTACGTAACAGATGGCGCTAATACGAAACTAGTTACAATCTGTCGCAACTTTCATAGTAACAACAGTTATATGAAACGAACTAATGGCAGTTATACCTGTCTTGCTTTAACATAGATAATTCTCATTCACACCCCTAGCCGCCATGCCCGCCATGTTTCTTATTGCATTGTTGTTCTTTGAATTTCTTTTTAACCGACTTCAAAAAAGGAGGAAGTTCTCAGCTCGACAGTATGTTTTTTTAGTATGTTACGCGATTACTTCGCCAATTCTGAATGGATTTTGATGTTTCTTTTTTTGTTTGGTAGGTTATACTTCAGCGGTGTTCCCATATAAATTTTATCGAAATGGAGGAAATGGGCTGGCGGGATTTTATCTCAAATAACCAAATGTATTTTTTTCAGTACTTTCTGATCCTATTTCTTTCAAATCCGAACCATAAATTCCTTTAATGAGTCATTAATATTACATGTAGGTATATACATCTCTGTGTTATGGAAACAAAGTACCTAAGGAAAGGACAATTCAATATAACATCCAGACTCGAACCAACTTGTACAAATTATATAAAGTTCCCTGCCCCCAGTGAGAATCACGAGTCCTGACTCACTCACTCTAGTACATAAATATTATCTTTACTACAACGATCTCTATGTACTACTAGATGGAGCGTTCCAAACAATCGCTCTGTTCCACGCAAGTAGCCACAACTTTTTCACATTCACAATGAAACTTGTGCAGTTGCTACGCAGAACTTTTAATTATTTACTAAATATTGACATAATTTAACCGTAGAGTCAATATTTAGTAATAATTAAATGTCTGCGTAGTAACTGCACTAGTTTCATTGTGAATGTAAAAGAGTTGTGGCTACTTGCGTGGAACAGAGCGATTGTTTGGAACGCTCCACCTAGTAGTACCTACATAGAGATCGTTGCTTTATTATGACCTGTAAACTTGTTTTTCTTATCTTCTAGGTAACTAAAATTGGAATACAAGCCGAGGTAGATATCTAGATATTCAAACAGGTCACTGACCTGAGGTCAGCTGTTCTTTCTCGTTCCATTTGTTTTTCACAGTTGCGAAATATGTTATGTTTGGTAGCGATTACTACTAGTAGTGCAGTCAAATTCCGAATTGTGACCATCCCTAGCACCTTATTATTATAGCGACAAAGTAAAAATTAGAATGAACATGGTTATTTATCGTATCAACCGAAAGTACCAAATAGGCATGACGAAAGATTTTGAAATCCTCTTCCGTAATGTAGGTACACATTTACTATTTACGAAAAAACCTTTATTTCGGTATAAAACTTAAGTTTAACGGAGTTTAAAGCCATTTTGATAATATTTTTTCAATATTGCGCGCAAACAGCTCGCAGCTGTCATGGCGTCGGCTCTGACGTCACGGTTAGGTAAACATGTCATTGTGTCTATGCGTACAAAGAAAGTCAACAAAATATTCAATTAATTCGTGTGATAAAAATGAATTCCAAAGTTTATATGTGGTGTGCAGTACTGCAGTGTAAAAACACATCAATAAAAACACCCAACAAAGTGTTTGTACATGTTCCAAACAAGTTATGAACAAGAGATAAATGGTTTGGTTAAAGCTCGCACGGCGAAACAACGTAGTCACGAATTCGCCACTTTATTTCTGTGAAGACCACTTTGATGTGAGTATGTTATCATATATTGATAGATCTTATACTTAAAATGTTTGTTTGATATGAAATAGTTGAAATATTGAGGCTATGGAATAACTAATTTATTGAGGTTATGTTTGTTTTGGTCTTGGCCATCATTCCTAATAACAATTTTAATCGTTAACTTTTCTTTTTCCAGTTGCCAAATGATATGGAAATTATATGGAGTATCATGTGATGGGGTCAGTATCACAAGTACGTATGAAACCAGGATGTATGCCCCATAAATTTATATGCCAACCAGACAGGAAAACACGAACATCTGACACAACAGAGCGACCCTATATAGCTAAGAAACGAAGAATTATGATTCTTGAAGAGTGTAAAAAGGAATTCGAAGAAAAATGTATAGTTACAAAACAATCAAGTTTTGAAGAAATTGCATCGGGTAGTTCAGGTATTTAATATTAACTTATTTATTAGAATATAGCATTGAAAAAGTTAATTTTATTCTCAGTGTTATTACATAGGTACATTGTTGGTACACACAAAACTACATAGATTTTTCTGTGACCTAGTAATCTCCTATTTGTGTTCATAATTATAACATTGCACTTAAATAATAAAATATTTGTTTTACAGTTCAGCAGAATGTAGAAGTTCCCCAAGTAACACCAAGAGTGTTGGATAAATCAATTCAAGTACACACATGGAAAACATTCAGAAGTAAAGCTAACCAAACAATAGTCAGTTCAGTAAATCAGATGACATCACCATTGAAGCCGTTTCTACATTCTGTCTCTACATCACCATTTAAAATCAAGCATCAAGGTGTTAATAGTAACATGCCTATCTTAAGTTTGGTTAAAGTTCTTGATGATGTGATAACTATAGCTTGTGGTTTGATTAATATACAAGATTCTCTTATTAAATAAAACACAAATGAAATTACTGCATTTTTATTTCCTATTCTATACTTTTATATAACAATGGATACACATAAGTTTTTTCAAAATTTAATAACACTTTCATGCCTGACATATATTGCTCATCAAAAGTTATACATATAATTTCTATATTTTTATTAGTAGTAAAATTTGGGTCTGCGATGCTGAAGTAACACTTATTTAGACCACTTAGGTACATTTGCATTTGAACCTGGGCAAAGCATTTCTTGCTGTGTTTCCCATTTTTTATATAATTGAGATACGTTTTGTTGCTTATGGGACATTTTATCTCCACAATGCTATCTTGACATATTCCATCAGGGGAACCTGCTATCATTGGATATTTTTGGGATATGAACAGTCCAGTATTCTTGATTTTTTTTCCCTAGTTTCTTGCTTATTATTTCCCGTTTCATTGCTGGTGTGTCTTATTTCAATCTTGTTAATAAGATCAAGAGTCAAATTAATTTTACTTAAAAATAAGTCACAACACTCTTCCTTATATGTAAGCACAAGTTGGTGCATTGAGACGCTAAGTAGTTTATTACAATTATAATCTTGTTGATACTTTAGTAGCTCGCAGTTGTCATATTTTCTATTATGTCCTTCTTCTAAAAATTTTTTCAAGAACTGTGGAGTTAGAAGGCAATATAGGGCTACCTTTAGATAGATCTTTTGCAGATATAAATGTCAAGGTAGTGCCAACTCTTGATAACTTTGATTTCCGCCAGTAACATTGAACTTCTGTGCATGAAGGTTCTTCGCTTCGTCTATGGATCCACATAAGCAGCGCTATGGCATGCTTACATCCGCACTGGGGAGCAACACAATCATGGCATTCGATTAATATTACTTTTTCTTCATCTTCATCAACCATCAATGTAACAGCATATAGTTTTGCATGGACTTTATGCTCTGGGCAAATTTTGCACTTTACTGTACAAATGTTTCCTTCCCGTTTTAGTTGCACATAACTGATTGCATCATCCCCATATGATGGTCTTGAAGACCTAAAATAATTGAAATTAATTAGAACAAATACATATACACTGACTTGGTGATTTAGGTGTTTACTATGAGGAGTGTTTTTTAGTTACAGAAATGTACTAGTTTTATCGGGTATTAACATGGTATTAACTCTAAAATAGCAACATACAAGCTGTAAGGGAGCTCACCTCAAAAATAAACAATGACAAGTTTATTGTGCAAATAACCTATGAAAGTAAAATAAACTCGCACGAGTTCAAAAAGTTTGATTATATCTAGGTTGGTTGTATCTAGGGTAAAGATAAATACAAAATTTACTTACAAGGAAGTTTTCACGTTTCTCGTAACTCAGCGAGCAAAATTCTTTATTTGTTGCGAGGAAATCGCCCAACATTAATACATCAATCCTGGGCAAATTTGAGCTATTTGCCTTAACAAAGCTTGGTTCCATTGTTATAGTACAGTGGAGTCGATAAATCACACGTAAAAGAAAAAAAATCAATCCAAATGCGTAATCAGTAGTATTCACAACAACTAGGGATCCGCAAAAAGTATTGATACCTGAGTAGTATCGATACTTTCGTTACGATACCAAGTATTTTCGTACTCGATACTTTTGTTACGATACTTTACTAGGTATCGATACTTCGTCACATACTCGATACTTTCTGGTGTACCTCATATTCATATACCTCATATTCATCTTGAGGATCTTGCCGATCTTGAGGAGTAACAACTCCAAATAACAATAATCTCTTCTTCCTTTAAGTTTTGTTTAAAACAAACTATAGTGTGCTACGCATTAGACATCTATATAGTGTACAATTGAATGAACCATCAGTAGGTTGAAACCATGTTGGCCAAGAATGAGTATGAAATTCTTTTTTTTTAAAGCAATGACAATATTTGATTGCATTATGTATTTTTTACTATGTAACTTTATGCTGTATGCAAAAAAAATCTAGACTTAGAAACTGTAGTTAAAGGAAAGCACTTAAACAATTTTTTATTAGTAAATTTCTTTAAATAAGTTAAACGATAAAAAAAACTCGATTATATTGACTAGGATATTTTTCAGAGCGTCAAGCACTAGTCCAATGAATGCGAGCAACGAAGCTCACACAACTTCGAAAGTGGCTTGTTCTTGTTTACAAAATACCTATTCAGAGTCGTTCGTGATCTAATTCGCAGTAAGCGTCGGTATTCGTTTCGATTTTCGAGTTATTGTTTCAATTTTACAGAATCGACACCCTGAGCCGCGGGCACATCTAGTCTACATAAGACTACTACTTAGCACTAAAGAAGTTCAGATCGATGAACATCAGGCTAATAGACAATCTGTCACTGAGATAGGATACTTACAGTTTCACCAGGCGTGAAGTAGTGGGTCTTGACCCAACTGCCGTTGGATAACATCATGATGGGGAAGTGCACCAGGTACATGGCGTAAGAGAGCCGAGCAGGCAGCTTCCACATGGGCAATGATAGGAACCAGTTTATTGGTCCTGTAAAAGATATAGCAAATTAGAAAACATTGATTAAATAACCATTTTAATTTGAATAGTAATATGGAATAGAAAATGCCTTTGCTATTATTATAGAATTTGACTTCATTTTGATCATCTGTATTTTCCACACCGATGATGACTAGTTAAAATATATCAGCAAAGTTTACTCTACTGGATTATAATTTGATGATCATTGCCATGCATGTTAACATATATATATTCTAACTTTCAGTTCAAGCGATTCAGCCGTTCCAAGTTATATACCTACCAAACAGACAAACAGAAAGTCAGACTGACAGTCAAAAAGGTACGCTTTAAGGGAATAATAAAAACAGACCTTAGGTGGATAGTTCATAACTACGCATAAAAAGCAGACCCTTAAGAAATCACTTTCACTAATAGTTCTAAAAACTTAAAAGGACAGCTCACCACAGAAGTAAATAAAAATTATAATTACCACCGTAACCCTGAACGCAGGCGAATATGAGCCACCCGAGTGCAATAGCCCAGATGGACCGCATATATGCGTTGAGAAAGTTGTCGAACACCTGCGCATCGTGGTCGATCTGCATCACCGGGTACATGGAGAATATGCAGAATGCCATCATAACAAAGGACATCACCCATAGCAAAATGACTTGCATCTGAAATAAAGATGAGGTACATAACAAACTGATTTTCAAAGGAAACATGGAGGAAGACAGAAAAGGTAATGATCTATATCACAATGTCTTGCAATTGAAAAAAAGAATAATTTTTTTAAGACAACATGTAAAGTAGAACCCATAGCACAATAAATTGAACTGGAAATAAAGATGTGATACATTACAAACTGATTTTCAAAGAACAGATGTAAGAAAGCAGAGATTAGGACAATAGTATGATTTAAAGTTACTTTCCATTGATATATACGAATACCAAATTCGTGTATTAGCAGACAAACCTTATTATAAAATTGCACCTACAGAAAAAAGACTTACAAAGTCTAATTAAAGGTAGGAAGTTGAAATATAACAAGGTAAGAAAGTAGTTTATACTACAAGTTACTGAATCGATAAGGCCTTTGTACACTTTCCAAAAATCTGTACCTAATTTATTGTTATCCTTTATTTGTGTGCAATAAAGAGTTTTTCTATCTATCTGAATATAAGAACTAAAATGAGGCAAAATATGTGAAGTCTTTGTAGATATTATGGATTAATGACGCGTCTATAATATATAAATTAAAATTAGATTGGTATAAATGATGAATGAGTTTATAATTTCAATAATGGCATGTTAATTGGTCTACGAACAAAGACAGTTTTATATACTTTATCTGGTATTATATTTTGTTTACGATTCACGTATGTAAATCAAAGCAAATTATCTATCCTTTGATATACGGCAGGTGTGCGAAAGTATCTACATTTCAAAATTGATAGGGAAAATAAACATGACGTCAGGTTTTATCAATGTCGCCTTCCCTTGGCACATTTGCGAACGTATATTGTTTGTTATAATATTTGCATATGCAATTAATAATGTGAACGATGACTATTGCAATGAGAAAGATTTTGTAAACAATGAAACTCTGAAATAAATGATAACAGTTGCTACCGTATTAGGAAATTATAAAGCATTGAATATAACTAACTCACCTGAGGAAGGCGTTGCTTTTTTTCACGCCACTGGAACAGTAGGTAGCCGTAAGCCATGCCGATAAAGAAAGGGGGTGCTCTGGCAAGGGTGTTGATATAGTATGTTCTGAAGTAGTCAGGGAACTCGTTCAAGCGACTGTAATTAAAAACAAAGTTATTATAATATTTACAACCGCAAAGTCCTAAGTCGTTGAGTAAGAGTTCAACTTAATTAAAACCATAAATGCAAATATTATATTAAAACCATCTCTTATCAACCAAATCTTAGGACACTGATTTCAAGAAAAGAAGGTTGCAGACATAAAGCATTATTATAAAAGGAAATATATGTGTTCATCATCTGCCAAAATACATTCAAAGAATAGAATGCCACTTTTGGTGGGCTATCCGTTGGGGGATTTGCCATAATCACCACGCTGGGAAGGCGGAGTACCTAATGGCCTTAATATAGACGGAAGAAGGCCCGTCCCTGGTGCAATCCCTTAGAACTAGCACGCACTGCGATTTTTCCGCGTGGATTTCTTTCCGCATCCGCGGCGCGGCGCGGAGAAATCTGCAGCAAACAACGATCTCTATGTACTACTTCGATGATCTATTTCGATAGCAGCAAAACACAGATTTGGTTGCGGATTTTTTTCCGAAAGTGCGTGCAGCTTCATACAACTTCTATATGTCACAGAATTCTGCAGAAAAAATTGCGGCGAATAAATTCGCAGTACGTATTAGCCCTTAGTCGCTGTGAAAACATCCATGGGAAGATTGGGAGTGGACCTATTCTAAGCCGGGAACTACACGGATAAATATGTATGTAATATCCTAGTAAGTATGTGTTAAAGATAAAAAAATACTTGCCTAGGATTAGCGAGGGCAGCTGAGAAATTGAAGAGGAAGCTGTACAAGGAGGAAGACACCACTGACAAGAGAACTGCTGCGGCAAGCGCGATGACTGCTATGGACTTCACTCCAAATAACCAGACCAGCACCAGAGGACTGACGAGGTACAGCTGGACGTCTACGGAGAGATACCACGTCTGGCCCAGACACTGAACAATAATAAAACCGAAATTGTTAGTAATGTTAAACGTTTGCTAGTGGCTAGTCGATTAAACTTTTAGATTTCATGCCATGCAGAGAAATCTTAACTTTGACAACAATGTAATAATAAGCTTCAAAGAGGACTTGAACTATAATAATTAAGTTGGTTAAACAAGTACTCAAAATGAAAATAGTAATTTTTTAAAGATAACAAACATGTTCCAAATTTCAGCTGAATCGGTCCAGTAGATTTTGAGTTATCCGCTCGATAGAAAGACAGGCAAGCAAAAAAACTTCGTTTCGTTAACTCACAACATGAACTATGTAACTCACAATAGGAACATCTAACTCACAACAAGAACCATTCAACTTACAATTTCCCAGGGGTTGACATAGTTCTGCACATGGAGCAGAGCGGACCACCACCACTGGCGGCAGTTCTCTCTGGACGCGGCCACGTTCGCCCAGAAGGGCCCGTCCGACGCGTGGTGCACCAACGAAGCCTGGAAGAGCACCACGGCAGCCAGCAGGGGGAACATCCTCAGCAGACGGTTCAGGTAGAACATGTGGAGGCTTCGTAGGAAACGAGCTGAAAATGACATTTCAAATTGTATATGGACTTAGATGAAGCTAAAAAGAGGAAGACACGTTGCGTATGCGCCTGATCGTACAAAACTAAAAAGGGAATCTCGCGAGGTGTCACACACTGATGTTGATGAAACTTGGTACAGCTGTAGTTTTGGTAAATTAGTTAATTTTGTAATTCATACTTTTGATATAAAATCCCTCAATCGAGTGGGGAGTGCCGTTAAATTTCATTAAAGATATCATCATTCATATTTTGATATGCTTAATTTTGGCGGAAAACCCCAAATTACCTCGAAAGATCAAATTTTTTTTTGGAAAACGACAACGTGATTGCTTCTCATGTTTAAAGTTAATAATACTGTATGTATACTGCTAATGATTGTATTAACTATATTATGAGTGAGCCACTGTCGCCATACTGTTAACTTATTTTCAATGCTCAAGTAAGTGCTCGAATAGCGCAATGTGTAGTACATTCATCATCATCAGGTTATTTTTGTCTCCACTGCAGGAGCACAACCCTCTCTCATCTGCCGGAGACAGACGGAGGATATGGCCTACACTCCCCGCGCCGGCCAGACGGGTTGGGGAGGCCTGATTGATGTTTTATAATGTATTCCCTTAGTCGCCTTGTACGACATCCATGGGAAGAGTTGGAGTGGTACTATTCTACTCTACCGGAAACCACACGGCAGATAAGATGATATATTTAAAGCTGTAAAATATGTACATAACAAAAGAATCTAGTAAATAAAATCTATCTTTTTCTCATTTTTATTTACGCTACCTATATCCAAAACCAATTATTTGTCATTAAAAGTAAATGTAACTTAAATTAGCAGACACTCCGCTATTTACTCACGTCGAGCAAGGATCTCGACACTTTGAGACAACTTTTGTTCTGATACCGACATTTGACGATGTGTTATTGAAATTATTTTAACTTATTTGTCTTTTATCATTTGTTTGTGTTGACGTTCTGCTTCACTAAAAAGGGGTAAGTTGTACTTAAGAATTTAAATGGCTAATAATGATTATGACATATTCCGTGCAGTAGGCAATTTATGTACGTAATGTAATTGTTTTAGCCTAACGACACACCCTTTTTATAAGGAGGAGAAAGATCTCTAGCATAAACAACACATCAAGAGACCCTAAGCTGCTAGCCGGTGGCATTTACGGTTTTGGCAGAGTTCCGCTCAATTCAAAAACTCTCCGGCGTCCAATACCTAGTTTAAGCTAAAATATCTATGGTTTAAGTCATTACTAACCGTTTTATAATAAAAATCTTTAGAATATCACTGTGTATACATTTGAATGCCAAGCTAACCCACAACAACTTTTAACTTTTATTTCAGTTATGTGTGTCTGTATGTCTGTACCTGTAGTGGTGAAACTAGCTTAGTTATCGTTCATGCAATGTAATAAATTATCTTTCTCTTCTCGATTTCATTATTTTACCTTCTGCAAGATATAAATTTTCATTGAGACATTTCTAACTCCTTTTGTCCTGTTCTTAGATGTGTTCCTGTAACGCCTATGATTCATATACTAATATATATTTAACACGAATCTACATTTCAGCATAATTTCAAAATACAGGCGATTAATCATTAGTTATCAATGTTATCATAATCTACGAGTCGTTATCGCGGAAATTTTAAATCAATTGCTGAATCAGGTGTAACCTAAGTGATTTATATTCGAGCGAAATGATTTATTATTAAGTAGGTACATCTGGAGTAGTTAGATAGATAAGATTGCAAAATCAATAGTATATTGTTGCCGAGGACGGTAAATGAGCAATCAAGTCCAAGATTTACACTAACCGAGGCATGCATAGTGCTTTTCCCGACTATAAAAATTACCGAAAATGTGAAATTAATAAATACTGTAATGCAAAAACTTTCTGATTACCCATCATTTTTGAAAAATAAACGATCAATTAAAATTACACAGCTACCATCAAATAGAAAAGTAATTATTAGAAAATTGAGTACAATATTAAAATACCGAATCAAATTGAAAGAAAACAAAGAAATATTTGTTTATAAACTTAGATACTTTAAAAGCCGACCGAAGACTAGTTTTTATAAAGTTGGTTATTTATACTAAACTCTGAACCTCATTACATTATGAGAAGTATAACAATATTGATCGTATTTACCATGTACTCGTAAATTAAAAATAAAAAACTTACGTCTGTTGATTTTGCCAATAATAGTGTAGACGACGAGAATTCCAGACAGCATGAAAAATGTGTCCACGGTGATCGGAGCTGAATTTACCCACACGCTTGAGAAACTCGACATCCACTAAAAACATAATACAATTTAAAAATGTATGTCTTATAACGTCATGTTAGTGGCAGAGATCAGGGACCTATTAAATAAACCTTACAATTTACAATTACAATTCTACAATGCTACAAATTTCTGTTTAATAAAGATTACAATCTACAAATAAGTCACGGTGGAAAATTTACAAATATGTCGGATTGGAGCTACAATTCTACAATTTGTGGTTCTATAAAAATAATGTCACGACAGGTGACAGGTTACAAATTTGTAGGAAAATCTCGTGTTTTTCCGCACTACAAATATAAAATTGTAATTACAATTCGACATATTTGTAGAATTGTAGTAAAAATTTGACAGGAGGTAGTACCCTATATCCATCACGACAAAAAGTATGCCGACCTTCTTATTTCGACCAAAGATAGCCGCTGCAATTTTGAAAAAGTATGCTATTGTCTAGGGATAACTGTGAAAGTGAAATTTAATAAAATAAAATACATATTTTTTGTTATAGTATTAAAATATTTTATTATTATTAAAATCCATAGTCGTTGTTGCTCACTACATCACTTTAATTAGTAGGTAAACATATAACCGTATAAGAATTTTAACTACTAAGAGTCAAAACTACCTACCTAACCACCTTCAAATATGTAAAGATTTACAATTATCGTTTACAATGACATATTTGTAATTGTAAGCTTGACAATTGTTTATCGCCGTTGTAAACTTTTATTAAACAGCATTTACAGGTGTTTACCTGTCTCTTTGCGACATATATGTATTCTTTATTAAACAACTTATTCCCTACAATTCCACATTGTAAGATTGTAACGTTTATTTAACAGATCCCAGATGATACTAACCAAATCTCAAAGATTCGAGTTGGGGCTATTTCAAGATCTCAGTCTAGACCTTGTATCACTGCGACCATTTCTGGTCTATTGTGATCGATCTCAAAGATACAATCATAGTAAACGAAGGATTTAAAGTTTTATCATCATTAGCCGAAATTCGTCCAGTGCTGAATAAAGCCCCCCAATAGAATGCCACTTTGTTCATTGGGGGATTTGCCATAATCACCCTAACCTACTCTAAGCCAGGAACTATACAACTAAAGTTTTAGATTATATTGAATTTGATATTATTCAACAACTACCTACAATAGTCATAAAAGTTATTATAATTCGTAAAGAAGCTGATTGTGAAGTGAATACTTACAGTCAGGATATCCCCCAGGTTGTGGATAAACCCGGTGAGTGTCAGGGAGTGCGTGTGGCCCACGATGACCCACATCATAGAGATTGCTCTGATGCCGTCCACGCACTCCAGTGCCCCAGCAGTGGACTTGAACGTGAGGAACCGCCGCGTGTTGGTGTATAGCGAAAAACTGGAGTATAGGTTGTTGACTTCAGATGGATCTGGAGAGAAATTAAAATTATGAGGAAGGTCTAAGTTGATTTTCAAATGTTTTTTTTTTAAAGATAGTGATCATAAATTGATAGCAATCTTGAACTAAATGATGAATTGATATTCCATATCAAAAATACATTGGCAATTATTGTAAATGAACAACATTATTGCAAAGCTTATAGCAATAAAACCATGCCTAAGACCGATTAAATAGATTTTGTCAGTTTAGATTTAAATAAAACATAATAAATACAGCTGTTTATTAAGTTCAAAGAACTAATAAGTATACAGAATTACACTTGTAGTGAAGAGGGCAACTGCTGTTAAGCACTCACCTCGCTTCCAAAGGAACAGGTGGCACAAGTCGTAAGTGGTGCTGGCGATAATCAGCAAACCGATTGTTGAGAATATTGCACTGCAAATAAAGAACATATTAATAATCATTGCCGAAAGCAATTAGCGTTAACAAAAGTGACTGTAATACTAAAACACAATCAATCGTGCAGTTCTACTTCACAAAAGACTTTGAAACTTAAGTATGGATTATTCATAATCCCACAGGCTTTTCGGTGAAGGAATTCATCGGAAAGAAACCTGAAGATACCAAAGAAGAAGTTATAAGGCGTAGGTATGTGAAGTGCACCAAATCGTCTACGGGCATCGTCGAAGGAAAGGGTTTTCGCACAAAAGATCATATAGGGTCGAAGTGTCGCCTGGTATCTTACGAGTAAGTAGTTAATATTGTATCTAAAGCAATTAATGTTAACAAAATTTACTGCAATACAGAAACACAACCCACCTAGCAGTTATATTTTCACTATAGAACTTAACGCATTAGTTTTAAAGAAAACTTAAAAATGAAAGAAGACGAAGTAAAATATTTTATTTTACGCACATAGCCACGTAGTCAACAGCTATCCAGGGCTTATCATTGGGAAGACGACAGAAGTATTCCTGGTACTGAACGTTGATAAACGGTATCCTGTCTTGAACGAACTCTATAGCCTGCGTCGGAGTGCATACTTTCGGCACGCAAACAGCCATGGTCATGCCAAGAAGTGCCGTGATCTGCATGGGAAAAATCCTGAAAATATGGAAAAGTTCAATATTTGCATCTGAAAACACTAGGCAGGTTACATCAATGATCGTGGTGAGTGATAATAAGAACCTATTTTGAAAGCTAGCTGTGATTACGAAAAAGGGAAATGGGTCAACTACAAGCAAAGTGGGACAAAGAAATCATTTAGGTCGGGGATAAAATCTGGATGCAATTGTCACACGTACGTGCGAAGCGTTTCGTCACATAAAGACATTATTAAAATGACCACTTCCTTGACTTATAATGAGGAGACGTGCTTCAGAATAATAAAGCGGAATATAAGAAATCTCAGTGTCTACTTATAACCGGAATTAAGATTCACCAAATTACCGTGGGTCCACGGGTTCATGCAAGCCCGATATCGTATGCGCATATTTTTGCACTCTTGAATATTTTTCGACTACATCAACTGCCTCACTGTCTGCCTGCGGCCAGGGAATCTCAGGCAGTTCCGGCCAGGGTATGTCTGGCAGTTCAGGCAACTGAGGCCACTCTATGGGGTCCTGGTTCAGAGGCACTGTCACAGCGCAGTATTTCCCCTGTATGGTCATCTGGTCTATGATCTGGTTGATGCCGAGACATTGGTGGTAGTCGCCGAGGTCGTTCAGATTGCCCGTTAATATGCCACTCGGGATCCTTGCGCTTGCGTCAAAGACTAAAAGAAAGACACAAAACTGTAGATGAAGTAATATTGAACTCAAGGTATTGTTAACTGGTTTAAATGTTTCACTTCTTGCAAAATCTTTAAAACAATCTCAGAGTAGCAATTTTGTTAGAAGCACTTTTGTTAGGTTAGGTTAGTTAGGTCAAACAGTCACGTCGCTCAAATCCAAAAACTCCTTCAGAGTATAAAGGCAGTTTTGTATCAGAAATCTTAGCTGTATAAAAAAATACATGTCATTGAGCGATTTCAAGTTGCTTGGCAATTTGTAGTAAACTCTGACAGCATTATATGTGGCGGTTTTCTGGTATATTGCAGTCTTACACCTGGGTAATTTTAATTCTAGTTCAGGTTTGAGCAGCTGGTTTAGTCTACTGCTTTTAAAGTCTTTTCTTATTGGGAATTTTTCCGGGTGGCGTCTGACTAATTTGCACATTTCGACTATGTACAGAGCCATAATATATTGAACAACTATAGGATCAATATGTCGAACCTGATTTGTTCTGTTACATATTTGACGAACATTCACTGAAAGTTCCGGCATTCCCGACCCTGTAGTAATCAGCTTTATCTGATCTTACGTTTAATCAGACTGCCAATCGTTTGAGTTAGATAGCTATATCGTGGCATTGGATGACTTATAATTTTGCAGATGTTTATCGTTACTGATATTACTTCATCATTATTTATAAGTATTATGACAGTAGCTTGAGTCATTCCAGTTGAGACAATTTATTTATTATGTAAGTGTATAAACGATGATCAAGTCTAAAATATAGATTTCTATTTTATGACAAAAACAACGAAGGTAATTGATAACAGTTGGAAAAGCCGCTTACGGAGAAACCAGTGAAAATTTGAATGTTTGATTCTTGTCAGCATTGAACCATCAAACATTCAAATTTTCACTGGTTTCTCCGTAAACAGGTTTTCCAAAAGTTATCAATTATATACGATTCGTTTGTAAAATATTACATTATCACAAAATACAACATATTATAAATGTTAAATAGTAGTTTAATAAATATTTTTATTATAATCAATCATAAAAATAAATAAAAAATACAGATAAATAATTAATTAGAGATAAAATCGATTAGAGATTCGTTTGTTAGATCAATAAATGGTTTATAATGTAAGATGACTAATTGTTACAAGGTATTTAATAGTTTGGAGTAATTTTAATGTATGTATTCATGTAATGCATTTAACGCAATTAAATTTTATTTAACTAAATTTTATTATAGGTTAGATTACACATATATTGTCCTAAGGGTTCAAACAATAAAATTATCGTAGTTATCATCAATTTTCAAAATTAATCGTCTTGATTGCGGTAGTCATTATTGAAATAATATATATTTTTTCTATAATTTAAGTGTAATTTATTTTATTTAAGGTACAGATTTTTGTAATTATTTTAATACAGTTTAATTTTATTTATTCCTTATATTTCAAAATAAACATTGATTGAATAAGGCAACATAAAACAGACGAAAGAATTAATGTATGAATAAACACGACAAACGTATTTAAATGCACTAAATTTAATTAATTTAACACAACGAAGCAAATCTATTCAATTGATTCACTTTAAAAACCTATTTTAAATTTTGTTTAATTCCATTCTTCTTAATATTTTAGATGTTTGGTAGTTTTTAAAATAATTCGTCATATTTTTTTTTATATTTGTAAATAAAAATGCTCCTTAGAACACATTGTATTTCTCTGAATGTACTAACTTAAATAATATAGAAATTAAACAGTAACTTACATCGGAATCTGAGTGTGTCATTAGCCAGAAGTGTCAGTTGTTCATAACATAGCTGCTCATCCACATCCTCGTAAAGATCCTGATCGAATGCTCTTCCAAAATCCACAATTTTCTCAGCCCCATCTTCAGTGTTCACTGCGCCCGCTAGAAATATTACTACAAGGATAATATACTGCGAAGGCATTTCTAACGTCCTATCAGCCTCAGCACCGTGTGGTTATTTACCCAACTTGCGGAGGATTTCTCCTTTATAAGTATCTAGCGAATCACTTTGTAGCTTCGTATTATCAAAATCTAAAGTGATAACAGATTTAATGGAATATACGGATAGCGGTGTATTTGCCGATACAACATCATAATCTTACTAATCGACCGTTGATTGAGTAAAAGAAAATATTTGTCTTTAGGGCATTGATTTCGCCACTCAAATGTTACATTGTTTCATGCTTAAAGTGATTTTCTAGTACAGCTTGATGCTTACCAACACAATAAGTGATATGCCAATGAAAAGGAATTAGCAAGTAGATCGTGCCGTGTGGTTTCCGGTAGAGTAGAATAGGACCCGTCTGGCCAGCGCGGGGAGTGTAGACCAAATCCTCCGTCTGTCTCCGGCAGATGAGAGAGGGTTGTGCTCCTGCAGTGGAGACAAAGTAGTTGTAGTTACTATGGCGGCTAATCTCAGTTAGCTGTATTTTCGCCGTTGTGGGCAGTTTAGTTCCTACTTCTTGTAATTGGCGTATTACTTTTTGTCATCCGATGCTACCAGTTGGTATGTACTAAAGACCCATAACGCCTTAAATACAGCTAACTGAGGTTAGCCGCCATAGTAACTCTTGTGCAGCTTTAATTGGCGTATCACTTATTATTATTGGTGCTGTTAGTGGGTAGGTTCCTGGTTTCACAAAAACTCCCCTCATCCTCACTGTCAACTAGGTCAAACTTCTTGAGGAAACTTCCAAATCCGATAATAAACTTGAAAAATGGAATGACCACTACGCTCCATTGAAAATCAATGCATTTCAAAGTCTCAAACGTCGGACTGTCGACAAGATCAACTTAGATCTAAGGACTAACTTAAGCAATAGATAAAATGACTTAAGACTGAGTAGGTAGTAGATGTAATAATTAAGTACTTACTTGTTTGGAACGGAAATAGGTAAAATAGTTTTGCATTGCTATCAAAGATTTGGTGAAGGTGATAATATTATTATGTTGTTAGTTCAATTAATTAAGTTCCAATTCCATTACTCTTTATTACACAACAATATACAATTGTGGTTGATAACAACTAAGTTCTAAAATAAAGGGAAGAGAGGAGTGGCATGATTCATCATCATCATCAGGTTATTTTTGTCTCCACTGCAGGAGCACAACCCTCTCTTATCTGCCGGAGACAGACGAAGGATTCGGTCTATACTCCCCGAGCTGGCCAAACGGGTTGGCGAGGCCTGATTGATGTTTTATAATGTTATTCCCTCAGTCGCCTTGTACGACATCCACGGGAAGAGTTGGAGTGGTCCTATTCTACTCTACCGGAAACCACACGGCATGATTAGTTAGTGACAAAATGATCATTAGCTTGTACGCGTCTACGGATTGCGCGTTTCTGATCTGAACAGGCATGAAGTTCCAGAGACATAACATCATCAACAGCCGAAATACGTACACTGCTGAACATAAGCCTCCCCAATAGAATGTCACTTTTGATGGGGTGTCCATTGAGGTATTTGCCATAATTTGGAAGGCGGATTGGTGATCGCAGTAATGCACAGGAGAACGCTGCTTCCCGTCATTTTAGTCGCCTTGACGATACCCACGGGAAGATTAGGGCGACCATATCTAAGCCAGGAATCACACGGCTATTTTGTGATTACTTAGTTACTAATAATATTCTTTATATTAGGTATCCTTCATCGTACCTCAGTGGACCGAAGTAGATAAGGACGTTGGGCCTGATCCACAGTTTAAAGTCGCTCAGAAAGTTACGGAAATGTCTATGCTACGGGTTTCTTTAATGAAACCTTTTCCTTTACTAAGCTAATGATGATGAATATCAATAAAACGAATATTTTTTTATTAAAACATATATAATCATCATTGGCGGCCTTAGGGGGTGGCGAGCAGGGCAAACGCCCGGGGAAATGCCATTGCAGGGGCCTTGTGCATTCGCGCTGCAACCCAACTAGACAAATATTAGGTAATAATAGTTATAATCTTTGTGTTTATTAAAAGTTTGTTAATTTCTAATAAACAGTTTTAATTAATAATTTTGTATTTCTCGTCAAGTATCATCATCATCATCAGGTTATTTTGTCTCCAGGAGCACTACCCTCTCTCATCTGCCGGAGACAGACGGAGGATTTGGCCTACACTCCCCGCGTTGGCCAGATGGGTTGGGGAGGCCTGATTGATGTCTTATATGTATTCCCTTAGTCGCCTTGTACGACATCCACGTGAAGAGTTGGAGTGCTCCTATTCTACTCTACCGGAAACCACACGGCGAATTAATTCAAGTATCATCATTAAAACTAATTTCATAAAGACAAGGGCCTCGCAAAGATCTATCCGCCCGGAGCCTCGCAATGACTTAGGCCGCTCCTGAATCATTACGTTTGAAAAGATACTAATACCCATTCTAGTTAATACAAGACTATAAAATCAAGAGGATGAATCACAACGTGTTCCATGAAGTAATTTTGACACGTGAATCCGGATTTAGCATGATTAATTAACATAATGCAGACTTTTTTATCATATTGATAACTGTAATAGTAATTTTACATGTAAAATTTAATCATGTCTCGTACATTGCATTTACGACTGCAATAAAATCGTATTGTTTTATTCCAATCTAGAGCTACTTATAACAAAGATAATATACTACTAAGTACTTATAAATAGGCTTCATCATCATCAGCCCGAAAGAGTCCACTGTTGGACATAGACCTCTCCCAAGGTGCGCCACTGAACCCGATCCTCGATTCTTCTCATCCAGTCACTGCCAGCCGCCTTACGCAGATCGTCGCTCCATCTAGCCAGGGGGCTATAAAGATATTATAGGGTTAGACAAGGCGACATTTCCGCCTCCTCACCAATCTCCTTTACCCCCCTCCCCCTTCCTCCCCCTACCCCCACCCACCGACCTAGACGTGACTGCGTCACCAAGACCCTCACCTATCCCAAATCCAACACCAAATTCTTTTTCAATTCGTTTACTGTCCGAGCCGCGCAGATGTGGAATAAACTGCCGACGGTCATTCGAGATAGCACGTCGGTGACATCCTTTAAAACTAAACTAAAAGAGCACTATCTGTCTCACTCAGTATAATATGATATGTATGTGTTTATGTATGTTTATTATATTCATTAGTATATGTGTGTGTGTGAAGTAGTTTCGGTATTTAGTTATTATGTAGTATATTATGCACTTTTCCACCCCCCCCCCCACGCTCTTAGTGCCTTGTCTCATACCCTGTAAGGTTGGCTGGAAGAGATCTCTTTTAGAGAATAAGCTCGCCTTTGTACACAAAATTTGTAACTATATTTACTTTTAAAATTTGTGCAACAAAGAATATGTAATTAACAGAGGCACACTAACATATGACACCTAATAGTAATGGAGATAGTAATGAAGATAGATAATAGTAATGGAGACGAGTACCTGGGACTAATTCTATGCTACCTTGGGCCCCAGGTACATTAAATTAAAGAAGTAAATTGTCAACAAGGCGACAGGGAATCTCCTTCAACCCTGCAAGTTATAACAAGATTGTAAATTCAATTTGATTGTTTTTCCCCTCTCATTGCAGTAACAAAGCCGCGGTACGAAACTTGTAGTAACTTCATAAAAAAATGAAGTAAGTTTAAGAGAGTAACGGAGTGCTAGCGAAGTTATTACTTTGATAAACTTGAGATAAAAGCGACGTGTAAAGAGTTCTTATGTGGGTTTGGCTTACTATCGTTTAGACATTGAATATATTTGCAACAAAAAAAATTGTGGGTCTAAGAATAAGTAAAAGAATACGTTTCGATCATTTTTGGAATTATTCTCTGATTATTGTCAATTATTATTATTAATTATTGTCGGCCCCGTAGCCTAGTCGGTTGTACACCTGCCTGCGAAGCTCGGGGTTGCGGGTTCGAATCCCGCCCAGGGCAAACATTCGTGTGATGAACACTTGTGTTTTGCCTTGTGACTGGATGTTATTTATATATTATATTATGTATCTATGTATGTATATTAGCTTTTTGATACCCATATTACAGGCTCTGCCTAGTTTGGGATCAGGTGGCCGTGTGTGAAATGTCCCCATATATTTATTTATTTTATTTATTTATTTATTGTCTGTTAGTTTGTGCACGCATCGCGTGAAAACTACTGAACCGATTTCGATTGACTTTTCAGATAAACATAGGTCGTAACTCGGAGTAATATTTAGTCTTTATTTCATCGCAATCGGCTGATTCAATCGAAAGTTATGGGTATTTTTAATTTTCAAATACATTAGTAGGTATGCATAGCAATGTAATATAATTATAAAGTTTAGTGCAATGCAGATTGCGATGAGTTAGGACTACATTTGGAGCTGTAGTGGGCGTGGGTGGGTTTCGGGGTCGGAGTCAAGGTCGAAGTCGGATTGAGAGTGAGTAGTCCACGCGAGCGGAGCCGCGGGCGCAGCTAGTGTTAAAATAAATATACAAGGATATACTAAGGTATATACTAAGAACGGGATGCGCAGTATGGGACAGGAGGACCGACGACCTGAAGAAGGTGGCCGAGAGCGGCCGGAAGCGGAGGGCGGAGGACCGGATCTGGTGGCGTTCATTAAAGAAAGCCTATAATTAACGGGCGTGATACTGGGTGGGCCATATCTCTGGGATACTAATTGATTGATACAAATTCGTATTTCGTACAGTTCTCGAGTTGTATAATTGTAATTTTTTTCATATTAGCCTTTGGTTTAAATTCACAATCTGTACAATAATCTTGGACGATCTTTTGACAACGATCTCTAGGTAGATGGAGCGTTCCAAACAATCACTCTGTTCCACGCAAGTAGCCACAACTCTTTCACATTCACAATGAAACTTGTGCAGTTACTACGCAGAACATGTAATTATTACTAAATATTGACGCTACGGTTAAATAATGTCAATATTTAGTAAAAAATTAAATGTTCTGAGTAGTAACTGCACAAGTTTCAAAGTTAATGTGAAAGAGTTGTGGCTACTTGCGTGGCACAGAGCGATTGTTTGGAACGCTCCATCTAGTAGTAGTACATAGAGATCGTTGACTTTAGATAATTCTGACTTTTTAGAGTACTGAAAATAAAAATCAATAATAGTCTTCATCATAGAGTCCACTGTTGGACATAGGCCTCTCCCAAGATGCGCCACTGAACTCGATCCTCAGTTCTTCTCATCCAGTCACTGCCAGCCGCCCTACTCAGATCGTCGTTCCATCTAGCCAGGGGGCGTCCCTAGTCGCGGTCTCCGCTCGAGAACTCGTTTACTCCAGCGGTAATAGGTTCTCCGACAGATGTGACCAGCTCACTGCTACTTTAGGTACTAACTTTTTGACTTTAAGTTCTCTGGCGGATCACCTCATTTCGGATCCTGTCTCTTAGAGAAACTCCGAGCATAGCTCTTTCCATAGCCCGCTGAGCGACCTTCAGTTTTCGAACTAGTCCCACTGTCAGTGTCCACGTTTCGGCGCCGTAGGTCATTATGGTCATAATAGACTCACAGAAATTAATCTTGATATTCATCATCAGGTTATTTCTGTCTCCACTGCAGGAGCACAACCCTCTCCCATTTGCCGGAGACAGACGGAGGATTTGGCCTACACTCCCCGCGCTGGCCAGACGGGTTGGGGAGGCCTGATTGATGTTTTATAATGTATTACCTTAGTCGCCTTGTACGACATCCACGGGAAGAGTTGGAGTGGTCCTATTCTACTCTACCGGAAACCACACGGCATGATATCATTTCAAATATTTTTCAGTTCACATCGATAGCTTAGTAGTTCCAGAGGTAATCAGCTGTGACAGACGAACGGACGGACAATAAGAGTTAGTTTTTACCATTTTGGTACGGAACTCTAAAGATTCTCCTGTATGGCCCTTCTTGGACGTTATGAAAATTAGCCATTCTTATGCTAAAAGTAAGGAATAAGTTAATGTATTCAGAAACATTTCTTTAACTTCTCCATAGCTCGCTGAGCGACTTGAGATCCACCATCAGTGTCCACGTTTCCGTATTGTAACGTTGTTATCACAGACGTAAGTCTAGAAAAATGGCTCAATTCCCAAACGTGAAACGAGTTTGGTATAAAATATGTAAAGTTCCATTTATAGTTAATGGGGTCGAGAGAACGCGGCGCCGAAACAGACATTGTAAGGAGAATTTGTTAAAACCCACGTGTTCGTACTGTAACGGAATTAAAACGTTCTCCAGTTTTCATCACCATCAGGTTATTTTGGTCTCCACTGCAGGAGCACAACCCTCTCTCATCTGCCGGAGAGAGACGGAGGATTTGGCCTACACTCCCCGCGCTGGCCAGACGGGTTGGGGAGGCCTGATTGGTGTTTTATAATGTATTCCCTTAGTCGCCTTGTACGACATCCACGGGACGAGTTGGAGTGGTCCTATTCTACTCTACCGGAAACCACACGGCAGTTTTAATATAATTTAATAATTGAATTTAGTTTTAATAGGTACAATTGTTGGCTTGGAAACGTAAACTCATGCCATTTTTGTGAAGTTATGTGACAAGAGTGAGGAATTCAGTGTTACGCGAGAAGTGTGGTTCGAAAGAAGATGTAGTAACGAAGGTAGAGAAGGGTATGTTGCGTTGGTTTGGACATTTAGAGCGTATAAGTGAAAGAAAAGTGAAAAAAAAATTACAGAGCGAATGTGGAAGGAACTACAGCCTAGGAGGACGTCCAAAGATCAAATTTGTAACGTCCTCAAAAAGGCTGGGGTCCGCAGAGAGATGGATAAAGGAGGTGCATGAACAGGTTGATGAATGAGGCTAGTGAGGTGTGTCAGGATCGCGCAAAGTGGCGATAAATCGTATCTGCAGATATAAGGGTACCTCTGAGACCAAGGTATAAGCATTATGTATGTATGTAGGTTCCAGCTTACAACAGGGCCACTCCTAATAATCTTGTGGGTGGACAGGCAGCTTTTTTCTCCCGTGTACATTATGATCATTACTGCGATCACCAATCCTCCTGCCAAGCGTGGCGATTATGTCAAATGGCCAGCCCGCTATAAGTGTCATTCTTTTGGGAAGGCTTATGTTCAGCAGTAGACGTATTTATTAAATAAATATCTCAGACATTCACACCAATTATCCAATCCCAAACTAGGCAGAGCCTGTGCTATGGTTACTAGATAACGGATACACATACTTAAATAAATATATAAACATCCAAGACTTGGGTACAAACATTCATATTCATCATACGAACATTTGCCCCTAGCGGGATTCCATCCCGCAACCTCCGGCGTGACAGTCCGAGAGCTACCGGTTCCGCCACGGAGGTCGTCGGTCGTCAATTTAGGCTGATTATGATGAAATTAATAAACCTTTTCATACGTCCACTGTACTTACCAGTCGTAATCGGAAAGAGGATTGTTTCCTCGCTTATTACGACTGTAATCCAGCATTACGACTGTAATAAGATTTCTCGGCGAGTCAGATTACGCTCGTAATTCTTGTATTTCACAAAACGGAGCGGAGCGATCGCCGTCGTCGAGCCGTGATAAGCAGGGATTGGAATTAGGTACTGTTTAGTACTTGCGACGGAATGTTTATGTTAATATAGATATTCCGATTTTTCCGAGATTCATTAATCGTTGATTATAAAACAATTTATTTAAGTGGGTGATATTATGCATTGTACAATCCTGGTTTAATTTCCATAGCACAGTCCCCACATCGGGTCTTCCCGCCTCCGCATCCAGCCGCTTCCGGCCACCTTCCTCAGCTGGTCACCCCTCTCATGAACAGAACTAGCCTGCCCCAACGACCATAGTCGGTTCTGCGACATCAATGACACTATCACTCTCTTATCTCTCTACCTTTGAGTATGTCTTACAATTGATTAAAAAAACCGGCATGACTAAGTGTATATGACTCACGTCTTTATTGTAAATAAATAAGAGTGACTATCAGATGTCATAATTTTTGACAATGATCGCCAATCATTGAAATTCACTATTTAGGTTATCTATATGTTTATTTTTGGAAATAAACACTGACTCAAACCGGTACTCGTAATAACATTTTATCTATATTTCATTCCAGATTAATAGTCCTATGAAAACAAACGCATTTGCGTCTCGAAAACAAAATACACAATAGATGGTGTTCCTAAGTGGACCGCAAAGTTTACTTGGTAATACAAACCTATTTTTGCTGCTGGTGACCCTTTCATGTATATGTTACCGAGACGTAAATAGCGTTGGTTTTCATAGGACTATTAATCTGGAATGAAATATAAGGATTTTAAGACCTGCGTGCAATGATCTCTATGTACTACTAGATGTAGTGTTCCAAACAATCGCTCTGTTCCACGCAACTGTGGCTCCGGGAGCTCCAACTCGGTTACATTGCCTGCGAAGCTCGGGGTCGCGGGTTCGAATCCCGCCCAGGGCAAATATTCGTGTGATGATCACTTGTGTTTGCCTTGTGACTGGATATTATTTATATATTATATTATGTATGTATGTATGTATATCAGCTGTCTGATACCCATATTACAGGATCTGCCTAGTTTGGAATCAGGTGGCCGTGTGTGAAATGTCCCCACATACTTATTTACTTATACTTATTTATTATTCACAATGAAACTTGTGCAGTTACTACGCAGAACATTTAATTATTACTAAATATTGACGCCACAGGTTTAAATGTTCTGCGTAGTAACTGCACAAGTTTCAAAGTAAATGTGAACGAGTTGCGGCTCCTTGCGTGGAACAGAGCGATTGTTTGGAACGCTCCATCTAGTAGTACATAGAGATCGTAGCCTGCGTGTAATGGACAGATATTTTCTATAAAGGATTACTAATGAATGACCGTGGTACCAACAATGTGTGTCACATAGAAGTCAATCTAGATAGAATGGTGTAGTAAGTAGTGCCAGTGTGCTAGTTGGGTATACAGGGTGGAACAGAAAAGTGTCACCAGTCGATTATTCCTTCATGATCAGGTTATTTTTGTCTCCATTGCAGGAGCACAACCCTCTCTCATCTCCCGGAGATAGACGGAGGATTTGGCATACACTCCCCACGCTGGCCAGATGGGTTTGGGAGGCTTGATTGATGTTTTATAATATATTCCCTTAGTCGCCTTGTACGACATCCACGGGAAGTGTTGGAGTGGTCCTATTCTACTCTACATCGCAATATGAATTGTACCGAACATAATAATTATACTTCTTTGTTGCATATAATGGCTTTTTGAAAAAAATACTTTATTTTTATCTAAGGTTCTAAGTGACGTATCAAGATGAAATATGCATCATGTTTTAAGTTAGACCTCCAGCAAGACAACTGTGAAAACTGTATAAAATTTTATTTAGTAGTTTTTGCATGATAAGATAACCTACAGGTAACATACAGACAAAAATTCTAAAACATTTATTTTGTCTTCTATTGGCCCTATAAAGACACATTTTTCTACAATATCTCCCATGTACAGACAGACTAGTTACAGTTTTATTATATGTATAGATTAGGTAAATACAACGACTTATTTAACGTATACTTCTGAATAACAATAGAGTTTTACAGAACAAGTAAATTTCAAATTGTAGAATTTTGTTACTTTGGCTAAGAAATTGCCAGTGAATTCAATATTGCAGAGAATTCCCAAAATAAACACAGCACCGTAGTGCCTACAAAGGCGTCGGGGACACAAATCCCCGCTTAGGGACTTGACCCTTTCTGCTAAGAACACCCAATTAAGTGTCCCTGGGCCTACACCGAAGCGGACCACAAAATATACTTTGCATGTGGAGTTTGTCTGAAGAAACATTGGTTTCTAAGTACTTTTAAATTGTCACTGGTCTCACACTCCAGCACTCCACAAAGATTTAGTTTCCTACTTAGGACAGTACAGAAATGTTATCAAGACAGAAGAGCGAAGAAGGCGTGCCAACAATATGCAGCATATTGCAAAAACTATCAAATACTCCTGCGCGCCGAGTCAAGGTCGGATAACTATTGACAAAAATCTACAAAAGTGCAGCAGTTTGTAGATTCTGCAGTTTTTAAAACTGCATACTATATCTCATCATTAGAAACACAAAATAAAAAATATCCAGAAGGACCGCTCTCACCTTTCTCGAAAATAACTACCTAAACTTGCCGGACTGACTAGGGTTGCTACTGTATTGATTCTGAATTTTGAAAAGGAGTAGATAGTTTATCTTTACAAACATACATACATCGATTCGTTTATACATGCATACGTACATGTTATCATGTTTACATGCCTTAGAGGTGGTATAATAGTGATCCTACCCAAAACATAAATGTGAAAAAGGCACCAAGTTCAACGACAACATAAATGTGAAAAGGGCGCCAAGTTCGGCGAAAATGAGTTGAGATTTAAAAGGGTGACAAGTTCCATATCCGTTCCTTAAATAAAAGCTACACGTGTAGCACAACTTCGTTTAATCTATTTTATTAAATTACTTTAAAATTATTTATTTTAGAAATAAAAAAAATATATGTGAAACCCATTTCATTTAATATGTCACACGGCACAGTCTGTAAATATTTTTTTTCGATTCGAAGCAAATCGGTTGTAACAGACGGACAGACAGACATACTATTTTCAAAACAAGAAAGTGTATGTCCTATCTAAAAATATAGGTACCTACGTTATATGTTTTTAAAGTAGACAGGTAAATAAAAAAGTGGTATATTAGAATATTATTATCATAAAAAAAATCCACAGGTGTTACAAATTATTGACTGAAAAATATTTTCGTCGATTGCGACATTGTTTAAATGAACGATTATTGTATCGCAACGTGTAGGCACAGGTTTGAGTAGTATTTAAACAACCAAATACATTGCAACCATAATAATACCGTGTATTCATGTTCAAAAACAGCCGCGCCATCACTTATTTTATTATGATACTCGCGATTGAGTTCTGTCCGAGACTGCCCGAGAATGCCTGTAAACGTAGCGTCAATACACGCACACGCGTGCGAGAAATGGCGGTTTGTTCTAAGCGGGCTCTCTGTCTAGCGGCGCGCGACCGCTGCTTTACGTACTTTGTGTTAGAAACGTGACTGCTAGGTCTGTGAGGCATAAATGGTGTGCGGGAAGGGCGGGCGCGCTGTGTCCGAAAATCGGCACGCGCCGAACTGAAGTAAACGAGTAAGTATAACCGTTCTATCTTAATAGGATTTCTGTGAACTGCACTGAGTTGAGCAGCCAGCCGTAATATGCGTTAATAATATTACGGCTGGCTGCTGCACTGAGCTCGATCGAGAGAGAGAGACAAGGAGGGAGGGACATCTAGGTTACGACTCCCTCGAACCGAGGAGAAACTTAGCCATGGTAGGGTTCGTCTTACACGTAATCAGAAACAAGATTGATTGTGTGGATCTTGTCGGAAGGGTACTAAAACTGTATGTGCCCGAGTGTTACCTACGAGCGCGGAGTCACCCGCTGTTCATACACCACCCTCGCGCACCAACCTCTACCGGCACTCGCCCTCGCGCGCACCGCAGCTGTTCGGCTCCCTGCTCGCCGAGGCACCGCACTGTGACGTGTTCGTGGACGGCATGGGACGGCTGATGACGGAATGTAAGGGAACGCAATGGTATAATAATCTGTAATGTTTCAGTATTTTAAATAAATAAATAAATGTCTAAAATGTCTAACGTGAGTGATAACATAAGTGATTCATAATATAAGTGTCTAATGTAACAACATAAGTGATTCTCTTTCTACTACTTACTGCCAGCCGTGATCTATTTTGGGGGAGAAGTTAAACTTACCTTTATTTAACTGCACTACCTACCTTTTTCTGTTATTCTTATCCGCTACCCAAAGGTTGTCTGGAAGAAAACGCTGTAAGCGATAAGACCGCCTAGATGTACACATGTACTATGTATTATTGTATCTTTTTATTTCTTACCTGCATTAAAGAGTAATTGAATTTAATTGAATTCTTTATATTTCATTCCAGATTAATAGTCCTATGAAAACAAACGCATTTGCGTCTCGAAAACAAAATACACAATAGATGGTGTTCCTAAGTGGACTGCAAAGTTTACATGGTAATACAAACCTGTTTTTGCTGCTGGTGACCCTTTCATGTATATGTTACCGAGACGTAAATAGCGTTGGTTTTCATAGGACTATGAATCTGGAATGAAATATACGTAGAAATATTTTCTCTAGAATGGTTTAATTCTAGCAAGTAATAGTCATGCCTAAACCGTGCCAGGCAATCTGTTTGCATTAGAGGTAACCGCGGTACATTAGTGTAACCTTTACCGTCGCAGCCTCCGTAGATACAGTTGGGGTTGTTTTGTGGGGTTAAAGCAAAGACAAAGGGGAGAAAATGTACTGGAACAATACATTCCTGTAGGGATACATTTTTTAATTTTTTATTATAAGTTTCTTAGTGGGCCTGATTCTGAAGCACACATTTAACATTTGACAGCGCTAAAATCTTTAGTTTAGTTTCGTCTTTATCTTCATAATACTGTGTGACAAGGATAGCAACAGCTTTAGTGCTGGCAAATTTTAACATTGTGTCTTCAGAATCGAGCCCATATATATTTCATCCTACTAATATGAAAGTTTGGATATTTGGATGTTTGTTACTCAATCACGCTTCAACCACTGGACGGATCGTGATGAAACTTGGCACACATATAGTTTAGGTCCTGAAATAGGACATAGGATAGCTTGTATCCCGAAAAGATATCCTATTCCTACGGGAAATACATAATAATTTGTGATGTCAAGTTGTCCACGCTTTCAACAGCTAGTATATATATATAATGGTATTTATAAGGTTAAGGTATCTATTGGTACAGATTAATGTATTTATTTAAGTATATATATGTATATGTGTTCTATCTAAGTGTATGTATCGTAGATGTATGTGAAGTTTATATATATTTAGTATCGTTTGTTATGTATGTCAGCATATGTCTGCCCTTTGACGAAGTTTCCTCTGTCGCTGGTAGGCTGGCAGAAATCTCTTAAAGAAGCATTACCATTTGTACATGTTATTTTTTTCCTTACTTCTATTGTTTTGTATGTTTTTTTTTCTTTTGTGTGTGCAATGAATTGTTAATGAAATGTGACACAGTATCATTCGCCGTGTGGTTTCCGGTAGAGTAGAATAGGACCACTCCAACTCTTCCCGTGGATGTCGTACAAGGCGACTAAGGGAATACATTATAAAACATCAATCAGGCCTCCCCAACCCGTCTGGCCAGCACGGGGAGTGTAGGCCAAATCCTCTGTCTGTCTCCGGCAGATGAGAGAGGGTTGTGCTCCTGCAGGGGAGACAAAAATAACCTGATGATGAAAGTAGCATTCTGTACTTTTATGTCACTAATCGATATAATCTAGCATATGGACCAAACATCTTAATAAACATTCATAATCATCGATCATATCAGTCCTTAGACGTCCACTGCTGGACATAGGCCTTCCCCAACATACCCGGTCCTACGCACCCAGCCGCTTCCGGCCATTGCCACTTCAGGTTGCTACGTTAGCTCTATCGTTAGCCCTATCGTTACCTCTATCGTTAGCTCTATCGTTAGCCCTATCGTTACCTCTATCGTTAGCCCTATCGTTAGCTCTATCGTTAGCCCTATCGTTAGCTCTATCTTTAGCCCTATCGTTAGCTCTATCGTTAGCCCTATCGTTAGCTCTATCGTTAGCTCTATCGTTAGCTCTATCATTAGCTCTATCCTTACGCCTAATTATCAATGTGTGCATACGCACACTAACATACTGGCGCGGCCCGAGCTCGCCACTTGCAAAAAGTAGCATGGCGAGCCATCCTGAATTGTACGGTCTATACTTATAGTGCTTCACGATCGTGTAAAGAATCAATTTTGATCAACATACAGGGCTAATTTAGTTTGGTGGCGAGCACAAAGCCTCTTTGTAACGTGATGGCGTTGTGAGTACATAATAACGGGCTGGCAGGTTATCGCTGAGGGTGCTCTACAAAACACGCGAACCGCAGGCTTTCATTCCCGTAATGGAATGTAATAAATAAAAATCTAAATTTTGCGCTGAAAATATATGCTTAATAATATTTTTGGGGGAATTAGGGTCAGTAAGGAATTAGGATATGGGCTATGCTCGCGGTTTCTTTGAAGGATATGATTCGTAAGGAGGAGATACGACGAAGAACGAATGTGACCGACATAGCCGAAAGGATTAGCAAGCTGAAGTTGCAGTGGGCGGGCCACATCTGCCGCAGAACCGACGGCCGTTGGGGTAGACGAGTTTGTACTCCCCGCCGCTAGAAGGACCGACGACCTGAAGAACGTGGCCGGAAGCAGCTGTATGCGGAGGACGGACAACCGGCTGTGGTGGCGGTTTTTGGGGAAGGCCTATTCCCAACAGTGGACGTATAAGGGCTGATATGATGAGGATAAAATCAAATCAAATCATATTTATTGTTGAACTATAGGTGAGATTACGATGTTACATTGCTATTGTATGTTCTCTATAGTTTAACTATTAGGTGTACAATAATTATTTATACAATCTAAATTTACTTAATAATCATTTTGTAATTGAACATGTCATCAATCATTAAACAAAATTAATATTACATAAAATTTCATTAGTTAAATACAACACAATACACTTTCTGCACAAATACAATACTTATGTCCTATTTGTAAAGTCACGCTTCGAATAATACTATACATAAGTAATAGAATTAAAATTAAAATCATTTTAAGAATTTTTGTTTATTTTACTGATGTAGTTTTCAGAAAAAAACACAGGGCTTAATTCGGAGTAACATTTAATGTTTTTTCATCGCATTCGGCTTTACGGCGCTTTCTAGAGTGGAGACCTCCTACAGTTAGACCGACGACCTGAAGAACGTGGCCGGAAGCATCTGTATGCGGAGGGCGGAGGACCGTGGCGTTGACAGCAGTGGACATTTAATAAATAAATAAATATCTCAAACATTCACACCAATTACCCAGTCCCAAACTAGGCAGAGCCTGTGGTATGGTTACTAGATAACGGATACACATACTTAAATAAATATATAAACATCCAAGACTTGGGTACATACATTCATATTCGTCATACGAACATTTGCCCCTAGCGGGATTCGAACTCGCAACCTCCGGCGTGGCAGTCCGAGAGCTACCCGTTCCGCCACGGAGGTCGTCAAAGTATAAGGGCCGATGTCATGATAAATAAACTTTGGATGTAAGTAACATAAGTTTTATTAACAACGTTGTAAAGCAGTTACACAGCTCTGGAGATTCAATACTTCAAAGTTTCAAGCACCTACAAAACTGTGACGTAGTTCCTTATACGGGTGTATTGTTGAACAAATCTATTCGGAACTAACTTTCGTGTAAGTTTGACCGAGTTATAGACGTGGAGGTGACCGGAAGCGAGTGCATGGGGACGGCCCTGTGTTAGAAGAGGACGGAGATAGCAGACACTCGGCACTCAAAGCAAGCGAACATTCTCTATACCAACGATTTCTATTTCTTACTAGATCGAGCGAATCAAACAATCGCTCTGTTCCACGCAACTGCCGCTCTGGGAGCCGCACCCCGTTCATATTCACTTTGACACTTGTGCAGTTACAACGCAGAACATTTAATTATTTACTAAATATTTACGCTGCCGTAGCATAAATATTTAGTAAATAATTAAATGTTCTGCGTAATTGCATAAGTGTCAAAGTGAATATGAACGGGGTGCGGCTCCTGCAGTCGGAGTTGCGTGGAAAAGAGCGATTGTATGGTTTGCTCCATCTAGTAAGTATATAGAGGTCGTTGCCTACTACTATAATAGTAGAACGAGCTGCTGCAACTAGCGCAAACGAAATAAGGTCAACAATACTTATATTACGCTTGCTTCTCTTTCTAAGTGAAAGCGTCGATCGAATACTAAATATTGCTACGTAAAAAAGCACTAACCTCCCTCTGACAATTAGTGCGCAGCTGATTAGAAAGAGAAGCACTTATGTGTTGACGTATAACGCTGTCCCTCTCTCAATAGTTTACGCGCGCGCACGCACGTGTACGGAGAGACTGGTGCGCCTGTCACTGTCACTGTCAGTACCTCATCATCATCAGGTTATTTCTGTCTCCACTGCAGGAGCACAACCCTCTCTCATCTGCCGGAGATAGTCGAAGGATTTGGCCTACACTCCCCGCGCTGGCCAGACGGGTTGGTGAGGCCTGATTGACGTTTAATAATGTATTCCCTTAGTCGCTTTGTACGACATCCACGGGAAGAGTTGGAGTGGTCCTATTCTACTTTAGCGGAAACCACACGGCAATAGTATCTAGTAGGTGATTAATAGTAGATTCAGACTGTGGCGGCGAGACTGGACGTGAACAGCACTGGACTTGCGTCCATCTCGCCAAAGAAGCCAAATTTCATTTTATTGTTCTAATATTAAGTTGCTAACATAAATATAAACATAATGCTGACGCCTTGGTCCCAGAGGGGTAGGCAGAGACGATGTATCGCCACTTTGCGCAATCCAATGACTTTCCTTCGCCCGCTTTTCGCCCCGTGATACCCCTTGACGTGATGTGTTGCGAACAACATCGCCGCCTTGTTGAGGTACCACGGCTAGCTAGGGAAATAATTGTCCAGCTCATCATAGACTTGTATGATTCGGTGAGGATAAAAGTGCCCGGTTTATTACTAATATATGTAGTTATAAGGTATCATTTTTACTAACTCTCTATAGGCAATGTACAATCAGAATTGCACATCGTGAACTTTGGTCGAGGCGCGCTGCGCATGTGACCCGAATTATGGTAAAACTGCCGACGTCGGGCCCGCCTCGCACATAGTTACACATTTTAAACGCAGTTCTAATTAACTCACTAACAAAACAACATTAACATTTCAATTAAACTATTATTTAACATTTATTATAACAAACAATTATTATAACGGGAAAAAAAATATATAACATAAAGACCTAGAGTTCCACTAATAGAAGAATACATATAAAAAGGAGCATAGTAGTAGCATTAGAGTAGACGGTTAACATATGTCAAGAAAATATTACGGAAACAGAAAATAATAATTAAAATAAATAAACAAAACAGCAAACACTATAAATTGCCACTAATGATAGTGAAAATTTCTTTTTTAAATTTGCCCAACGATAACCCGAATATATCCACATCAGCCAGATTTTTATTGTAGTAATCTAAGGATCGCCTAAAATAAAAAAAATTTGCATAGTCAGTTTTACAAATTTCTCGGAAGAAAATGTGTTTAGAATTTAAGAACATTTTTAACATTTACTTCTCAAAACCACCATCCACCGCCATCCGTAGTTATCGGTGTACCGTCGCGAACTACGGATAATTAATTGTAAGGGTTCCTACCCTTGCAGGCAACGCCTGAAATGAATGATTTATATTTTATTTTATTTATTTATTAAATCTGTTCGGGTAGCCCAGTGGAGCGTACTACCAGCCGTGCTCTGTAGTTCTTCTTTACGTAGTAACATTTAGTAAGTGCGGGATGAGACAGACTTAGCTTCAGTTATGTTTAAAACTATTGAATCGCCGGAAGTACGAGTACCTGACCAGCCCATTTCCGTATTAAGATGGCGACCTTCGGCCATCGCTGCCACTGGGGGCCATAACTGTCCACTCGCTTGATTAACTTCCGCCATCGATCTCCCCGTCGCAGAAGCGACACGCCATTTTATTTACTTGCCAGCGACATTGTATTGTATCTACTTTACTATAACCGTGTTGTTCCCGGCTTCAAATAGGGCCACAATTGCAGCGGGGTTAGGTAACAACGTCCTCCTGTGTATATTAGATCACTGGCTGTTGCCTTACAAATTATTATATATTGATTTCCCGTAGGAATGAGATATTTTTTCGGGATAAAAACTATCCTATGTTCTATTCCAGGACCTATATGTGCCAAGTTTCATCCCGATTCGTCCAGTGGTTGAAGCGTGATTGAGTAACAAACATCCAAACATCCAAACTTTCGCATTTATAATATTAGTAGACCGCTAGACAGCCCACCAAAAGTATCATTCTATTGGGGAAGCTTATGTACAATGGTAATTGAGGAGACCAGGAAATAGGAGGTGCCTTAATGGTCGCCGAAAGTCCAACAGTGACTGCGTTCTCACTGAACAGCAAGTCCTCCAGATTCGACACTCGCGCACGATCCTACAGGAGCTCCTGTCTTAGTCTAAAACACTTGCGAATAGGTATAGGTCCATCACGACGTTTCTCCACTGGAGATTTGCGGGTTAGCGAGGACCGAACAATATTATGTCTATATGATTGTTTGTAAGCACAATGCTTGACGACGGAGCGAGCTGATGATACCGTGCTTGAACTCCACTACAATTAGGGCCAAATTCGCCAGTGTCCGGTCCGTCCGGTTTTTGTTAGGTTTTGACATCTTGGGCCATCTCGCGGCTCGTGCACGAGCTCGAGTTAATCGAGTCGCCATCTCACGGCTCATGCACGAGTCAATCGAGTCGGATGGAGTTCTAAAATCGTTGGCTTTTAGAGTGTCCGGCCTTGATATCGAAAAGTCCGGGTAAACTGCCTGCCCAGTCCGGCTTCGCCGTATTAAGACCTGGCAACCCTAATTTCAATGGAGTCTTCATTAGTTCCATTACAATGCGACGCACCACTACTAGGTTGCGGGTGGCGCTAGACGTTGCGAAATTAGTTCACAAGGAAGGGTAGAAAAAAGTGGTCGTTAAACAGTTCGAACAAAGTTTAATTAATGTCTAAAAGCTCTAATAGATGGCGCCAACAGTAGTGGATGTTTTTCAGCTGTGATGATAATACCCTAGACAAAATAGAATCTCCATTAGGAACTCTCGGATGACCCAATAACAATTGAATCAGTGTGTAAAACTTTATTAAGGCTGGAACGCTCGCAGCAGGCGCGAGACCGCCCCTCTTATCAGAGAGTTTCCCAACTCAGCTTCCAATGGTGATAACTCTAATGCAATAAACTCCGGACTCCTTTTACGTGATTGTTATTCAGATGGTCCAAAAATGGTCCCTTTTGCGGAAAAACTTGATTAGGCACTGTTCTTTCTGTAGAGTACCTTGGATTTCTTCATCTGGTATTTTGTTTTGCGGCTGGCAGTGACTGGGTTCAGTAGCGGACCCACAGAAATTCTATCAATATAGACCTGTTAAGCTATTTGTTTACTTCAGTTCCACGCAGATTTCCAGTTCCATAGTATAGTATATATACTATACTAGACCTGTCGATAAAGAACTTTGGGTAACCGCAATAAGGCTTGAAGTCCAGTATGTTGACAATTCCAAGAGTATTTGTAACAATGATAAGTTTACGTGTGCAAATGTTGGCGTGTAATTACAAAAGACAAGAGATACCGTTAAAACTAGTTGTATAGGATCCTTGTATACAATTTATCCTACTAATATTATAAACGCGAAAGTTTGTAAGTATGGATGGATGTTTGTTACTCTTTCACGTAAAAACTACTGAATGGATTTTAATCATCGATCTCTATGTACTACTAGATGGAGCGTTCCAAACAGTCGCTCTATTCCACGCAAGTAGCCACAACTCTTTCATATTCACTTTGAAACTTGGGCACTTACTACTCAGAACATTTAATTATTTTGTAAACATTGACATTATTTAACCGTAGCGTCAACATTTAGTAATAATTAAATGTTCTGCGTAGTAACTGCACAAGTTTCATTGTGAATGTGAAAGTTGTGGCTACTTGCGTGGAACAGAGCGATTGTTTAGAACGCTCCATCTAGTAGTACATAGAGATAGTTGATTTTAATGAAAATTTAGAATAATATAGCTTATACATCAGAATAACACATAGGCTACAATTTATAAAGATATTGTGTGAATTGTCCAAAATATCAAGTAAGTAGGAAAAAATCTACCATCTGCGAGCTATTCTGGCGAGCGCTGCCAAAACCGCTAGAGTTACACATATGTAATGTATGATGGAAATGCTTATCTTAAATAGTCCTACAAAAAAGCTACTCGAAATACTAATCGTGCGCAGACGAAGTCGCGAGCACCAGCTAGTTATAAATAAACCGTACTTAAGTTTCGAAAAACCCAGTGGTACGGGCGGGGTTTTAACCCACGATCTCAAGAACGTGAGGCAAGTCCACAACCAATCCGACTACCACGGCTTGGACATATAGGCGATAGTAACCGCAGTGAAATCAAGTTTAGAATCGACATTTTTCGTATTTATTCATAGAAAAGCTCTGAAAACACAGGATTTCCAATTACAGCGCACGAATAGTGATAGAGCCCGACCTGCCCCGCACACAATAGTACTCCGCAGCCCTCGCGCTCCGCCCCACAATCCAATGCATACAGATGAAGACTCGACAGGTCGAGGACTAGCGCCGATTTAATATTTTCAAGCATTGGGATTTGCTGGGCCGAGGTTTTTGGAGCGTATCCGTTCAATCAATCTAGTCCACCTGCTGGGTTTTAGATTGCTCTTCATGGAAGCCAAACAAGATTATATTAGACGGCACCGCGGGTTCGAATCCGTCCAGGGCAAACATTTGTGTTTGCCTTGTGTCTGTATAAAGTTTATCTGTGTGTATGTAACAGTATATCAGCTGTTCTAAACCCATAGTACAGGCTCTGTCTAGTTTAGGATCAGATGGCTGTGTGTGAGATAAAAAACAATTGTCATGTGGTTCTAGTTCCGGTGGGCGTCGTCGTATAAAATGCGCCTCCACGCATAGCGGTCATTGGCCAGCCGCACCGCTTCATATAGGGACCCGCCAGTCACCCTCCTCACCGGGTCTGACCTCCTAGTAGAAGCTCGTCCTTGGCACGCCTGCCCTCCACTTGTCCCAGGATGATGAGCTTCTCCAGGTCGCGCTCGGGAGACCGCACAATGTGACCGAAGAAGCTTAGAGTCCTTTCATTGCACATAGTGGAGAGCCGTTTCGTTATATTGAGCTCTTTAAGAATGGAGTCGTTTGTTCTCATGGCTGTCCATGGTATACCAAGTAGTCTTCTCCAACATCTCAAAAGCATCAATTTTGAAACGATCGCGTCTTTTAACGCACCAGATTTCAGAGCTATACAAGTCGTTTCTATAGTAGGAAGTAATATTTAGTACTAGCTGTAACCGCTGCTCCGCTCGCGTGACTACAGAATCTGCTCCCCTTCTCATTCACGCTCCCTATCCGACTCAGACTCTCAATCCCAATCCCGATCCCGATCCCACTCCCGCTCCCGCTTCAAGCGTAGTACAAACCAATCGCAATATGAAGTGTACCGAACATAATAACTATACTTCTTTGTTATATTGCATATTTACACCTTGGGTTACATTATTGAAGTTTTAGTAGAGATCCCTAATTTTTTATAGTAATAAATATAGCCTATGTTACTCAGGGATAATGTAGCATTCCAATGGTGAAAGATATTTTGAAATCGGTCCAGTAGTTTTTGAGTTTATCCGTTACAAACATACATATTTTTCCTTTTTATATTCTTCTTTATATATCAAAATTACGTGTCACGTTGTTTGTCCGCGATGGACTCCTAAACTACTGAACCGATTTTAAATTTTATTTGCACACCGTGTGCAATTTGATCCAACTTAAAAGATAGGATAGCTTACATCTCAATTTATATTCGCAATATTATTTTATTGCGACTTTATTTGTCTATTATTTGACAGTCACAATTATCTGTTAGCTCCAAACGATTCTAACAGATGGCGATATCTGTTGACTGGATTGAGTAAATATTCAATAGATGGCGCTATGTTAAAAATACAAACGTTTCATATAAGCTACAATTTAATAGCATAACCACCACATGTTGCTGAGGCTATGGTATAACCTAAATTTATTTTAATAAACGAAATACAGTGAAATTCAATTGTTCCTACTTTTTTTAAATGAACTATGAAAATGTGGGAGTGTAGGTAATTGGTCTAGAACGTTCTAGATTGTTCTCAAAATTTCAAGAATGATCTGGGAAGTTCTGTTTATAATAGCAGAAAAACGACCATTTGTGAAACCTGTCAATTGTCATGTCGGCTATCTGCGAGTCCTTAAATTTCGCACCATGCGTAACAAAGCCACGCGAACGAAGTCGCGGGCAACAACTAGTATTAGTATAGATAGATAGCATAGATCACAGTAACATACAGTATGACTGCAACAACAGAGAACTTGCAGAACGTAGGTCGAAATGAGCAACAATTCTCTTAAATTATGCCAATTGCCGCCATCACAGAGCAGGTACGACCAACTTTAAATTGTTACGTAAGTGACGGTGGTTAATTCTGAGGTGACGCGACACAGTATAACCAGAACAGTAAGCCATCTGACTTAATAGCTTATTCCATGAAGGAAAAAAAAATTTACGCCGCCCAGATGGAGTAGTAATCATGCCTATTTTGTATCGAAACCAATGCGGCAGCTCAGAGGGGTGGGAGGGTAGGTGGAAGCGGGGAACGGGGTTTGTCTTTTAACTCTATCACACATCTCGAATACGTTACGTTAGAAAAAGATAGATACATTCATGTTATGACATGCCCAATTAAAAACAAAATATCAATAAAGTACGACATTTATTTGTCTTTATTGAAATGTAAAAAAACAAGAAACTTCATGGTTGCTGAATTTGGAAATAGTGATGTGATGTGGTATGTAGCGTAACGTTTATTTATCGATTATTTACTTACATTTGTACTTAAAAATACATCACAAATTTTAAAACAATATTTTTTTATTTGTATTTTTAACTATTTACATTATTGTATAACTTACTTAAATTACGTTTTTTTAGATTTAGATTTTTTTTTCCTTCATGGCTTATTCCCTTCGTTACTCTCTTTAGTTGTATACGTAGGTTATATAATAGACTAGCTGTTGCCCGCGACTTCGTCCGCGTGGACGACAACTTAACATCACTAATTATTATGTATTTCCCGTAGGAATGGAATTCTTTTTCCATATTGCGTGATAAAAAAACTATCCTATGTCCTATTCCAGGACCTAACCTAAGTATATGTGTAACTCTAGCGGTTTTGGCAGCGCACGCCAGAATAGCTCGCAAATGGTAGATTTTTTTCTACTTACTTGATATTTTGGACAATTCACACAATATCTTTATAAATTATAGCCTATGTATTATTCTGATGTACTCGTATAAGCTATATTATTGTAAAGTTTCATTAAAATCCATTCAGTTGTTTTTACGTGAAAGACTAACAAACATCCATCCATACCACGGCACACCAGGAGTGTTGACCAACAACTGTTTTGTGTGCCTAGAGTCTGCAACTACTATGGTGAAAGAACAAGGCAATATTTGGTACCCAAAATTGTTAACACTATCCCACTAGGCATCAGAAGCAATGTAATCAACAAAAACACTTTCAGAAATAAATATAAGAAATATCTAGTAAACTCATTAACGTAACCTCAATCTTTTTGTGCTAATATCATATTTAAAAACTTTGTAACTTTGCTTTGCTATTCACCATTGCGTAGTGATAGTTAGTATTCTCTGCCATAGATGTGTATAAAGTAAGAGAGCTATTTCTGCCAACAAACTGTATTATACAGTTTGGCGGAGTTATTGTATGTACATTTTTTTAAGAGATGAATAAATGATTTTATTTTTATTATTATTATTATTATACTTACAAACTTTCGCGTTTATAATATTAGTAGGAAGTAGGATAGGATAGTAGGATAATGATTAAAGCAATACATGCCGTGTGGTTCCCGGCTTAGAATAGGGCCACCCCAAATCTTCCCGTGGGTGCCGTCAAGGCGTCTAATGGATTACACCAGGAATGGCAGCAGCGTTATCCTGTGTATATTAAGATCATTACTGCGATCACCAATCCGCCTGCCAGTCATGGTCATTATGGAAATGACCACGTCTATGGTCTATGGTCATATGGAAGCATTATAATTAGTACAAGATGACTTAAGTCAGATGAAAAGTTAGTACGCTGAAGTGGCAGTGGGCTGGTCACATCTGTCGGATAACCGATTACCGCTGGGGTAAACGAGTTGTCTAGTGGAGACAGCGACTGGGCAAGCGTAGTGTGGGACGCCCCCTGGCTAGATGGAGCGACGATCTGCGTAAGGCGGCTGGCAGTGACTGGATGAGAAGAACCGAAGATCGGGCTCAGGGCGCACCTTGGGAGAGGCCTATGTCCAACAGTGGACTCTTTCAGGCTGATGACTCGATATTTTAGTTGGTTTTGTACATTGAAGGTATCGAGTTGCACCTTGAAGCAAAACTATTCACTGAATAGTTTACCTGCTAACCGCGTAATGACGAAATTCGAAAGGTATTCTTCAAGAATTTACTAGTATTCTTCAGAATTTTCATTCTAACTAGTAAAGCCTTGTAGAATACTTCCTAGCTCTATAATACTAAGTAGCTCTGGAATGGGGTATTCAGTGCTCTACCTCGCCCGCCTTTTGTGATTTCGCCGAAATATAGTGAAATCTCTCAACCAGGATTGGGAACTCCATCTGATGAATCAACTTTGACAAGGGGGAAAAACGATGGTATTTACGTCGGAAATGGGATCGCGACAACTGACATACAGGGTGTGGAAATCGATAAAATTTTATTTCACATACTTATTTATCAATATATTGTTAGTAACAAACTTTAGCTAAGTGTTAGTAATATAAGCATCATCATCATAATCATCAGGTCATTTTTGTCTCCACTGCAGGAGCACAACCCTCTCTCATCTGCCGGAGACAGTCGGAGGATTTGGCCTACACTCCCCGGCTGGGTTGGGGAGGCCTGATTGATGTTTTATAATGTATTCCCTTAGTCTCCTTGCACGACATCCACGAGAAGAGTTGGAGTGGTCCTATTCTACTCTACCGGAAACCACACGGAAATATAAGCATAACTTGCAAGAATAGGCAAATATACAAAAAGCGGCCAAGTGCGAGTCGGACTCGCCCATGAAGGGTTCCGTAGCAGCAAGTAACATAATATAAAAGTTATTGTAGTTCGTTGTAACTTTGATCGATGTTTTAATAACAGTATTGTGGTTTACGATTTATGACGTATTAAAAAAACTACTTACAAGATCTCGTTCAAACCAATTTTCGGTGGAAGTTTGCATGGCAATGTACATCATATATATTTTTTTAGTTTTATCATTTTCTTATTTTAGAAGTTACACACATTTTATCACTTTGGAAGTGTCTCTCGCGCAAATTATTCAGTTTAGAAAAAAATGGTATTAGATACCTCAATATAATTTTTGAAGACCTATCCATAGATACACCACATGTATGGGTTTGATGAAAAAAAAAATTTTGAGTTTCAGTACTAAGTATGGGGAACCCCCAAAATTTATTGTTTTTTTTTCTATTTTTGTGTGAAAATCCTAATGCGGTTCACAGAATACATTTACTTACCAAGTTTCAACAGTATAGTTCGGAATAAAGTGGCTGTGACATACGGTCGGACAGACAGACAAACAGACAGACAGACATGGCGAATCCATAAGGGTTCCGTTTTTTGCCATTTGGCTACGGAACCCTAAAAACACATGAGAGGCGCTGGAGAGGGACCACTCAACGGGTGAAAGTTACAATAGTAGAGTGTATACTTTAAAAAAAAACTTTATATTGAGTGTCCAACTAAAGGATTCAAATATTTTATTAAGTGATAATTAAACATTAATTGTAACACATCTTGTATACAGAGACGAGTGAGAGTCAGGTCTGTTACCCGAATAAATTACTGAGAAACCTTTAATATTTTAAAAGCTTTGTATCGCTAAGTACAAAGATATTCCGCAAATAGAATTGTAAAGTAACTCCGTTATATTATTTATGTTAACAATGGCAGGTTCTCCCCAGGACTGCAATGTGTTGTTTGTTGATGAAAGTAATGCTGGAGTTCTCCGCATTGACAACTGACAACAACAACATATTGTTATATTACAGACATAAATAGGTATAATTTTTTTATATTACCTCAGCCAACCGCTCTGTTCCACGCAAGTAGCCACAACTCTTTCACATTCACAATGAAACTTGTGCAGTTACTACGCAGAACATTTAATTATTACTAAATATTGACGCTATAATGTCAATATTTAGTAAATAATTAAATGTTCTGAGTATTTTGCACAAGTTTCAAAGTGAATGTGAAAGAGTTGTGTCTACTTGCGTGGAACAGAGCGATTGTTTGGAATACTCCATCTAGTAGTACTTATAGATCGTTGACCTCAGTAAGTAAGTTTTAGTTTTACTCACTCATATTGAATTTCTTTAGAAATAAGCTTAACCTTTTGTATAATTTTCTTTTCTTTGTGTTGTTCTTTGTATGTAGAATAAACTATAAATAATAATAATAAATAGGTAGAACGTAAAAAATCAATTGATTATTAAAATTGTTATCAATCTATTATTTCCTGCACAACCTACCTTCTTCTGTTATTCTTACCTTCTACCCCAAAGGTTGTCTGGAAGAAATCGCTTTTAGCGATAAGACCGCCTAGATGTACACATGTAAGTTACTTTATTATTGTATCTTTTTGTAATAAAGTGTAATTGAACTGAATTGAATTTCCCTCAGTGAGTTGAAAAATATATAGAAAGATTTATTCTTAAACGGATTTTCTACAACTTAAATGCACAATAAGATCATTTGGTTTTCATCATCATCATTAGCTGTATCCACTGCTGGACATAGGCTTCTCCCAAGGTGCGCTACTGAACCCGATCCTCGGCTCTTCACATCCAGTTACCTACTGCCAGCCGTCTTACGCCTTTGTCAGCCAAGGGTCGTCAAACACTACTGTCTTAAATAACTTTTGTTCTATTAACATTGTCAGCCTGTATATATACTAACAAACTTTATCCAAAGCTCATTTCGCATATCGTCAGTCTACAGCTATTCCCGGAATAATAAATCTTGTGGCATGTAAATCTCTATTCACATGTCAGTCACGCAAGAAACACATATCTCACGAATTGCTTGACATAAATCTGTGGAGATTTCCCTGTTCCCTGACTTGGAGTTTATAAAAAGGTCCAGAGGGATTCAATGTCATGTGCAGACCCCGTTATTGCAGAATCTCGAATAAAATTATTGTTGGGATTCTATACTAAGCCTATTATAAAATAAATAATTATTTTATGACAAAGATGCTTGGTATTATAATCAGGTTATTTATGTCTCCACTGCAGGATCACAACCCTCTCTCATCTGCCGGAGGCAGACGGAGGATTTGGCCTACACTCCCCGCGCTGGCCAGTAGGGTTGGGGAGGCCTGATTGATGTTTTATAATGTATTCCCTTAGTCGCCTTGTAGGACATCCACGGGAAGAGTTGGAGTGGTCCTATTCTACTCTACCGGAAACCACACAGCACTTTATATAATTGTCTGCAAACCTGATTTTAAAAGATGTGTTGCGTGAAGTTTGTTGCGCCGTTTCTTCTTCACAGCGCTAACACCTGGGAAGCGGTAGTCGATAAAAATAATTACGTGTATAAATGTACCAAGTGTACTCATATGCAATAAATGATTTTGACTTTGACTTTATTATTGTTTATTGACTTCAGAACTTCTAATACAATGTCGTCAAATGTTAGTGCTATAAAAAATTAATTATTTGCATATGTAAATATTGTATAGGTAGGTCTTATATGCTCGGGGTTTCTCTGAAAGATATGATTTATAATGAGGAGATATGACGAAGAACGAAGGTGACTGATATACATGAATGGATTAGCAAACTGAGGTGGCAGTAGGTGGGCCACTGAACCGATGGAAGTAGGAGCAGACGAGTTCTGGACCGACGACCTGAAGAAGGTGGCCGAAAGCGGCTAGATGCGGATGGCGGAGGATCGGGTGTGGTGGTGAAGGTCTAAGTAAAGCAGTGGACGTCTAAGGATTGATATGATGATGATATGTCTTCTTATGACCTATAAGACCAAGCTATTGCAATTTAAAGTAAGAAAACATCATGAAAACGTAAATTTAATGATTGTGCGTTTATTTTATCATCATCAGGTTATTTTTGTCTCCAGTGCAGGAGCACAACCCTCTCTCATCTGCCGGAGACAGACGGAGGATTTAGCCGACACTCCCCGCGCTGGCCAGACGGGTTGGGGAGGACTGATTGATGTTTTATAATGTATTCCCTTAGTCGCTTTGTACGACATCCACGAGAAGAGTTGGAATGGTCCTATTCTACTCTACCGGAAACCACACGGCAGTTTATTTTACATTTTTTAAAAATATTCACAATTTAAAAAAATGAAGATGACTATAATGTATGTAAGTGGATGGCAGATTTGTGAAATACTCGTACAGGTTCTCCAGTGAAGCGGGCGGGGAGGAAGTTGGTTATTTTTCTTTCGTTACGGGAATTCCTCCATAATAGAGTGAATTGAAGTTTTATACCGATCTTAGTTTGGGATTAGACAGTTTATGTAAGTACCTACTTATATCTATTTTATTTATTTTTATTACAAATTAAAGGACACAATTTACCATCACGACAGGTTATCGAACAGAAAAAAAGATGTGGATTTACAGTAGTGGCCCAAATGAGCCTAGGCCCGAGCCAGGACTACCAGAGTGGTCTGACTATAGCTTAATTTGAACTCAACATTTAACTAGTGTATGGGGTGTAATTACTTTATGCAAAGGATATTTGGATATTTTTATGTTTGGATATTTGGATGTTTGTTACTCAATCACGCTTCAACCACTGGATGGATCGTGATGAAACTTGGCACACATATAGGTTAGGTCCTGAAATAATACATAGGATAGTTTTATCCCGAAAAAACATCCCATTCCTACGGGAAATACATAATAATTTGCAATGTTAAGTTGTCCGAGCGGACGAAGTCGCGGGCAAAAGCTAGTATTTATATATGGGCAAAAGGCCGACAATACGTCGGTATCGGTTGTACCCTCTAATACATGCATAGACTGCCTAAATCGTAACCCTCCTTTTGTCTCAGCATCGGGTAAAAAAAGGTACTATCAGCCACTATTTAACCGTAGCGTCAATATTTAGTAATAATTAAATGTTCTGCGTAGTAACTGCACAAGTTTCATTGTGAATGTGAAAGAGTTGTGGCTACTTGCGTGGAACAGAGCGATTGTTTGGAACGCTCCATCTAGTAGTACATAGAGATCGTTGCTATCAGCTAATAACTTTCCCCTTCGGCGCGCCGCGTATAATGAACTGCCAGCGACGCTGATCGCTGTAATGTCACGGACTCGGTATTGACCTAAATCTAAGGGCAATGTCATTTGTATGCAAATTCATCGGCCCAATTAGCATGCTGATGAACCCCGCCTCTCGGAATTGATTGTGACAGACACACAGACAAACATGACACCACATAATTTCTAGCAAAATAGAACAGTTATAGAAAATTGTTTACTTCAGTTCCGCGCGTGCCGATTTTCGGACACAGCTAGGGTTGGCATCTCTCCGGGTTTACTAGACATCCGCGTGTGGGACATGACTGATGTTTTGAAGTAGTACTCTATATGTTTTCCCCCGATTTGTCTTAGTTTACGGGGCGTCCGGGGAGCGTCCGGGCGGGGTTTCATTTGTTGTCCGGGTTTTAGAGTTTTCAATAAAAAGTTGATTAATAACAAATAAAACTAATATTTAGTTTACTGAATAACTTAAAAACCAACTCCGTTGGCATGTCCGGGTTGTAAGCTCCAAAATCCGGGGTTTTCATGCTTCTTGTCATGATTGGCAGATTTTAGAGATGGCAACCCTAGACAAAGCTCGCCTGCTTTATGCCTCGCGGTCACGTTTCTAGTGAAAAGATAGAGTTATGCAGTTTTAAATAGCGCAATATGGAATTTTGGCAGATTTTCACGATGTTTACCCGACCTTGACTCGGCGCGAAACGAGTAGGCGTTTGATAGTTTTTGCAATATATTGCAAATTGTTGGCATGCGTGTCGCTCCTACTTCACCATTCTATCTTGATAGGATTCCTGTGATGACGCCCTCGCGAGATGTCGCTCACAGATTTTCATGAACTTGGTACAGATATTGATTAACTTTTTTTGGCGTGGCGAACGGCTTCACTTGACGGTAAACGGTCACTGTCGCTCACGCATATACCTGTAGGAACACATGGACGATAATCCAAAGACCATAAGAACGTAGCCACCCTTCACTAGCGCTGTGACAAGAGTTCACACTGCAGGAGCACAACCCTCTCTCATCTGCCGGAGACATTCCCGCCTCCTCACCATTCTCCCCCCGCAACTCCTCTAAGCGAGGATCAACGGAGGTAACTGCAAAGACACCTACCAGTGAAGGTAGGGCAAGTCCCAGGTCATGAATTTACGCTACCTTGGGCCCCAGACAAGTTTAATTAAAGAAGTAAAGAGTCAAAGTAGGAAGAGAGTTCCCACTTCCCCTCTAGCAAATGGGAGTGTAGCATTGAAACGGTGACCAGAGTGGTCAAGGTTGAGAGGGTTGGGGGGTTTGGTGTGGCCAAGATAAGCCTGGCCACCTAGTTGAACACCACGGACGTATTTAGCGCCTTTGTGACGCAGTGAGCTGTGACGGAGTAGCAGAAGTCTGCCGGAGACAGACGGAGCATTTGGCCTACACTCCCCGCGCTGGCCAGACGGGTTGGGGAGGCCTGATTGATGTTTTATAATGTATTCCCTCAGTCGCCTTGTACGACATCCACGGGAAGAGTTGGAGTGGTCCTATTCTACTCTACCGGAAACCACACGGCAAACACGTACATGAACAACATACGATTATCATTTTTGAATTTGTCTGTTTGTTTGTGCACGCATCACTTAAAAAATACTAAACCGATTTAGACAGACTTTTCACAGAAACATAGGGCTTAACTCGGAGTAACATATAGGCTTTATTTCATCGCAATCGGTTTACTCAATCCAAAGTTATCGACATTTTTAGTTTATAAATACATCAGTAGGTAGAATTAGTATGCAATATAACAAAGTAGTATAATTTTCTTGTTCGGACTATTCAGATTGCTACTATACAGGGAGCTGGAGCGGGAGCGGGAGTGGGAGCGGGAGTGGGAGTGGAAGCGGGAGTGTGAGCGGGAGCGGGAGTGGGAGCGGGAGCTGGAGCGGGAGCGGGAGTGGGAGCGGGAGCGGGAGTGGAAGCGGGAGTGGGAGCGGGAGTGGGAGTGGAAGCGGGAGCGGGAGCGGGAGCGGGAGCGGGAGCGGGAGCGGGAGCGGGAGCGGGAGTGGGAGCGGGAGCGGGAGTGGGAGTGGAAGCGGGAGTGGGAGCGAGAGTGGAAGGAAGTGTTATTAGCTATGTTAGTTTCTCATGCATGTATGTTTCGTAGCTATAAATAAATGATCTCTCTAACTATTGCCAAAATTTGAGTAAATCTTATGTTTTGTCAACGATCTCTATGTACTACTAGATGGAGCGTTCCAAACAATCGCTCTGTTCCACGCAAGTAGCCACAACTCTTTCACATTCACAATGAAACTTGTGCAGTTACTACGCATAACATTTAATTATTACCAAATATTGACGCTACGGTTAAATAATATCAATATTTAGTAAATAATTAAATGTTTTGAGTAGTAACTGCACAAGTTTCAAAGTGACTGTGAAAGAGTTGTGGCTACTTGCGTGGAACAGAGCGATTGTTTGGAACGCTCCATCTAGTAGTACATAGAGATCGTTGTGTTTTATTAATTGTTTTACCGAAAACATCTTATCAATATTACAGAAATGCCACCTAAATTTGAACTTTTTTATCAATCAGAAGTAATTTTCCACGCAACAGTCAACGCGACATGTTGAGAGAATGTATTTGAAATGTGAAGAACGTTTTTATTCCTTCACTGTAGCTATTTAACTAGAAAAGGCAGTTAAATTAAAACCGGTACGCAAGCATAGAGATGAGAAACGGTCAAAGTTTGTAAAATATTCCCCGGATATTAATGAGGACCCACCTATTCCAGGATGGCCGTGAAGTTTTGATTAATTTCTTACTTTCTGTCTTATTTTTTTTTGTAGATTTTATATCAAACTTGGCGAGGCTTTGACGGTATCAAAGTTTTCTTTCACAAGGTACGCCAGACACTGATTAAGATTTTATGAAAAAAAAAAAAACACGTCAAGAAAATATTTTTTACGAAAATATTTATAAGATCCCTAAATTGGTTTCAAATTCTTATCTTATATTTAACTAGCTTTCGCCCACTACTTCGTCCGCGTAGGGTCAATATTTACACATCTTGAATTTCAAAATGGATATCACTTTTAGTTTCCCGTAGGAATGTCATGTTTTTCTTCGGGATAAAAACTATCCTATGTCCTATATGTGTGCCAAGTTTCATTCCGATCCGTCCAGTGGTTGAAGCATGATTGAGTAATAAACATCCAAACCTTCGCATTTAAATACATACATAAATAATGCTCACGCCTTGGTCCCAGAGGGGTAGGCAGAGACGATGTATCGCCACTTTGCGCAATGTGATATTGCAAAGTGGCTTTCCTTCGTCCGCTTTTCGCCCCGCGATATCCCTTGACGTGATGTGTTGCGAACAACATCGCCGCCTTATTGAGGTACCACGACTAGCTAGGAAAATAATTGTCCACCTCAAAAGTCAAAAGTCAAAATCATTTATTGCATATGAGTACACTTGGTACATTTATACACGTAATTTTTTTTTATCGACTACCGCTTCCTAGGTGTTAGCGCTGTGAAGAAGAAACGGCGCAACAAACTTCACGCAACACATCTTTTAAAAATCAAGTTTAGTTACAATTAATAAAGATTTTGCGAAGCTGGATTAACATTAGTACCAGGCATCTTTGTCATTCAAATAATCGTTTACTTTATAATAGGCTTTCTTACAAAGTTGTTTTTTAATATGAATCTTAAACTTTCTGTCCGTCATATTTAAGATTTCCTCTGGTAGTTTGTTGTAGAAGCGTATACATTGCCCCGTGAACGATTTGCTGACCTTACTTAGTCTTAACCCTGGTAAAACAAGTTTATTTTTATTTCTTGTATTATAACTATTATTGTCACAGTGCCTCAAAAAGAGAGATACATTTTTTCTGACATATAAAATATTATCTAAAATGAATTGACCAGCTACTGTTAATATGCTTATTTCTTTAAACTTTTCTCTTAATGAGTCTCTACAACGTAGATTATAGATAGCCCTAACTGCTCTTTTTTGCAAGAGCAACATTTTTTTGATAAAAATGGTATCTATATCTGCTGCTTGACCCCACAGTAGGATACCGTATGCCATTATACTGTGGAACTACTTCCACTAGCTACGCTAAAGTACACTAACCTCGCGGTAGCAACATCAGTTAATTGTCTGATGCAGAACTTAATCTGCCAGCTAATGAAGTTATGTGGGGTCCCCATTGTAAAGATGAATCTATAGTTATACCCAGGAACACAGTACTTTTAATAAATTCTAGTGTGTCATTACCTAATGTCACATTGTTTTCTACTTTTCTTACATTTGGTAGAGAGAATTTAATACATTTAGTTTTCTTTGTATTTAATGCAAGGTTATTTACACTAAACCAGTTAAGAATTTGCGTGAGAGTATTATTTACCTCAGCAAGTTCACAATCTTTTCTGCTAATTTTAAAAATCAGCGAAGTGTCATCGGCAAATAAAACTATATTGGACATGTTTTGTATTAAAAAGGGCAAGTCATTTATATATACAAGAAAAAGAAATGGGCCCAGAACTGAACCCTGGGGTACCTCCATTTTCACGAATGACCCAGATGACCGAATTCCGTTTATATCTACTTTTTGTACTCTATTTTCTAAGTAAGATTTAAGTAATTCGAATGCTCTGTCTTTAACGCCATAATGTTTCAGTTTAAGTAGCAAGGTTTCGTGATTAACACAATCAAATGCCTTAGAGAGGTCGCAGAAGACGCCTATTGCATCATGGAAGTCTTCCCAAGCATCATGGATATGCTTAACAAGCATGACTGCTGCGTCGGTTGTGGAACGTCCCTTAGTAAAACCGAACTGACGATCGTGAAGGAGTAGTTTAAGATTGAAATGACAAAGCAATTGATTGAGTATGATCTTCTCGAATATCTTGCTAAGCACAGGCAGAACTGACACTGGTCTAAAATTACTGGGATCTTGTTTGTCACCAGATTTAAAAAGTGGTATGATTTTACTGTGCTTCATAAGATCAGGGAAAACCCCTTGATCAATACTCATGTTAAATATAAAAGCTAGGTAAGGCGCAAGAACCGTAAGAACTGAATCTATGACTTTAACGGACATTCCCCATAGATCTTCTCATCGGGAATGATGATATGACCCCACAGATCTCATAGCTCATCAGAGCCCTGTATGATTCGGTGAGGCTAATAGTGCCCGGAGTTCACCCAGCACCGGGATGTCGGAACGCTTACGACCAGGTCAGCCCCTGGACACGCATCCATCGGCACGGCAGACCTAGGATGGCGGACGGGACAGGGATCGGGGCGAGAGAGACAGGAGATGGGGGTATGGGTGAAAAAGCTCTAAGTTGTCCACTGCTGGACATAGGCCTTCACAGCCGCTTCCAGCCACCTTCTTCAGGTCGTCGGTCCATCTGCCGGCGGGGCGTCCCACCCTGCGCATGCCGATCCGCGGTCTCCACTCCAGAACTCGTCTACCCTTTCGGCTATGTTTGATGTCCTTATTATTTAAGACTTAGTCGGCAAAAAGCGTAAAGTAAATAATTTCCGTTTATATGAGTACACGTGGTACATTTATACACGTCATTTTTATTATCGACTACCGCTTCCTAGGTGTTAGCGCTGTGAAGAAGAAACGGCGCAACAAACTTCACGCAACACATCTTTTAAAACTCAAGTTTGCATACAATTAATAAAGATTTTGCGAAGCTGAATCAACATTAGTACAAGGCATCATTGTCATTCAAATAATCGTTTATTTTATAATAGGCTTTCTTACAAAGTTGCTTTTAATATGAATCTTAAACTTTCTGTCCTTCATATTTAACATTTCCTCTGGTAGTTTGTTGTAGAAGCGTATACATTGCCCCGTGAACGATTTACTGACATTACTTAGTCTTAACCCTGGTAAAACAACCGTCGATATAATAAATAATCCATTCATCGCGGTCCATTAACCTGTTCATCGCTGTGTACCTGAGGCTAAATTATTTCTCCCACCAAATTCTCCCCACAAAGCAAGCATTTGCTAGTTAAGCCGTGGGTAGATTTTAAATTCCAACACGTACAACCATTACCGTACCCACCTCTTTGCAGTCGGGTAACTATCCCTTTGTACTTTGGGTCTTTGTACCGTACTGAGGCTTTAGGCTTTGCTGCATAGGTTAGGAGACTATCCTACCTCGATGTAACATTGCGACAACAATGTCGGCTCTGACATCCCTAACAATGTTTTACAATAATCAAACCTAGAATTACTATTTTTTCAATTTCTTTGTTCTCTACTAGCTGTTGCCCGCGACTTCGTCCGCGTGGACAACTTAACATCACAAATTATTATGTACTAGCTGAGCCCGCGGCTCCACTCTCGTGAACTACAGAATCCGCCCCGTTCCTACTTCCGCTCCATAGAGCTAAGTAGACATTTGTTTACATTTTTTATATCAATTTCACCAGTAGGTAATTAGATCTGTTTACTTATTTATTTATTTAAAAACTTTATTGCACAGTACGTACAAAAGGCGAACATAATGCCAAAATGGCATTCTCTTCCAGTTGACCTTTATTAGGTCATGCAGATATGAGTGGTAGGCGCAAATTTTTTTATGAGAACATTGGTTATATACTATACTATACTTATATAATAAATACAAACTAAAATATACTAAATGTAATCCATAAATTATACATTACAACGTATAAGATATATACTACATATGTAATATATGAATACTTATTAAAAGATAAATAAATACATATCTCTATATATAAAAGAAAGTCGTGTTTGTTACAACACTTATAACTCGAGAACGGCTGGACCGATTGCCATGGTTTTTGATTTGTTGGATTTGTTTCCGTCCCGAATAGCAGAATACATCTTAAAAACAATGAAAACTCGATATGTGTAATGAATACTTAATCATTTCAATAGATGCTGATTTGTTTATTACATGTCAAACATTTGTTGTCCAATCCTGTCAAATAGTGTAACAACAATTTTTTTTTTGGAGCTTATGGCCTGGTTGCTGAGACCTTTAAGCCACAACTTTATTTTTTTCAGAAGACATCATGTGTGCGTTCAGAAATTTAATTATTTTGTATCATTGTTTTACGTTCATCAAAGCCTAAATTAGTTCAGCTAAAAAGTAACACGACATTCATTAACTGTTAGGCGGTACGAAGTTCGCCGGGTCAGCTAGTGTTATATAAATAACAAATATATACATAAATATTTTGCAATAAATAAATCAAAACGTGATTCATAGACGATGACCAATTTACTCCTATGGTGATCCAAGTAAGTGCTCGCGCACCAATCGTTTAAACACTTTACTTACTTTACTTTCACGTTTACTTGTTTCTATCTCTTTTAAATCTTCAGATTCTGACAGATTTTATTAACTTATATGTATTTTTATGTTTTAATAATGTATGGATATGCAGCTCAGTTCAAGCAAATTTGGTTTTAAGTGAAACCTTGGTGCTAGCCAATGATGTTAGTCCCATGAGACGTGGAGCAACTTTAATAAAGTTGTCAAGTTATCGTGTCACAGTAAAGTGGTCGCCTTTACGGCATGTAATTATAGAGCAGTTAATACTTTGAATATGAATGCATTCACAACTTTTCAACTGCAGATGACTTTGTATTAACAGCAGAGAATACTAAATACCCAAGGAAGCGACACTCAGATCCCCCGACAGTTTAAGGTTAGAAAGAGAAGCACTTATATGTTGACATATAACGCTGTCCCTCTCTAGATAATTTACGGCCAGACTGGTGCGTCTGTTATAGTGATTAATATCGTCGGTCCCGAAGCCTAGTCGGTAGTACACCTGCCTTCGAAAATCGGGGTCGCGGGTTCGAACCCCGCCCAGGGCAAACATTTGTGTGATGAGCACTTGTGTTTGCCTTGTGACTGGATGTTATTTATATATTATATTATGTATTTATGTATGTATATCAGCTGTCTGATACCCATATTACAGGCTCTGCCTAGTTTGGGATCAGGTGGCCGTGTGTGAAATGTCCCCACATATTTATTTATTAATAATTCAGATGGTTTGTATGGAATGTCGGGAGTTGATAGTAGTGTAATTATTTCATCATAATTCGGATAATGTGTACATGTGGCCCTACTGTGTACAACCGGATTCCAACTGAGATCACCAGTTCTCCTAGTCTGCCTAGTTTCAGACAGATACTGTGCGCCTGGCTTGTTAAGAAGGCATTTTATAGTTATGCAGAATTTTTTCGTAACTCATCGACATAATTAAGTAGATTCAAATGTATGCCGTGTGGTTTCCGGTAGAGTAGAATAGGACCACTCCAACACTTCCCGTGGATGTCGTACAAGGCGACTAAGGGAATACATTATAAAACATCAATCAGGCCTCCCCAACCCGTCTGGCCAGCGCGGGGAGTGTAGGCCAAATCCTCCGTCTCCGAAACAAAAATAACCTGATGATGATGATGAAATGTATGCATTATATCTGACACTTTTTATTTTAATCATTATTTCTGATATTACATCTGACATTTTTATTTTTGAGTATTATTTTTGTTTGGTTTTAATTTGTTTCTATTTAATTTGACTGTGATTTCATTAATTTTTTTGTAATTCACCTGTTTTGATGTTGTACGTAATTGACCTGTAACAGAAGTCATGAATAAAAATAAGTATGTCTATGTCATTTAAATAAAACGATATAAACAGAGTAAGTGTTGAGAGTTGGTTATTGGGTTTCTAATCTTCGTCTAGAATTATTTAAGTAGAAAAATATAGTCTTAAATATAACTATTTACTCAACAAACAGACCACCAGAGGAAATCTTAAATACATGAAATAGAAAATTTTAGAACCACATTAATAACAGCTTTATAAGAAAGCCAATTATGAAATAGGGGATATCTCTGTCAATCAAATATGATTGATAGAGATATCTGCAACTAATGTTACTTCAGCTTCGCCCAATCTTCTTAATATTGACTAGTTTAGATTACATTTATTTACTTCACTTTTACATCTTAAAGATTCAATTTTACATGTCATTCTAATTTGGTAAATGGGATCGTCATAAAGTAAATTAATGTACAAAATATAAATTACAATGTCAACAATTCAAATAATGTCACAGTATATAACATATGTAAGTATATAATATTAAAATAAAATCTCAAAATACACTTGGTATTAAATTATCACAAATTAAATTAAACGTTAGAGGGCCCACCAATTTCATTTTTTAGAAAATTCATTTGTGGTATAATATTCATTTTCCAACAAAAGGTTTTTCAGTCGTCGACTAAACGTTTCGTCATTGTATACAAGCTTGGTTTTAAAAGATGTGTTGCTCGAAGTTTGTTGGGCCTTTCTTCTTCAGAGCGCTAACAACGGAAGCGGAAGTTGGTAAAAATAATCGTTATAAGGTATTCTTTTAGAGCATTTGATGTTTATATGCCTTTGCATCTCGATATAGAAAATAAAAACGTTTAAGTTACTCTGAGGGCGTTTTCGCACTTATCCGTAAGCGATTCTTATTCGATTCTTGTTCGATACGTAAAAAGACGGCCGGGAAAATTCACGTACAGCGTCTGCGCACTGATCCGTTTTTAATCGAGTGTAGTGGGCAAGCGTACGTACAATTTATATGGCGTCCACTTCGGCTCGGTTTTGATCCGTAAACGATCCGAACTGAGAATTTACGTATCGAATACGTACCGTTTACGTATGAGTGCGCAAACGTCCATACACTTACTAAGATGGCCAAACTGGATCAGAAACGAATACGAATCGAATAAGAATCGAATACGGATAAGTGCGAAAACGCCCTTACAATGTTAACTATCTTAGACACCAAAAGCTTATCAGTATATGTCGCTTGCCCTGATAGCGAGTACAAAATGACTGATTTCCTCGACGGATAGATTAGATTAGATTAGATTTCTTTATTTCACATTACAAATTTTAATACATAGATTAGCTTACGTAAAAGGTCAGAGTTAATGCGATCGTCAAAAAATAATAAAAAAATAGTATACAAAATGTCAAAAATAATAAAAATATAGCATACAAAATGTCAATTCTACACAACTCGTGTACTTATGAGATTTATAACAATGTTATAATTTAATGTACATAATAATAATAGTGTGTATAAAAACACAAATAAAATCATTTTTCATAAACTATGTCGCAGTTTATATTCAAAATTGTATGTCCATAAATTCTTTGACAGATTCTTTGACGGATATTATCCAAAATGATTATAAAGGTCAATTCCCAGCTCTTTAGACCACGTTTGGACAAGTGTGGTACTCCTAAGATGGCTAGTATCAACTGAGTGCAAATAAATGAAGATTTCAATTTAAAAATCGCATCAAAATCGGTACGCGTTAATAAGAGCATTACAGATGACAAAAACATTTGAGCAGAAAAAGTTGTCGCTGAAATTGCGCAATTTGCGAGGAAATCGTAACAGCATGGCGGAGAATAACAGCGCAATAATTACAGCGAGTCAGCGGCAGTCGGTCAAGCGGCGGAGGATGGATGGCGGGGATTTTTTACAGCCGTCCCAACGCAGGACGAAAACCGTTGTTCATGCTCTTCGTACAAGCAATGAACTTCAAGCGGTGGAATCTAGTTTTTCGTTGTAAGATATAAAAATGAATCTGAACTTACAGGATCTCTAGGAAATGCTAAGACGAAAGTCGTGTCCAATTCACACGTCGTCGATGTCGATATCGAAGTGGTTCTGAAGTGAGTACGTCTACCCGGGATAGACAATACAGTTGGATAGGAAAAACTTTGTTGAAGAGGGAAGCTGATAGAAGAATCAAGTTACATCAGCGCAGAAAGACTGAGTCAAGTCTTCATGTCACCTATTCCAGCATTTAAAGATAAAGAAAAGGCTCTAATCAGCGCGTCCTGCCTGACATTTGACATGTAGTCACTGACGGCGGGCCTGATCCACAAATTTTAAGTAGCTTAGCTATACTCTGGGTTTTCGTTGAAGAATAAGTTGAAGAAGTGAACACACAAAAAAACTAAAGTCATCAACATAGAAGAAAGGATTAAACAGCACGCTAAAGTGACAATGAGTGGCATATGTTGCAGAACAGCTAAATATTTCTAACGTAACTCGGGTTATACTAACTGTAACTGCTATGGAATAGAATAATTTTTTCATAGCTACGATATATGCATGTGAGATGCGTGAGCGGATGAGTCTAATGAAACGTAAGGTAAGTGAGAGAAGGCGAGAGAAAGAGGGGAGAGAAAAGGCCATGATTGAAAGGAAGGATAGGAGTGCTCGTATTTGTAAAAAACGTTTTAGAGTTTTAAATAAAGTTGTATTTAAGTTAACTTTGGTTTGCGTTCCCACATACATACATGAAAAACAAACATTACTAAATAGGTTTACAAACTACAATTTTAAGATAATCTAGGTGTGTGTCGCAACAACAAAATTGCACAAAAACAAACCCAAATTCCACACGAATAAAGATTTCATTTCTTTTAAAAATCTATGTTGTCGGCAAAATCCGTTTGTAAATCTTTATCTCTGGACCACAAGGGACAGTTCGTGCGATCTTTCGACGCGAAAAAATAATAAGACCGCCAGTCACTGGGGGTTGGGTCTGAACGATGGACTATTCTATTACGGGGAAAGATGGAGGAATCGGTTTATTGGGACATTACTCAATGATCGCCGGAGAATTTTGTGATATTTAGGGCGGATTCGGAGATTTAGGAGCTCTTGGAAGTTTATCGGTCGTTCTCGGAAATTCTTTGGCAGAAAAAATATAACTCGATGATCTGCTTAAATAGATCTCAATATATTTTTACAGATGACTAAATTGACCATCTGGTTAGGTAGTCGTTCAAGCGTTTGCAGCGAATACCTGAGATTAAGTATTAGATTTCCTCAGGGGATCACACTGAGAAAAAAATAAGTAGCCATCCTACTTACGTAAAGATAAAAATATACCACTATTACATAAGTAGCCGCCCCCATTATAAATGGTGTCACCTACAACTGATTCAATAGCCAGCCACATTACTAAGTAACCAAACTACTTAATAATGTGGCCGGCACACCATTTATAATGGGGGCGGCTACTTATGTAATAGTGGTATATTTTTATCCTAACGTAAGTAGGAGGGCTACTTATTTTTTTCTCAGAGTACTTTCCGCTTAAAGAGAGCGTAGGAACCATAATCTACCACGCTAGCCAGATGCTTAGATGCGCCTTAGAATTCCTTCTTTGAATTAGGTATGCAGGTTTCCGCATGATGTTTTCCTTCACCGAAAAGCCTGTGGTATTATAGAACGGTTATGGCTACCACCAGACATCCGTAATAGTCGATCCTTTTTAACTTTCAAAAACCGTGTTAAAGAACACTATCTGCCACTAAGTTACCATTGGAATCCATATCTTAAATGTATTTTATGAATGTTTGTATATTATTCAAAATCAAAATCAATTTGAAAATCAAAAGAAAGTTTGTATATTATTATTATCAAAGATAATATATACTAGAGTTTATTATTTAATAATGTATATTATATTTATATATTATTAGTAAATATTTATACTTATATTTTTTATCGTGTAGGTGGGTATATAGTTTATATTAGTGTATGTATGTATATGTTTTTTTATTATCTCTCTCGCGGGTCTGCTGGAAGAAATCTCTCTCAGAGATAAGTTCACCCTTTGTACTTGTGTTTCTTTTTAATGTATTATTTTTGTTGTATCTGTGTGTGTGCAATAAAGAGTTAAATAAATAAATAAACGATACTTAACTTCCGAAAAACTTTTGAGTAAGAGGCGTGCGTACTATTAAAGACTACTAAATATTACAACTTCCCCAATGAACGCCACCACATCCGGTCCTGCGCCCTCCGCATCCAGCCGCTTCCGGCCACCTTCTTCAGGTCATCGGTCCATCTGACGGCGGGGCGTCCCACCCTGCGCGTGCCGATCCGCTTGTTTGCGATGCGTGTCTCCACTCCAGAACTCGTCTGCCCCAACGGCCGTCGGTTCTGCGACAGATAGGCCTATGTCCAACAGTGGACGTCTAAGGGCTGATATGATGATGATGAAATATTACAACATGAAGAAGCGTCAGTGTTATATCGGCCGCAAAATACAAGTACGGCTGGCAGTATGCACTTTGCATTTTTGTTGGATATATCGATCTATTGATGTTTTAATTCATTATTGTACCTCGTAGATTCACATGAAGATTATTTGAGATTAAAATATTATGGTTTGTGCTGTACTGTGTACGGATACAATACGTAATGTTCACGCCTTGGTCCCAAAGGGAGAGACGATGGATCGCCCGATCCTGACACACCTCACAAGTCTCACTCACATTCGTCAACCTTTTCATGCACCTCCTTTTATTCTTCTCACTGCGGACCCCAGCCTTTTACGGATGCTTGGAAAGCAATAAAATCAATAAAGATTTGAGTTTTTTTGTTTCTCGATCGGCTATGCTCGCACGCTTGCTGCTGAGAGCCCTAAAATTATCATCATCATCAGGTTATTTTTGTCTCAACCTTCTCTCATCTGCCGGAGACAGACGGAGGATTTGGCCTACACTCCCCGCGCCGGCCAGACGGGTTGGGGAGGCCTGATTGATGTTTTATAATGTATTCCCTCAGTCGCCTTGTACGACATCCACGGGAAGAGTTGGAGTGGTCCTATTCTGCTCTACTCTGGCCTAAAATAACTCCACAATAATTAACGCATACACACAAACCTATACATACAGACTGGTGCTCGTCTACTAGTGATATATAATTAAACCACGTATTTAGGTTGATAATGATAAAAATAACTCTGAAGTTAATATAAAGTTACGACAATAACAGAAATATCCTTCACTCTAAGAATTTTTATCAACTTAGCTTCAGTGTACTTCACACAATTTTCTTACGGAGTTTCACAAAGACAACTTGATTTTCCTACTTCAAAGTTTGACTTCGCAACTCTGGAAGTTGTTATACATTTACAAATCTTCGCCCAAGTAGAAGCTAAATTAACATTTCTCTAAATAAACGAAACGTTGCAAGTTTAACAAAAGACCATTGTTAATGGAATACTCACCCGATCGGATATCAAAATCTTTCCAGTGGGTATAAATGCCTCATCACCAGCCGAACACAAGCCGGGAGGCCTTGGTGGGCTGTCCATTGTAGGATTTGCCATAATCACCACGCTTGGATTGGTGATCACAGTTTTTTTAATATAGGTACACATGAGAACTCTGCTGCCCAAAGTCAAAATCATTTATTGCATATGAGTACACTATCGACTCCCGCTTCTTAGGTGTTAGCGCTGTGAAGAAGAAACGGAACAAACTTCACGCAACACATCTTTTAAAAATCAAGTTTGCATACAATTAATAAAGATTTTGCGAAGCTGAATCAACATTAGTACCAGGCATCTTTGTCATTCAAATAATCGTTTATTTTTAATAGGCTTTCTTACAAACTTGTTTTTTTAATGTGAATCTTAAACTTTCTGTCCGTCATATTTAAGATTTCCTCTGGTAGTTTGTTGTAGAAGCGTATACATTGCCCCGTGAACGATTTACTGACCTTACTTAGTCTTAACCCTGGTAAAACCAATTTATTTTTATTTCTTGTATTATAACTATTATGTCACAAAAAGAGAGATATTTTTTTTTAAATGAGAGCCCATCTCTTGTGTAATCCCTTAGTCGCCTTGATGACACCCACCGGAAGTTTGGGGGTGGCTCCATTCTAAGTTGAGGACCACAGGAAACGGCGGCGTGTGGCTTACTAGGTAAGGTTGTGGCGTGGGCTTCCGGCTTGTTAGAACTTAATCCGACTGCATCTCAAAAATACTTTTTCCTAAGATGCCTTAAAATAAGTATAGAAGAGCCAACGATCTCTATGTACTACTAGATGGAGCGTTCCAAATAATCGCTCTGTTCCACGCAAGTAGCCACAACTCTTTCACATTCACAATGAAACTTGTGCAATTACTACTCAGAAAATTTATATATTTACTAAATATTGACATTATTTAACCGTAGCGTCAATATTTAGTAATAATTAAATGTTCTGCGTAGTAACTGCACAAGTTTCAAAGTGAATGTGAAAGAGTTGTGGCTACTTGCGTGGAACAGAGCGATTATTTGGAACGCTCCATCTAGTAGTACATAGAGATCGTTGAGAAGAGCCAAATTTTTTCTCATGTTGCTTTTGTTTGCTGAAAATAAAAAAATGTTTAACGAAAAAAAATTATGTTGTGTTTAAGAGCGAGGACCTCGGCACAGATATCTTCATGTTTATGAGAGGGCCAGTTAACCACTGTAAAATCTTTTTATTTTTGGGAAATACATATTTTGTGTGTTTGAAAATAATATTACAAACTCTTCAAAACTCCAAAAAAATTAAATTTTTGGAATAAAAATAAAATAATAAAAATCATTTATTGGTATCCTTATATAAGTACATGACACTAGACAATAATACACAGACATTTTAAATACTTATGTACTAGAGTAAACATATACATATAAGGAAGAACCACTGGCTCCAAAACTAGGCGGGCACCTGTATATTTTTGGGGCCAGCTAGCTCCGTGCACTGAATATTCTTTTTTATATTATAGGAAAAATACTTTTTTATTAAGATTTTGTCGTTTCGGGAATAATGAAAGAGAGAATTTAGTACTATTGTTGTTCTTCAATTGTTTCAACGCAATATTACTAATAAGAAATGTTGCATAATTTATACCCCAAATGCATGTGGTGCAAACTCTAGTTAACAAACTGTCCCTACCCAGCCCCGGCCACACCCGAGCTTAGATCGCAAGACCTAAGTGAGCTTTTCTTGAGTGCTCGAGCGGCATATGATACTGATCCTCTAAGTTCTCAACATGCTACTCTGACATAATTCAGAAAATGAGAATTTATTTCATGAGAGGCACTTCATAAAATAATTCTCCTTTTATACTAAACCACTAGCATCAAAGACAAATAGAAACGAACGGAGAATCGCTTTGGGACGTCGCTTTGAAAAATAAACAGTAAACTTAATAAATATCAAAGGTTAGGAGATGGACTTGCTTTTCAGCTAGGGTGGCCATCACCAAAATTGCCGACGCCGGACAAGAAGTTAAAAAACCCCGGACGTTTTCGTGAAATCGAGTGTTTTACCCGGATACCTCCTGAAAAAAAAAGTTTTATAAACGACCTCCTATTGGCAAAATAAAGTACATACAATACAGTGCCGTGTGGTTTCCGGTAGAGTAGAATAGGACCACTCCAACTCTTCCCGTGGATGTTGTACAAGGCGACTAAGGGAATACATTATAAAACATCAGTCAGGCCTCCCCAACCCGTCTGGGCAGCGCGGGGAGTGTAGGCCAAATCCTCTGTCTGTCTCCGGCAGATGAGAGGGGGTTGTGCTCCTGCAGTGGAGACAGAAATAACCTGATGATGAATACAGTGCAGAAGCAAGTCAAGGAGCGCCTTTCAAATTTGTAATAATACTTTTTGCTTTGTATATTTTATAATTATTGTAGTGTATTCTTATTTAATTATACTCCCAAAATGTACTTACTCATGTATGTATTAGTATGTGTATGTATGTATTGTATTTATTTGTTGTATATGTATATGTAATATGTGTAGAACCATAAAAACTTAATACTTATTTGCTATTTTATTTTATTTATCATAATTATGTCATATTTATCATTTAAATTTCCCAATCAGCGCAGCCTACAATTTCTCTGGCGTAATATTTTCTACCCAAAGGTTGTCTGAAAGAAATCGCTTAAAGCGATAACACCGCCTAAATTGTACTATTTGTAACTGTTATAACGTGCAACTGTATTTGTTTGTGCAATAAAGTGTATTGTATTGTATTATTGCATTGCTCCTCAGTCTATCCTCCTGTCCAGACCTAATCCGAGAGTTCATACTCCAGCGACTACAAGTTCGAACCACGTGACAATATCTCACAGTACTTATTAGTTTCAGTTTAATGTTGTGCCAGAGAATACTAAATCTTACTACGCAAAGAAGCGGCACTATAGCATAGTCCCACTAGTATTATAAACTATCTGTTGCCCGCGACTTCATCCGCGTGGACAACTTAACATCACAAATTATTATGTATTTCCCGTAGGAATGAGATGTTTTTCGAGATAAAAACTATCCTATGTCCTATTCCAGGACCTAACCTATATGTGTGTCAAGTTTCATCCCTATCCGTTTAGTGGTTGATGCGTGATTGAGTAACAAATATACAAATCCACACTTTCGCATCCTACTATAGTAGGATAGGACAGGATCCTCTCCTACTAATATTATAAATGCGAAAGTTTGGATGTTTGTTACTCAATTACGACGGACGACGTCGCGGGCAACAGCTGGTACTAAATATTACTTCGTAAAGAAAGGTGTGTAGTAGCCACCGGTCAGAAAGAGAAGCACTTATGTGTTGTCGTATAACGTTGTCTCTTTCTCGATAGTTTACGCGCGCAAACGCATGTTTATGGACGTAGTGGTACGCCTGTGGTATAGTAGGTGATTAAATCTATTCGCTTATGAAATGCCAGGGGTGTGCCTGGGGTGTGGTTATTGTAAAAAGATCAGCTAACCAAACAAACCTAGGCTTATCTTGACTTTATCAAAAAGCGCTCGCAAGCACAGGAAATTAGAGGTTTCCAATATCCGATGCTGAACTCGACTTGTAATAACAAATACAGATTTGTGGGATTTAATTCCTAGTCAGCTAAAAGATTTAATGCATCACAACGACCTCTATGTACTACTAGATAGAGCGTTCCAAACAATCGCTCTGTTCCACGCAAGTAGCCACAAGTCTCTTGCATTCACAATGAAACTTGTGCAGTTACTACGCAGAACATTTAATTATTACTAAAAAAATGTCAATATTTAGTAAATAATTAAATGTTCTGAGTAGTAACAACACAGGTTTCATTGTGAATGTGAAAGAGTTGTGGCTACTTGCGTGGAACAGAGCGATTGTTTGGAACGCTCCATCTGGTAGTACATAGAGATCGTTGATGCATCACATTTTTTTCTTACTTCATCGTGTGCCGAAGTCCGTGCACTGATGAACAGAAGCCTCCCCAGTAGAATGCCACTCTTTTTGGGCTGTCCATTGGGGAATTTGCCATAATCACCACTTTTGGCAGGCGTGGAGGTGATCACAGCAATGATCTTAATATATACAGGAGAACGCTGGTGCCTTGATTCCTTAGTCGCTTTGGCGACATCCGTTTATGTCAGTTTTATCGGCCTACGGCGTAGAAACGTGGGCACTGTCAGTAGGCCCGATCGACAAGTCTCAATCGCTAATATTATAAACGCGAAAGTTTGTAAGTATGGATGGATGTTTGTTACTCTTTCACGTAAAAACTACTGAATGGATTTTAATGAAACTTTACAATAATATAGCTTATACATCAGAATAACACATAGGCTAAAATTTATAAAGATATTGTGTGAATTGTCCAAAATATCAAATAAGTAGGAAAAAATCTGCCATCTGCGAGCTATTCTGGCGTGCGCTACCAAAACCGCTAGAGTTACACATATGTAATGTATGATGGAAATGTTTATCTTAAATAGTCCTACAAAAAAGCTTCTCGAAATTACTAGTCGTGCGCAGACGAAGTCGCGGGCACCAGCTAGTAGGCTATAGTTCAGCAGTAGAGTCTGTGGAGTGTGGAGTTCTGCTGTACAAATTATTCTTGCAATAATATGTAAAATAGACCTTACTTACGAATGCCACATGCCAAGGAAAATAAGTGAGACTGTGTATTTGATTTTTTAAAAACAAGTAGCGGTACGTGCACGGAGTACCATATATCAATGACACAGAGGTCCCGGCGGAGCAGCCGGGCTCATCAGATATTCCGGGTTCGATTCCCGCTCAGAAAATCTGGAAACGTGCCGAATTCCAAGCAGGTTTCCAATCTAGACTCTAACTTAAAAAGTTTGTTATTTTTCTGAAGAGCTGGAATCTGTTCTGATTTAGTGGGTAGAATACATTTTGAGGTTTGATTATTTTAGGGTTCCGTGCGTCTTCATCGGTCCATCCGTCTGTCACAGCTGCTTATTTCAGCAGCTACTTAAAGCTATTAATTTGAAGATTGAAATAGTTTTAAATGATACTGCCAAACTTATATTTATATATGTTTGTATGAATCTATGTATATATTAATTCAAATTCAAATATTCTTTATTGTGCACCAATACATATAAAATTTTATAAAAAAAAATTTACATGTATAAATATTATTATTTACATACATACACAACGCTCACGCCTTGGTCCCAGAGGGGTAGGCAGAGATTTATTATTATTTATAAGTATAAAACCTTTACATTTTGTCGTATAGAACTAAGGAAAGTTTACTTATGTATGTATGTGTATGCACTTACTGGTATATAAACTATACTCCTACCTTTATTAAACTGCTCAACCTACCTTTTTCTGATATTCTTATCCTCTACCCAAAGGTTGTCTGGAAGATATCGCTTTTAGGGATAAGACCGCCTAGATATAGGTACATGCTTAAGCTACTATATTACTGAATCTCTGTTTTTATCGTGCAATAAAGTGCAATGGAATTGAATTGAACTATACTCCAAATGAATGATTTAAAAAAAAATAACAAATTTTTATATTCATTGCAAAAGGGGCCGAAAGGGTCAATAATTTAAAGTGTAGTTACTAGGTCAAGTGGGGTATCGTATGAAAGAGCACTTAGTTTTCGACTTTGATGAAAACCTTTTGAAAAAATAACAATCCTCCCTTATCTCAGAAGTTTGCACAGCAACAAATCTGAAATAATTAGAATTGATAGGGGGTTAAGTAGATATTACAGCAAAAATAAAACGGTGTCTCTAACTTGCTAAGTTTTTGAGAAATTAGCAGAAATCCTTTACAAAAAAACTTAGTTATACGGTCCTAAAAATGAACTTTATTGCATGGTAATAACACATGGCACCGATGGCTTGAAGAGTATATGTACGTAGGTAATTCTGTTATATACGAGAAAAGGAATTTCGTAATTATTGAAACACATAGAAACATCAAAACTGTTTATTTTGGTAAATATTTTGATTTATTAATATGTAGAGGGCAAGCAAAAGACAGTAGCGAGAAAATTGTAGACTTTAAAATTAACGATACGAGTAACTATCAAGGATTTGCAAGCACCATCTCGCATCAAAGTTTTATTAGTAACAAATTTATATTTACCTAAAAATTATTGAAAAATTGTGTGTGTCAAGCAGGTTATTCTGAATACAACCATATTTTCCTTCGTGCTGAATGGAAAATGACATTTGAAAAAATCTATATCGAGCAACGATCTCTATGTACTACTAGATCGAGCGTTCCAAACAAGTTACTACTCAGAACATTTAATTATTTACTAAATATTGACATTATTTAACCGTAGCGTCAATATTTAGTAATAATTAAATGTTCTGCGTAGTAACTGCACAAGTTTCATTGTGAATGTGAAAGAGTTGTGGCTACTTGCGTGGAACAGAGCGATTGTTTGGAACGCCCCATCTGGTAGTACATAGAGATCGTTGATATCGAGGATTTCTTTTTGGACCACATGTATTGTGCAGTCTATGGGACAACTATATGTAGAACACAGTCAATGCTTGCGCGTTCAGTGCAATAACGCGCTCAGGATGTTGTTGGGGCTGCCGAGACACTGCAGCGCATCAGGCATGTTTACAGAAGCTCGCATCGATTGCTTTCATGACGTCCTGAGAAAGAGAGTCTTGAAGCTGAGCCGTGTCCGCGGCGAAACCACCAGCCTCCTATGCGTTATTTAGTCGACTGTTCCATATTGTGACACTCGATTTGGTCAAATTTTGAGATTTAATTTAAAATCAAATAACATAGGTATTTTACAATATTCTACTAACAACAATGTTGATAGATATTCCTAATAGCTTGGTGAATATTATACAAATATGTCAGCTACTGTTAATACGAGTAGAAGCCAATGATGTGAGTTTTAAGCAACACTACAGAGTTATTAAGCAGTGTCTTTATGTAACTACATCCCAAACTTTTTTCTGTTTTAAGACAAAAAGTGAAAAAGTACAAAAACAAATACATTAATGTCGTGTTCATCAATCCATTGAAAACTGTGATAGAATACTGAAAGAAATTGGTACTTGTAATCAAAAAGAATTGAATTTGGAATTTTATCAAATGTCATTTTCCTGCTATGGGTTGACACTGAGCAGGAAAAATATATATGGTTATGTTCAGAATAACCTGCCGTACACACCTACAAAATTTGATTCATTTTGGTGTAAGTCATATTTGATTGAAACAAGAACTCCTACAGACATACATAACAAACAATAAATTATCAACTATTAACATATATTTATGTACAACAAGATGAATATGATTATTTTTGTCGCTACTATCCTGGCTCAATGCTTGCCCTGCACATAATTCTATAGTAATAATTTGATATGATATTTTAATATCTTAACTTACATATATTATACATTTGACATATCAAACATAATCTTAACAATACAAAGTTACTTCATATTTACAGTAACATCACTATCTGTCTTCTGTTTCATATTTACATTACACTTTACATTACTTAATATATTTACACGAGAATAATATATTTCATAAGCTTCGAAGGAGATATACGTTTGATCAGGATTATAAATACATAATATTATTTAGACATTATAAATACTACTTTACAGTTATAGAAGTTTAATTACCTAAAGGGGTTGGCCCGTTTTTATTTACACTATTCTTTAAGAATATTAATATTAATAAATATAAAACCTTTACATTTTTTCGTATAGGATTGAGTAAAGTTATATACAATGAGATCAGTCAACAGTTGAGATCTCTTAATAATTTAATAAATATACAACACCAGTGGTACTTTATTTTGGGATACTTCAAATAAATACAAGTAAAATTTTAAGTTATATAGTATTTTTAACAAACAAATAAATATGTATTTCATTTTGCATGAAGACTAACAATTCGTCTATTAAACAAATAATCACCTAGTTTTCAGTTTTGCGAGATAGGTGTCGAGTTTCCACCAAGTCGCGCTTTTGCAGCGTTATTTTCCACTGTCGTATTATTATGTTGATAAATTATGTTATGTTAAACGACTACTGGCTTCCTTTCCTTCACCTTACACGAACAACTTTTCTTCTTAAAATGACTACTATTTCTCCTGCTCACAAAGTCCCCATTTAGTGATTTTGAAGATGGTCGTTGCTATAAAGTATCAGCTTTCTCATTTGTTATTAGAATTTTGCTGTTTTCGTTGTCTTTACTGTCGTGATTGCTTTTGCAGTCATTAAATTTATTTTCTTCCACGTTATCATTGTGTTTGTTCTGTTCAGCAGCTTTCTCTTCCTTGTTTATTTCTTTGTTGTTTGGTATACAAGTTTGACCGTTGATCAGCGTTTCGAAGTCAACGGCTTCCGTTTGAGTACCTTTGTCTGCACACGGTGCTTCTGAAATTTTACATTGGTCTAAATACTGTGTCATAACTATAACAGTTTTTTTTTTAATTTTGTGATATGTCGGAGTCGAAAGCTTCATTTCTTAATTAGGTGTTATATCGATAGATACCTCGTGGCTCGCAGTCCGTAAAAGACATTAGGGTTAGAAGACTTAGCACTTCTTGCATAATCTTATTCAGTTTTTAATCTATATCGATCTGTGTATATGTCGGGTGGTTCCTGACTTAGAATAGGGCCTCCCCCAATCCACTCATGGGTGTCGTTACGGTGACTAAGGGATTGCACCAGAGCCAGGCAGCAGCGTTCTCTTGTGTATACTAAGATCATTACTGCGATCTCCAATTCGCCTGCCAAGCGTGTTGATTGTGGCAAATCCTCCAATGGACAGCTCATCAAAAGTATCGTTCTATTGGGGAGGCTTATGTGAGTGCAGTGATGATGATCTGTGTATTCCACTTAACGTTTTTTTTTTTGCGATGTTGAAGTATTAAAAACTGAATAAGATTATGAGACAAGTGTTTTTACTCCATGAGGTCCTTTACGCCTTCGAGGTATCGATATACTACTGTACAATTATCTCACCTACTCTAGCTTTTGAATTTCATGTTTTGGGGTTATTTAGAAGAGCGAGAAGAAGAAGTAAAGTGTACTATACTTACTCTTGTTTGGGGGGTTATGTATAGAAGCCGGCGCAGGCTTCCGGCTGTACCGCACTGGCATGATGCTCTGACGAACGTTCCTCTCGGGTCTGATCAGGATTATATATAGCTGCGAACAAAAGATGGACTTTAGTCGGAAATATTTAGCCAGGCATTTGAATTGGCTATCATCATCAGCCTGAAAGAGTCCACTGCTAGACATAGGCCTCTCTCAAGGCGCGGCACTGAACCCGATCCTCGGTTCTTCTCATCCAGTCCCTGCCAGCTGCCTCGGTCCATCTAGCCAGGGAGCGTCCCACACTACGCTTGACTATTCGCGGTCTCCACTGGAGAACGCGTCTCATAATCAGGATATTTTTGTCTCCACTGCAGGAGCACAACCTTCTCTCATCTGCCGGAGACGACGGAGGTTTTGGCCTACACTCCCCGCGCTGGCCAGACGGGTTGGGAGCCCAGCGGTAATCGGTTCTCCGACAGATGTGACCAGCCCATTGCCACTTCAATCACTAACTTTTTGAGTTCTGTCGAAGACTTTAGTTATCTGGCGGATCATCTCATTTCGGATCCTGTCCCTTAGAGAAACTCCTAACATAGCTCTTTCTATAGCCCGTTGAGCAACCTTGAATTTTCGGACCAGCCCCACTGTCAGTGTCCACGTTTCGGCGCCGTAGGTCATTATGGGTAGGATGCATGGTTGAAGACTTGTCTTCAGGTACTGTGCTATACGTGACGAGAATTGAATTGGCTATAATTTGTGGCATTTATTTACTTACCGTGACATTCAGAAGGACCAAAGTCATTGCACTGTTATCTCCAGTAGACCACGTTTAGTGGATTTGAGTTAAGTTCGGACGTGATGCAACAAATTTCAGCTCAAACGATCTTGATAGAAAGAGAGGAGCGTAATACTTGGAATTAAAAATCTTAAAATATAGAAAGAGAGCAGACTGTCTTATCGTAGGAGTTGCCGACCATCTCGGCGTGAGGCACCTCCTGCATAAGATGGGACTGTCTGAGACCGTCAGCTGTAGAGCCTGTGGAGAGGACAGCGACACGATGAAGCACTTGCTGTGTGAATGTAATGCACTAGTTGCAAGGCGAATGAGTGTCCTGGGTATAGCAAGGACTACAGGCTTCGTCTCTTGGCTGCATAATAGTTTTTAAGCAGCAGACTGTAGGAGGCAGAGGGGCTGACACAAAAGATCCCACAGGGTAGACGTGTTGCCGGGTATAACTGGCTGTATTATAAGATAAGAATACTTGGAAGGGATGATATATGACGTATGTGATCACCTTGGGCGAGAAGAGGCAGACGAGCGTGACGGAGGCGCTGAGCGAGATGGTAACGGCCATGCTGGTGACGCGCAGCGGCACGTGCGCCGCCGTGCCGAAGTACAGCGGCACGAACGCCAGCCAGATCACGCACGTCGTGTACATCGTGAACCCTGCGCAACAAGACACAAGGTCCGTTTAATAACAACAACAAAAATTACTCTAACTTTATCGTAGCCGCGGGCACTGCTAGTTAATAACAACTTTTTTATAAACTGCCCACGAAAGTTACGTCACTCGCAAAAACTGGTGTATGACAGGTGATTGAACCAGAACAATCCCGTGTCAACAAAGCGGCAAATTGCATTGTCTCCCGTACAAAAGGTCCTAGCAATATGGCCTCTATTCCACATAATAAAACTACATCCCCAGATTTTCCCACAGGTTTCATTCCTGTTTCCAAACAAAAGCAAGAAGCGGATACGTTAGAAAGACGAAATAGAACAATCTAAAGAAAATAGTATCTATACATATAATAAAACTGTAACTGGTCTATGTCTGTACATGGGAGATATTGTAGAAAAATGTGTATGAGGGGTCTTTATAGGGCCAATAGAAGACAAAATAATTGTTTTTAGAATTTTTGTCTGTTGTATGTTTGTTACCGCATCACGCAAATACTACTGAATAAAATTTGATGCAGTTTTCAGTTTTTTTTTTAATTTAAAATAAATTACATTACATATAAATACATTACATATAAATTATTATTAAATTATTATTCTATTTTTTTTCGTTGTCTTGCTGGAGGTCTAACTTAAAATTTAGTGCATGTTTTATCTTGATACGCCACTTAAAACCTAGATATTAATAAAGTATTTTTTTTCTAGAAACCTTTATATGTAAAGTTCATATTGCGATTGGTTTATACTACAGTTGGAGTGGGAGCGGGAGCGGGAGCGGGAGCGGGAGCGGGAGCGGAAGCGGGAGCGAGAGCGGGATTGGGATTGAGAGTCTGAGTGGGAGTGGGATAGGTCGCAACACATCACGTCAAGGGGTATCACGGAGCGAAAAGCGGGCGAAGGAAAGTCGCCCGTCGGAAAGAATGTATGTATGTATATTTTAAAATAATCATTTTTAGATAATTAAGAAACCATATGGTAATAAGTAGAAATAGTAGGTAGGTACGAGAGTGTCAACTTTTTTAGAAATTATTAATTGGAAATTTTACATAAAAAGACTTCATTTTATATTATAAAAAATTACCTACATTTAGAGATTTTTGAAAGATCATCTGCCTGAACCGAGAATCGAACGGCACGAATGTGGAATAAAAACATCCTGTCAACACCCATGGACAGACTTGTAGTGCTCGATAAATCCTGGCAAGCTTTGCCGAATATTCGGCGGAATATTCAACTTCGGTAAAACCCTATATTCTATAGATCTGAAAAACTAAGAAACTTTGCTTTGACTGACCATTAAAAGCATCAAAATCATATAAGTTATTCACCACATATAATTAAAAATAAAATTTGTATGTATGTATATAAACGTACCAAAATTAAAAACAACAAACATAAATAAAAGAAAAAGGTTGTGTTCAAAGGCGGACTTATTTGTCCCTTATACTAATTGATAATTTCTTTATTATACGACTAGAATTTTTTTACACTCGCATTAAATATTGAATTTACACCAAATATACTGATGGCACATCAAATTGCGCCTTGGGCGTGCAATTCAGTATTATTAGATGTGGGTTAGGTTAGGTTAGGTTAGATGTTCATTTAGATGTATCATCATCAGGTTATTTTTGTCCCCACTGCAGGAGCACAACCCTCTCTGATCTGCCGAAGACAGACGGAGGATTTGGCCTACACTCCCCGCGCTGGCCAGACGGGTTGGGGAGGCCAGATTGATGTTTTATAAAGTATTCGCCTAGTCACACACACATGCGCACACGCACCCCCACACACACACTCCTCACGCACACGCACTCAACTCTCATTGCGACGACGACGTAGATTGTAGATAATTTATTTATACCTATTTGATTGTAAATTTCTATCTAATTTTTTTTCTCTTCTGTACCCTCCTACTTTTGTCTACTTTTTTTATTACCCTATACAATAATGTTTATGTTTATATATTAGAAATCTGTTAATGGCTAATGTTTAATTTATATTATACTGTATTATATATTTTTGTAAATTAGCTGTAGGTTTCAGAATTAATAAATAAAATAAAATAAATAAAATTCCCTTAGTCGCCTTGCACGACATTCACGGGAAGAGTTGGAGTGGTCCTATTCTACTTTACCGGAAACCACATGGCAAGTCCTGTATCGATGCGGGTAATGTATTATACTCTGAGTTACACATAGAATTGCATTTTTTTTGAAAGCGCTAACTAATATGCAGTAAAAATTCATTTGCAGTGTTCATGCTAGGTCAAAAATCTCTACCGACTCTTACTTAAGCCGCGCCTACAGTTTTTCTTCCCCTATTTACTTTAGAAGCCGCAAAGTGATTGCGTTTTTTATTGGCTCGTCCTTTATGGCGGATACTTCTTTTAATTGGATTCCGAGCAATCCGATTTCGCTATCAATTATTGACTAATTGGATCTAGAGTTGATTTCATAATACATCAATATTTTGATGGAGACGCAAGTTTGTCAGTATCGAAGTTGTTCAGGAGTTCGTCTACGTAGGCCAGACAATGCAGGTTAGGGAAGGGAAGCTGATACAAAAATGCAGTTGGCTGGGAAGCATATGGAAAACTGCGTCAACTGTTCACGTTGCATATTCCACTGATATGATGATAGCGACAATCCTGAGAGTCTGACGACGATATCAAGATTCACTATAATTTAATAGGACATTCTGTGATAGTACTAAGGCTTATTGGCGATGATGCTCTGTTAAATACCAAGTTGCAGAGCCTTACACATCGTCGTAGTGTGGCCTGTCTTTCGGTTTTTTACAAACTACATTTTGGGGAGTGTGTTCGGGAATTGCACGGTTTGATTCCACCATCCCCCTTCCATCACCAGACTACCAGGCGTGGAGAAGGACTTCATCCTTATGTAGAGGATATACTGTGATGGTACGAGACCCTCCATAAATAAGGAAAAACAATGCAACATTTCTTTAAAAGCAAAATCCTCAAACTAGCACATATGGATGACATAAATAACATTTAAACCGTCATTTCGAACAGCAATGAAACACTTTGAAATGTCCGTGTCATAAATATCAATATTACAACAAGGCAAGAAATAGCTAATACCTTTTAAAGTAAAAAAGGGTCAGAATTTCAAACTAAAGAGGTAATAAATTAAGTTTCTACAGAAGAGGACTAGGGCACGCCGAGAGGTAACACATGTGCAAAACACTTGCATAATTGTTATTGGTCAATGCCGGACTAAAAGTGAACGAAACGCCAAGCGATGTTGTCTAACAAATAAGAACTATAAGTCTTAGCGACTAGGGTCGTTGAGACAGCAACGAATGTTTTAAATCCGATATTACGCTATGAATTTTCCTTATTTTTCCAGAACCAGTTATTACCGTCACCAGGATAAAACGAGACATGCATCTGGGATAAGCCAGAAATTACAGCAAGATCTTTAATACCTATTGGTGTCTATTTCAGAACGCCTAACGCCATCTATGAACAATAACTAGAAGTGGCATCGACCAATAGTATCGATTATAGGGAACAAGGCGGAGCTAGGAGAAAAGGGACAGAAATTTGAGAAGAAGACAATAATGAAGGACTTGTACCATAACTCTATATATTTAAGATGTAATTTAGAATAAGTTAGAAATAAGGGCGCGCCCTTTACTTTTCATGTCAAATTCAGGGACATTCAGGACAGGACCGCGGTCGAGATCTCACGTAAAAATCTAAGAGGCCCGTATAGAATATAAAGCGTGTGGTAAATAAGAGTGGGTTTGAAATAGTAAATTACAAACTTAAATGTTAAGTAAGTAGTGTGTAAACCAGCGAGCTGAAACTGTAAGTTAAGCATTCTTTATAATGATAATAAAACTAATGTGATTTTTCCTACTTTTACTAGTTTTGTTTGAATTTGGAAACAAAGAGATTATTAGAGCAAGCGACTTATTCATGCCAGGATTAAAGGAATCACATTAGTTTCTTCTGTATACTACTTGTGTGTTTAGACTAAGTACTAAGCAAAGGAGGGTTTTTTCTTTCTCTGGTTGTCTTTCCCTTCTTAATAATGAGGCTTAGGAGTTCAACCAGAGATTCAAGAGAGTCAAGTATTCGATTCATCTTGGATTAAATAATCGAAGAGATTTAGCTAGGTTATTAAAAGAAAGTAATAAATGACTGAAACCATTTCCAGTATTTGCATTTCTCTCCTCTAGAACCTGCTAGAATAATATAATGCCGAATTCCACAGTGTGATATATCTCAGCGCCTTCGATGGCACTGGTATTTGTTAAACTAGGGCCTTGAACCTTCACAATACCACGCTCTCACACGAAGCGTTTTGCTTCCTATTTCATAATACGAACTGCTAAGGAATGGAACTCCATGCCCACTTCGGTGTTTCAAGTAAAACTTTTAAGGAAGAGTGAATAGACATTTCTGGGTTAACGCTTCACCTTAGGCTCATCTTCACTATTATAAGGTGAGCTTGAGGTCAAGCATAAACTCATCAGGAATAAAAATATATATATTTGTCTTTAAAATGAGGCAAAACTTTAATTTGTCGTAGTTGTATCCAGCTCAACCTAAAACATAGGTAAAAAAATCTAATGCGAAAGTTGAAACCTTCTGCCAGGCGAAGCCCAGAAGCTAATATCGCGTTAATACACCAAGACGTTTATGTAGCGTTGTCGGGGAAAAGTAGGAACTCCGTTTTTGCTCAGGCTTATGACTTCCTTCCTTTCACTAACGTTCCTATCGCTTTTGATACGACCGTAATGAAGCAAGTTATGTCTTCCTTCATTTCTTCTTTTATCAACTTCGTATTTGTGTAGAGCTTCGTGAATATAGCTAGAAAGGTTAAAGATTCAATTCTGTTCAACTTAGTCAAAGTCAAAATCATTTATTGCATATGAGTATACTTGGTACATTTATACACGTCATTTTTTTTTATCGACTACCGCTTCCTAGGTGTTAGCGCTGTGAAGAAGAAACGGCGCAACAAACTTCACGCAACACATCTTTTAAAAATCAAGTTTGCATACAATTTATAAAGATTTTGCGAAGCTGAATTAACATTAGTACCAGGCATCATTGTCATTCAAATAATCGTTTATTTTATAATAGGCTTTCATACAAAGTTGTTTTTTAATGTGAATCTTAAACTTTCTGTCCGTCTTATTTAAGATTTCCTCTGGTAGTTTGTTATAGAAGCGTATACATTGCCCCGTGAACGATTTGCTGACCTTACTTAGTCTTAACCCTGGTAAAACAAGTTTATTTTTATTTATTGTATTATAACTATTATTGTCACAGTGCCTCGAAAAGAGAGATACATTTTTTCTGACATATAAAATATTATCTAAAATGAATTGACCAGCTACTGTTAATATGCTTATTTCTTTAAACTTTTCTCTTAATGAGTCTCTACAACGCAGATTATAGATTGCCCTAACTGCTCTTTTTTTTAGATTATAAAAATACACAGCTATAGTAATAAAGATACTTACATAGTAACTTACGTATTACATATACCTCAGCTGTCTTGTCTCTAAAAGCCAATTACAAAGAAGGTTATGTTGTTAAATAAAAGTGGGAGTATATTTTTTTTATTATGAAAACAATAACGTACCTCCATATGTACATATATTCGTAAATACACTCCTCCAAAAAATATGGCTTATCAATTCGAGGTCATTTTGATTTTGGTGACATTTGATGAAGTCCGGAGTATGGATGAAGTAGGTCCATACCTCTTTGATCAGGCAATCTGTTCACACCAGACTCAACCATAATTCTAGTTGGCTAATAACCTTTTTTAGATTATTCAAAGATGTATATTAGGTAATCTGGGTCTACTCCATCCATACTTCGGACAGCCAGCAGCACATATGTCACCCAAATCGATCCTCTGCGGAGATCCAAGGGCTCAAAATGACCTCGAAGGTATGAAAAAGAGCCATGGTATCCATGATTTTTGTCGGGAATGTAAACATTCTGAAATAAATAAATATAGAGGACTTTCTAGATGCACTCACCAATATGCTTGCTCTCATTGAAGGCTTCGGGGATCTTTCTGGTGAGGATAGCGTATACGGTGCAGACGACGATGAGCACGATGGGGTAGAAGAAGGCGATCATGTAGGAGGCGTCGACGTAGGAGTCGCAAACCAACATGTTGTCCTCCCTCGTGGGGTAGTGGAACATGGCCCTCGCTGGGGCCACTATCATCCATACCACTACGATTAGCACCTGTGGAAGGTAACTTAATTTAGAATAGCGCTAAAGCCTTAGCACTAGTTAGGAAAATGTGGTTTCAGTCAAATCTGTGATAATCCGAACGTCAATATTGATGATCAATGCGTAACGATAGAACTAAGACGGTGACAGTATGACGTATACAAGGATCTCCATGTACTACTAGATGGAGCGTTCCATACAGTCGCTCTGTTCCACGCAAGTAGCCACAACTCTTTCACATTCACAATGAAACTTGTGCAGTTACTACGTAGAACATTTAATTATTACTAAATATTGACGCTACGGTTAAATAATGTCAATATTTAGTAAATAATTAAATGTTCTGAGTAGTAACTGCACAAGTTTCAGAGCGTGGAACAGAGCGATTGTTTGGAACGCTCCATCTAGTAGTACATAGAGATCGTTGGACGTATACAATGAAATGTAGCGTATTAGAGAAAAAGTGGATAGTGCCGTCGTCAAATCTCTAAGGGTACAACCGCCGAAAATTTACACTCTCCGAGTTTCGATTGATTTACTAGAGAGTATAATAAAACACGATTGGTTATATCTAGTTTCACACGAGCTGACACGAATGTGTGAACGAAAATATGTATATTTACAGTGTAAAAAGTTTTACAGTATACAGTGGTACCACGGAGCGAAATGTAGACGAAGGAAAGTCGCTTTGCGACGTTGGATCGTTCAAAATGGCTATACATGGTATCTGCCTACCCTTCTTGGGATCAGGGCGTGAACATTATGTAAGTATGTGTGTATATAAAAAGTTCTTTTGGTGGGTTGATCTCAACCTGATCTGATAAACAGTAGTTTGAAAAAAAACCCACACAAAAAATATGTGATATTAGTTTCATCAAAGATAATGTACTTATTACTAGGTGGTTTCGTTCATTCCAACGCGCCAGCTTTTGTGGAACTCCCTATATAATATCCTACACATAAAACATAAAAAATCCATTTAATGTTTTTAGGCTTTTATAGAAATAAGGGGTGTGATGGAAGCACAAAATCATCCGGAGCTCCAAATACCAAGCTCCCTGAACGCGGGACACCCTACTGATTGACCAACGAGGCTCTGGCGACCGATAATGGTGGTATAATTATTCACTAGGCCTTTAATACTACAGAAATGTGGTGGGCAGCATCGTCAGCGGTGCGAGGACTAGTACTACGATAGTCCAGCATGGTATTATGGGCATATGGAGATATATGCCGTGTGGTTTCCGGTAGAGTAGAATAGTAGCATTCCAACTCTTCCCGTGGATGTCGTACAAGGCGATTAAGGGAATACATTATAAAACATCAATCAGGCCTCCCCAACCCGTCTGGCCAGCGCGGGGATTGTAGGCCAAATCCTCCGGCTGTCTCCGGCAGATGAGAGAGGGTTGTGCTCCTGTAGTGGAGACAAAAATAACCTGATGATGATGATGAAGATATTATGGGCAAAACTCGCCCGTGAGCAGCAAGAATTTTTATTTTATAGTAACGTTCATTGGAGAAGACCTTTGTCCAGCAGTGGACATCTCATAGCTTTTATATCTCTTACCTGAATGGAAATTAGACCAGCACAAATAGCTAGTTGCGAACTTGGAGATATGAGGATGGGGCGCTTGGCAGAATGCTTGCTGGCGTTGAAGATTCTGGAGATTCTGTTGGTCTTGGTCAGTAGCGCCGCGTAGACTACTGTGAAGCAGAAACCTGTTCCAAACCTAAGCAGGACAAAACGGAAGCTGTTAAAACCTGTCGCCGTTTACTGCTACGTCAGCCTTCCTATCACATCTTGTCTGGAATTCGGTCCATCTGCAGGCGGCACACGATTTGCATACTAGCACAGAGTTCTCCACTCCAGAAGAGAGCTACTCCTAGGGCTGTTAGTTCTGAGACAGATCTGATAAACTTTCAGCTTGTCAGAGACCTCGATCTCAAATTGTCCCGCATTTTATTGGCAAAATCGTCGTTGACGGAGTATGCTTGAAGTTTCTTTGAGGGATACGGGTAGCTCTCGGACTGCCACGCCGGAGGTTGCGGGTTCGAATCCCGCTAGGGGCAAATGTTCGTATGATGAATATGAATGTTTGTACCCAAGTCTTGGATGTTCATATATTTATTTAAGTATGTCTATCCGTTATCTAGTAACCATACCACAGGCTCTGCCTAGAGTGGGACTGGATAATTGGTGTGAATGTCTGAGATATTTATTATTATTTATTATTTATTTTATTATAGATGTTATATTTGTTGTTCTATCCTTAATTTTTATAGCACAGGAGAAAATCCTAGTTTGGGTTTAAACAAGTGTATTGTATATGTAACACTTATTTATCTACATACCTCTTATATATTTAATTTATACAAAAAAATGGATAACCCCATGTCAGACATTCATCGTACACGTTCAAAAGGAGAACTTTAACTAACTTATTCATTGTAATATACTACTACTAGCTGGTGCCCGCGACTTCCTCTGCGCAGGATTAGTATTTCGAGTAGCTTATATTAGCGTGGAGTAGAAAAGAACTACTCGTAACATTATGACATTTAAATTATAATTTTATGGCGCACGCCAGAATAGCTCGCAAATGGTACATTTTTTCCTACTTACTTGATATTTTGGACAATTCACACAATATCTTTATAAATTGTAGCCTATGTGTTATTCTGATGTATAAGCTATATTATTGTAAAGTTTCATTAAAATCCATTCAGTAGTTTTCAACAAACATCCATTCATACTTATAAACTTTCGCGTTTATAATATTGTAATAAGTAGGATAGGATAGGATTAAAACTCAATATAAGGTCTGCTTTCGATGTGCAATTCTTTCAGCAACGAATTTGTCGCCAGAGCAATGTATCACACTGTACACACACAACTCTCCTGCCAATAACAGACGATCGAGCACAACGTGTTTCCGGATTTTTGGAGCACGTTCACTATGTAGGTTTCCGGTGTACTGCACTTGGATATTTCAGCAGCTATCGTAAATTCTGTACGTGATTTCTTTAATAAATTGGTACGTAAAGAAGCTTTGGCGTTTCAACTTTGTGATAGGAAAATATTGAAGAGCAACACAGAAACAATATGGGAGGAGTTTTTATCGATTATTCAGTTAGAGGTATATATAAATAAATATCTCAGACATTCACACCAATTATCCAGTCCCAAACTAGGCAGAGCCTGTAGTATGGTTACTAGATAACGCATACACATACTTAAATAAATATATAAACATCCAAGACTTGGGTACAAACATTCATATTCATCATACGAACATTTGCCCCTAGCGGGATTCGAACCCGCAACCTCTGGCTATATACCTTATCAATTGAAATGGTAAGATGTAAACTAAAATATTGGCAAAAATAACTTACCTCTGAATGGAGCATAGGATGTCAGTGGGCCGGAAGACCAGGGCGAAGGTGACGAGGTAGCACATGAGAATGCCAGCGAGCAGGACGTAGGATAGCTCCCTCCCGCTCGCACGCACCACTGGCGTCGAGCTGTGCCGGAACCACACGCCGCACACGAAACTGTTGGTCAAAAATAACTATACTACGCATCAAGGAAGAAATTTTTTTACGGCTTAATATTTTTTCTTCCTTCATGATACTACGTATAGAAGCGACACCCGACAAGCGACACCCCTCTCAACCACATGCACTTAGTTAAAATACCTTGGTTGAATTTTAAATTACTGTACAAAATTGAGTATTTTATATACCCACCTAACTTCTGAACGTCAATCATCATTTAAATACTATTTTGGGATAATTATCTTGTATTTATTATGAAGTTATCAATGTGTGCAATTTAATATAAAGTACTTAATTATTATTAGTAAATATTATTATAGTAATGTAATAAATTAACTGCACCCTTTGGAAAAATACACATTGAAACCAACGATCTCTATGTACTACTAGATGAAGCGTTCCAAACAATCACTCTGTTCCACGCAAGGACTATATTACTAAATATTGACGATATTTACCCGTAGCAAGTAAATGTTCTGCGTAGTAACTGCTCAAGTTTCATTGTGAATGTAACCGAGTTGCGGCTCCTTGCGTGGAACAGAGCGATTGTAAGGAACACTTCATCTAGTAGTACATAGAGATCGTTGATTGAAACCCATTAAATTAAAATATTTAGGCGGAATATACTTCAATATAATTTATGGCAAAATAAACAAATACAAATTATCATAAACATTTTTAGGAACAGAGCTCAACTAGCACACAGCCATAAGGTATAAAATACAATACAATACAATACATCAGGGACGTTTGTGTATTTGTTAGCTCTCACCCTCAATATTATAAGACGCGAGAGGAAGTTATTCAGAGGCAGACTAGGGCTAAAATCATGAATTTGTTGTGTCAACCCCGCTGCCACAAAGATATATATAAGAAAAATGTATTTAATATGTCTATTACATTATTTAATTCACTGCCAGAGAACATAAAAAATTTAAAAGGTACGGCTTTTAAATCACAATTGACAACATGGCTTCTAGAACATTGCTTTTACAGTGTCAAAGAGTTTGTAGAATTTAAAAAACTATAATGTATAATTAATCTTATTATTATTATTTGTTTCACGAGTATTGTTTAAATAATTTTGTAGATCTAATTATTCAATTATCTAATTATAATTCCTAATATTAATATTTGCACACCTGCACCAGGTTGAGTACACTAGAACTAACCATATTCTTAACATCTTCTGTAAAACACTGTACTTTTGGCAAATAAACCATTTTCATTTCATTTCATTTCATTTCATTTCATTTCATTTCATTTCATTTCATTTTATTACACAAACAAATACAGTTACAAGTTATAAAAAGTTACAAATAGTACAATTTAGGCGGCCTTATCGCTCTAAGCGATTTCTTCCCGACAACCTAAGTAAATAAAAAAACCCCACTATGGACCTATTACGTTACACAATAACTGCATACTTAGCCAGTGTGCTAGTTGAGGGATTTCCCTTTCGTAACCGGTTACGAAACGACATCCGTCCACGTTTTGTAACGAAAATAAAGCTTACGCAGTGATGATGATCCCGACAGACGAGAAAGACATAGCACCGATTGCCCAGGCGGAGTCAGGTCGCAGGTAGGCTTCAGGGATCTGCCGGCAGCGGGTCCTCGTAGGGTCTGGCAAGGTTCCGCGAGGACATACCATGCACGCCGTCTCCACTTCCGGTGAACGAATCTATATAGTAAAATGTTTATATTTAACTAGCTGTTGCCCGCGACTTTGTCCGCTTGGACAACTTAACATCACAAATTATTATGTATTTCCCGTAGGAATGGGATATATTTTCGGGATAGAAACTATCCTATGTTCTATTCCAGGACCTAACCTGTGTGCCAAGTTTCATGTCGATCCATCCAGTGGTTAAAACGTGATTGAGTAACAAACTTTCAAACATCCAAACTTTCACATTTATAATATTAGTAGGAGTAAAATGTTATGCGACTCGCGAAATAAGAGAACATGACAATATATATCTCTTTGATCCAATATATCTCTTTCTACTTGGTTGGTTTGTACACAGTGGATAAGAAAAGAGTCACCTTAACTAAGAAAGATATCCCACAAATTAAAACTGATGATAATTGATCTCATCATCTCAAAAAATAACCAGAACAAAAATGTCTAACTTTTGTCTGTCTGCCAGTACGATAAATTGATTTAAAAACTACCAGCCAGTACGATAAATTGATTTAAAAACTACCAGCCAGTACGATAGATTGATTTAAAAACTACCAGCTAGTATGATAAATTGATTTAAAAACTATCAGCCAGTACGATAAATTGATTTAAAAACTACCAGCCAGTACGATAAATTGGTTTAAAAACCACCTTCCAGTACGATAGATTGATTTAAAAACTACCAGCCAGTTTGATAACTTGATTTAAAAACTACCAGCCAGTACGATAAATTAATTAAAAGATGACTTTGTAGGTCGAAAGATATTATCCGAAATGCTCACGGGGTAAGAGTGATAGATTGATTCAAAACGTCAGTGACATAGTTATCGATCACGGTTTTGAATATTTGCAGCCAACTTTGGGAATCGTTGCAATCCATTTAACTCCGTCAGCCGTTGTAACTTTGCAAGTGGAACCAGCTATACATCAACGTCAATGATTAAACTTGAATATGGTGAATAAAAGTTCGTTGCTCGCTCTCGGTTTTTTGCTTATCACAAAAATGTCACCTTTTATAGCTTAAAAGTATTATTTTCATAACTAGGTCTAGAAACTTAGATACCAATAGGAGTCGTGGAAGCCTAGTTAGAAAGAAAGAAAGAAAAACATTTATTTACTACCATAATTGGCACACACAAAGAAAAAACCAACAAAGCAAGAAAAACGAAAAAAAAATTTGAAAGTTTTTAACATAGTTAAAATAGTATGCGTGTGCCGTGGCAGCAAAAGGGCAAACGACTCAGCATATGCCTAGACCAAGTAAGGTTCTAGGCGCTGATTTTCAGTCGCACCCGGTGCAGACAAGTTGGTGTGCACTCGCAACACGTTCATGGAGTCGTGCTAAGTACGGCATATTTATAATACCACAGGTTTCTCGGTGAAGGAAAACATCGCAAGGAAACATGCATATGCCAAAGAAGAAATTCTAAGGCGAATGTGAAGTCCATCAAATCGGCTTGCCGCACCATTGGTGGACAGGGGTTTGGCACAAAAGATCCTGAAGGGTCGAAGTGTTGCCAGGTCTTCATGCCCCCCTAAGAAGATAAGATAATAAACTGAGAACATATGACACAGACAAACAAACACATACAGAAAACAGAGGGAAAGCCAGAAAGGAGATTTCCGTCCACCTGACTTTGGACTTCTTGCTGTAAATACACGGGCTGAGCTACCCACCTCGTACTGCGTGCAGTTGAAGCAGTGCCAGCAGCAGCTCTCCCCCTCCACGTACTGCTTGGCCTGCCCCACCTCGCACTCCGCGCTGCACACGGACTCCGGCGGCCGCGGAGACTCCCACTTGAACTGGATCTCTGGTGACGATAAAGGCGTTGTGGCTCAAACTAAAAACATGGTTTGTAACTCTTTGAGAAATACAATTGGAATTCCTGGAAATGAAACATCATCATCAGTCAATTCCTGGAGGTCAACGATGTGCTTACTAGATGGAGCGAACCAAACAACCGCTCTGTTCCACGCAACTGCAGCTCCGGGAGCCTTCACATTCACTTCGAAACTTGCGCAGTTACTACGCAGACCATTTAATTATTCACTAAATATTGACGATATTTACCCGTAGCGTAGATATTTAGCAATACTTAAATGTTCTGCGTAGTAACTGTACAAGTGTCAAAGTGAATGTGAACGGGAGCCGCAGTTGCGTGTAACAGAGCGATTGTTTGGTTCGCTCCATCTAGATTAGATTAGATTAGATTTATTTATTTCACTTGTACATCTTAAAAATTCAATTTTACATGTCATTCTAATATGGTAAAAGGGATCGTCATAAAATAAAATAATGTACAAAATATAATTACAATGTCAACAATTCAAATAATGTCATAGTATATAACATACTATCTATGTCAGTATATAATATTAAAATAAAAATTTAAAAATCCACTTGGTATTAAGTTATCACAAATTAAATTAAACGTCAGAGGGCCCACCAATTTCATTTTTTAGAAAATTCATTTATGGAATAATATTCATTTTCCAACAAAAGGTTTTTCAGTCGTCGACTAAACGTTTCGTATTGGTCTCGTTACGTAGATCTGCGGGCAGCTGTTCGTAGTACGTGGGGCCGATGACGCGGGGGTTTTTGGTGGCAAGTGCAGTGCGGCGCGTTACTGTCTTTAATCGACCTTCGTTACGAAGTTCGTGCCCTCCGCCTATACGTCGACGGAAACTGGTCATATTTCGCCTAACATACATTATAACTTCGAATAAATATAACGAGTACATAGACATTATGTTTTGATTTTTGAAAAGTCCCCTGCACGTTTGTTTTCATTTACTCCACACATTATACGTAGTGCTCTTTTTTGAAGAATAAAAACTCGGTTCGACTCTGTAGAGTTTCCCCAAAGAATAATGCCGTACGACATAAGTGAATGAAAATGTGCAAAGTATGTCTGTCTTAGTACACTGTAAGAAACTAGTGGACGAATCTTTCTTAGCGCATAGGCTGCACTACTCAATTTATCACACAAAGATTCTAGGTGTAGTTTGCAATGCAAGTTGGGGTCTATCACGAATCCTAGAAATTTGCATTGTTCAGTCAACGGAACGGGACTATTGATACAACTGGGTCTCGGCACGTAGTAAGTACATAGAGATCGTTGCTGGAGGTGGACCATTTACTGGAGACTGCAGATTAATGGGCGACAAAAGACAAGAAAATTGGATTGGGCTGGGCTGGTCTGGTCTGGAATGGATTAAATGTAACCAACCTTCAAGATGTAGCTGGAGCTCCCCATCGAGGTACTGTCCGACATTCACCCAGCGGTATTTGCCATACTCCACCTGCTTGAAGTGCAGGATGTTGTACCTCGCTGGTCCATCACCATTGGAGTCGAAGTGGAACTCGTCGCCGCTCAGTCCTAAAGACACGACAAATTGAAACATTGTCTTGAGAGAGTGGTTGATATCAATGTAATCCTATCCTATCATATCCTACTAATATTAAAAATGCGAATGTTTGGATATTTGGATGTTTGATACTCAATCACGCTTCAACGAATAGACGGATCTTGATGAAATCTGGCACACATAAAGGTTAGGTCCGGGAATAGGACATAGGATAGTTTTTATCCCGAAATACGTCCCATTCCTACGGGAAATACATATTTTTATTATAGGGATAACAGGCGAGCAGCAATTTTCTGGTATGCCTATATCTGAACTGGTGTATTTAAGTCTTTGAATTGTCACTTGTAACACTGGTTTATGAGGAACTTGTCTAGTCTATTTTTAAAAGTGTTCACTGAGGGGGCATCGATAACGTCCTGCGGTAACTTATTCCATGTGCTCGCGACCCTGTTGTTGAGCGTGTTGTGGCCGACGAGGGTGTTGGAGTGAGTTCTCAACATCATCATCATCAGGTTATTTTTGTCTCCACTGCAGGAGCACAACCCTCTCTCATCTGCCGGAGACAGACGGAGGATTTGGCCTACACTCCCCGCGCTGGCCAGACGGGTTGGGGAGGTCTGATTGATGTTTTATTGTGGCTTTAGCTACTCTAACCATGAAATTGCTGGAAAGCAAACGAAATTTATCATTTAAAATGTATCTGCTGAACCGTTACCAGTAAAGTTGACCCTTCTCAAGTAGCGTAGCAAGTCTGCACCGCTGGCTGGCCGCATCGCGTCGCAAAGTCCGGTCTGATTTCCGCAAACCACTGCATGCATGTCACTGTGGGACAAATAACAAGTGTTAAACCTCACCATCATCATCATCAGCCTGAAAGAGCCCACTGCTGGATATGTCCCTAGACGCGCCACTGAACCCGATCCTCGGTTCTTCTCATCCAGTCACTGCCAGCCGCCCTATGCAGATCATCGTTCCATCTAGCCAGGGGGCGTCCCACACTACGCCTGCTCAAGACAGAACCTAATAAATGGTTTAAAGACCAGTTATCGACTTTAAAAAAAATAAATAACTGCCTACCACAGACTAAAAAAATCGGGTCGGTATATGTTCTCGGATCGTCAATTTATAATAGTTTACCTCGGGACGTGAAAAGTGCGGCTTCCACCAGCATATTTAAAAATAAATTAAAAAATTTCTTATTTCTAAGGCATACTTATTACTCAGTTGACGAATTGCTGAAAGATGTTTCGTTAAAGATGAAAGATTTGTGAGTTTATGACATTATTTATTAATTATTATATTTGACGGCGGCGTACTAGTGGCATGTCTGACATTGTACCATCACTTCCCTACTATGATGTTAAACGACCGACAGATCGTCATTGTGAACACCTGCGCGCCGCGTAGCGCCCGCCTCACCGCTTCCCCACTACGACTAAACGCAGGTGCACGCTTGTATAAAAGACAGACTCGCCGCAGCGTACGAGGAGTATGGATTCAGACGGCACGGCGTACGGACCGTTTCTCTATTTATGTTGTAACTACCTATTGATTAATCGAAGTGAAATAAAAGTAGTAAAGCTGTAGTTTATGTCTTATGATATCACCACCTTCCCCGAATCTACCAAGCGGCCCCCTGAACATATCGACAGCCCGACAACCAGACATATTCTTATACCTATGTGACATTAATTGTTAAAAAAAATGTTGTACTTGTAATTTTTATTTCCAATAGATATGATAGGATTAAAGGATTTTTTGTCTCTATGGTCTTTGTTAAAGCGTTGGTAGATCAAACAGACTCAGACTCGGTTTCTCAGACCAGGCATAGACTTTGGCTTCAAATTCGACACCGACTTTAAAATATATTGATAGTTATTAAGTTAAGTGCCATGTGATTCCCGGCTTAGAATAAGACCACCCCCATTTTTCCCATGAGTTTCGTCAAGCCGAATAATTGCACCTGAGATTGTGAGCAGCGTTTTCCTGTGTACATTAAGATCATTACTGCGTTCTCCAATCCGCCTGCCAAGCGTGGTGATTGTGGCAAATCCCCCAATGGACAGCCCACCAAGAGTGGCTTTCTTTGGGGAGTTTTATGTTCAGCAGTGGACGATGATGAATGAGGATAAGACAGAAAAAATTAACTAGATAAAATGACCAAAAAACATCGCTACCATTATTATAGACTTATCAGAATATTCGTAGATTATCGTTGGCGTTACAGAAATATTATCAAGATAGAACGGTTACTTCAGTTCCGCGCGTGCCTATTTTCGGACACAGCGCGCCCCTCCCGCGCACTCTTTATGCATTGCGGTCACGTTCCTAGTGAGGAGATACAATTATGCAGTTAGAAACCGCGCAATACGGCATTTTTGCAGATTTTTCGTCGATGTTTACCCGACCTTGACTCAGCGCGAAACGAAAAGCATTTGATAGTTTTTGCAATATATTGCAGGTCATTGGCACGCGTGTTGCGCCTACTTCACCGTTCTATCTTGATAGGGTTGGCACAGACAAATAAAAAAAAACCAAAAGAAACATAATTAAATAGTGTCAAATTAACAGAACAGGTTTAGAAAGTGGCATGTACAGAAATATGCCACTTAGTTGCGTTAAATACCACTTAATGCTTATTTATTTATTTTATTTATTTATTTTAAGAAAACTTACAGCTATTATAACTAAGTACATTACACATATAACAATAAAGAGCCAATTAAAAGTTTCCACTTTTAGAAATAAATTAAATAATAATTAACATTCTTTAAACTAATGGTTCAAATATATTAAGAAAATAAATACTACATACATACACAATACAAGCAGCAAACTACAATTACAATCAACAATAATAAAGACTAATTGATTAAAATAAATACATAATATAAATACAAGAAAGGAATATTTCTTAATACTAGCTCTAACGAAAGAATTTAGCACTTAGAATTTGCTTCAATCTAGGAATGCTCATCCAGAATATATCTAAGACATTCTGTCTCACTGCATTATTGACAGTCGCACATGCTCGCCACATAAGAGAGTTCTGCCTGTAATTGGTTGCTGCGTTATCTAAAGAAAAAGTCGGAATAGAGATTGGTCGACGGGATCGCGACGGAACATACAGGTCCAGGTCCTTGAGTAGGTCTGGACAGTCAATATCGCCACTTAATAGTTTTTTGATGAAAATAATATCAGCAATTTCCCGGCGATTACCAAGAGGCAGTAAATGATACGGTAGGCCAGTGTATAGTCTGAGATTCTTGATTTTGAACGGTAGTTCAAAAACCTGACAAATTTATGTTGAATTTTTTCAATAATGGATTTGTAGATATCATAGCGAGGGTTCCAAATTTGGGAAGCATACTCCAGGTTGCTTCTGACATATGTACAATACAAAATTTTAAGCGTTTTGATATTTTTAAAGTCGCGGGAAATGCGCATTATAAAACCTAATGATTTCGATGCTTTGGCAACAATATTACGAATATGGGAATTGAATACAAGTTTGGAGTCGTGCAACACTCCCAGATCCCTTACTTCGGTCTGAATTTGACTGACTGAATTTTTGTAATTGATGCCCCTTTAGAGTGTAGTTATGATTAATCACCAAAAATTTCCTTGTGAACGTTATATAAGAGCATTTAGAGGGATTAAGATCTAATTTATTTCGCAGGCAGTAATCATCAAGTCTAATTAGGTCTTCTTGAAGGGCCTGAGCGTCTGATATGTTTTTAATAGATTTATAAATTTTCATGTCATCAGCAAAAATAAGTACTTTGGAATTGATAAAACATGAGTCTATATCAGAAATGAATATCAAAAATAGTAACGGCCCTAATAGAGATCCCTGAGGCACTCCACTGGGTATATTTACCCAGCTCGAGATGTAATTATTGATGACTACTGCCTGCGATCTAAGACTTATATAAGATTTGAACCACCGAAACAAGTCACCCCGAATACCAGCTTCTAATAGTTTATACAGGAGCAGTTGATGATCAATCCTATCGAAGGCTTTGCTATAGTCAGTATAAACAGCATCAACTTGATGGCGATTATCCATGTTCTCTGTAATAAAGTCATTAAATATAGCTAGGTTCGTAACGGTAGAGCGACCTTTTAAGAAACCATGTTGAGATGTGTTAAAACAGTTTTGCAGAGCCGCATAAACTTGCTCATACACAATTCTCTCAAATACTTTGGCTATTACACAAAGCTTCGATATAGGTCGATAGTTCGTTACCTCGATTTTGGAACCTTTTTTGTGAACTGGAGTAATAAAAGCTGATTTCCAGATTTCGGGGACATATCCTTCACGTATTGATCTTCGAAACAGCAAACAAAGGGGGAAAGCTATGTTACCAGCACATCTAACTATGAGAAGGGGAGGTAAATGATCAGGACCAGCTGACTTACAAACGTCGAGTTTCGAGAGCTTCAGCTCAACATCCGCCTGGGTTATCTCGACAGACGATATATCGCTATTTTGATTGGAATTATTGTAAGATACATCTGATGGATGGGACCTATTTAGAGGTTCTAAGAAGGTAGAGTAGAAATACTTGGAGAAAGAGTTGCAAATATCATGTCCTGTATTGATCACTGGCCCACCGTCAAGTGTCATGCTACTGGGTAAAGAATGCGAGCTCGTTTTATTTTTTACATATGACCAGAAAACTTTAGGACTGCGCTCAATAGAGTTTTCAACTCTAGAAATATACTCATCGTAACATAGATCCTCTAAGACCTTCACTCTGTTGCGCAATAACTTAAAAGATTCCTCGTCTGACTTATTCCCATAATTTTTGAATTTACGCCAATACTTATATTTTTCTTTTATTACCTTTATTAAGACTGATGAATACCACGGAGGATAATTATTGGTATTAACCTGTCTCCTTGGCACATATTTATCTCGAAGTGAATGAATAGTTTGATAGAAAAACTCGACTGCATCCTTTAGAGTTCTACACGACAGTTCCGTACTCCATTCGATTTTGCTTAGATCATCATTAAGAGACACAAAATCGGTTCTGTGATAATAATACTTAAGGCGCGGTGCTTGTTTCAAGGAGTCAAACATCAAGAAGTTTAATGATATGCACACGGCCTTATGATGCGGATCGAGAGGTACCAGAGGGTCGTGACATTCCTGGACTAATAGTGAATCGTTGCACAGAGCCAGATCCAATATTCTACCATACTGATTAGCTATACCGTTATACTGACGAAGATCACATAAATTTAAATTATCTACAAGGTCATATTCGTCACTAGATGAGGCGTTAGTAGGCAAAAGATATGAAAGATTGGGTTGGGTTATCCACTGAATATTCTTTAGATTGAAGTCCCCGAGTATTAAAAATTTATCATTAGGATCATTAGACGTGATTATTTGCGTTAATTTATCAAGAAAATTAGATAGTTGTTGAGAATATGTTAAGCCTTCATGTTCTTTGATTAAGTATAATATACCTACGTGGAGTTTGAAGCACTTTTTTGACGACAAATCTTTAAGACTAACCGAGATCCAGAGGTCCTCCGCAGAGGAATGCCAGCTCGGCTGGGGCGTGACCGTTAGATCCTTCCGCGTAGCCAGTAGAACACCACCTCCAAAGATTTGACCTGTACGCTCATAATCACGATCACGACGCCACACCATGTAACGATCATCAAACAGTTCGGAATCCTTGATACCGTTTAGTAACCAGGTTTCGGTTATTGCAATTAAATCATAGGAATACATACACATATTACGATAGAATATAATTGACTTTGTACGCAGTCCTCTAGCATTCTGGTAATATATACTTATTTTCCCGTTATTTAACTGCACTATGCTGATAGGAAATAATTGCATCAGTTTGATAGAAAATGTATAGACCTATAACGGGTTTACATAATGTGTATAAAACGGACCACTCATTAAGCCAATTTAAAAATAAATAGTCACATCTAATTGAAGGTAAAATTGTATATAAGTGAATAGCGCAAATGGTCATATAGTACGGCCAAGCATTGAGTAGTCTACAATGTTGTATCAAAAATAAATAGCAATTACAAATTTGCAGTAGCGATAGGCAGAAAGAAGTCTTATTATCAAGCGTGATAGAAGTGCAAAATGAAGTAAATATGTAGGAGCGCGACCAAACAAAAGAAATGTGGAATGCGGCGATAAGCTAGGTGGGCTGACAGTGAATACAAAAGCAGTGTCTGACCGGTTTGAGTGAGCATTGCTTACATTGTAACACTACATTATCCAGGGGTGCTAAACCTTTTAAAACATTAACTATGTAAAATGATATAACTCTGATTAGACAATCTTGTTTAAATCGGACCTAGAGCTTATGATATGGACATGCGAGGTGTTATCTTTGCGAGTGTGAATTTTGGCAAACTTTACCCAGACATACATATAGTTTCTCTCCTTAGCTATGGCCTTGGTTTTGGACAGCAGTATCTTGTTTTCCGGTGACAGATGATCGTTCACAAAGACTCTTCCATCGTTGCCCTGGAACCCGATATCCGATGCTTTAATGCCTTTCATAGATCTGGCTGCAGCCACGAACTCTTCCTTTATGTATCGATTAACAAAACTGATAAGAATAGACTTGTCCTTTGAGTTATAGACCGGAATACGGGATATGTAGTTAATTTGCGTCTTCGGAAAAGAGTAGCTAATATGTTTCTCGAGAACTTCGATTATATCGAATAAATTCTCGTCTTTCTTCATGGGTACTCCCTTGATTTCCAAGTTATTGAGTCTGGACCACTGATCCCTGTTAATAAATTCTTGACGTATGGAGTCATGAGCTGTTTGAAGAGTAGCTAATTCGGTCCTCAGGTTCTCCAAGGATACAACACGGTTATCCAATGCCACAAGTTTTTCGGAGAACTCGTCGATTTTGTCACTGGTGAACTGACAGCTTTTTTTGAGGTCTTGCATATCAGTTTTAAGTCCACTTAAGTCGTTAACAAGCTTAGGAAGCTGATCCAATTTCTTTGTCACGTCTTCAAGTTTACTGAGAATGGTTTCCAAAGATACATCAGTTGTTTTGCAGTCAGTGAGCTTAGCATGTTGCTGGCGACAGAGTGGACACTTCCAGGATTCTCTTCTCTCACCACGCAGTTTACGGTAGCCGCTTTCGGATATATTCGAACAGCCGAAGCAGTGCTGTTTCAGACAGGAACTGCACTGTGTGCCGTCGGAGAAATTTTCGCTACACTTCGGACACTGCATGGCGTATCAAATAAAGGTTGTCGATCCCTGAAAGTGTGTAATCGAGCAGCAACAACGTGCGGCCTGTATGGATGCTCGAACGGGACTGAGCTGAGGGACGGGAACTTTGCTTAGGCAAAGTCAAAATCCTTTATGGCAAATGAGTACACTTGGACATACATGTAATTATTTTTTTCCACCATCGCTTCCTAAGTGTTATCAAGCCCCCGTCACTGGTACGTTCCTATCGCGATAAATACCTACTCTTTCACGCGCCGTCGACGGCTCACTTGCCCCGCCCACATCGCGCGCTGTACCGAGTATAACAACGCTAAGTCGAGCGCCTTACGACATATTTTCAGGCGCTGTCGGCATCGTCAAACGCGTAGCGCTCCGCCTACAAATAGCGCGCTGTACGTACTAATAAATAAACGCTAAGTCGAGCGCTTGAGACACATTTTCAAACGCTGCCGGCACATTAATCGCCTCTGCGTTCCTCCCACATATCGCGCGTTGTACGGAGTATTAACAAACGCTAAGTCAAGCGCGTTAGGCACATTTTTGCGTGTATTATCGAGTGCTACCAAAGGCCCTCGCCCGTCGAGCGCTGTCCTGAGTAATAACAACGCTAAGTCGAGCGCCTTAGATATATTTTTACGTGTATTGTCTGACAGTGGGAAGGACTAGATGGTGAAAAGCGTATGTCTATTCGCTCATCTGTGGTGTTATGATTGAAACGTGGCCTCGCGTCTCGAATGCGTGACGGTAGCAGTACACTTCATACAAAACCCTTTTCCCGCAGCGGGACTCCGTATAAAGAATCTCTTACTAAATCGAACAACACTAAAATCCGGAGCAAGCCTTCACCACGCATTCGCTTCCGCCACGCCGCCCCTTCTATGTGTTTCGGGCATTAGCGCTGTGAAGAAGAAACGGCGCAAATTAATTTTGTTGTAAGACTTGTTACAAAATTAGGACAGTCTGAACAACATTATATAAATAATGTATTTAATATTAAATTATTAGAAGAAGGGTAGAATAAAATTCAAAAGGAGAACATCTTTAATCTAAATAACTTAAAAACTTCGTAGAAAGTTTTGCCTGAAAACATCACGTTTTTTTTCTGACCCAAGTAAGAGTGCGAAAGAGATAGATAGTTTTCAAAGGACGTAATCCTTCTAATATTATAAATGCGAAAGTTTGGATATTTGGATGTTTGTTACTCAATCACGTTTCAACCACTGGACGGATCGTGATGAAACTTGGCACAGTTTTTATCTTAAAAAAAAACATCCCATTCCTACGGGAAATACGTGATAACTTGTGATATTAAGTTATCTACGCGGACGAAGTCGCGGGCAACAGCTAGTATAATAAGCGACATCTGAAGATTTAATACCCGTCAAGGAAAGCTCTGCAAAGATAATAAAATGTGTCTTATAAGGACGGATCGGAATTAGGTACTTCCAACGAAATGCTCATGTTAATTTGGATATTCCGGGATTTTTTCGGAGATATAGGTGAGGTTGGATTTACAAATGGGGGCGCTGAGGAAAGAAATACTGAAAATTTTAAGAAATGGGTTTCACGCTTCACGTTGCACTATGGAAAAATCCCATTTTGTGGACTTTGAATTGTTGAAAATGAAACCTGGACTTAATATTTAGATATTAAGTATTGCTATTGATTTGAGAGTCCCGAGATTTTTATAACATACATAAAGCTTACGCCTTAGTCCCAGAGGTGTAGGCAGAGACGATGTATCGCCACTTTTCGCGAACCTGACACACCTCACAGCCTTGCTCACATCCATCAACCTTTTCATGCACCTCCTTTTATTCTGTTCACTGCAGACCCCAGCCTTTTTGAAGACTTTACTAATTTGATCCTTGAACGTCCTCCTACGACGACCTCTAGCTGTAGTTCCTTCCACATTCGCTGTAAATTTCTTTTGTCACTCTTCTTTCACTCATTTTCATTCCAACAAGTTCCGTGAAATCTGTCCATATATTATTCTACCGTGCAATATTTTCATCGCAAGTACATAAATAATGACTCTCATCATCATCATTATCATTTAGACGTCCACTGTTGGACGTCTAAATGATAATGATGAATAATGAATAAATAAATAAAATTATAAATATGTCAGACATTCACACCAATTATCCAGTCCCAAACTAGGCAGAGCCTGTGGCATGGTTACTAGATAACGGATAGATATACTTGAATAAATATATAAACATTCAAGACTTGGGTACAAACATTCATATTCAATTCAATTCAATGAAATTTTATTGCACATAAAAAATACAATAATAAAGTAACTACATATGGTCTTATCGCTAAAAGCGATTTCTTCCAGACAACCTTTGGGTAGAGGATAAGAATAACAGAAAAACCCCTAGCGGGGTTCGAACCCGCAACCTCCGGCGTGGCAGTCCAAGACTAGAGGTCGTCATATACATAGGCCTTCCCCAATGAACGCCAGCACACCCGGTCCTCCGCCCTCCGCATCCAACCACTTCCGGATACCTTCTTTAGGTCGCCGGTCCACTTAGCGGCGGGGCGTCCCACCCTGCGTGTGCCGATCCGCGGTCTCCACTCCAGAACTCGTCTGCCCCAACATGACACTACCTAATTCCAATCTCCGCTTATGAGGTTACAGTTTCGTGACGCGTCGGGTGCGACATCGGCTAAGACATTATTTACGTGCGTTTATCGCAAGAACACACTTCGCTGGTTTATATTTTGGAGTATTTCCAAGGCGTAAGCTGAGAACATAGACAGGGCTCTACAAGACAAACATTATATTTATTTAAACATACAGAGAATAGAAAACTTCATCATCAGGTTATTTTGGTCTCCACTGCAGGAGCACAACCCTCTCTCATCCGCCGGAGACAGACGGAGGATTTGGCCTACACTCCCCGCGCTGGCCAGACGGGTTGGGGAGGCCTGATTGATGTTTTATAATGTATTCCCTTAGTCGCCTTGTACGACATCCACGGGAAGAGTTGGAGTGATCCTATTCTACTCTACCGGAAACCACACGGCAAAGAAAACTACATTTATGTTAAATCAAATCTAATCAAATCATTTATTAAATCAGACGTTAGTCCATAAAATGTTGTGAGTATCAATAAAACTTAAGTCTATGTTAGAAAACGGATAATAAAAAAAAATTAAAATTTGTTTTGTTTGTAATAATAATAATTTAATAATAATAATTTATTTCGTTTTTCATAACAATTCTTACAACTCATAATACAATTAATACATAAAGTATTTCAGAAACTATCAGATACATCTAGACCTCACACTAGGGTACCCTGTGTTGTGCGGCTAGACTCTTTGCATTTGATTTAGCAATGTGTGTGTGTGGATCAATGGGTGTGTATGTTTGTGTGTGGATTTGTGTGTGTGTGTGTGTGGGGGGGGGGGTGTATTTATATATATGTAATATTATATAATACAGTATTATGTACTACATATCATATTTATATCATGGTCATGGTGCAAGTATTTGTTTAGACATCCGTTGCCATTATATTTTCAGTGATAACATAGTCCAAAGTAAAGAGCCAAGTGAACAAAACTTTCTTGCATTTTGATTTAATTAGGTTTATTATATTAAGCATATCATTTGCTTTGTTATAAAGAAATGGACCCAAAAAGCTGTAGAACCTTTGCGCAAAACTTGTGCGAGCTGTACGTGATATCCATCTCATACGTCGTGCAGCGGGATCTTTAACTATTGTTTTAGCAGTTTTATGAAACCTTAGGATTGCTGAGGAGATGTAGAGTTGTCTTACTCGTAGAAATTTGCAATCCTGATATAGAAGATCAGTGGAATATCGGTACGGTTTTCTATAAGCTACTTTAAGTACTGCTCTTTGGGCACGCTCAATTTTAATCATAGAGGTTTTATGTGCAGCGCCCCATGTAACCAGTCCGTAGAGTATAATTGATTGGCAGAGAGCAATATATGTCATATTCAATGTATCAGCGTCTGCTACGTGACCAAGTTGCTTGAATATGTGCATAAGTTTCCTTACACGACTACACAGAGTCTCTATTTGTTTGTCCCACGTTAAACGCTCATCAATCATGACTCCCAGATACCTGACACTTGCTACTTCCTCGAGCTCAGCACACGAGCATTGGCGGGCATCCAGTTCAGTACACGTGTGAAGTTTGGTATGTAGCGGTCTGGAAGCGGTTTGTGAAGGTGGATAGTCACCTAGTGCCTGAGTATTGGACTATCCACCTTCTCCCGTACAATGTTAAGAACAACTTGAGGTTACTGTATAGATTGTTCAATTCATGAAGGCACGCCCGAACTTTTGAACGCGGGACGTTAATCCGAACCTATCCGAACGTCAATATCTTAGTTTACGTACCTATGCCAGGCCCCCATCACTGGTACTTCCCTATCGCGATAAATACCTACTCTTCCACGTGCCGTCGACGGCTCACTTGCCCCGCCCACATCGCGCGCTGTACCGAGTATAACAACGCTAAGTCGAGCGTCTTACGACATATTTTCGGGCGCTGTCGGCGTCATCAAACGCGTAGCGGTCCGCTAACAAATAGCGCGCTTTACGGACTAGTAAACAAACGCTAAGTCGAGCGCTTGAGACACATTTTCGCACGCTGCCGGCACATCAATCGCCACTGCGTTCCTCCCACATATCGCGCGTTGTACGGAGTAGTAACAACGCTAAGTCGAGCACGTTTGACACATTTTTGCGCGCTGCGCGGCACATCAGACGCCGTCCGCACATCGCGCGCTGTTCGGAGTAATAACAACGCTAAGTAGAGCGCCTTAGACACATTTTTGTGTGTATTGTCTGACAATGGGAAGGACTAGATGAAAAGTGTAGGTATTTTCGTTTTAGCAGGAAGTGGTGTATCTGTTACAACGTAACTATTAACTTAGTAATTAATTAGCGCGTCAAATTCAAATTCAAATTCAAATTGTATTTATTGCGTAACATGGGTATTTACATTAGTTTTGTTATATGGTAATAGTGAAGCCGTACATGTTCTACCATTTCTGGTGTGCAACAATTATTGGGTTATTTAAGTACTATATAAAAGACCAATACAATAATTACATCATAATATGTCAAAGTAACGTTAATAATAAAATCAAATAAAAAATAGTAAAAACAGTAAAAATAAAAATGTCATTCCGTATGTCTTACATAGATTATCTATCATTTACAAAGAATTCGTTAATGTCATAGTAACATTTATCAAGCAATAAAGCTCGAAGTTTTATTTTAAAGTGTGAGAGGGGCGCTTGTTTTATTCCCACAGGTAAATTATTAAATATTTTAGGGGCCATACATAGAAAACTTTTATGTAGCAATGCAGTATTTGATGATCGGAGACAAAGTTTCTTTCTATCACGCAAATTTAGTTCATGCACTTGGGATACATTGTCAAATAAATGCTCGTTTGTCTTAACAAAAACGGAAATTTCGTAAATATACAATGACGCGAGCGTAAGTATTTTTAGTTTTGCAAAGAAAGGTGCGCAACTTTATGTTGGTTTGAGGTTGCAGATTGCTCTCACACACCTTTTCTGAGCTATAAATACTTGGTGATGCTGAGAAGAGTTTCCCCAAAAAATAACCCCATACCGCAGCCTGGACGCAACGCAGCCGTGATAGGCTGTCAAAAGGGTATCAGTGCTTGCCACTTTTGACAATTTATAAAGTGCATATGAAAACTGACGTATCTTTTTACACAGCTGATCCACATGTAGTGTCCATGAGCATTTCTCATCTATCCAAAGCCCTAGAAACTTCGTCGTATTTACAACTTCAATCTGCTGTCCGTTGTAGTTTATATTGGGATCGCTTAATTTGGGTGTTCTTTGTCTAAAATGCATTATTTTCGTTTTATTTACATTTATAATTAAGTTATTATTATCCAGCCAATCGATTATATCTGTTAAAGTTTTGTTTATTTCAGATTCATAATTCTGATGATTATTTTTTTCTATTATAGCTGTGCTATCATCTGCAAAGAGCACCAACGGATGCTTGATATGTTTAGGAAGATCATTAATATACACAAGAAAAAGTAGAGGTCCCAAAACACTTCCTTGTGGAACCCCGTACTGTATTTCTCTACAGTGTGATAAGTAATGTTCTTCAGATTTGGTTTTTAAATTAAATTTGGTTATTTCTGTATATTGTTTTCTATGGCTCAGATAAGTCTTGAGAAGTTGAAGCACGTTACCTCGCACTCCATAGCAATGTAGTTTCTTTAATAGTATGCTGTGGTCAACGTGATCGAACGCTTTTGTCATGTCCATGAACAAAGCACAGACAGGAACCCTTTTATCCATCCGGGTCAAGACTGTCTGCATTAAATCATATATAGCCAAATTTATATGTTTACCTTTTCTAAATCCATATTGTTCTTTGCATAAAATTAAATTCTTTTCTAAGAACGAGTATAATTGAGTGTATATAAATTTTTCAAATATTTTTGAAAATATAGGTATGAGAGCAATCGGTCTATAACAACTCATATCCTCTTTACTATTGTTTTTGAATAGCGGTTTGATGATAACTGTTTTTAGTTGGTCAGGAAAAACACCACTTTCAATTGATATATTGAAGATGTAACTCAAAGGATCAGCTATATGATTTGCTACTTGCTTTATAACCGTGGTACAGATTTCATCGTATCCTGTGCTGTTTTTGTTTCTTAATGATTTTATTATTTTTACAATGTCATTAGGTATAGCTGGAGTCATAAACATTGAGTGCTTGTTTAAACATAAATTAAGAGATGGCTTCGTACTTGAGACAGTAGATTTAATTTGGTCTATAAAGAAGTTGTTAAAAGAATTGGCTATATCAAGGGGATTCGTAATTGTTTGTCCATTATATTTTATTTGAGTCACGGTTTCTTTTGGGAAATTACATTTTGTGTTATTTATTATTTGCCAAGTAGCTTTAGCCTTATTGTCAGCAATCGCGATGTAGTGGTTATTCTGTGAGCGCCGTGTAAGATTTATAACGCGTTTTAGCCTTCTGGAGTAAGATATATACTTACTTTTATTTGCACTAGTTCGGTTTTTTCTATACTGCCATAGCATCTCTCTCTTTCTTTTGCTACAAGAGACGATACCACGGGAAATCCATTTTGGTCGTTTATGTACATTAATATACCGTATTTCAAAAGGAAAGCATAGGTCATAAATTAGTTTAAAATTGTCAATAAAGCTCTTATAGGCACTATTTGAATCTTTATGATCATACACATCATTAAACGTTAGACAATTGAGGCATGTAGTAAATTTATGAATATTTTCTTTACTGTAGTCGCGGGTTCGTTTACGCCATCGTTTAAATGTGCAAGACCGTTTGACAGGACACTTAATTAATTGTGCCGTATGATCAGACAAGGCAAGTTCAATCACTTCCCCTTTACAGCCTCTAATGTTATGTATTATATTATCTATACATGTATTACTGCAGAGCCTAGTCGGTTGATTTATTTGAAAAATCAGCTCGTAACTTGCCACTAGCTGTTTAAATCTTCTAGTTAGATGGTTGTTTTCTAATATGTTAATATTGTAATCCCCACACAGAATGATATTTTTATTTGAGTTGACACATAGTTTATAGAGAATTGTATGAAGCTTGTTGAAGAATATGTCAAAAAAATTATTTCTATCACTGGTTTGTGGTATCCTATACAAACATACAACAATAATTTGGTGTTTGATTAATTCAATCGCACAACATTCGATAACATTTTTAATTGACAGCGATGAAATATCGCTTAGAATTCTATACTCATGGTCAGGCTTTATAAGAATGCATGCTCCTCCTTTTCTTTTATCTCTCGAGTAGGTAGTTGCTAATTTATAATTAGAGATTTCCAGGTGTTCTTCATCTCCTTGCTTCATATTATGCTCTGTAATACATATAACATCTATTAGCTTCTGATTTTTGGCCATTTCTTCTAAATGTACAGACAAACTATCTGACTTCGATATTAGTCCAGATATGTTTTGATGTAAAACATAGATGTTGTTATAAACGAAAAAAATCTTGCTTTTCATTGTTAGCGTCATCGGCAGTTTTGGTACAACTATCGTCAGTTATTCCAATAGAGTGTTCCTTCTCTTCTAGTGTTTGTTTATTACAGCATTTAGAGTCTTCAATAACCATTAATAGGTTCTTAAGGTATTTAAATATATTCTTTGATCCCATTTTTGTTAAATTTCCATTTCTAGAAAACATTTTTAGCTCTAAATGAAGATTGGAATCCAACATATAGGCATACTGGAATTCATGTAGATCATTTATTAAAACATTGTTGAATGTTTCCACTCTAATATTAAATATATTTTTCCCAAATTTATATGTTGGTAAACAAATGACGATGTTAGTATGAGTGAGATTCAATAGTTTTTCTCGAGTATAAAGAACTAGTTGATTGTAATTATTTGTCATCTCAAAGTCTTTCTCCCCAATCACTATGACACAGATATCCTTCTTAGTAAAGTTTTTCAATTTGCTTTCTATTCCTTCAAGGAGGATTTTTGCACCTGCACCCGGAATTGCTTAGTGACAGAATTGATAGTGGTGTTCAAATTCATTGTCTATTATGGGTAATAGTGTGTGTTTTGAATCGCTGCTTATTACGCATAGCTTTTTTAAATTTTTGTTTGTGTTATAGCAGAGTTTGGTTTTACTGTCTCTAATTGGATGTGTCTCATTCTCTACACGATTAACAGAATTGGATTGAGTAATTGGTTGTTTCGTTGTTTCGTTTTTGTCCGTTTTAAACAATGTTGCTGAGCCTGTTGATTTATTTCGTGCATCCTTCGATTCTGTGTAGTTTTCTGTTTGTGTATATGTATCAGTAAAGTTGTTATCCATATGCTCCACGATACTTGGTTCATTAGTTACTGCTGAAAAAGAATCATCATGGAACCGAGAAAAGTCTAATTTTGTTTTATTGAGACTTTTATGTTTTACACTTCTTGTCGGTATTTTTTTTGGAGTAGACTTGCATATACGAGTCAGTCGAGTTATTTTAAGTTCCTGCTCAGAGTTTTGTTTTAATAGGGTATGATTTTCTGACAATAAATTATCAATTTCATTTTCTGCAGTTTCTAGTTTTTCTTCTAATATAGTTATTTTAGCTTTAAGTTCCTCTATTAATTCTGACTTGTTTGCATTTATAGCTGGACAGCTTCTATTCAGTATCAAACTCGTCGATGCAAAGGAATCCTCGGTGTAATCTGATAGTTCAATTGAATTTTCTGTACTATTTCTATATTTCCTCCTGATAGTGACATAAGGGTCTTTTCCTGAGTAATTTGGGTCCGTCGAGAGTGGGGATGTTTGAACTATCTTACCCTTTTTCGGTAACTTATCTCGATGACGACAGATTTTACATTTCCAATTGTTTTTATTTTCTGGAGTCATTAAATAGAATCTTTTTGAAGTAATATTAGCACACGGCAGGTGATATTTCTGTGTGCATAATATGCATAGTAAGAACTCTCTATTTAGTATTATATGGTTACATCCAACACATATATCAGTCATCGTGATGTGTTGAGTCGTTATCGTAACAAAATAGGAAATTAATATTAATATATATTATTGACCGTAATGAATCAAATTGCACAATTAGAACCTCACGCTCAGGCGATCGTGTGTTGTTAGATCAGATTGTAGAATCACAGTATCACAATAGTCTATGGTAAGGGGGCGATTATGGTCGGTACAGATTCTTCAGAACGTTCATTACGAACGCACTCTTGATTGACATAACAGTGACATTAATGTCATTATATTGATTGTCAGTCAGCTGTTCAGAGAAATTGGTTTACGAATGAGTTTCAAAATATTCCGGTGAAAGTGACAAATTCAAAATGTAACGGCGGAAATTTACTTCGTTATATTATCCAGAAAGGTATTTACGTCAGTAATATCTTTGTAATCAAGAAAATACTTGCGGTTTCAGATGTGTTGAGGTTAAGTGCACTTTACTTTTAACTTTAATCACTGGTATGATGATTATGAACAGCTGTTTTTAATTAAATATAGCCTAGATTCACTTTCGCAGTGTTTACATTGCTGGGGTTGCCAGCAATCGCGTAACGATAGAACTAACGCAGTAACAATATAATGCATACAATGACATGTAAGAGATTTACAGAAAGAGTGGGGCGTGTCGTGGTGAACTGTACGTTTATAACAGTAACAGGCCAATTGGAGATCCAACGAAAATTATTTTTAAGGTTCTGTACCTCAAAAGGAAAAAAGGAACCCTTAGTAGATCACTTCGTTGTCAGTCTGTCTGACACTTTTTCTCAGGAACGCGTATATCTACACGCGTTTGAAATAATATCGAATACTTCGGTCTGCAATCCCCTGGAGTTGTGAAAAAAAATCAAACTTCTAAGTCAACGCAATCAAAAGATACGGCCGTTTCTACCGCATATTTTGACACTCGCAAGGGAATAGGGTACTTCCCGTTGATCTAGAATTCTAGAATCATTAAAATTTGGCAAAAAGCAATTTCTTATGGCACAAGTAAAGGGAGAAATTCTAGTTACATCAAACTTTGCGATTATAAACTGATTTGCAGTTGGTAAACTGCCCGCGATCTATGTCGATGTATGGGGACAACAGTTTTCCAACGGCAAAGTTAAGTTGGTCCTTCAATCCAGATTATCTTTACAAGTTTGTACGGAACCCTGACTGCACGAGTCCGACATGCACTTGGCCGGTTGTATTGTTAAATTTTGGTCCCATAATACAAGGGCACAGGGAATGCATTATAAAACATCAATCAGGCCTCCACAACCCGTCTGGCCAGCGCGGGGAGTGTAGGCCAAATCCTTCGTCTGTCTCCGGCAGATGCGAGAGGGTTGTGCTCCTGCAGTGGAGACAAAAATAACCTGATGATGATGATGACAGGGTTTTGTAAAATCAACTAGAATGTGACATCAAAATGTTAGTATGCACTTTTCTGAACAAAGTACCAAAGAAAATCCTAAATATTATGGCAGTGTTGTCGATTATAACAAAGAATTGAGGGTCTCTTGTTAATTTGATACCATGCTTACTTGAGCCTGGCGAACAGTTTTGGTAAACAGCCATTTTCCCTGAAAAGGGACCAAGTAAACTTAACTGTAAACACCAAGTTAATTTACTTAGTAACCTGTTGCCACAAAACGGTCTAATTTTAAGCCATTTAACAGCCTAATGGACTTACAATGAACTACACATAAACAGATACTATTAAAATGATAAAATCTATTGTTGATGATCCTTTTGCAACCGCTTTAAGGGTCGACTGACAACCGAAAGTAATGGACCCCAAGGGATCGAACAAACACGGCTAATTCCCCTAATAGGGCATTTACAATTTAATTAAAACTATATCCCAGAAGGTACAATCTGTTTGTGGGTTGGAATTACAAATAGGTGAATCAATAGTATCTATTATTCAAGAAAATTGGGTTTTAGAATTAGTTACCTAAGAGTTCGTAGTCATTTATTTCAATGCAAGCTATCAACTGTTTTCAGATGCAGGTGTGTTATCGTTTTATCGTCATTGCAGACTACAAAGTCAAAGTCAAAAACATTTACTGCATTCTTCATTCATTCATTCATCATCAGGTTATTTTTGTCTCCACTGCAGGAGCACAACCCTCTCTCATCTGCCGGAGACAGACTGAGGATTTGGCCGTTTGATATTTTTTGCAATATATTGCACATGGTTGGCACGCATGTCGCCAGTACTTCACTCTTCTGTCTTCATAGGATTTTATTAGGAGACTCGAAAACTTCAACGTAAAATTCGGTGCATAGACAGCGAATTTTGTGGAGTACCTATAGCGAGATGTGATAAGAGTTTGTCTCTAGCTGAAGCTTAAAAAAAATTATCCTTTGCATCCTGCGTTTTCAGTTGTAATGTCAGAGTTGATGCAGGATCTCTAGGAAATGCTGAACTGCCTAAACTGCTTTTCCAGACGAGTAGGTCTTAGGATGAACGTGGACAAGACGAAAGCCATGTCTATTCACACGTCGATCTAAGACCGGTGATCGTCGACAATGTCAATATTGAAGTTGTTCAGGAGTACGTAGGACAGACAATACAGTTGGGCAAGAACAACTTAGGTAGGGAAGCTGACAGAAGAATCTATTTGGGCCGGGAAGATTATATGTTATTCAGCTAATAGTATGAATATAAAAAAAAAATTACTTACACTTGCGTGAGACGTGACACTTCATGTAATTTCAAGTAATTTTTTAGGGTTCTGTAGCCCAATGGCAAAAAACAGAACCCTTATTGATTCGTCATGTCTGTCTGTCTGTCCGTCCGTATGTCACAGCCACTTTATTCCGAAACTATAAGAATTATACTGTTGAAACTTGGTAAGTAGATGTATTCTGTGAACCGCATTAAGATTTTCACACAAAAATAGAAGAAATTTTTTTTGGGGGTTCTCCAACTCTAGTATATATTATCTTTGCCCATATATAGAACTGAAACTTAAAAAAAAAATTTTCATCAAACCCATGCGTGTATGGATAGGTCTTCAAAAATGATTATTGAGGTTTCTAATATCATTTTTTTCTAAACTGAATAGTTTGCGCGAGAGACACTTCCAAAGTGGTAAAATGTGTCCCCCGCCCCCTGTAACTTCTAAAATAAGACAATGATAAAACTAAAAAAAATATATGATGTACATTGCCATGCAAACTTCCACCGAAAATTGGTTTGAACGAGATCAAGTAAGTAGTTTTTTTTAATACGTCATAAATCGTAAACCACAATACTGTTATTAAAACATCGATCAAAGTTACAACGAACTACAATAACTTTTATATTATGTTACTTGCTGCTACGGAACACTTCATGGGCGAGTCCAACTCGCACTTGGCCGCTTTTTCCAGTGCCAGTAAAGTGATAACATGTTATACATTACATATTATATACATTACACATGCAACTTGTCTAACCCCAAACAACTAACCAAAGATAAAAACAGATACGTGTTTCTGAAGACGCATATTTGAAAGTCAGGCAAAGTCTAAGCAGGCAGCGACCCCGATGCATTCAAAACGAGCTATTATCGCCTCTAGTGGTAAGAAGTCGGCTACTGGCCCATTGGGACGCACTTTGCAGTAAGTTGAATTCGGCAGATGGTCTGCAGAAAGCTGCAAAAAGTCTTAAGATACAAGAAATGTACCAAGTGGTCTCATGTCCACAAGGGGCCTTCATATCGAACTTAGTACCAGTTTGTTGGTGTGGGAAAGGAAGCCAAAGTCAAAGTCAAAATCATTTATTTCATATGAGTACACTTGGTACACGTCATTTTTTTATCGACTACCGCTTCCTAGGTGTTAGCGCTGTGAAGAAGAAACAGCGCAACAAACTTCACGCAACACATCTTTTAAAAATCAAGTTTGCATACAATTAATAAATATTTTGCGAAGCTGAATTAACATTAGTACCAGGCATCTTTGTCATTCAAATAATCGTTTATTTTATAATAGGCTTTCTTACAAAGTTGTTTTTTAATGTGAATCTTAAACTTTCTGTCCGTCATATGTAAGATTTCCTCTGGTAGTTTGTTGTAGAAGCGTATACATTGCCCCGTGAACGATTTGCTGACCTTACTTAGTCTTAACCCTGGTAAAAACGCACTGCTAATGAAACCACAATGTGGATCAATCCTAATTTCAACCTAAGAGCCGAGGATTAGCAACGACTTTTGAATAATGACGACTAGATAGTTTGAAATGTAGGTCGCGTACATGTTTAAGTTGGCAACAAGACGAGCCAGTCTAATTGAAGTCTGATCTCGGCTCGCAATCTTCTACTTAAGCATCTTAAGTCTGGGCTTAAGTACTCTCGGAGGGGCTTTTCACTGAATTGCTGTCATTACAGAGTAGAGGATATGATGCAGGCGAGGATTAAGGGAAAAAAATCACAAGCGAATTTACGTTCCTAGAATTTAGGCCCTTTTATAAGGGCCTGCAGACTCCGAGATCCCCAGGGTGTAGTCCTGAGTTCTGGCCCGAGGGAGTAGTGTTTCGATGCTATAGGGAGGCAACGACTAAAATCCCTAAAATTTATATTATAATGTATGTATATCTAGGTTAAGGTCTATGGGCCAAACTGCCTAAAAATAAATGTTTTTTTTTTCAAGTCGCTGTGTCGTATTCCACTCTATGTTTACGTTTTTAAGTTCACTGTAACTTAACCAAAGTAAATACTGCGACAAGTTAATCATCCGATAACGAAGTGTAATGGATAATAGTCACCATTATTAGACAAATAAAATCTTCTTCGAATATCTGGGAAAAAATATTTTTTTCCCTGAAATTCCCATTACCGGGCAATTTGGCATCAGGTGGAGAGGCGAACGAAATAACTTCTATAAAAGGATTGACGGTTTGTAATGTCACACCAAAATGATGATATGGCCGTGTGGTTCCCGGCTTAGAAAACGGCCACCCCCAATCTTCCCGTGAGGGTCGTCAAAGGGCTGCACTAGGAACGGGCAGCATCGTTCTCGTGTGTATATTAAAATCATTACTACGATCACCAATCCGCCTGCCAAGCGTGGTGATTATGTCAAATCCCCCAATGGACAGCCCACCAAAAGTGACATTCTATTGGGGAGGCTTATGTTCAGCAGTGGACGTATTTCGGTTGATGATTGTCGAGCAGATCCATTTGTGTATGAAGCAAAACCACTTCTATAGAATTGGTAAAAATCTTAGAATGAAGTTTAGTCGAGTTCGAGGTGGATATGATTATGGATTCGTGAAGCGAGAGGTGTAATTATGTATTTAACGATGTTTTTTCGGGATTAAAACTATCCTATGTCCTATTCCGGGACCTAACCTATATGTGTGCCAAGTTTCATCACGATCCGTCCAGTGGTTGAAGAGTGATTGAGTAACAAACATCCAAATATCTAAACATCCAAATATCCAAACTTTCGCTTTTATAATATTAGTAGGATAAAACAATGATGGATGAGATGAATTATAAAAGCGGACCATAAACAAAGTGGAAATAAATTTTAGAACAATGACGAAAGGGAGAGATGATGGATTGTTAAAAAAGTATTTCGCTTTGGAAAAATTCGCAGGAAATTGACAAACATTTGCGTGAAAAAGTTACTTTCGACCATTCTCCTGATATAATGAGTTTCTTTTGTATCAATACTGACTATACGTATTTAGTTGATACAACAGCCAATTATTGATAAATAAATAAATATGTGGGGACATTTCACACACGGCCACCTGATCCCAAACTAGGCAGAGCCTGTAATATATACATACATTAATACATAATGTACTTATATAAATAACATCCAGTCGCAAGGCAAACACAACTGCGAATGTTTGCCCTGGGCGGGATTCGAACCCGCAACCCCGAGCTTCGCAGGCAGGTGTACTACCGACTAGGCTACGGGGCCGACTACTGATGTCTTGCATAAGTTGGTATTTGGTATCATTTCTCTTTTATCTTTGAGAATATTGTAAAGATATTTATTTTAAGATTACCTCAAAGGAAGCTGAATACATTTTTATTGGTAACAAGCTAGTAGCAGTGCCCACGACTCCACTCGCGTGGACTATAGATTTATAATTTTATTTTCATAAAGTTAAAATTTACTTAGTGCTAAACCCATTCCCCCTCCTCTTCCCCTCCCCTTCACTTCCCCCTCCTCTTCCCCCTCCTCTCCCCCTACTCTCTTCCTCCTCTCTTCCTCCTCTCTTCCTCCTCTCCCCCTCCTCTCCCCCTCCTCTCCCCCTCCTCTCCCCCTCCTCTCCCCCTCCTCTCCCCCTCCTCTCCCCCCTCCTCTCCCCCTACTCTTCCCCCTCTTCTTCCGCCTCCTCTTCCGCCACCCCTTCCCCATTCCTTCCGCTACCACTTACTTTTCCGCTGCCGCTCCTGTTATCTCTCCCGCTCCCAAAACTACAAAAACTCTTGTTCTATTACTTGTCCTTATATCCCAAAAACTTTTTTGCAAATATTTTCAATGTACAGACACTAAGTTTATATTACATGTTGAAAATATATAAATTCAATCTTACAAAGTCACTTTTTTTTTACCAAAAATCGCTTCCGACACTATAAACTATTTTAATTTTAAACATTCAAAACACAACAGAGAGGTTTGCCGTGTGGTTTCCGGTAGAGTAGAATAGGACCACTCCAACTCTTCCCGTGGGTGTCGTACAAGGCGACTTAGGGATTGCACCAGAGATGGGCAGCAGCTCCTGTGTATATTAAGATCATTACTGCGAGTACAAGCGTGGTGATTGTGGCAAATACCACAATGGCCAGCTCGCCAAAAGTATCATTCTATTGGGGAGGCTTATGTTCAGAAGTGGACGTATAAAGGCTGATGATGACGACTTCTAAAATTCCATTAAACCTACAACGTTCATAGCAGTACAGTCAATAGTTATTCACGGGAAGTACCTACCGGGATGTAAAATGCTCGGATCTAAAGAAATGGGTATAAAAGGGGTAAAGCGTGCTCGCTGGCTGAATGCATTGGGGGCGTGCATTTTAAATCTTTATGTCTACGGGAAGTGCAGTGGGGGGAGAGCTTGCAAGTGGAAAAGTAGGGTGATTTGCGTGTACTCGTCTGCAACATGAACGGAGATAGGTTTCTTATATCGGAAAGTTGGCAGATTTATTTTTAAGATCGCTTTTGCAACTCTCATCATCATCAGGTTATTTTTGTTTCCACTGCAGGAGCACAATGTATGTATGTATGTATGTATGTATGTATGTATGTATGTATGTATGTATGTATGTATGTATGTATGTATGTATGTATGTATGTATGTATGTATGTATGTATGTATGTATGTATGTATATATGTATGTATGGTATGTATGTATGTATGTATGTATGTATGTATGTATGACATACTATCTATCTATCCTATATCCTTTTCCAGGACCTAACCTATATGTATGCCAAGTTTCATCCCGACCCGTCCAGTGGTTGAAGCGTGATTGAGTAACAAACATCCAAACATCCAAACTTTCGCATTTATAATATTAGTAGGACGACATTCCCCTGGCGGTTCTGAACTCGATCCCCCAATGTACAACAGCCTGCAGGTTACACGCAGTAATTGAATTGAACAGACTATTCAGTTTAATGACCATCAAACTGAGGCTAACTGTGGCATGTAAATGAAGTGGTCGGACCCGTCCAATCACTGAGTAATCTGAAACGGGTATTGGGTCAGTCCCCTGTCACTGTGGGGTGGGGATATAGGGGGGGGGGGGAGAGGAAAAGTGTTTACCACAATCCCGCATAATGATAAGATGCGTGACAACTGAAACTACTGGAGGGTAAGGTCTAAAGCTTCCTGTAGAATTATATTTGATTAGCCATGTCTATTTTAAGTCCCTGGAATGACCGACAAAGACAGACCTCGCAGATACCACTATAATAATATTAGTTTAGATTGTATCATTATAGGTTGCGTACTGTATTTTTTAAATTATTTATATTTGGAAAGCTTACAGCCTGAGCTGGGGCCTGTTTGCTGCTGCAGCACACATACTGTGTCTTCTACGGTGTTGCCACATTGTACTGTTGCCCTCTCCCCTACAGGTCGGTCGCACGCCTTGGTTCTACTCCCGGTTTGTCGGGTAAGTTCCTCGCGTTGTTTCTGCTCCTCGTGCAAGCGAATGTAATATTAAATTATCGTCCGACAAGCCGTGTGCCGTGATCCCGGCGTGTGTGCACCCGACTCTTAGTTGTATATTATTTATGTTTATGTGTAATGTTGCACTGTATGTGTTTTGTTGCAGCCAATAAATAAATATTCTATTCTATTCTAAGTAACAAAACTTGTGCAACAGTATGCCAATAACAAGCTTTGTAATGCTCGAATCTGTAACGTTACATAACAGGCGAATGCTCCCTGTGAGGGAGCACCTTTAAATCGCTTTGTATGCGTTATATTGTTATTGACTTAGTTCTGTCGTTACGCACTTATCATCTGTATGTACATACGTACACAAGATACTGATGTTCGGATTAAAAAAAAAGAATCTCACACACGGCCATCTGATCCCAAAAACAAAGCAGAGCAGATACTATGGCTATCGGAGAGCTGATATCTCATAAATATTATAAAGAGAAAAGATTTGTATGTTTGTAACGAATAAACTCAAAAACTAATAAACCGATTTCACCATTAGAATGCTTTATTATCCCTGAGTAACATAGGCTATTTTATCACTATAAAAATTAGGGATCCCTACCAAAACTCCAATAACAACCCAACCTAAGGTGTAAATAAAATTGGATAACATGGGGACGGGGAAAGGGGGAATTAACGTTTCAATTGTATTTGGGAGTGTAGGCCAAATCCTCCGTCTATCTCCGGCAAATGAGATAGGGTTGTGCTCCTGCAGTGGAGACAAAAATAACCTGATGTTCAACTGTATTTAATTCTGTAGTCCACATACATTACGTCCAGACACAAGGCAGACACTAATGTTTGCCCTGGGCGGGATTCAAACACGTAGTTCAATATGTTAGTGTACGTATGCATACACTGATGTTTGTGTGCGTAACAATTAATTAATTAAAAACTAAAACATGGGAAGAAACTGAATCACTTCTATTATATATTACATAATAATTATTATTCTAAAGATATTCACATACACGCACACCCACACCCACACACACCCACACACGCACGCACACACACACACACACACACACACTACATACATTATGGCGGATGCACATTAATTAATCTTAGTTATCGCTTAAATTATTTTTATATTTTTGTATCTTTAGGAGTGTTTGCCATTTATGTAATAATTAGGAAGAGCGGGGCTTCTTAACACAGGCTTTTACGCTTAAAAAGAAGTCCCAGACCGTTATATCTGTAAAATACTGTTAAAACAATAAATATATTTTGATTTTGATTTTTTTTTGTAACAATAGAACTGACACAGTAACAATATAACGCATACAATGGCATGTAAGAGATTTAGAGAAAGAGTGGGGCGCGCCGTCGTGAGCTGAACGACCCATACCTATAAACGTCGACTACTTAAAGCAATATCACTAAATCACGAACTGTCAGAATGAATATCGTTGGAATCTGTCACAGAGTAGCTACAGCTAGAAAGACGTTCAGAAGTTCCACCCAAGTTTCAATACTATCAATCTTACACTATCACTTCGAAGATTTCATCGGAAGTCGAAGTTAGCAAGCGAAGCGACAGCGCAGAGCTGCAGCGTATGTAATCATGTCAGCCTGACGTCTACTGCTGGACATAAGCCTTGCCCAATGAACGCCACAACACCCGGTCCTCCGCCCTCCACATCCAACCGCTTCCGGCCACCTTCTTTAGGTCGTCGGTCGGAAGGCAGAAATCTAATGTCACAAAGTGGCTTTGCTTCGCCCGCTTTTCGCCCCGTGATACCCCTTGGACTTGGTGTGTTGTTTTAGGGTTGTCGCAATACAATATCTATTTTTATCGGTCAGTTGTATGGGAGATTATTAGAGTAAAAGAATAAGTAATAGTACAGACGGCGCACTATCTAAGAAAGATTGTAGAATTTATTAAAAACTTACCTACAAAATTCAATGCAAGCCAAATTGAATCCTACGCGCATAGAACAAAGTCAATGTTACGTTGAACCGCTAAATACGCATGGACAGTCGCCGACATTCGCCTATAGGGCTGGTACCTCGGATACTTTCGGATTGAGGAGCGGCGTGAGACTTTACATTGTTCTCGCGACCCTGATCGAATACTAAACTTGTTAAAGCGTATCAATTATAAAAGTAATATATTTAATAAATAAATTAATAATCCAGTCTGCCCTTGTAACTTTTAAAAATTGCCAATTTATTAAGCGACGGTCTCCTAGCAACAACTGGATCGTTAGCCGTTTGGTAACATTTTCATTAAAAATATCAGCATTTTATGAAACAAAGGCAATACCAAAGGAATTCGAGAGGGAGCTAAATCAGACATTTTAGGCTTATGAAATTAATTACAGGAAATATCGAGGGATGAAAGAAAAGCAACAGATTTTGAAAAGGGAGGTAACAAAACGGATATACCAAAAATCCCGGAGCTAGGCGAATCCCGGGCAGTATTAGCCTTACGGAGTCGTGCGGGGCTCTGATGAGGTGGAAAGTTATTTCCCTAGATAACCGTGGTACCTCAACAAGGCGGCGATGTTGTTCGCCACCCATCATGACAAGTGGTGAGTATCACCGGGCAAAAAGCGGGCGAAAGAAAGTCGCGCAATACATCGTCTCTGCCAACTCCTCTGGGACCAACTATCTCATCTTCTTCCTAACACGGCCTTCCTATGGCCAATGTCAAGTGTATAGGACGAATACAAACATGGAGAGCACGCTATAACGGAGTAACGCTGTGGGCTGTACCACTAGAGCACCGAGGGAGGGTCTCTCAGGTCACAGGATATCACCGTGACCTTTAATCTGCCCACGTGGACTCCCGTAGAGAAGCACTACAGCTGTACAAGGGCAAAATGATGCAATTTTTTTTATTGTTCTCATTTAAACTAGGACTGGTATGTATTAAGAAATCCTACTAATATTATAAACGCGAACGTTTGTAAGTACGGATGGATGTTTGTTACTCTGTCACGTAAAAACGTAATGGATTTTAATGAAACTTTACAATAATATAGCTGATGTATACAGAATAACACACAGGCTACAATTTATAAAGATATTGTGTGAAATGTCCAAAATATCAAGTAAGTAGGAAAAAAGCTACCATCTGCGAGCTATTCTGGCGTGCGCTGCCAAAACCGCTAGAGTTACACATATGTAATGTATGATGGAAATGTTTATCATAAATAGTCCTACAAAAAAGCTACACGAAATAGTAATTGTGCGCAGACGAAGTCGCGGGCACCAGCTAGTATAATAATATATGCTTCAAGTAAAAAAAAATTGATCGACGATATGCGTTGGGAATTCATTTCGTCATTTTAAAGCCAGTTATGAAAAACGTAATTCCCAATCCGTAACCGGTTACAGAATGGGAATTAATTTCCCATTTCGTAGCCAGTTATAAAAGTTGGTTACCACCTGGGACGACACAATTCCCATTTCGCAACTGGTTACAGAATTGGAATTAAATTGCAAAGTGATTTGATGAGAAGAGCCGAGGATCAGGTTTCAGTGGCGTGCCTTGGGAGAGGCCTATGTCCAGCAGTGGGCTCTTGTAGGCTGATGATGATGATGAAAAAGTCTATCAAGACAGGAAATTGCTCTCAAAATGACAGCTATAACTGTCAAAAAATTGCTGTGATTTTTCTCGTTAGCCGTTCCAAAGAAAATGCGCCCAAACCTTCTATACATGTAAAATTATTTCTATTAAACTTTTTTTATGTTTATGGCTCGTAAACTTTGGTTTTATTCCCAAAATAAGGTCAACGCATATTTTCCATTTATCCTTGGCCCCGGGTTTAAAATTATGGCGTCGTTCTAAACTGGGACAAATTCCTTTTCCAACTCGACCTACGAATACCGAGCAGTCCCTTTTCAGTGTTGCTAGCTTCAAGACATTGTATTTTCCCTCATAAGTACCGTGTGGTTCGCGGCTTAGAATATGGTCACGTGTGGTTTCCATACCGTGTGGTTTCCGGTAGAGTAGAATAGGACCATTCCAACTCTTCCCGTGGATGTCGTACAAGGCGACTAATGGAATACATTATAAAACATCAATCAGGCCTCCCCAACCCGTCTGGCCAGGGCGGGGAGTGTATACGAGCTGATTCCCGCGATTTCGTCTGCGCACAATTAGTATTTCGAGTAGCTTTTTTGTAGGACTATTTAAGACAAACATTTCCATCATACACACACATAACACACACATATGTGTAACTCTAGCGGTTTTGGCAGCGCACGCCAGAATAGCTCGCAGATGGTAGATTTTTTCCTACTTACTTGATATTTTGGACAATTCACACAAAATCTTTATAAATTGTAGCCTATGTGTTATTCTGATGTATAAGCTATATTATTGTAAAGTTTCATTAAAATCCATTCAGTAGTTTTTACGTGAAAGAGTAACAAACATCCATCCATACTTACAAACTTTCGCGTTTATGATATTAGTAGGAAGGATAGTTCGACCGATGCGTTGGCCTAGTGGCTTGGTCACTGGACTCAAGCGCCGGAGGTCGTGAGTTCGAGTCCCACTGAGGACCGACAACTTTGTACAAGTTGGTCCCGGTCTGGATGTTATATTAGTGAATTGGCCTATCCTTGTTTAATTCCCATAGCACAGGAGAAAGCCATTTTTTAAGGGCAATGGATACAGGGCATCATGGCCAACTTTTATTTAAATATTTTTTTACCACACTACGCTTGCCCAGTAGCGGTTACCACTCGAGAACTCGTTTGCCCCAGCGGTAATCGGTTCTCCGACAGATGTGACCAGCCCACTGCCACTTCAGTTTCTCTAAGGGACAGAATCCGAAATGAGGTGATCCACCAGAGAACTAAAGTCTTCGACATAGCTCAAAAAGTTAGTAAGATATTGTGTGAATTGTCTAAAATATTAAGTAAGTAGGAAAAATCTACAAGTGTCATATGCTATATAATTTATAAAGTTCCCTGGTCCAAGCGGATGAAGTCGCGGGCAGACAGTAGTAGTTTATACAGGAGATTTTATATGGTAATACTGACTTTAGTTTACCATCCGGCTTATCAGCTGTTAAACCAAGGACAATATGCCGTTAAATATGACTTGTGGCCGGGACTCTCCCATTATGCTGGGTCATTCTCTGCGCGTGTAACATTCGTCACGTAACGTGACAGCAAATTTGGCGTTGTTACTCTGAGATACCAAACTGTAATTTTGTTTCTCTCTGGATTTGCATGCGGTCTTTTTTATATTTTTTCTACAGGAACTTAAAATTACTATGGGAAAATTTAATATCCGGGGTTGAAGTAATGTGAACATCTGCCTTGTTTTACCAGGGTTAAGACTAAGTAAGGTCAGCAAATCGTTCACGGGGCAATGTATACGCTTCTACAACAAACTATCAGAGGAAATCTTAAATATAACGGACAGAAAGTTTAAGATTCACATTAAAAAACAACTTTGTAAGAAAGCCTATTATAAAATAAACGATTATTTGAATGACAAAGATGCCTGGTACTAATGTTAATTCAGCTTCGCAAAATCTTTATTAATTGTATGCAAACTTGATTTTTAAAAGATGTGTTGCGTGAAGTTTGTTGCGTCGTTTCTTCTTCACAGCGCTAACACCTAGGAAGCGGTAGTCGATAAAAAAAATGACGTGTATAAATGTACCAAGTGTACTCATATGCAATAAATGATTTTGACTTTGACTTTGATAAAAAAGTTGCAAACGTGGAACTTCAGCTAGAGGTCGTCCTAGGAGGACGTTCAAGGATCAAATTGGTGACGTCCTCAAAAAGGCTGGGGTCCGCAGTGAGAAGAATAAAAGGAGGTGCATGAAAAGGTTGATGGATGTGAGTGAGGCTAGTAAGGTGTGTCAGGATCACGAAAAAATAAATATGTCAGACATTCACACCAATTATCCAGTCCCAAACTAGGCAGAGCCTGTGGTATGGTTACTAGATAACGGATAGACATACTTAAATAAATATAATATACACATCCAAGACTTGGGTACAAACATTCATATTCATCACACGAACATTTGTCCCTAGCGGGATTCGAATCCGCAATCTCCGGCGTGGCAGTCCGAGAGCTACCCGTTCCGCCACGGAGGTCATCAAAATGACGATACATCGTCTCTGCCTACCCGTTGTCAGGGTGTTGGGGTGCCTTCATGGCGTGGACGGTTAGGAGGGGGGGGGGGGGGGCTTCCCCGCGCTTAGTTCGCGTGGGAGTGCCCTGTAGCTCCTGACCACCGAAAACGATCTCTAACATCATACAAACACAATCTTAAAAAGTGTGGTGATACACATAGCGCCATCTAGTTGATAGTCTGGTAAACTAAGCCTAATAAAACCGTCATTGTACACAAAATCCTAAAAAGCTTTCACGCCGGATTAATTTATTGCACGTGAAAAATCAACGCGTCGTCTGGGATGTGTTTAACCAGAACAAATAAATGGCAATGTATATCGTATTAATAGCGACATTTTTCAAAGCCTTCTACAGGCTTTATCGAGGACCCCTCCCCTTCTCACCCCTGGTGAGCCTGGTGACAGATCACTGTGAGCCTTTTTGCGACACGTGCCACGGCGGTGAAAGCGAACACATCAGCTTTCCGCATGATTTGGTAGACATTTTCATTTTAACGTTTTTGCTTTACTGACTACGCATGTTTATTCGGATTAATCTTTTATTATCACGTCTAAATTTAGGGTGTGTTTGAAAATATATCGATTTCACACGGAGCGATTTTTTTCACCATGACAGCTAGCGACACTTTTGGAGTAGCTATCTATCCTGCAGATAAAAACTACTGAATCTATTGCGCTAAAACTTTCTAGAAATATTTTATTTTATTTTTTATTTTATTTATTTACTTTTAGGAAGAATTAGGAAGACTAATGACAAATATAAGTAACAAACTTAAATATACATATGCTGATAACAAGTCTTCAGTCTTTTTGTGAAATTGCTTGCTGACAGAACCTATAATGTGATGATTTGACAGGCTTGACTTTTCTTTATTCATAGGCTCGATTCACACTGTATACCACGCGCCCCAAACTCACGCGTGATACGATTAATAGATATACAAGTATAAAAGCTTGTTTAATTTACCTACAAAATTCAATGCAAGAGAAAAATAATTCTAGAAAAACGTCAATGTGACGCTGAACCCCTAAATCACGCACCATTGACAATCCGACACGATTCGCTAAGGTGCCCCGGCAATCGGGGCCGCGCCGCGTAGGTATAATTTTATATCTAAAGTGCGGAGTTAATAAGGCTGATGTAATGAAATCTTTGCGACGAGAACATGAAATCATATATTAATCTTGCGCACTTATTATACACTGCCCAAATAATTTTTTTTGTAACTTGCAATTCTAAGTTAGTCTACCATCTGATATTGAATTCCACTGGATTTTTTTTTCCACAAACTTGTAAAGAAGTTTTTTTTAAATCTGCAAGTAAATGTCTAAGTCAAAGTCAAATCACTCCATCGTGTATGGTGCTTAACATGAGCACCTCTCGATCCCCAATTTGAATCTTAATACCCGACGCTCGGAAGGCTTTGCTTTTCCATTATTTTTTCAAGGATAAAAATTGGGATTTGCTAAAGTAACGAGCCTGATTTACAAAATAATGTTACGCTCTCGCCCCTTTTCCTTTTCACTCTCAAGGCAATAAGTAAACATTATGGTAAAAGGAAGAGAAACTTATAAGGAGAAAAATCTACCTATTTTGAAACACAACTTTTTAAAGAAATAGCTAAGAGTTATTAAACTTACAACTTTTAAAGCTACCACTAAGACTTGGTCATTGGACAGAGCGGCAGAGGTCGTGGGTTTGATTCCCTCTGGGCACAGACAATTTTGTACAAGTTGGTCCCGATCTGACAAACTGTTATATTTGGGAATTGTTCTATCCTTGTTTAATTACCATAGCACAGGAGAAAATCCTAATTTTAAGTTAGACAAGTGTATTTATATACATACATGTATATTTGTAAGTGTATAAGTGTATTTATATACATACATGTATATAAATACACTTGTCTTCACCGCAGGTTAGCTGGAAGAAATTTCTTTAGAAATAAGCTTATCCTTTTGTATAATTTTCTTTTCTTTGTGTTGTTCTTTGTATATTTGTGTGTACAATAAACTATTAAATAAATGTATATATGTAATATTTATTATTTGTTAAAGACACTGCTCTTTTCAATGATTATAAAAACTATTAAATAACTAATTATATCTAAACTATAATAATATTATAAAGAGGAAAGATTTGATTGTTTGTTTGTTTGCTTGCAGTGAATAGGCTCCGAAACTACTGGACCGATTTGAAAAATTCTTTCACTGTTGAGAAGCTACACTATCCCCGGGTGACATATGCTATATATAATTTTAAAAAAAATTAGGGATCCTTACTAAAACTCTAATAATGTAACCCAAGGTGTAAAAAAATTACCTAAAAAATCCCTTATTTGCGTGGGCTGTAAAAACTATTGATGATAGAATAAAATAATGTACTACCACTTTGCAGAACACATCATTATCTATAAAAAGTGTCGCGACAGAATACTATCTATGATAGTTATGTCACAATGAGTGTTCACATAGTCCACGCGAGTGGAGCCGCGGGCACAGCTATTCATGATAAACATGAAGTAAATGTCAACTTTATTAAAAAATAAACAATAATTCTGTAGTCCAACGGGCGGAAACACCGCCGACACGCTAATTTTATGTATATAAATATTTTCAATGCATAACCAGATTAATAGGTTTATTTCAGGATTTAGTAATACATAATATGTGTAATGTTAAGTTGTCCACGCGGACGAAGTCGCGGGCAACAGCTAGTAACTAATAAAGAGAATGACACTAATTGTCCCTAGGTGATAATGGATGAATCAAACTGTGTGTTCCCCCGTTCCCCACCCCCGCCCCCCGGAAAAAATATGTCCAATGCATTGCTTACTTTAGTACATCATCATCATCATGTCAGCCTTTAGACGTCCACTGCTGGACATAGGCCTTCCCCAATGAACGCCACTACACCCGGTCCTCCGCATCCAGCCGCTTCCGGCCACCTTCTTTAGGTCGTCGGTCCATCTAGCGGCGGGGCGTCCTACCCTGCGTGTGCCAATCCGTGGTCTCCACTCCAGAACTCGTCTGCCCCATCGGCCGTCGGTTCTGCGACAGATGTGGTCCGCCCACTGCCACTTCAGCCTGCTAATCCTTTCGGCTATGTCGGTCACATTCGTTCTGTTAGTACACGCAACGATAATTTAATGTTTAATTGTATTAATTGGGTTCGAAAACCGCCTCGTTGGTTCACTGCATGACCTCACTGAATGAAACTAATTGTGGCCTAAAGGATCGGTTATAATATTTTCTAACGAATTAAAACAATCGGAGATACTATAAAATCATTAAATAAATCTCGAAAAAGCCTGGAATATCCATTTAACATACCATTTAATTAACAAACACACTTTCAAAATTAAGAAATATCTAGTAAACTCATAAACGTAACCTCAATCTTTTTGTGCTAATTATCAAAATTAAAACCTTGTAACTTTGCTTTGATATTCACCATTGCGTAGTGATATTTAGTATTCTCTGCCATAGATGTGTGTAAAGTAAGAGAGCTATTTCTGCCAACAAACTGTATTATACAGTTTGGCGGAGTTATTGTATAATATATTTTTTGGAAAGATGAATAAATGATTTTTACTCACATATTTAGTCGCAAGTACATAAAAAACACTATCTTATCTTCTTAGGGGGCCAGGAAGACCTGGCGACACTTCGACCCTTCAGGATCTTTTGTGCCAAACCCCTGACCACCAATGGTGCCCCAAGCCGATTTGGTGGACTTCACATACGCCTCAGAATTTCTTCTTCGGCATATGCAGGTTTCCTTACGATGTTTTCCTTCACCGAAAAGCCTGTGGTATTATAAATAAACCGTACTTAAGTTTCGTAAAACTCATTGGTACGGGCGGGGTTTGAACCCACGACCTCATGAACGTGAGGCGAGTGCACAACCAACCGGCTACCACGGCTAAAAAACACTTACTCCGATCCCTGTTTATAACACATTTAATATTAGGCAAGTCTTCCCCAATTGCTTTCACGTTGAATTTCTTTACGTTCATCGAGTAAAAGCATAATAACGAGTATCTATCGAGTAGACAACGTCTGAAGTGTCACAAACATTATTGACAGGCCTTTGAAATACGAGAGCGTCTCCCTCCCACACGTGTATCGACAATAGCTGTCAACTAACAATTGACAGCCGCAATAACTTATTGATAAATGTTGCCCAAGTGGGTTTGAAACGATACGTTCCGCTTCATAGAGTTATTACATGATATTTTTCTTCTTTGATTATTTAACTGCTCGTTACAATTTAGACTGTCTTATAATACAGTGGCAGTACTAAAACACACCTACCAGTGTAGATAGAACAAGTCCTAAGGACTGAATCTACGCTACCTTGGGCCCCAGGTATAGATAAAGAGTTGAAGTAGGAAAAGAGTTCCCCTTCCCCTCTAGCAAATGAGTGTAGCAAAGAAACGATGACGTAAGTGGTCAATTGGGGGGGTTGGGGTTTTGGTATGGCCAAGAGAAGCCTGGCGTTTTGTGACGCAGTGAGCTGTGACGGAGTAGCAGAAGGTTATTTCATATAATAGTACCTAGTTATGGGAAAAACGCTTTAAAGCTCGAAAGTCGTTAATCCTCGCTTAGAGGAGTTGCGGAGGGAGAATGGCTAGGAGGCGGGGGTCTTATAAAGTGGGGGACCAAGTAAAAAGACCATTGGAGGTTATCTAGTCATATCTTAACTTTTGTCACATTTCGTAACCAAATTTCGTAATTTTATGGTTCCATTCTGTTGGTGGTTTCGAACTGGGAAATTACTTTTTCCATTCCGTAGCTAGTTAAGAAGTTAGTTACTAAATGATATTAAGGAGTCTTATTCTGTAACTGGCTACGAACTGGGAAATTAGATATTCCATTTCGTAGAGAGGTTAAGAAATTAGTTACTAAGGAGTCCCATTCTGTAACTCGCTTCGAACTGGGAAATTAGATTTCCCATTTCATAGGCCATTACGAAATGGGATGAAAAGCTTTCTGATACGTAAGTTTGACGTTCCCTCCGACCTCACCACACCTCATTCCCCGAAGCTCTTTAACTCGGTCCTCTTCTGTTTTATTGATTAGGTACGACGAATAGAATTCCTTGCCTGTTTTGATCAGACATCGACAATCCTTAGCCATGTTCAAGCGGCAAGTCAAGGAATACTTACCTCCCCGCCGGGGGGGATGGCACAGAAACGTTTCGACGCATAATTCCAAATAAATTAATGCAAAATGACGAAAAAAGCAGCAACACCAAGTTTTATAAGATTTTTTTCCCAACTAGATTAAGGGGTGTGCAAATTCATCCGGTGCCCCAAATGCCAACCTCACCTGCACGTGGTACACCCTGCTGATTGACCGACAATGGCGGTATAACCATTCAACCAACCAACAAACTAGTACCGCGATGGCCAAAACTTGTCCCCAGCGTGGCCAAAACAATTATGGGCAAAACTACCCCATGAGCAGCAAACAAATACCACGGTCCCCAGTTCCAGGCAGTCCTACTACTGCTGACTATGGTAGCAGTCGAAGTACCGACGACCTGAAGAAGGTGTCCAGAAGCGGCTGTATGTGGAGGACAGGATGCGATGGTGTTCTTGAAGGCCTATGTTCAACATGGGACGTCTAAAGGCTGATATGAGATTACTGGTCATCAAACTTGGTTACCAACGCGACTGAAGCGAGAAAATCACAATCTGTAAAAATACCAGGATCAAATTAAGTTATAGCAAATGTGCTCAACTCACCGTATAGCAAATGCGAAGGCCATGACTGCATCGGACACGAACTGCAGCTGCCTCTCGAACTCAGTGTTATTGTCAGAGAGGCGCTCCAGGCCCGAGCAGGTCTTGTCGTACTGGCCGTTGTACGGGGTCCGTGGGCTGCCAGGGTACCGGCACTGGAAGTGGTCTTCCCAGAATTCTGAAGAAAACCGTTAGCGTAAGGAACAACTCAGAAAATAAATATAATTAGAAGACTGGACTTTGCTTTACGCAAGGGTTCAGATTTGCAATAAACAGAAGGACTTTGCAACAACAGCGGACGAGAACTTCATGATCAGCCGAAATACATCCACTGCTGAACATAAGCCTCCCCAATAGAATACCACTTTTAGTGGGCTGTCCATTGGGGCATTTGCCAGAATCACCACGATTGACTGGCGGGTTGGTGATCGCAGTAATGATCTTTATATACACAGGAGCTGCTGCCCATCTCCGACGCAATCCCTTAGTCGCCTTGACGACACCCACTGGAACTTTGAAGTTGGCTATTATAAGCAAGTAACGGCTAAGCTCACACTTTCCGTGCTATATAATAAATCATTTAAGAGATCTGGTTGCATATGACATCAAAAAATCCATAGCAATTACGACACTTACCAATAAACCAAGGATTTATCTTATTATTCTTCACATTAAGGCCGAGGAAGTACTCCTTGAAACCTTCGCTGAACATAAGCCTTCAAAATAGAATGATACTTTTGGTGAGCTGGCCATTGGGGGATTTGCCAGAATCACCACGATTAACAGGCGGATTGATAATCGCAGTAATAATTTTAATATACACAGGAGCTGCTGCCTATCTCCGATGCAATCCCTTAGTCGCCTTGACGACACCCACTGGAACTTTGGAGTTAGCTATTCTAAGCAAGTAACGGCTAAGCTCACACTTTCCATGCTATATCATCATTTAAGAGATCTGGTTGCATATGACATCAGAAAATCCACACCAAATACGACACTTACCAACAAACCAAGGATTTCTCTTATTATTCTTCACATTAAGCCCGAGGAAGTACTCCTTGAAACCTTCGACGTCGTTAGCTTGGGGTTGGACGCTGATCGTGCCCTCAACTGCCTTCTCATTGCCCTCAGAGACCAGTGACCTGGCGCTCCACCCGTCGGATCCCACCCAGCTGAACAGACTGGTGGCATTACAGCGCTCCACTGCCCTCATTACTCCGGCCACCTCCTGGTCGGAGCCGAAGATTATCGCTCCTGGGTAAAATAAAATTCACGGATCATGAAAAGGTAGCACCATCCAGCCGAGATACCTGCACTGCTGAAAATAAGCCTCCCCATTAGAGTGCCAGTTTTGGTGAGCTGTCCGTTGGGGGATTTGTCATAATCAGCACGTTTGGCAGGCGGATTGGTGATCGCAGTAATGATCTTAATATACGCAGGAGAACGCTGCTTTTCTTCTTTGGTGCAATCCCTTAGTCAACTCGAATAGTAGTAATATTAATGGTTAGTTTTAATATAATTTTAGTTTTAACTAGTACTCCTTAGCATAACTAACGCAAGCGACATTTTTGTGAAAATTGAGTTAATAGCATATTCGGAATCAGCGCAACGAGATCTTTAAGAATCAGTGGTCCAGTTTCTGGATGTGACCGCGGCTTCGCTCTCATGGACTACAAATTATGTGGTACTTTCTCTAACAAAACACAATATAATTATATTAAAACCTGACCAGAGAACATATCCATAAATTAAAAGAAAAAAAAACAGTCAAATTATCTTATCCCCTTATCTAAAGGGTTTCGAGTTATGAACATACTAACAGACAAATGTTTTCAACCAGTGCGTCCTACCCGTAATGACGTACGGTGCCGAAATATGGACACTGACAGTGGGACTAGACCGAAAACTCAACGTCATTCAGCGGGCTATGGAAAGAGCTATGCTCGGAGTTTCTCTAAGAGACAGGATCCGAAACGAGATAATCCGCCAGAGAACTAAAGTTTCGACATAGCTCAAAAAGTTAGTACGTTGAAGTGGCAGTGGGCTGGTCACATCTGTCGGAGAACCGATAACCGTTGGGGTAAACGAGATCTCGAGTGGAGACCGCGACTCGGCAAGCGTAGTGTGGGACGCCCCCTGGCTAGTTAGAGCGACGATCTGCGTAGGGCGGCTGGCAGAGACTGGATGAGAAGAACCGAGGATCGGGTTCAGTGGCGCGCCTTGGGAGAGCCCTATGTCCAGCAGTGGGCTCTTACAGGCTGATGATGATGAAACAGACAAGGGGACAGAAAAATAGGGGGGTTTGGGGACACCTGGACCGGAGACAGGGGGTGTATTTTTTATCATGTAATAAAGTATATTTGAACTGAATTGAGAATCGCTGCAGAAATTGGTAATATATCTCAGCGTCAATTAACTCATTGTCGTTTATAAACCGACCACATTGCCCGCTCCTCAATCCATATTTCATAACTTGTTCGTTGCAGTCAGAAAGCAACCTTGCGCGAAGAAGTTATGGTTGCAATAATTCTAACAACGTCATAACAATCATTTTTCAAGTCTACAAACTATGCCAGCAAAAAGCCGGCCTTCCCCGCGTCGGTTACAAATTCCACAATCCCTTAGGGTTCGGTTGTGAGTTAATTTATACCCTTTAGAGGCCTCACCGACCTTTTGCGACGACATGGGTGCCCATAACTAACTTTACAACGTAGTTAAACGTAATCCTATAGCACTTTTAGCAATAAATCTCAAATCCCATTCAATCAATGCAAGATTGTTCCGTAAATAAGTTGCTATTGAATGGATTTTTGTCCATTCTTCATCATGACAGCCCCTAGGAGTCCACTGCTGGACATAGGCCTTCCCCAATGAAAGGGCCCACACCAGGTCCTCCGCCCTCCGCATCCAGTTGGCTTTTTGAGGTTGTCAGTCCATCAGGCGGCTGTCCCACCCTGCTCCATTCATTATTTTCTCATGACAGAGCTGTGTTACTCCCCACTTTAGGCTTAAAAGTATATCTATGCGGCGCGGCCCCGATTTCGGGGCCAATCGGTCGGGTGTCACGAGAGTGATATGATACATTACAGTCAATGATATGTCATACCAAGGATATCACAAGTCGGCAAATGTGTATTTAATGCCGAACATACTTTTTCTTTTTTTTTTATTCCTGATGGGTTTACGCTTGACCTAAATCACACCTGGTGGTAACTGACGATGAGACCTAAGGTGGAGCGCGCTTACCCAGAAGATGCCTATTCACTCTTACTATAAAAAGATCCAAATTGTACTTGACCGGAAATACAGAAGCTGGCAGAGAGTTTCATTCCTTAGTAGTTCGCATTATGAAAGAGGAAGCATTATGGTTGTATTTTGATCGCAAGCTGTAAGTATGCCGAGTTGTGTCGAAAATACTACCCTAACGATGCAAAAAAGATAACTCAGAAAAAGTGCATGAATAAAGTTAAATTATTGAATTTTCAATAAATATCGAAAATTAGTAAACGTGCCATGTTTTGGCTTTGGTACGACGTGATAATAAAATGTCATTAATTAAAGTCCCGCGCCGCTCCACAATCCGAAAGCGTAGGTACCAGCCCTGCACATTCATCAACCTTTTCATGCACCTCTTGATCCTTGAACTTCCTTAAAAAATATCTACCTTCGTTACTACATCTTTTTACACGTCAAAAGGTATTTTGCCAGTAAAAGAAATGGGAGTTATTAAATTCAGATTTTACCTACAGAACCCATCGAAGATGACATTGAAGAAAATGACGTTAATCTAGGGGCTTGTTCTGCAAATCACAAGAGAATTCAAAGTCACGCAAGAAATACTCTTTGTTACAAAGTCGAGTTGATACAGTCGAGTTCGTTAATATGTGGACATTATCCTGGGTTCACAAATATATACCTAAGCGTTATAAAGTACTTTAAATCTTTACAATTAAACACATCTGCAGTTAAATACTCAGTAATATATATATATATATATATATATATATACTTATATATATATATATAGAAATATATATAATTATATATATAGTCCCAGGACCTAATCTATATGTGCGCCAAGTTTCATCCCGATCCGTCCAGTGGTTGAAGCGTGATTGAGTAACAAACATCCAAATATCCAAACTTTCACATTTATAATATTAGTAGGATGAAATCGCCTGTACTAGGTCTAAACGCTACCCTACATAGATATCTGGGGCAACTGGTAATTCATTTACTAGTCTTTTTTATCCGTAAAGTACTCGTAGTCGAGAAAATTTGTAAATTAGATTTTTACCCACGAAAAATTATTTAAATATCGCTGTTGTTAGTACGAGATATGATTTTCAAGTAAGTTGGAATGGACGTGGAATAAATAATAAAAGGTTCTTTCCTAACAAAAAAAAGTTGCCAAATTCAGTTACAGCTATCACAATAGCAGGAGAAACTCCTTTGGCAGAAAATTCTAGCAATCTTCTAGTTTTTTAGTGTAAGTTGGATATTTTAAAAGCCGAGGCAATTTAAGCTATTACTCTTTACATAAGCCTCCCCACTAGAATACCACTGTTGGTGGGCTGACCATTGCGAGATTCGCCATAATCACCACGCTTGGAAGGCGGATTGGTGATCGCTGTAATGATCTTAATATACACAGGAGAATGCTGCGGCCTATCCCTGTTGCAATTGAGGGTGGCCCTATTCTAAGACGAGATCATCATCATCATCAGGTTATTTTTGTCTCCACTGCAGGAGCACAATCCCCTCTCATCTGCCGGAGACAGACGGAGCATTCGGCCTACACTCCCCGCGCTGGCCAGACGGGTTGGGGAGGCCTGATTGATGTTTTATAATGTATTCCCTTAGTCGCCTTGTACGACATACACGGGAAGAGTTGGAGTGGTCCTATTCTACTCTACCGGAAACCACACGGCGGGATAAGACGGGATCCACACCAATGATTAGTTTATTTAAAGTATAATAAATGTAATGTATAAATAAATTTTCGCTTCATTGAAATTTCTCATGTTTGGATAATACTGATTGCCAAAGCACTATCGAGAGAGGCGTTATACTTCAACACATAAGTGCTTCTCTTTCTAACCGGCTGCGTACTACACCGTGCTTTTTTTGCGGATCACGTTAAATTGGTGTCAAGTGTTGCTTCTCTACGTAGTGATATTTAGTACTAGCTGTTGCCCGCGACATCGTCCGCGTGGACAACTTAACATCACAAATTATTATGTATTTCCCTTAGAAATTAGATGTTTTTTCGAGATAGAAACTATCCTATGTCCCATTCCAGGACCTAACCTATATATGTGCCAAGTATCATTCCGATCCGTCCAGTGGTTGAAGCGTGATCGAGTAACAAACAGGCAAATATCCAAACATCCAAACCTTCCTATTTATAATATTAGTGGTAAGTGGGATGGGATGGTGGGATTCCCTGGCAAAAGTATAAACCAAAACTAAATTATAGGTTAGGTTCCCCCCGTAGCTATCGGTCTACTTTCTCCACCGGTCTACTTGTCCAAATGTTCAACTTTCCTTATCTGTCCACTAGTTTTTCCCCATTACAGCGGGGCTTATGTTCAGCAGTGGACGTTTTCCATCTGATGATGATGATGTGGCTTTAAAGAACTAGATAGATAACTCATTTATTCTTAGACACAGCACAAATACAATGTTACAAATAGGTCACATATTGATACAGAAGTACAGCAGGAAAACATAACAGTGAAACAGTAACAGTGTAGTCCGCGATGTGCTGCAGAAAGGACCCTGACTCAGCATAATGTCGCAGCCCAGCGGCGCGACGCTGATATTCTGCCAGGACTGTTACCTTAGAAGGTACCTGATGCGTTATGAAGGTCAAAGTACACTAGTTATTTGCTTCAGCTTTCAATTACTTTCCGAACAACCTTAAATTTGAAACAAAATGTTAATGCTAGTATCGATTTCCGAACTCGTATTAGCGCTGATAAAAATCACCCATCCAAATGTAGCCAGCGCGGCGTGCTAACCGGGTAATCATCGGTTATCGACAAACGCCGAGCGGATTTCAATTTGTGTAACCGCTTTAGCGAAAAATTGTCTTGTGTGTGACGCAGCTGGCTATCTGCGCTCCGCACCGGTCTCGGCCTACGCCCCACCAGCCACAATTTATCTCCAGCGTATTGGCAGCAATATGCTAGGGCTGCGATACCGATGGAACGCACTTTTATTCCCCAATTTTCTTTTACGGTCGGATTAGATGGAGTTTTTTCCGCGTTCGTTTTTTTGAGGCCAAGGAGCCGAGGTTTTTCTTGTTCGGGCTAAGGAGCGCCGTTTGTTTTAACGATGATGAGCATGCGATGGCTCGTATTCTCCTTTGAGTTGAGTATGTTGTAATTAGGGAATTAGTGGTTTCTCCTATAATGCTTTGCCCAGAAAACATTAACTAAAACGAGCGATGCTGTAGACAACGTTTCTAACGAACTAACGATGATATCTTTAATATAAAAATGGAAAGATCGACCAGTAGGCGCGGGACTCGTCAGTATGTTAGTTGATGATTAATGCGTAACGATAGAATTCATCATTAGGTTATTTTTGTCTCCACTGCAGGAGCACAACGCTCTCTCATCTGCCGGAGACAGACGGAGGGTTTGACCTATACTCCCCGCGCTGGCCAGACGGGTTGGGGAGGCCTGATTGATGTTTTATAATGTATTCCCTTAGTCGCCTTGTACGACATCCACGGGAAGAGTTGGAGTGGTCCTATTCTACTCTACCGGAAATCACAAGGCAAACGATAGAATTAACATAGTAACAATATAGGAAAAGTCTAGGGCAAGAAAGAATACTAAATGTCTAATAAATAAAATCGTAAACTTCGCGTGTCTGTCCATTCAAGATATTTCCAAAAAAAAATTGGGGAGTCTAAGGATAAGTAATAGAATACGATTCAATCATTTTTGAAAATGTTTTCTGTTTATTTGTTAGTTTGTGCACGCGTCATTTAAAAACTACTGAACCGATTTTGATGGATCATACGGCTTAACTCGTAGTAATATATAGGCTTTATTTTATCGCAGATGGTTTACTCACTTAAAAGTTATGGACATTTTTAGTTGTCAAATACATTAGTAGGTAAGGTTCGTAAGCAATATAACAAAGAAGTATAATTTTAATTGGTGGGGGTGGGGTGGGAGCGAGACTTAGAGCTGGAGCGGGAGTGGGAGCGGGAATGTGAAAGAGAGCGGATTCTGTAGTCCACGCGAGCTTAACGTAAAACAGAGCACAGCTAGCAGTACTCCCTACTGGGCTGCCGGTACAAAATTTCATGTTGACCCTCTCTCGATCGACTATGCTCGCGCTCGGTGCAGAAGCACCTACACCTATCCTATCCCACTAATATTATAAATGAAAAGTTTGGATATTTGGATGTTTGTTACTCAATCACGCTTCAACCACTGGACGGATCGTGATGAAACTTGGCGCACATATAGGTTAGGTCCTAGAATAGGACATAGGATAGTTTTTGACCCGAAAATCTTCTTATTCCTACGGGAAATATTTAATAATTTGTAATGTAAAGTTGTCCACGCGGACGAAGTTACGCAAAAACACAAACGTACGTATAGGCTGACGCACCTATAGTAGTAGGTCGTTAAACCTTTTCGATTGAATGGAGTGTCGGGAGTTTGGTGCCGTCGTGAACCGAACGATCTACTTATAACATCGTAATTATAAAAAAAAAAGTTGAATTGTATGCGAAAGATATGTATGCATGTAAACGCTTTATTGTACCAACATTAACAACAACAAAAATAAATAAAAGAATAAAATTGTGTACAAAGGCGGACTTATTCCACTTAGGTATCTCTTCCAGTCAACCTTAGAGTAACTGAAAGGACTGGTATAATGCGTTTAGTACCAAAACTATAAAAGAAAAGTACCCATCAAATATACACCTTACATACAATATATTTAATTATCAACATCTCAACAGACTAAATCAAACTCAGTTATGAGATTTATAGGATTGGCAACCCTACCGTTCGCGCGTATTTAATCATATTGAGGTCTGAAATTACCCGATACCGTAGTTGACCTACTGAATATTAATAAGTACCGTAAATTAACATCAATTTTGACCACGAAACCCGGTTCCACCCATCAGTTCTCTTCCCTATTAAATTTCAACAAAGGATTTATAATATTTAGTCTTCAATCATAAATTATAATATATGTATATTGATAATTAAAGAACGTCATTCATTAGTTATCATCATCAGGTTATTTCTGTCTCCACTGCAGGAGCACAACCCTCTCTCATCTGCCGGAGACAGACGGAGGACTTGGCCTACACTCCCCGCGCTGGCCAGACGGGTTGGGGAGGCCTGATTGATGTTTTATAATGTATTCCCTCAGTCGCCTTGTACGACATCCACGGGAAGAGTTGGATTCATTAGTTATATTTGTAACTAATTAAATAATAGGCAAATTAATGATCTCACGCCCTAGTCCAGGGGGTAGGCAGAGACGATGCATCGCCACTGTTGTCTTTCTTCGTCCACTTTTCGCTCTGTGATACCACTTGGCGTGACGTGTGGTAGGTATCCAATCCACCTGCTATCAAATTCATCTAATCGCTTCTATTCACAAATACAGAAATTCATTTAAGAATAAATTCATTTCATCCCATTTTGACCCTTATACAATCAAGCAAGTTTTTATTATTATGTAATTTGGACCTTTTTTCCGGTTATAAATAATTTATTATTCATACATTTCAAAATATTACAATTAATGTCTATTTCATTTCACAGCGCGCCCCTCCCGCGCACTTTTTTTGCCTCGTGCTCACGTTTCTCATGAGGAGATATAGTTATGCAGTTTGAAAACGGGCAATATGGCACTTTTGCAAATTTTTTTGTCGGTATTTACCCGACCTTGACTCGTTGTGAAACGAGTAAACGTTTGACAGTTTATGCAATATATTGCAAATTATTGGCACGTCTGTCGCGCTTACTTCACCATTCTATCTCAGTGCTTACTCTATTGTACAGTGTTACACATTGTCTTTATACTTTAAAGCTATATACATTGTATGTTATAGTAAACTTAGACTAAGGGTTTTAAAAAAACAATTTTGAATTTTAGTAACTAAATTTCGTAACTATATAATAGGAAATGTATTTTTTCTATTCAAAGCCTAGTTACAAAATGGGACTCCCACATCCCATTTAGTAAAAAATATTGGTCGTTTAATTTACTTAACGAACAAAAAATTTTGATTACGTCTAACACTATTTGGAGCTCGCTTATGGTCGGTTGGCTTCCATAAAATGCACTCGCTCGGCATGACGTATGGCCGACCCAGGCCTTTCCAATTATTCCACGGAAAGAAAGGAACACGCCGATAGTGAAAGCTAAGCGGGAAAAGATTAAATGGGTGCGAGGTCGGCATTGACCTTGCATACGGGGATTATTGAAAGAAAGAGGGACTAGTTGCTCTTGTCTTTCAACACACCTAACGATTTATCGTAGTTTGCCTGTCAAAGCATCGGATTCATTATCGGAAACATTCTCTATGAAAGGGGATTAAAACACAGTACTGCATCTTACCCATCATATCAGCCCTTAGATATCCACTGTTGGACATAGGCCTTCCCCAATGAACGCCACCACACCCGGTCCTCCGCCCTCCGCAATCCGGCCACCTTCTTCAGGGCTATGCTCGGGGTTTTATTGAAGGATATTATTCCTATTCCTTTACTTCCGAGATCCGACGAAGAACATAGGTAACCGACATAGCTGAAAGGATTAGAAAGCTGAAGTGGCAGTGGGCGGGCCACATCTGTCGCAGAACCGACGGCCGTTGGGGTAGACGAGTTTTGGAGTGGAGACCGCGGATCGGCACGCGCAGGGTGGGACGCCCCGCCGCCAGATGGACCGACGACCTGAAGAAGGCATCTTACCCGATAACTGTCAATTATAACGTAATTAGGTTGTATAATAACAAAGCTCCAATTAACATGAAATAAAAAAAACTTACTGCGCCAAAACGTGGACACTGACAGTTGGACTTGTCCGAAAAAACAAGGTCACTCAGCGAGCTGTGATGGAAAGAGCTATGCTTGGAGTTTCTCTAAGGGACAGAATCCGAAATGAGGCGATCCGCCAGTGAACTAAAGCCTTCGACATAGCTCAAAACGTTAGCATGTTATAATGGCAGTGGGCAGGTCATCTGTCGGAGAACCGATTATCTCTAAGGTAAACGAGTTCTCGAGCGGAGACCGGGACTGGGCAAGCGCAGTGTGGGACGCCCCCTGGCTAGATGGAGCGACGATCTGCTTAGGGCAGCTGGCAGTGACTGGATGAGAAGAACCGAGAATTGGGTTCAGTGGCGCACCTTGGGTTTAGGTGAGGGTTTAGGGAAATGAAGGCAGACGAAAAGAAACGGAAGAAGAAGAGTGGGCGAGAGGGTGGAGAGAGGGAGTTGAGGGAGACAGGGAGTTAGGGAGGTGGGGGAGCCTTGTATTTCAGTGGTCTACGCGTATACGCAGTCGCGGGCACAGCTAATAAACTAAGATAAAAATGCGTCATGTGTTAGCTGTTGTAAAGTCAAACTCAAAGTCAGGAATAGTCAGGTCTATCTCTAACATTACGAGTGGACTAACGCTCACCTCTGGCTCTGGGCTTGGTGAGCAGTTTCTGCACGATATCATCGTATTCCTGCTCATTTGCAACTCCTGAGTCTTTGACCAGCTTCTCCTTCACAGCTATGCAGATCCCGCTCCGAGCTAGCGACGCTTCCAGTTCTTCGAATGCCTGCACAGAAAAGAAAAGAAACTCTGGTCGGAATTAAAGCTGGAAAAAAGTGTTTTTCTCCCCTTTGTACGAGCTTGCTGCTGCAGTCACGCATTTACTACCTAATTTACTTTAAATTAATATTATATATTATTTTTCCTAGCTCAGTGCTAATAATATAACTTGGCTATGTACGGGGAATAAGAGATATTAAATAAAATTATCCTTTATTATCATATTAAATGAAATGAAGCCGTGTGGTTTTCGGTAAAGTAGAATAGGACCACTCCAACTCTTCCCGTGGATGTCGTACAAGGCGACTACGGGAATACATTATAAAACATCAATCAGGCCTCCCCAACCTGTCTGGCCAGCGCGGGGAGTGTAGGCCAAATCCTCCGTCTGTCTCCAGCAGATGAGAGAGGGTTGCGCTCCTGCAGTGGAGACAAAAATAACCTGATGGTGAAATAAAATTAGTTTATTAACCCTTGCATAAAATATATCTTCACCTATCCCAACTTTGCTTCGGGATTCCTCTGGGATTTATATGAAGCCAAATTGAAATTACAGTATTAACTAGGTATAATTATTATCAATATGTTAAACCCTATCGAAGATATTTCCACTTGAATTCCCAGAGGGTTAAACTTCGCTTTACCTTCCAACTCGATTGGAGTCGCTTATACCACTAATCCAAGTCAAAGCAAGCCGATATCTAAAATTACAATGTTGAGTCCACCTCTAAACGACTAATGGCATCTTACTGTTGACCTTTCGGCGATAATAGGACTTGATTGGAACCTTCAGTGTAAATTGAACGAGGATTACGTCCCTCGACGTCGCTCTCAACATTCCAGGTCTCCGAAAAATCTTTTTTAAGTGGGTGTCAACATAATAATGAATGGGCTTAGGTTAAAACTACGTCAGATCAGTGTGAGGCACTTCCTGCATATGATGCGACCGTCAACTGTAGAGCGGACATTGAGCCGATAAAGCACTTGCTGTGTGAATGCACTATCTGCAATGAAAGGACTCTAAGCTTCTTCGGTCACATTGTGCGATCTCCCAAGCACGACCTGGAGAAGCTCATCATCCTGGGACAAGTGGAGGGCAGGCGTGCCAGAGAACGAGCTCCGACGAGGTGGTCAGACACGGTGAGGAGGGTGGCTGGCGGATCCTTATATGAAGCAATGCGGCTGGCCAATGACCGCTATGCGTGGAGGCGCATTTTATACGATCGCGATCCTCAGCAGTGAGGGAACGACAGAGAAGAGAGTGTGAATGCAATGCACTAGCACAAGGCATATGAATGTCCTGGGTGTGGATTACTCTGAACCCAATGACTAAAGACTATTATCCTCTAGCTGCATAATGCAGTGGCCATAATGGAGATGGCATAGACAAAGGGGTTGAGACAAAAGATACGGGGTCGACGTGTCGCCGGGTACACCTAGCCTCCGATGAGATATTTTAAACAGGTCCCTGACACTTGTACTCTGTCATTTAGATATATTACTTGTACTAATTAGAGCTGCCTATATCTATATATTGTTTTACATTTACGAGTAAATTTCATTTCGTTTCATCTACAAATATTATATTTTTTCTTGGTGTCAAAGTAATTCAGCTAATATATCTACACCTAATACCATGAAGCAAAATAATTTATCGTAGCTCATAGCTTCACCTCAAAGTTCTTACTTTTATTATTGACACTAGTTGGTTATTAAATTAGATAATAGATACACATTAAAATCATTTGTTATCTAATTTAATAAACAATTAGTGTCAATCCTGAAGGAAAAAACTTTGAGGTGAAACTATGAGCCACGAAAAATTATTTTGCTTCATGGTATGAGGTGCAGTTGAAGGCAAGAATTTAAAACTTTCTGTTTCAATCTTTAATTACTTATAATATTTACGCTCATAATAAAATCAAATTGATATCAGTGTAAAAACTTTAATTTTTTTTACTCTTTTGTGTTATTTCAAGAAAATCTGGATCAATTCCCATGAAAACTTCATCCTAAACAATTTATCAGTTAGTTACGAACTGAAGGAGTTCTACATTGAGTTTGGTCTTCATTTGAATTCTATGAAGTTTAACGATTGTAAATTATCATTCGTTTGCATATTCACGTTTCACATAATTGCTCTGGAGTTCAAGTTTTTAAGAAAATAGTTTTGTAAGTGCTTCTTCAAACTAAGGTTTATCAAGTTATAGAGATGTTACTTCAGAATTAATTCGCTTTATTTTGCTAGTTGATGTTGTTCTCTTGTCTATCTAATACATATTTACAAAGAAATAGTTTTCTCAATGCTTCTTCAAACTATTTATATTAAGTTATAGAAATGTTTGATTGTTTGTTCTGTTGTATAAGTTTTGAATTAATTCGCTTTAATTTTCTGAATTGAGGTTATTCTTTAGTTTGTGTTTGCATATTTACGTTTTAGTTAAATTGCTCTGAAGTCTTTGATGTTAATAGTTTTCTCAATGCTATTCGGACGAAGATATATCAAGTTATGGAGATGTGAGTTTAGAATTAATTCGTTTTAAGTGGGTTTGTTTTCTTGTTTGAATATATATGTTACAGTCCATTGATATTCAAATAGTTCTATTAATTATTACTAAGGTAGATTTAGTGGCTTCCTTCTGAAGATGTTACATCCAATATTTGTTTTAGAAAACACTATGGAGTGTTTTGAAAAAGTATTATTTTGTTTTCACGAATAAAAAAATACCGTAAATTAAATGATGTCAAAAGGTGTATAAGTCAGGAACGAAAATAAGTAACTTTAAATATTTTTCTGTCCTTATTCATCTACAATGTTACATTTTGCCGTGTGGTTTCCGGTAGAGTAGAATAGGACCACTCCAACTCTTCCCGTGGATGTCGTACAAGGCGACTAAGGGAATACATTATAAAACATCAATCAGGCCTCCCCAACCCGTCTGGCCAGCGCGGGGAGTGTAGGCCAAATCCTCCATCTGTTTCCGGCAGATGAGAAAGGGTTGTGCTCCTGCAGTGGAGACTACAATGTATGTCGTTGGGACTAAAATTATGAATTTCAATTTTAGGCAGCCCTAAATTAGTAAGAATTATCATTTTTTTTTAATATTTAACAAGAATCTATCACTGAGTTGGTTTAGTTTTTCAGTTGTTGGTGTTTTCGTTACTACTGAGGTTAGTAAGCATCAACAAATTAGACAAAGTAGGCCTTAATAATTCAGGATGCAAAGTCCAAAAAATTTGTGCAGTTATCCCTTTAGGTGTGCTTATGAAAATAGTAAAAGTCCCCGAGTGTCCCTTACCCCTGAACCCCTCCCCCACCTTCAAAGATCCCTTTCTCCAGTTTCTCGATGACATATAAGAAACTATTAGGATTAGACATCTTCTACAAGATTAAACTACGTAAGTATTCGAACACCCTACCTCGGCTCACCCCCCCTTACTCGAGGACTGTTAGTATGTTCAGCAGGATCCTTACAGGAATGACTGTAATTTTTTTTTAACTCACTGAATTAATTTGTCCAATTTGCGTAGGCTGTTACGTCTATCAAAAATACTAACGGCAACATCATCATCAGGTTATTTTTGTCTCCACTGCAGGAGCACAACCCTCTCTCATCTGCCGGAGCCAGACGGAGGATTTGGCGTACACTCCCCGCGCTGGCCAGACGGGTTGGGGAGGCCTGATTGATGTTTTATAATGTATTCCCTTAGTCGCCTTGTACGACATCTACGGGAAGAATTGGAGTGCTCCTATTCTACTCTACCGGAAACCACACGGCATCCGGACTTCTCTATATAGCTAGCCGTTATCTATTTTTCTTAACGACCAACATATTCCAACAAAACTATTCCATTTACCGGAACATAGGTCTTTCAATTACATATTACAGACAGAATTCAAAATTACGTGCCATTTGCAATATTATCTCTAACAACCATGCACTAGTTAATATTAATAACTAACATATGGACGGGGAAATGCACATAAATATTAATGGGATTGCCTGCATTATAAGTAGGGTCAGGCAGGAACTAAAACTATATTATTGTACCCGACTTCCTATTAGTGGCAAAGCGTTATGGGTGGATGTGCTAATAACGTAGTTCAGACCTTCTCTGAAATAAGTGCGAGGTAAGGAGGGGGATAACGGCTGCGGTTTGGTTTGACATATTATTAACGATGAAATGAAATGTGTTTCCTAAAGTAAAGATCAATCAAAAGACGTATCTGGGTCAACTTTTGATGTTAAATATATCTAATAATATATCACATAATCTCATCGAAATATGCTGTCATAAATCTGAAACTGCAGTCAAATTTAAATTGATGTTTAATATATTTGATAAAAATAATAGTAACCCAAAAGACAGTCTTACTTTTGTACCCTACATAAGTACGTTACTTCCTGGTCCTTGAGGGGTAGGCAGAGATAATTGGTTTATCTTCTTTCAAATCATACTTTTCATTAACTAGGTTATCATTAAGTTTGATATAATGGGATATAATTATATTTCTTAAATTGATAGTTGTGTAATTCAAATTTTCAATGGCAGTAGCGGTGTTGTGATGGTTGCTAATTGGTTTTAGAGTAAAAACGATTGGAAAGCAAAATTTGGTTACCCATCTGTACTTTACCTTGATCCCATAGCTGGATTCCTCATAGATGATGGAGACGTAGCTCCAACCAAGTTTCTTGACGATCTCGACCATAGCGCGCACCTGGTGGAGGTCTGAGGGTATGGTACGCGTGAAGTACTCGAAGCGCGCCTTATTGGACAGCTCCGGGGATGTTGAGAAGAATGACACCTGCCAAGAATGTTATGGATAAGAGTAAAGATCATAAATGATCATAGTCAGCATATAATACTAAAGGAACGAATTAAATCGCTGCAGTTACTGCATTAGAGGCGTCGGAGACAAGACCAGGGACGCTAGTAGCAGGTTGGAGAGTTGAACCGAGGTAATAGCGACATCTCTGAAAGGCGCTAGTAGGGGGCACTAGTACCTGAGGGATCTTGAAGAGGCGCAGCAGGTTGGCGACCTGCACGGAAGTGACGGAGGAAGCGGCGCCAACCACGCCCGAGATGACCTTGCGCACGGCCGTCGCGTTGCAAGCATACTCCGCGTCGTCGATGTTGCTTATCGAACCTGAACATTTAAAAAAAATTACAATGTTCCCTCGTAAAACTGAAAAACAATCCTACAGCAATGTTATTTTGGGAGTCGTATAACAAATACCTTTGCAAGGCTACCTTTCATTGAGACGTAACGATTTTATACATCTCCAAACGACATCATAGAAATAAACAGCAACAATAAACCAATTTATGGCACTTTATGTCAGCGATAACCTTTTCCTTTTACTGCCAGATAGGATATCAAAATTCACTGTTACCACAAAACGAAACGATAAAATGTAATACAAACCTTTAATAAAATCTACGGCCATTTCCAACCCGTACGTATCTTTATCACAGTCGTCCAACACATGCGCACCTAGAGTTACTCCTGAAATCAGCTTCAGTTTATTGTTTATAATATCCAAGGTGTATAACATGGTTTCTAATGCTTGCACACCACCTTGGGGCATCACAGGGCCACAGGTCATGTTGTCTGATCTCTCATGAACCATCATCAAACCTCCTAGAACTAAATCACCTTCAATAACAGCCTCTCTTTTAATAGGCCAGTGAGAATGCTTCTTGATCTCACCGACCTGATCACTCGACATGTTCATCCAATCATTCTTTCCTCCACTGCTCAATGGGGTCATATCGTAGCTGATAACATCTTTATTGAAATCGTCATTGAATCTGACCGGATCGTAAAACTGGAAGTTAACGTTATCTACGAAAGTTTGACCGAGGGTTGGCTTGTGTTTGTGCCTGTGGTGGTGCCTGATGCTGGGGTTCTGTTTGGAGAAGTCCAGGTCTTGCAAGTCGCCGGGGTGTTTCATTTCTGAGAGCTGGAAGACGAGCAGAAGCATGGTGGGTGCCAACCAGCGCTGGCCAGGACGCATGTTAGGTTTGCTTCTTTCATGCCATTGTTAAATGTTTGGTCCATATTGTTGAAATGTGAACAGTCATTTTAATCTGTAACAATGCAAAATTACCGTTGAATTTCCAACTATTCCTGTGTAGATATAGCTCGACGTGAGTATATGTAATGAGATAATTAATGATAGACAATATTATGTGTAGTTTTAATAATATGTACACCTCATACCATGAAGCAATATAATTTTTCGTAGCTCATAGTTTCACCTCAAAGTGTTTTCCTTCATAGTTGACACTAATTGGTTATTAAATTAGATAACAGATGATTTTAATGTGCATCTGTTATCTAATTTAATACCCAATTAGTGTCAATCATGAAGGATAACACTTTTAATTTAAACTATGAGATACGAAAAATTATTTTGCTTCATGGTATAAGGTATAGTGATGTTTAAGTATTGCCGTGTGGTTCCCAGCTTAGAATAGGGCTAATAATAAACAAGTAAGAGTTTTACGAAACTTAAATACGGTTTATTTATAATATCACAGGCTTTTCGGTGAAGAAAAATATCGTAAACAATTGCATATGCCGAAGAAGAAATTCTGAGGTGTATGTGAAGTCCACCAAATCGGCTTGGGGCACCGTTGGTGGTCAGGGGTTTGGCACAAAAGATCCTGAACGGTCGAAGTATCGCCAGGTCTTCCTGGCCCCCTAAGAAGATAAGATAAGATAATAAACAAACATATCCAGATATGGACCGAATTGTACAAAGTTGTCTGTCTAATAGAAGCGAACCCACGACCTCTGGCAGCCAAATGACTCGGTTAAACTTCAAAAAACGATTCAAAAAGTTTAAATTTAACGCGACATCAAAAGTAACCCCCTTTAGACTTGACAACCTTACCTGCTTTTAATGGTTTCCACTTTAAAGTTGAAGACTGAGGAAAATTTAAATGATGGGGATCTTAAATAAATCAAAATGGACAAATCTAATTATGTTTTCTTGTTTGAATCTTAGGTGTAATATTCGATGAGGTTCTTCAGATGGTGGAGAGATGAAGTCAAAGATCTCGACATGGTTTCATCATCAGGTGAAATACGTCCACTGCTGAACATAAGCTTCCCCAATAGAATGTCACTTTTGGTGAGCTGTCCATTGGGGGATTTGCCTTAACCACCACGCGTGGCAAGCGGACTCGAAGCGGATCGCAGTAATGAACAGAAGAACGCTGCATCATCCTCGTTGAGGGGCTTATTCTAAGAACCACACGGCTATCTTAAACTTAAATTCATTTATTATTGCATTCGATCCAATAATTTGGAGTCTTTTTTTAGGGTTCCGTAGCCAAATGGAAAAAAACCGAACCCTTATGGATTCGTCATGTCTGTCTATGGATAGGTCTCCAAAAATGATATTGAGGTTTCTAATATAATTTTTTTCTAAACTGAAGAGTTTGCGCGAGAGACACTTCCAAAGCGGTAAAATGTGTCCCGTCCCCCCGTCCCCCCCCTGTAACTTCTAAATTAAGAGAATGATAAAACTAAAAAAATATACATTGCTATGCAAACTTCCACCGAAAATTGGTTTGAACGAGATCTAGTAAGTAGTTTTTTTTAATACGTCATAAATCGTAAACCACAATACTTTTATTAAAACATCGATCAAAGTTACAACGAACTACAACAACTTTTATATTATGTTACTTGCTGCTACGGAACCCTTCATGGGCGAGTCCGACTCGCACTTGGCCGCTTTTTTATTCAATATTTCAGATTACCTGTCCATAAAAGAGCTTGTTTTACAGAAAATCATATCAAGACCGTACCAGGCAATATTCCCTCTTTTCATAAAGTCCGACCTATATCACGTGTTATAAAATTTAACACGACAGGCGAGTTAATATCGCGTGGACCCTAATAACACCCTTCTCACCTAGCCGGCGTTGGGGGCTATTCACATCTCACACGTACTAGAAATTTCCTTTTTGTTACGGTCAGAAAATATAATTATTCAACCAAAACTGTTTTGTTGATAAATTACTAAGGAATGATTCTGAAATATATTTTCTTTAATAAGGTTTTCTTTAATTATAAAAAATCGATACATCCCATCCCATCCCACTAATATTATAAATGTGAAAGTTTGGATGTTTGGATATTTGGATCTTTGTTACTCAATCACGCTTCGACGACTGGACGGATCGGGATGAAATTTGGTACACATATAGGTTAGGTCCTGAAACAGGACATAGAATGGTTTTTATCCCGAAAAAACATCTCATTCCTACGGGAAATACATAATAATTTGTGATGTTAAGTTGTCCACGCGGAGGAAGTCGCAGCCAACAGCTAGTAAATAAATAAATCCTTTAAATTTTTCGTTTGTACATGTTTTTAGGCATATCGGCGCAAAAATTTATATAGCTGTGTGCCGGCTTAGAATAGGGCCACTGTAACGAGCCAGACGTTCAAACCCAAAATTTAAAATAAAATATATATATCTAGTTATGGATAGTAGGAAGAAGATCCTTCAATACAAATTATTGAATTAAAATATATTTAATAATGATTCAATTGTCACACAAATTTGATGTATTTGACTCTCGGGAATATTAGAGATCATTTCTATGGGGAAATTTGATTTCATAATAGATTCAAGTAACAAACTCTAATAAAATATTAAATATTACTGAAATTAGGTGAAAGTGAGTTTGTCGTCCGTAGTATGGGTTGTGCTCGTGGTAGAGGGTTCGAGGAGATGGTTTATTCTTTAAAGCCGGAATGTTCGAATCTCATTAGTGGAGTATGATGCTGCAAGGAGGCCAGAATGTAAAAAAAATCAAAATCAGAATATTTATTTTCAGGATTGGAATGCATTATTATTGATTTTTCTATTTTCATTCTTTTGTTTAACAAAATTGGCGAGGATATATAAGGCAAGGAGGGGGGCGGAACGGGGTCTTTTGATTGACTGTCTTTTTGGGGTAAGGGGTTACGCTGCCCAATTTTTACGCGATTAAATTTTAATAGAGTCATAGATTGTGATATTGTAAAAATTATTGATTTTGAGCTAGATTGCAAGAAATTGGAATCTAGTTTAGTTTATTGGTGTGCTTAGGCAATATTCTGATTGGTGAGTGAAGGTCTAGGCGGGGACCTGAACATCACAGTGGCGACACACGTCTCGATTCTTCACTAGCTAATCAGGTATTGAACGGTTTCTTGGAGAGAGAGCCGGTCCGTGTTATATTCCACAGCGGATTACATCTCCACGTCATTTGACGGCGATTCAAACGAATTATTCACAATGTCTAGACAGTGATTGTTGTGTTTGATTCCAAGAAGCGTCTGCAACTGCCGTTCCTTATCTATATATTTATATATACACTGTTTATTAGGGCTCGGTCTTTGAGGCGTTTCCTAACCCCTCAGTCTCATTGACCAATACACAGGCCATAGGGATAAGTACACTGGGATTGGCCCCCACGTAGAGCTGTCGAAATAGCATAGTTAGAAGGCTTCCATTGCACCTTGGAACCCTACAGAACACACCTACGAAATTAACGTTAAATGTCGAGGCTATGGTCTCTAGTTGTTGAATTACATTTACTAGCAGCTTAGGGACCGCAAGTTTAGACAATGCTATAGGTAGGTAAAGCCTAAATAAAAGTATTGATTAAATAATTAAATGGGAAGGGTCTGTGTAAAATAGTCAGGCTAAAACTAAGGTTCGTGCAAATTAACTAAAGAAACTCGGAAATAAATAAATTCGATAAATTGATTAAATTAACTTGTAAATGCGTGTGTTAAAGAATTTCAATAGTGAAGTTTTAAATACAAATGATAAACAATTAGTTTTGGATAGTGTGAGATTGGTTCTTGGTGGTTTTCATATGATGTACTACCAGAATTTGAATATTAAGCCTTAAAGTCCTAAATTGGTTTTCCAAACTATATTTTCTTAGTCTCAACTTCATGCACTAAAGATGGATTTGTTTTACTACGGAAAATTGATTTCCTAGATATTTACTTATACCAAACGGAGAGTATTATCTATAGTAGTCACTGACTGGTCTAGTCTTTAGCAGCAATTGTTCCTATGTGCATCCAGATGTCTGGAAAGCTTGGAGAACTAAACCTAGTACTTATCTAATTTGATCTTAATTTGCAATACCATAATTACCAAGAATTAGTCACACTTCATAGAACGTGAACCAAAGAAATATATTTGGTTTTGAGTAGATAAGCTCAAATATGTACGGAGTGGATATTATAGCAATAGTCGAGAAGGAGAAGTATAAGTTGTGTCCAAGGACTGTTAGATAGGCCGAATTATTGAATATATAAATAATGGCATAGCAGGAGGGAGATTGGAGGTTAGGGAGGAGAACTAGAATAACCTCAGTCTTCCTGTCTTGACTATAAAGTCTTTGTTCTTCCTTTTCCATATATTACCTACGGGTTTTTAAGTTCCTCTTAGATTAAAGGAAACTTTCAGATCTAATTGTTAAATATATGCTAAACAGATAATTCTAGTACAGTTTAGTCTTGGGATATATACCTGAAAGACAATTGAGCAGGCTGATGTTATTCTATGGGGATTGGAAGGTGGTTCTCCTCCCCTCCCGTTATGCCGCATTTAATTATCTATATGATTTATTTAGACTTAATTTTATCACTATATTTAGTGGAGTTATCTTTAGGATGTATGTTTTCACAAAGGGTCTCGGGTCTTAGCGTTTTCACATTACTTTTAATATCTACTACAGTTCGGCTCTAGTAGTAATAGTAGGTTACCTAGGTAGGTTCAATATAGGAGGGTAATGTATGGGACTAGCTCTTAAACCAACAGGTTTCTATAAATCGTTTATTCAGCTAATTAAATAATGTTAAGGATAAGTTAAGTTTAGCTTTTAATTGATAGGTATATTATATTAGGTTTAGATTACCGTATTGTGTTATCTCATTCAAAGTTCGTGGGTTACAATTCTTAAATCACAACGTAGGTCCGTTATTTTCTTTATAATCACTAGACGATCACATTGGCCAATACATAGTATGTTCAAAGCTATTAGGTAGGTATAGGAATAGTAGGTATAGAATAGAATAGGTAGGTATAATATAGATAGAATAAAATAGTTCAGTTTGAAAAGGTTAGAGTAGGATTAGATAGGATAGTTTGTTCGTATTCAATTATTCAGATATAAATTCAAAATTAAATAATAATAAAATAATAAGAAAATAATAAAGATTAAGAGGGTTATGGTGGGGGGGGTACATTTTTGGTGCCGTGACCAGGATTAGTATTTGGGAGTTACTACGGGATAGTCTAGATTTCATTTTTATGCTTTGAAGTAACTATGTACAGTGATCAACACGTTGATCACATTTTGATGTTCGTGTAATGGAGGTGAATAACACAATACGGAAAGTCGGTCTAGATAGAGTACAATGCAACATGCATTAATGCACAATTAGATAGTTCAATGAGTTTGGTTTGGTTGGGTTTAAGTTTGGTTTGGTTCAATAGGTTATTAGTATGCTGACATGGTAGAAACAAACATAGGTGTGGTCCCATACTACAAATTAGAAATAAATAGAATAGGCTGGTATTCGGTTGGTCTATTGGTCATTAATCAATGGGCACATTTATCATTTTATTTAGTTAGGATAATAAATTAATTTATTTAAAATTAATCTGTCTTGCCATAGGGATACAGAACATTCTAAATAAAATAAAATAAAAGTTAATAGTACCTAGTTGAAATATGACAGATCTGCTGTATGGAATTGTGGTTCTGTATAAAATCACTGTTTATTCTGTGGTAAAACAAACTCATTATTTTTATTTATTAAATTAGCGCAGCGTTTGTTTAATACAAGTAATCAGATCAATATCGGTGATGGTTGTAGTTAGTCTTGCTGGATTTGGATTTCTTGATTGTTCAAGCAGTGGATACGAGAGACCAAGGTCACAGTTTCTGAAAAAAATACTTCTAGGTAAACCAAACAGCAGTTCTAAAAAAAACTAATTTGTGTGCAAATGGTCTGGGGGCGTAGATAAGTAAATAAATAAAATTTTCAGATTTTGTGTGTAGTGCCATCTGGTCCAAATTGAGCATTATATGGCCTTGTATTGTGGTTGTCGGGTGGTTGGACTGCACAGATAATTTAGTAGATTCATAAATTTTGTAGGGATGGGGCATTTTTGGCTTTGGCGGGGTTCGAGTCCTCGGCAGTTTGAGTTCATGGTTGGGGTTACACACTGCTACACCAAATACGTCATAGGGATAAGAAATGATAGTTGCGAGTAGGAGACATTCGGTCATAAAATTATTTAATACCAAATGCAAAGACTTATACATTAGCTCGGATATAGACATAACACATTAGCTCTGATATAGACATAACAGCTATCTGCTGTTCATTTATTAGGCCCATTATAATAATAATTGTTGTAAATACATTTGTATAGAATTCACTAAACTGATATTTGGATTAACACTACTTAAAGGTGTGGTAACTTACGGTTTTACCTGTATTTAGGTATTGATAGGTATTCTGTGGTCGTACTTTGATGAGAATATTGGGCTTTGATAGCTTCTCAGGTAACATTGAAAATAATTCCATTCATGTACAATACATTAGGCCAGGTAGAACAACAATGGTTATTTTCAATTCATTGAAGTACATTTTGATATCAATCTTTATTCTGAAAGTATATTCTGAAAAAAAAAACTATTTAATTGACGGGTTTATTTTTACTTCAAAATGCCAATATAGCTTACTTTATACTATCTGATTCTAGTAGATACTTACGATTGCATTTGATGAAGTATAAAAACATTCTTGGGTGTAGATTAACGTTTTAGTTTACAAGTAAAATATGGTTAGTACATAATACGCAATTACGCCATACGAATTCTCGTTTAGATTCTCTGTCAGCGAGTACCTATGTGCTGTTAATTCAATCTATGTAGTGTAATGCTTAATCTAGAATAATATTAATAGTTTCATAGTAAATAAACCACAAAGAGTAAACATTACAATAATATTTTTGAGAGAAATCATAGACAAGCGAATGAAATTTGCAAGTCAAAGAGTTGACAAATGTCGATCGATGGTCGATGGCCAGCTATCAATAATCGTTTATTTTTGTCTAGAAGGACAAAGACATTAGACTCATACAGGCTCATCTGTAGGGAATCTGGAATTGTATTTTAATTAAGAGATGGGTCTTTTTGTAAAAAAAAAAAAAAAAAGTACCTATCTAAGTTTTGGTATGAATAGACTTAATAAATTGTAGGTATTAATGACATAAAATCCAGAATAAAGTAATGATAATCAAATGTGAAAGTGTGTGATTTTGTCAATATGATTAGTCACAAGACAAAATAGTATGTAATTCAAATTTAAATAATTTATTTCAACATAATAATGTCATATTTGTTGTACAATAAGAATAATTAAATCATAATAAAAATAAGAATAATTAAATGAAGTCAAAGTTAAATTAAATTAGAATAAAATGAAATCAAATAATTTAAAATAAGTAAAAATAAAACAATGCAAACAATTAAAATTTGGGTTAAATTTGGGTAATGGTAGTTATAAGTTCATTCTAACGTCCAACATAATGATTTGGTTTCCAAAAATTCATGGAGCGGGAGTGTTCATTCTAGGTATAAGTAAATAGGGACGTCTAGAGTCACCTTATATTGTAATCGATTTGACAAATGGCAACATTGAGGGAGGTGTCAAAGTGACAATCCAACGGGGGGAGTATTTGAAAGTGGTCTACATGAGACAATTAATTAATTTAGATTGATAATAAAAGGTGTTGAATCTAATTAATCGCGGATCTGACGAGTTAAAAGTAGTATAAATAAACGGTTGCAAGCAGTGATGAGGGAAGGATACCTTTATGGTATAGCTCTAATTGAGAATTTAATAAAATTTGAAATGGAAACTTCTGTCTGAGAAATCTAGTGGTTGGTTTGAGGTAGCGTACATCTTGATGGAGAAATGTTGATTACTGAATGGAGACGTAAGTACGTAATCATTAATATAGAATGAAATTGTTGTTGGACACAGAGAAACCGCTTTTTCTCTTGAAAGGACTAAGTAAGTGTGGTAATGAAAGGACTTGATAAAGGTAGTATAAGGACTTCTTATCTTTCACTGGAGCTCAAGGATGGATAATATTTATTGTTGTTACTTACTGACTTCACTACACTGATCAAATAACGTTTTTTTAATCTGTTGGTGTTAGGTTAGAGAAATGGTTAATAATAAAAATATTGATATTAACTTATCTATCAACAATATGTTGTCTGGTTAAAAGGCGTTATACTTCACAAGAAGCTAATATTAATAATTTCGACAACTATACATGCACCAAGACTTGGTAGTTGGTATATGGGAAGAAAGGTTGAGACTAGACATAGGGCATGTGCGTTTAATATGGACACTGTACGTAGTACACATGGGAAGGATCTATTTCGGGTTATAACGTCACAGTCCCCAAACCATAGGACTAGTTATCACTCGAAATTGGGACCACAGGGCCATTGGGGTCTGGCAAACCCTGACATTCTGATAACATGTTGTAGTGCCAGGTGGAAGTAGTGACTGTTCCATGTACTTAGAGCTAAAAGTTGAATTCTTTCAGACTTTATAACAATTATCCAATCTCTTGGTTTAAAAACACACCACACCAGATTGACACAGTCAGGTGAAGCAATAATAAATAAGTAGATTATAAATTTTATAGGAGCGTTGTACTTTTAAGCTTCCTTTCTTCATTTTCTAGTTAAAAGTGTACTAAACACATAACAAGAAAATAAACAAACGAGGGGGCGAATGTAACGAGCCAGACGTTCAAACCCAAAATTTAAAATAAAATATATATATCTAGTTATGGATAGTAGGAAGAAGATCCTTCAATACAAATTATTGAATTAAAATATATTTAATAATGATTCAATTGTCACACAAATTTGATGTATTTGACTCTCGGGAATATTAGAGATCATTTCTATGGGGAAATTTGATTTCATAATAGATTCAAGTAACAAACTCTAATAAAATATTAAATATTACTGAAATTAGGTGAAAGTGAGTTTGTCGTCCGTAGTATGGGTTGTGCTCGTGGTAGAGGGTTCGAGGAGATGGTTTATTCTTTAAAGCCGGAATGTTCGAATCTCATTAGTGGAGTATGATGCTGCAAGGAGGCCAGAATGTAAAAAAAATCAAAATCAGAATATTTATTTTCAGGATTGGAATGCATTATTATTGATTTTTCTATTTTCATTCTTTTGTTTAACAAAATTGGCGAGGATATATAAGGCAAGGAGGGGGGCGGAACGGGGTCTTTTGATTGACTGTCTTTTTGGGGTAAGGGGTTACGCTGCCCAATTTTTACGCGATTAAATTTTAATAGAGTCATAGATTGTGATATTGTAAAAATTATTGATTTTGAGCTAGATTGCAAGAAATTGGAATCTAGTTTAGTTTATTGGTGTGCTTAGGCAATATTCTGATTGGTGAGTGAAGGTCTAGGCGGGGACCTGAACATCACAGTGGCGACACACGTCTCGATTCTTCACTAGCTAATCAGGTATTGAACGGTTTCTTGGAGAGAGAGCCGGTCCGTGTTATATTCCACAGCGGATTACATCTCCACGTCATTTGACGGCGATTCAAACGAATTATTCACAATGTCTAGACAGTGATTGTTGTGTTTGATTCCAAGAAGCGTCTGCAACTGCCGTTCCTTATCTATATATTTATATATACACTGTTTATTAGGGCTCGGTCTTTGAGGCGTTTCCTAACCTAACCTAACCTAACCTAACCTAACCTAACCTAACCTAACCTAACCTAACCCCTCAGTCTCATTGACCAATACACAGGCCATAGGGATAAGTACACTGGGATTGGCCCCCACGTAGAGCTGTCGAAATAGCATAGTTAGAAGGCTTCCATTGCACCTTGGAACCCTACAGAACACACCTACGAAATTAACGTTAAATGTCGAGGCTATGGTCTCTAGTTGTTGAATTACATTTACTAGCAGCTTAGGGACCGCAAGTTTAGACAATGCTATAGGTAGGTAAAGCCTAAATAAAAGTATTGATTAAATAATTAAATGGGAAGGGTCTGTGTAAAATAGTCAGGCTAAAACTAAGGTTCGTGCAAATTAACTAAAGAAACTCGGAAATAAATAAATTCGATAAATTGATTAAATTAACTTGTAAATGCGTGTGTTAAAGAATTTCAATAGTGAAGTTTTAAATACAAATGATAAACAATTAGTTTTGGATAGTGTGAGATTGGTTCTTGGTGGTTTTCATATGATGTACTACCAGAATTTGAATATTAAGCCTTAAAGTCCTAAATTGGTTTTCCAAACTATATTTTCTTAGTCTCAACTTCATGCACTAAAGATGGATTTGTTTTACTACGGAAAATTGATTTCCTAGATATTTACTTATACAAAACGGAGAGTATTATCTATAGTAGTCACTGACTGGTCTAGTCTTTAGCAGCAATTGTTCCTATGTGCATCCAGATGTCTGGAAAGCTTGGAGAACTAAACCTAGTACTTATCTAATTTGATCTTAATTTGCAATACCATAATTACCAAGAATTAGTCACACTTCATAGAACGTGAACCAAAGAAATATATTTGGTTTTGAGTAGATAAGCTCAAATATGTACGGAGTGGATATTATAGCAATAGTCGAGAAGGAGAAGTATAAGTTGTGTCCAAGGACTGTTAGATAGGCCGAATTATTGAATATATAAATAATGGCATAGCAGGAGGGAGATTGGAGGTTAGGGAGGAGAACTAGAATAACCTCAGTCTTCCTGTCTTGACTATAAAGTCTTTGTTCTTCCTTTTCCATATATTACCTACGGGTTTTTAAGTTCCTCTTAGATTAAAGGAAACTTTCAGATCTAATTGTTAAATATATGCTAAACAGATAATTCTAGTACAGTTTAGTCTTGGGATATATACCTGAAAGACAATTGAGCAGGCTGATGTTATTCTATGGGGATTGGAAGGTGGTTCTCCTCCCCTCCCGTTATGCCGCATTTAATTATCTATATGATTTATTTAGACTTAATTTTATCACTATATTTAGTGGAGTTATCTTTAGGATGTATGTTTTCACAAAGGGTCTCGGGTCTTAGCGTTTTCACATTACTTTTAATATCTACTACAGTTCGGCTCTAGTAGTAATAGTAGGTTACCTAGGTAGGTTCAATATAGGAGGGTAATGTATGGGACTAGCTCTTAAACCAACAGGTTTCTATAAATCGTTTATTCAGCTAATTAAATAATGTTAAGGATAAGTTAAGTTTAGCTTTTAATTGATAGGTATATTATATTAGGTTTAGATTACCGTATTGTGTTATCTCATTCAAAGTTCGTGGGTTACAATTCTTAAATCACAACGTAGGTCCGTTATTTTCTTTATAATCACTAGACGATCACATTGGCCAATACATAGTATGTTCAAAGCTATTAGGTAGGTATAGGAATAGTAGGTATAGAATAGAATAGGTAGGTATAATATAGATAGAATAAAATAGTTCAGTTTGAAAAGGTTAGAGTAGGATTAGTTAGGATAGTCTGTTCAGATATAAATTAAAATAATATTAAATATTAAAGAAAGTAGAAATTTTAAAGAGGTTAGAGGGGGGAGGTACACCACCCCCAGTCTTCCCGCGGCTGTCGTCAAGGCGACTAAGGGATTGCACCAGGGACGGGCAGGAGCGTTCTCCTGTGTACATTAAGATCATTACTGCGATCACCAATCCGTCTGCCGAAGTGGTGATTATGTCAAATCCCCCAATGGACAGCCCACCAAAAGTGGCATTCTACTGGGGAGGCTTATGTTCAGCAGTGGACGTATATCGGCTGATGGTGACGCAAAAAAGCGGAAACACTGTAACCCAGACCGATGTATTTTTTTTGTTATTGTAAATTCAAAATCAAGGAACTAAACTCGAAGTCGAATGGTATGTATGTATGTATGTATGTATGTATGTATGTATGTATGTATGTATGTATGTATGTATGTATGTATGTATGTATGTATGTATGTATGTATGTATGTATGTATGTATGTATGTATGTATGTATGTATGTATGTATGTATGTATGTATGTATGTATGTATGTATGTATGTATGTATGTATGTATGTATGTATGTATGTATGTATGTATGTATGTATGTATGTAAACGCTTTATTGTACCAAAAATAATAACAACAACAATAATAAAATAGGAATTAAACTGTGTATAAAGGCGAACTTATCCCACTTGGGGATCTCTTCCAGTCAACCTTAGAGTAACCTTTATTAACCTTAACCTTAGTGAGTAAGTAATGGTCTGGGTTCCGTGTAATAAAGAAGACGCGGGAATTACAGGACCCATACCATTTTACGTATTTTTTTTCTGATTCCGAAAACCATATAACAAAACATCGTCGTAAATATGTTCAATACATAACCAGATTAATAGATTTCTTTTAGGATTTAGTAATGCATAATAATATGTAATGTTAAGTTGTCCACGCGGACGAAGTCACGGGCAACAGCTAGTCTAAGCTAGTTTCATCATCAGGTTATTTTTGTCTTCACTGCAGGAGCACAACCCTCTCTCATCTGCCGGAGACAGACGGAGGATTTGGCCTACACTCCCCGCGCTGGCCAGACGGGTTGGGGAGGCCTGATTGATGTTTTACAATGTATTCCCTCAGTCTTTAGTCTAAGCTAGTTTAAAAGTTAACAAAGGCGGACTTATCGCTATCTTTCAGATTTTTTATTTTCATTATTCAAACACGAATCTTGAAATGTTTTTCGTTATAACGGATTATTTGTACTACATTCATCAAGTTCTACACAGCTCACTAAGCTGCTTAGACCGTCGACTCTACTCGAGAAGCTCATATAATATTTTATGAACGCGATCAATAAGTAATATTACCCTCTCCTTTATCCAATGTCGGTTATTATGTCGGTAGTCGAAAGGTAAAACCGCGGTAGCGCCAGGCATCTGGGCGTTTTTGTAAGGAACCTGGTCCACTATCCACTTATTATAGTGATATGCTAATGAAAACGCCTTATTAAACAAAATAATATTTAATACTAGCTGTTGCCCGCCACTTTGTCCGCTTAAAATCACATTATTATGTTTTCCCGTAGGAATGGGATGTTTTTTCGGGATAAAAACTATCATATGTCCTATTCCAGGACCTAACCTATATGTGTGCCAAGTGTCATCCCGATCCGTCCAGTGGTTGAAGCGTGATTGAGTAACAAACATCCAAATATCCAAACATCCAAATATGCAAACTTTCGCATTTATAATATTAGTAGGATGGCGGCTAATCTCAGTTCGCTGTTCAGTTCAATCTCAGTTCGGTGAAAATACATTGGCGTATCGCTTATTTGTAATTGGTTACCATTAAAAATGGGTACTAAAAGGCCCATAACGCCGAAAATGCAGTTAACTGAAATTAGCCACCATAGTAACTATTTTTCTATTAAATAAGACCTTTGAGTTAACTGTATACTCTTTGCATCCAGTACTTCCACTCCTCAAAAAATTCGCCACCACCCAAAGGTTGCCTGTAAGAAATCGCTGAAAGCGATAAGGCCGCCGTTGTACACTAAATTCATCCTTCTATGTAATTTTTGTTTTTATATAAATTTTATATGTTTTGGTGCACAATAAAGGATATTTGATTGATTGATTGACTTTTTCATTGTTATTACTTGTTGTAATTGGTTGGTATTAGTGAGTGGGTACTAAAAGGACATAACGCCGAAAATACAGCTGAGATATGGCGCCATAGTAACTATTGTTCTACTAATAAGACCTTTTCATTGGTATCACTTGTTGTACTGGTTGCTATTAGTGAGTGGGTACTAAAAGGACATAACGCTGAAAATACAGCTGAGATATAGCGCCATAGTAACTATTTTTCTGCTAAATAAGACCTTTTCTTTGGTATCACTTGTTGTAATTGGTGCCTTGGCCCTAAACGCCTATCACCTTTAATACTGAGACAAGTTCTACAATTTATAAAATACCTATATTCACTGTATTGTTTTTAATTAAATTTTAATCATATATAATTTTGACATTATTATTTATCTTTCGTCATCATCAGGTTATTTTTGTCTCCACTGCAGGACCACAACCCTCTCTCATCTGCCGGAGACAGACGCAGGATTCGGCCTACACTCCCCGCGCTGGCCAGACGGGTTGGGGAGGCCTGATTGATGTTTTATAATGTATTCCCTCAGTCGCCTTGTACAACATCCACGGGAAGAGTTGGAGTGGTCCTATTCTACTCTACCGGAAACCACACGGCAATTTATTTATCTTTTATTTTATGTAATTCCGACACAATTTGTTAAGGAAAAAATAAACATTTTATTTATTTGCAAATAATAAAGAAATATTACACGCTATAAATTTTTAGGGTTGAAATAATTTGAAACTTATCATAAATAATGTTGGGGCGTGAATTAATTCTCGAAGAAACTTTGAATAACAGCGAATGGGCGGGTGTGAGGCGACCGCCTATTATTTTTGAATGGAAATTATTTTAATTACGATAATTAAATTATTATGAAGCCTATACTCCGTATAGCCGCGTCATTCCTAACTTAGCATTCCACAGAATGCTATCAAAATAGAACGGTTGAAACGTTTGTTTAATTCAGTTCCGCGCGTGCCGATTTTCGGACACAGCGCGCCCCGACGCGCACTCTTTAAGCGTCGCCGTCACGTTTCTAGTGAAGGGATACAATTATGCTGTTACAAATCGCGCAATACGGCATTATTGCAGATTTTTTTAACTATGTTTACCCGACTTTGACTCAGTACAAAACGATCAAGCATTTGATAGTTTATGCAATATATTGCAAATTGCTAGCACGCGTGTCATGCCTACTTCACCATTCTATCTTGATAGGATTTCTGTGGCCACCTCTAATCTTCCCGTGGGTGTCGTCTAGGAGAATAAGGGATTGCACCAGGGTCGGGCAGCAGTGTTATTCTATGTATAATAAGATCATTATTACTGCGTTCACTGTATTTATACCAGTCCTTTCAGTTACTCTAAGGTTGACTAGATGAGGTCCTTACGTGGGATAAGTCCGCCTTTGTACTGTCAGATAGTAGACGCAATAAGGCGCTCGACATAGTGTTGTAATTACTCCGAAAACAGCGCGCGATGCGAGGCGGCGGACAGCGCTTGATGTGCCGCGCAGCGCGTAAAAATATGCCAGTGCAGTTACTACTCAGAACAATTATTTAGTAATTAAATGTTCTGAGTAGTAACTGCACAATTTTCATTGTGAATGTGAAAGAGTTGTGGCTACTTGCGTGGAACAGAGCGATTGTTTAAACGCTCCATCTAATAGTACATAGAGATCGTTGTCTATAGGCATAAATTTTGAGAAAGGATTAGAATCAATCAATAATTTACAGAGCAAACATCTTCCATCCAGGAGGCTTTATTAATAGCTTTTTATTTATTTCCGTTTCAATTTGGAGGCTTCAGGCAACGAGGGAAGGGTTGGAAATACCAATTTTAAGTTAATGGCTTCACAAACATGGATTAAGTTAAGTTAAATGGGGGCAGAGTTTGATTTGTTTATAATAATTTGTTTATGAAGAGTTAAAACGTTATTCTAAATAATTATTTTGAGCTAGAAACTTTCATGTTATTTAATTTTTGTCTCGTTGAAAATACTGTTTCTAATGCCTCGTCTACACAGAGAATTTTAATATTTGTATTGAACCAAAAATAAAAATCTAGTTTGTATCCAACGATCTCTATGTACTACTAGACGGAGCGTTTAAAGCAATCGCTCAGTTTCACGCAACTGCGGATCCGGGAGCCGCAACTCGGTTACATTAACTTTAAAATTGTGCAGTTACTACGCAGAATATTTAATTATTTACTCAATTTGACGCTATTAAACTAATTGCGGCTCCCGGAGCCGCAATTGCGAGGAAGAGAGCGATTGTTTGGAACGCTCCATCTAGTAGTACATAGATATCGTTGTTTGTATCCAAAAGAAGTGTTGCGTGAAGTTTGTTGCGACGTTTCTTCTTCACAGCGCTAACTCCTAGGAAGCGGTGGGCGATAAAAAAATTATGTGTCTAAATGTACCAAGTGTACTCGTATGCAACAAAGGATTTTGACTATGAGTTGAAGTGCTGTGTGTTATTAAGAATGAATGAATATACTTTATTGCATACAAGTTACAGAAAATATAGAAGAAAAATACAGTAAATCTACAAGTGGCGGTCTTATCGTTTTTAGCGATTTCTTCCAGGCAACCTTATGCTTTTTTGCCGTGTGGTTTCTGGTAGAGTAGAATAGGACCACTCCAACTCTTCCCGTGGATGTCGTACAAGACGACTAATGGAATACATTATAAAACATCAATCAGGCCTCCCCAACCCGTCTGGCAAGCGCGGGGAGTGTAGGTCAAATCCTCCGTCTGTCTCCGGCAGATGGGAGAGGGTTGTGCTCCTGCAGTGGAGACAAAAATAACCTGATGATGATATAACCTTATGCTAGTGAGCATAGAAATATAAAGATTACGTTGCGTAATTCCCGGCTTGGAATAGGGCCACCCCCAGTCTTCTCGTGGGTGTCGTCAAGACGACCAAGGGATTGCACCAGGGACGATGCAGCGTTCTCCTGTGTATATTAAGATCATTACTGCGATCACCAATCCGCATGCCAAGTGTGGTGATTATGGCAAATCCCCCAATGGACAGCCCACCAAAAGTGACATTCTATTAGGGAGGCTTATGTTCAACAGTGGACATACTTCGGCTGATGATGAGCTATAAAAAAAAAGATATAATGAAGTATCTACTCTTTCATAAGTATTATAAGTCACAAAGATGAATAAATAAAGCCCAGGCTCTAGTCCCCTAAAGCCTTCGTTACAGAGTCAAATTCCTTAAACACAGCCTTACGGGAAATTCCCCGACAGGTGGCTGTAAACATTTTATGACCCTTACTCCGTTCCTTGTTACAAGATACGCTTTTTTGTGGTCGCAAAGGAGAAAATTTGACGATGGCAACACAAATAGAATGTAATTTGAGTTTGGGTTGTGGGGGAAATACTTTTTATTTATTTATATAAAACTAGCTGTTGCCCGCGACTTTGTCCGCGTGGGCAATTTAATTTCACAAATTATTATGTATTTCCCGTAGGATGAGATGTTTTGTCGGGATGATTCCAGGGCCTAACCTGTATGTGTGCCAAGTTTCGTACCGATCCGGCCAGTGGTTGAAGCGTGATTGAGTAACAAACATCCGAACATAATAAGTACCAAAACCCAAAAAATAAATGATTAAAAAAAATCATAAACAACTCTCACTTCACACATCTCATTCCTAATCTCGTTCCTAAACACAAAACAGCCATAACAAACAGCTACATTGCTCATTTATCACATGACACGAGTTACGGGACTCCCCGGGGTATGTCCTAATCAAAACAAAAGAAGATCAATTGATGGAGGGCCCCCAACGAACCCCCCACCCGATAAGGATCGCATTTCTATAGGGATGGGGGAGGGGCGCTCAGATTAGAATCCGTTGATAACTAAGAACAATAGAGGGATCAACTCTCCCTAAGTACTTGTTCATGACGTAATTCATTTGACGTTAAATAATAGGTGAATGTCAGGTGTGAAGTATGTTTATTGTTAGGAGTTTGGAAGTAGAGAGTGGGTTGAGAGAATTGGAAGTAGGCTGCTTCCACTTTTGATAAATTGGCTGCCGGCATCGACACGAGAAATCGCTTTTGATTGTACTTAATATAAATCTGAAGTGATTACTTAATGCAATTGTATTTTAAAGAAAACAGGGTTAACTATTAGAAAACAGGTCGCAATTATACTGATAAAGAATTTGAGTAGATTTCATGTGTTAAGTAATCCGGTTCTTAATGACCGGAATGTTAGGTATAGAACCTAAATAATGCGGATTAATAAAAATGCGGTTGGAGAAATAATTTATAGCAAGACTTATTGGGATACAGGAAGATGATGAAAGTTATCCGATGATTTAGTGGACTGTATTTAAATGATAGCTATGAGGGGCTGGTTCAAAGGGGTGCGGGTGGAGACAGGGAGTATGAATGCACGCCTACCTGGTCTGCAATGGTCAGGATCTCGAGCGGACTGCTTCCTGGTTGATGCTGGATGACAGGATCGCCGATATCTGGATAGCTTCCGAGAGTTTCTCACCTTTCACTACCGGTAGTGTTCAAAGTACATAACACTCAAATATATAAAGTTGTTTTCGGACACTTCACACTTCCATGTATCCTGCGGGAGGATATGAAGCCACGTGCGCTTTACATAGCACGGCAGCGCGGAGATGTCTTGCGTAGGGCTCGCAATTAGCACACGCACACTCGGGGCGGTGTCGCGATGATTCCTTATTGAATGCGGTGGTCCGACGTTTACCCCACTCTTCTATGACGTCTTAATCATGACGCGTTTTGATACACCAATAATATAGGCGTGCGTATGAGTGGGAAAAGGATTAGGAAGGACCGAGTTAATTTAACTACATTTAGATAGATGGCGGTAACATTTCCCGCGACCTTAAAGGGTTGCCTTTAACAAAACGTATATATAATCATGGTATATAAAATACATTTGATAAATATGCAAGGGGAAAATAAAATTATAATAAAACTATAAAGTAATAGCAAATACTAACCCTAAACCTAACAATATAAGACTGTAGAGCTATACTAGCTTTACTGACTGGGCAGAGGGCACAAGCGAACCGTAGGCCGCACGTAACTACCCTTAGATGTTTTAACAGTGACTACACGCGTAGTCCCATCCTTAGATGGATGCACCTTTTCCACGATACCCAATGGCCATGAAAAAGGAGGTAAATTATCAGTTACAATAACCACTACGGTCCCTACTTGAATAGGAACCGCAGGAGTATTCCACTTCGCCCTCGACTGAAGCTGGTGTAAATATTCAACTCGCCAGCGTTGCCAAAATGATTGCACAAGTTTATCTAACAGTAAGTGTCTCTGATTGAAAGGTATAGACTCTACTTCAGACGAGGGTAAGGAGGAGAGCGGAGCGGTGTGTAAAAAATGTGAAGGTGTGAGAGCGGTCGGTTCACACGGATCGCAACTCAACGCGGTTAGCGGACGTGAGTTCATCAGAGACTCTATCTGTGCTAACACAGTATTGAGCTCCTCGTATGACAATATCTGCTGTCCTATGACCTTAAACAAGTGGTTTTTAACCACTTTCACCATACTTTCCATACATCCAGCGAAATGCGGCGATGCTGGTGGAACGTTCTTCCAGTCTATGCGACTTTCCAAGAGCTCCACTTCGAGATTTGGCTTATACTGATTTAGAAATGTATAAAGGTCACGCAGATACGAGCGAGCACCTATAAAGTTGGTCCCGTGGTCAGAATAAAGACAATGTACAGGACCGCGGCGGGAAAGAAAACGCTTTAAAGCGTTTAAAAAACTGACGGTACTCAAGTCAGTAGCCACTTCGATGTGAGTGGCCCGGGTTGTGAGGCATGTAAATATACATAACCACACTTTACGGCTCCGTACACCCCTACCACGGACAGGAGTGCACTGTAATGGCCCAGCGTAGTCAACCCCAGTGTGGGTGAATGCTTTTACAGCTTGATTCACACGCTGACTCGGGAGGTCAGCCATAAGCGGGAACGTAGGACGAGGCTTCGCCCTAAAGCACGTATTACATTTATGAATGCGTTGACGAATGATTCGTCGCGCGGCTAGGATCCAGTAATGTTGCCTCAATAAAGACATCAACAGTTCTGGACCAGCGTGTAAATATTTGATGTGATAATAATCCACCAATAGATCGACAATATGGTCGTGACGCGGCAAAACAACAGGGTGTTTATAGCCGTAGTCTTCTGCGGAGTTTGTCAAGCGACCTCCGACGCGTATAAGTCCATTCTCGTCTAAAAACGGTTTGAGCTTCATCAGCGCGGGGCTACAAGATTTATTATCTTGTAAGCTGATAATGTCGCTTGAAAAGTGTACATTTTGTAAAGCGCGTAGCAGTTTGACTTCTGCGAACTCTAAATCTGAACGAGTTACCGAACCGTTGCGCTGCAGCTTTCCTAAAAAGCGGTAAACGTACACAATGGCGCGCAGCAACTTTGTATACGACGACATGCGAGAAGCCAGTTGACAGAGTAAGGACTCTGTGCTATCAATTGTCACTGGGTGCGCGAGCGACTTTTGTTCGGGCACTTCGTCGACCAAGTTCTGGTCGAACTGCTTTATAGGCCATTCTGACGGGTGGAGGGACGTCCATGGGGGCCCATGAAACCACAGCGGGTGCGTTATAAGTTTATCGGGCGTTAATCCACGCGATAAACAATCAGCGGGGTTTTCAATACCTGCCACGTGATGAAAACATTGAGCATGTACGTTCTCCGTGATCTTAACAACTCTATTGTGCGTATTATGTCCCTTCAAACCTAAGCGTTTGTATAGATCATTCGTAATAAAATGCGATTGAGAACCTATATCAATTAAACATCTACAAAGTAAAGCGGTTCCGTTTATATCGAACAAAATAACCTGCGCCGTAGCGAGCAATACGGTAGTGGACGATATACATTGACGGTTGGCACTGCGTGAGTCACACGACAACAATGTCTGTGGAACAGTAATGGACGTCGAACACAATCTTACCTCTGCGTTCGAATCGGCGCGTGGTACCGTCGGCGTGTTATTATCAGTAGGCGGCAACTGAGTGACGAGCGGAGCGGGCGCGCGAGCGTTTGGTGAGTAAACATTTCCCGACTGAGTAATGTTAGCGGGTGCCTTGTTTCGCACGCTGTTTGTGTCGAAACACAGCATTTTGTGGTGTTTACGGTTACCAGAACAACCACATCTTACGTTAGACTTACAATTGATTGTTCGGTGCTTCCCACTAAGGCAATTCACACACGCTCCCTTTTCCTTAATAACATTAAACCTTTCTTTAGGATTTAAAGCTATGAACTTGGGACATTTAAAGAAATGATCGTGAACAATGTTTTCACATAAACATTTCTGATTAGCGGAAATAGCTATGTAAGCTTGCGGGTTAGGCATTTTAATATTTGATTTATGAGATTTAGCGGTGGGAATCATAGATCGATTATCATTAATTTGCGGTTTTGTATTTTGATAAATTTTACACTGACCCTTAATAAAGTCAATAAGTTTTTTGAATGTAGGTAATTTACTATCACGCGAATCCATTTCGAATGCGCGTATTGTTTCGGGATCTAGCTTTTTTAATGCTAAAAACAGAAGCATATAATCTGACAAATCGTCAATTTTGAGGTTTTTTAAGGCGTTAGCCGCGGAGACAAATTTATCCATGAATAATTCAAAATTGGATAATGAAGCTGTAGCTGACAGCTTAAGACCGATAATTTGGTCTAAATAAGTAGATGCGAGTGTACGAATGTCCTGATACCTATCAATCAAAGACTCCAATATGAGATTATAATTTTCACCGCACGGTGTTATACCAGCAAACACACTCTGCGCCTTGTGAGAAAGTTTGCCTATTAAATAGTATAATTTCTCGGAATCTAACAAACCTGAATTGTCATGAACAGTTGATTTGTATGACGCAAAGAATAAAGGCCAATTTCGAATGTCACCATCGAAAGACAATAATTCGATAGGTGGCAGCGACGGCTTACACCTCTGCGTCGGCGGCGGTGTGTAATTAACTCGCTGCTGCCCGTCATCAGAATGTTTAGACGGCGTGAACTGTGCAGCGATTCGTTTAACAAAACTAAATAGATCATCAAATGCTGATATGGATTGGTAATCAGGTGTAGCATTCGGATCGCTTGCGAGCAAAATAAGATTATATTGATCTAGAATTGAATGGAATTCCGAACGAAGAACATCGACTATTTCAACTGAGTTTAAAAAGAGTTCCTCATTAATTTCAGAATTCTTTGCGGTTTTTGCAAGCTCATATATACTTTGCATTCGAGCAAACAAAGCATCTCGTTTCGCTAATCGTGTGCGTAATGTTATTTCCTTTTCTGACAAAGGAGTTGAATCCTCTTTACTATCACAAGGGTCTTTTTTAGGAGGCATAATTCACACAAAATATAACACGGAATAGTAATTAAAGAAACGAAATGCAATGCGGCAGTACTTGCACTGAGCGGGTGAGAAAATAATAATGTAGGTAGTGTATAAAATAAATACCTAATTTTATTATATGCGTATATAAGGTCGCGGTATTTATAAAATATACGTATGAAAACGTTAAATAAACTTATAAGCGATGAAATAATATTGTATTGAGCGGAAATATGGAAAATAAGTGCAACTATATGGAAATAATGTACCTACACCTACTTTAAGCGGGAACTAACGATGAGTTTAAGTGCTTTTATGTGCGATATTATTTAATAATAAAATAGAATAATACCTATAGGATATACTAAAAGGCCTGCGGGTGCGGTTTATGAAATGATTATATATTATATGACCTTCTAAGCAACCTATAAGGCAGCGGAAAATATATAATGTACCTACTATTTGAACTAGTACAAACGGTACAAATATAGGAATTTAAGGACTAAAATGATATCTAGCTGAATTCAATGGACCAAAATGGTAAGAATCCGGCTCGTATGGACCAAAATGGTAAGAATCCGGCTCGTAATGACCGGAATGTTAGGTATAGAACCTAAATAATGCGGATTAATAAAAATGCGATTGGAGAAATAATTTATAGCAAGACTTATTGGGATACAGGAAGATGATGAAAGTTATCCGATGATTTAGTGGACTGTATTTAAATGATAGCTATGAGGGGCTGGTTCAAAGGGGTGCGGGTGGAGACAGGGAGTATGAATGCACGCCTACCTGGTCTGCAATGGTCAGGATCTCGAGCGGACTGCTTCCTGGTTGATGCTGGATGACAGGATCGCCGATATCTGGATAGCTTCCGAGAGTTTCTCACCTTTCACTACCGGTAGTGTTCAAAGTACATAACACTCAAATATATAAAGTTGTTTTCGGACACTTCACACTTCCATGTATCCTGCGGGAGGATATGAAGCCACGTGCGCTTTACATAGCACGGCAGCGCGGAGATGTCTTGCGTAGGGCTCGCAATTAGCACACGCACACTCGGGGCGGTGTCGCGATGATTCCTTATTGAATGCGGTGGTCCGACGTTTACCCCACTCTTCTATGACGTCTTAATCATGACGCGTTTTGATACACCAATAATATAGGCGTGCGTATGAGTGGGAAAAGGATTAGGAAGGACCGAGTTAATTTAACTACATTTAGATAGATGGCGGTAACATCATGTCTTAGCCAAAGATGCTTTTATTGATAAACTAAATAAGAAATTGTTTAAAGTATGACCTAGTTGGCTTGGTCGTTAGATTTCAGCGCTAGAGATCGTGGGTTCGAATCTCACCAGGATCATCGGTGTACAAGTTGGTCCCGGTCTGGATGTTATATTTGTGAATCTAAAATCTAAATTCCATCATAAATATATATGAAAAACCAAGTTTAGGAATAGAAAAGTGAGTATCCTACTTAATATTATAAATGCGAAAGTTTGGATATTTGGATGTTTGTTACTCAATCAAGCTTCAACCACTGGACGGATCGTGATGAAACTTGGCACACATATAGTTTAGGTCCTGGAATAGGACATAGGATAGTTTTTATCCCGAAAAACATCCCATTCCTACGGGAAATAAATAATAACTAGCTGACCCGTGCCCACTTCATTGGGCGGTAAACATTTTTCTCGCGTATTTGATATTTCACATTATCTCTTAAACCATACAACCAAAATGTAAGTAACGAATTTTATCTACATAAAATTTCCTTCGTTATATAGCAATTTGTTTCTAAATAAATAGATTGACGTCATCATCCTCATGTCAGCCTTTACACGTCCACTGTTGGACATAGGCCTTACCCAATGAACGCCACCACACCCGGTCCTCCGCCCTCCGCATCCAGCCGCTACCGGCCACCTTCTTCAGGTCGTCGGTCCATCTGGCGGCGGGGCGTCCCACCCTGCACGTGTCAATCCGCGGTCTCCGCTCCAGAACTCGTCTGCCGCAACGACCGTCGGTTCTGCGACAAATGTGCCCCGCCCAATGCCACTTCAGCTTGCTAATCCTTTCGGCTATGTCAATTACGTTCGTTCTTCGTCGGATCTCTTCATTACGAATCATATCCTTCAAAGAAACCCCGAGCACAGCCCATATGGTGATAGTTGAGGTCATTATTACACTAACCGTCATTGAAAGATCCTTTACCTGTTAATAAAAATCAAATAAAAATAAAATCAAGAAGTAACGTCTAGACCAACTATACAGAGATGTCTGTCCCCAGAGGTTTAATAAATTATGAAGGTTGGAAGAAAAACCAACTTAGACGCCCTCTTATTTTACCCCAACGATCTCTATGTACTACTAGATGGAGCATTCCAAACAACCGCTCTGTTCCACGCAAGTGCGGCTCTGGGAACCCTCGGTTACATTCACAATGAAACTTGTGCAGTTACTACATCATCATATCAGCCTTTACAAAATACAAAATAATTTATTGGCTTTATATGTTTACATGTTAATGATATTTGTGGGATCCTCCTTTTAAGCATAAAAATTGCCTGTACCAGGAGGATCCACTCTTCCTTAACTTATAATTTATGTAACTATAATAATATTAATATATGTAATGTAATTTAATTCAATTGAACCTAATAACAATAAATAATTTAATTTAACGACAATAAGTATATAAGTAAATAAATATGCATGTGTATGTTTGTTAGTATAAGAATGTGCATTTGATTGGGTGTGTATGTGCCTGTGTGTGCGTGTTATGTGTGTGTGTGTGTTATGGTGAGGTTATTAGGTTGTGTCTGTGTGCTTGTTCTGGTTTTGTGAGTGTGTGTGTGTGTGTGGGTGTGTGTGTGTGTGTGTGTGTGTGAACGTGCTTGCACCTATGCGTGTTTTATGTAAGAATATGCTATTGTACATGTTTCATAAGGGATTCGGTTTCATCATACTTAAGAGTTGTTATCCAGGTAGTTAGTATTTTTTTGCACTCGTGGAATGACTTAGAGTATATGTTTAATTCCTTGGTGATTTTGTTATAGAGGTATCCTGATCGTTTTTTAAATTGTATAGATGCAAATTCCGTCCTTGTTTGTGAAACATAAGCTACATTATTTTTCCTTCGCCTTGATTGTACAGTTGCATCAAATGGTAAGGTTCTATGGACTTTAATTACAGCATGAACAATATATAGTTTCCTGACTGTGAGGAGATTACAGATTTGATATAGTTTATCGGTAGGAAAACATTGTTTTTTAAAGTACATTACTTTTAATAATGCCCTCTGAGCTCTCTCTACTTCTAAAAATCGTGTTTTGTGTGCACCGCCCCAAATAGGGAGACAATAAGTTATAACCGACTGAACAGTTGCTGTGTAAATTTGATTAAGAAGGTTTTCTTGAGTTGTTACCTCTTGGCTACTAGTATCTATTCTGTGCTCTTGGGTCTTATTCACAGGTACAACTTGTCGCAGTGTCTTGAACATCCAAATGAATTTTCTAATTCTGGAGGTAATTTGTTCAATGTGGGGATACCAGGATAAATTTTGGTCGACTATAACACCTAGGTATTTTGTAGAGCTTACCTTGTCAATTGTGGGACAACCACACTGAACACTACCTGCTTCATTGCAATTATGGATTTTGATTGCGAAGTCTTGTTTTGGTTGAGAATTTTTATAAATACTAAAGCAGATGTAATTCGTTTTGGTCGCATTCAATGTAAGAAGATTATGCCTTTAGGCGTCCACTGTTGGACATAGGCCTTCCCCAATTAACGCCACCATACCCGGTCCTCCGCCCTCCGCAGTTACTACGCAGAACATTTAATTATTACTAAATATTGACGCTACGGGTAAATAGCGTCAATATTTAGTAAATAATTATATGTTCTGCATAGTAACTGCACAAGTTTCAAAGTGAATGTGTTGCGGCTCCTTGCGTGGAACAGAGCGATTGTTTGGAACGCTCCATCTAGTAGTAGACATAGGTCGTTGTTTTACCCCAAGAGAGATAGGGCGCTCAGCCGACCGGGTCGGGAGGTCAAGTGGAAAAACAGACCGTTCATTTACATCTTCATTTGCATCTTAAATAGGATCGCTACAAATTGACCACAGAATATCTTAAGATGTTAGTTTTTAAGGCATTTCGTTTTTTTCTTCAGAAAGGCCGCTTGACAATGCAGACCCAAAAAGCCTACTATTCCGTGAAGGAATTTTTGGACGAAAATCTGTACCACATTTTAATTTATTTACTTTTGAAATAACATTGTGATTTTATTATTGCTATATTTTACATTTTATATTGTAATCCTATTTATAATAATTATACTTGCATTGACTTTAATTTAATGCAATATTAACTTCATCATCAGGTTATTTTTGTCTCCACTGCAGGAGCACCACTCTCTCTCATCTGCCGGAGACAGACGGAGGATTTGGCCTACACTCCCTGCGCTGGCCAGCAACAACAGACAAACGGACATACATTTCAAAAATGATACTACTGTCTTACCTTTAGACCATTTTTCTTTTTGCAATTAAAATATATATTTCAGGCGTTGCCCATTAAGTGTTAGTACCTTATAACTATGTTACTAACTTGATAAACTTAAAACACTAAAAATTAAATTTTTGTTTCTTTGGCGAGCCTCGCCGCCACAGTCTGCAGGAGGCTGTAGGAGCCGCCCCTCACCCGCTGGATCAGGGAAGCGTTAGGCTTTCTAATGATAGCAGAGAAGCTATCTATTCCAGCTTCTGCCTGCATGCCTGATGCACTGCAATATATTCAATGTACAGACACGCAAAGTTAACGTTTTTATATATGTAAAAGATTTCCGTGACGACCTCCGTGGCGGAACGGGTAGCTCTCGGACTGCCACGCCGGAGGTTGCGGGTTCGAATCCCGCTAGGGGCAAATGTTCGTATGATGAATATGGATGTTTGTACCCAAGTTTTGGATGTTTATATATTTATTTAAGTATGTCTATCCGTTATCTAGTAACCATACCACAGGCTCTGCCTAGTTTGGGACTGGATTATTGGTGTGAATGTCTGACATATTTATTTATTTATAAGAGGGTGGTAAAAAAAGAATGAGACGACTACATTTATATTTATCTAGAACAAAAAAGGGGTTGTTTTAACGAAACTCGATTAATAACTTGTGTATTTCCTGTTGGAAAATTCCAGAATAACATTCCTTCCTGTTAGTTTTTTTAATTAACACTAGCACGCTTTATGTTAATATCTACTAATTATTGTAACTTAGAATTTATTATGTACGTAGTTTATGCAAAACAGGTCCGAAATAACCTATTCTTGTTTCTAGAACACCTTAATTTGATCTTCATTAACCGAAACTTGTTTCTAGAACAACTTTAAATTGTTCTTCATTAGCCGAAACTTACGCCTCCCAAATAGAATGTAATTTTTGGTGAGTTCTCCATTGTGGGATTTGCCATAATCACCACGCTCGGCAGGCGGATTGGTGATCGCAGTAATGATCTCAATATACAAGGAGAACCCTGCTGCCCATCTCTGGTGCAATCCCTTAGTCGCCTTAACGACACCCATGGGAAGTTAGGGGGTGGCTCTATTCTAAGCCGGGAATCACACGGCGACACAACAATGATGAACACTAATTATATTTCATTAGATATGTACTACATAGACATACACTTGTCTAATACCCAACTAGGATTTTCTCATGTACTATAGAAATTAAACATAGATAGGACAAATATAACATCTGTTCCTGGTGGGAATCGAATCTACGACCTCCGGCGCTCGAGTCCAATGACGAAACCACTAGGCCAATGCCTTGTTGATACAAAAAAATTATATATATTTGTACTCTTTTCACGTGTCTACAATCAACAGATATGTTTGAAAAGACCCCCGGATCCGATAAGAGGGAAGGGGTGACGGGGGAGGGTTGGGGAACTGTATACCCAGCTTCATCAAAATCGGTGAAAGAGACCTCGCGCGTTTCCATTTCAAGTACGAAATTACATAAAGTAGGTCACGTGCGTGATTAGAATGTACCGAGTAATACAATTTTACGAGATTACCGACATGTGGGGGTGTGTCGTCGACCGAAAACAAAACCCAACCAGCCTCGCTGGTCACCTGAGGCAGTTGGAACTCCGTGTGGCTCGCTTCCGGAGGAGATGCAGAAGGCTGTACTGCTGGACACCGCCTAGATAGTCTGTCGCCCTGACTTCCGGCTACTTGGACTCCACAGCCGGAGGAAGTCCGTCTCGTCCATTTTGTTTTTCGCACCAGACAAGACGATAATTTAAATTCCCGAAATTATAATATAATTTAGAATAGAATAGAATAGGTCATTTATTCATAGCTACGACACACACATACATGAGAAAAAAAACAGATTAGAAATTAATAAATTACAATTTAAAAATAATCAAGGTACCTATGTGTCGCAGCAATAAAATGGCGCTGACTCAGCATAATGCTGCAGCACGCTACGCGCACTCCAGCGCTGGTATTCTGTCAGCACCAGGTCAAGTGACTTCACAGATTAAGTTTTTTTAAATTGTGCGTAGAGGGCTGTCAATGTATTGGTGTACATAATAATATTAAATATATATAATTTAAGTTTGTAAATTAGTAGAAATAAGGGCATTGTGTATAGCTGAATTAATGAGAATAAAATGTACTGACATATACATATAATGTTGAAAAGGTGCATTGAGTTAAACTGTGTAATGTGTTTTTATGTTAACTTAAGATACTAAATTTTACGAAGTAGTTTAGTGGGTGAAAAACCAAAGAAACAAACTCAGGGAACAGATTTTTGTGTAGTTATCAAAAATGAGCGGTATTGCAATTTGAAACCACGTTTTGTGTTTTGCTCACGCACGGGGGGCATTTCATATATACGCACTCATATCTATTTCCAAACTAGGATTTTCTTCTGTATGGATAAACAGAAATTAACAAATATAACAGCCAGACCGAGAATAGCATGTACAAAGTTGTCTTGTCTCTGGTGGGAATCGAAGCCATAACCTCTGGCACTTGAGACGACCAAGCCTTTAGGATTTAGATAAAAAATAGTACAATTTAACAACCTTTTGCGTAGAATCTATTTATACCAGAGAGTAAGGTAGATTGTAAGCCGTGGTATCCGGTTGGTTGTGCACTCTCCTCACGTTCATGAGGTCCTGGTACAAACCCCGCCCGTACCAATGAGTTTTACCAAACTTAAGTACGGTTTATTTATAATACCACAAGCTTTTCGGTGAAGGAAAACATCGTAAGGAACCTGCATATGCCAAAGATGAAATTCTGAGGCGTATGTGAAGTCCACCAAATCGGCTTGGGACACCGTTGGTAGACAGGGGTTTGGCACAAAAGATCCTGAAGGGTCGAAGTGTCGTCAGGTCTTCCTGGCCCCCTACGGAGATAAGATAACGTAGATTGTGCTGTTTTCGTTTTTTAGATATAAGAAAAACTGTGTCACGTTAATATATTTCCCTACATACGAGTAAGTTTTACTAATGAACTCACTAATTTCGGGTAACAATTACTAATCGGATATTACCCTCCCTTCCTACCCTCCCTAGCTGTCAGACTACGGCCGATCTCTAATTAGGAACTAACTGTATTGCCGTCTGCACTAATTAAATAACTGCTAGTTATAACGGTTAATTATAACGGTTAGTTAACACTGGGGGCTGATTATTGAGTTAATGAAACTTAGTTATCCCTTTTTATTGGATTTCGGTAATAAACTTTCCAAGTTTTGGAGATGCTCAAAGTGAAACAAAACAAAGAAATTTAAAAATCTACAACAGCAAATGTGTAAGTTACATACATAATGCTCACGCTATGATCCCAGAGGGGTGCGCAGAGACGATGGATCGCCATTTTGCGCGATCCTCACACATCACTAGCCTTTTTAAGACGGACCTCAGCCTTTTGAAGACCAATGTGATGGCTGAACGTCCTCCTAGGACGACCTCTAGCTGTAGTTCCTTCCACAATCGCACGTAAATAAGTTAATACCTATTCAACTCAATTCAGTTTTTCTTTACAACGCAAAATACACAGATCTAATAAATAAAAACGTAAACTTCGCGTATCTGTATATTGAAAATATTTTCCAAATAAATGGGGACAAAAAAGCCTTTATTTGATAGCAATCTTAAAACATTATGGAGCATATGAATAAGTAAAAGAAAAGATTATTTTTTCAATAATGATTTTTTCTGATATATTCATTGATTAAGGAATAATCGACTGGCGACACTTTTATGTAGCAATCTGTAACACATATATAATTCTAATTGACTTTTGGTCCATAGGGTTAGGCAGAGATGATGTATCGCCACTTTGAGCGATCCTGACACATCGCACTAGCCTCACTTGCATTCATCAACCTTTTCATGCACCTCCTTTTATTCATTTTACTTCATTCTGTACTGTATATATAAAAAAATACATAACACAGACTAAGACCACCAAAATGGCCCAACGTTGAATAGGCTTCGATGCAAACTCCAACGAGTTGGTCAGTAAATAGAACAGATTTTAATGCCTTAGCTTAGGTCGTTAATAAAGCCTCTGGTGTGGTATATCTATGTAATTACGTCATGTAATAAACGAGCAGGCTTTGTATGATTAATGAAATCCCCCCACACCCCCACTTAATTGATACCCCCGCTCAAAGCGCGAAGGCTATTCATAGCTTATAAAATATATCAAATTATGGGTAAGTAAATTAAATTAAGGATAATTATTTTGTAGAAACGCCTTATCCAATCAAATTATCAACATTTCAGATACTTACAAATATGATTATTATTCATATCGGTAAGCGGGGTGGCGCGTCTTGGTTACAACTCATACTATCCCTGTGTTATGAGAATAAGATTCTAGTACTCCAATATTAATATAAAACTGTTTTTTTTCTGTATTTCTGTCTGTCGTTAATACATTAACGAAAAATTAGCTGTTTTATTCAAATGCGCGCAGAGAGATCTAGAAAGAGAGGCATTTATTTTTTTTGACGTATAACGTTGTCCCTCTCTCAATGGGAGGGGGGGTGTATGCAAGTGCTGGAGGTGTGGTACTAATGTGTAAATAACCAGACTCATGAGAGTTATTTAGAATTTAAAATTCTAATTAACCGAAGACGACAATTTCAGATGTCATTCCTTTAATAAGTCTTGTTTGCCGACTTGTAATCGACTTCCAAGAAAAGTAGGGTAAACTCCCAAATTCCCCACATAATTCCCCTCGCGGTGGGCGGGTAAATAAATCTAGCGCACTAAATCTTTCCCGGATGTCAACTGTCGCGGAAATCCGTTTTAGGCCGACCTTATATATTATGGCATTTGGGCTTCAGTGTGATGACTTACATAAGTCACTTCAGCATCTCCTTAGGGCTGGAATTCCAAAAGAAACCTTTCTCAAGGTTGCCGAATTATGTCCACTGATAAACATAAGCCTCCCCAATAGAATGCCGCTTTTGGTATGCTGTCCATTGGTTCATCATCAGGTTATTTGTATCTCCAGTGCAGGAGCACAACCCTCTCTCATCTGCCGGAGACAGACGGAGGATTTGGCCTACACTCCCCGCGCTGGCCGACGGGTTGGGGAGGCCTGATTGATGTTTTATAATGTATTCCCTTAGTCACCTTGTACGACATTAACAGAAAATCTATAGTTATACCCAAGAATACCGTGATTTATAGTGAAGATATAAAAACGATTTTTATTTCGAATTTAGTTCAGTTCAGTTATTTTATTTTGCTGTGGCAGTTTCTTTAAAGTACTCCTAAGAAATCGCTCTACCGTCTTACTTTGGAGTGTTGCCAGCAGCTGTAATTGACCAGAAATGCACTTGTAGGTGCAAGGGTTATCACTGGCTGGCGAATTGATTTGAACGTTTGTGATTTTAAAACTAAACTAAAAGAGCACTATCTGTCTCACTCAGTATAATATGGTATGCATGTATTTATGTAAGTATGTTTATTATAGTTATTATTATTTATATAGTTCAGGTATTTAGTTATTATGTAGTCTATTATGCACTTATTTTGCCCCCCTCGCTCTTACTGCCTTGTCTCACATCCTGTAGGGTTGGCTGGAAGAGATCTCTTTCAGAGATAAGCTCACCTTGTACACACCATTTATTACTGTACTTAGTTTTAAGTTGTGCAATAAAGAATATATTGTTTAGAAGGAATTTAAAGTTTAGAGAAGGAGCTCAGGTTTTATTTCCTATCCTTGGTAGAAGACAGTCGTATCTAATGAATAAAAGCGTAAACTTCGCGTGTCTGTACATTGAACATCATCATCATCAGGTTATTTTTGTCTCCACTGCAGGAGCACAACCCTCTCTCATCTGCCGGAGACAGACGGAGGATTTGGCCTACACTACATTGAACATATTTCCAAAAAAAAAAAATGGGGGCTCTAAGGATAAGTAATAGATCACATTAAGACCAATTGTGACTTTTTTTGTCTAAAACTTTGTGCACGCATCATATAAAAACTACTCAATCAATTCTGATAAAGTTTTCAGAAAAACATTGACGACCTCCGTAGCGGAACGAGTAACTCTCGGACTGCCACACCGGAGGTTGCGGGTTCGAATCCCGCTAGGGGCAAATGTTCGTATGATGAATATGAATATTTGTATCCCAGTCTTGGATGTTTATATATTTATTTAAGTATGTGTATCCGTTATCTAGTAATACCACAGGCTCTGCCTAGTTTGGGACTGGATAATTGGTGTGAATGTCCGAGATATTTATTTTATTTTAACATATGGCTTAATTCGTAGTAACATCTAGTCTTTATTTCATCGCAATCGGCTTACTCAATCACAAGTTATGCGAATTTATAGTATACAAAAACTCACATTAGTATATGTACACTGCAATACAAAGAAGTGTAATGCTAGGCGGAATTCAGATTGCAATGAGGACTACGTTCAGACTGGAGCAATAACAGGAGTAGTCCTTAGGATTCTGTAGTCCAAGCAAGCGGAGCCGCGGGTACAGCCAGTCTTTCATAATGTCTAATATAGGTATCCACATTCTCATAACAATCAGTCCGCAAATGTCGTCATCAAACGCGCGCATCCCAGCAAGAGATATCGGAGAACATCCGACGAGGACAATAACAGAACTAGCAACGTAACTGCCACGTACGGTCCGAGCGGGCAGATACGGCATCAGGGCAGTGAGAGTTATTAGCGCTCCTCGTAATATGTGAAGAGCAGCATGGGGTGCAGACGAAGGTGTGCAAGGATATAATAGACCTTTTTATAAATTTAGCAAGACTAAAATTACTCTAGCATCTAATACAAACAGCCTGTTTATAACTATGACATCTGAAGTTGTCGGATTAAGCATGAGGGCGCCATAACTTGGTAAATATTCAAGCGTTTTAACCTTCGTCATTCCCGTAACCCTCAAAAATTGATAAAAAAAAATATTATGTTTAATTAAATATTACACCAATGAAGAATAGAATAGAATAAAAAAACATTTATTTGGCACACATATACAATACAGTTTGACAGACAGAAAGATTTATACATTTAGTGCAGTCAACACGGAGAGGCTGGCCATGGACAAGGGCTAAATTTGGGCGCAAGCAAAAGAAGAAGAATCTGTGATAGGAGCGGAAACTTTTTGTGAAACAAAATTGATGAAGGGTAGGTATATCTTGAAACTAGGCATCTCAGTAAATTCCTTGGCGTATTTTTTTTAAAGTAGTATAAAATAATAAAATAAAATAAAAAGCCTTTTATTTCTTACATAACATAAATTCATTATTTACAATACTTTTAATCTATAATATTATTCTGCAAGAACCCCTCCGCAGGTGAAGACCTCCTCCAAATAACTCCATTTAACTCTGTCTTCGGCTACTTGCAGCCAGCGAGGGCCAGCCGTCTTAGTAAGATCATCTTCCCATCTCGTGTGGGGTCTTCCTTTAGGACGTTTTCCTTGTGGGCCCTCTCACAATGTTACCCTTTTGGTCCATCTCCCATCCTGAAGTCTCTAGAAACTAGGCGTCTTAGTTAATTCCCTGGCGTATTTTTTTAAAGTAGTAAGTTATCATTAATCAGATTGTAGTGGCAAGCGGAATGTTGACTAAGCGTATCGTCCTTCAGACGACGCGTGGCACAAGTTAGTTGAACTTGAAATATCATTATCCTTTATTCACATTCGTCTGTAGAACAAGTAACAAGTAGAATCTCGTAAACTATACAAGTTAAATAGATTTGTTAAAAGCAAGTACATTAAAATGCATGAGTGAATAGGCATCTTCTAGAGCCGCTGATATAGAAGCAGTTTTTATTTTACAGAAAAGAGCAATCCACGCTATTTATAATATTAAATTTCGGGTGTCGCTGAGAGACAAATTCAAATAAATTAACATCCTTGTAGTTGCAAGGTAATACATTTATGCAAACATCATGTACGTTAGGAAAAATATTAATACGTTCCAGAGGGTCGGTGATCACCACAATGTTAACACTCGTAATAAGAACAAGATAGCACTGCCTCACCTAAGGCTCAGTAAGGTAAGCACATCCTTTGCAGGACACTGCATACGATTCTACAATAGAAAACCGAGAATAAATTCAAAACTAAGGTAAAAAATGTGTTGTGTAAGAAAGCATATTATAAGATCAGTGGCTACTTGGACGACAAAACGGCATGGTGTTAGTCCATCTCAATACTTTTATTATTTTTATTGTGTATTATTGTGTGTTTGTGTGTAATTTAGTGTATTTAGTGTTATTTAGTGTCTGACATTTGTAAGAAATGTGACGACGACGGATGTATACAATGTATACTCCCTACAAAATATCCTTATAGTTTGTAACGTTCAATAAGTGGTAGATCTATCCTACATGGAATAAATTAATTTGAATTTGAATTTCTGGGTAAGCGCGCCCCACCTTAGGCCTCTTCGTCACTAACCATCAGGTGTGATTAAGGTCAAGCGTAAACCTATCACGAGTAATAAAAAAAAATGCGCACGGGGCGCCCAGCACCTAGCTACGGCACTGTAGCGGAGCAATGCCCCGACATTTACAGCACTATTCTGCTCGCAAACTAAAATCACCGCGACGGACAACGATCTCTATGTACTACTGGATGGAGCGTTCCAAACAATCGCTCTGTTCCACGCAAGTAGCCACAACTCTCATATTCACTTTGAAACTTGTGCAGTTACTACTCAGAGAACATTTAATTATTTACTAAATATTGACATTATTTAACCGTAGCGACAATATTTAGTAATAATTAAATGTTGTGAGTAGTAACTGCACAAGTTTCATTGCGAATGTGAAAGAGTTGTGGTTACTTGCGTAGAACAGAGCGATTGTTTGGAACGCTCCATCCAGTAGTACATAGAGATCGTTGGCGACGGAAAATTTTCGAATGAGCTTTGCTATTGCACCAGCGGCGCTGAAACTGTCGTGAGTTATTGTAGCGACAGTTTGGGAAGAAGTGTCCTTTGTGAATACATGCTATTTGGTGGTGGACATTAAACTGGGAGAAGCAAATCAGCGCAAATGGTGTTTTAATGGGAACTGGGGGCTCTTTGCTTCGGATTTTTTGTTATAAACAGCAATGCAAACTCTTGTGTCTTGTCGACCTCCGTGGCGGAACAGGTAGCTCTTGGCCTGCCAAGCCGGAGGTTGCGGGTTCGAATCCCGCTAGGGGCAAATGTTCGTATGATGAATATGAATGCTTGTACCCAAGTCTTGGATGTTTATATATTTATTTAAGTATATCTATCCGTTATCTAGTAACCATACCACAGGCTCTGCCTAGTTTGGGACTGGATAATTGGTGTGAATGTCTGAGATATTTATTATTTATTTATTATTTGCTTTTGCAATAAACCACCAGAATTATCATCAACCTAAATACGTCCACTGCTGGACATAGGCCTCCTCAATAAAATGTCTGATATAATGATGATGAATTGCAAGTAGATGCAAAATGTTAACAGCATTATATGTGGGGGATTCACACACACGTAAACTTCGCGGGTCTGTATTTCCGTGTCATCATCATCATCAGCCTAAATACGTCCACTGCTGGACATAGGCCTCCCCAATAAAATGCCACTTTTGGTAAGTGGCCCAGTGGGTGATTTGCCATAATCACCACGCTTGGCAAACGGATTGGTGTTTGCAGTAATGATCTTAACATACACACACAGGAAAACGCTGCTGCCCAGCAATGGGCAAAACATAAAGTATCTAAATGTAAGCGACCATCTTAAAATACCTGTGTTTACTTACGATTAAATGATTTGAATTCACAAGTATAACATTCAGACCGGGACCAACTTGTACAAAGTCGTCTGTCCCCGGTGGGAATCGAACCCACTATCTCTGGCGCTCGAGTCCAATGACCGACTAGGCGGTCAAATATTTATATACATACGAAATTAGAGTGCCGTGTGGTTTCCCGTAGAGTAGAGTAGGACAACTCCAACTCTTCCCGTGGATGTCGTACAAGGCGACTAAGGGAATACATTATAAAACATCAGTCAGGCCTCTCCAACTCGTCTGGCCAGCGCGGGGAGAGTAGGCCAAATCCTCCGTCTGTCTCCGGCAGATGAGAGAGGGTTGTGCTCCTGCAGTGGAGACAAAAATAACCTGATGATGATGAATATTATTAACAAGTCTGGAAGAGAAATAAAAGTTTTTTCTATGAAAAAGTTTATAAACCGTACAGAGTAAATAACAATAAGAAAGAGCAGTTTATTGAAAACGTCGTCCTCATACCGTCTAATCTTCCTTTTGCTCTGGTGAATACTGTTTTCATAAAAGGGTTCTTTGGGAAAGGTTTCGCCCATCAAAACGCAAGCGGCAACCAGTGCCCAGTGAGCGGAAGCCTTTTACAGCCGGGACAAAACCACCGGGTTGTTATTAACCGCTGCCAGCAGGTTTTTGTGCATTGTAAATAAGGTTCAAGCCACAAGCCACCCCACTGTTTACCTTTTTCCTTGTTATAGGATTATACGTTTTACAGTAACTGCTGTTTTGTTTACTCGTCGGCTTACAACAGAGACGGGAATTGTTTAACCTGTTTGTTTTTTGTTCAGGATTTTTTGAAAAGAAAAATATCTTACTTCACTTTTGTTTTTAAAATGGTCTTAAGAATATCTTTCTTGCTTCTGGCGTTTGTTGTATTATTTCTGTAGAAATGCAGATCTATTAAACAACATAATACACTTTTATTGCTTTTACACATTTAAAAATAGTACAATTAAGGCGGTCTTATCGCTCTAAGCGATTTCTTCCAAACAACCTTTGGAAACAAATCTTATGCCAGAGAAAAGGGTAGGTTTTTGGAGACTATGTCTGTTAAATGTTAATTACATGACTACATAGTTTTTTTTATTAAGCGATAAGTTTTCCTAGGCTAGCAACAACCTTGGAATGGAATCAAGTGAAATCGTATAAAGTTGCTAAAGGAAAAGCGTCTGTCTGTCTGCCTGCATTTGGTCCTTGCTTTCACTCAACCACACCCCTGACGCTCCATAGATTCGTACTGATTTAGTAACCTGCTCTAAGAATATGTATGTATGTAAAATTCTGTATAATAAAATAAAAATATGCCGCGTGGTTCCCGGCGACAGTCGTCAAGGCGACTAAGGGATTACACCAGGGACGGGCAGCAGCGTTCTCCTGTGTATGTTAAGATCATTACTACGATCACCAATCCGTTTGCGAAGCGTGGTGATTACGTCAAATCCCCCAATGGACAGCCCACCAAAAGTGGCATTCTACTAGGGAGGCTTATGTTCAGCCGTGGACGTATATAGGCTGATGATGATGCTAATAAAAGTTACCAGTTACCAATACTGGAGCATAGTGAGTGTCGCTTCTTTACGTAGTTCATACTCTTTGCCACAACACTAGGGATGTCGACGATAAAGTAACTGTGCTTTAACCTTTCAAAATTACAATAATTTAAATAATTTTAAATTAGTCTCAACAAGCAATTTAATCATCACTCTGACTTTTAAACTAAGTAGAAACTTGTGGCTTAAAAGTTAGTTTTAAAAGTAAAAGTGTGCGAGTTTGTTCCTTGTTTAAGTGTTTGTGTGTAGTGTGGAGGACGTTATATTAACTTACTCGTAAACGTGGAGTTTTTTACGCTTTGTCAATTATAGAATAGTAGAAACACACTATTTAAGTTCTTAAAGTTTTTATCTTATAATGTCTAAATCAAAGTCTAAAATTACTATTGTTGGTATTTCTTGTGTGTAAAGTTATTTAAGTTGTTTACCGCTGTAATTTCTTTTTATATTTTAGCAAAACGATAATTTTGCAGTTTTTATTTCTACGTCTGTCATCGCATGTCTGTCCATGCAGCACCCCTAAATAACTGTAGACTACGTCTCCAATTATCAGAAGGTTCTTATTTTATACCTACACCCAGAGTTCAAAATGAGAAAATTCTTTTACAAAAGGAAAAGGCATCTTTGTACTGTAAAGTTAAACTTCCCGCTAGTCCTCGAATCGAAACCTTTTTTTAATTAATTTTATTCATCGATACTCCGTTGCTGAAAGGACAACTTTCCAATATTCAAAACTGGGTAGGGAGTCCTTAAACGTTTTAACTGGAATAATCTGGAAGGATCCCGGATTATTATGGAAAGTTTCTGTATTAACAGGGACGAGAGTCCAGGATCGCAGATTGTTCGGCTGATTCCTTTCTAATAAAATACTGGAGGCGAGGGGGCTCTCGAATAGAATGGTAGTAAATCGTAGTTTATGAAGATTAAAGTATTTTTATCTAGTAACCACACTTTACCTCCCCCCCCCCCCATTTCACCTATATTTGCATTAAAATTAAACTTTAATGTAGTAAATAAAAACGGTAAACTTCGCGTGTCTCTACATTGAAAATATTCGCGATAAAATACATTTGGGGGATGAAGGATAAGTTATAGAACACATTATGATGAAATTTTTGTCTGTTTGTTAGTGGGCGTGGGCATGGGCATAGGCGTGAGCGTGGGTATGGGCGTGGGCGTGGGCGTGGGCGTGAGCGTGGGCGTGGGCGTGAGCGTGATTGTCGGGGTCGGACTACGAGTAAGATTAAAAATAATCCTGAAGTGCACGCGAGTGGACCCTCGAGCATAGCTAGTATGTAATAAAGTTATTATTATTATTATGACAAAAATAACCTGATGATGATAACACACATACATAATGCTCACGCCCTGGTCCGATAAGGGTAGGCAGAGACGATGCATGGCCAGACGGGTTGGGGAGGCCTGATTGATGTTTTATAATGTATTCCCTTAGTCGCCTAGTACGACATCCACGGGAAGAGTTGGAGTGGTCCTATTCTACTCTACCGGAAACCACACGGCAATTATGTAATTGCTGTGAAATTAAATAAATATATTAAATAAATTGTAGCTTTCGCTACGCCGTAGCGTTCGTAGCAGCTACGTAGCAATATAGCAAAGAATACTAAATTATACCAAAGATATATTCCTACGTAAAGATGCGACCATTCCCCCCCACCCTCCTCCCAGTTTAACGTCGCCCGCAAAATAGAACACGACTGGCAGCGAAAGATTGACGCTATAGGTACCAAGTTTGTAGCCAAGTCTTGGATGTTTATATATTTATTTAAGTATGTGTATCCGTTATCTAGTAACCATAGCACAGGCTCTGCCTATCTATCATTACATATCATTTTTGTTTTCGATTATGCTTTTTCACATTAAAACCTATCCTGCGTCCTATTCCAGGACCTAACCTATATGTGTGCCAAGTTTCATGGCGATCCGTCCAGTGGTTGAAGTGTGACTGAGCAACAAACATCCAAACTTTCGCATTTATAATATTATTAGTGGAATTTTCTGGCTAAAGTAAGGAACAAGCTCGAAGCGTGAAATATCTCCCGAATCGCGTAAATATTTTTGCATTTCAACGCACGGACAGTGTCCCTCAAAGTTTCGAAATGAAAAATGGTCACGTTTGATAATTTTAAAACTTGTAGATAACAAACGGTGCGACGCGGCGGTGACTAATGGTCTTGCCGTGTTCGCGGCGAGTGATAAATGAACAGTGAACACAGCGCGTGTTCATCTCAGTTCGCTACGCATAAGAGTTATTTTGGTATCAGTTTTGTTACTGATATTCGTTGAAACGTGGATTGTATTAATTATAGCTATGTTTTTTTATTCAAAATCAAAATCAAAATATTTATTTTCAAAATTGGAATACATTATTCTCTTTTTGACGTCAAATTCTGCCTAAAACTACTCCACTTCCACCTGTATAACCGAGGGGAAGAAGTGGCAACAAACCCAACGGCACAGGACCCTACCTTTGATTTATCTTATTCATACAATCATTAAGTCTACCTATGCTGAGCCATCAAGCACTCCATGGATTTTTATCATTTAAGTAGTCATCTAACTTATAGTAGGCTTTCTTGCACAGATTAACTTTTATATTTTTTATTATTGATGGGTCTTGCGCTTGACCCCAATCTCACCTGATTGTAAGTGATGATGAGGCCTAAGGTGGAGTGCGCTTACCCAGAAGATGCCTATTCACTCGCCATTTAAAAAGATTCAGATTGTACTTTTCACAGACTTTGGTCTGAACCGAACAAATCATTTGATTTTAGCCAAATTTTACATAAAACTCGCTTAAATAATAAGCAAGCAGTTGCAACTCGATTAACCCTCCCCTCCCCGCCCACCCATAAATTATTAACAACCCCTGAAAGGAGATTAAAACGCCATTCAAACTTGGATATTACTTCCCAGTTGTTCGGCTTTCGCGTAGAATGAATATACAAGTAACCTCACCGATTTCATTACCTTACTACTACAAGCGCACCACCCTATCTGTATACATGTGTGCGTGTGCGTAAATTATTGTAGGGCTACTGCACCCTGCGCGTGAACATAGTCATGTCCTTTCAGTTACTTTAAGGTTACTGGCAAAAGGGGGATAAGTCCACATTTGTACACAAGTTTATTCTTTTGTTTTTGTTGTTGTTAATTTTGGTACAATAAAGCGTTTACATACATACATAAGTGTGTCTCTTTCTAACATCGCGTGCTGTACCGAGTATAACAACGCTAAGTCGAGTGCCTTACGAATATGTTCGGGCGCTGTCGGCATCATCAAACGCGTGGCGCTCCGCCTACAAATAGCGCGCTGTACGTACTAGTAAATAAACGCTAAGTCGAGCGCTTGAGACACATTTTCAAACGCAGCCGGCACATTAATCGCCTCTGCGTTCCTCCCACATATCGCGCGTTGTACGGAGTAGTAACAAACGCTAAGTCGAGCGCGTTAGAAACATTTTTGCGGGTATTGTCTGACAGTGGGAGGGACTAGATGATGAAAAGCGTAGTATTTTCGTTTTACAAGGAAGTGGTGTATCTGTTACGAACGTCACTATTAACTCATCTGTACTACAGCGCAGAAAAGTGGACTCTGACAGTGGGACTAGTCCGAAAACTCAAGTTCGCTCAGCGGCCTATGGAAAGAGCGTAGCAATTAGCATTCAATTGAAACACGACAAATAAATATTATGTCAGACATTCACACCAATTATCCAGTCCCAAACTAGGCAGAGCCTGTGTTATGGTTACTAGATAACGGATAGACATACTTAAATAAATATATAAACATCCAAGACTTGGGTACAGACATTCATATTCATCATGCGAACATTTGCCCCTAGCGGGATTCGTACCCGCGACCTCCGAATTACCATTCAAATTTCAATAATGATATGTTCTTACAGCATGTTATGAAAATTGAAATTCATAACAGTCTTTTTAGGGGAATATCAAGAGCATTTCAAAAGCGACTACCTACGTACACCTGAAATATTTCGCCGTATTTATTTTTTCGACTGAAGACAGGACGTGAATTTTTAACAGGTGCTCAAAACGACGTGTACAAACGAGGAAGAAGGTAAAAATAAAATATGGCATCGCTATCACTCAGCATCTAGGTGAATTTGAGGGCGGACCCGTTAATGCGGCTATTTCCACATAATTCCGGCTATAAGTCAGAGGGTAAGGATGACGGGCAGGCCGGCTTAGCATCAGTCACGTTACCCCATGAGGATAGGTCAGGTGAGGGGAGTTATTTCCCAAGAACGCTTGTACTGTCAAAGAATACTAAATACTAGCTGTTGCCCGCGACTTCATCCTAATAATAAGATTAAACAAAATTAAAAAGGCTATTAAATTTAAAGATGCGAACAAAGTATGCAAAACATTTAAATGGAAATGGGTAGGACGTATCATCAGCATCAGGTTATTTTTGTCTCCACTGCAGGAGCACAACCCTCTCTCATCTACCGGAGACAGACGGAGGGTTTGGCCTACACTCCCCGCGCTGGCCAGACGGGTTGGGGAGGCTTGATTGATGTTTTATAATTTATTCCCTTAGTTGCCTTGTACGACATCCACGGGGAGAGTTGGAGTGGTCCTATTCTACTCTACCGGAAACCACACGGCATATACATAGGACATATGCTGAGAGAGAAATGAGAAATGGAGTACAAGAATATCAGAGTGGTACCCCAGGGATGGTAAAAGTATAGGTCGACAAATAAAACGTTAGGAAGATGACCTTAAAAGAACTGCCGGTCCAGAAATTGCAAGAGACAGAGATAGGTGGAAGTCTTTGGAGGAGGCTTTTGTCGAAGGACAAGCTGTTATTTGATAAACCGATCGCCATTAATAAAATGTAATACTTAGTATTTATGTCAAATTATGGTTTAACAGTAATAAAGGCTTATTATCTATATATATAAAAGAAGAAACTGACTGACTGACTGACTGACTGAATGACTGACTGACTGACTGACATATCAACGCACAGCACAAACCGCTGAGTCTAGAGGCTTGAAATTTTGCACAACGGTTCCTTATATAGAATAGGCAAGCACTAAGGAACGGATTTTCAAAATTCATCCCCTAAGGGGGTCAAATGGGAGTTCAAAGTTTGTATGGAGAACGTCTATTAGATAAACCTATCAATTTGAAACTTTGTAGGAATACTCTAAAACCTTAATGATTCAACACGTGTTTTACAGTTTTTGAAAAATTATCCCCTAAGGGTCTGAAATCGAGTTCAAAAGTAGTAGTCTTCAAACCGATTGCTCTAGAAATTTTAAATTTAGCACAAAGGTTCCTTATTTATCTCCGGTATGCTCTATCGAAGGCTTTTTCAAAATTCAACCCCTAAGGTGGTAAAATAGGGGTACAATGTTTGTATGGAGAAAAACTATTAGATGTTCCTATCCATTCCAAACTTTGTAGGAGTACTCGAAAAACATAATGATTCAACATGTATATTACAGTTTTTGAAAAAACATCCCCTAAGGGACTGAAATGGAGTTCGAAAGTGATTGCTCTAGAAACTTCAAATTTAGCACAAAGGTTCCTTATTTATCTCCGGTATGCACTATCGAAGGCTTTTTCAAAATTCAACCCCTATCCTAAGGTGGTAAAATAGGGGTTCAAAGTTTGTATGGAGAAAAACTATTAGATATTCCTATCAATTCGAAACTTCGTAGGGGTACTCGAAAAACATAATGATTCAACAGATATTTTACAGTTTTTGAAAACCATCCCTTAAGGGACTGAAATGGAGTTCAAAAGAAGTATACTCTAAACCGATTGCTCTAGAAACTTCAAATTTAGCACAAAGGTTCCTTATGTATCTCCGGTATACACTATCGAAAGCATTTTCAAAATTCAACCACTAAAGTGGTTAAATAGGGGTTTAAAATTTGTAAGGAGAAAAATTATAAAATGTTTCTATCAATTCCAAAATTCAAAAACAGTGTTATACTGTTTTTGAAAAACCATCCGTAAGGGGTTGAAATGGAGTTCGAAATTAGTAGAAAGAAACTAGAATTTAAGCACAAATGTTCCTTATGTAGCTCAAGTATGCGCTAACGAAGGGTTTTCAAAATTCAACCCCTAAGGTGGTCAAATAAGGGTTCAAAGTTTGTATGGAGAAAAACTATTAGATGTTCCTATCAATTCGAAACTTTGTAGGAGTACTCTAAATATTTAATGATTTAACACGTGTTTTTCAGTTTTTGAACAATCATCCCCTAAGTGGATGACGTCTGGCCAGCGCGGGGAGTGTAGGCCAAATCCTCCGTCTGTCTCCGGCAGATGAAAGAGGGTTGTGCTCCTGCAGTGGAGACACAAATAATGATAAAGTGGATGACATGGACTTCGAAAGTGGTAGTTTCCAAACCGATTGCTCTAGAAACTTGAAATTTATCACAATTCCTCATGTATCTACAGTATGCACTATTGAAGGGTTTTTCAAAACTTAACCCCTAAGGTGGTAAAATAGGCGTTTAATGTTTGTATCTAGAAAAATTATTAGATGTTCCTATCAATTCGAAACTTGGGAGGAGTACTCGAACAACGTAATAATTGAACACGGGTTTTTCAGTTTTTGAAAAACCATCCCCTAACAAACTGAAATGGTGTTCGAAAGTAGTATTCTCCAAACGTATAGATACATTTAAACTAAAAAGGATTATAGAGCTGAGGTGTCAGTGGGCGCGCCACATCTGCCGCAGAACCGAAGGCTGCTGAGGTAGACGACTTCTGGAGTAGAGACCTCGGATAGGCACGCGAGCAAGGGGGCGCCCCGCCAGTAGATGGACCGACGCCCTGAGCAAGGCGGCCGGAAGCAGCAGGATTCGGAGGCGGTGGACCGGGTGTGGTGACGTTTATTGGGGAAGGCCTATGTCCAGCAGTATTTGTCGCAGGGCTAATATGATGATGAACTGTATTATATGTATAAAACGATGAAATCATTAATAAGTAAACACGTCGATTAAATAATTTATGATAATGATAACGTCATCAGCTTTTTCTCCAAAACCACTAAATGAATTCGAATGTGGTTGTCACTGTTGGATAGCTTGGTTCACCGTGGGGTTTTTCAGCTGGAAACAAACACCTTTTTTAAGCAGGCGAATCTGCGGGCTACAGTTTTAATATAATTAAGTCGAAAGAGTGTTTGTGTGTTTATTTATCTGTTTCTTTCACAGCTTTGCTGTTCAACTAATTGCCATAATTTTTTGATTAGTACACATAATATCATGTATTTGAACATAGGCTCATGTTTACCTCTGGAACAATGGTTCCCTCGGGAAATAAAAAATTGCTTCACGCGGGCGAAGCCGCGGGCGTTTGCTAGTATTATATATATGTCCTATTTCAGGACCTAACCAATCCAAGTATGCCAAGTTTCATCCCGATCCGTCTAGTGGTTGAAGCGTGATTGAGTATCAAACATCCAAACTTTCGCATTTATAATATTAGTGGGATAATGGGATTACTACGTGAAGAAGCGATACTCATAGACACTGACGGTGGACCTGATCCACAAGTTCCAAGTCGGTCAGCGATCTATAAATGGAGAGGGCTGTGCTCGGGGTTTGTTTGAAGGATATGATTCGTAATGAGGAGATCCGACGAAGGACGAAGGTGACTGACATAGCCGAAAGGAATGCAGTGGGCGGGCCACATCTGATGCAGAACCGACGCAGGGGGAGACGCCCCGAAAATAAGTGGACGGTCGACCATGTCCATTAGGGGATTTGACGTAGTTTTCACCATTGATGTTCGCAAAAATCGTTATGGCAGACGAGTTGGAGACAGCGGGCCAGCACGCGCGGGGTAGGATGCCTCGCCGACATATGGACCGACCATATGAAGAAAATGTCATCAAAATAACACATAGGTAGATACTGAAACATTATAAACATCAATCAGGCCTCCCCAACCCGTCTGGCCAGCGCGGGGAGTGTAGGCCAAATCCTCCGTCTGTCTCCGGCAGATGAAAGAGGGTTGTGCTCCTGCAGTGGAGACAAAAATAACATGATGATGAAATACTGAAAACAATATAACGCAGGGCTGTTGGGATAATCAATGAATCAACCAGACGTAGATAAATTTTTGTCCAGACATAAACCATTCCTTACACAGATTTTTGAACGATGCTAATGTTTTGACTTAATAGATCGTTCCAGAAGCAATTTTGGAAACCTCATTAGCCGAAATACGTGCAATGCTGAGCATAAGCCTCCCAAATAGAAGGAAACTTTGGTGATTTGCTATAATCACCAAGCTTGGCGGGTGGATTGGTGATCGCAGTAGTGATCTTAATATACACAGGAGAGCGCTGCTGCCAGTCCTTGGTGCAACACCTTAGTCGCCTTGACGACACCCACGGGGATTGGGGGTGGCCGTATTCCAAACTGGAAACCGTGGCTCTTTCATAGCAAAATATCTAGACCGTTAATATAGATCATCATCATCAGGTTATTTTTGTCTCCACTGCAGGAGCACAACCCTCTCTCATCTGCCGGAAATAGACGGAGGAATTGGCCTACACTTCCCGCGCTGGCCAGACGGGTTGGGGAGGATTGATTGATGTTTTATAATGTATTTCCTTAGTCGCCTTGTACGACATCCACGGGAAAAGTTAAGTGGTGCTATTCTACTCTACCGGAACCACACGGCAATATAGATCCAGGCCCTGAAATCCAGGATATGAAACCCTTTATTCGACAAACGAATTAAAATCGTTGACCTAATTACCGGGTCAAAGTCCATAACCTACATAATTTCCGTGACAATATGTATGTTACGTACATATTCGTACTCCAGGAAAAAGGTAACCCCGCAGCGATAAAGGACCTCTTTACGCCCTTCGGAAAACTCAATTAGACTTGCGATCGAGTCTTTTAATCCCTTCGCGATGCAAATGGCGCCCCTTGGCGCTTTGACTCCCACACAATTGGGGGGAGGGGGGAAATCCGGGGGTACTAGTGGCCTTAGTTATATCACCAGTCAGAACTACAAAGCCATTTTATATACATACATAAATAAATAAATAATAAATATGTGGGGACATTTTACACACGGCCACCTGATCCCAAACTAGGCAGAGCCTGTAATATGGGTAGACAGCTGATATACATACATAATATAATATATAAATAACATCCAGTCACAAGGCAAACACAAGTGCTCAGCACACGAATGTTTGCCCTGGGCGGGATTCGAACCCGCGACCCCGAGCTTCGCAAGCAGGTGTACTACCGACTAGGCTACGGAGCCGACATAATTCTCACGCTTTGATCTCAGAGAGGTAAGCAGAGACGATGTGTCGCCACGTTGTGCGATCCTGACACACCTCACTAGTCGCACTCACATCAATCAACCTTTTTCATCACCTCCTTTTACTGCGGACCCCAGCCTTTTTGAGGACGTCACCAATTTGATCCTTGAACGTCCTCCTTGGACGACCTCTAGCTGTAGTTCCTCCACGTTTGCGCTGTAAATTTCTCTTGTCCCTCTTCTTTCACTCATACGCCTAAACTAACCACGGTGACAGGGACGATGATGATAGACGAGGGAGAAGACGAACGACTGAATATGAGACAAGACGGACATAAAAGTACATAATCCAAGACGAAGGCTTTATTTTCCAACTAGCTGTTACCCGCGACGTCCGCGTGGACAACTTAACATCACAAATTATTATATATTTCCCGTTGGAATGAGATGTTTCTCGAGATAAAAACTATCCTACGTCCTATTTCAGAACCTAACCTATATGTGTGCCAAGTTTCATCCCGATCCGTCCAGTGGTTGAAGCGTGATTGAGTAACAAACATCCAAATATCGAAACTTTCGCATTTATAATATTAGTAGGATAAACATTTCCATCATACATTACATATGTGTAACTCTAGCGGTTTTGGCAGCGCACACCAGAATAGCTCGCAGATGGTAGATTTTTTCCTACTTACTTGATATTTTGGACAATTCACACAACATCTTTATAAACTGTAGCCTACGTGTTATTCTGATGTATAAGCTATATTATTGTAAAGTTTGATTAAAATCCATTCAGTTCCTAGTTTTTACGTGAAAGAGTTAACAAACATCCATCCATACTTACAAACTTTCGCGTTTATAATATTATATAGTAGGATAGAATGGTGCTTAGTTTCCTACACCTACCTTCGTTACCACATCTTCTTTCAAACCACACTTCTCGGAAACTCTCAAAATTTATTTCCAACAGTTAATCGAGGGATCCGCAAACAACCGATGAATCCAATGAGCCGATCGAATTCCTTCCTCTTACATTTAAAACAAAGAAAAACAAATGTTCCCTTTTAAAAACTTGGTGCTTGCTGCGAAGGACGAGTTTCGACGGGAATTCGTAATCAAATATGGAGTTGGCAAATCCTTTTCCGAATTCTTGTTGACATTTATGTGAAAACTTCGCCGACGAGGGACGGGCGGTATTTAATAGACGAATACCGGGGATTTTAGGGCCCATTGTCCGATGAGGCCTTTGTCAACGAATTAATAATCTTTAACGTGTAAAAATAAAAAAATATCCTCACTTCTATGCCTTACTAGCTGTTGCCCGTGACTTCGTCGACAACTTAACATCACAAATTAGTATGTATTTCCCGCAGGAATGGGATGTTTTATCGGGATAAAACAATCCTATGTCCTATTCCAGGACATAACCTATATGTGTGCTAAGTTTCATCACGATCCGTCCAGTGGTTGAAGAGTGATTGAGAAACAAACATCCAAACATCAAAATATCCAAACATCCGAAAGTTTTGTCTGTTTGTATGTTTGTCTGTTTGACTATTTGTCCGTTTGTCCGTTTGTCCGTTTGCCCGTTTGTCAGTTTGTCAGTTTGTCCGTTTGTCCGTTTGTCCGTTTGTCCGTTTGTCCGTTTGTCCGATTGTCCGTTTGTCCGTTTGTCCGTTTGTCCGTTTGTCCGTTTGTCCGTTTGTCCGTTTGTCTGTTTGTCGGTGAGTTAGTGCACGCATCACTTAAAAACTATTGAACGGATTTTGATGGACTTTTCACAGAAACATGTAACGTACAGGACCTTAACGCCTAAAATACATCTAACTGAGATTAGCCGCCGTAGTAACTTTTGTTCTACTTAATAAGACCTCTTCATTGGCGTATCATTTATAGTTATTGATTGGATATTACTGGATATGTACCAAGTTCCATATAAAAACGCCCATCATTCTTTCATCATCATCATCAGCAGGTTATTTTTGTCTCCACTGCAGGAGCACAACCCTCTCTCATCAGCCGGAGACAGACGGAGGATTTGCCTACACTCCCCGCACTGGCCAGACGGGTTGGGGAGGCCTGATTGATGTTTTATAATGTATTCCCTCAGTCGCCTTGTACGACATCCACGGGAAGAGTTGGAGTGGTCCTATCATCCTTTGCTTCAGTTTAACAAGTAGGTACACTGGGGGAAGCCGTCAGACATCCAATGACGGTGCTGTGCTTCAAGACTCTTGACTGAAAATATGTCATTATCAAAATTCAAAAATTCAAAACTGTTTATTGTTTCAACCTATATAAACATCATATATATATGCCAAGGTCCTCCTTTTAAGTATCTTATCTTCTTAGGGGGCAGGAAGACCTGGCGACACTTTGACCCATCAGGATCTTTTGTGCCAAACCCCTGACCACCAACGGTGCCCCAAGCCTATTTGGTGGACTTCACATACGCCTCAGAATTTCTTCTTCAGCATATGCAGGTTTCCTTACGATGTTTTCCTTCACCGAAAAGCCTGTGGTATTATAAATAAACCATACTTAAGTTTCGTAAAACTCATTGGTACGGGCGGGGTTTGTACCAGGACCTCATGAACGTGAGGCGAGTGCCCAACCAACCGGCTACCATGGCTCTTTCCTTTTAAGTAAAGATGTACCTGTGTTAGGAGGACCCCGCTCTTCCCTGAGTGGATTGGTTAACATAATTTATTACAATATAAAGTATACCTATATCTTTACAATTTAACACTTTCTAATTTGCAAGGATGTAGGTGTATGAGTACGATGTGTGTGTGTGTGTGCGTGTGAGTGTGAATGCGTGAGTGAGTGTGTGTGTGTGAGTGTAATTATCACCTCGTCGACGTCCACTGTTGGACATAAGACTTCTCAGGCCACCTTTTCAAGTCATCGCTCTATTTGGCAGGACAAAGTCGTCCGACATACCTATCGGTCTGCGACAAAATATGTACTGAATATTTTCACATACATTATTCAACAAGCAATTTGAAGAGAAATCCATAATTTTAGTAGAGCTATTCAGACGCGATCGTTAAGTCCCAAACGCTATTGATAGACCAATTACATAACCATTACATGAAAACACAATAACAAATATTTTTCAATCAAAACAAGTTAAGTAGAAACGTTATTTGTTGCCGCTACAGCTCTTTAGAAATGTGATTGAGTCTTAAATAGTGTTTTTTTTAGTGTCCGAAGTTTCGATTTCGGTTTCGGCCAGTTTCGGTCGAAAAATCGACTATCGGCCATAGTTTCGATTTCGGCCAAAAATCAGCCGTAACTTCGGCCGAGCCGAGAAACTCAGTGTTCGTGAATTATCGTGCTCTGTTAGGGTGAGTTCGGGTAGAGTTTAGTTACTAGAGTAACATTGTTTATTATATTTGTTCATGTTAAAGTTAATATTACATACAGCTAATGTTTATCATTTAAATTTCCTAATCAACGCAGTATGTTTTTCTCTGGCATAATATTTAATAACCAAAGATGTCTGATAGAGATCGCTTAAAGCGATAAGACCTAAATTGTACTATTGCTGAAGTGGCAGTGGGCGGGCCACATATGCCGCAGAACCGACGGCCGTTGGGGCAGACGAGTTCTGGAGAGGAGACCGCAGATCGGCACTCGCACAGTGGGACGCCCCGACGCCAGGTGGACCGACGACCTGAAGAAGGTGGCCGGAAGCGGCTGGATGCGGAGGGCGGAGGACCGGGTATGATGGCGTTCATTGAGGCAGGCCTATGTCCAGCAGGGGACTTCTAGGGGCTGACATGATGAAATTTGTTCGCTTGTATGGAGTGCCAGGGGGTGCCTACGTATAGTGAAAGACCGAATTAAAAAACGAGTGAGACAAAGGACTAACAGCGTAATGTATTACAGTCTCTTAAAATCTTTATCCTACTAATATTATAAACGCGAAAGTTTGTAAGTATGAATGGATGTTTGTTACTCTTTCACGTAAAAACTACTGAATGGATTTTAATGAATCTTTACAATAATATAGCTTATACATCAGAATAACACATAGGCTACAATTTATAAAGATATTGTGTGAATTTTATATCAAGTAAGTAGGAAAAAATCAACCATCTGCGAGCTATTCTGGCGTGCGCTGCCAAAACCGCTAGAGTTACACATATGTAATGTATGATGGAAATGTTTATCTTAAATAGTCCTACAAAAAATCTACTCGAAATACTAATCATGCGCAGACGAAGTCGCGGGCACCAGCTAGTTAACCATTTATTTCAATACTCCTTATTTAAAGTATGTCTTAACTACACTAGTACTATACAAAAGCATTAAATTCCCTAATTATCCGGAGGAGATTCACAGGAACGTTCTAGACGCTCGACGCGACCTGTACATAGTTGCGCTGTGTGGTACGTTTTAGAGATCGCCCCGACCGCCCCACTGTTTCCATCTCTTTCTGCATTGAGCGTTCCTTCTCACGCCCACTTTCTAATGAGATATTTTGTTCATTTTTAAGCCCCATAAAGGCATTGTTGTGGTCTCTACCGTCTGCCCAATTTCACGAGGGCTCAACGCCTCGTTTATTTGACGATGGCCACATTTGTCCTCGGAACGAGTTCCTCAGTGTTCCATTTGCGTGGTTATTCACATGCATTGTGTGGGACGTGTGTTTAACTACATATAAAGAATTGAAATATGTGATATTCGTGATAAATACGGTTTTCACAAGGACATACAATGCTTTTCCTATCGCCACTTTGTGCAATATAATGAATGTCGTAAAGTGGCTTTCATTCGCCCGCTTTTCGCCTCTTTTTCTCTCGGAAAGCTTTTTGATGAGGGCGATAAGCCGACTATTACATATTTTTTACATACTTACCTATACCTTTGTTTCTTTGACTCTGTGGTAGAGCGAGTGTGTTGTGTTTACCTGGAAAACAAAAGTATTTTCATCATCATAAGGTTATTTTTGTCTCCATTGCAGGAGCACAACCCTCTCTCATCTGCCGGAGACAGACGGAGGATTTGGCCTGCACTCCCCGCGCTGGCCAGACGGGTTGGGGAGACCTGATTGGTGTTTTATAATGTATTCCCTTAGTCGCCTTGTACGAAATCCACGGGAAGAGTTGGAATGGTCCTATTCTACTCTACTGGAAACCACACGGCAAAAGTACTTTAATTAAATAAAATTTGTAGTACCTACAAATATAAGTACTGCCGAAATACGTCCACTGCTGAACATAAGCCTCCCCAATAGAATGCAACTTTTGGTGGGCAATCCATTGGGGAATTTGCCATCAACACCCATCTGCAGGGGAATGGTGATCACAGTAATCCTACTTCCTACTAATATTATAAATGCGAAAGTTTGGATATTTGGATGTTTGGATGTTTGTTACTCAATCACGCTTCAATCACTGGACGGATCGGGATGAAACTTGGCACACATGTAAGTTAGGATCTGGAATAGGACATAGGATAGTTATTATCCCGAAAAAACATCCCATTCCTAAAGGAAATACATGATAATTTGTGATGTTAAGTTGTCTACGCGGACGAAGTCGCGGCAACAGCAAGTATAATAAGCGACATCTGAAGAATTAATACCTGTCAAGGAAAGCTCTCGTGTCTTATAAGGACGGATCGGAATTAGGTACTTCAAACGAAATGTTCATGTTAATTTGGATATTCCGGGGTTTTTTCGGAGATATAGGTGAAGCTGGATTTACAAATGGGGGCTTTGTTACAAGATTACAGCTAGTGATATACACAGGAGAACGCTGGTGCAATCTGCCTTGACACCACAGTAAATAAATAAATAAATAAAATAAATATGTCAGACATTCACACCAATTATCCAGTCCCAAACTAGGCAGAGCCTGTGCTATGGTTACTAGATAACGGATACACATACTTAAATAAATATATAAACATCCAAGACTTGGGTGCAAACATTCATATTCATCATACGAACATTTGCCCCTAGCGGGATTCGAACCCGCAACCTCCGGCGTGGCAGTCCGAGAGCTACCCCGTTCGCCACGGAGGCCGTCGTAATGATTCTAATATAGACAAGAGAACTCGGCTTCCGTTCCCTTGTACAATACTTTAGTCGCCTCCCACCCACGGAAATTAGAGGTGGCTGGAACCAATAATTGGTTGCATTTCTATGAATAATATATTTTGACGACCTCCGTGGCGGAACGGGTAGCTCTCGGACTGCCACGCCGGAGGTTGCGGGGCAAATGTTCGTATGATGAATATGAATGTTTGTACCCAAGTCTTGGATGTTTATATATTTTATTTAAGTATGTGTATCCGTTATCTAGTAACTATAGCACAGGCTTGCCTAGTTTGGGACTAGATAATTGGTGTGAATGTCTGAGATATTAAAAAAAAAAAAAACTGTTGATCGTTCTGTATACTTTTACCTTTCGCTATAATAATTCCGAATCTTGATTGTAACAGAAAACTAATGTAGTTTTCCCCAAAAAATTACCCACGTCATTTTCCGTGAAGGTGACAGCTCGTCTTAGACATTCGTTCAGGAATAAATTTCAGTAATGTTCCTATACGTAACAAAGGGTCTTCCCACCCTCTCGCTGCTTGAGGTTTACTGGAACCCCGCGGGGTAGTATTCAGTGCCATAGTTTAACAGAATTCTGGTCGTATGTAGGGTGAATGAGAGGTATTGAGCGACATTTTGAAGGGAAATGTATAAAAGAGTTTGACCCCACGTCAAATGTGTCAGGACGGTGGGTCGTTTGATGGTGTTTTGTGAAAGGAATACCTGTGGTAAATATATGATATATAAGACTCTATTTGTGTCGTGTGGTTTCAAATCTTCCCGTGGTTGTCGTCTAGGCAAGTAAGGGACCAGCATTCTCCTGTTTGTAATAAGATCATAACTACGATCACCAATCCGTCTGCCAAGCGTGGTAGTTATGGCAAATCCCATAATGGCCAGCCCACCAACAGTGGCATTCAATTAGGGAGACTGATTTGATTGATTTTAAAAGTTCTTTATTTAAACAATAAATAGTATACACGTTATTTAACTTAAATAACATTACGTAGTGTTAGTGGTTTTTTTACAGACTACAACGCCTTTATAAAACATTTAAATATAAGTAATATACTAGTTTACACACAATTGAAAAATTATAAAATTAAAAATGCAAAATTATAAAATGCACCCATAATATTTATATGTGACTTGCGGGTCCACATATTTATTACACAGAAAGATGATTGTTACAAAAGGTAACAAGGAATAAATAAAATAATATTTATAATAATAAATATATATTATATAAAATAATAATAAATATTAGGGAGACTATGTTCAGCAGTGGACGTTTTTCGGCTGATGATGATGATGATAGTCCATCAATCAATTGACCACCGCTTTGTGCAACAACGTGCCAATATTCATGATTTATGATTAATCGCGTAATTCGTGAATTGGGAATGATTAATTAATCCACAAATTACGCGAACTGATCATTATTGTACAATTATTTACTAGCTGTGCCCGCAGCTCCGCTCGCGTGACTACAGAATAATAATAATAATAGTAAAATCACTTATTCATCTCTTAAAAAATATACATACAATAACTCGCCAAACTGTATAATACAGTTTGTTGGCAGAAATAGCTCTCTTACTTATACACATCTATTATTATAATCGGGGAGCAGATTATAATAATACGCAGGGTGGGAGCATTCCCACTCATGCTCCCTATCCGACTCAGACTCTCAATCCCAATCCCGATCCCGATCCCACTCCCACTCCCGCTCCAACCGTAGTACAAACCAATCGCAATATGAATTGTACCGAACATTATAATTATACTTCTTTTTCTTCTAGAAATTTACTTTATTAATATCTCAGGTTCTAAATGGCGTATTAAGATAAAACGTGCACCAGATTTTAAGTTAGACCTCCAGCAAGACAACTGTAAATACTGCATCAAAGTTCATTCAATAGTTTTAGCGTGATGAGGTAACAAACATACATACAGACAGACGACAGACAGACAGACAAAAATTCTAAAAACAATCATTTTGTCTTCTATTGGCCCTATAAAGACCCCTCATACAATTTTTTCTATAATACCTCTCATATACAAACATAGACCAGTTACAACGATCTCTATGTACTACTAGATGGAGAGTTCCAAACAATCGCTCTGTTCCACGCAAGTAGCCACAACTCTTTCACATTCACAATGAAACTTGTGCAGTTACTACGCAGAACATATAATTATTACTAAATATTAAATAATGTCAATATTTAGTAAATAATTAAATGTTCTGCGTAGTAACTGCACCAGTTTCAAAGTGAATGTGAAAGAGATGTGGCTACTTGCGTGGAACAGAGCGATTGTTTGGAAAGCTCCATCTAGTAGTACATAGAGATCGTTGACCAGTTACAGTTTTATTATAAGTATATATTTCACTGCTAACCGTGTTCCATTTTCTGGGCGATCTTAAACTGGTAGGGGGAGGTGGAGGGGAGGTTCTTCACCTAGTAACATCTGTCTCTACTGTGCCGAAATTCACCGAAAGCGAAATTATTATCCAAACATTTTCTTGAAACAATTCCCTAGCCGGATATTGAATCTGAAACTTCCCAGTACTCTCTAGAGCTAGAAAAATTCACAACCGATCATTTTACTCCGGAACCGAGAAGCAGAAGCAATCGAAGTATAAATAAAGAGCATGCAGCAATCTGGCAAAAGGGAATAAGTCCGTATTTGCTGGAAAAATGCACATTTCATTTCAGTTGCTGCAGAAAAATTGCAGTTAACAAATATGTATTAATGTACATATACTACGTACAATATGGGACCTAGTTATGTATATATTGAATATTAGATGAGCCCGCGACTCCGCTCGCGTGGTTTAAAGTTACTTAGTGTTAATACTGCAAACTCCCTCAAGCCTGCCACCGGGTCCTAACTCATCGCCATCTAAATACCGCCGATCATTACATATCTTTGAGGGAGTTTTTAAAAATTATCATCAATATCATCTGGTTATTTTGGTCTCCACTGCAGGAGTACAAACCCTCTCTCTTCTGCCGGAGACAGACGGAGGATTTGCCCTATATGGATTAATATAAATTATTTTTAAATTACAAAATTATATATTCGCATAACTGTTGATTAAATTAACCGATTGCGATGAAATAAATACTAAATGTTATTTAGAATTAAGCCCTATGTTATTCTGAAAATCCCACTAAAATTGGTTTTGTAGTTTTTAAGCGATGCGTGCACAGACTAACAAATAAACAGAAAAAAAATCAAAAAACGATCTTTGTCTTCGCAAAATGACCCTAAATTTTTGTCTTTGCAAAAATATTCAATGTATATATAAATATTCAATGTTTTATTTATAAAATATCGATATCTACTTTGGGAACTTTGCAGAAATAAAGTTAACAGTTAACTTTCATACATGAGGCTAGACATGGAATATCACTTCGTATGGTGGTTAATACTCGTAACTAGCTGTTGCCCGCGGCTTCGTCCGCGTGGACAACTTAACATCACAATTATTATGTATTTCCCATAGGAATGAGATGTTTATTCGGGATAAAAACTATCCTGTCCTATTCCAGGGTCTAACCTTTATGTTTGTTAAGTTTCATCCCGATCCGTGCAGTGGTTGGAGCGTGATTGAGTAAGAAACATCCAAATATCCAAACATCAAACTTCTGCATTTATTATATTAGTGGGATAAAAACATTTCATGGTCATATAAGTACCTATTTATCATTTAAATTTCCTAATCAGCGCAACCTACCTTTTTCTCTGGCATAATATTATCTACCCAAAGGTTGTCTGGAAAAAATTGTTTAAAGCGATAAGACCGCTTAAATGGTATTATTTGTAACTTTTATAACTTGTAACTGTATTTGTTTGTACAATAAAGTGTATTATTGTATTGGATTATTTTCAGGCAACTTGGTCCATAGATTAATAATATAACCGTTACTAACAAAGTTGATCACATTAACACCTACTTATAGCTTTGGAATACTCCTTCCTCGGATCAGAAGTCTGAGGAATACACCCTGGTGCTTAGTGAGAACGCGGAGTCTACATGCGCTAGAGTCGATAGAGCCAGTAGACTCCAGAATCATCAGCCTGAAAGAGTCCACTGCTAGACACAGTCCTCTCCCAAGGCGCGCCACTGAACCCGATCTTCGTTTCTTCTTATCCAGTCACTGCCAGCCGCCTTACGCAGATCGTCGCTCCATCTAGCCAGGGGCCGTCCCACTCAACGCTTGCCCAGTCGCGGTCTCCACTCGTGAACTCGTTTACCCCAGCGGTAATCACTGCCACTTCAGCGTACTAACTTTTTGAGCTATGTCGAAGACTTTAGTTCTCTGGCGGATCACCTCATTTCTGATTCTGTCCCTTAGAGAAACTTCGAGCATAGCTCTTTCCGTAGCCCGGAAACGTACGTAAGCGCCAAGAACGTACGTGACACAAATTGAACCCTGAACCTGACCGTGTGTGCGACATTACTTCAAATTGCTAATCAATACACATCACGTATTGACTAACTGTACCGCTGATCGAGCAGGATGTTTGTTTACATTGACACTGTTCCGAAATGGACAGGGTTTTATGCAAATGAAGCGAGCAGTGCGGAGTTCAGTTCCGTAATAAATACGCCAGCTATAGGTAGGTTCATCATCAGCCGAAATAGAATAGTATAGAATACAATGGAATGGAATGGAATGGAATGGAATGGAATGGAATGGCATGGAATGGCATGGAATGGCATGGAATGGCATGGAATGGCATGGAATGGCATGGAATGGCATGGAATGGCATGGAATGGAATGGAATGGCATGGAATGGAATGGAATGGAATGGAATAGAATAGAATATTCATTTATTGGCTGCAACAAAAAACCAACAGTGCAACATTACATATAAACAAAAATAATACTAAGCTACAACTAAGAGTCGGGTGCACGCGCCGGGATCACGTCACACGGCTTGTCGGACGATAATTTAATATTACATTCGCTTGCACAAGGAGCAGAAACAACGCGAGGAACTTATCCGACAAACCGGGAGTAGAACCGTCACGTGCGACCGACCTGTAGGGGAGGGGGCTACAGTACAGTGTGGCGACACTGTAGTAGACACAGTATGTGTGCTGCAGCAGCAAACAGGCCCCAGCTCAGTATATTGCTTTGCCTGTGAGGGCAGAGCACTGATTTATATAAATACGTCTACTGCTGAAAATAAGCCTCCCCAATAGAACGCCAATTTTTTTCAATTGGCTTTGTAGGATTTGCCATAATCACCAAGCTTGTCAGGCGGATTGCCGATCGCAGTAATGATCTTGATATACCCAGGAGACTGCCCGTCCCTGGTGAAATCCCTTAGTCGCCTTGACGACGCCCACTTGCGAGCCACAACGCACTAGCGCAGTTTGCCTTGGTCCTAGAAATGAGATCGCGTGAGTTTCAACAAGTGACGTTTCAAATTAGCCGTTAAAAAAAACTTTAATAACTTCGCCATTTCTTTATGGATTTTATTTTCAGGAGCACAACCCTCTCTCATCTGCCGGTGACAGACGGAGGATTTGGCCTACACTCCTCGCGCTGGCCAGACGGGTTGGGGAGGCCTGATTGATGTTTTATAATGTATTCCCTCAGTCGCCTTGTACGACATCCACGGGAAGAGTTGGAGTGCTCCTATTCTACTCTACCGGAAACCACACGGCAATAACGCATACTCCATACTAATTAAAAATCCAATATCTTCTTATGATCCTTGTGGGTTAGACAATTCACAAATATAACATCAAGAACGGGAACTAATCGTACAAAAATGTCGGTCTCTGATGGGAATGAACCCACAACCTCTGGAGCTTGAGCCCAATGACCAAGCTACTAGGCGAACGAGAAGGTATATATACATTTCTTATTAATAATGTAAAAAATATCGAGTATTCAAACATTGGTATTCTGGCACCAATGTATTCGCCGCATGAATACGTGTTCAGTACATTAAACACCAACATCAGAGACGGGGGGCGAAGGCCCAGGGCTCCGGGTAATTTGATCGGGACCCGATACAGACATCCCGGCGGGGAAATTTAATAAAGTCCCGGCGAAATGGGAGTCCTCTCCGGCTGTAATGGAAATGGGGGATTAGGGGAAATTAAAACATGTTTTGTAAGTGTTTATTCTTTTAAATAATTGGCTATTTAATATCTTCTAGTCTTTATTAAAAAATACTACAGAGTTTTTTTTGCTCATACGTACTTTCGAGGTCATTTTGCACCCTAGGGCCACCCACAATCTTAGAGTTTCCGGTAGAGTAGAATAGGACCACTCCAACTCTTCCCGTGGATGTCGTGCAAGGCGACTAAGGGAGTACATTATAAAACATCAATCAGGCCTCCCCACCCCGTCTGGCCAGCGCGGGGAGTGCAGGCCAAATCCTCCGTCTGTCTCCGGCAGATGAGAGAGGGTTGTGCTCCTGCAGTGGAGACAAAAATAACTTGATGATACTTTTTTTTATGTAGTAAAATCTCTTAATCACTTAATCCAGACAAATGCACCGTCTTACACATCGGAACCAAAACTGGGGCAATATGCAAATACTTTATAGAGGGCAAGCCGGTCTCTTCTGTTAGCCAGCAGAGAGACTTGGGGGTTATAACATCCGACAATTCGATCCGACAAAGCAGACAAGCTAGAAGGGCACCTGCAGGCATTTGCGGATGACATTTTACTAATAGCAGCCGCCAACAACACAGAAACACTAAACCAAATAGTCAATACATCGCTCGATCTAGTAACAAAATGGGGCAAAAACAACAAAATGCATTTCGCTGCTCACAAAACACAAGCCATATTAGTGACAAATAAACTACGCTATGACGAACCAAACTTCCTACTAAATGGGGTCCCAGTGGGTATTTCCCCCAACTTAACAATATTGGGACTCACTCTTGACTCTAAACTTAACTTCACTACACACCTTGAGAAAATCAGTGCTAAAGTAATAAACATACATAAATCAGTTACCAGAGCAGCAAAAGCAAACTGGGGTCTAAATTCTGAAATACTAAGACTCATTTACACAGCGGTCGTAGAGCCAACAATCCTATATGCATCAGGGGTATGGTCACCAGTACTAGAAAGAAAATACATCCAAAAACGACTCCAAAAACTAACCAGGATGTTTGCAATACGAATCGCTAAAGCACATAGAACAATATCACTCCCATCCAGCATATGCCTAGCGGGAATCCTTCCCCTACACCTGAGATGTAAGGAATCAGCTGAGCTGTACAAAATAAAAAGAGGCAAACCAATACCCACCCTTCCAGGAAGGCCTCTGGAGAAGAAAATTAATATTTTCCATCTACCACACCCAAAAAACCGACAACAGCACGAGTTTGAACTGCTATATAATCAGGAAGATATAGACAATATTAACAACGACTGGCCTAAAATCTACACCGATGGCAGTAAGATCGAAGAGAAGGTGGGAGCTGCCATATCAATATGGGATAATGGCATTGAAACCAAAAGCTCCAGCTTTCGGCTAGCATCATACTGTACAGTCTACCAAGCAGAACTAGTGGCAATACTAAGGGCTACAGACATCATCAAAAACAGCAAACAAAAAGACAAGAAATACGGCAACATTATCAGCGACTCACGCTCCTCGCTAGAAGCAATAAGAGACCCACAAAACCTACACCCCTTAGTAGCCGAAATACGACAAAACATCACAGACATCAACACGAAGCAGGGAAACGTCAGACTGTACTGGATAAAGGCCCACGAAGGACTGGTGGGAAACGAGAGAGCGGACGAACTAGCAAAAAAGGCTGCTCTAACTAAAAAAACCTCACCGGTATATGATGGCGTACCAACATCCTACGTCAAAAAGATACTGAGAAACAACACCCTTGAGGAATGGCAGAAAAACTATAGTGAATTGAAAACGGGCTCAATAACAAAGCTATTTCTCCCTGATGTCAGAACATCATATAAAATAGTCCGAAAAACAAATATGACGAACACAATAGCGCAAATACTCACTGGCCATGGAGGATTTGCACAATACCTACACCGCTTTAAACTGAAAAACAGCGCGGCCTGTACTTGCGATGGGATAACACCTGAAACAGTATATCACCTCCTAGACGACTGCCCACGCTTTGCCCTCGCCAGATACAATTGCGAGCAAGAACTGGGCACAAAAATCACAAAAGAAAACTACAGAGACATAATCACAGACGACGACCAAAGAGAAATTTTCCTGGAGTACGCCCAACATATAACCAAATTCACAAACAGAGCAAACCAGCCCACACAATCCAGTACATAACACCTGAGAAGCATTAATATTCCACAAAAAAGGCAACACACACACACACCGAACTTTTGTCAGCAGTATCCCTTACTCACTCAGTCATCCACGATACATATAAATTACACATAAGAAAACACACTATACATAGCATAGTTAGGCAAAAATGTCGCCGGTTAACGTTTCACCGCGAGTAGGTAGACTAGCTTAAATATTAATTACTAGCTGTGCCCGCGGCTCCGCTCGCGTGAACTACAGAATCCGCTCCCATTCCCACTCCCGCTTCCGCTCCGGTCCGCTCCGATCCCGCTCCCGCTCCCGTGCCCTCTCCCGCTCCCGCTCCCGCGCCCTCTCCCGCTTCCGCTTCCGCTCCCGCTCTCACACCCACTCCCCTTTTCCCACGCCCACGCCCACGCCCACGCTCACGCCCACGCCCACGCCCACGCCCACTCCCACGCCCACTCCCACGCCCACTCCCACTCCAGTTCCTACTCGCAGCTCCAAATGTAATCCAATCTCATCGCAATCTGAATAGTACAGAAATACTATTATGTGCAATATATTGCATACTAACCTTACCTACTAATGTATTTGAAAACTAAAAATGTCTATAACTTTTGATTGAGTTAGCCGATTGCGATGAAATAAAGACTAAATGTTAAGTTAAGTTAAGCACCATGTTTTTGTGAAAAGTCCATAGAAATCCGTTCAGTAGTTTTTAAGTGATGCGTGCACAAACTCACAGATAAACAGACAAACAGACAAACAGACAAACAGATAAACAGACAAACAGACAAAAATTCCAAAAGTGATTGAAATGTGTTCTATTACTTATCCTTAGACCCCTCAATTTTTTTTTTCCTAATATCTTCAATGTACAGACACGCGATGTTTACGATTTTATTTATAAGATTATATGTCGTTATGTTACAGAATAGAGTCGCTGGAGATGGCAGTGGATATGGGTGTCGCAGGTGGCATTCTCTGTCTCTGGTGACATTTGAATGTCATCAGAGATATTCGTGTGCTGCTGGTGATGGGTCGCCGGTTGCATGCCACTGACTACACATCGTGTTACCGGAGTTATGTCGCCGGTGACCTACAAACCCAGGCGTTTCTCCGCGTGTCCCTCTGATCAGCAGAGGGCACAGTGGATGAAGCAAGAGCGGGCTCTGCGACACTTACTGCCGCTTAGCAGTCACGGCGAAACCCCCCGTGACACCGTTGTAGAGGCCATGGTAGTCGTGTTGCTGGGAAGTTTGTTGAGCCGTTTCTTCTTCTCAGCTACAACACTAGGAAGCGGTTATAGAGTCGCGCAAACCATAAAAAGCAGTAGCATAGGGTTACTCAGAATATAATAAATAAATAAATGTGTCAATTATTTATTTCACCTAACACATCCTATCCCATACTACCAAAAAAAAAAAAAAAAAAAAAAAAAAAAAAAGCGTTTCTCCGCGTGTCCCTCTGATCAGCAGAGGGCACAGTGGATGAAGCAAGGGCGGGCTCAGAGGCACTTACTGCCGCTCAGCAGTCATGGCGAAACCCCCCGTGACACCGTCGTAGATAGGGTAGACGTGTTGCTGGAAAGTTTGTTGAGCCGTTTCTTCTTCTCAGCTAAAACACTAGGAAGCGGTTATAGAGTCGCGCAAAGCAGGAACAGTAAGCAGCATAGGATTATCTAATATAAAAAAAAAAAAAAGGAATAAAAAACACAGTACAAATGCAACACAGTATAAATCAATAACAGGGTAAAACGCCACAAAATAAATAGCGGCGATAAAGTAAAGCTAACCACAAAAAAAAAAAAAAAAAAAAAAAAAAACATCCGACAATTTAAAGTGACATTACAAAGATTGCGACATCAGCGAGTGCTACAGTATTTTGCATAAGGAAAACATTTCAGTGTCTCACCCCTGCTCTATTCCTCAAAATCTATAAGACCTACATACGACCAATCCTAGAGTATGGGTTTCAAGTATGGAGCCCCTACTTCGAGAAAGATATCACTCTCCTAGAGAATAAATTCTAGCCTGTCTTTTTGTCTGTCTGTCTAAAAAAACAAACTGAATAAATTCGTGTAATACGAATATATTTTTATTTATTTTTAATTTTTAAGATCTATTGACATTAAATATTCTATTTTTGTTGTAATATTATTTTTGTTGTAATTTAATTTACATGATGACATCTGACATATTTTAATTTTTAATTGACATGTAATGACAATTATCAATAAAGTATTTTAATTTGTATGCAGAGGAGAGCTACAAAACTACCGCATGGTTTCAAAAGATTGGGATACGAGGCTAGATTGTCGATTACTACACTTATAAAACGCAGAGAAAGAGGATATCTAATTGAGACCTTCAATATTTTGAACAATCACTACAACACATCCAAGTTAAAGAATATATTTAACTCAAACCCCACTGAACGACTCAGAGGACATTATATGAGATTACAAAGATCAAATGCTCGCCTGAGAATTGTTTTAAGCAACTGGGTTGTATCCAGATGTAACAAATTGCCAGACTCTGTTGTAACTGCCACATCGATAAATATGTTTAAGAACAGACTGGACAATTTCTTAAAAGAAAATAATCAAGTCGACTAATGATATGGAAGCACCAGCTAAAAGCTGCCTTTCCATTTAAAATAAAATAAATAAATAGTAAATATTGGGGACAGAAAGTTTAAGAATCCCATTAAAAACAGCTTTGTAAGAAAACTTATGATAAATTAGACGATTATTTGAATGACAAAGATGTCTGGAATTCATGTTGCTTCAGCTTCGCACAATCTTTTTAATATCGTATACAGACTTGATGTAAAAGATGGTTCCTGGAAGCTTGTAGCGCCTCCTTTTCCTTACACCTAGGAAGCGGTAGTAGTAGGAAAAAAATGTGGTGTGACAGACACACTCAATTGCACAATAAGTGTTCCGTTTTACTATTTTAGCACAAAACCCAAAAAACAACATTAAAATAATTTTATTTGCGACTCAGTTTCCAACGAAAATAATCATGAAAATCAGAGAAGCCTGCACATTTTGGATCATAAATATCCTCAAGTTGAAAAGTCCACCTTTCTGAATTAATCCCAAAGCCTCAAGCTTCACGCTTCGCCCCTCTTTGACCTTTGACCTCTCCAGATATTTCCGATTACTTTTTAGATGGAAGCAATAATCTGCTGTAGCAACAAAAGAGTCTTTGTTCCAAAAATACACCCCCAATAATGTTCATCCTAAAATCTCAAAGGTATATATTACCTAGCTGTGTGGTTCGCGGCTTAAATAAGGTCCACCGCCAATATTCCCGTGGTGTGAAGGCGGATCGCATGTATATTAAGCTCACTAGCTGTTGCCCGCGACTTCGTGCGCGTGGACAACTTAACATCACAAATTATTATGTATTTCCCGTAGGAATGGGATGTCTTTTCGGGATAAAAACTATCCTATGTCCTATTCTAGGACCTAACCTATATGTGTGCCAAGTTAAATCACGATCCGTCCAGTGGTTGAAGCGTGATTGAGTAACAAACATCTTAACATCCAAACTTACGCATTTAAAATATTGGTAGGAATATCCCCCAATGGACAGCCCACCAAAAGTGGCATTCTATTGGGGAGGCTTAAATGTTCAGCAGTGGACGTATTCCGGTTGATGATATATTACTTACTACCACTTGGGTTTTTCGTTTATATAAGAATATACGGTAAAAATTTTTGTCAACTAAGCATCATTTCCTCTTGGTTGCTGTATGTTACCTAAAGTAATCATTTGTATGATCGTTTGAAACAAGATTCGTTCATATTCATCATCAGGTTATTTTTGTCTCCACTGCAGGAGCACAACCCTCTCTCATCTGCCGGAGACAGACAGAGGATTTGGCCTACACTCCCGCGCTGGCCAGACGGGTTGGGGAGGCCTGATTGATGTTTTATAATGTATTCCCTTAGTCGCCTTGTCGTACAAGGGAAGAGTTGGAGTGATCCTATTCTACTCTACCGGAAACTACACGGCATTTATCGTTCGTTCGTATTAAGTTCTATTTATTGGTGATTTTTACTGTTAGATGCTAAGGTTTCATTCTTTACTTACGATGTTTAAGATTGTTAGATATTTTAAACAATAATTATCAAGTTTTAGTATTTGTGAACGCCAGACGAAAACAGCAGCTACTCGAGGATTTGAGAAAAGTTTTCACCCAAGGCAGAGTAAACTGCCACGCTTAATCAGCTATACTACTAATATTCGATGCTGTTATATACGGAGGACGCAACTAACCATTAGCGTGTTTTAATCTACTGGTAGCGCCATCTATTGGATATTATTTACACTACATTTCCTTTCAGATAACTAACATAACTTTGATACAAAACAAAACCGAAGATATTTTTATTACTCGCAGCAGTCTAAGAGCCTAGATTTGTTACGTATATCTTACCCTTGTATTGGTAGATGCGAAAGTGGGGCCACGTGATCTGCGGATCTATATCGTAAGCAAAAAATTGCTTAACTCCACTTGTTAACTTGATGACGATGTTGTTTGAAATTATCATAAAAATAATCACTTTATCTAACTTACAGCAAACAAGATAAAATTCCACTTAGTTGACCAGCTTTTTTTTGGTAACACGTGGCCGAAACATAAGAATTCAACACGTGTTACGAGAAATCGAATCTTGCACCAAATTGAGAAACTTTCCAATTGCCCCAAGTTTACGTGTGGAGTCGAAATGCCGGTCACGCCCGCCTCGTGGCCCTAAGCCGTCGAGCTGAGCGTATTCTGTCTTTCTATCTCTATCCTTTCGTTTACGACTCATCTCTATGCAAATGCGGATTTCTCTCTCCGTCTCTATGTCTCGGGCGAGTCGATATTACCATCCCATTATACCGATACTGATTGATGTTTCTTCGTAAATACGCCAGAGAAATGGCGGTATTACCATACGACAAATCTACAACTATTCAGATAGCAAGAGTTTTTTTATTGTTGATGGGTTTGCCTCCATTTCACCTGATGGTAAGTGACATCAGGCCTAAGGTGGAGCAGCTTACCCAGAAGATGCCTATTCACTCTAAGATGATAGTATACAGTTTTACACTGGGCATTAACTGAGATGCAAAGAGCACTTCCTATCTAACTTGCCGTGATATAGTATATATTATGTATATGTATGGTATGTTATATATTTGTATATTTTGCATGTATTTATGTATAGTTGTAGTTATAATATTTAATGTTATATATATTATTATGTATGTACTTTACTTAGTAACTTATATTAGTATATATCAATAGCTATACCTACTCATTTATTCTATGTATAGTACAATATTTTATTATAAAATTTCAATATCCATGCACATTTTATTTTTATTATTTTTGACCTACCGCTTGTTTTAGCTTTTCCCACAGTGAATGTTGGCTAGAAGAGATCTCTTATAGAGATAGGTCCACCTTTGTACACTTTTATGTTTTGCCCCTTTTTTTTGTAAAATTTATGTGCAATAAAGAATATAATGTCAACATCATGTCAGTACTCAGGCGTCCACTGCTGGACATTTAGCCAATGAAGTGTTAAGTTAGTGGGTATTAACATTTTAAGGATAATAATATCCGAAATAAGCAGGCTAAGCCGTGGTTCATGGCTTAGAATGGGGCCACCCCCAATCTTCGTGTTCGATGTCGTCAAGGCGACTAAAACATTGCACCCAAGTACATTAAGATCATTACTGCGATCACCAATCCGCCTGCCAAGCGTGGTGATTATGGCAAATCCCCCAATGGACAGCCCACCAAAAGTGGCATTTTGTTGCGGAGGCTTGTGTTCAGCAGTGGACGTATTTCGGCTAAAGATGATTTATTCTGAAGGCATTTAAAAATACTAACATAAGCCTTCAATGAACAAAAAAATCCTACTAATATTATAACGCGAAAGTTTGTAAGTATGGATGGATGTTTGTTACTAAATCACGCTTCAACCACTGGACGGAACGGGATAAAACTTGGCACACATATAGCTTAGGTCCTGGAATAGGACATAGGACAGTTTTTATACCGAAAAAACATCCCATTCCTACGGGAAATACATAATAGTTTGTGATGTTAAGATTTCCACGCGTACGAAGTCGCGGGCAACAGCTAGTACGTATATATAGTATATCATCAATCATCATCAGGTTATTTTTGTCTCCACTGCAGGATCACAATCCTCTCTCATCTGTCGGAGACAGATGGAGGATTTGGCCTACACTCCCCGCGCTGGCCAGACGGGTTAGGGAGGCCTGATTGATGTTTTATAATGTATGTGCCGTGTGGTTTCCGGTAGAGTAGAATAGGACCACTCCAACTCTTCCCGTGGATGTCGTACAAGGCGACTAAGGGAATACATTATATAGTATACAGAGCTGTCTAATTTTAAACTGAGCTCCACGCGAATCTCGCCCATTGTAAACGAATTTTCATTTAAATCTATCCAAAAACCTAATAAAATAAATTTTATCGTAACAAAAAAAAATTTAATGAAAGGAATTCAGGCATCAAAAGGGAGAACTTTTTAGGAGTTTGTTTGCGAAACTTGTTTTTTAACTTTCGGGCTATAAATAAATGCTCTTAGTAGGTAGGTATTAATTAATCTATACTTATAATAAAACTGTAACTGGTCTACGTCTTTACATGAGAGATATTAAAAAAAATGTATAAGGGGTCTTTATAGGGCCAATAGAAGCTAAAACGAATCTTTTTAGAATTTTTGTCTGTCTGTCTGTCTGTATATTTCATTCCAGATTAATAGTCCTATGAAAACAAACGCATTTGCGTCTCGAAAACAAAATACACAATAGATGGTGTTCCTAAGTGGACCGCAAAGTTTACTTGGTAATACAAACCTATTTTTGCTGCTGGTGACCCTTTCATGTATATGTTACCGAGACGTAAATACCGTTGGTTTTCATAGGACTATTAATCTGGAATGAAATATATGTATGTTTGTTATCGCATCACGCAAAAACTACTGAAAACGGTTGGGGTTGGGATTGGGATATTGAGAGTCTCGAGTCTGAGTGGGTGTGGAAGTAGAAGTGGGAAGAGAACGGGAGCGGAAGTGGGAACGGGGCGGATTCTATAGTTCACGCGAGCGGAGCCGCGGGCACAGCTAGTTGATTAAATAAAATATACACGTACATTGGGCCCGATTCTGAAGGCACACATTTAAAATTTGACAGCACTAAAATTAGTTTCGTCTTTATCTTCATAATACAGTGTGACAAGGAAAGCAACAGTTTTAGTGCTGTCAAATTTTAACGTTGTGCCTTCAGAATCGGGCCCATTGTTCACCTACCACGATAACTACTAATAACAACGCTAAGTGGAGCGCCTTAGATGCATTTTTGCATTCTACTCGGCACATCAAACGCTGTGATCACTAATGCGTCTGCCAAGAGTGGTGATTATGGAAAAACCCCCAATGGACAGTCCATAAAAGTAGAAAAGTGGTGTAAAGATTTATAAATTTATTATAGGTAAATGTCCCCAAAGTTTGAGGGATGTGGGGCGTACACACACATCCCTCAAACGTTGGGGGTTTATGGGGATTCACTCACTTTGTAACCGGTACGTCACTTGAGAGAGATATAATAATAAATCATTTATTTGCAGGCAACTTAGCCCATACATAAATACCTTAGCCTAGAAATACATACATTATATAACCTTACATTAAATATACACAAAATCACACTATTTCAGGGATTTTAGAGTGCTTGCCTCCCTGTAGCGTCTAAACACGACTCCCTCGGGCCAGAAGTCGGGACTGAGGAATACACCCTGGTGCTTAGTGGGAACCCGGAGTCTACAGGCCCTAAAGTTATCAGAAATAGTAGACTCCAGGATCGCACATTCGACCGAGATGCTTTCCCCAGTCCGACCTCTAAGCCTCGCCCGGATGTGCTGCATTACATCTTCTGGTGTTGTTGCCGCATCCAGACGGGAGAGGTAAATGGATGTCAGATATGATAGTGATACATGAGTGTATAGTGTATTGTAGAGAATAGCCATACTGAACATAAACCTAACATTCTACATCCCTCCCGCCCTTCCGCTCCACATCCCTCAAACGTTGGGGACATCTACCAATCACTAATTTATTCATCTTTACACCAATGGTTTAAATTAATGGACGGCATTTAATAAATTTACTCGTAACCAATATGTCACACTGTGCAGTAGAACTAATTGGACGACCACAGTTAAATTTATTCATTTCCAATACGTCATGCAAATACAAAACCAGCAAACACAACCTATCCAATTGCACAGAGGACTGAGACAGGGTGACGTCATATCCACAAAATTGTTCACAAATACATTTCAAAATGTGGTCAGAACACTGGACTAGAACGGACAGGGTATAAATATAAACGGTGAGTATATCTCCCATTTACACTTTGCCAATGGTATCGTCATCATGGCAGCATCGCTGTGGGATCTTCAGGAAACTGGACAGCCTCAACGTTTCCTCTCGACGTGTCGGTCGTGGAATGAACTTGGACAAGATGTTCAATGATCATGTTGCTCCGGGACCGATTATAGTCGATGATAAGGCACTTGAAGTTGTTCACGAGTATGCCTACCTCTGCAAACAGGCAAAAACAGCTTCGAGAAGGAAGCCGACAGGAGGATTAGACTAGGCTGGGCAGTATTTGGAAAGTTACGTCATGTCTTCTCGTCACAAAAGTCTTCAGCCAGTGCGTCCTTCCTGTAATGACCTACGGGCGCCGAGACGTGGACACTAACAGTGGGACTAGTCAGGAAACTCAAGGTCGCTCAGCGGGCTATGGAAAGAGCTCGGAGTTTCTCTAAGGGACAGGATCTATATATATTTAGGTGATCTGCCAGAAAACTAAAGACTTCGACATAGCTCAAAAAGTTAGTACGTTGGCAGTGGGCTGGTCACAGCACGCTGGGGTAAACGAGTTCTTGAGTGGAGACCGTCTGCGACTGGACAAGGGTAGTATCGTACGGGCGTCCTGGCTAGATGGAGCGACGATCTGCGTAAGGTGGCTGGCAGTGACTGGATGAGAAGAACCGAGGATCGGTAAGTGGCTCACATTGGGATAGACCTATGTCCAACAGAGGACTCTTTCAGACTGATGTCATAGGTACTAAGCAATATACGAGTATCTAATTAGATTTTTTTGTCCAACCTGTTTCAATAACTAGTGGACTAACCCAATATTGCAGTCCTTAAGTTCAGGAGGACAGATATTCGCCTTGCAGCAGATATGACTTAACTTTTATACTATCATCTAACTTAATCTCAAATTAGATCCTTAATACCGTTCAGTAAGTGTGTTTTTAGGGTTCCGTAGCCAAATGGCAAAAACGGAACCCTTATGGATTCGTCATGTCTGTCTGTCTGTCTGTCTGTCTGTCTGTCCGTCCGTATGTCACAGCCACTTTATTCCGAAACTATAAGAACTATATTGTTGAAACTTGGTAAGTAGATGTATTCTGTGAACCGCATTAAGATTTTCATACAAAAATAGAAAAAAAATCAAAAATTTTGGGGGTCCCCATACTTAGAACTGAAACTCAAAATTTTTTTTTTCATCAAACCCATACGTGTGGGGTATCTATGGATAGGTCTTCAAAAATGATATTAAGGTTTCTAATATCATTTTTTTCTAAACTGAATAGTTTGCGCGAGAGAATCTTCCAAAGTTGTAAAATGTGTGTCCCCCCCCCTGTAACTTCTAAAATAAAGGAATGATAAAACTAAAAAAAATATATGATGTACATTGCCATGGAAACTTCCACTTAAAATTGGTTTGAACAAGATCTAGTAAGTAGTTTTTTTTTAATACGTCATAAATCGTAAACCACAATAATATTATTAAAACATCGATCAAAGTTACAACGAACTACTATAACTTTTATATTATGTTACTTGCTGGTACGGAACCCTTCATGGGCGAGTCCGACTCGCACTTGGCCGCTTTTTTATATAAATAAGATTAGCCGAGAACCATTTTAGTTAATTAAAGTGGTAGAGCTTTTGTATTTAGTCGCGTTTGGTTGCAGATAATATTTAAGCCAGGACTGTTATTGTACTGTAACCAGGTTCACTTAAAGTTTGGTCAACAAAGTGGTATTTGGTCTCAGTTACTGTATGGCTGCTAAAGTAATCATTTGTATGAACGTTTGAAACAAAATCGTGGTCAAGTTAACAAGTCGAGTTAGTTAGTGCAAGGGAACAAGATGGTGGATGGATGGATTGGTGCGCTCGTATAGAGTTAAGATAACTGTTCACGGTTAACAACAACTTGTTCAACATCAACAATTTTTCCGTATAGTTCATGAACAAAGAATAAACATACACAAAATAGTCCAAACAAGTTGTTTAAACTAACATCATCATCATCATCAGGTTATTTTTTGTTTCCACTGCAGGAGCACAGCCCTCTCTCATCTGCCGGAGACAGACGGAGGATTTGGCCTACTCTCCCCGCGCTGGCCAGACGGGTTGGGGAGGCCTGATTGATGTTTTATAATGTATTCCCTTAGTCGCCTTGTACGACATCCACGGGAAGAGTTGGAGTGGTCCTATTCTACTCTACCGGAAACCACACGGCACTACTACTAACATACAATAAATTAAATTACATCCTTAGCACAACAAAATCAGAATATAATTTAATAGTTTTTATATTAAGCTTGTTTTTTTTTAATAACCTTTTTCTGAATTACTTCAAAAATTAATACAGAAAAGGTAAAAATAAACATTGAGGCACATTCAAAGCGATATTACCGACATTTCAAGTAGCACTTACTGACTGACAATAATCACAGAAAACTTGATAAGAATGTGAACTTCTAGAATGATTCTATATTGTTCAGGGTTAACAAGTTCTTGTTCAAATCAACGCTCAGCTCTGCGTACGCCTCTGGAACCAATCATCATCATCAGGTTATTTTTGTCTCCACTGCAGGAGCACAACCCTCTCTCATCTGCCGGAGACATTCCCGCCTCCTCACCATTCTCCCCCCGCAACTCCTCTAAGCGAGGATCAACGGAGGTAACTGCAAAGACACCTACCAGTGAAGGTAGGGCAAGTCCCAGGTCATGAATTTACGCTACCTTGAGCCCCAGACAAATTTAATTAAAGAAGTAAAGAGTCAAAGTAGGAAGAGAGTTCGTACGAGCCTCGTGTGACATCCACGGGAAGAGTTGTTCAAGTTGGAAGAGTTGAATATATTAGCACCATACATACATTATATATGTATGATGCTAATATATTAAAAGGATAGATAGCCGGTCATCTGCGAACGGCAGATTATAAGTTTGATTTAGATTTCAGATGAATGTGTAAGGTATATGGTATAAGTTTATTTCACAGTTCAATTACAACAAAATAGGGTCAGATGTAAACAAAACCCTTGCCACATTTTAAGGTCCATAGCTTGAAAGGTAACCTGCCCAACGCCGAAACCAACGTAAACTCCAGAAGATCAAAGAAAACGCGAAACATTCCGACCAAATGGTCGGCAGCAGCTGGCAGACGCATTAAAGTAATTGCTAGCCGCTAAGGGCGGATTTATAGTGGCTACATATTACCACACCGCGTCCTTCATATGGTCACGTTCGCTTTCCCAGATAAGGGTTGAGCTGCATACACACGCGAGCATTCACCCTACGATTACGGACACACGTTTTTAGGAGTGCGTAAATTAATGGAGGGCTGCTGCACCCAGCGAGTGAACATAGTCGTTCGAGAGAGGGACCAAGTTATTATGTCGACAACATAGGTGCTTCTCTCTCTAACTTAAACCGTCGATCTCTAACTTAGCAACTTTTTACCGACGCGAGTCGAACGGCGACAGCCTATGATTGTATATTGGTTGCTAGTCGTGATCTTTTTTGCGCGCGACGTAAACTGTCGGGGGGAGGTAAGTGTCGCTTCTCTACGTAGTAATATAAGGCGTGGCGGAGGCGTGGCGGAGGCGTGGCGGAGGCGTGGCGGAGGCGTGGCGGAGGCGTGGCGGAGGCGTGGCGGAGGCGTGGCGTAGGCGTAGCGTAGGCGTGGAGGTAGCGGTAGATGTCTCATACTAAATCGAACTATACAAAAAAAACCGTCGCACGCCTCCGCCACGTATTCGCTTTCTGTGTATTCACTATCAGAATATGTTCACATGCCTCCTTAGAGAGTACAAAATGGATTTGTAGTTAGACGAATATGGAGTAGTCCCCTGTATTTGACTACTAACTCCTAACTACAGCTGTAAAATACGACCTCACTGTTTAGACATTAAGCACCACAGCAAATGGGGTGTTAGTTTCCTAAAATGGATTCTAATGTATTTTCTTTCAGTTTAGTAATGAATGAGTTCAGGAAGCCCTGGGTTAATCTAAATTTAATTAAGCCAGCGCTTTTGTTCCGGCTTTAGCAAGCGAGGTCTAGGCCAAAGCTCGTATGAAACTAATGCTAGTTAGTAATTTATTGGAATTACTAAAACAGGCGTGAACTCGGATTAGGGTTATTTATTTTATTCATACTGAAATCAGAGAATTCTAATAAATAAAATCTGTACTTCATATCTATACTTAAACTGTAACTGGTCTATGTCTGTACATGAGAGATATAAAAAAATTGTATAAGGGGTCTTTATAGGGCCAATAGAAGCTAAAACAATTTTTTTAGAATTTATGTATGTATGTATGTTTGTTACCGCATCACGCAAAAACTACTGAATGAAATTTGATGCAGTTTTCACAGTTGTCTTGCTGGTGGTCTAACTTAAAATCTGGTGCATGTTTCATCTTGGGACGCCACTTAGAACCTGAGATATTAATAATTTTTCTAGAAGCCATTATATCGGATGATAATAAAACGACTGTTAATATTTCTTCCAGTAACTCAGTATCATAGCTACATAGTTAAAAATATTAGCATAAAAAATTGGGTTATGAATTATAGCATAAGATTTGTTTTTGTATGTTTGTTTGTGCACGCATCAAGTAAAAACTAATGAACTAATCGTGATGGATTTAAAAACATAGGGCATAACTTATAGTAACATTTAGAATTTTAATTCATGGTAATCGGCAGCTCGGGGTTTCTTTGAAGGATATGCCGAAAGGAAGCTGAAGTGGCAGTGGGCGGGCTACATATGCCGCAGAACTGATGGCTGTTGGGGCACGAGGTCTGGAATGGAGACAGCGGATCGGCACTCGCGGATGCACAACAAAGAAGTATAATTATTATGTTCGGTACAATTCATATTGTGATTGATTTGTACTACAGTTGGAATGGGAGTAGGAACGAGATTGGAATTGAGAGTCTGAGTGGGAGTGGTATAGGGAGCGAGAGTGGGAACGGGAGCGGATGCTGTAGTCCACGAGGTCGAAGCCGCGGGCAGAGTAAGTATCTATAATAAACTCTATAAAAATATATAACATAGAAAAAAACATCAAAGAAAAATTACTTAGCTAAAAAACATGTCCAAGTTACTGACTTCATAAATTAAGACATAAAAAAGATATACTTAGTGTTAAATATAGCTGGAATATCATGAATACGAAACAAGTTTGCGCTCCGTAATATACTTAAAAAGGTGATTTAAGGGCTGGCGCAGACGATACTAGTACTGTCCCGAGCATGGAGTTTAGGTGACCATATTTACCACAATATTTAGCAAGATTTTCTAGCAAACACTTATTTTCGTAAAATGTCATCAAACTTTTTCGATCCATATTTTATTATTGCTTTTTTATCTTTTACAGCGCCAATACCTAGGAAGCGATGGGCATTTAAAAATATTAGGTGTATAAATTCGCAATAAATGTTTTTGACTTTGGCAGCAGCGTTCTTGTGTAAGCCTCCCCAATCAATGCCACTGTTGGTGGGCTGTCCATTGGGGGATCAGCCATAATTACCACGCTTGGCAGGTAATTATGTGGGTGTCGTCAAGGCGACTAAGGGATTGCACGAGGGACGGGCAGCAGCGTTCTCCTATGTATGTTAAGATCATTACTGCGATCACCAATCCGCCTGCCAAGCGTGGTAGTTATGGCTAACACTCCAATGGACAGCCCATCAAAAGTTGCATAATACTGAGGAGGTTTATCTTAAGCAGTGGACGTAGACATAGACATACTTTATTGATGACTTCCGTTACAGGTAAAAATATACACAAGTAAATTAAATTAAATTATAAAGGCAAATTAAACACAATTAAATATAAAAACATCAATAACTAACATAAATATAAAAATTTCAAATAAAACGTATTTCGGGAGATGATGATAACTTTGAGTTTTAAGACTTTTTTAAATATTTTCTGTTATTTTATTTAAAATTAGTTAAATACATACTACTATGTATTAATTGATATCTCTTATTCGTTCATCCAGGAAATACGAATCATAGGAGAGGAAATCATTTCCTTTGATTTTAAAGACATTTAATATTAATACATAGATGCCAAATAGAAAAAAATCTGAATCCATAATTCGTTGTAAGCACCTCTTTACTAACTTTCGTTTACCTATTTGTACTTTTTCCCCTGTTTTACAAAAGTTTACACAGCATGGTCTTCGCAACAGACTCAGCGTTGACTTTTCTCATAATTTATGTAAAGTTGCCTGCGAGGGGTGATAGGTGGCGCCACGCCACAGGTGGCCACGTTTGCGCGGGCCCTAATTTATAAGTAACTTACGGAACAGGAAAAAAAATCGTGAGGCCCTCGTAAAACATAATTAACTGTCACTTGGCTGTTTAGGGCGAGGTATTTTCATGTTTTTTTTTGTAGGAAATATATTTTGCAGGTGGAAATGATAGAGATTGACATTCTACTGGTGCAAAAACCACTGGATCGATTACTGGTTTATTTAAGCTTACAACAGGCAAACTTTATGCTTAAAGCATTCTCTGCCCGTTAACGTTTGGTTCATGCTGGGAGATTGTTTAAAAAATATATATTACATAATCGTATAATTTCCACAAGTTCCAAGTCGCTCAGCGAGCTATGGAGAGGGATATGCTCGGGGTTTCTTTGAAAGATATGATTCGTAATGAGGAGATCCAACGAAGAATGAAACTCATCGACATAGCCGAAAGGATTAGTAAGCTGAAGTGCCAGTGGGCGGGCCACATATGCCGCAGAACCGACGCAGTTGGGGCAGGCGAGTTCTGGAGTGGAGACCGCGGATCGGCACTCGCAGGGTGGGAAGCCCCGCCGCCAGGTGTACCGACGACCAAAAGAGGGTGGCCGGCAGCGGCTGGATGCAGAGGGCGGGGGACCGGGTGTGGTGGCGTTCGTTGGGGAAGGCCTATGTCCAGCAGTGGACTTCTAGGGGCTGACATGATAAGTCGTATAATGCATATATCTACACACACTTGTCTAATCACACGCTACGACGACCTCCGTGGCGGAACGGGTAGCTCTCGGACTGCCACGCCAGAGGTTGCGGGTTCCAATCCCGCTAGGAGCAAATGTTTGTATGATGAATATGAATGTTTGTACCCAAGTCTTGGATGTTTATATTATTATATTTATTTAAGTATATCTATCCGTTATCTAGTAACCATACCACAGGCTCTGCCTAGTTTGGGACTGGATAATTGGTGTGAATGTCTGAGATATTTATTTATTTATTTATTTATATATGGAAATTAAACAAAGATAGGACAATTTTCCAAGTTTGTACAAGTTGGTTCCGGTCTGGATGTTATATTTGTGAATTGTCCTATCCTTGTTTAATTCCTATAGCACAGGAGAAAATCCTAGTTTGGGATTAGACAAGTGTATGTATACCTATGCATAGTCTGTCCCCAGTGGGAATCGAAACCACGACCTCTGGTGCTTGACTCCAATTACCAAGTCACTAGGACAACGACGCGGTCGAAGTCCAAGATAAGATCCATTAAAACGCTCCAATCTTTAATTTAACTATTTCCTCCTTATCTACTATCTCATCTTTTTCAGTCTCTTTCGTTTTCTTTTCCTTCTCATTCTGTTGATATTTCTCTATCTCTTGTTGTTAGTACGCGTGCACTTGCCGCGTAGGCGACGACTGTCGCTCGTAGTAAGCCGCTGGCGACAATACAGACACTATAAAAATTTATGTATGTACTAGCTGCTGCCCGCGACTTCGTCTGCGCACGACTAGTATTTCGAGTAGCTTTTTTGTAGATCTATTTAAGATAAACATTTCCATCATACATTACATATATGTAACTCTAGCGGTTTTGGCAGCGCACGCCAGAATAGCTCGCGGATGGTAGATTTTTTCCTACTTACTTGATATTTTGGACAATTCACACAATATCTTTATAAATTGTAGCCTATGTCTTATTCTGATGTATAAGCTATATTATTGTAAAGTTTCATTAAATTCCATTCAGTAGTTTTTACGTGAAAGAGTAACAAACATCCATCCATACTTACAAACTTTCGCGTTTATAATGTTAGTAGGATGTCAGTCGCGCGCGGCGTTTTCGGTCGCTGGCCTCGGAAGCGGCGCCATACATTTTCATAGTTTTTAGTATTGCCGCAGAGGGCGACAGGGGGCGCGAGCGGTCGCGATGCATGAAAATGCACCTTTACAGCAAAAATTAATAAAACAGTTACTAACTATACAAACACCCTGTAGGTAGAACTTCATTATTGACTTTTTGTGTTGCTATAGTTCTTTAAGTACACACGGGTAATATTATTAGCGTTATCTTTGCCTTCCAACAGAAATATCCTTATTTTCCTTGTAGCAACACCGCCGAACCCATCTGTTCTATAAATACTATAATGAAATTTCCTTCCCACACGGGGCAAATCTACTTATTTACTCGTACGAGCTGGCAATACCGCACTTATGTTGACACACAGCTAAAGCGCCTGTGTAGTATTTAATTGATCACAATTTTGCGCATCTTGGGGGAGATTTTGTTTGCTGTCAACATTAATTTTGTTTTGTTTGATTTGAAGTTTGCGGTGAAGCAATCTTTGGGAACTGTCTACGTCGGCAGTTTGAGAGTTGAACAGAAAATAATGAAAGCAAATAATATATACAGTTTTGTCTAAGAAAGAGGTCGTCCTCGGAGGACGTTCAGGGATCAAATTGGAGACGTCCTCAAAAAGGCTGGGGTCCGCAGTGAGAAGATATGTATAGATTTTCTGGTTGGGGATCAAATGGCCGTGTGTGAGGTGCCCCCACATAACAAAAACGTACTATAACCATTTTCATGAAATAAACTCAAACAAACCCCTAAAAGTGGAGTTATTTATTTGCCGTGTGGTTTCCGATAGAGTAGAATAGGACCACTCCAACTCTTCCCGTGGATGTCGTACAAGGCGACTAAGGGAATACATTATAAAACATCAATCAGGCCTCCCCGACCCGTCTGACCAGCGCGGGGAGTGTAGGCCAAATCCTCCGTCTGTCTCCGGCAGATGAAAGAGCTGTGCTCCTGCAGTGGAGACAAAAATAACCTGATGATGAGATGTCCCCACATAACAAAAACGTACTATAACCATTTTCATGAAATAAACTCAAACCAACCCCTGAAAGTGGAGATATTTATTTATTCATGTATATTACTGAACTGAACTGCAAGTGGAGGGAAGATAAAACTTTTTTTATCCACTTCATTTAAAAAATTGGGACGAAGGGACAGAAGTTTGTCCAACAACTTCGGACAGGAAAAAGTTTAGTAATCAAGGCCCTTTATTACTGCACGTTATACCTAATATGGCCTTGGGCAGAAGGCCATATTAGGTAAATATGGCCTTCTGCCCAACTCCAGTCACTACCAGCCTAATTGAACAGCCAAGCCAAGCTTGAATATATCAGAATATATCTTGAATATATTATAAATTTCTCTTTTTTTCACCTGCAATACTCTGTCGCTGTCTTTCTTATTTTCCTTCAGAAAGGTTGCCTGGAAGAGATCGCTTTAAGCGATAAGGCCGCCTTTGTACACTTTCCAAAAATCTGTACCTATTTTATTGTTATCCTTAATTTGTGTGCAATAAAGAGTTTATCTATCTATCTATCAGCCAACGATCTCTATGGACTTACTAGATGGAGCGAACCAAACAAACGCTCTGTTCCACGCAACTGCGGCTCCGGGGGCCGCAACCCGTTCACATTCACTTTGACACGTTAACGTTGTGATATCTAACGTTATCACCAAGTACAAAGTTATCTGTCCCTAATGGGAATCGAACCCAAGCTATTACTCCAACAACACGGTCGATACAAAGACGAAGCAACCAAGAATTTTCCTCGTCAAAACGTTCAGTGGCGTTAAATCATATAAATGAAGAAATCTTTGTAAAAAATATCCCGTGATCTGCCTTAATGTAAACGGTAAAATCTTTTTGACATTCCGTAATGAAGTAAATTCTTCACCAATCCCAAAAATACTTCAATGGTGCTATCCAGTAATTCCGTCGTCCTGTCTTTAACAACTCCGTGGCTTAAGCTCCGGTTCGGGAGAATGCTCTCAAAAAGTTTTCTACTAAATCCTTAATATTTGAGGGGAAATCGCACTTTGGGTTGAATTTTAAGGTTTTATCCCCCGCCCCCAAGCTTTAATCACTTGATAAAATACGCATAAAGACTTATAGATTCAAATTACTGAAGTAGAGGAAGGTAATGATTTGTGAGTTTATGTATTTAGAACTTTATTAACACTGGTAAGACTCATTAAAATGCGGTGACCGTAGCGACTCACCGATTTTAATAAAACTACCAATTTTTTTTATCGTGGATTGAAGTGGCGATCCATCGTCTCTGCCTACCCCTCTCCGACCAAGGAGTGAGCATTATGTATGTATGTATAAGATAGATTCACTGCCAATATGATGAGTTTCTGTATTAATTTCGCCAGAAGCGTCCTACATACGACACGGGTTCGCCTTCAAACTTATCTCATTCGGAATATTTGTTATTGGACGGAGTTCCGGTATAATTATGATAGATAACGGGAAACCGGAAGCTAGGAAGGATCATATTTTTATTGTGATTAATTGACTTTGGAAATAGTTACTATGATAAATGAATATTCATTTTAAGTCTTGGATGTTTATATATTTATTTAAGTACTAGCTTTGCCCGCGGCTTCGCTCGCGTGGACTACAGGATCCGCTCCCATTCCCACTTCCGCTCCCTATCCCACATCCACTCAGACTTTAAATCCAGGTCCAGGCCCAGGCCCAGGCCCAGGCCCAAGCCTACAAAAATGTCTGTTGCTTATCCTTAGACACCCCAATTTTTTTGCAAATATCTTCAGTGTACAGACACGCGAAGTTTACGATTTTATTTATTAGATGTGTATCCGTTATCTAGTAACCATAGCACAGGCTCTGCCTAGTTTGGGACTGGATAATTGGTGTGAATGTCTGGCATATTTTGGTAGATAATTAGTTGGTAAATAAAATGCGCAACTCAGTCGAATAAGTTTACAATTCGACCTAATAGTTACACTCATATTTTTCACATATATCTGACTTTGTAAATAGTTACTTTGATAAACGAATATTCCTTTAATCTTGGCGATGAAGTTTGTGACTCAATCGAATGACGGTAATTTTAACAGCTTTATTTCAATTGGTCCTAATCATATTTTCGTTTGCCGTGTGGTTTCCGGTAGAGTAGAATATGACTACTCCAACTCTTCCCGTGGATGTCGTACAAGACGACTAAGGGAATACATTATAAAACATCAATCAGGCCTCCCCAACCCGTCTGGCCAGCGCGGGGAGTGTAGGCCAAATCCTCCGTCTGTCTCAGGCAGATGAGAGAGGGTTGTGATCCTGCAGTGGAGACAAAAATAACCTGATGATGATATTTTCGTTATTGACTTTGGAAATAGTTACTTTGAAAATCCCTATTCGAAGCTAGCTTTATTTCAATTCGTCGTAATACCTTTATAAAATAATAAATAAATATCTCAGACATTCACACCTATTATCCAGTCCCAAACTAGGCAGAGCCTGTGATATGGTTACTAGATAACGGATACACATACTTAAATAAATATATAAACATCCAAGACTTGGGTACAAACATTCATATTCATCATACAAACATGTGCCCCTAGTGGGATTCGAACCCGCAACTTATATTTTACAATACAATACACTTAATTGCGCAAAGAAATACAGTTACAATTATATGTTTTTATTATAATTAATTTACTTTATAAATAGTTACTTTGATAAACGAATATTCATTTAAATTGGGAAATAAAATTTATGACTTAATCGGATAATGTTCGTTTTAACAGCTGGTTTCAATTTGTACTAATAGTTCCATTCGTAGTCTTCCTAAGGATGTCGTAAGATGCAACTAATGTACAAACGCAGGTAATGAGAAACGAGAGGTGACTAAACTAAGGCCCAGGCTACATCAGGAACGAAGCGAAGTTCGCTTCGCAACGCTCATGTAGCTACCGCGACTTTTCAAACTTCAGTTCACAGTATGTACTACGGTCGCTTGACCAATTACTTCTTATTAGCAGGATTTATCCATTAGTTGCATCTCCTTAGGAAGACTACGAGTGGCCATGTTGGATCGTATTGAAAACTAACTATTAAAAGTTCATTCGCAGAATTCAGTGTATTTACAGAATTGGAAACGTTCCGTCTCAGTGTTTCATAGATGTGCCAAAGGAAAATATGAAAAATGAATTCATGATAATTTACTTAGCAATGGCATAAGGTATATTTTCAGAAGTTTCTTAAATTTCACGGAACTGAACTGACACTACACTGAAGGACCACTGACGCATAACTGTCGTAATACGAACGTATGACGGATCGATTGATCGATTGCCTCGGAGGGGCAATGTATACGCTTCTACAACAAACTACCAGAGAAAATCTTAAATATGACGGACAGAAAGTTTAAGAATCACATTAAAAAACAACTTTGTAAGAAAGCCTATTATAAAGTAAACGATTATTTGAATGACAAAGATGCCTGGTACTAATGTTAATCCAGCTTCGCAAAATCTTTATTAATTGTATGCAAACTTGATTTTTAAAAGATGTGTTGCGTGAAGTTTGTTGCGCCGTTTCTTCTTCACAGCGCTAACACCTAGGAAGCGGTAATCGATACAAAAATTACGTGTATAAATGTACTTATATGCAATAAATGATTTTGACTTTAACTTAACTCCTGCATTTGAAATGTGACACGTTATTCCTTAACCTAACTAGAAAAGACTGACTCACGACTGAGGCGGCCCTGATATTATTATGTCTGAATGAATCTAACTGAACATTATCCGATGATAGGTTTACAGTCCGTGAACCGAAGTATGAAAAGTCGCGGTAGCTACCTACATGAGCGAAGTTAAACGTCGCTTCGTTCCGCTTCGTTCGCGGTGTGGCCTGCGCTTAACGAAGCGCGCTAGATTTAGAATCTCGTACCTCCAGTAAAGCAGTATGTGTTCTCAAAGCTCGTACATGCTAGACCACAGTTCCACGTACACTTTGCTAATTAATTAATGCCGGTCTGTGTACGCAATTAAAAGTTTTAATTCCCTTTTTGCTCGCAGGTGTCAAGTTGAGACGCGGGGGACAAACAAACTAAGGTTATGAATTATTCTTTGCACTCGTTAACTATTCTTTTCGCTGGCTTCCTAAAGTCAAATCAAACATTGATCGGGTGGGGTGGGTGAGTGAGTGAGTGATAGATTGAACGAATGAATGAGTTTACCCATCAACTTTATTGGTAGTTTCACAAGAGCTGGCAGGAATGGAATGAATGAAGCTAATGTCATATATTATTGTGGGAGTGCCGTTTTTATACAAGGGCACTTATATTTTGCAAACTACTGTACTTTTTATACTGAATACATACCAGGGGTGGAATGATTAAACAATGATTTAAAATCATTGATTTAATCAAATATATAAGATAAGATTGCAAATATATAACTTTAGCATTTATAATATTAATAGGAAGGATGGTAGGATTTGCCGTGTGGTTTCCGTTAGAGTAGAATAGGACCACTCCAACTCTTCCCGTGGATGTCGTACAAGGCGACTAAGGGAATTATAAAACATCAATCAGGCCTCCCCAACCCGTCTGGCCAGCGCGGGGCGAGTAGGCCAAATCCTCCGTCTGTCTCCGGCAGATGAGAGAGGGTTGTGCTCCTGCAGTGGAGACAAAAATAACCTGATGATGATGATGTTAAGTTGTCCATGCGGACGAATTCGCGGGCAATAGCTAGTAAGTATATAAAGTTACTCAGCACCTACCTTTCGGACGTCAAGTCATTCATTCATACAAAAAGTCGTTCGCTTCGGTTATTAAGTGCTGTAATTTGGTTTATTGTCGAGTAATTCCCATTAATTGGTCAGCTAATGGGGGTTTTGTGGAAAAAATGGATGGGCAGGGGCCGGGAAGTGGGGAGGTAGGAAACTTAGTCAATTAATTAGTTTTCGACCGCCTCGTTAGCTCAGTGGGTTGGTCATTTCGAGCACCAGAAGTCGTGTCGTGGGTTCGATTCTTATTAGGGACGGATCACATAATCTCGCTTCAATATTTTTTACTAACATTTGCAGTTGTAACTTATTATATATTGTTTTAATGTTATTTTGAAATTTAATTTTATCGTAGTTTCAACATGTAATTTGAGTATAATGTATATATTTTTTAAATGCATACTTTGTAGTATGCCCATTTGCATAAGCAATACAAAAACAAAACAAAATATGCCAGTTATAAAGTGCCTCATTTTATACACCATAAATATATAGATATTTATATCATTCACTTATTCGTGTATAGTCTATGTATATATTGTTCGTTTATGTTTATGTTTATGTAATATCTATTTTCAAACTTTATTAAAAGTACATTTCTTTATGTACATACTAGCTGTGCCTGCGGCTCCGCTCGCGTGGACTACAGAATTAAATAAAATTGAAACTTATTAAGCGTTAATTCCCGTCCCCCTTCCCGCTTCAGCTCCAGTTCCAACTCCTGCAAATATTTTCAATGTACAGACACGCGAAGGTTCTATCATCAATAGTTTCCGCAGCACATGCGATGAAATACATTTTGTGGCAAAAAAAATTACACCTTGAGTTACATTATTGAAGTTTTAGTAGGGATCCCAAATTTTTATAGTAATAAATATAGCCTATGTTACTCAGGGATAATGTAGCATACTAATGCTTAAAGAATTTTTGAAATTGGTCCAGTAGTTTTTGAGTTTATTCGTTACAAACAAACAAATCTATCCTCTTTATAATATTCGTGTAGTTTAGACTACGATTTCATTGTAGATAGATAGATAGATAAACTCTTTATTGCACACAAATTAAGGATAACAATAAAATAGGTACAGATTTTTGGAAAGTGTACAAAGGCGGCCTTATCGTTTAAAGCGATCTCTTCCAGGGAACCTTTCTGAAGGAAAATAAGAAAGACATAGACATATTTAGTAACAATATTACACAATTGAATTTACATACAAATATACTTAAATACATACACATGCATACATATATAGTTTATAATACAATACATATACCGTACGTAATATACTATATTAAATTAGGCACAACTATTGTGAGAGAAAATGCTTTTTAAGGCGATCTTTAAACACATGCAATGATTTAGATTGACGAATCTCACTTGGAAGAGAATTCCATAAGTGGACTGCTGTAACAGCAAAAGAGTCTGAATAATAATTCGAACGACAGTAAGGGGCCTGAAGTATATTGTCGTTTTTAGACCTTAACGCTAGGTTATGATCATTTCCTAAATATTTGAAAAACTCCTTGAGGTAGGGGGGAGAGGTAGGGTCATAGAGAATGCTAAATAAAAGGGCGAGGATATGAGAGTTGCGACGGAGTCTGATCGGGAGCCACTTTAGCTGATCACGATACTTCGAGATGTGGTCAAACTTTCGGACCCCAAAAATGAAGCGTATACACATGTTTTGTAGACGCTCCAACTTGTTAAGCAGCTCCTCTGTAAGGTCTAAGTAGCAACTGTCAGCGTAATCGAGTATGGGGAGTAACAGAGACTGCGCCAGCTCCGTTTTTGTTTTGACAGGGATCAAATTTTTCCAACGTCTAAGAGAACCCATTGAAGCAAAAATCTTACGACTCACCATCTCAACTTGAGGTTTCCAGGACAGGTTTTGTTCAATCATAATTCCTAAGTTCTTGACGGTATCCATGTATGGTAAGGTAGTACCGTCAAAAATAATTGGTGGCAGATCAACGAAAGAGAATCGCTGAAACTGTTTGGACCCACCCACCATCATCACTTGAGACTTTTTAGGATTGATAGTGAGACCGTAAGACTTGCTCCAATTACTGATTGTAGAGAGGTCAGCATTGATGTGTCCAATAGCCTCCTCAAGGTTATCCGCCGAGGCCTGGGAATAAATTTGCAGATCATCTGCATAAAGATGATAAGAAGTAGTCAAAAGGTGTGTAATGGAATTAATAAAGACAGAAAAAAGAAGAGGAGATAACACACCACCTTGAGGTACACCAGCAGTGATGTTACAATTTGAAGAAGTTTTGTCATCGACTCGAGTACACTGCCGGCGACCATGAAGATAGCTGTGGAACCAGTCTAGCACCGTGGGAGATACACTGAGGGAGGAGAGGATGGCAAGTAGAATATCAAAGTCAACAGTGTTAAAAGCGTTGCTGAAATCGAGCAGTGCGATGACAGTGAGGAGTTGGTTTTCCATACCGAGACGGATATCATCTGTGACTTCGATGAGAGCAGTGGCAGTGCTATGACCAGTGCGGAAACCAGACTGAAACTCACTCAGTAAGTTGTTTTTTGTCAGAAATATACATAGTTGCCTATGAACTACTCGTTCAAGAACTTTAGATAGAAAAGGAAGAATTGAGATAGGACGATAATGTGTAAAAGAAGTGGGGTTGGTTATTTTAGGTATAGGTATGACGTAGGCTTGGCGCCATTCGCTAGATTTCATTTCATTGTAATATAGAGCTGTAACATAATAAATATTAAAAAGATAGAATTAAATATACAGTTTAAAGGAATGAATGTAAATGAAGTATTTCATTTTATTGATGGTCTCTACCAAGAAGTGCGAACGAGAATGGAGTACCTCTAGAACGGCTCTGCCAAGTATCAACTGGCTGCTCTGGACGCGGTTGAGCGTCGTGCCCGAAGGCTAATTTTACAGAGCCTCAAACATCGTCGCAGTCTTACGGTTTTGTACAGTTTATAGGTTGGTGAATATGCCCAAGAATTTCACGATTTAATTCCGTATGGTTTCCGGTAGAGTACGTATAGAATAGGACCACTCCAACTCTTCCCGTGGATGTCGTACAAGGCGACTAAGGGAATACATTATAAAACATCAATCAGGCCTCCCCAACACGTCTGGCCAGCGTGGGGAGTGTAGGCCAAATCCTTCGTCTGTCTCCGGCAGATGAGAGAGGGTTGTGCTCCTTCAGTGGGGACAAAAATAACCTGATGATGATTCCAGTTCCATCACCGGACTACCAGGCATGGAGAGGGACTTGATCCTTATGTAGTAGACGTTAGACTCTCGTACGAAGCGTTTTGCTTCCTCTTTCATAATGCCAAGCTAAGGAATGGAACTCCCTGTCAGCTTCCGTATTTCCGGACAAGTACAACCTGGAGCTTTTTAAAGGAAGAGTGAACAGGCATCTTCTGGGTGAGCGGTGCTCCCCTTAGGCCTCAGCGTCACGTAGTCAGGTGAGATTGAGGTTAAGCGAAAACCCATCAAGAATAAAAATCCTACTAATATTATAAACGGGAAAGTTTGTAAGCATGAATGGATGTTTGTTACTCTTTCACGTAAAAACTACTGGATGGATTTTAATGAAACTTTACAATAATATAGCTTATACATCAGAATAACACATAGGCTACAATTTATAAAGATATTGTGTAAATTGTCTAAAATATCAAGTAAGTAGGAAAAAATCTACCATCTGCGAGCTATTCTGGCGTGCGCCAATGTAATAATGTTAGTTCTTTTCTACGCCACGCTAATATAAGCTACTCGAAATACTAATCCTGTGCAGACGAAGTCGCGGGCACCAGCTAGTATAACTATAAAGTAAAAAAGACTAGTGAAAGTTAATAGAAGTATTGCAAAGATAAGATTATTTCAAACGACAACGAAGTTATGAAAATATACGAAAGCGAAACCAAAACGCAATCGAACATATTTCTCTGAAATCAGAAGTGGGCTATCAAGTTCACAAAGAATATAATGACATTTCCTATCTAAGTACAGAAGCATTTCTCCGTTACACAAAGGTATTATTTAACTTAGGCATTCTTTACCAGCAAATAAAAAAAGTTATTTCAAAGCTTTCATTGCTTTATGTGAAATGAAAAGTTTGTGTACCATCGTACTTGGTACGATGTCATTTGGCAATTTGTTTCGAGACAGACGTTACATTAAATATACAACTTTATTTCAAGAACAACACATTTTGGTAAGCTCTCAGATAGACAGCCTTATTAAGTTAACATGAAAACACATCACACAGTTTAACTCAATGCACCTTTTCAACATTATATGTATATGTCAGTACATTTTATTCTTATTAATTCAGCTATACACAATGCCCTTATTTCTACTAATTTACAAACTTAAATTATATATATTTGATATTATTATGAACACCAATACATTGACAGCCCTCGAAGCACAATTTATAAACTAAATCTGTGAAGTCACTTGACCTGGTGCTGACAGAATACCAGCGCTGGAGTTCGCGTAGCGTGCTGCAGCATTATGCTGAGTCAGCGCCATTTTGTTGCTGCGACACATAGGTACCTTGATTATTTTTAAATTGTAATTTATTAATTCTCTTCTGTTTATTTCTCATGTATGTGTGTGTCGTAGGTATGAATAAATGACCTATTCTATTCTATTTTGATCAGCGAATAAAGGGGTCATTCCTGGGAGAAGCGTTCTTCGCGTCAGATTCGTGGTTTTGTTTTCTCATGACGTTATCTATAACTACGCGAGTGCCTTATCGATAGAATGACCCAAAAGATTCAGCTGAGATGTCCATGAGTGTACAGGTATATCAGCAACCACTAACTCCCCAATGTGAGGGGTGGTTAAACCTAAAATTATTCATTACATTTAAATAGAACTTAACGAATACACAGTTCAAAACACAACGGAGCGAATACTACGATCCCGCAGATGTTAAACCGCGTAAAAAACAAAGAAAGCCTCTCGAGTCCAGTGGCCGTTGAACAACAGCCATTCAGATGTTTGAATGAAACCATCTAAGTAAAAAAAATGAACAATCACAATGTAACTGTTTCTGAATTGTGTTTCTCTCGAGAATGCGACAAACATAATTGACGCATTTAACGTGGGTCGCGATAAAAATCTTGTTTCTAGTGAAATTAGGCTCCGTCACTCAAACGAACCTACCGCGCTCTTACCTACGCATTCGGGCCGCCCCGGCGTGGTTCCAGCCCCGCCCTTCCTCCATCATCATCAGTCGAAATACGTACTGCTGAACATAACCCTTTCAATACATACCTATGTTAATTGTATGTGTATGTATGTATATGTGAACATATATATATTTCATTCCAGATTAATAGTCCTATGAAAACCAACGCTATTTACGTCTCGGTAACATATACATGAAAGGGTCACCAGCAGCAAAAATAGGTTTGTATTACCAAGTAAACTTTGCGGTCCACTTAGGAACACCATCTATTGTGTATTTTGTTTTCGAGACGCAAATGCGTTTGTTTTCATAGGACTATTAATCTGGAATGAAATATATATGTGTGTGTATGTACATATATTACATATAAAAGTATATATGAATTGAATACTAACTTGCTGCACAGACACACACACACACCCCCCCCCCCCCACACACACACACACTCACATCCACACACGATCACGTCTTTCAATTTTAACTGGCGATATAACTTTGTCCTTTCCGTGGGGTGGAGACCTGGCGTCCTGGATTACAGGGTTTCCCTAAGTCCAAGCGTCAGTCTCCACAACAATCTTCCTTGCTATTGACGCCTAATTAAGTTCATTTAAGCCTTTAATACTTTTGTAAAGATTGCTTGAAGAAAATAAATAAATAAATAAAAAAATATATATTGACCGCCTATATGGCCTAATGGTTGGTCATTAGACTGTTGCGTTGGTTTGGACATTTAGAGCGTATGAGTGAAAGAAGAGTGACAAAAGTAATATACAGTGCGAATGTGGAAGGAACTACAGCTAGAGGTCGTCCTAGGAGGACATTCAAGGATCAAATTAGTAGAAGTGTGGTTTGAAAGAAGATGTAATAACGAAGGTAGAGAAGGGTATGTCGCGTTGGTTTGGACATTTAAAGCGTATGAGTGAAAGAAGAGTGACAAAAGTAATATACAGTGCGAATGTGGAAGGAACTACAGCTAGAGGTCGTCCTAGGAGGACGTTCAAGAATCAAATTGGCGACGTCCGCAAAAAGGCTGGGGACCGCAGTGAGAAGAATAAAAGGAGGTGCATGAAAAGGCTGATGAATGTGAGTGAGGCTAGTGAGGTGTGTCAGGATCGCGCTTAGTGGCGATCCATCGTCTCTGCCTACCCCTCTGGGACCAAGGCGTGAGCATTATGTATGAATGTATGTACTCGAGTGTCAGAGGTCGTGGTTTCCATTCCAAACTGGGGACAGATAACTTTGATGTACAAGCTGGTCCGGTCTGGTTGTTATATTTATGAACTGTCCTTTCCTTTTTTAATTTTCGTAGCACAAGAGTGAATCCTAGTTTGAGATTAAACAAGTGTTGTATATTTCATTCCAGATTAATAGTCCTATGAAAACCAACGCTATTTACGTCTCGGTAACATATACATGAAAGGGTCACCAGCAGCAAAAATAGGTTTGTATTACCAAGTAAACTTTGCGGTCCACTTAGGAACACCATCTATTGTGTATTTTGTTTTCGAGACGCAAATGCGTTTGTTTTCATAGGACTATTAATCTGGAATGAAATATATATGTATATACATTCTAGCTGTTGCCCGCGACTTCGTCCGCGTGGACAACTTAACATCATAAATTATTATGTATTTCCCGCAGGAATGAGATGTTTTTTCGGGATAAAAACTATCCTATGTCCTATTCCAGGACCTAACCTATATATGTGCTAAGTTTCATCCCGATCCGTCCAGTGGTTGAAGCATGATTGAGTAACAAACATCCAAATATTCAATCTATCACATTTATAATATTCCTAGGATGTAAGATTTACTTACATATTTAATAGAATGCCTTTTTTGGAGAGCTGTCCATTGGGGGATTTTCCATAATCACCACGCTTGGCAGGTGGATTGATGATCGCAGTAATTATCTTAATATATCCAGGAGAACGCTGATGCCCGTATGTATGTATGTAAACGCTTTATCGTACCAAAAATCACAACAACAACAATAACAAAATAGGAATTGAACTGTGTACAGCAGGCCCTATTCTATCTTATCTTCTTAGGGGGCCAGGAAGACCTGGCGACACTTCGACCCTTCAGGATCTTTTGTGCCAAACCCCTGACCACCAACGGTGCCCGAAGCCGATTTGGTGGCCTTGACATACGCCTCAGAATTTCTTCTTCAGCCTAAGCAGGTTTCCTTACGATGTTTTCCTTCACCGAAAAGCCTGTGGTATTATAAATAAACCGTACTTAAGTTTCGTTAAACTCATTGGTACGGGCGGGGTTTGAACCCACGACCTCATGAACGTGAGGCGAGTGCACAACCAACCGGCTACCACGGCTCTAGGCCCTATTCTAAGCCAGGAACCAAATGGCACTAATGATTATTATAAATAGAATAGACACAAATTAATAAGATAAATACAAACATAAAGATAAATCAAATAAAACACGACCTCAGATCTATATTTTTTGTTTGCTCAACTATCAGACTCGAGCTATCTGAAAAAGTGAGGCATAAGCCATAAGCATAATGCTGACGGTAACGCTTCTTCCAATAAATTTGCTGACGCTTAGTCCAGGCGTTTTCTTCAGGTTCGACTTTGGGAGTACATATTTCATGTTTGACGTGAAACAGGGTTGGGTCGGAAGGTCGGGACCGAACCCATAATGTATGGTTTTGAATAGCCGTACACAGGCTGTTCTAAATAAATAGTTTTTATTGCTTTTGTTCGCGACTTCGTCCGCATAGGTTTCGATATTAACACATCTTGAATTTCCAAATAGATATCATTATTTTTATATAGATAAATCTCCGTACAATGTGGCGCCGGGTTGTGAGCAAATTCACTGCACAAATTAATCGTATTAGGTTTCCCGTAGGAATGATATATATGCCTTGACGACGCCCACGGGAAAGATAGGGGTGGCCCTATTCTAAGCCGGGAACCACACGGCAATTGTATTTCCGTGTATATTTCCGAAAAAATTATACTTAAATCATTTTTGAATTTTTTGTCTGTTTATCTGGTAGTTTGTGCAGGCATCACGTAAAAACAAAACTTTAGGCTTAATTCGGAGGGACCTTGATCCTTTCCTTTTTTCGGTTAGTCAATGTATTGCTCCTAAAGCATTTCTCCTAGGAGCAATACATATTTCTACTACATTATCCAAATACCCCTACTACTTTATAAAGATTAATTTATATAACTCTTGAAATGAAATGAATCTTTATTGTGTATGAAGTTCTGGTAATTTTAAGATATTAGATATTTAGTACAAGTACCACTAAACCCTACCTTTGCAGGTGTATACACAGAATATAAATTTTATACAAGTTAAATTAGAAGTAAAAATTGTCAAGAATAAAATGTCAAGAAGAATACAAATGTCAAAGTATCAATTCCATTAATAATGTCACTACAAATTATAAATTATCTCATTATTTTTATGTCAAGCAAATATTAAAAATAATTAAATGATTATTTATAATTGCAATATTCCTGTACGCTATAAAAACACCTTTCCTCAAGCCATAATTTTTTTAACTTTTTGAATTTCGTTATGTTCATCTGTTTAAAGGAGTCTGGCAGGTTATTGTACACCTTTATACATATAGCATAACTATTATTTGTTACTACAGTTAATTTAAACCGTGGCTTGTGTAACATGTGTTGATACTGCGGTCGCAGGTTACGGTTACACAAAACATCCTTTTTTTGTTGAAATAAGTGTTTATGTTTGTTAACAAATACGCATATTTCTAGAATATACAAGCATGGCAGAGTCAGTATTTTATATTCTCTAAACAGTGGTCGGCATGAGTCTATCTGTTTAAGACCAAAAATAGCTCGGATACATCGTTTCTGCATAACAAATGCTTTATCGATATCGGTGGAATTTCCCCAGATGATAATACCATATCGGAGAACAGAATTCACATAACCGTTGTAAGCAGTGATTGCAGCTTGTTTGGATACTACTTGACTTACTCGTCTTAGTGCATACACAAAACTATTCACCCTTGCACATACATTTTTTATGTGCTCTTTCTAATTACAGAAACTGTCTATAGTTATGCCCAAGAATTTTGTATACGAGACTTCTTCCAGAGGTTCATCTTTGTAGTTTATTTTTAAATCTTGTCGTTTGCCTTTGTAAGTATAAAACTGCATAAATTTAGTTTTACTAATATTGGCTTTCAAATTATTCACAGTTAGCCACCTAATAGTTTCAGCGAGCGTTTCATTGATCTCCCTCTCGTAAGAAGATAAATCATGTCCTTTGATAGCTATAGTTGTATCATCGGCAACAATATACAGTCATGGGATACAGCAGTTGGAAGGTCATTGATATAAATAAGATACAACAAAGGCCCTAAAATACTGCCCTGTGGCACGCCATATGTATTTTTAATAAAAGGTGACCTATTTAGGTGAGGGTGACCTTTATTGCACACACACAGATAAAACAAAAATAATACATTAAAATGAAACACAAGTACAAAGGGCGAACTTATCTCTGAGAGAGATTGTATAATTGCACAAGTAGTAATAAGTAGGATATGTATTGCTCCTAGGAGAAATACTTTAGGAGTAATATATGGACTAACCGATTTTTTTCTACAACCTGTGGTTTGTATATGGTCAGCAAATCTTTTTCGACCGTCATATTCTATTAAGACTATTTGTAAGTTAATGTGGGTCATTCGGACCCGAGAGCAGAGGGGAAATGTTATCTTTAGGCGTTTTAACCCGAGGAATAAATACATTGGAAGTTTTCATTGTACCTTTTTTACTTTATTTGTGTATTTTGTTAAACTTATTTACGGTATTAAACTTTGCTTTAGCGAAATAAAGTGCAAATCATCATCAACATCAGGTTACTTTGGTCTCCACTGCAGGAGCACAACCCTCTCTCATCTGCCGGAGACAGACGGAGGATTCGGCCTACACTCCCCGCGCTGGCCAGACGGGTTGGGGAGGCCTGATTGATGTTTTATAATGTATTCCCTTATTCGCCTTATACGACATCCACGGGAAGAGTTGGAATGGTCATATTCTACTCTACCGGAAACCACACGGCAATGAATTTGCAAATAATGCACGGCAAGTGCAAATAATAAAATATAATTTCATCATCAGCGGGAATACGTCCACTGTTGAACATAAGCCTAACCGATAGAATGCCACTTTTGGTGGGCCATATTTAAGTATGTCTATCCGTTATCTAGTAACCATACCACAGGCTCTGCCTAGTTTGGGACTGGATAATTGGTGTGAATATCTGAGATATTTATTTATTTATATTATATGTATGTATATATGTATGCCCTAGCTTGAGTATCTTGAAGTTATATCTTTGCACCTTAATTTTACAACCTTCTCACTAGCTTATGGTTGCCTGGAAGAAATCTCTAAAAGCGATAAGGCCGGCACGTGTACATTTCCTGTATATTTCTAATACATATTTTTTTGTAATTTGTGTGCAATCATGTCAGCCTCTAGAAGTCCACTGCTGGACATAGGGCGTCCCCAAAGAACGCTACCACACCCGGTCCTCCGCCCTCCGCATCCAGCCGCTACCGGCTACGTGCAATAAAGTTTATTTATTTATTCAATGCTATAAACTATACTCTCATCGTTATTTAACTACACAACCCACCTTTCTCTGCTATTCTTATCCTCCATACAAAGGTTGTCTGGAATAAATCGCAGAACCGACGGCCGTTGGGGCAGACGAGTTCTGAAGTGGAGACCACGGATTGGCACGGGCAGGGTGGGACGCCCCACCGCCAGATGGACCGACGACCTAAAGAAGGTGGCCGGAAGCGGCTGGATGCGGAGGGCGGAGGATTGGGTGTGGTGGCGTTTATTGGGGAAGGCTTATGTCCAGCAGTGGACGTCTAAAGGCTGACATGATGAGGGATAAGACCGCCTAGGTAAGCTACTTTATCATTATAACTATGTTTTCATCGAGCAATAAAGAGTAATTGAATTGAATTGAAACTTCTACTTGATCAAGTGATGGTTCCAAACGCACAGATTTATCAATGTCTCGCCGGATATCCGGCCCATCGAATCCTTACTTGGCAACACTGGACGGTAATTTATCAGGTTGTACTCTTATATATTACTTTCTGAGTTGCGCTGTCCTTATTTCGCCATCAGCGTTGATCGGATTAGGTAGTGCAATTTTCCTGGATTTAGTAACGTTATCTTCATAAGGTCATGCAATACAATCTCGGTATTCAGGGATTTAGGAATTCTTAGCAGTGAATCGTTTAAATTTTTTACTTACTTGTATGATAGGTGATGTAAGGTAATGTCATGAAATGTCACTCTTTTCTTTTGATAAATCTTTATGTAGATGTATCTTTGACCATTGATTGATTTTGGTATTACAAAGACAGAAAGAAGGAAAGAGGGAAAAAGGAAATGATGAAAATAGGAAAAGATGAAATGAGGAAAAGAGAAAAAGAGGAAACCATTTTATTTATCCTATGTATAGTACAATATTTTATTATAAAATTTCAATATCCATACACATTTTTTTTGACCTACCGCTTGTTTTATCTTTTCCCACAGTGCTTGGCTGGAAGAGATTTCTTATAGAGATAAGTCCACCTTTGTATACTTTTATGTTATGCCCTTTTTTTGTAAAAATTATGTGCAATAAAGATATTCTTTATTGCACATAAATTTTAAAATATAAGATGAAAATAGAAAAGGATAAAATAAGCAAAAGAGCAAAAGAGGGAATGAGAAAAAGAGGAAAAGTGGGAATGAGGAAAAGAGAAAAGGATGAAATAAGGAAAAGACGAAATGAGAAAAATATAAAAAGAGGAAAGACGGTAAAGAGACAAAGAAAGACAGAAGAAAAGAAGGAAAGAGAGAAAGACGTAAAAAAGGACTAATGTACTTGTCCTTGTTTATTTAAAAGCGGGCCATCATATTTTAATAAGCCAAGTATTACTTATATGTGTTGTGTCGTTATAAAAATAAAAGAGAAAAGAAATAACGCCCGGGTCGCAAATTGAAGGAGCGACGGTAAGTTATTGCCGTCGAAATGAGCCGCGAAACACTTACTGAAGAGAGAATATTAATGTATTGGGCTTTTTTTTCACGCTTAGAGAGTGTGAAATATATCTGTGCCATTCTTTTCAAACGGCACCCACATTTGTTGGAGTGGAGAACGGGTTGCGCGAAAACCACTGCTGAGTTTAACAAATTCGATTCAGTTCGTTGTTTTTGGTTGCACCTACACTTCATACCATGAAGCAAAATATTTTTTCGAGCGCTCGAGGATTCGCATGGAGGCAGGCATTACCGAAGCTAGGTTATTTGGCTACTGGGTTTATTCAGTTTGGGCGATATCTCTATATATAAAAGAAAGTCGTGTTTGTTACAACACTTATAACTCGAGAACGGCTGGACCGATTGCCATGGTTTTTGATTTGTTGGATTTGTTTCCGTCCCGAATAGCAGAATACATCTTAAAAACAATGAAAACTCGATATGTGTAATGAATACTTAATCATTTCAATAGATGCTGATTTGTTTATTACATGTCAAACATTTGTTGTCCAATCCTGTCAAATAGTGTAACAACAATTTTTTTTTGGAGCTTATGGCCTGGTTGCTGAGACCTTTAAGCCACAACTTTATTTTTTTCAGAAGACATCATGTGTGCGTTCAGAAATTTAATTATTTTGTATCATTGTTTTACGTTCATCAAAGCCTAAATTAGTTCAGCTAAAAAGTAACACGACATTCATTGACTGTTAGGCGGTACGAAGTTCGCCGGGTCAGCTAGTTTAGAATAGAATAGATGAATCATTTACTGGCTGCAACAAAACACATACAGTGCAACATTACATACAAGCAGAAAAACAACACTAAATCTAAAGGTCGAGTACACACGCCGGGATCGCGACACGGCTTGTCGGACGATATTTTAATTTTTTTATTATTTTATTAATTATTAATATTTTATTTCAGACTCATGTCCATATAATTGTTAGTAACATAAAACCTTAAAAACCTAAAACTAAAGCTACGTTAGTGGAACATACAATAAAAGTAACATATTTAAAAAGGTATATACATTTTTTTTTATTTTTTTTTTATTTGACAATTGTTTTGGCACTGGAGAGGTGAAGCCTCACCCAGTGCCTCAGCATAGGACTGTCGTACCTATCGGCCAGGGTGCTCAGGATGCTGTTGGTGCTGTCTCGCACGCGACGCATCAGGGACGCGACTCGTTTGCGCACTATGGTGTCGAAGCCGTCCGTGCGGGCCTAGGCGAACATACCCGATGCGCTGCAAAATCGAGGCAGCCCCAAGAGCATCCTGAGTCCGTTGTTATATTGGACACGCAGGGCGCTGTATGCCCTTTTAGTGTAGTAATGTTACACTCGCTTGCACGAGTGAGCGGAAACAACGCGATGAACTTATCCGACAAAACGGGAGTAGAACCAACGACTGCGACCGACCAGGCAAATTAAATGTGTAATGATCACCACAGTACTAATTTATGTTTGTGAATAGAACTAATTAATTAATTTCACATTTAAGTTTTTGATGGGATCAATATATCTCAAACGAAAACATCAGTAGATCCACAAATGCAACATAGATACAAGTTACACACGTTAGATATACTGCCTGATAGAAATGACATTTGTTTGTAATGAAAAATCATCACTAAGATGGTACATTAGATCTGTATCCATAATAAACTGTAAGTTCTACCATGGAACTAAAAAAAGAGCCGTGGTAGCCGGTTGGTTGTGCACTCGCCTCACGTTCATGAGGTTGTGGGTTCAAACCCCGCCCATACCAATGAGTTTTTCGAAACCTAAGTACGGTTTATTTATAATACCACAGGGTTTTCGATGAAGGAAAACATCGTAAGGAAACCTGCATATGCCAAAAAAGAAATTCTGAGGCGTATGTGAAGTCCACGAAATCGGCTTGGGGCACCGTCGGTGGACAGGGGTTTGGCACAAAAGATCCTGATGGGTCGAAGTGTCGCCAGGTCTTCCTGGCCCCCTGAGAAGAAAAGAAAAGGCAATGGAACTGTCGGTATCACTAACAGTGTATCAGGACGCTGATCTTGTCCCTGAATTACATATTGTGTTACCCATTACCGTGCTACTTCATTGTGGGAATCTAGGAATACATCATCGAAGATACTTCAGGTAGTACAAAACTTTATTAGTTTCCTTATAACCGATTCGCAAATAAAACTATAGACCGTCATAACAAAAAAAATGCAGTGTTAAATAAATAAATAAATATGTCAGACATTCACACCAATTATCCAGTCCCAAACTAGGCAGAGCCTGTGGTATGGTTACTAGATAACGGATAGACATACTTAAATAAATATATAAACACCCAAGACTTGGGTACAAACATTCATATTCATCATACGAACATTTGCCCCTAGCGAGATTCGAACTCGCAACTTCCGGCGTGGCAGTCCGAGAGTTACCCGTTCCGCCACGGAGGTCGTGTTGAGTTGTTAGAACCAAAAAAAAATATACTAGATTTCCTCTATCTTTGTTTCTCATTATGTAAACAAATACTCATAGTCTTAGTAAATAAGTCAAAATTGCATACTTTTCTTTAGCCGTTTTATTTATATAATTTTTTAAACTTTCAAATCGTGTTTTCTCAAAACATGCTTTTTTGAGTTAGGACGGTTTATGATTTTATGTGCGAATTGTTTAGAATTCCTTTTAAATCGAGGGTACATTTCTCTCACTGTTTTCGAGAAAATCTGAGACAGCAGTGTGAGAAGACTTCGCGAGGGTTAAACCTAAAGAATATCCCTATACCAAACAAAATATGGCCTCACCTTCACCTCCTGCGTAATTGGAACATTTTTCAAGCCATTTCACGGCCAAAGCGAGGACAAGGGACACGCGCCGCCCAGCTGTATTGTGATAACATACTATGGATTCACAGTCTCTGAGTTTAGAGAACCTACAACGCAAGCGGCTGGATGTGTGGTGGCGATCATTGGCGAAGGCCTATGTCCAGCAGTGGACGCCTAAGGGCTGATATGATGTAACAAAATTATGTGGAGTGAAGTTATGTAACAGAGTGAAAAATACAGTGATACGTGAGATGTGGTTTGAATGATGATGAAGTAACGAAGAGAAGGGTATGTCGCGTTGGTTTGGACATTTAAAGCATATGAGTGAAAGCAGAGTGACAAAAGAAATTTACAGCGTGAATGTGCAGGGAACTACAGCTAGAGGTCGTCGTTCAAGGATCAAATTGGTGACGTCCTCAAAAAGGCTGGGGTCCGCAGTGAGAAGGACAAAAGGAGGTGCATGAAAAGGTTGATTGATGTGACTGAGGCTGGCGAGGTGTGTCAGGATCTCGCAAAGTGGCGATCCATCCTCTCTGCCTACCGGAACCAAGGCGTGAGCATTATTTATGTATGTATTATGTAACAAAATTCGTCATCTGAAGCTTCCGTATGTATTGGAAGCCTTTCCCCCCCGGCCAGGGCGCGGCGTTGTTTATTTATATACAATGGCGAGATAACGGCTGCCGGACAAATGCGCCTTTTATCCGGCCCGGATATAATACGCCATACATCAAGGATAAACCTCTCTGACATTCTCTTACCAGAGAACACTATTACTAACCCCCTCCCCCCCTATTTATAATAATAAAACCTTTATTTTCCCTTATATTTTTGCATAAAATTCCAATTATAAAATGAAATTAATGATAATTGATCTTATAAACTATGTACAATAATAATTAATTAAATTAAGGCAATTGAATAATATCCATTTCGATATAACATTAACATTAATTCTAATTTAAGTAAGCTTAAATAGTTAGGTTTTATTTTATTTGTTTTTCTTTATTATTGCCCCCCCCCCCCCCCCCAGCTAGTTCAAGTCGCCCACAAAATGGAGCATGGCTGGCAGTACGGCTGCCGGAGATAAGAGAAACACTTCTGTGTTAACGTATAACGCTGTCCCTTTCTCGATAGTTTACGCGCACAAACATACGTATACGGACAGATACCCCTGTAATATAAGATTATTGAACATGTTCGAATGGACGAGACTGGCTGCTGACAGGAAGCTACGGCCTATCATGGAGGATACCTTTAACCGTAAATGGGTGCCCCCAATAATAAAGAAAAACAAATAAAATAAAACCTATTTAAGCTTACTTAAATTAGAATTAATATTAATGTTATATCGAAATGGATATTATTCAATTCATCATCATCAGGTTATTTTTGTCTCCACTGCAGGAGCACAACCCTCTCTCATCTGCCGGAGACAGACGGAGGATTGGGCCTACACTCCCCGCGCTGGCCAGACGGGTTGGGGAGGTCTGATTGATGTTTTATAATGTATTCCCTCAGTCGCCTTGTACGACATCCACGGGAAGAGTTGGAGTGGTAATATTCTACTCTACCGGAAACAACACGGCCCAATTATTTTTCAATTGCCTTAATTTAATTAATTATGGTACATAGTTTATGAGATCAATTATCATTAATTTCATTTTATAATTGGAATTTTATGTAAAAATATAAGGGAAAATAAAGGTATTATTATTATTATTATTATAAGTCTGTTCGAATATGTCGAGCAAGTCTCGCCGGTATAAAGTTACTCCGCCAGCGCGCTATCAACCGGCGCCGAGTAATCGACTCTATAAATTAGAAAGAGAAGCACTTAAGTTGTTGATGTATAAAGTTGTCCCTCTCTTGAACGACTATGCTCGCGTGATCGGTGTCCCAGCCCTATATACAAAGTTTACGCACACACACGCACGTATACGAACTGGCTGATGCGCCTGTAATAGGTGTAGATGATTAAAGGATAATGCCCAAAATTGTATTGAGGTTTGGCCTTGAACTTTGAACCTTGCGTCTGGATCAAATTGTCGTCAAAATACAAGCAAAACACTAAGGATTATTATAAAAAGTCGTTTAACTATTTAATGGGAAAAGTGTATATTCCTAATTAGAATGAAATCTTCGTTGGCGTCCAGTTTTAGTACAGCACCGTGAGTATATGGCCACGATTAACCGCTCTAGATCCTGAAGGCATAGTGTGGTTTATAATTCGTCGACGGTATATTGTGTTCGACACTACATTAGACTCGTTAAAATAGATTTTTTCACCCAAATACACAATGTAAACAAACGGAGATAAAACAGAATGTTGACATAACTTCTGACATGACGTGACAGTACAGCATATCAATAGTGAGGTTCTACTACATCGATTTAACAAATAGATTAATCGATATTTAACAATATTTTCATAAACATCTTTTACGAACGTGTGTATCAATATAAATAACGTGTTTCCAATCAGTAAATGAGAAATGTGATAGGTGGATAATTGTTCAGTAACTGGAAGGTAGTATCAAATATTTGTGAAAAATATCGATCATAAATATATATATATCGATTTTAATTCTGCTATCACTACTCTAGATGACAGGTTGCCGGTCGGCCGGCGGAAATCAGTTACCATTATTATTATAAGTTATTTTTAAAATACCTATTTCAAAAAAAATTTGAAGGGATTCATAATTCAGACCAATATTTTTGGACATGTATGGTGAAGACGCATCTTAGGCCCAGTTTTGGGCATTGTGCTTTGTTCGCTTGTGTGGAGAGCCGGTGGTATGGCAATACCATACACGCATCAACGAGAAGGTTTGGTATTCAATAATACATTTCTCATTTAACACCAACGATCTCTATATACTTACTAGATGGAGCGTTCCAAACAATTGCCCTGTGCCACGAAGCTGCGGCTCCGGGAGCCGCAACTCGTTCGCATTCACTTTGATACTTGCGTAGTTACTATGCAGAACATTTAATTCTTTACTAAATATTGGGCCCGATTCTGAAGGCACACATTCAAAATTTGACAGCGTTAAAATTGGTTTCGTCTTTATCTTCATAATACTGTATGACAAGGATAGCAACAGCTTTAGTGCTGTCAAATTTTAACGTTGTGCCTTCAGAATCGAGTCCATTGACGCTATTTACCCGTAGCGTAAATATTTAGTAATAACTGCACAAGTGTCAAAGTGAATGTGACCTCCCGGAGCCGCAGTTGCGTGGAACAGGGCGATTGTTTGGAACGCTCCATCTAGTAAGTACATAGAGATCATTGTTTAACACGAAGTAATCTCACTTTACCTCTAAGCACGGCAACGTGAATTCTATTGTCTGTGAGAAATTCATTAGTGGGAACTTGATCGATCGTGCCATACCAACATTGTTATTTAGAGTGTGCGACTTGATTGAGAGTCTTAGTACGTTCCTGGGACTGAGAATGGAGTTACAGGCCTCCTAAAAAGTCGTATTGTTAGGAGACCTGCCTCCCCCTGCAGGGACTGGCAGGGGGAGGAGTACTATTAGAAAAACAAGTGTACACTGAGAGAAATGTACCCTCGATTTAATCATCATCATCATCATCATCATGTCAGCCCTTAGACGTCCACTGCAGGGCACGGGCCTTCCCCAATGAACGCCACCACACCCGGTCCTCCGCCCTCCGCATCCAGCCGCTTCCGGCCACCTTCTTTAGCATTAATAGGCATTATTTTTTATACCTCTTAAATAACGACTAGACGTTCAAAAGTCATGTACTACCTGAAGTATCTTGGATAATATATTACTAGATTCCCACAATAAAGCAGCATGATAATGGGTAAAACAATATGTAATTCAGGGACAAGATCAGTGTCCTGATAGACTGTTAGTAATACTGAAAGTTCCATGGTAGAACTCATTCATCATCAGGTTATTTTTGACTCCACTCGCACAGAGCACAACCCTCTCCCATCTGCCGGAGACAGACGGAGAATTTGGCCTACACTCCCCGCGCTGGCCAGACAGGTTGGGGAGGCCTTATTGATGTTTTATAATGTATTCCCTCAGTCGCCTTGTACGACATCCACGGGAAGAGTTGGCATGGTCCTATTCTACTCTACCGAAAACCACACAGAAACCGGAAACCACACGGTAGAACTTATTATGGATGCTGATCTAATTTCTAATCTTAGCGATGACTTTCCATTACGGCAAAATGCCATTCCTATCATCATGTCAGCCGCTAGAAGTCCACTGCTGGACATAGGTCTTCCCTAATGAACGCCATCACACCAAGACATTGTCGTCGGTCCACCTGGCAGCAAGGCGTCCCACCCTGAGGGTGCCGATCCGCGTTCTCCTCTCCAGAACTTTTCTGCCCCAACGGCCGTCGGTTCTGCGGCATTTGCCACTTCAGCTTGCTAATCCTTTCGGCTATGTCGATGACTTCCGTTCTTTGTCGGATCTGATCATTACTAATCATATCCTTCAAAGAAACCCCGAATAGCCCTCTCCATAGCTCGCTGAGCGACTTGGAACTAGTGGATCAGGCCCACCGTCAGTGTCCACGTTTCTGCACCGTAGGTCATGACAGGCAGGACGCACTGATGCATTTCTACTAAGAGAACCATCCGTCTTATCATAGGAGAGTTTACCGACCACCTCCTGCATTAGGAGACCGTCATCTGTAGAGCCTGTGGAGAGGACAGCGAGACGATGAAGCGCTTGCTGTGTGAATGTCTTTCGGTTTTCTAAAGGTAATATTTTGTGGAGTGTGCCCAAGAATTCCACGATTTGATTCCCCGATCACCGGACTACCAGGCGTGGGGAGGGACTTCATCCTATGTAGTAGACACACCACGCTCTCGCACGAAGCGTTTTGCTTCCTCTTTCATAATGCGAACTGCTGAGGAATGGTACTCCCTGCCAGCTTGGGTATTTCCGGACAAGTACAATTTTGATCTTTTTAAAGGAAGAGTGAATAGGCATCTCGGCGGAACGGGTAGCTCTCTGACTGCCACGCCGGAGGTTGCGGGCTCGAATCCCGCTAGAGGCAAATATTCGTATGATGAATATGAATGTTTGTACTCAAGTCTTGGGTGTTTATATATTTATTTAAGTATGTGTATCCGTTATTTAGTTACCATAGTTTTGGGACTAGATAATTGATGTGAATGACTGACATATTATATTTATTATCTTCTGGGTAAGCACGCAACTGGATCAAGCGCAAACCTATCAACAATTTTAAAAAAGAATGCAATGCACTAGCTGCAAGCGAATGAGTGGCCTGATACGATGAACACAAGGACTGAGTCCGTAATACACATATTTCTTCGCAAGCAAATAAATGACTCTGCCTAATGTCTATCTGAGGACAAGTGAGCAGATGAGACGGCTCACCCGCATGCTCGCAATCAACGATTGGCCTGGCTGCCGCAGATCCTAATCTCAGGCGAATTGATAGCTTAATCCCAGGTAAATGGATAACCTTACGAAGTGAAATCGACGACATTTTATCAAAAGATGAATAGACCGACTTTTACAGACCGCATTGGTAATTTTCTTTTTTATCCATCCCACTTTATGGTGAAGATGTGACCGATCATTTTCTATTAATCGACTAATCGCAGTCTCCGATTACACGGTTCGTTGAATCGATTACTCGCGGCTTATTTGGTAATATTATTTTATAAGAATTTCTACAGTAATCAAGCAAGAAACAGACGTAAAAACCAAAAATGTACCTAAACTTGGCGTATCTGTACATTGAAAATAAGTACTTTAGGGAATAAGAATAAGTACATACATACATAATGCTCACGCCTTGGTCCCATAGGGGTAGGCAGAGTCGATGTATCGCCACTTTGCGCAATCTAATGTCGCAAAGTGGCTTTCCTTCGCCCGCTTCTTGACGTCATGTGTTACGAACAATAATAAGAATAAGTAACATAACATTAACATTTTTTTTGCTATTTTTGTCTGTTTGCATTACGTAAAAAACTACTGAACCAATTCTGATGCAGTTTTCAGAAAAAACATAGGACTTAATTAAGGAAACTAAAAATTCGCATAACTTTTGATTGAGTAAGCCGATAATGATGAATAAAGACTTAATATTACTCCAAATTAAGCTCTATGTTTTTATGGAAGCTCCGTCAAGAATTGGTTTATGAATTTTTACGTGATGCTTGTACAAACAGACAAAAATTCTAAAAAATTATTATAATATATATGCCGTGTGGTTTCCGGTAGAGTAGAATAGGACCACTCCAACTCTTCCCGTGGATGTCGTACAAGGCGACTAAGGGAATACATAATAAAACATCAATCAGGCCTCCCCAACCCGTCTGGCCAGCGCGGGGAGTGTAGGCCAAATCCTCCGTCTGTCTCCGGCAGATGAGAGAGGGTTGTGCTCCTGCAGTGGAGACAAAAATAACCTGATGATGATGATGATATACGAAAGGAATCGTGAATAGAAATTTAAATCAGGCAATTATAGGAGTACAATTAGACTGTTGTTGAGGAAAGTTTGGGCTAAATATGGAAAACAAAAAGATTTTATGGTGTGAGTGTGAGTGGTAAGGGGGGTTGTGAGCGAGTATGTACGAGTGTAGGGGTATGTGTGAAGCGTAACAACTGTAGTACAAACCAATCGCAAAATGAATTGTACCGAACATTATAATTATACTTCTTTATTATATTGCATTTTACACCTTGAGTTACATTATTGAAGTTTTATCAGGGATCCCTATTTTTTTATTATAATAAATATAGCCTATGTTACTCAGGAATAATGTAGCATTGTAATGGTGAAAGAATTATTGAAATCGGTCCAGTAGTTTTTGATTTTATTTGTTACAAACGTTAGTGTAGATGTAGATAAGGTACATTTTAAATCAAACCAACTCCAACCCCATATTTACTCGTGTAAGCACGGACTGACGGAGCATTGAAGCCAGAACTGCACATTAATTCGAGGCATTAGCGCAAATCTCGATGACTGAGCAGTTTCCCTAAAAGCCTTCGCTTATTAAAGTGCCGGGATTCGAGCGCGATTCATTTATACATATACATCTTTGAGGTAAGCAGCGGAAAATGATGTAGTGGGGTAAATATTTTCAGACTAGCTAGCGTTTCGCGCGGTGTTGTGTATGTATGTATCATATCAGCTCTCAGACGTCCACTGCTAGACATAGGCCTTCCCCAATGTAATCCACCACACCCGGTCCTCTGCCCTCCGCATCCAGCCGCTTCCGGCCACCTTCAGGTCCTCGGTCCACTATACGGCGGGGCGTCCCACCCTGCGCATGCTGATCCGCTTATATGTATGTATGTAAACGCTTTATTGTACCAAAATTAACAACAACAACAAAAAGGAATAAAGTTGTGTACAAAGGCGGACTTATCCCACTTAGGGATCTCTTCCAGTCAACCTTAGAGTAACTTAAAGGACTGGTATAATGCCGTTTAGTACAACTATTTCTGACTCTGATTGTTAAGAGACTCGAAATTTATCGACTCGTTAAAAAACTCCATAGACAGCGAATTTTGTGGAGTAGCTACAGCGAGATGGGATAAATGTTTGTCTCCAGCTGAAGAAAAAAATAAAGAAATAAGTATCATCTAAAACTAAGATAGTTCAGCTGAGAGCTGCTCATCCATCAAGTTGACACATAGCCAAGCAATCAATCTATTGAACATAATGGCAAAATAATAAATTAATTTGTTTTACATTATCATCAGCAGAAATACGTCCACTGCTGAACATAAGCCTCCCTAATAGAATGCCACTCTTAATGGGGTGTCCACCACGCTTGGCAGGCGGATTGGTGATCGCAGTAATGATCTTAACATACATAGGAGAACGCTGCTGCCCGTCCCTCGTACAATCCCTTAGTCGCCTTGACGACAATTACCTGCCAAGCGTGGTAATTATGGCTGATCCCCCAATGGACAGCCCACCAACAGTGGCATTGTATTCGGGAGGCTTATGTTCAGCAGTGGACGTATTCCAGCTGATGATGATGATTCATCATCATCAGCCTGAAAGAGTCCACTGTTGGACATAGGCCTCTCCCAAGGTGCGCCACTGAACCCGATCTTCGGTTCTTCTCATCCAGTCACTGCCAGCAGCCTCACTCAGATCGTCGCCCCATCTAGCCAGATATGATGATTATGAATAAATAAACATAAGAAGTCAGAAGAATAAAAGGAGGTGCATGAAAAGGTTGATGAATGTGAGTGAGGCTAGTGAGGTGTGTCAGCATCGCGCAAAGTGGCGATCCATCGTCTCTGCCTACCCTCTTTGACAAAGGCGTCAGCATTATGTATGTATGAATAAATAATGATTATGAATAATTAATAATGCCGTGTGGTTTCCGGTAGAGTAGAATAGGACCACTCCAACTCTTCCCGTGGATGTCGTACAAGGCGACTAAGGGAATACATTATAAAACATCAATCAAGCCTCCCCAACCCGTCTGGCCAGCGCGGGGAGTGTAGGCCGAATCCTCCGTCTATCTCCGGCAGATGAGAGAGGGTTGTGCTCTGTGCGAGTGGAGTCAAAAATAACCTGATGATGAATGAGTTCTACCATGGAACTTTCAGTATTACAAACTGTCTATCAGGACGCTGATCTTGTCCCTGAATTACCTATTGTTTTACCCATTACCGTGCTGATTCATTTTTGGAATCTAGTAATACATCATCGAAGATACTTCAGTTAATACATGACTTTTGGACGTCTAGCGCGGGGAGTGTAGGCCAAATCCTCCGTCTGTCTCCGGCAGATAAGAGAGGGTTGTGCTCCTGCAGTGGAGACAAAAATAACCTGATGATGATGATGAATAATTAATCCAGATCTCATATTCTTTTTACAATAAATTCTGTTGAGCTCCGTTTACTTCGAAGTAAACCACCCCTGTATTTATTATAATATTTGAATACAAAGCACTTGTGAATCGCTTTTATGTTTGTGATGGTTAATTACAAATTAATGTTAAAATGAATATAACAATAGCTCCCCTAAATCTCCCAGAGTTAGTTCTTCCGCCATTGTTGTATCGCCTGAGGTTGTTGGAATTTTCCCCTAAAACCGCTTCTTGGAATAAAATAACGAATCAAAAGAGAATGACTAATTATTTCAGATGTCATCACCCATAACACATCCACTGCTGAACATAGGCCTCTCCAATAGAATGTCACTTTTGGTGGGCTGTCCATTGGGAGATTTGCCATAATCACCACGCTTGTCCAGTATTTAATCCCAAACTAAGATTTTATCCTGCACATTAGACAATGATAGGAAAATTAAAAAATATTACATCAAGACAACGATTTCTATGTACTAACTAGATTGAGTGAACCAAACAATTGGTCTGTTCCACGCAACTGCGGCTCCGGGCGCCGCACCCCGTTCAAATTCACTTTGAAACTTGTGCAGTTACTACGCAGAACATTTAATTATTACTAAATATTGACGCTAAGGGTAAATATCGTCAATATTTAGTAAATAATTAAATGTTCTGCGTAGTAACTGCACAAGTGTCAAAGTGAATATGAACGAGTTGCGGCTCCCGGAGCCGCACCAGAGTGGAACAGAGCGATTGTTTGCTTCGCTTCATCTAGTAAGTACATAGCGATCGTTGCATCAATATGTATAAATAGTACAAAGTTAGCGGTCCCCGGTGGGAATCGAACCCACGACATTTGGTAGTGGAGTCTAACGCCCAAGCAAATATTATATGCTGCATAACGCCAATTTGTCTAAAATCCAAACTTTAATGTTCCATCATTGTTTAAAACAACAAACCTGCCAAACTTCAAGACAGGCATTGCCAACACGCGGCCCGCACCCGTACTATGTACCTACGACGTGTCAAAAACTTCCAACTAAGTTGTAATCGAGTTAACTCTGAACATAAAACCGTTGCATGAATTGCACTGTGTATCAGTTTCCAAATTGTTTTCACCATGTTACCAACTTTTTTCATTACGTGACGTATATATACATAATCCTACTAATATTATAAACGCGAAAGTTTGTAAGTATGGATGGATGTTTGTTACTCTTTCACGTAAAAACTGCTGAATGGATTTTAATGAAACTATACAATAATATAGCTTATACATCAGAATAACACATAGGCTACAATTTATAAAGATATTGTGTGAATTGTCCAAAATATCAAGTGAGTAGGAAAAATCTACCATCTGCGAGCGCTGCCAAAACCGCTAGAGTTACACATCCTACTAATATTATAAATGCGAAACACTGGACATTTGGATGTTTGGATATTTGGATGTTTGTTACTCAATCAAGGTTCAACCACTTGACGGATCGGGATGAAACTTGGCACACATATAGGTTAGAACCTGGAATAGAACATAGGATAGTTTTTATCTCGAAAAAACATCTCATTCCTACGGGAAATACATAATAATTTGTGATGTTTAGTTGTCCACAAAAAATAGACCAGCTAAGTATTAGGTACTAGCTTTTTCCCCCGACTTTTTCCGCGTAGACTTCGATATTTACACATCTTTCCTGCATTTAACGATTAATTTAGTTTCCCATTTCCCACAACTTTCACATTTATAATATTAGTAGGAAGAGGATGCGAAAGTTGTTGGGTGAAGGTCTTTTAAAATGAAATCGTGGACTGTATTTACTGGTATTTATTTCTTCACCAACATAAAATTTAGGTTTTCTTAGCTATAGCACTAGGAACAATGAAGGTTTTAATTTTATTAGCGACAATGGCCCGCTAATCCGGAATATATTTGGAACACACGTTTCACCCCAAGATGGCGAATCGAATGATGTGGAAACGGAAGTTACTCGCTTCTTATTTTATATTATATGTTGCCAGCATACAAATATTCTGTGTTCGGATGTGTTCCGAACAAAAGTTTGGAATTTAGATGTTTGTTACTCAATCAAGCTTCAACCACTGGACGGATCGTGATGAAGCTTGGCACACATATAGGTTAGGTCCTGGAATAGAACATAGGATAATTTTTATTCCGAAAAACATCCCATTCCTACGGGAAATACGTAAAAATTTGTCCACGCAGACGAATTTCAGGCAACAGCTGGTTGATAATTTTAGTGTGATAATCAAGATTGTTGTAACAAAGATATGTGTATAATTTACAAAGCGTTTTTGAATAATTTAACGTAGAAAGAAAATGTAAATAACAACATTATAAGTTTTCTTCCATTAAGAAAAAAATAATTCACGTGACTCGAGTCACTGGAACTCTACGAATGCAGTTCTTATCTCTAAAATCAACGTCACAGTTCCTTAGAACAAATTAATAATATATTATCTCTTATCGTTTCTAACTTCACCATACTGGCCGGTCTTGATACAGACTGTATATTTATATGTTTATTTATAACTAGCTGTTGCCCGCGACTTCGTCCGCGTGGACAACTTAACATTACACATTCTTATGTATTACGTGTTACTAAATCCTAAAAGAAATCTATTAATCTGGTTATGCATTAAAAATATTAATATACATAAAAAACATACTATGCAATTGAGAACCTCCTTTTTTGAAGTCTGGTAAAAATTAGCGTTCCGGCGGCGGTTTCGCCCGTTGGACCACAGTTTTTTAGGTTTCCGTAGCCAAATGGCAAAAAACGGAACTCTTATGGATTCGTCATGTCTGTCTGTCTGTCTGTCCGTTCGTATGTCACAGCCACTTTATTCCGAAACCATAAGAACTTACTATTGAAACTTGGTAAGTGGACTCGTATTCTGTGAACCGCATTAAGATTTTCACACAAAAATAGAAAAAAAACATTAAATTTTGGGGGTTCCCCATGCTTAGAACTGAAACTCAAAATTTTTTTTCATTAAACCCATACGTGTGGATAGGTCTTCAAAAATGATATTGAGGTTTCTAATATCATTTTTTTCTAAACTGAATAGTTTGCGCGAGAGACACTTCCACAGTGGTAAAATGTGTCCCCCCCCCCCTGTAAGCGAATGATAAAACTTAAAAAAATATATGATGTACATTGCCATGCAAACTTCCACCGAAAATTTATTTTATTTATTTATTTATTTATTTTATTTATTTTCACAAAATCCACAGCACTTAGTATACAGTAGAATTATTCTAATTTATAGTTCTTACTGCCAATAACGGATTTACAATATATTAATATTACAGTCTAGTGATTGTGTGTGTGTGTGTGGGTGTGTGTTTGTGTGCGTGTGTGTGGGTGTGTGTTTGTGTGCGTGTGTGTGGGAAATTTGTTTGAAAGAGATCTAGTAAGTAGTTTTTTTAATACGTCATAAATCGTAAACCACAATACTATTATTAAAACATCGATCACAGTTACAACGAACTACAATAACTTTTATATTATGTTACTTGCTGCTACGGAACCCTTCATGGGCGAATCCGACTCGCACTTGGCCGCTTTTTTTAAATAAAGTTGACATTTACATTTATCATGAATTAAAAGATTATCATATAATCAATAAAAAAATATATATTTTGATATTGTGCAAATTAGGTGATATTTCCTTCCCCCCCCTCCAATTTGTCCTTTCCATACCCTTTCTTTCTTTCCTTCTCCATCCCCTTCCCACCACGTTGAAAACCCTTTCCCCCACCCCTTCCCTCTCCCTACTCCTCCTACACCCTTTATTTACCACTACCCCCTCATCTTTCCTCTCTTACCCTAATCCCTCTATTCTTTTCCATCCGACTTCCTTCCCCTCCTATTCCCTTCCTATGTTGCATATCCAATTAACTGTACAACAAAATGTCTGTCAAACTGTTGGACATGCCTTCCCCAATGAATGCCACAACGCCCTACAGATCCAGCCGCTTCCGGCCACCATCTTCAGGTCGTCCATACATACACCTGGCGGCAGGGCGTCCCACCCTGCGCGTGGGACGTCGCGTCTCACTCTAGAACCCGTCTGCCCCAACGGCCGTTCGGTACTACGACAGATGTGACCTGCCATTTCAGCTTACTAATTCTTTCGGCTATGTCGGTCACCTTCGTTATTCATAGGATCTCCTCATTACGAATCATATCCCTCATAGAGACCCCGAGCATTGCCCTCTCTATGGCTCGCAGAGCCACTTGAATCTTGTGGATCAGGCCCACCATCAGTGTCCACGTCTCCGCGCTGTAATCATGACAGGCAGGACGCACTGATTAAAGATTTTTGTCTTTAAACATTGTGGAATAGGTGACGTAAAGACTTGACGCAGTTTTCCGAATACTGTCCACCCTAACTGGATTCTTCTGTCAGATTTTGAAATTGATCCTACCCAACTATATTGTCTGTCCTAGGCAGTACTCCTGAACAGCTTCGATATTGACATTGTCGACGATCACCGGTCTAATACAGGGCCACTAATTATCGAATAGCGAACTTTTTGTATCGAGACTTGTGGAAATACCTGAAAAACATCAGCTAAAATAAATCTATAAATGAGCTTTAAAACATCTCTGTCAAGTTCTTGCAACGACCAGTAATGCTGAACTACACTTTCATACAAATGATATGAAATGAGAGGTCAACTTGTATATCAGCATCCTGACATTTTATTGAGATATGACTTATACCAGTATGAGGCCCGAACTCAAAGCTATTAAACAGTGAAAACGCCGTCAAATTCTGTTCAGCAGTTTCCAAGATTAGCCCGTACATACATACATACATACAGACAGATAAGAATTTTTTTAATTATATTTTTGGACTCTACTGGTCTTCAGTAATGTCCGGGCAGTGAAATTTTTTTTTTAACTTCAATGTACAGATTCGCTTTTCTTTTGTTTTTTCTACTCTTTTATTATATGTATAGATAACTTTGAATAAGTACACCTCTAGATATTATGCTATTTTAAATTACCTATCCTGTGTTCTTTTTTTCATTAATGTTTAAAAATATATCATCATTATTATCATCATCATCAGGTTATTTTTGTCTCCACTGCAGGAGCACAACCCCCTCTCATCTGCCGGAGACAGACGGAGGATTTGGCCTACATACACTCCCCGCGCTGGCCAGACGGGTTGGGGCCTGACTGATGTTTTATAATGTATTCCCTTAGTCGCCTTGTACGACATCCACGGGAAGAATTAGAGTGGTCCTATTCTACTCTACCGGAAACCACACGGCAAGTAAAAATATGTATATGTCGGCGAAATAATAAAAGAGGAGCTAAATTGAAGGCACAACGCGTGTTCGGCGCTCCGTTCGGCTTTGTTCGGCGATCGTCGCGAGCACGCGCTGACGGAACGTCGGGTATAACTTGCGCAGCCGCAGAACCGAGACAGTCTTCGATGGAAAGTCGTGCGGTATGCAGGCGTTACGTTGACGGATCGTCTGCCTTCTAAAATCGTTACTTGATGTTGTAGTGTAATTTCATGTAGTGTCATTGAAGCCAGTAAATGTGTTAACTTTGTAACGGCGTTATACTCAATTTGGGAGCCCACACTTTCCTCGGAACCAGGAACCTACGACATCAGAAGTGGGATCCGAACACCACGCCCTCAGAGGAGACAACTACGACATCAGAAGACGCGACTACGACATATATATATTAATTTTATTTTATTTTGATTAATTTATCGTTTACAATACAAATCACAGTCCTATCTACTTATAACAAACTATATTTTGATACCGCTCTGAAACTTAAAAGTACTTCTAATTATCTGGAAATGAATTATAATCATTCAAGGTAAATTAAATGCAGACACTAGCCCATTTCCATAAAAAAACCGAGGCCCAGACTAAATAGAGATGCTTTATTTCCAACAGCGAAGGAAACAAGCTGGAAAATGGAAACATGTTTCAGGAATTCCACAGTAATTTACTTTGCAGCCCTAAAACCCTTTCATTAAGCAACACCCGTGCTGTTGACCACGCCTGTCAAACCAGACACGACGTAACTACTCCTAACACCATAGTAAAACGAGAAAAGTATGTTATCTTTATAGATTCGATTAGACTAGATTTATTTAATTCAATCTTACATGACATTCTAATATGGTAAAAGGGATCGTCATAAAATAAAATAACGTATAAATTACAATGTCAACAATTCAAATAATGTCATAGTATATAACATACTATCTATATCAGTATATAATATTAAAATAAAAAATTTAAAATACACTTGGTATTAAATTATCACAAATTAAATTAAACGTCAGGACGCCCACCAATTTAAATTTTTAGAAAATTCATTTATGGAATAATATTATATATGGATACAGAACGCTTGTATGTGTGCGCGCTCTGTACGCATGCATACAACTACAGTTTCTCAGTCGACCTGGCCTTCGCCAGTCAGGGCCTTACTAAATATACCGTATAAAAATGTCTACATCACACGATCAGATATAAGATATAGATCGGATCCCCGAGGACATAACAGACGCACCTTCTACTCCCCTCATTTAAACTGAGGCTGAAGAAGTGGCTCATCGAGCAAACTTTCTACAGCTTTGATGAATTCATTGAAAATTTTAAATGTAATTAGTAGTATTTAATGTTTGTTTATTCTTTTATATTATTTTATGAGACATAATCATTTTATATAATATTTATTACTATGTTATGTTATAGATTTTAAAACTGTATGACCTGTAATTGCCGATTACCAATAATAAATATCTATGTCTATGTCTATGTCTATTGTAGTATCTTACTAAACGCCAAATCACAGAATCCTTTCAAAATAGAACGGTGATAGCAATTTGTTTACTTCAATCTCGCGCGTGCCGATTTTCTGACAGCGCACCCCTCCCGCGCACACTTTATACCCCGCGGTCCCGTTTTTAGTGAGCAGATACAGTAATGCAGTTGGAAACCCTGAATTATGGCTCGCGGTCATGTTTCTAGTGAGGGGATACAGTGAAGCAGTTAGAAATATCTCAATATGGCACTTTTGCAGATTTTTTGTCGATTTTTATCCGATTTTTGACTCTGCGCGAAACGAGTACCTAAGCGTTTCATAGTTTTTGCAATATATTGCAAATAGTTGGCACGCCTGTCGCGTCTACTTCACCATTTTATCTTGATAAGATTTCTAATTACATCATAGATCGTTATCACGTAACTATTGGTTATTCTTTGCTCCTAATTATTACACTGTAATTATTATTTATAGTTTATATTGTACCTTATTGTAAAACTGAGATATTAATTGGTTTGTATTAGAATTATTTTGTTACAGGGCAATGCTTAGTTAGGTATCCAAGGCGATCGGATTTTTTTTTTGTCATCATCATCATCAGGTTATTTTTGTCAACACTGCAGGAGCACAACCCTCTCTCATCTGCCGGAGACAGACGGAGGATTCGGCCTACACTCCCCGTGCTGGGCAGACGGGTTGGGGAGGCCTGATTAATGTTTTATAATGTACTAGCTGTTGCCCGCGACTTCGTCCGCGTGGACAACTTAACATTACACATTCTTATGTATCACGTGTTACTAAATCCTAAAAGAAATCTATTAATCTGGTTATGCATTTAAAATATTAATATACATAAAAAAACATACTATCCAATTGAGAACCTCCTTTTTTGAAGTCGGGTAAAAATTTGTGTTTTGGCGGCGGTTTCGCCCGTTGGACCACAGTTTTTTAGGTTTCCGTAGCTAAATGGCAAAAACGGAACCCTTATGGATTCGTCATGTCTTTCTGTCTGTCCGTGGGTATGCCACAGCCACTTTATTCCGAAACTATAAGAACTTACTATTGAAACTTGGTAAGTGGATGTATTCTGTGAACCGCATTAAGATTTTCACACAAAAATAGAAAAAAAAAACACTAAATTTTGGGGGTCCCCATACTTAGAATTGAAACTCAAAACTCAACTTTTTCATCAAACCCATACGTGTGGATAGGTCTTCAAAAATGATATTGAGGTTTCTAATATAATTTTTTTCTAAACTGAATAGTTTGCGCGAGAGGCACTTCCAAAGTGGTAAAATGTGCCCCCCCCCCCCTGTAAGAGAATGATAAAACTAAAAAAAATATATGATGTACATTGCCATGCAAACTTCCACCGAAAATTGGTTTGAAAGAGATCTAGTAAGTAGTTTTTTTTAATACGTCATAAATCGTAAACCACAATACTATTATTAAAACATCGATCAAAGTTACAACGAACTACAATAACTTTTAGATTATGTTACTTGCTGCTACGGAACCCTTCATGGGCGAGTCCGACTCGCACTTGGCCGCTTTTTTTTAAATAAAGTTGACATTTACATTTATCATGAATTAAAAGATTATCATATAATCAATAAAAAAATATATATTTTAATATTGTGCAAATTATGTGATATTTCCTTCCCCCCCCCCTCCAATTTGTCCTTTCCATACCCTTTCTTTCTTTCCTTCTCCATCCCCTTCCCACAACGTTGAAAACCCTTTCCCCCACCCCTTCCCTCTCCCTACTCCTACCTCTCCCCCTTCCCTTAACCCACCCCTTCCTACACCCTTTATTTACCACTGCCCCCTCATCTTTCCTCTCTTACCCTAATCCCTCTATTCTTTTCCATCCGAGTTCCTTCCCCTCTTATTCCCTTCCTATGTTGCATATCCAATTAACTGTACAACAAAATGTCTGTCAAACTTCTGGACATGCCTTCCCCAATGAATGCCACAACGCCCTACAGATCCAGCCGCTTCCGGCCACCATCTTCAGGTCGTCCATACACCTGGCGGCAGGGCGTCCCACCCTGCGCGTGGGACGTCGCGTCCCACTCTAGAACCCGTCTGCCCCAACGGCCGTTCGGTACTACGACAGATGTGACCTGCCATTTCAGCTTACTAATTCTTTCGGCTATGTCGGTCACCTTCGTTATTCATAGGATCTCCTCATTACGAATCATATCCCTCATAGAGACCCCGAGCATTGCCCTCTCTATAGCTCGCAGAGCCACTTGATTCTTGTGGATCAGGCCCACCAGCAGTGTCCACGTCTCCGCGCTGTAATCATGACAGGTAGGACGCACTGATTAAAGATTTTTGTCTTTAAACATTGTGGAATAGGTGACGTAAAGACTTGACGCAGTTTTCCGAATACTGCCCACCCTAACTGGATTCTTCTGTCAGCTTTTGAAATTGATCCTACCCAACTATATTGTCTGTCCTAGGCAGACGTACTCCTGAACAGCTTCGATATTGACATTGTCGACGATCACCGGTCTAATACAGGGCCACTAATTATCGAATAGCGAACTTTTTGTATCGAGACTTGTGGAAATACCTGAAATACATCAGCTAAAATAAATCTATTAATGAGCTTTAAAACATCTCTGTCACTTTCTGTCAAGTTCTTGCATCGACCAGTAATGTTGAACTACACTTTCATACAAATGATATGAAATGAGAGGTCAACTTGTATATCAGCTTCCTGACATTTTATTGAGATATGACTTATACCAGTATGAGGCCCGAACTCAAAGCTATTAAACAGTGAAAACGCCGTCAAATTCTGTTCAGCAGTTTCCAAGATTAGCCCGTACATACATACATACATACAGACAGATAAGAAATTTTTTAATTATATTTTTGGACTCTACTGGTCTTCAGTAACGTCCGGGCAGTGACATTTTTTTTTTAACTTCAATGTACAGATTCGCTTTTCTTTTGTTTTTTCTACTCTTTTATTATATGTATAGATTCCCTTAGTCGCCTTGTACGACATCCACGGGAAGAGTTGGAGTGGTCCTATTCTACTCTACCGGAAACCACACGGCAATAAGTATTGCCACCTCGCCGGCCTAGTGGCTTGTTTATTGGGCTCAGGCGCCAATGGTAGTGGGTTCGATTCCCACTGGTCCCGGTCTGGATGTAATATTTGTGAATGGTTCAGTCTTTGTTATATGAGAAAATCCTATAGATTAGATTAGATTAGATTTATTTATTTCACTTTAACATCTTAAAAATTCAATTTTACATGTCATTCTAAATGGTAAAAGGGATCGTCATAAAATAAAATAATGTACAAAATATAAATTACAATGTCAACAATTCAAATAATGTCATAGTATATTACATACTATTGTCAGTATATAATATTAAAATAATAATTTAATAATACACTTGATACTAAATTATCACAAATTAAATTAAACGTCAGAGGGCCCACCAATTTCATTTTTTAGAAAATTCATTTATGGAATAATATTCATTTTCCAACAAAAGTTTTTCAGTCATAAACATATAAACATACAAACTGTTTGTGTATATACATAATTGTCTTTTATTTTGTTATTGCACAACCCTGCGATCCGTGCGACTGTAGGCATATAAGACCCGCCCGGGGCGGCAGATGGCTTACTGTTCTGGTTATACTATGACAATTCGTAGCGCGTTCGAATATACGTCCGCTGCGTACGTATATACATACGTAAGCTACGAATTGCGTCATCAATCAATCATCCCCATGTTTCTGTGATGGATTATCGGCCAGCGGCGAGCGACATGTCTCGTTTACACATTTCTCGAGATCAGCGAGCGTGAATATGCCGCGATGTAGTCCAAACATTGCCGTGTTTCACTTTGTGCTGCAATAGACCTACGTTGGAGGACTGAGTTAAAGCTGCGAGAAATAAGGCATGTGGTTCCCGGCTTAAAATAAGACCACTCCAACTCTTCCCGTGGACGTCGTACAAGGCGACTAAGGGAATACATTATAAGACATCAATCAGGGCTCCCCAACCCGTCTGGCCAGCGCGGGGAGTGTAGGCCAAATCCTCCGAGTACGCACTTCTGGACTACCGCCATTTTGCTCCATTTGGCTACAGAGTTACTACGCCAGCTCGTTATCGTCCGGCTCCAAGAGATCGACGCTATAAATTAGAAAGGGAAGCACTTCTCAATGGATGTCCCTTTTTCTCAATCGACTATATTCACTTGCTGGGTGTAGTAGCCCTACAATAATTTACTATTACCGGCGCACCAGTCTGTCCGTATACGTTTCTGTGTGTGCGTAGACCATCTAGAGAGGGACAACGTTATACGCCAACACATAAGTGCTTCTCTCTCGTAGTACACGCTGCCGTGCTTTATTTTGTCAGTCGATTCTTTAGTTAGTTATGCATTCGCAACCCACATGTACCATACAAGTTAGAGCCTGAGAAGTGCAACCCAGCACATTCCAGACTCTTATCCAGAAAGACTCAGCAGAGTCCGGGTGGTCGAAGGCATGACGCCTCACCAACTGACTTAAGGTTTTGAATCAGAAATATACGAGCATCCAATCTGTTCGGACGTCTCTCATTTACTTTAATTAATTTTAAATACTTTTTATTAGCTTTTTAAAAAGCTTTCCAAGCTCCCCCAAAACCTGACTAGTTACTATAATATTTAGTATTCTCTGCCTATAGTGTATTAGTAAATAGTACACTAAATTAGTAAATGAAATGAAAATGGTAATTCTACATTTCTTTACAATACAATTGCACAAACAAATACAGTTACACATTATAAAAGTTACACACAGTACAATTTAGGCGGTCTTGTCGCTTTAAGCGATTTCTTCCAGACAACCTTTGGGTAGAAAATATTATGCCAGAGAAATTGTAGGTTGCGCTGATTAGGAAATTTAAATGATAAATATCTTATAATGATAATATCTTTCTATCAGTGCAATAATGAATCCCACTAATATTATAAATGCGTAAGTTTGGATGTTTGTGTATATCACGCTTCAACCACTGGACGGATCGTGATGAAACTTGGCACACATATAGGTTAGGTACTGGAATAGGACATAGGATAGTTTTTATCCCGAAAAAACATCTCATTCCTACGGAAAATACATGTTGTCCATGCGAACGAAGTCGCGGGCAACAGCTAGTGTTGAAATAAAATCAAAACTCAACCCTGTGTGAAAAATAAAGAGAAAAATAAAATCGTGTCACGAGACGAATGGCGAACAAATCGCCTTTTCATGAACATGAATCTCCTGCCAATGTGTAAACACGACAACGCGTAATGTGGCAATGATATTTTCTCAGAGAAATATGACGCCAGAATGTTGATCATGAGACAGACATGCTTATTGGATGGGATATTTTATAGTTATTCATCATCATCATCAGCCTGCAAGAGTATACTGCTGGACATAGGCGCGCCACTGATCATCCAATGCCAGCCTCCTCACGTCGTCCACCAGCTTACCCTGAACTTAAGGATTACAATAATGGGTTAGTCCAACTAGTTATAGAACAGATTGAACAAAAAACTCGAATTAGATGTACTGCTTAGTACCTATGACATCATCATCAGTCATCGAGTTCCAGAGTGGAGATTGCGACTGGGCAAGCGTAGTGTGGGACGCCCGCTGGCTAGATGGAGCGACGATCTGCGTAAGGCGGCTGGCAGTAACTGGATGAGAAGAGTCGAGGAGAGGCCTATGTTTTGAACTTTTAAAGGTAAGAATTTTTTTAATCTTAATAAAAATTTCACCATCATCATGTCAGCCTTTAGACGTCCACTGCTGGACATAGGCCTTCCCCAATGAACGCCTCCACACCCGATCCATACCGGCCACCTGCTTTAGGTCGTCGGTCAATCTGGCGGCGGGGCGTCCCACCCTGCGCGTGCCAATCCGTGGTCTCCACTTCAGAACTCGTCTGCCCCAACGGCCGTCGGTTCTGCGACAGATGTCACTTCAGCTTGCTAATTCTTTCAGCTATATCGGTCACCATCGTCGAATCTTTTCATCATAATAAAATGTGGTCACGATTAAATGGTTTGAATTTGAACTGAATTCCCTTTCTACTTACAGCGTTGATTTCTCGACGCCGCCGGTACATAGATAATCGTACTTTGCGGGCAACGACGCGACGTTAACTCCTTTACGTTGTAATATTAAGTATTCCTTGCTTATGCCATTAAAAACCCGATCAATCATTCTGTAATCTGTAGGCATATTCCGAAGTAGTGTGTTCCGTTCCCAACTTGGGGCAATCAGACCGTTAATAGAACTATTACGGCGTTACCGCCCCATCGTCGCGAACTCGTCCCAAACTTATTAGTTATACGGCAACTTGCAAAGGCCGTCCACGGACAAGTATTAGTTAAACAACGTTAGCTAACTAATGTTTATATTACTCCGTCAGTTTATACTCAATTGACCTAAATATTCGCAGTTTAGGCCGTATCATAATTCTCGGTCTCGGCTCGTCCCTTGAGAACTTTTGTATACATTATTTAATTGTCCTTAAATTTATTGCATTTATTTGACGAGACCTTTCTCTTAAACTAATTGTAATTTTTTTGAGTATTTCTCCTTTTAACAAATCCCATTACTGCTTAGTTCAAAGTTCAAATAAATTTATTCAATATAGGATACATGTATCGCTTATTAAACGTTACAAACTATAAAGATATAAGGCTTTCTTGGTTTAAAGCCTTAGGTAAGCTTATAAAATTTCAATATCCATGCAAATTTTTTTTGACCTACCGCTTGTTTTAGCTTTTCCCACAGTGAAGGTTGGCTGGAAGAGATCTCTTATAGAGATAAGTCCACCTTTGTACGCTTTTATGTTATGCCCCTTTTTTTGTAAAATTTATGTGCAATAAAGAATATATAATAAGAGTGACATATACACTGTTAGGACCTACTAATATCATAAATGCGAAAGTTTGGATATTTGGATGTTTGTTACTCAATCACGCTTCAACCACTGGATGGACCGTGATGAGACTTGGCACACATATAGGTTAGGTCCATTACCGTAGAGCTGGCAGCTTCTTCGCCCAAAGAATCAGCCTGGCGATTCAGAGGGGGGACGCTGCCAGTATATTGGGAACCCCGCCCCGGTGCGGTGCGTTGGACATTTTTTATTTATTTCTTGTTATTGTTTATTTATAATTGGTTCATTACTAGATATAAAATCTATATTTAGATTTTATATCTAGGTAATTAGTTATTGCACAATATAAATAAATATGTGGGGACATTTCACACACGGCCACCTGATCCCAAACTAGGCAGAGCCTGTAATATAGGTATCAGGCAGCTGATATACATACATAAATACATAATATCATATACAAACAACATCCAGTCATAAGGCAAACACAAGTGCTCATCACACGAATGTTTGCCCTGGGCGGGATTCGAACGCGCGACCCCGAGCTTCGCAGGCAGGTGTACTACTACCAACTAGGCTACGGGGCCGATATATAAATATATAATAAATATAATAATAATATATATAATAATAATCCTCCGTCTGTCTCCGGCAGATGAGAGAGGGTTGTGCTCCTGCAGTGGAGACAAAAATAACCTGATGATGATGATGAAATATATAGAATAGAATAAATTTTATTTCAGACATAATCCATATGTGTTAGTAACAAATATATTATTCACTAATGTTAGTATATTACACAATATTAAAAATACTTAAAAATATGATATAATTTGGCTGTCCGATACTGGGCGGCGAGGCCACTTGACTGCATGCAGTCGTATCCACCGCCCCAGCATCGGAGAGTCCCACCGGTCAGCCAGCACGTTCAGGATCCTGTTGGGGCTGGCGCGCACCCGAGCCGTCATCGAGGCGCACCGTTTACATATATATATGTATAATGTTACAGGCAGAACTCTCTTATGTGGCGAGCATGTGCGACTGTAAATAATGCAGTGTGGCAGAATGTCTTAGATATATTCTGGATGAGCATTCCTAGATTGAAGCAAATTCTAAGTGCTAAATTCTTTCGTTAGAGCCAGTATTAAGAAATATTCCTTTGTTGTATTTATATTATGTATTTATTTTAATCAATTTGTCTTTATTAGTGTGGATTTCAGTTGTAGTTTGCTGCTTGTATTGTGTATGTATGTATTATTTATTTTTTAATATATTTGAACCATTAGTTTACTATGAATGTTAATTATTATTTAATTTATTTTAGAAGTGGAAACTTCTAATTGGCTCTTTTTTGCTATATGTGTAATGTACTTAGTTATAATAGCTATAAGTTTTCTTAAAATAAATAAATTAAATAAATATATGTGTTGGTATCCCAACACTAAAAACATTCATTCGTTCCTTGTAATTACATTCACTCGATTCATTCAGATATGATCCGTGGATCGAATCATATGTGTTATTTTGTTTTTTCCAATAAATTGCAGTGATTAACTTAAACTAGACTTTTCTTCATAATATCTACACATCAGCAGCAGTGCAGCAGACCCAGATCTGCACAATATGTATGTACAACATACCTAAAATTAACACCAGGTGTTCCACGACAAATTGAAAGACGTCTACGTATGACATATAAATGACGAACATGAATACGAGGTCGTCCTTTGGCGACGTGTATTAGCTTCGCTATTCACTAGGAGGTATTCAGGTGGCTAACGAGTCGACCTTTGTCTAGACAGGGGCATGGCTGCTCCCTCCTAGACCTTTTTTGTTCGTCTTTACACGTATATGTAGTGACACTTGGTAATTCATCTTGGTCTAAGAAAAACAAGGGCCAAATGACGCATCATGAACAACTTATGACTCAGGTATTTTTGTTCGAAATTAATGTTGTAGATAAACACACACACACACATACACACACACACACACACACACACACACACACACACACACACACACACACACACACACACACACACATACACACACACACACACACACGTGAAAATAGAAGACATGTTCGTCTTTACACGTTTTATATAGTGACACTTGGTAATTCATCTTGGTCTATACTATAGTATAATATCCTTATATCGGTAGCTGTCTGTATGTATGTCCATTCGGCGAATACCAAAGAACTAGTGAACCGTTCGAGATAAAATTAAAAAACCTAATGCTTCATCAACCACAGCCTAAATACGTCCACTGTTGGACATAGACCTCCCCAATAGAATGCCGCTTTTGGTAAGTTGTCCATTGGGGGATTTGCCATAATCACCACGCTTGGCAGGCGGATTGGTGATCGCAGTTTTGATCTTAACATACACAGGAGAACGCTGCTGCCCGTCCCTGGTGCAATGCTTCGCGTATTATTTATTTAATAGTTTATTGTACACACAAATTACAAAGAACAACACAAAGAAAAGAAAATTATACAAAAGGATAAGCTTATTTCTAAAGAAATTTCTTCCAGCTAACCTGCGGTGTAGACAAGGGAATCCGAAGAAGCAGTAGTCGCGTGTACATTGAAAATATTTGCAAAAAAAAGTTGGTGATGAAAGATAAGTAATAAGATCATTTTTAGAATTCTTGGCTCTTTGTTTGTACACTAATAACTTATAAACTACTGAATCAATTATCATGCAGTTCACAGGTAACCATAGGACTTAAGTGTATCCGTTATCTAGTAACCATAGCACAGGCTCTGCCTAGTTTGGGACTGGATAATTGTTGTGAATGTCTGACATATCTATTGTTATTATTATTAAGTCGGAGTTATCGCGCTCCACCTTAGGTCTCATCATCACTTACCATCAGGTGAAATTGGGGTCAAGATCAAACCCATCAACAATAAAAAAGTAATCATCATCAGGTTATTTTTGTCTCCACTGCAGGAGCACAAGCCTCTCTCGTCTGCCGGAGACAGACGGAGGATTTGGCCTACACTCCCCGCGCTGGCCAGGCGGGTTGGGGAGGCAAATTACAAAAAAGGATTATTTAGTCTTTATTTCATAGCAATCGGCTTACTCAATCAAAAGTCATGCGAGTTCATAATTTGTAAAAGTTTTCATACAAAAAAGATTCTGTAGACCACGCGAGCGGAGCCGCGGGCACAGCTAGCCCTACTAATATTATAAACGCGAAAGTTTGTAAGTATAGATGGATGTTTGTTACTCTTTTACGTAAAAACTACTGAATGTATTTTAATGAAACTTTACAATAATATAGCTTATACATCAGAATAACACATAGGCTACAATTTATAAAGATATTGTGTGAATTGTCCAAAATATCAAGTAAGTAGGAAAAAATCTACCATCTGCGAGCTATTCTGGCGTGCGATGCCAAAACCGCTAGAGTTATACATCCTACTAATATTATAAATGCGAAAGTTTGGACATTTGGGTGCTTGTTACTCAATCACGCTTCAACCACTGAACGGATTAGGATGAAACTTGGCATACGTATAGGTTAGGTCCTGGAATAGGACATAGGATAGTTTTTATCGCGAAAAAACATCTCATTCCTACGGGAAATACATAATAATTTGTGATGTTAAGTTGTCCACGCGGACGAAGTCGCGGGCAACAGCTTGTATGATATATAATCACTAGCTTTTGCCTACTTCGTCGGCGTATGTTTCGATATTTACACATCACTGCTTTTCCTTAGGAACGAGATGTTTTTTTCGGGATAAAAACTATCCAGAACCTAACTTATATGTGTGCCAAGTTTCGTCCCGAACCGTCCAGTGGTTGAAGCATGATTGGATGGAATCCCATCCCACTAATATTATAGACGCGAAAGTTTGGATGTTGGTTAAGAAATGATAAGTGATCTCACTCGATTAGTTCTGTCGTTGAAAAGGTATAGTAAAACTATTTACAGATATTGAAACTACGTAATTATTAGTTACTTAATTAACTTAATTATTTGACATAATAATAATAACTTGGTGAAAAAGAAACTGGCTAATAATGTACTGAATATTGATTTATCTTACTCCCATACATTTACTATGGCACACCACTAATCATCATCATCATCAGCCCGAAAGAGTCCACTGTTGGACATAGGCCTCTCCCAAGGTGCGCCACTGAACCCGATCTTCGGTTCTTCTCTGCTAGCCGCCTTACCACTAATAACATATATTATTTTTTATGATATATTTACGGAGATAAAATAAAATGCTCACGCCTTGCTCCCACAGGGGTGGGTAGAGATGACGTATGCGCCACTTTGCGCGATCCTGTTAAACGTCGCAAATAGTTAGCTAAATAACTATAAATATGTAATATTTTTTTTTGGTATTAAATTTTTTTCATTAACCTCCTCCTATAACAAATATATATAAAAAAAAATACTGTCGAATTGATATTCGACAGTATTTTTTTTTATATATATTTGTTATGCGAAATTATTCAATTGATATTAAATTATTTTCATTTTTCTAATATTTTTCGATATTGCTTAGTTCCTACGTAGGAAAAATCAGTATTTTGAACATATCCAGTACGAAAAAATACTATACCTTTAAAACTACATAAAAAACTAGATAGATCACTTATTTCACGGTTAACAAGAATCATTGTATTAGTGCTGTACATGTACTCGAGATATGTTGAAGAAAACTGAAAAACCTTTTCATTGCGTCGCTACGTTTTAAAACCTAAAATGTCTCCTTCGAAGATTCTATGTAAACTTGCTCAGCAATTTCCGAGAAATTCTCAGACTTTAGTACAAACAAACTTAAACGTCAGCGCTTAGTTTGACATGAACAACCTCTTGCTCCCCGAGCAATACCTACTTTCGGCTTAGTTCGCGACAAACTTGTGCAAAGAAGACGCCGCCGGGAGTCGCATTGTGTGAACTTAAAGTTATACAGGCCGAATAATATTGTGCAGGCATCGAGGGAGTACGGGGACCTTTTTGTATAGATCTGTACACAAATTACAAAGCTTTGTACGGCTTTCTCACAGCGTTGTATGTAAGAAACCTAGATTTTTTCCTAGGTTATGGGTTGTGCTACTAGAGAACCGAGGGAGTGTCGCTCTGTGCAAAGGGTTATTAGTCTACGACTGAAAAACCTATTGTTGGAAAATTTATATTATTCTGTTAGTGAATTTTCTAAAAAATTAAGCTTGTTTAATTTAATTTGTGATAATTTAAAACCAAGTGTATTTTGAAATTTTTATATTAATACTAGCTGTCTGCCCGCGACTTCGTCCGCGTGGACCACGGAACTTTATAAATTACTAGCAAACGCTTTGAATTGATAGGAACCATCTAATAGGTTTTCTCCATACAAACTTTGAACCCCTATTTTACCACCTTAGGGGTTGAATTTTGAAAAAACCTTCGATAGTGCATACCGGAGATAGATAAGGAATCTTTGTGCTAAATTTGAAGTTTCTAGAGCAATCGGTTTGGAGACTACTACTTTTGAACTCCATTTCAGACCCTTAGGGGATGGTTTTTCAAAAACTGTAAAACACGTATTGAATCATTAAGGTTTTAGAGTATTCCTACAAAGTTTCAAATTGATAGGTTTATCTAATAGACGTTCTCCATACAAACTTTGAACTCCCATTTGACCCCCTTAGGGGATGAATTTTGAAAATCCGTTCCTTAGTGCTTGCCTATGCTATATAAGGAACCGTTGTGCAAAATTTCAAGCCTCTAGACTCAGCGTTTTGGGCTGTGCGTTGATATGTCAGTCAGTCAGTCAGTTTCTTCTTTTATATATATAGACTAGCAAACGCCCGCGGCTTCGCCCGCGTGGAGCAAGTTTTTGTTTCCCGAGGGAACCATTGTTAAACATGAGCCTATGTTCAAATAAATGATGTTATGTGTACTAATCAAAACATTATGGCAATTAGTTTAACAGCCAAGCTGTGAAAGAAACAGATAAATAAACACACTAACACTCTTTCGACTTAATTATATTAAAACTGTTGCCCGCAGATTCGCCTGCTTAAAAAAGGTTTCCAGCTGAAAAAACCCACGGTAAACCAAGCTATCCAACAGTGAAAACCACATTCGAATTCATTTAGTGGTTTTGGAGAAGAAGCTGTTGACGTTATCATTATCATAAATTATTTAATCGACGTCTTTACTTATTAATGTTTTCATCGTTTTATACATACAATACAGTTCATCATCATATTAGCCCTGCGACATATACTGATGGACATAGGCCTTCCCCAATAAACGTCACCACACCCGGTCCACCACCTCCGAATCCTGCTGCCTCCGGCCGCCTTGCTCAGGGCGTCGGTCCATCTAGTGGCGGGGCGCCCCCCTTACGCGCGTGCCTCTCCGAGGTCTCTACTCCAGAAGTCGTCTACCTCAGCAGCCGTCGGTTCTGCGGTAGATGTGGCGCGCCCACTGCCACCTCAGCTTTATAATCCTTTTTAGTTTAAATGTATCCATACGTTTGGAGAATACTACTTTCGAACACCATTTCAGCCCCTTAGGGGATGGTTTTTCAAAAACTGTAAAACCCGTGTTCAATTATTACGTTGTTTGAATACTCCTCCAAACTTTCGAATTGATAGGAACATCTAATAGTTATTCTTCATACAAACTTTAAACGCCTATTTTACCACCTTAGAGGTTGAGTTTTGAGAAACCCTTCTATAGTGCATACTGTAGATACATCAGGAATTGTGATAAATTTCAAATTTCTAGAGCAATCGGTTTGGAAACTACCACTTTCGAACTCTATGTCATCCACTTCATCATCATCAGGTTATTTTTGTCTCCACTGCAGGAGCACAACCCTCTCTCATCTGCCAAAGACAGACGGAGGATTTAGCCTACACTCCCCGCGCTGGCCAGACGTCATCCACTTAGGGGATGATTGTTCAAAAACTGAAAAACACGTGTTAAATCATTAAATATTTAGAGTACTCCTACAAAGTTTCGAATTGATAGGAACATCTAATAGTTCTTCTCCATACAAACTTTGAACCCTTATTTGACCACCTTAGGGGTTGAATTTTGAAAACCCTTCGTTAGCGCATACTTGAGCTACATAAGGAAAATTTGTGCTTAAATTCCAGTTTCTAGAACAATCGATTTGGAGACTACTAATTTTGAACTCCATTTCAGCCCCTTACGGATGGTTTTTCAAAAACAGTAAAACACTGTTCAATCATTAAGTTTTTAGAGTACTCCTACAAATTTTGGAATTGATAGGAACATTTTATAATTTTTCTCGTTACAAATTTTAAACCCTTATTTAACCACTTTAGGGGTTGAATTTTGAAAAAAAAACCTTTTCTAGTGCATACCTGGGATACATGAGAAACCTTTGCTATACATTTCAAGTTTCTAGAGCAAACAGTTGTAAGACTACTACTTTCGAACTCCATTTCAGCCCCTTAGGGGATGGTTTTTCAAAAACTGTCAAACATGTGTTATGCCATTAAGTTTTTAGAGTACTCCTACAAAGTTTCGAAATGATTGGAACATCTAATAGTTTTTCTCCATACAAACTTTGAACCCCTATTTTACCACCTTAGGGGTTGAATTTTGAAAAAGCCTTCGAAAGTACATACCGGAGATTCATAAGTAACCTTTGTGCTAAATTTGAAGTATCTAGAGCAATCGGTTTGGAGACTACTACTTTCGAACTCCATTTCAGTCCCTTAGGGGATGGTTTTTCAAAAACTGGAATATGCTTGTTGAATCATTATGTTTATCGAGTACTCCTACAAAGTTTCGAATTGATGGAAACATCTAATAGTTTTTCTCCATACAAACTTTGAACCCCTATTTTACCACCTTAGGGGTTGAATTTTGAAAAAGCCTTCGATAGTGCATACCGGAGATAGATAAGGAACCTTTGTGCTAAATTTAAAGTTTCTAAAGCAATCGGTTTAGAGACTACTTCTTTTGAACTCCATTTCAGTTCCTTAAGGGATGGTTTTTCAAAAACTGTAAAATACTTGTTGAATCATCATGTTTTTCGAGTACTCCTACAAAGTTTGGAATTGATAGGAATATCTAATAGTTTTTCTTCATACAAACTTTGAACCCCTATTTTACCACCTTAGGGGTTGAATTTTGAAAAAGCCTTCGATAGTGCATACCGGAGATACATAAGGAACCTTTGTGCTAAATTTGAAGATTCCAGAGCAATCGGTTTAGAGACTACTTCTTTTGAACTCCATTTCATTCCCTTAAGGGATGGTTTTTCAAAAACTGTAAAATACTTGTTGAATCATTATGTTTTTCAAGTACTCCTACAAAGTTTCGAATAAAGGAACATCTAATAGGTTTTCGCCATACAAACTTTGAACCCCTATTTTACCACCTTAGGGGTTGAATTTTGAAAAAGCCTTCGATAGTGCATACCGGAGATAGATAAGGAACCTTTGTGCTAAATTTGAAGTTTCTAGAGCAATCGGTCTGGAGACTACTACTTTTGAACACGATTTCAGACCCTTAGGGGATGGTTTTTCAAAAACTGTAAAACACGTGTTAAATCATTAAGGTTTTAGAGTATTCCTACAAAGTTTCAAATTAATAGGTTTATCTAATAGACGTTCTCCATACAAATTTTGAACTCCCATTTGACCCCCTTAGGGGATGAATTTTGAAAATCCGTTTCTTAGTGCTTGCCTATGCTATATAAGGAACCGTTGTGCAAAATTTCAAGCCTCTAGACTCAGCGGTTTGGGCTGTGCGTTGATATGTCAGTCAGTCATTCAGTCAGTCAGTCAGTTTCTTCTTTTATATATATAGATAGATAGATAGATAAAGCATATGACACTTGTAGATTTTTTCCTACTTACTTGATATTTTGGACAATTCACACAATATCTTTATAAATTGTAGCCTATGTGTTATTCTGATGTATAAGCTATATTATTGTAAAGTTTCATTAAAATCCATTCAGTAGTTTTTACGTGATTGAGTAACAAACATCCATCCATACTTACAAACTTTCGCGTTTATGATATTAGTAGGATAGGATAGGATTCTCTGACATTGCATCGCAGCAGCGCAGTTAAGTTAAATATTTCATCCGTTGCTGCACCCTACCGCAATACAACAATGGCTACTAGAATTATGGCCACCGCGGCCTTCAGACAGAAATTAACTATACAAGCTGCCCGCAGTGGGGAGCGGACTCAGAGGGGGGTCGTTCCGGCCTCTGAGGGTCATGACATACGACCTCCAATATATGTTGTAGATATTTTATATGGCTATAACGTTTTTTACATTAATTGAGATTTTTGGACCAGCTTTAACAAAACGAAGATGTCTGCCTCCAGTGGGAATAAACGGCAATAAATAAAATCCTTTAAGTCCACGAGGTAGACTGTTGCCTGTCTAGTTTACTGAGAACTAAATGGAAACTACTTCATACGACTATGTTTGGTTAATAATGGTATATTTATGACTACGATAGTTTATTTAGCCGTAGCTACGCCAGCTAAATACATGAGAAACAGACAAACAAAATAGGTCCAAAAGCAACATTTTTAAAATAACACATTATCCTTTGGTTTTCTGTTTGTGTTATAGTCTTTCCCATTGTAAAGAGGTTAGCTGGAAGATGAAGATCTCTTATGTAGATTAATCCCACCTTTCCTACCTTTGTATTTTTTCTTTTGTATGATTTATATAACGGCTATAATAATGCTTTAACTGTTAACTATATATGTAAAAACTAAATATACCTTGTTCCTTATTCTTGTAAATTTCAGAGATTGGTTTTAATGTGCACTGTATGTACACCATCAATGCAAAAAAAATCCGCTCTAAACTAACTCTGTAGTTGTATATTCATAGCACTCTTTGGTTAAGGCTGGTGCGGAAACTATGTTGACCCCCAAGCCTGAACCCTAAGTCCGTCCCTGCTCCCAGTGATTGCTTTATTGTCTTAACCCTTAGTGGGTTTACGGTGAAGTTTATATACACATATATATCAGATTAGAAACATAACTTTGAAATATTTAGTAAACTTGGCCATGCTATCTTCCCAAAATATTATTTAGTACAAAACGGCGAGAAAGACCTTCCGGTAACTAAATAAAAACAGAATTTAATGTAGTTCAATTTCATCGGATATTGCCTATCATAATAATCATCATCATCATCAGCCTAAATACGTCCACTGCTGGACATAGGACTCCCCAATAGAATACCACTTTTGATTAGATGTCCATTGGGGGATTTTCCATAATCGCCAAGGCGGATTGGTGATCGCAGTAATGATCTTAACATACACACATATAACGCTGCTGCCCGACCCTGGTACAACCCCTTAGTCAATAATAGTAACAAATAAATATTAGTCGCTGAAATTGCTAAAGCATCTAGGCATTTGACCGAAATACATTATAGTGATGCCTTGCGGTTTCCGGTAGAGTAGAATAGGACCTATAGAATAGGATCTACCTAAACCGCACGGCATCACTCCAACTCTTCCCGTGGATGTCGTACAAGGCGACTGAGGGAATACATTATAAAACATCAATCAGGCCTCCCCATCCCGTCTGGCCAGCGCGGGGAGTGTAGGCCAAATCCTCCGTCTGTCTCCGGCAGATGAGAGAGGGTTGTGCTCCTGCAGTGGAGACAAAAGTAACCTGATGATGGATGACCTTATAATATTAAAACGCAAAGAGAAATAAATATGGCTCATAACAACATAAATAAACTCATTCCACTTTTGTGAAGTTATGTGACAGAGTGAGGAATACAGTGCGCGAGGAGTGTGGTTTGAAAGAAGATGTAGTAACGAAGGTAGAGAAGGGTATGTTGCGTTGGTTTGGACATTTAGAGTGTATGAGTGAAAGAAGAGTGACAAAAGTAATATACAGTGCGAATGTGGAAGGAACTACAGCTAGAGGTCGTCGTAGGAGGACGTTCAAGAATCAAATTGGCGACGTCCGCAAAAAGGCTGGGGTCCGCAGTGAAATGAATAAAAGGAGGTGCATGAAAATGTTGATGAATGTAAGCGAGGCTAGTGAGGTATGGCACGATCGCTCAAAGTGCCGATACATCGTCTCTGCCTACCCTTCTATGCCTATGTAAATATTGTTCGTTTATATTTATATTATATGTATTTGCAAACTTTATTATAAGTGCATTTATATAGTACATTTCTGTATCCAAATTTGGTACTAAACGCATTATACTTATCCTTTCGGTTACTCTAAGGTTGACTGGACGAGATCCCTAAGTGGGATAAGTACGCCTTTGTACACAGTTTATTTCCTATTTTATTATTATAGTGTTGAGATTTTTGGTACAATAAACGTTTACATACATACATACATACATACATACATACATACATACATACATACATACATACATACATACATACATACATACATACATACATACATACATACATACATACATACATACATACATACATACATACATACATACATACATACATACATACATACATACATACATACATACATACATACATACATACATACATACATACATACATACATACATACATACATACATACATACATACAAACATACCTTCCGGGGCCACGGAGTGAGCATTATGTATGTTTTTTTTTTAATGCTCTACTATAAAATCCTGTTCTGACGCTTCAGTAATTTAGCTTTTCCAGTGACCATTATATACTTCTGTGTAATTCAATTCAATTACTCTTTATTCCTCATTACAATACACTTATATAATAATAAAATAGCTTATATCAGTAACATCTGAGCCTTCTTATCGCTAAAAGCGGTTTCAATCAATCTTTGGATAGAATATAATAAATAAATATCTCAGACATTCACACCAATTATCCAGTCCCCAAACTAGGCAGAGCCTGTGCTATGGTTACTAGATAACGGATATACATCAACAGTAATAATAAGCTACTGTAACGAAACCTACCCTGTGCCCTTGAACGAAGTTTCAAATTACTAGACCGAGTTTTATCTCGAACAAAATTTAAGTTAGCAGGTTTAAGTGCTTAATTTAATCTACCCTTTGCGGGAAACTCGATTCCGATTTTGTCTTAAATATAGTCTGGGTTTTATCAGTGGCTTCCTTAACTCGAATGGAATCTACCTATACCACAGGCTACCCACAGATAGAAACGAAAATACCTAGTCTTTTAATCACCTACTTTCGTGTTTCTCCCGCTCCCGCTCCCTCTCCCGAACCCGCTCCCGCTCCAGTTTCCGCTCCCGCTTCCTCTCCCGCTCCCGCTTCCGCCCTCGCCCTCGCTTCCGCTCCCGCTCCCGCTGCACGCAAAAATTGGTCTAAGCCGCTCGACTTAGTGTTGTTATTACTCCGGCAGGGTGAGAACAACGCCGGGGCGACCCGAAAGTGTAGGTACTTATCACCTACGTAGGAGGGCAAAAGACCAAGGTATATATTTCTGTGCCTTCAATGAAAAAGGTTCTAACTTAAAAAATGCTACTTTTCAGGAGACAACATATTTTTTTTCATAATGTACTCTTATTTTTCTTCAAAAATAACAAATTCTATATAAAAAATAAACATTGCACCGTTTTGAAGAAAAACATTTATTTGGTCTCCTGACAAGTAACATTTACTAAGATATATCACCTCTCCCAATCCGGCCGGTCCCCGTGGGAGTAGTAGACCAAAACCCTTCACAAAAAACTCAAATATAAATGTATATATTGGCACATATAATGTCGGATCTTTAGTCACAGATTCAAGACAAATTGAATTAGAATATGCTTTAGAAAAGCTAAAATGGGACATCATTGATCTATCAGAAATAAGGAAAGAAGGAAAACAAATAATGGAAAAGAAAACTATATTTTTATGTACTGTGGAGAAAAAAGTGGCACGAACGGAGTTGGTTTTCTAGTAAAAAAGAATCTAAAGAATAACATAACGAACTTTCAAACATTTTCAGATAGAGTCGTTCGTTTGGATATGTACCTGCATGACACAATTTATAATATAATACAAGTTTACGCGCCAACCAAGAAATTAACTGATGATGAACTTAAAAAGTTTTACGACGATATTAGACTAGCATTGAAGGATACGTCTAGAAATACTATACTTATGGGTGACTTCAATGCAAAAATTGGAAAGCCAAATCCTGAAGACAAAAGAGTAATGGGTCCTTGGGGAAATGGTGACAGAAATAGCCGGGGAGAGATACTAATAGAGTTTTGCTTGGAAAATCAATTATATATCTTAAATACACATTTCAAAAAGAGCTCCAAACGAAGATGGACTTGGCTTTCGCCTGATGATAAAACACGAAATGAAATAGATTTTATCATTACTAAATATATAAATAATATTCAGGACGTACAAGTTATTAATACTACTCACCCTATGGACCACAGGCTAGTTCGCGCAAAACTTAACTTGCAGTATAAACGTGGCAAGTCACGAAAATACTTCAGAGGCAGAACATCCGGTCTATCATCTATAGAACAAGAGTCCTTGAAAAATATCTTCTCTACACTAACTGTAAATTTCGAAGAATCTGACATTCAGAAATCTTATAACGACCTAATAAATAAAATCAAAGAGAGCATAAATAAATTACCAAAGCAAAATATCAAAAAACCTTTATTAATACCTGATGAAATCAAGGACCTTATACTAGAACGAACAAAATTGAAAGGAAAAGACAGGAAAAACACAGTAGAAAAGAAGAAATTGAGCAACCTATATAAAAAAATCAGGAAAAAAGTTAATAAATACATAAAAGCATATAGATATAAGATTGTTGAAGAAGAATTAAAGGAAAGAGCTTCAGTCAAACGAGCTAAAAAAAGAATTGACTCCACAAAACCATGGATATTATCGTTAAAAAATAACAACATTATACAAACGAATAGAACAGGACTTGTAACCATTGCTTCAGAATTCTACAAGAAACTTTATGAATGTAGAGACATAGAATTAGATCCCAGATTATCCGTTCTAGAGAGTACCAGTAATGAAAGAATGCCACCAATGCTACTATCCGAAATACGACATTCCATCCAATATTTAAAATCCATGAAAAGTCCTGGAGAAGACGGCGTTACAAACGATGTTCTAAAGGCTATTACCGATCCAATTACTCCTATTCTAAGTTATATAACAACATCTTATTAGAAAAAACTATATATACCTAAAGAGTGGGAAACATCTGTAATCACTTTACTCTATAAAAAAGGAGATCCTACAGAAGTTAGTAATTACAGACCAATTAGCCTTCTACAGACAAGCTACAAACTATTTACAACTATAATTTTGAAACGCATTAAGAGAACCCTCGAAGAAAACCAATCGATAGAACAAGCAGGGTTTAGACCGAACTTCTCAACAATAGATCACATCTTCACCCTTACACAAATCATAGAAAAATATACTGAATATAAGAAGACACTTTACATTGCTTTTGTCGATTATTCAAAGGCCTTTGATTCAATCTCACATGAGGCATTATGGACGGCATTGATGAAACAAGGTGTAGATAAAACATATATAGATATACTCAGAGAAATATACAGAAAGAGCAAAGCTGTAGTCAAATTGGAACGAAAGGGCGTACCCTTCGATATTAAAAGGGGCGTAAGACAAGGCGATCCAATCTCACCTAACCTTTTCACTTCTTTACTGGAAAGTATATTTAGAAAATTGGACTGGAACAACTTAGGCATTAACATAAATGGCGAATTTCTTAATCATCTTCGTTTCGCTGATGACATTCTACTCTTAAGCGAAAATCACATAGACCTTGAATTTATGCTGCAAACTTTAGACAAGGAGAGTAGAGAATGTGGATTGCAGATGAATGCTCTTAAGACCTGCGTGATGACAAATGGAGAGAGAAAACCTATCACTGTTCAATACAAAGTATTAGAATACGTGGAAGATTACATTTATTTGGGTCAAAACATCTCATTTACCGACCAAACACCGAAAGAAGTAGAGCGTAGAGTGAAAAAAGCATGGAACACATTCTGGTCACTTAAAGAAGTTTTTAAATCGAAAATCCCCGTTAGACTGAAAAAGAAAGCTATGGATACAGTAGTACTTCCGACTCTTCTGTATGGATGCCAAAGCTGGGCTTTAAATAAACGAACAATACATAAAATTCAAGCATTTCAAAGGGCAACAGAGAGAAGCATGTTAAGCCTTAAACTTAGCGACAGAAAGAAAAGTCAGGACATAAGAAGGAAAACTAAAGTTATTGATACTGCAGATCTCCTATGCAGACTGAAATGGAGATGGGCTGGTCACGTGGCAAGAACAACAGATGGCTGATGGAGTGAGAAAATCCTACATTGGTATCCCCGCGGCGCGGAGCGACCACGAGGCAGACCGAGACGAGGTTGGTGCGATGACATTGTGAACATCGCCGGCGCTACCTGGACGAGGCTTGCAAGAACAAGAGATGACTGGCGTGAAATGGAGGAGGCCTATGCCCAACATTGGGTTTCCCGAATGAATAAATTAATAATATGAATAAATAGGAATGTACTTAGTTTTAATTTTACATTATTATGAATTGCATCGTTACTTAATTAATATTTTATGTTGAATTTTATTTTACTTTACGTTGAATGATATTATTGTTGTGTAAAAATCAAATTACTTTTAAAGTGTATTTTCAATGTATGCATGCAAATTGGGAAATAAAGGCTTATCTTATCTTATCTTATCTTATCCTTTTTCACTGTAGGCACAGATATAAAAATTAACGGCATTTGTACATACTTATTTCCCTTTCGTAACCAAATGTCATAACTAGCTACGAAAAGGGAAATTAATTTCTTTTACGAAACCGCAGGGGTTTTAGCGTACGAAGACGCGGGTACAGCTACGAGTAGTATAACATATGTATAAGTATTACTATACTATTTCCTGGACCCAACAAAAAACCCAAAAAGCCCTATTCTATTTTCACAACAAAGTTTTCTATAAAAGGGAAAAGGTTGGGGCCACTAAACACGAGGTCTCGAAGGAGCCGAATGAAGTAAAATAGGATTAACAAGGGTAAAGAAATATTTTATCAATCAATCTTTCGCCTTTGTACATTTTTGTGTCATTCGTAATCATAACGTACCTTTTTGGGACGAAATATTATCCGAATGAAGCGGCATGAATGAATGAAGGACAGAATGAATGGAATGGGATTAACAAAGGTAAAAGGGAAAATTTGTTAATCAGACGCTCGCTTTTGTAAATGTCCATCATATTTATATGACTTAGAATGCTTCATCTATTTTTATGATTGGCGAATGAATAAAGTATATTAATTTCTGTAACCTAGATAATTCCTTTATATTTTTTTTTGTTTTATTTTATGTGTGCCATAAACGGCTGTGAAGTGTCAGTAAATATATATTCAAAGGAATATTTTTCTTTCTTTCCTTTTAAGAAGGTGTAAGGGGCAGCTCCAACAGTCTCCTGTGCGTTGTTATAAATAAAATTGAGAGTCCTATTATGAGACAATGGAATCAAACACATGTGTTCGCTTCCGGTGTCTCATATCTAATAAATAAAATCGTAAACATCGCGTGTCTGTACATGGAAGATATTTGCAAAAAAAAATTGAGGGGTCTAAGGATAAGTAATAGAACACATTTCAATCATTTTTGGAATTTTTGTCTGTTTATCTGTTTGTCTGTTTCTGGACTTGGACCTGGATTTAAAGTCTGAGTGGAAGTGGGATAGTGTTGTCCACTCGAGCGGAGCCGCGGGCACAGCTAGTAGAAAATAAGTATTGTTCTGTCTGTTAATGTACCATTGATTTATTACTAACATAGATAAAAAAAAATGTATTTTTTGTATTACTAACAAATTATGGATTTTGTCTGAAATAAATTATTATTATTATTAAGAATTCGTCAAAACGGATAAAATTTACGCGAGTAAAACATATGTTATGGATGTAAGAGATAGTCTGCAGTGAAAAGTCGCTTGTTCTGTAGCCCAATGGATGTACCTAGGGTTGGTATATCTCCGTTAAACTGCTGGGTCTATATGTGCTCAGGGATCCCTAGACAAACATTCTTTAAAATAATTCCGGTGTTAGCTCATTGCGGGAACAGATTTTGTTTACGGAATAGAATGAAACTCTAGAGATTCTCTTCGAACCACAGAAAGATTTTCTTAACTCCTGAAAACCTGGTTCAGTATTTTTTGTCTTTGTTTCTTTGACCTACTCAGTCCTCCAAACTGAGGCTAAGGAAGTGTCTTATCAAACTTTCTATACCTTCAATGAGTTCATCGAAAAAAAAAATCATCGTCAACTGAAATACGCTCACTGCTGAACTATAGCTTCTAGCCATTTGATGAGCTGTCCATTGGGGGATTTGCCTTAACCACCACGCTTAGCAGGTGGATTGGTGATCGTTTGAATGATCTTAATATACACAGGATAAAAGGATAAGGAGAACGCTGCATCGTCCCTGGAGCAATCCCTTAGTAGCCTTGACGACACCCACCGGAAGACTGGGAGCGGCTTTCTATCTATTTGCCATTCTTAACCTTGAACCACAGTTTTTTTTTATTATCAAGACCGGTCACTACTGGGGAAGTTAGAAACTATAATGTATCTCTATAGACTCTATAATTCCCATTATCCCATTCGCCGCAAATCATTACGCCAGGTACCAGGGACGCAGAAGTTGCGTGGATCAGTCGGAGTGTAAGTAAAGCAATTAGAGCTATCAACGGGCGGTAATGGCATGGACGCGTGCGCCCGACGAATTATTGATGACTCCGCTCAATCACACTCCGAGGGCTGGAGTAATACGGGAAGGCATTTGAGACGTACCTTCTAAGGCTGGTTATACATGGTGTTTAACGAAATGTTGGGGAATCTACTGCAAAGTCTGTACAGAGTGGGTCATCCATACATCCATGGGGACGCCTTATACTTGTCCTTTCGGTTACTCTAAGGTTGACTGGAAGAGATCCCTAAGTGGGATAAGTCCGCCTTTGTACACAGTTTAATTCCTATTTTATTATTGTTGTTGTTGTTATTTTTGGTACAATAAAGCGTTTACATACATACATACATACATACATACATACATACATACATATATACATACATACATACATACATATATACATACATACATACATACATACATACATACATACATACATACATACATACATACATACATACATACATACATACATACATACATACATACATACATACATACATACATACATACATACATACATACATACATACATACATACATACATACATACATACATACATACATACATACATACATACATACATACATACATACATACATACATACATACATACATACATACATACATACATACATACATACATACATACATACATACATACATACATACATACATACATACGTACATACATACATACATACATACATCCTCCTTAACTCATTTGGTGCTCCCAAACTAAGGGAGAACTAATAAGTGTCCCCAAATTTTCTCCACATGAGTTTCAATAAGGAATATAGTGGAAAAGGGATTTAAGTGAAGACCTTAGGAGTTAAGCTTGCTGCCCAACCCATCTAGGTTGATCGTACACCTACACAAATCCCTCTCCACACACATCACCCACCTACACGCACACACACATACACACACACACACACACACACACACACACACACATACCTACACAAGCACACACTCACATAGGCACAAACACAACATACCAATGTGACTTTTAATGATGGCCAAATGTAACTGTAATGCTGAACTAACTTGAGGAGGAACTGTCTCCTAAGACACAGTTTTATACCTAGTTTAGGAAGCAGGGATCCCTATCGCATGCCATATATACATAGTTATACATAAATACAACAGATTTCTTAGAGATATCACAGTTAGAGATGTAATAGTTTGCTTGATTCCTTGTTCGTCTCCTGCAACTCAAGCATCTGATTGAACGGGCTAGATACTTAAAAGATAATCATCCACAGTTACCTATGTTCTCGTATGTTTATCGTTTCAGTCATAACATAACTGATATGTTCAAACTCAGTTACATTAGACGGAAGTTTGGACACATTCTCGAGTAAAGGGTTACTCAACTCAAGTCAACGTCACAGTTTTGTGAGTGCTCAAAACTTTGACGTATTGAATAACATGAGTTTTATCGCTGTATTGTAAACTTTGTACAGAGTAAAATCTCTCTTCTGTACAAAGTCTGAAGAATTGTGATACCTATAATTTGCTTTACGAATTTTTTATATCGTTTTAAATTGTTGGTTTTTAAGGTTCATTGCCGTGTGGTTTCCGGTGGAGTAGAATAGGACCACTTCAACTCTTCCCGTGGATGTCGTACAAGGCGACTAAGGGAATACATTATAAAACATCAATCAGGCCTCCCCAACCCGTCTGGCCAGCGCGGGGAGTGTAAGCCAAATCCTCCGTCTGTCTCCGGCTGATGAGAGAGGGTTGTGCTCCTGCAGTGAAGACAAAAATAACCTGATGATGATGAAGGTTTATTTGGACATATCCGTGACGCCTAGTCCTGAGTCAGTGTTTTTTAATTAGGTTAAGGAATGATTTATCATATTTGAAATGCAGTAAAGACTATAAATCCGTTTGCGTCCGTTTTCAGACAGTTATGCGTTAGTGGTCCTTGATTATGCTTATAATATATACTACCTACATTAATATGATGATTAACATGATGATGAGATGTGCGAATGTGCATCGTTACGTATATATATCTGTTTCGCGAGTGGTTTACTTGATTGCAGTGGTTTCTAACATAATTATTAAAGTTGTTCCTTCATTTTCTTTTGAGATAAGACCTTACTTTAAACTAGCTTTTGATTTCCACGACAGGTAAAAGCCTTAAGCCAGCCTTCACCACCACCGTTATATAGACTTTCAAAAACAATGTTTCCGGTCCTAGTACAGAAACTCCATTAGTGAAATCATCATCATCACCCTACAATACGTAGATGTACCGCTTAGAAAAAGTTCCTATCACAAATAGCAGCCAAATGGAGTTGATAAGTTCGTCGACAAGCCACTTCAACCTGTATGTTTCCACCTGACAAGACCGAGCGTTACTTCCGGCTCCCCCCCCCCCCCCCTCTTCCCCCCTCCCACCCCCCTAACATACCCATGCTTTATGAGTTCCCCTTCCGGGCCTAATGCGGCGTTCCGGCTCGTTTCCGGAAAAAACACGCAAAAACCATGCGTATCAATTTCATACTAAGTGTTTAAGCTCGGTTACTAATGGGAGTATTAGGGGGCGCGACAACATCAAGTATTTGAATTGCGTTTTAGTACCTTCGCTTGCCTGCTGCTGAGAAAATACTAAGTATTAACTACTTATAGGAGGTTGCGGGTTCGAACCCCGCTAGGGGCAAATGTTCGTATGACGAATATGAATGTTTGTACCCAAGTCTTGGATGTTTATATATTTATTTAAGTATGTCTATCCGTTATCTAGTAACCATAACACAGGCTCCGCCTAATTTTGGACTGGATAGTTGGTGTGAATGTCTGACATATTATTATTATTATTATATTATATTACTGAAGCGACACGGCTGGCAGTACAGAGCTTACCTCGGCTGCCTACTACTACTGTTTGAGCTACCGCTTCCTAGGTGTTAGCGCTGTAAAGAAGAAACGGCGGAACACGGAGAGATGAGAGAGGGTTGTGCTCCTACAGTGGAGACAAAAATAACCTGATGATGGGTTAACGTTATTATTTAGTAATATAGATTGTGAGTACATATAATATTCATCAACATGCAAGAGTTTACTTCCTCAGACGTTGATACAGTAAGAAGGTCCGTTTTCCTAAGAACGAAATAGACTTTCAATATTAACTACTTACAAGTAGAGTATAGTATTTTTACAGCAGCGGAGGGCGGAGGCAAATAAAATGAAAACTCCTTGCACTCCGTAGAGTTTTAATCTCAGCGAATGCACTTTTGCACCACAGGGGAATCTGTGAACTTATAACATATATGTTACTGTGACAACGTCGGGGAAAGTAATAACTTTTACATGTTGGTAACTGAATATAATATATTAAAACTGCAGCAATAACTTACTAAAACTGCAGCAAGTACAGGAATATTGTACATATAATTATTATTCGCTCTACTCTACAGCATGCCACCTTAAACTACATGTAACTAGCCCTAGAACAGGCCAAGGTCTTTTTGGGCTGTTACTGCCACACCATGTCTCGTTTGTATACGCTTGCCCAAATAGGAGTGTGTACCTATAACTATGGTGTAATATATTGTCTGTGATTGTTGTTTACTAAATAAAATTGATAATCTAATGAGATATTAAAACGTAATAATTGTCTACTTATGAGAGTTAAACTGACCGACATCACGTATACACGGAAAACGTCCTAGATATTCTTGCTGACTATTTGTTCTCCGTATCTCCGTAATTCTGTAATTATGTTGTTAGTTTTCTGTTATCTCTTAATACCTTCATCATCAGGTTATTTTTGTCTCCACTGCAGGAGCACAACCCTCTCTCATCTGCCGAAGACAGACGGAGGATTTGGCCTACACTCCCCGCGCTAGCCAGACGGGTTGGGAAGGCCTGATTGATGTTTTATAATGTATTCCCTCAGTCGCCTTGAATGACATCCACGGGAAGAGTTGGAGTGGTCCTATTCTACTCTACCGGAAACCACACGGCAATAATACCTTAATACCTTATTTAAGTATATTTACTATTCATTAAGTTTGTGAAATGGTATTGCTATTTATAAGTGGGGACCTGTAATCAGCATTTTTTTTATATTTGCATTGTTATTTATTTTGTAATTTGTCTGTAAGTCTTCCTCAAAGTAAATAAATAAAATAAAAATCTACAGGTTGATGTAGAAATGTCGGTACAATATATTACATATATATTATATTTATATAAACTGTTGAAATAGGCCCAAAAAAGATCTCTTCCAGCTATGTTAAAATAGGTCCAACGAATTTTGTTTACAAAGGCGAGCTTATCTCTGGAAGAGATCTCTTTCAGCCAATGTTATTTATCATAGTGTGATATAAGCCAGTAAGAGCGGGGGGGGGGGGGGAATAAGTGCATAATAATCTAAATTTACGCGAACGAAGTCGCGGGCAAAAGCAAGGCAAGCAAGCAAGTATATGATAGACATAACTGGCGCGAAAAGCGGGCGAAGAAAAGTCGCTTTACGACATTGGATTGCGTAAAGTGGCGATATATCGCCTCTACCTACCCCTCTGGGACCAAGGCGTGAGCATTATGTATGTATGTATGTAACCGTAATTGTCACAGTACTTCAAAAATAGATATATTCTTCCAGCTGCTTATATTCTGGAAGATGTAAGGATATAAAGAATTAATCAATTCTTACAGTTTTCATTAGCCGGTCCTAACGGTCCTCAGCCGTTAGCACGCGTTACGTGTTGACTTCTTAAGTAAGAATACAGATGTCTCAGCCTGTAGAGAATTTTTAGGGTACCGTGGATAACATTATTATTTTGTAATCTGGGTTTACGCTTGACCTCAATCTCACTTTATGTTAGTTGACGATGAGACCGAACGAAGAAAACAGAGCGACGAAGAAAAAGAAGGAAAGCGACAGATATAGATAGTGTAAAGAATTAGCAAGCTGAAGTGGCAGTGGGCGGGCCACCTCTGCCGAAGAACCGACGGCCGTTGGCGGACGAGTTCTGTAGTGGAGACCGCACCGCGCGGCAGATGGACCGACGGCCTGTCTAAGGTGGCCGGAAGCGGCTGGATGCGGAGGGCGGAGGAACGATTGTGGTGGCGGTTATTGGGGAAGGCCGATGTCCAGCAGTGGACATCTAAGGGCAGATCTGGATTAGGTATCAGGTGGAGCGCGCTTACCCAGAAGATGCCTGTTCTTTACTCTTCCTTTAAAATATCAAAATTGTACTTGTCAGGAAATACCGAAGCTGGCAGGGAGTTCCATTCCTTAGCAGTTCGCATTATGAAAGAGGAAGCAAAACGCTTCGTGCAAGAGCGTGGTATGTCTACCACATAAGGGTGAAGTCCCTCACCACGCCTGTTAGTCTGGTGATGGAAGAGGGATAGGAGAATCAAATCCTGCAATTCCTAGGCACACATTTAATGGAACCTGCCTTTTGGCAATATATATCATCATCGGTTTTTTTTGTCTCCACTGCAGGAGCACAACCCTCTCTCATCTGCCGGAGACAGACGGATGATTTGGCCTACACTCCCTGCGCTGGCCAGACGGGTTGGGGAGGCCTGATTGATGTTTTATAATGTATTCCCTTAGTCGCCTTGTACGACATCCACGGGAAGAGTTGGAGTGGTCCTATTCTACTCTACCGGAAACCACACAGCATAATAATATAATACCAGTTCTATATAATAAAAAAAAGCTGTTGTAATATCCGTGTTCCCGGCTTAGAATATTGCCACCTGTATATTCCCGTGGATGTCGTCAAGGCGACTAAGGAATTGCACCAGGGGCAGGCAGCAGCGTTCTGCTGTGGACATCAATCGGCCTGCCAAACGTGGTAATTATGGCAAATCCCTAAAAATCAACTGCAACATCTTCAAGTTTAGGACGGAACCCTCTCATCGCGGTCATGGTAAATTTCACCATTTTTTTTCCTCTGGCAGCTCATTACTATTCCGAGGTCGATCCACAACCCACCATCACGCTGCGTCCGGGGTTACTTGCCTCTTACGACACCCTTATTTAGAGGCATGTTTTGAAAAAGTCACCATATTAGGCGCTGAGGGCTAGGACGTTTTGTACCCTTGACGGCCATCGAAAGCGATGTCTCATTATCAGTTATGATATGAAGGAGGATTTAAATTAAATGATCGATAAACTACAAAATATATTATTAATAGAACCTAAAAAATATTCTTTTATAGAAAAGACAAGATATTGTCATTTTAACATCATAAAATAATTATTACTTGATATCATTAATCATAAAACACACAAAAATTACAATCACAAAAAACGTAACATAAAACTTAATGTCAAAATGTACTTTGTATTTAATAAAATAATACTAAGTAATGGGATTGAATATAAATAATCGCAAATTAAATGTTATCAGATTGACATTTTCAAAGTAATTAAAGCTTGGGTTGAATAACAAATACTAGCATTAAAGTTTTATCAAAAATCTGTATAAAGTTTCATTCGGACCTATGTCTATTAGGTTAAGGAATAATGTGTCATATTTCAAATGCAATAAAGGTCTATAGAGGTCATGACAAATTAATAGCCTTGACTGCATTTGAAATATGACACATTATTCCCTAACATAACTAAAAAAGACGATTCAGGACTAAGGCGGCACTCATAGGTCTAAATGAACCTTAATAATACCTGCAATGCTTTTATACAATTCCTCGAAAATATATATAACGCTAATCGGACATTGTCACAATTTCACAGCTACAAAACCTATACGTTTTCGGATTTCATGGTAATGTGAATTTTCAAAATACGCATCCTTGATATAGGGATTAGTATGCCTGGTCCGTTTTCACGCAGACAAGTGAGGAGTAAATAAACAGAACACCCTCGCCCTTATAATAATTCTAATATATATTGATGCGCTCCATGGGACCGTCGCGGTCTCATACGATACGTGGATTTTTTAATCCGGATTCCTATTTTTATTATGCATGGTTCATAATTGACAGAGTGACCTAGGTGTGACTTCCGCTTCCCTGCCTATATGTGTTTGAGGTGGCGAAATGTGTAAAGAAGCACTTGTACTCATTAAATACAGCAAAAGACGTATTCCCCAGGAATACCAGGAACCCAAACAGGTTAGCTCTTGATCTTGTCCCAAAGACCGCTCGTTATCAGAAAAATTTTCGGTGTATGTGTTTGTCGATTTATAATAAAATACCTGCCCATATAAAGGATTCACCTTATAACAGATTCCAAATATCTCTTATTAATTGGCTTTTGGTTCACACATTTTATTCTGTAAAATAATTCTTGGAGCATAGGGTTGGATGACGTCTGGCAATACTTAATCTATTTATTTTGACTGTACTTTTTAACTTTGACATTCAGTGTTGTTCATGTTTATTGTTATGAATAATTGTATATATTTGCATGCTATTGATAATGGCTGAATTGGTGTTACTTTAGGCTAATTTTAACATCTGGCATTTGTACCAATTTAAGAGCAAATAAATGATTTCTTTATTTCTTAGGTACGGGGGAATTAGTGACAGACGTTAAGTAGCTTTTCAATTTCATGGACAAATTAATTACTGGACGCGAGATGTCGTTCGTGCGCACCGGGTGCGACTGAATATCAGCGCCTAGCACAATGACATGCTGGCATATGCTGAGTCGTTTGAATTTTTGCTGCCGTGGCACACGCATACTATTTCTTTATCAAAATTTGTAATTATGTCTTTTTTCCTTTTTCTTGTTTTGTTAATTTTTTTTTCTTTTGTATGCGCCAGTTATGGCAGTAAATAAATGTTTTTCTTTCTCTCTTTATCTGTACGCGATGAAGTATGAAATCACGTTCAATCAACTTTCGAGGAGGGGAAGAACTACAAGCATTGCTAACTTTTACGTAATGAAAACACACTATTGTACTTATCCTTGTCCATTATTCTGCGCACACGAAGTTGTGTGATCTATTGTTGCGTTGCTTTCGTATAGAGCGTTGTCACTGTCTAATTACGATGACTGACAAAGAGTTTGATGCTTTGACTCGAATTAATGAGGGATAATCCAGCCAAAAAAGGTAGGTAACAGTTTGGTTACACTGTGTATAGACAATCAAGGTATTTAACATAGCCGGATTACAATATTTTTATTATCCAATCATTCAGATTTTCGGTAAAACTACCCATGTAAATGAAATAAAATTATATTTATTAGTGAAATAAAACATTTCATATATTATCACTATAAGACCCCACTTTACTGCGCATTTACCAATTTTTTCGTATATATTGTCTTGCCGAGCGTATCTATCAGACTGGCAAATAAATATAGCGACCAAGGCTAAAAGTTAGAAGGGAAAGAAAGAAGGGCCGTGGTAGCCGGTTTGTTGTGCACTCGCCTCACTTTCATGAGTTCCTGGGTTCAAACCCCGCCCGTACCAATGAGTTTTACGAAACTTAAGTACGGTTTATTTATAACACCACGGGCTTTTCGGTGAAGGAAAACATCGTAAGGAAACCTGCATATGCCAAAGAAGAAATTCTGAGGCATATGTGAAGTCCACCAAATCGGCTTGGGGCACCGTTGGTGGACAGGGGTTTGGCACAAAAGATCCTGAAGGGTCGAAGGGTCGCCAGGTCTTCCTGGCCCCCTAAGAAGATAAGATAAGATAAGATAAGGCTAACAGTTCCTAGTTCGTGGCTAAAGAGGTACGGGCATGAAAGATAACACGTCGCGTCCATTAATTAATTCAGTCATGGGAAAATTTCAAATATTTTTTTTTTTGTAGGTCCGTAGCGAGATGAATAATATAAGGTGTATGAAAATGTTGATCGATGTGAATGAGGCCAGTGAGGTGTGAGGGTCGCGGAAAGTTGCCATATATCGTCTCTGCCTACCCCTCTGGGACCAAGGCGTGAGCATTATACCTATATTATTTATATAATCTGGTTTTTTTATGATAAATGTTATTTATTACAGTGTTTTATAACTCCCTGTTAAATATAATGCCGTTGGTTTCCAGTAGAGTCGAATAGGACCACTCCAATTCTTCCCGTGGATGTCGTAAAAGGCGACTGAGGGAATACATTATAAAACATCAATCAGGCCTCCCCAACCCGTCTGGCCAGCGCGGGGAGTGTAGGCCAAATCCTCCGTCTGTCTCCGGCAGATGAGAGAGGGTTGTGCTCCTGCAGTGGAGACAAAAGTAACCTGATGATGATGAAATATAATGACGCCTAATAAAGTGCCAAAATATTAAATAGCTACATTGTATCAAAATATCTTCTCTATCAAAACGTCTACCATGTCAAAATGACCCCACAATAATGCATACAAACGCCCATAAAACTTTCGTTTTACCCCCATACAACTTTTAATGACAAATACAACTATCACAAATGCCATACAACCCTCGTACTAGCTGAAACTCAATCTTGAATCTTTTCAAAGAAATCTTAACGGCCACTTGACAGACAATCAAATGATAGTTCTTAGTGTCATTTTCATACAGAGCACGTTGTGATACAGTGGTCAATTTGATACAGTGGACGGACATTACAGGACTAAAGGGCTACGTGCGCTACGAGCGCTACGCCGCCGTAGCACTGGACTTTATACACAAATGCATACACTTGTCTAATCCAAAACGAATGTCAATTGTATCAAAATGACCTCTCATAAAATGCATACAAACTCCCATACAATTTTCGTATTACCTCCGGCTAAATACCATGTCGGGCGCCTGGCAACAGCCATTCGCTCATTTTTAAAGATACGTGCCAGCAAAGGACTTTACTTTGTTTTCTGTGGTAAAGAAAAAGATGGATGTCGGCGCCTGGCAACACCCATTCACTCATTTTTAAAGATACGTGCCAGCAAAGGACTTTACTTTGTTTTCTGTGGTAAAGAAAAAGATATACACCGAACGCATACTGTCAAGTTCTATTAATTAGATAAAATAAAAGCAAGATTTGTATTACAAGATTTTTAATTTGTATCTTCCTCGCAGAGACATACCGGTTTTCGTTAAATTCCATACCGCCCTTTTCGAATTGATTAAATTGCACAAAATTATGAAATTTATTAAATTAAATAAATATATAAACATAAAACAGAGGGGTAGGCACAGACGATGTATCGCCACATTGCGCAATCCAATGTCGCAAAGCAGCTTTCCTTCGCCCGCTTTTTGCCCCGTGATATCCCTTGACGTGATGTGTTGCGAACAGCATCGCCGCCTTGTTGAGGTACCACGGTTAGCTAGGGAAATAATTGTCCACCTCGTCAGAGCTCCGCAAGACTCGCTAAGGCTCATAGAGCCCGGAGTTCGCCCAGTTCCGGGATGTGAGCACGCTTAAAACCAGGTCAGCCCCTGGACACGCATCCATCGGCACGGCAGACCTAGGATTGGCGGACGGGACAGGGATCGGGGCGAGAAAGACAAGAAATGGGTATGAGTAAGGAGTATAGGTTAGGTATGGGATACCGTTATTATGGAAGTAAATTATTATGATTAAAATTATTATGGAAATAAATATATATTTCGGATAATTATCCATAAAATGTTAGTATACTGTAGCTTATATTTCGGATAATTATCCATAAAATGTTAGTATACTGTAGCTTCCCACCAAGTTAATAAATGAATTCAATTCTGTTGTCTAAACAATTAATCTAATTTGTGTTCCACCTTATCATAAACTTACATTATCCAAATTCGACGAAAGTACATAAAATTACTGACAAATTATAATTAATTAAATTACCGGAGTTTTTATTCCGCATGAATATTTAAAAGCGCTTAAACATGTTTACTTGACTACGTCAGTATTGGGTAAATGTATGTATAATATTATTTTTATATTCTATCTATTATTACATACATACATAATGCTCGCGTCTTGGTCTCAGAGGGGTAGGCAGGGGTAGGGGTAGGCGATTATGACACACGTCACTAATCTCACTCACATTCATCAACCTTTTCAAGCACCTCCTTTTATTCTTCTCATTGCGGTCCTCCTAGGACGACCTCTAGCTGTAGTTCCTTTCACTGTAAATTACTTTTGTCACTCTTCTTTCACTCATAAGCTCTAAATGTCCAAACCAAATTAGGTACTATCTATTATTAAAAATAGAAAAATCGAACTGAGCAGAAACTGTGCAGTTATTTTCACAGCAACTGCTATGTAGTAACTGGAACCCTGGTGCAATGGGCTGTGATATTGAACAGCGGGTGCCACCGGATTCATTTGGCACGGCCTCGGGTTGATACAACCCAATAAATCACTGCTGATGATGCCTTCAGCAATAAACGTAAGCTATCAAACCCAGCCGTGGCTGCAGCGCGTATTTTTGATCATTTTTAAGGTTCCATACCCAAAGTACACACCGGCACTCGGCACTCCATAGATAGAAGACAACGATCTCTATGTACTAACTACATGGAACGTTACATGCAACTACAGCTCTGGGAGCCGCAACTCGTTCACATTCACTTTGAAACTTATGCAGTTACTACGCAGAACATTTAATTATTTACTAAACTAGCTGGTGCCCGCAACTTCGTCTGCGCAGGATTAGTATTTCGAGTAGCTTATATTAGATTAGACATTATATTATAATTTAGACATTAAAATTATAATTTTATGGCGCACGCCAGAATATCTCGCAGATGGTAGATTTTTTTCCTACTTACTTGATATTTTGGACAATTCACACAATATCTTTATAAATTGTAGCCTATGTGTTATTCTGATGTATAAGCTTTATTATTGTAAAGTTTCATTCAGTAGTTTTTACGTGAAAGAGTAACAAACATCCATCCATACTTACAACCTTTCGCGTTTATAATATTAGTAGGATATTGACGCTATTTATCCGAAGCGTTATCCCTGCCATGCCGATGAATGCGTGTCCAGGGGCTAGCCGGGTCGTCAGCGTGCCGACATTCCGGAGCTGGGCGAACTCCGGACAAAATGACAGGCAGGAGATGTATTTCCCTAGCTAACCGTGGTACCACAATATGTCTCAACACGGATGTGGCGATGTTGTTCGCCACACATTACGCCAAACGGTATCACGGGGCGAAAAGCGGACGAAGCAAAGTCGCTTTGCAACGTTTGTCAGTGTAAAGTGGCGATACATCTATTCTGCCTACGCCTCTGGTACCAAGGCGTGAGCATTATGTATGTACATTGACCGAAAACTAATCATCGTGAGTATTTTCTATATCCTAATTAATTTTGGGATACGACCACGTCAGATTTTTTAATTTGTGTATGAGGTAGTTATCATAGTTTCGAGCTCTTTAAGTAGAATTTTTAGTAGACCAGCAAATTAGCGATTTTGTTCCATTTTTGGTTTGACTGTATCTCGAAAACGGACACTGGACTTGCGTCCAGGTTTGACTGTATCTGAACTCCCTTCCTTCCTTCCTTCAACTCTCCATTCAACGTGACTTACCCAACGGAGCCCAACTTGCACTTTGGCTAATGATTATTGATGATTTATCTCATCTGAAGAGATGGTTCTTCTTATGTAAGACTTTAATTAATTATATTTTGAATGAACGACAACAATGTTACATTGTTAATTACATAATTATAATTAAACACGACGTGTGTAATATATTTAGATTTAATATCAACATACATTAACAAGAAACTAATTTCATTTCTGAGTCATAAATTATGATTATGACACATAATATTTTTCAGATTTTTTTTGAATCGATCCCAGGCAGGACCACATTGTCAAGAAGCATTTGACATAATATTTCATATGAATCATGTCCACTGTATTATATTTATTTATGTGTATGTCTATATATATGTGCATGGATCACGTGACCGTTAATAGTTCACAAACAAATTTGCTTCCATTTCTGGGGCTGTACTGTGACCTCAGAAAAACGAATACTGTGACAAATCAATGTATTAATTTGTCAAAAAAAAATATTACGCCATCTTATTTTTAGTTTTCAATTTTTTTCTTAATGCTTACAATTTTTGATAAAAAATTATTTCACTACCTTTCTTTTTTACCACAATTGATTGCATATTTTGATTGAAGTCTATTCCAATCAAAATATGCAATCAATTGTGGTAAAATTTAACATTTGGTTATTGAATTTATATGCACCAAATTTTAGAAAGTTAAAAATGTCTGAAAAAAAATATTCGAATGCTGGCGCCATTTTTGTTTCACTTACTCCAAAAACAATTCTTCAAATTAACGGTATTTAAATGCGCGCTGAGGAATGGCCCAGACATTACACTGTACACTCCCACAAAGAAAAATCTGAAATAGTTATTAAATACTTAAAACATACCTTTCAACTTTCTTCTCGTTCTCGCATCGCCAAAATGAATCCGGCACCTAAAAAACACGTTTCAAAATTAAATATCAACACGACACCAATTTAATTCCTCAACGAACACACTTCAGAAATTATTATGTATCGGAGAAAAGTTTGGTCGTACGCGCGAGAGGGCGTAGGGCAAGGGTCCCTGCAGTGTACCTCGCGACGCGACGGTCGCTCGACTACTGGACGTATCCTACTGTCGAAATGTAAGGGCTCGGGGTTGCCGCTTGATTTTAATGGTTTCCCCACAGATTTGTGCTGTAAACTAATTTAAGTTCTAAGACTTTCTACACAAGTCGTAGAGAATATCGTCGAGGAAAATTGTTAATTGGTTGCTCAGCGGGATATGGAAAGAGCTATGCTCGGAGTTTCTCTAAGAGACAGGATCCGAAACGAGATGATCCGCCATAGAACTAACGTCTTCGTCATAGCTCAAAAAGTTAGTACGCTGATGTGGCAGTGGACTGGTCACATCTGTCGGAGAACCGATTACCGCTGGAGTAGACGAGTTATCGAGTGAAGACCGCGACTCGACTAGTGTAGTGTGGGACGCCCCCTGGCTAGATGGATGCGTAAGGCGGCTGGCAGAGACTGGATAAAAAAAACCGAAGATCGGGTTCAGTGGCATGCCTTGGGAGAGACTTATGTCCAGCAGTGGGCTCTTTCAGGCTTATGATGATGATGTGAGGAACAAACCACTGCTTTTCAGGAGACACAAGAAACCTTGATTTTTTCCTTGAACTTGTAACTATTTTGTTTGTACGCTAATAATATTGTTACATACAGCACTACATGGAAGAGTAATTGAATTTTAACGTTTTTTTAAATAGATTAGATTTCTTTATTTCACATTAGAAATTTTAATACATTGATTAACATATGTAAAAGATCAGAGTTAATGTGTGTGTTACCTACCATTTGATAGAGAAAGGAAAAATACGGAAAAGCTTGAAATTGAAACTCTATACTTAAAAAAAACTAAGTCGAATGGTTCGGGTCTCGAGTTAGAATAGACGGGACCCAGATCATTCGGCTCATAATGATAATTGACAATCCTCCCCACCCCCCATTTTCCGTGCACTAGGCAGGGACAGGCGGCATTGTTCTCCTGTGCATATTAAGATCATTACTGCGATCACCAATCCGCCTACCAAGCGTGGTGATTATGGCAAATCCCTCAATGGACAGCCTGCCAAAAGTGGCGTTCTATCAGGGAGGCTTGTGATCAGCAGTGGACATATTTCAGCTGATGTTCCTCTGTTGCTATACTTGTATTTTTAGCGGTGGGGTGGAAGGTACGCGTCAAAAACTCGACGCAATAGAAGCGTCACGACGCTACCCATAACACCTCTTCTGTATTTTGCCAATTTCTTGGGAATATTCTTCACCTGGCAACACAGTGGAATATGACTGTGGTTGTAATGTTACATGCTTACGTGGCGTTTTGTAGCTTTGTCCAAATTCCAAACCGCATATTTGGAGCGAATATTACAACATGGGGCGCTGAAATCGTTGAGACTTTATTTACGTTCCCCAACTGTTCATAATTCTACTTATTTTGGTTGGTATACGGACCTCCATCGGTTCTCTTAACTTTGGACTATGTAGTAGACTTACCACGCTCTTGCTCGAAGCGTTATACATCCTCGTTCATAATGCGAACTGCTAAGGAATGGAACTCGCTGCCGGCTTGGGTATTTCCGGACAAGTACAAATTGGATCTTTTTAAAGGAAGAGTGAAAGGCATATTAATGGTAAGCGCGCTCCACCTTAGGCCTTATTATCACTTATAATATCAACAATAAAAAAAAACTCTGTTACTTTTGTAAGGCCCAGCAGTTCGGGTCGTGCAGCAGTTCAAGTATCTTCGTCATATACTCAGGATCTAAAGGATGATATGGACATTAAAAGAGAGAGAGGCAGGCGATGTCGGTCAGATGTAACATAATTGCTCGCAGGTTTGGCAAGTGTAGTTAAGACGTCAAAATAACGCTGGTTAAAGCTTACTGTCAGTGTTTTTAAACTTGTTAACTCCAGACTAACTTCTGCGAAAGTCGTACGGTGTCATAAGGGTGCAATACAATGATGCATTTTCATCCTAGAGACTGCTTCGATATTGTAGTGCCTCAGGTATGTTTGCTGACCGACGGGTGCCCGAGCTTTATGCTGTTGTCAGAGCTCGTTTTGTTTCCTTTTCAGAATCAGAATCAATGCACAGCTCTTGCTTTCTCGATGTAGTTTGCATTAGATCCCCAAGTCCCATCGTAATGTACTGGATATCTGTTCACCAGGACAACATAAAATAGGTGCACTATTTGCTTTTTATTTCTCATTGTTCTATATGAGGCGGCGATGTTGTTCGCAGCACATAACGTCAAGGGGTATCACTGAGCGAAAAGCGGGCGAAGGAAAGTCGCTTTGCGGCATGGGATTGCGCAGTTTGCGTAAGGCTCTACCTCACCAAGTTTGTAAGCCTATAATCGATATCATTTTCCCCTCAAAAGAAGCAATTTGCTCGAATCAATTCATATTGAATTCCGCAAAAGAGCACCTGAATTGCGAATTTAATCACGGCTCGAGTTTTAATCAATTTTAAGTACTTAGAGACCACAGAATATTTCAATTGTTCCTTGGATTAAACAATGGGGAATTTTGAATTGAAGTTGTGAGTTAAGATGCTTTTTATTTGAAGTAAAACATTATACGGATTACGTACTACGAGCACCTGCCCGCAGATCTACGTAACGAAACCAATTTTTTAGTCGACGACTGTAAAAACTTTTGTTGGAATATTATTCCATTAATGAATTTTCTATAAAAATGAATATGATGGGCCCTCTGACGTTTAATTTAATTTGTGATTATTTTTACCAAGTGTACTTTGAAATTTATTTTAATATTGTATACTGACATAGGTTGTATGTTATATAATGTGACATTATTTTAATTGTTCACATTGTAATTTATATTTTGTACATTCGTTTATTTTATGACGATCTCTTTTACCATATTATAATGACATGTACAATGATGAAATTTTGCATTGTCATTTAAATAGCATCAAAAACAAACAAAATATTCAAACAGTTTTTTGGATATCCTAAAAAGTTTTCATTTGTCCCTTACTTTAACTTAATAATATAGTTGTTGAGTAATTAAATGATGTTCAAAGGTGCTATGATGAAATACAACCTCTATATAAAAATCTGTACATTTAATGTTTTAAGATGTACTCGTAAAAGTTAAATTAATCTAGTCTAATCTATAAGTAGGTAATTCATACTACGTGTCCCATTTCTGACAACTTAGTTAAAGTAATCATTTTTATGACTATTTGAAACTAAATCATGATTAAGTTAATAAGTTGAGTTAGTGCCAGGGGACTAGATTTAGTTCAACTTCAACAATTAGTTTTTTTTTATATCGTACAGTGTAACTTCGTCGTCACTACTTCGAACTAGTAGTAATCCTATCTCTTTGTGTATCCCACTTTTTGCTTTCCAGATTTTTTACCTTCTGAGACGAAAGCCAGTCACCTGATAATATTCGTGTTTTGTCTCGAGCCAACAGTGCCCGTTACAGAAACTATTTTAATTAACATTGTTCATGAAGTGACTTCCAGCAGCGGTGAGGAACTTAAAAAATAACTTTACATCGAAGTTTCACGTCGCTTTACACTTCAAAGACTAGATATAGTTGTGGTCCCGCAGAGTGAACTTGAATAACCTCTAATAGGGAGAACTACCTTTGTAACTGCTCTGAAAGTTATGTCACGAGTATGAAGACTGTATTATGCTGTGTGCTGATATGTTTCCTCGCTGCCAATAGAGATCAAAATGCAACGGACAATACCGATTAATAATGTTGTGAATTTAGACCAATCACTTTTTTTTTATTAATTTATTTATCTGCCGTATGGTTTCAGGTAGAGTAGAATAGGACCACTACAACTCTTCCCGTGGATGTCGTACAAGGCGACTAAGGGAATACATTATAAAACATCAATCAGGCCTCTCAAATCCGTCTGGTCAGTGCGGGGAGTGTAGGCCAAATCCTCCGTCTGTCTCCGGCAGATCTCGACAACTCACTTGGACCGATTTTGGGGTTGGAGACAGGGACCGCACATGTCGACTGTTCGGGGTGACAGCCTCGGCTGTGGACGACCTTCTTGTGTCTGATTGGCAGCGCAGATGGGAGGAATCTGAAAAGGGCAGGCACCTTTTCAAATTCTTCCCTAGCGTTGAGGAGAGATTGGAGAAACGGTGGCTAGAGGTGGACCACTGCGTCGCGCAGTTCCTCACCGGTCACGGCAACTTCCAGGCGAAGCTTCACTCCATGAAGCTGGTCGCATCTCCCGACTGCGAATGTGGTGAGTCGGATCAAACCGCTCATCACATTCTGTGGGAGTGCACACGGTGGGATCAGGAACGTGAACTCATGCTATCGGATTTAAATTGCGTGGACCGTCCGGTATACTATGGAGATCTGGTTGCGAACCGTCACAATTTCCGAGCGTTTAAGCGTTTTTGCCATGCCTACTATTGGCACTACTATACGAAGTAGCCTTCTGCTACTCCGTCACAGCGCACTGCGTCACAAGGCGCTAAATACGTCCGTGGTGTTCAACTAGGTGGCCAGGCTTATCTTGGCCACACCAAACCCCCCAACCCCCTAACCTGACCACTTTGGTCATCGTTTCATTGCTACACTCCCATTTGCTAGAGGGGAAGTGGGAACTCTCTTCCTACTTTGACTCTTTACTTCTATAATTAAATTTGTCTGGGGCCCAAGGTAGCGTAAATTCATGACCTGGGACTTGCCCTACCTTCACTGGTAGGTGTCTTTGCAGTTACCTCCGTTGATCCTCGCTTAGAGGAGTTGCGGGGGGAGAATGGTGAGGAGGCGGGAATGTCTCCGGCAGATGAGAGAGGGTTGTGCTCCTGCAGTGGAGACAAAAATAACCTGATGATGATGATGATGACTTATTTGCAATTATGGGTAAAGAATGCTTATTGTTTTTTCCATTATTTTGTTATCTATCCTAAGCCAATTCAACTTCCGAGCCACTCCCAAAAAACTATATTAGGAATATTTTATCTTATCAAACTACTAGTAATAAGAGGGAGTTATTTTTCTTTCATTAGTAACATGCCAATAAGTTTACATTTACATAATTACGGAATAAATATTATAATACCTAAAATATACTGTAATACCGTAATACCCAAGGGATCTCCAGAGAACAGGGCCGTATCTAGGACGTGGCAATAGAGGCGGTCGACAGTCGCGCAATAAGCTTGGAGAAGCCAATAGCAACCAAAGTTTAGTACAAGAACAAATGATACAGACATGCCATTTTTTCAATCATATAAAATATCCAAGTTAGACCGATAAAATACTCTCTTGAGTGATACAATAAAGTTAAAAATTCAAGTGGCTTAGTAGCATTGGCAGTAGATTTGATTTGACAAGTTCTATAACCAAAGTCGACTTAAGGCCGTTATTTGTAACGGACACGAGATAATACACGCGAAAGGTAAATACTATTCTGTGATATCTTTGTTTCCCATTTACGAATATAAAACAAATCCCGTCACGCAAAGTAACTTCTCCAGCACTGTACGTAATTATGATTCAGTACCACACTATTTTTATTTTTTGTTAATTTGAACAAGATCTTGTTAATCAACTTAACTTGTTAACTTGATCATGGTTTGGCTTGGTTCAAGTAATTAGAAAAATAATTACTTTAGCTAACATACAGCAACTTAAACAAAATGCCACTTTGGTTGATTTTTTCAATGCATTTTCAACGCTATACATGTCGTGATTTAAATGTGAGGCGCAAAATTACTGAGGGCGCTAAAATGCCTAGCTGCAACTGTTCCCAGGGGATTAGTTTAGATTACGCGCGCTCGGGCTGCGACGCGTAAGTCTTTTGAATTCCGCCACAATCCTCTCACACGCTCACTCTTGTGTGATGTGAGGTGTCGTCACACTGACGTGGGAAGCGACGCGGCAGAAGGAAAAGAAGTGACAGAAGTAGAGGGGTTAAATTCTTTCGTAAATTATTGCTTTCATTTCCTTCTTATGTCAAGATCAAATAAGGAATTTTTAAGCCAATTTTGCGAATTTGTTTCTTAACATCTCGTTATTTTCGCTACAATTTCTTCGAGACAAACTTTGGATAGAGGATAAAGATAGCAAAGAATGGTAAGTACATTTATGTAATACTAGCTATTACCCGCGACTTCGTTCGCGTGGACCACTTAACATTACAAATTATTAAAAAAATCCAGTATGAATAAGATATTTTTTCGGAATAAAAACTATCCTATATCCTATTTCAGGACCTAACTTATATGAGTGCCAAGTATCAATCCGATCCGTCTAGTTGTTGAAGCATGATTGAGTAACAAACATCCAAATATCCAAACTTTCGCATTTATAATATTAGTAGGATTATTAATTAAAAAATAGGTACGAACATTACGTGCATATTATACATATGTACATACATATAATTATGTATTCCTTTTAGAACAGCCATCAGTTTTGCAACAGATGCGTTTGTTTCGTGTGATTTTCATTAATAAATCAAGTTGTTTCAAATATGTTTTAAAAACGCAGACACTTTGAAGGGTGTCAGTCAGTTCAATCACCCTTCGCATATCGCGCTGCCCACGCCGCGTCACGTCGCACACTGGAGCGGTTGTAAAATAGCTTAAAATAAAATAAACGGTATTTCAGCCACAAACAAATGGAGCCGTACTTATAAGAGTTTGATATAGCGCTTATAGACATAGACATACTTTATTGATAACTTTCGTTATGACTACATATGTGTACAAGTATAATGACATCTGTTAGGTATAGTCATTTGTCAATGAGGGATTTGCTTGGCAGGCGGATTGATGATGGCAGTAAAGTGTGGACACAATGGACATTCTGCATGAACGGTTTGAAGGTAGGGTTATCTCTCGCAGAGGTGACGTAAATTGGCCACCAAGATTGTGCGATTTGACTCCGCTAGACTTTTTCTTGTGGTTTTTTTTGAAGTCGCAGGTGTATGCCAATAGGCCGCAATCGACCAATGTCCTGAAAGTCAACATAACGAAGGCAATCGCTCAGATTCAGCCGGATCTATGCAGTAGAGTAATTGAAAATTGGACCTCTCGGATCCGTGCCACCGTTCGAAACCGCGGCGGATATTTGAACGATGTCATATTCCATACATAATGGCATAAATGGGCCTTTCAAATAAAAAAATAATTTCGTTAATATCTCACACACAGCTTGCTTTATTCAATTTCAACATCGACCCGTCCTTGTTGAAAAACCCTTTACATAGGAGAACGCTGCTACAATTCCTTAGTCGCCTTGACGACATACACGAGAAAATTATGGATGGCCGAGAACCACACGACCATTACGGAAATTACATATCAGAATTAAATATGGGTATTGTACATGTTTTTTGACTTGACAGCTCTTATTACAGAATTTTTTCGTTTCTTTTCCAAAGACTTCCGACACATACTACTTGAATCTGTGGTGGAAAAAAAAAACAATTTATATTTTGAACATAAAAACACATCATTCTTATATTTGAGATGAAATAAAAACCGAAGTCTATTTGTAAATGCCATTGAAAAATACAATTGTTGTTTAAACAATATCTTGTTAATCTTGAATTGTCATCTTAACTGCATGCGAGCGCACCAAGAGCTTATTCTCTTGAACTAATTCTTGTTAACTTGATCACGATCTTGTTTCAAGCGATTATGAACTTTAACTAAAATACAGTAACAAGGTTAAAATGCCACTAGTAGTCCACATTTCTTATCATTTTACTGATAATTCTGCACTATTGCATTGTTTTTAATGGTGAAATTGTATTCGTATCGATCAGTTTAGAAGATAAAGAATATTTTTTTGTAGAATTATGCATATATGTAATAAAGTGAAAAGAATTGTCCTATCCTGATTAAATTTCCATAGCACAGGAGAAAATCCTAGTTAGGGATTAGACAAGTGTATGTATCTGTATTTATGTAATATTTATTTAATAATTTATCGACGGTTCCCGCTACAAAAGTCGTAAAAGCCATTTTCGCTAAAGAAGTCAAGTTAATTTTTTAAATATAGCTCTGATTTATTTGAAATTAAATAGTGTTGAGGCTAATTAAATTCTTAGGAACTGGCATTAGGGCAATATTTTTTATCTTGAATAATAAAAAAAGTTTGGAACAAGATGTTTTTTAAGTCGTGTATTAGTTGTTACGATCTATGCAGCGCATACCATCGATATATTAAAGTAAGAACGTTAAACAAAGGGATAAGTCGGGTAGACCGACCACAGTGCCCTTTACCCTACTAGAATACGAGTACTTATCTGTCACATGACACTTTCGTCGGGAATTGTGTGTCACATTTGTCTTCCATTTATTTTCATAAATAAAATTTTAATGTGCCTGCACTGAAAAAATCAATTGTGGATGTTGAACCAGATCTTGTTAACCTTGAACTTTTTTTGTTATTGTCCACTTGCACTAATTCAACTTGTTAACTCGGATCGCGTTCTTGTTTTAAACGATCGTAAAAATGATTACTTCAAGCTCACATACAGCAACCCAGGCAAAATGCCACTTGGTTGACTCCAATTTTTTTAGTGTAAACGAAACATTCTTTTTAATTGTTTTAGGACTACAAATGCATTGCCTCTCTGCGGACTCTCGTGCTTGTAATTACGCTAAAACCTGAATATTTTACATATATTAATACATTTTTTATTAGACGTTACAGGTCAAATATTTTTTTTACATAAATTAAATAAAATTAAATTAAAGACAGGCAAATTAAACATCAATAACTAACATAAATAACTAATTAATAAAAATGTCAAACAAAAATTCTTAAAATTAAATAAGTAAATCAAGTTAATGAGTTCTGAAAGAACTCTTCAAAGCGATAAAATTACATAGAGTAATCACATCATATAAAGAGCTTTGAGTAGGATTCATCAGAAAGTATTTACAAAATATAAGGAAGTGCTAAGAAGCCTTTACGAATATTTCTAAAACGTATAAAGAAAACCGTTTCACCACTTCCTGGGACGTTAAAAAGATAGAAAAGTTCTTTCTTATGCAAAAAAAATTTAACGAACTACCTTGTCGTAAAATATTAAAAATGCCTTATCTAATTTCAAGTTTATGAACTCATTAAAGCCTGCGGAACTCGTTTACAGACGAAATTGTACGCAAATAAAACTTTTTTTATGTCTTTAACATTAAAACCCTTTTTATAAAGTATTCCTAAATAATATATAAAATGTTCTTCAACCTAATAAATATAAAAGCTAATTTTAGAGGCTTGAAGAAACCTGTTTGGGTGAGAGAGACATCTAAAGTTATAAAATCATTTGTCCTGACTGCATGATCTACTCGTATCAACGCTCAGCCAAAACTACTAAAATTTGGAACATAGTTTTATATTGTCTTCTTCTCTGTCGTTCCTTCACTGCTGAGGATCGGGACCGTATAAAATGCGCCTCCACGCATAGCGGTCATTGGCCAGCCGCACCGCTTCATATAAGGATCCGCCAGCCAACCTCCTCACCGGTTCTGACCTCCTAGTAGCTCTAGAGCTAAAAGGACTATTATAATGTGTTTAGTACAAAATTTTGATAAAAGAAACATACCTCCACGTCATACCATGAATCAAAATATATTTCGCACCTTATAAGTCTCCTCAAAGTTTTTACCTTCATGATTGACACTAATTGGTTATTAAATTAGATAACGAATATTTTAAAATCATCTTTTAAATTATTTAATAACCAATTAGTGTAAATCATGAAGGAAAAATCTTTGAGGTGACTTATGAGGTGCGAAAAGTTATTTTGCTTCATGCTATGGGGTATAGATACTGAATATATTATACACTAAAGTACGCGTTTTTATAATAAAAAATATTCATCAATAATTTATTTAAGGCGTCGACCCCCCCTAGCCCTGCCTTATAAAAAGGTACATTTTTATTTAACTTATCAACATAATTTGTGTCCCAGACTAATTTAATCAAGATTGGTGGATATTTAAAAAAATCTCTCGTCCCACGGCACAACTGACAGGAAATGCTCTTTCGGTCGAAATTCCGAAAACATTTTTGCGGGTAGCCGGCGAAAACAATTTCGTCAAAGCCCGATAAGGCAGGAACTTTTTGGTATTTTACATATTTTCCGTTGCGGCAACACTGTGGCAGTTATGGAAATTTGACAAGCATTAATTTTATAATAATAGGTGCCGGCCCTTCAGCTCCCGGCGATGCTCGTATTGTTGAGAATTTTTCACGAAATTCTTGTTTTTTTCAAAGTAAAAAAAATCCCATTATGATAATTTTAATTAGTTGAGCAAACATAGACACTTACCTAGATTTATTTCTGCCGCTACAGTCTCACAGGAGTTTGCAGAGACGATGTATCGCCACTTTCACTCCTACCTAGGCTCACTCACATTCATCAACCTTTTCATGCACCTCCTTTTATTCTTCTCACTGCGGACCCCAGCCTTTTTGAGAACGTCACCAATTTGATACTTGAACATCCTCCTAGGACGACCTCTAGCTGTAGTTCCTTGCACATTCACGCTGTATATTTCTTTTGTCACTCTTCTTTCACTCATACGCTCTAAATGTCCAAACCAACGCAACATACCCTTCTCTACCTTCGTTACTACATCGTCTTTCAAACCACACTACTTAACGTATTTCATTATATTCATCTGTATTTGTATCTTTCACTCTGTATTTCTCACTTTTTCTAACTTAACTAGTAACATACATACATAATGCTCACGCCTTCGTCCCAGAGGGGTAGACAGAAACGAACTAGTAACAATGTAGAGAAAATATGGAGGTGGTGATAAAATATTCATCATTAACCTAACCTAACAGCTTTTTTGAGGCTCACAAAAGTTGATCTTCACTGTAGCGAATAACGAGAGTGGGCGAGGCTTATTACAAAAAGTTACATGCTAATTCCAGCTGTAACTTTAAACTTTTTTCCGACCTGTTTTTGGTAGACATTAGAGGGAAATTTATGCGCAAAAAGTTAGTTTTTACGGCTGTGCAGACTACTTGATGGCTAATGGTAATTGTTTTTTGCAGAATAATTTGGAACGAAGGTTTTATTGCCAAAATGGTAGTAAGTACTTACCTTAGTGGCTTGGTATGGATGTGGCCGCCCCAACCCGTCTGGCTAGCGCGGGGAGTGTAGGCCAAATCCTCCGTCTGTCTCCGGCAGATGAGAGAGGCTTGTGCTGCTGCAGTGGAGACAAAAATAACCTGATGATGATGATGTATGTAAACGCTTTATTGTACCAAAAATCACAACAACAACAATAACAAAATAGGAATTAAACTGTGTACAAGGGCGGACTTATCCCACTTAGGGATCTCTTCCAGTCAACCTTAGAGTAACCTAATACTTGGTAATTGGACTCGAGCGAAAGAGGTCGTGGGTTCTATTCCCACTGCGGACAGACGACTTTATACAGTTTCTTATTTTATTTATTTAACTCTTGCACACACACAGATAAAACCAAAATAATACATTAAAAAGAACCACAAGTACAAAGGGCGAACTTATCTCTGAGAGAGATTTCTTCCAGCAGACCCGATTTTTTACTACTATAGAAGCACTACGTTTGTGTGAGTGCGTGAACTATTGCAGAACCGAACGCGTGACCATAATCGTTTAAGAGAGGGACAACGTTTTACGTTAAAAACATAAGTGCTTCTCATTCTAACTGACGTTAGGCGACAGCCTAGTAGCCGTAGTATCGTGCAAGCGATGTTAAACTATAAAACATCAATCAGGCCTCCCCAAGCCGTCTGGCCAGCGCGGGGAGTATAGGCCAAATCCTCCGTCTGTCTCCGGCAGATGAGAGAGGGTTGTGCTCCTGCAGTGGAGACAGAATAACCTGATGATGATGTTTAACTGTCGAAGGGGAGTTCAGTGTCGCTTGTATTACTTGGTAGTAATCTCTTTCGCAAGCCTTAAGTCATCTATCTATCCATACCTCTTTCCGTTCAGAACAGACTTCCTCTAATATTATAAATGCGAAAGTTTGGATATTTGGATGTATAAATGTTTGTTACTCAATCACGCTTCAACCAGTGGACAGCTCGTAATGTAACTTGGCACACATATAGGTTAGGTCCTGGAATAGGACATAGGATAGTTTTTTATCCCGAAAAAACATCCCATTCCTAAGGGAAATTATTAAGTTGTCTACGCGGAAGAAGTCGCGGGCGACAGCTAGCGTCAAATAAAAATAAGTACGCGACAACAAACTTGTATTTGAACAAGAATTATTGGTATTTAATTATAAATTATCAAACTTTTATTTCGTAAATTCGTAATTAAAATCAAGTTTCAGCGCTTTGATAAATTATAGCGTGAAAAGTTCTGCATTATTTAGTGAAAGTTATTGCTTTTAATAACGTTTCATACAAACCGAGGACAATGAAAGCATTTATTAAACTACTAGCTATGCCCGCATCTTCGTACGGGCAGATACGGAAATACGAGACTTTCCCGAATCCCTCTCTTCCTTCCTCCCCTTCTTCTCCTCTCCGCCCTCCCACCAACTTTTCTCCTTACGTTTCCTTCCTCCTCCCTTCCTTCCCCTACACCCAATGTCATTTGCCCTCTCCTTCTCCCAAAACCTTTTTCGAATATTAACTTCGTTTGTCTCTATGTTGAATATAATTCTAAAAGGTATAGGTAAGATACATTTAAATGAACTCCCCGCATCCCTGGTTGCATTGTAAGATATATGCATAGACGTTATAATTATTTAGATAATGAATTAAATAAATTGTGGGTTAATCAGCGTATGTATCATCACGCGTCATGAACACAACCGAGAAATATAAACAAATTTGCGTAATTAAAGATATAATTACTGCAAACAAACTCGATTCAATTGATTACTTAAACAAAGTTCGATTAATTGTTTTATTTTCGGGCTGGCGAACGCCTAATTCACTCAGGTTACAAACTTTATTAACTTTTAAGTTGAAATCTAAAACAATTGTGAGATAAGTACATAATTTCTTGTTTTTTTACGTACAATCTCATATCTAAACGTCCACTGCTAGACATAGGCCTTCCCCAATGAACGCCACCACACCCGGTCCTCCGCCCTCCGCTTCCAGCCGCTACCAACCACCTTCTTACCTTTTATATACAATACTCTGTCGCTATGCTTTTATTATATTCCCTTCGAAAGGTTGCCTGAAAGATATTACTTTAAGCGATAAGGCCCATATACTTATTCATATATTGGTTAGGTTACACATATAGGTTAGGTCCTGGAATAGGACATAGGATAGTTTTTATCCCGAAAAAACATCTCATTCATACGGGAAACCAAATTAATCGTTAAAAGCAGGGAAGATGAGTAAATATCGAAACTTACGCGGAGGAAGTCGCGGGCAAATTATAAATAAACCGTACTTAAGTTTGAAAAAACTCATTGGTATAGACGAGGTTTGAACCCACGACCTCACGAACATGAATGACATGACCATGACCCTACATCAATCTTAAAGTGGTATTAGAATTTATTGGTCAACTTTATAAGTATTTCGTACTCACGAAGAGATGAAACGTGTAATGTATAGCTACGTTTGTCGCTTGTCCGCACCCTCAGGGACTAGTCCACGGATATATATAAGAGTAGATGACGCAAATGCACCTGCTTCGCGTGCCCGTTTTGGTGCATTGCTCCAAGCGTACGCTGTTATATTGAGTCCGCTCTCGACCGTTATCGTAGCTAGACCAGACCTCCGTCACTCGAGCGAACCTACCGCGATAAGTATCTACACTTTCACGCACCGCTCTTAGACATATTTTTACGTATATTGTACGATCGTAGGCGATTAAAAGCGTAGATATTTTCGTTTTAGTACGGAGTGATGCATCTGTTCGTAGTAACTATTAAGTAATGTCTGTGGTTTTGGTGCCCACGCTTGGTGAAGTGCTCCAAGCGTACGCTATTGTATTCAGTCCCTTATAAGAGATGTTTGTACGGGAGACGGTACGGCTTTTTGACTATCATTATGATGTTATTATTATTTATTGAATTTTTAATTTCGTGATCGATTCACATAGAAATTGTTTGTAAAATTAATTATAACTCAAAATAATATGTACTTTTATATAGATACATTAAAATTTTACATGTAAAAATAGTTATATAGGTATTCAGAATCAGCTTCTATTTGAGTTTATGTCGTTTAACATCTAGAGAAACTAAGAAAATTTCTTCTGACTGTTATTTAAATAGTATCAAATCAAATGAAATATGTTACGGAAAAAATAGAAAATAGTAGGTACAAAATTGTGACACGCTTGGTTTACATACAGTTTGTTATTAAAATAGTATCAAATCAAATAAAATATGTTGCGGAAAAAATAAAAGATAGTAGGTACAAAATTGTGACACGCTTGGTTTACATACAGTTTGACACATTAGCGTCATCTACTCCTATATATGTCTGTGGGCTAGGGTTTGTTTTATATTTCATATGTCATGAAATATTTTTATGGACCCGTTCGCGAATCGCTGAGCACTCTACGTAAACAAGTCGGAACAGGCTTGGGCGGACCATAAACCACGCGACACGCTTTATGAACGATCTCCAGCAACACCTGAACTTATTTTTACGGCCCATCCGAGTTTACGTTTTGGGATTTGAATAAGAGGACTGCTCGTTTTCTTTCACGGTTGCCATAAATATGACGAGATTAAAAATTAAAAAATACCCTCCGCTTATTCGTGTAATTTCACCATGATATAGATCGTTCGGTTCACGACGGCACGCCCACTCCTCCACAATCACTTTTTTTCAAATCATCATCATCATGTCAGCCTTTAGACGTCCACTGCTGAACATAGGTCCAATGGTTGAAGCATGATTGAGTAACAAACATCCAAATATACAAACTTTCGCATTTATAATATTAGTAATAAGTTCAGGAAAATCTGATAGGAATGATAATTTATGAAAAAACTGTTGATTTTTCGTTTAACTACAAAATGGAGTATGTAATTTTAAGAGATACCTATTTTTAATTAAGGTGAATACATATAGAAGGAGACTGAATTATAATGGAGTTGACATTAATTAACAGGAGCTCATCGCATATTTTCCTAATTAGGTCGCGTGTTAGGCATTTGCTACAGGCTATGCTGGGTGCGTTGGTTGGATCGTAGAGTGTTGTTTCTCATTTGTTTTTGATAATGTACGATTTATTTTTTAAACTTTATTGCACAGTACGTACAAAAAGCGAACATAATGCCAATATGGCATTCTCTTCCAGTTGACCTTTAGGTCATGCAGATAATATAAGAAAATTGGTTATATACTATACTATACTTACATAATAAATATAAACTAAAATATACTAAATGTAATCTATAAATTATACATATACCTACACATTACTATGTAAAAGATATATACGACATATGTAATATATGAATACTTATTACAAAGATAAATAAATACATATGTTATATAAATAACAAATATATACATAAATATTCTGCAATCATAAATCAAAACGTGATTCATAGACGATGACCAATTTACTCCTATGGTTTTATTAGAGGCACATAAAGTTTGCGAAAATTTATAATTGCTTATCAATATTAGAAATTAAAAATAGGGTGGAACAGGAAAGTGTCACCAGCAAATAATGTCGTCAGGACAAGTGATGGATTGGACTAAGGAAGGCAACAGCGTACTCCTGTGTATATTAAGATCAATACTGCGATTACCAATCACAGATTACTGCGACCACCGATTTGCCATAATCACCACGCTTGTCAAGCGTGGTGACTATTGCAAATCCCCCAATGGATAGCCCACTAAAAGTGGCATTCTATTGTGGAGGCTTATTTCAGCAGTGGACGTATATCGGCTGATGATGACTGCTAGCAATGCTGTCTAACTAGAGTCTTCCCACGGAAAAGCTAAACTAAACAATCTAAATATTTATTAATCCTCTAAAGTTTCATTTAACCTTATAATTAGCGAAATGGTCAAAACGAACATGTACAAAGTAACATCTAACCATCGCCCAGCATAAAACAAAAACAGGAAAACAGGTGTCGAGGCGCACTGAATTCATTAAACAGAGACAAAAGAGGGAATATTTAGGAGTTCTTTGTTTGTTTTAATTATAACGGAAGTCGCCATAATCCCTTAAGTCTGTTTGTCTATGGCCAGGAGATTCGGTAAACAATGAGGTGCACGAGAAACTTTCTGGTTAAGATCTCGTTTGAGTTTCTCGTTGCTGTGGAGAGTTGAGGTGGTTTAGAAGTATTGTATGTGGCAAGTAACCAACGATCTCTATGTACTACTAGATAGAGCGTTCCAAACAATCGCTCTGTTCCATGCAAGTAGCCACAACTCTTTCACATTCACTTTGAAACTTGTGCAGTTACTACTCAGAACATTTAATTATTTACTAAATATTGGCATTATTTAACCGTAGCGTTAATATTTAGTAATAATTAAATGTTCTGCGTAGTAACTGCACAAGTTTCATTGTGAATGTGAAAGAGTTGTGGCTACTTGCGTGGAACAGAGCGATTGTTTGGAACGCTCCATCTAGTAGTACATAGAGATCGTTGCATGTAACTAGATTTTTTTCCTTTTATAACTTTAGAATCATCGTGGGTTCCATTTCAACTGGGGATGGAGCACTTTGTACAATTTGTACATATTGGTCCCAATATGGATGTTAAGTTTTTTTTTGTGAATAAAATTGTCCTATCCTTGTTTAATTTCAATTTCAAAATAATAAAATCTATCTGGAATAACTTGTACAATAGGTAATAAAGTATATAACATACTACCTAAGTATGTCAGTATATAATATTAAAATAAATTTCAAAATACACATTAAATAATCACAAATTAAATTAAATGTCACACTTCATTGTTAGACAATTCATTAATGGAATAGGTAATAAATAAATAAAAACATGCTCCACAAATATCAAGCCATTTATCAAATTTAACGAAAAGGGATAACGAAAAACAAAGTTCAAGTTATTTCGCAAAGTTTGCGTCTTATATTGACAACTCAAATTGAACTGACTAACCAATTCCAAACCAATTTATCTCAATCTAACAGACGAATGAAACTTCTTAAATTTATCTCATCTTAAAGCTATTCGTTTTAATTTGATAAATAATTCGTTTACTTTCAGTTTAAATATCAACATATTAAGACAATAAATACACTTATACCATGAAGCAAAATAAATTTTCGTAGCTCATAGTTTCACCTCAAAGTGTTTTCCTTCATGATTGACAGTAATTAATTATTAAATTAGATAACAGATCATTTTAAAATGTGCATCTGTTATCTAATTTAATAATCAATTAGTGTCAATCATGAAGGAAAACACCTTGAGATGAAACTATGAGCTACGAAATTTTTTTTTTGCATCATGATATGAGGTGTAGACAATACTTAATTATTAAATAATTGTCATAAAAATAATAATACATATCGTTGATGGAAAACTAATTTACTAAAGCACCAAAATAGGATTTTACGGTAGTTTTTTCTATATTTTTATCTTAACATCCTATTTTGGCGCTTTAGCAATTATGCCTTTCCAACGACGATTATAATGTCATCATTATAATTTAAAATGTTTGCAAGTTTCAAAATATTGTATAATTATACTAAATGAAAAATCTTTTTATTCTCAAAATAATATTAATAAAAAAAAGTTTCATCATCATCATCAGTTTTTTTTTGTCTCCACTGCAGGAGCACAACCCTCTCTCATCTGCCGGAGACAGACGGAGGATTTGGCCTACACTCCCCGCGCTGGCCTGACTGATGTTTTATAATGTATTCCCTTAGTCGCCTTGTACGACATCCACGGGAAGAGTTGGAGTGGTGCAATTCTACTTAATTCCCTAAAACTCTGGATATGACATAAAACTAAGAACGTAAATAAACATTTTAAAAAGCTATTAACAATACTCCAATTAACTTTTATCGCCCAAATAAATGTTCAATAAAAGGAATAAGTGCCCAATTACATAGAACCTGCGGCCGTCCGATTATTATCTTCCATTACAAGAATAATAAAGCCGCTGTCGTACTGCCGCGTACGATCACGCTACGCACGTTTACTCAGCTTCGCTTCGTATGAGAATGTATGTGATGACGTCCACTGCAACCCACAAACATGCTGCGCACGAATACGTGGTTGGTTATCATAACTTATGTATGGGTGCACTTTCGAGCATAGCGACCGATCGCGGCAATACTAGACACTATGAAAATGTATGGCGCAGCTTCCGAGGCCAGCGCAATTGTTGCACGCGGCCGACGACGTTTCATAGTGTTTATCGCGTCAGCCGCGCACGTTTGACGACAGCCGTCGCCCGCGCACGGCTGCAAAAGGTCGCGATGTTCGAAAATGCACCTTAAGAATTGGTGTTGGTTTAAGTAAAAAGTCCCTAAGTGTAAAAAAAAATATTTCTTTTTATTATACAAAAAGCAGATAGTATACACGGCCTGTTGAGTGCCCCTCTCGTGGTCCACTCTTATCCCGCGAGCATCCTCAAGCGAACAGGCGAGTATAGTTACCCCTAAGTACGTACATATACATAAAACAGACGAGCGTGTCGCTTACAACATTTTCACACAAAGAGAGGCTAAGTCAACGTGTTTAGCGTGACCATGCGCCGCAGTGGGACAGCGCCTTTAACAGATATGCGCCGCCATGATTTTAATCGAGCTCAATTACAGCCTGAATTACAGTTCAAAAGAGATATTAGCAGTTCTTTATTTGCAACACAAGTTTGGTGTCTCCCTTAGGCATTGTATCATTGTAGCATCAAGAGAATGGTGTATACGGTTACTAGCTGTTTCATCATCATCATCATAGAAGTCCACTGCTGGACATAGGCCTACCCCAATGAACGCCACCACACCCGATCTTCCGCCCTCCGCATCCAGCCGCTACCGGCCACCTTCTTCAGGTCGTCGGTCCACCTGCGGGCGGGGCGTCCCACCCTGCAACTGCCGATCCGCGGTCTCCACTCCAGAACTCGTCTGCGGCATATGTGGCCAGCCCACTGCCACTTCAGCTTACTAATCCTTTTGGCTATGTCGGTTATCTTCGTTCTTCGTCGGATCTCCTCATTAGCACATCAGGCATGTTTGCAGAAACTCACGTGGATGACTTTCATGCCATCTTGAGAAAAAGAGCTGCCTCGATGCTACGCCGTGTCCTCGGCGGTACTAACAGCATCCTACACGTTATAGGGAGCCGAGTCGACTGCCCCATATTGTGGCACTCAGGCCGATTACATATAAATAAATAAATATAGATTTAAATGGTCTGATATTTTAATAACTGTAAATGTAAGTAATTTTAACATCAACTAACATAGTTTTATAAGAATCTACTAACAAAAATATGGACGTCTGAAATCATTTTTTTTAATTGAACTGAACTGAATTGAATTGAATTACAAATCATATCCCTCAAACAAACCCCGAGCATAGCCCTCTCCACAGCTCGCTGAGCGACATGAAACTTGTGGATCAGGCCCACCGTCAGTGTCCACGTTTTTGAGCCGTAGGTCATAACAGGCAGGACGCACTGATTAAAAACTAGTCTTTAAATATTCTTCTCTTGTACAACCTCTTAATTTTATCCTGAGACCGTTACGTATATTGACTTCCTTCTGTAATCATCATGTCAGCCCCTAGAAGTCCACTGCTGGACATAGGCCTTCCCCAACGAACGCCACCACACCCGGTCCTCCGCCCTCCGCATTCAGCCGCTACCGGCCATTATTACATCAATTCAATTACTCTTTATTGCACGTAAAAAATAAAAAGATACAATAATATAGTAACTTACATAATTATGTACATCTAGGCGGTCTTATCGCTTAAAGTATCGCCACATTTCCAGTAAATTGCTAATTAATTTCTGAACAAACATTAACATTTGTTCAAACATGATTATTTATTACTACTGGGGCCCTGGGGCCCGGAGGCGAAAAACTTAATTCCGACGCTTTTCGCACACCTCATAGAGGCTTCTGGCGACCAGAGGGCTGGCCAGTACCTCAGTCAGAGCATTAGCCTGGCCATAAAATCCACTGCCATAGAATCGGTATTGAAAACACAAAAAAGATGCATCAGAGCAATTTGCAACCTCAGAAGAACAGATACATGTAAACCATACTTCAAGGAACTTAGTCTATTGACAGTACCCTCAATGTATATTTATGAGACAGCTATATTCGTTCGACAAAATCCACAATTATTTGTACATGTTGCAAGCGCACGGCGATGTGACCAGCTTTGTATTGTAAGATACAAAACGACACTATATGGTATAGCCCCAAAAATATTTAATAAAATACCCAAATCGATACGCGATTGGGAGGACATAAATAGTTTTAAACTACAGACATTTCTTATTGATAAAACATATTATTCAATTAATGATTTCCTAAATGACAACTTTATATAGTTTTAAGTAGATAGTTTAAAGTGACATTACAAAATATGACATTACCTTAGAATTTTAAATTAGTTAAATACACAAGTTTTCCGTTTGTCTGCTTTGATCAAGTTTACTAACATATTAATGCTTTCATATGCCCAATGGGCGAAAACACAGAGCCCTCTATATCCTGTACATCCTTTACATCACCTGTGTTTGAGAATAAATAAATATATATTTGAATACAGCGAGGGAACGTTGCCAGCCTTCTGGGCACAATGCCCTAAGAGGTTGATGATGTATAATAACAATAATTAAATAATGAGTAATTACAATCTATATATATTAAATAATAATGATTACTCATGAGAGTTAAAACTGACCGACATCACGTATACACGGAAAACGTCCTAGATATTCTTGCTGACTATTTGTTCTCCGTGTCATCTACAAGTTGATATAGAGATGTCGGTACATGTCAAATAATATATGTTAAGAAGAAGAGACCGCGTATCGACACCCGCAGGGCGGACCGAAGACTTGAAGAAGGTGGCCGGAAGCGGCTGGATGCGGAGGGCGGAGGACCGGGTGTGGTGGCGTTCATTGGGGAAAGCCTATGTCCAGCAGTGGACGTCTAAGGGCTGTTATGATGAATATTTGTTTAAACATGATAATTAAATATATTGTCTGTTCATCATATAATATAATATTAAAGCCTTAAGAACTCGTCGACAGAGTAATAAGGTCGCTACAAATTGAAGCGCGTCGTGTTGACGTTTCATCTCGTCCTCAGCGTAAGTGAGGAGGGGTAGCGGTGGCTGTGAGAGGTTGAGGTCCAAGTGACAATGGGCGACGGGTTCACGTGTGAAAACAAGCTATGCTCACCGCGTTTGGTACAAGTCAGTAGATGAAGGGAATGTATGAGAATTTGATGTTAAAATTGTAGGGAAAGGACAAAAGGTTGTATGAATTAGGAGCATTATTCCCGTTTTTTTAATATACAGCCTAAAAACCAACCAGCCACAGCTTATACAAAGGCATTCAGCGTTAAATACCAAGCTTTATTTATTTTATTGTCTCAGCTACTCATACGTCCATTGCTGAATATATAATAGAATAGAATAGGTCATTTATTCATATCTACGACACACACATACATGACAAATAAACAGAACAGAATTAATAAATTACAATTTAAAAATAATCAAGGTATGGGTTGCCGTGTGGTTTCCGGTAGAGTAGAATAGGAGCACTCCAACTCTTCCCGTGGATGGCGTACAAGGCGACTAAGGGAATACATTATAAAACATCAATCAGGCCTCCCCAACCCGTCTGGCTAGCGCGGGGAGTGTAGGCCGAATCCTCCGTCTGTCTCCGGCAGATGAGAGAGCGTTGTGCTCCTGCGGTGGAAGCAAAAATAACCTGATGATGAAGTTACAAAATAAAGAAAATGGGGAATGAGTTTATCTGTCGTCTTCTCCTGTAACTTACCCCCCATGCATCGAATACCCCCGGCACTCGAGCGAACACGCTCTCCGTGAGACACGTTTTAAATAAATAATTGAGCACGCTCTTAAGAACGCAAATACCAAAATAAATACGTATTAAAACACGGCGAGGTGTATTACTTACCAGTCAGGTGTCGTCAGTCGGATTAAACCGAGTCGAGCACTCTTATTTGGTAGCGAGTTATGGAATTCGGTTACCAAATGGGACGGCGCAATTCCCATTTCGTAACCGATTACGGAATGGGAATAACTTTACTATTTTGTGGTCAGTTATGAAGCTTGGTTACCAAACGGAAAGACGCGATTCCCATTTCGTTGCCGGTTACGGAATGGGAATTGATTTCCCACTTCGCAGCTAGTTACGAGATTTGGTTACAAATGGCACGAAAGGCTGTTATGATTACCAGGTATCGGAATTAGGTAGTCTAACTGATATACTCGCGACGAAATGTTTATGTAAATAAAGTATATTTCGAGGTTTATTTAAAAACTAGCTATTGCCCGCGACTTCGTCCGCAACTTAACATAGCAAATTGTTAAATATTTCCCGTAGGAATGAGATGTCATTTCGGGATAAAAACTATCCTATGTCCTATTCCAGGGCCTAACCTATATGTGTGCCAAGTTTCATTACGATCCGTCCAGTGGTTGAAGCGTGATTGAGTAACAAACATCCAAACTTTCTTATTTAGTCCCACTAATATTATAAATGCGAAAGTTTGGATGTTTGTTACTCAATCATGCTTCAACCACTGGACGGATCGGGCATGAAACTTAGCACACATATAGGTTAGGTCCTGGAATAGGACATTGGATAGTTTTTATCTCGAAAAACCATCTAATTCTTACAGGAAACCAAATTAATCCTTAAAAGCAATGAAGATGTGTAAATATCGAAACATACGCCGACGAAGTCGCGGGCAAAAGCTAGTTAGTTAATAAGTATTAAGGCTAGCTAACAAAGTATTAAGGCTTTACTAACACTATGGATGTATATCTGAAATAAATAAATAATAATTATAACTCTGTACATAAATTGTTATTCTTAACCTGCGAGCAATAAAAAATTTATCTATCTATACAGCCTAACCGCTCTAACTGCCACCATAAAATAAAACCAACAATCATATCCCTATAAAAGATCTTTGTATAATTTATCTGTTCGCATGAAAAAAGCTATTTGCCTGGAAATGAGATCAAGATACGGCACCGGGTGACAGCAGACCGGTCGATTTGTGTTTTGTATCCCACCCTGTTGATGTTTGATTAAAACTTTGTTGGAAAACGAAGCGTAAAATATTGTTATCACATGATTTAATTTAGATATAGACTCTATGTACAGTGGGATTTTATTAAAAATAAAGTAGAAATTGAACTCCGTTATAAATATAACGTGCCACATAATAGTGCAGACCGTGTTTGTGTTCAATTATCTTTAGGATGATATATTATTTATAGATGATGATGATGCCACCTTGAAATCTCTGTAGTAAAGGTCAGGCAAGACGGCAGGAGGCAGGACGCAGGACGCAGGACGCAGGACGCTCGACGCAGGACGCTCGACGCAGGACGCTCGACGCAGGACGCAGGACGCAGGACGCAGGACGCAGGACGCAGGACGCAGGACGCAGGACGCAGGACGCAGGACGCAGGACGCAGGACGCAGGACGCAGGACGCAGGACGCAGGACGCAGGACGCAGGACGCAGGACGCAGGACGCAGGACGCAGGACGCAGGACGCAGGACGCAGGACGCAGGACGCAGGACGCAGGACGCAGGACGCAGGACGCAGGACGCAGGACGCAGGACGCAGGACGCAGGACGCAGGACGCAGGACGCAGGACGCAGGACGCAGGACGCAGGACGCAGGACGCAGGACGCAGGAGGCAGGACGCAGGACGCAGGACGCAGGACGCAGGACGCAGGACGCAGGACGCAGGACGGAGGACGCAGGACGCAGGACGCAGGACGCAGGACGCAGGACGCAGGACGCAGGACGCAGGACGCTGGACGCTGGACGCAGGACGCAAGACTCGTTGGTTTGGCAGGTTCTTAAGGACTCAATTTTTTTCGCAAAAATTTAATTCACTGATTTCCAGAATAGTAAAAAACATAACTATTGCTTCTGTCAGTAATACGAAGGCTTTGTTTTACACAAAAAAAAAACATATTTTGTTATCTAAATAATAAAGTTAAAAATTAAAGAACTCCCATCATAAAATCCTTAACTTGTAAACTTTTAATCAGTCGGTATGGAAATACACAGCGTAGCGCTCACGTAGCTCGTGTTTCGTAGCACGCATTAAAGTGCTACGTGACCGTAGCGCGTAGCAGCTACGCCAAATTTGATGATTTTGGTAACTTCACTTGTTGATGTTGCTGAGAAAGTAATTTTTATAAATTAGTTTTGTTCTACAAAGTATTTAGTGAGTCTCTTATATGTATACAATATATATCAAGTATGGAGAAGTCAGCATCTTCAAGAGTGAGTAATTTGCTATAAGGAACCATGACGTCGATTTTAGAGGTAAGAAATGTGCATTCATAGGTTTTCAGAATAACTGAAAGCGACTCGGGAATCGAACCCAGATATTTTAATAAAAAATACTATGTTGATTTATTACGTAAATTGATAGTACGTTGTAAGGAATAAATGTTACTATGGAACCTTACGTCTACAATGAAATTTAATTATATATATTATTTTATTGTCTTCTCCTGTGCAAATCTGTAAGATTTGTATGAGAAAAAGGACTAACGCAATTTTGAAAGCCCTATTCTGCACAACTTGAAGTTTTTCGAGGTTTGTGTAGCAAGTTCAGCACTAAACAGAGGCTGTATGAGAAATATAGGGGCGATCTAAGATACGTAGTCTTGTATATGAGCTTAGAATACTTCTGTCGTTCAAAATAGGACTTAAAGTATTCATAACCTTAATACCTTTCTCGCAAAGTGCAATATAGTCGAGTCGAGTATAACGATTATACTCCCCAATTTAGTTTAGCATCGAAATAAACACTTGAGTATTTGACACCATATTTCTCCTAGTCTGCCTAGATTTAAAAAGAGGCTGTGCGCCTGGCTTGTCAAGAATTCATTTCATAGCTATGAAGAGGTTTTCCAAAACTCATTTTCATAATTAATTAGATTCAAATGTATGCATTATATCTGATATTTTATTTCTTAATTTTTTTTTGTTTTAATTTAATTTAATTGTGTTTTTATATTATTTTTTTGTAATGTAATTGACCTGTAAGAAAAGTTGTGAATAAAAATATGTCTATTTTATAGTTGTTAAAAATAGGTAGAGTAAGAGTGAGAGAGCAAGATCGGAAGCCTTTTAACTCGGTCTCCCACCATACAATACTTTTAGATTAATAATGTGACCCATTATGGGCAAACAAAGCCCCCTTCTGGAACCAAATTCTCACCTTATTCCCTGTGAGAGAAAAGGACGGAAAGTAGGCTAATTAGAATGAGAAGTCAGGCCTCAACATAACGAGGTGTTTGTGTTGAAAGACCGCCCGTTTTATTATCTGTGGGTCCGTGAGAGGACATATTTAGGTTTACATGATTTTAGCATTTCCCTTTTTATGGAAATGAATGAGTTTTTCTTTGACCCCATCTCCACTAATTTGAATGACAATGAGTCTTGATGATGCGGGCTTGCCAAGAAGTGTCTTGGCTTTTTATTATTTTCCATAAGACATTTCATCGAGGACTATAAGTGCACAGGAATGTTAAAAGGATGCCAATGATTTTAATTTTCTTGTTATTCTCAAGTTGATTTCTTTTCGTCCCATTTGTCCTTTAAATACTACTAAATGGGATGACGGAGTCCCATTCTGTAACTGGCTTCGAACTGGGAAATTACATTTCCCATTTCGTAGCCAGTTAAGAAATTAGTTACTAAATGGGATGACGGAGTCTCATTCTGTAACTGGCTTCGAACTGGGAAATCGCATTTCCCATTTCGTAGCCAGTAAAAAATTAGTTACTAAATGGGACGAAGGAGTCCCATTCCGTAACTGGCTTCGAACTGGGAAATCGCATTTCCCATTTCGTAGCCAGTTACGAAATCTGGTTACGAAATGGGACGAAAGGTATTTTGCTGCCAGAATCAGACTTGTGTGGATCACTGATTAAAAAAAACAGCTTGAAGAACAGTTTGAAAAAATAACAACTAACTTAAGGCACAAAAATATACAAATACAAACAATAAATAGCTTTCAAAATTACATAAAAAAAATTATTGTTCCTTTCCTTAAATGAAAAATAAACTTTTTATTTCTTGAACGTTACAAACAATTTTAAATCTAAGGGTAGGGTTGTTTGTAGATCGCCAATGGGCAGGAATAGTGTGGGATGCCCCCTAGTTAGATAGAGCGACGATCTGCATAAGACGGCTGGCAGTGACTGTATAAGAAGAGCCGAGGACCTGGTTCAGTGGCGCACCCTAAGACAGACCTATGCCCAGCAGTGGACACTTGCAGAATGATGATGATGATGAAGGCCACAGATATAGATACGGTTGGAGAAGGTTTTGTTCAGCAGTATACGTATTTCGGCTCATGGTGATACAAATAAGGTGTCCGGACCCGTGCTCCACCTAGGTGAAACATGGGGTACAGGTCCTCGAGCTCCAACTGATAATATTTTTGTACCGTCTTGATTATGTTTATTATCTCTACCACACTTCACAATATATTGTGACGACCTCCGGCGCGGAACAGGGTAGCTCTCGGACTGCCACGCCGGAGGTTGCGGGTTCGAATCCCGCCAGGGGCAAATGTTCGTATGATGAATATGAGTGTTTTTGCCCAAATCTTGGATGTTTATATATTTATTTAAGTATGTGTATCCGTTATCTAGTAACCACATCACAGGCTCTGACTAGTTTGAGTCTGTATAATTGGTGTGAATGTCTGACTTATTAATTTTTTTTTATTTATTGTAAGACTAATTTCATTTGATATTAACACCACGAAAAGCGGATGAAGGAAAGTCACTTTGTAATATTACATTGCACAAAGTGGCGATACATCCTCTCTGCCTACCCCTCTGCGACCAAGGCGTGAGCGTTATGTATGTATGTATGAACACCGCTAGTCTGGGGTCAAAAGTTTCCCCTAAGTGTTTTCTTTGAGCATCGGCAGGGGATTTCTGGACAAATTTTCCAAAAAATTCCAGAATTCCCCTTAAGGGGATTTTTTGCAGGGGATTATTGGAATAAGCCATACTTTTAACTATTACGTACACATATGTTGCTGTTTTGGTGAATTTATTCGTTACCTAAGTGATGCTTTAAAACTTTTACAGTTACCGGGGCCGCTTGGTTCCACTAATAAACGTGCGTCACATACGTATCACATACGCATATGTACATACGTATCAAAAGTTACTAATTAACGAGGCAGCGGGTCGTTAAGAGACCGGGGCTTGTTTCGATTTAAACTGTTAACGAGGTGTCGTTGTCTTCGTGCTGAAACTTCGTTTATAATGCTCTTAACTAGGGTATGTATGTTTTATACAAAGTGATAGGTTGTGGATACAAAGAGGTAACTCCGAATTGAGTCGTGTAGTTCAAATATGACAACACTTAAGTTAGTTTACCAAATATTTCTATTCAAAGCAGGTATATAAGCCAAATATATTGTCGACAGAAATTTAAATTGGCGTGAGGGACAAACAGCTACTCTTCAGGAGACCCTAAAAACATTTTTTTTTTACTTTAAGACTATATGCCGTGTGGTTTCCGGTAGAGTAGAATAGGACCACTCCCACTCTGCCCGTGGATGTCGTACAAGGCGACTAAGGTAATACATTATAAACCATCAATCAGGCCTCTCCAACCCGTCTGGCCAGCGCGGGGAGTGTAGGCCAAATCTCCGGTAGTGCTCCTGCAGTGGAGACAAAAATAACCTGATGATGAAGACTATTTTGTTCGCGTACTTATATTAATTACTAGCTGTGCCCGCGGCTCCGCTCGCGTGGACTACAGGATCCGCTCCCATTCCCACTTCCGCTCCCTATCCCACTTCCACTCAGACTATAAATCCAGGTCCAGGTCCAGGTCCAGGTCCAGGTCCAGGTCCAGGTCCAGGTCCAGGTCCAGGTCCAGGTCCAGGTCCAGGTCCAGGTCCAGGTCCAGGTCCAGGTCCAGGTCCAGGTCCAGGTCCAGGTCCAGGTCCAGGTCCAGGTCCAGGTCCAGGTCCAGGTCCAGGTCCAGGTCCAGGTCCAGGTCCAGGTCCAGGTCCAGGTCCAGGTCCAGGTCCAGGTCCAGGTCCAGGTCCAGGTCCAGGTCCAGGTCCAGGTCCAGGTCCAGGTCCGTGTCCGGGTCCGGGCCCGGGTCCGGGTCCGGGTCCAGGTCTAGCTAAAGTTCCGGCTCCAGATCCAGCTCCAGATACAGCTCTAGATCTAGATCCAGCTCCAGCTCCAGATTTTTCATCGTAATCAACTAACTCAGTCAAAAGTTATGCGAATTTATAGTTTTCAAAATCTCACATTACATTGATACGATACCCGCTCCCGCTACCGCTCACGAATTCAATCGAGCATTTACACCCTACACTCAGTTTTCGGAAACTATAAATTCGCATAACTTTTGAATGACTGCACCGATTGCAATGAAATAAAGCCTATATGTTACACCAAATTAAGCCCCATGTTTCTGTGAAAAGTCCATCAAAGTCCGATCAGTAGTTTTTAAGTGATGCGTGCACAAACTCACAGACAAACAGACAAACAGACAAACAGATAAACAGATAAACAGACAAACAGACAAAAATTTCAAAAATGATCGAAATGTGTTCTGTTGCTTATCCTTAGACCCCCAATTTTTTTTTTTGCAAATATCTTCAATGTACAGACACGCGATGTTTACGATTTTATTTATAAGATGACAGAGGATAGATTTATTTAATTAATTTTTTTTAAATATACCGTTCGATAGAGAATTGAAAACTGAGTTTGAGAAGCTGAAAACAGATTTTGTCAATTTAAATTTTCTTCGAAGATATAATTAACTGATGTTGGGTCTGATCACAATGTTTATGGAGAGGTCTATGCTCTGGCCTTGTTTGAAGGATATGTTTTATAATGAGGAGATCCGACGAAGAACGCAGCTTATCGATATAATTGAAAGGAGTAGCAAGCTGAAGGCAGTGGGCGGGCCACATCTGTCGCAGAACTGACGTGACTGACGTGGTTTAAAGAGCCGTGGTAGCCTGGTTGATTGTGCACTCGCCTCACGTTCATGAGGTCCTGGTACAAACCCCGCCCGTACCAATGAGTTTTTCGAAACATAAGTACGGTTTATTTATAATACCACAGGCTTTTCGGTGAAGGAAAACATCGTAAGGAAACATGCATATGCCAAAGAAGAAAGTCGTATGTGAAGTCCACCAAATCTGCTTGGGGCACCGTTGGTGGACAGGGGTTTGGCACAAAAGATCCTGAAGGGTCGAAGCGTCGCCAGGTCTTCCTGGCCCCCTAAGAAGATAAGATGGTAACGTTCAGCAAGGCCTATGTTCAGCCGTGGACATCTAAGAGCTATATGAGGTTCAATTTTAGGTAGAACAAAAACCTTTCGAAGGCTAAATAAAATTATCATTCCCTTGCAGGACCATAAAAAGGAAAAGAAAGGTTATCGCCAAGGATCAAATTGCTTATACCTCATAAGTACCTTATACGAAATGACAAATTGGGGTTCCTTGCCAAATCGGTCGTAAATCTTTCTTATACCCGTTTTGGTCTCTATTGGCTATGTAGGTGGTATATTCGATTGTAATTTATTTGTTTTAAAAGAATCCTTTAAGGCGTGTGTACGCTTTTGTACTGAAAAAAGACATTTCGATCGTATTTGATAGGCCTAATATGATTATGACATTATAAACATCAATCAAGCCTCCCCAACCAGCCTGCAGTTCCGCTATATGTATATTTGTTCTCATAGCAAATTTTAGAAGAAAAGAATATTTATTTGTTTTCTTTTAAGACATTGGCAACAATGCCATCAGTATAATCACGATATTTTTTTATTTTCTGGTTATTATCAGTATCAGGGCGCCTCAGACCAACGCTGGTACTGATATAGTCACAGACTTACCTTACTAACGTTGATAGTAAGCTGTAGTAAGGTTTGAAGTTAGGAAGTTCACTGATTTAAGAAGAACAGCTTAGTCACGTTTATTTATGTTTCCTTCACAGTGTACACACGCACAGACATTTGTTGCATAATTATTGCCGTGTGGTTTCCGGTAGAGTAGAATAGGACCACTCCAACTCGTCCCGTGGATGTCGTACAAGGCGACTGAGGGATACATTATAAAACATCAATCAGGCCTCCCCAACCCGTCTGGCCAGCGCGGGGAGTGTAGGCCAAATGCTCCGTCTGTCTCCGGCAGATGAGAGAGGGTTGTGCTCCTTGAACCTTAACAAAAACTAAACCGTCTCTATTATCCAAGCGTAGATACGTCGTATACAATATGTGGGTTGCGATAATTAATTTCCTCTGTCCTTTATGCGAAATATCTAAAAATAGGAATTCTTTGACTTAAAGGAGCCCGAACCACTGGTTAGGAAAATGTAGTTTCAGTTAAATCTGATGAAAAATTGATATATTTCTGTCTCCTGGTCTAATTTCTATGGGCACAACCGCCGAAACTGTATACTTTACAACTTTAGATCCATTTTTTTACAAGATAGTTTCCTACTAATATTATAAAATAAATAAATAAATATCTCATACATTCACACCAATTATCCAGCCCCAAATTAGGCAGAGCCTGTGCTATGTTTACTAGATAACGGATACATATACTTAAATAAATATATAAACATGCATTTGCCCCTAGCGGGATTCGAAACTGCAACCTCCGGCGTGGCAGGCCGAGATCTACCCCGTTCCGCCACGGAGGTCGTCGAATTCTACTGATATTATAAATGCGAAAGTTTGGATATTTGGATGTTTGTTACTCACGCTTGAACCACTGGACGGATCGTGATGAAACTTGGCACACATAGGTTAGGTCCTGGAATAGGACTTAGGATAGTTTTTATCCCTAAAAAACATCCCATTCCTACGGGAAATACATAATAATCTGTGATGTTAAGTTGTCCACGCGGAGGAAGTAAATAATAAATAAATCGTTGGTGAAATGATGAATTATAAAATGAAAGTTAGTCTACTAATTATTTCAATAGGTACATGAATTATTTGTAAAATCCGTACTTGTTAAGTAAATACCAGCGGTTATGTCATGGCTAAAATTTGGAACTCTCTGCCATCCGATTTAAAATACATTGTATCAGGTGGATTACTAAAGCAAGAACTGCACAAGCACTTCTTGCCGACGGGTGTAGACTAATGTACTGATCACGTGAGCGCTCTGTCCACATACAAATGGGCTTCCATTTCTGTGGACATTACTGTAACTTATATATTGTAAAATTTTGTTGAATAATAAAAAATATATATATATGAAACGAAAAATCATGTTTTTTCCAATCGGTTCATATCAAGCGAAACACGTCCACTGCTGAACACAAACCTCCCCAAGGCTCTTGCTGGGCTACCGATTGAGGTTGTCAAGTCAAAATTTGCAAAAGGTACTGTAATGATAGATAGCCTATATAGAAAGAAATTGGCATGTACCTACCCACGTCTAAGTCATTTATAGAAGTCAATTAGTACACTGTCTTACTGGCGAGACGGTCTTCATTTCTGTACGTGCAGTATTTACAAATGTTTGATAAAATTTATCTTAATTGGACTAGAAAATTATTTCTAAGCACGCCCTTTGAACTTAATAAGGAAGACGTCTATAAATTTAATGTTATCAAACTCAGCAGGAGTGTAAATCCCTTATCTCCGGGCCTCCTGATCCTGGCACTCAGTCGACTCTTCTTCAAACTGCGCACTGGAACGTCACGGCTCGAGCGCATGACGGCACTACACCCTAGCTACAGACACAAGCGGCGAGGGCAGCGGGGCGACGAGTAGAGCGAATTCTGTGCATAGGTACGCAGCCAACTGCACTCCATACTAATGAAGAGACTTCTTTACCTATTATGTATGTATTTATTTATTTTATAACAATTTCTTGTGTAAGAATATCTTAACTTATTCTAACAATTGTATAAACCTAGGTGCTTACAATTATTAATGTCAATAAAATATTTTCAAGCAAATTATAATAATTAAAATTAAAATAATGCAAACGATGTCATAATTATATTATTACAAAAAAAAAAAATACCAAAGTTGACAGATTGTGAAATTTGTTAATAAATTTTCTAAAATCTTAATATATTAGTTGACTGTTTTTTTACTTACGTAAACTTGACGTGGACGCCCGTAGAGAAACTCTACAGCTGCAGAAGTGCAAAGGACATTGCAGTTGCACGATTTGCAATTATCTATAAATTAGTTGTATTTTGACATTTTTTGACTGCATCTGTCACGCATGAAATATGGCTTTCAAATATTAAACAAAAAATTGGTTCAGTGAAGTGCCCGACGAACTGACGAAATATGTTTACCTAGAGAAGTTGTTGCTGTCACAGAATACCATCAAAACGTTCCAGATGCCGTTGGTGGCTTATAGCCTCTCACAAATTTAGACTTAAGGGCAAACAGTTATTGTGACACCGCCTGGACATCACCACGTCCGTCCACCACACCGCACCACTCGTACCAACGCGGTTGGAAGACTTAGAAGAGACCATCGCAAGCGCCGCCGGTCCAGGTGCACCTCCAGCGTTGAAGACGACCCCAACAATACGAACATAACATTTAAAAACGTATCAGTCCCGTTCCGCGTTAAGTGTGTTCCCAATTGTTCTTTTATAATATAATATACAGATGTATTTTTAAGTTTTCTAAGCATTTTTTGTACATTAGGTATATAGTTTATAGATATTTTCTTATGCTCAGTCAGGTGAGTACGTCGTCCTCTAATGATGTGCTCGTCAAGTGTCCCATTTGCGCCGACCACAAGTTTTACAAAGGACAACGTGGTCTGTCGATTCACAACAGCCGCCGCCACATACCGCGGACTGGCCACTCCGTCAACGACCCCCCGCCACCGCCACCGGCCCGGCGACACCCGGCGCTGGCGACCGGCGCAGACGCGGGCGCAGGTGGGACACCGGACACCCCATTGTGGAGTAAGCTCGCACACCTTAAGCACAACGTCAAAATTATAAGTAGAATACCCAAAGGAGCCCGCGCGTCAGTGGCCCGGTGTCTCTCGGATCGCGTGGCCAAAGTTGTGTCCGACAACACCCCCGAGACATGGGAGAACCTATTATTTTTCCCATACTCCATCCTACACGTCGAGCCAAATCAACCCAAAAAAAACAACCAATCTTTAACCGCAAGGATTAAACAAAATACCACACAGGACTCAAATACAGCCTTATTACATCTCAGCCATATCACGCAGACCCATTCACACTTAAATAACATCCGTTACGTGGAACGCAAACTGTCAGAGGGCAACATCAAAGGCGCAGCGAAACTACTTTTCTCCACTGACACCCTGGCCATTGACTCCACTGAGACACTGGCGGCCTTGAGGGACAAGCACCCATTGCCATCAGCCTCGGCGCAGCCTCCTGACGCACCCCCGGACACTCAAATTTGTTTGCAAATAGACGAGGAAGCAATTAAAAACGGGATCTCATCTTTTCCCAACGGTTCTGCCGGGGGACTGGACGGCTTAACACCGCAACATCTCAAGGACCTTGTCAGCCCGTTCGTTGGCCAAAGCGCTGAGTACCTTATCAGATATCTCACTGAACTGGCGAGAATAATGTTATCAGGTAAGGTCCCTGCCGCGATCATTCCAACCCTATACGGCGCTAACTTGGTTGCCTTAACAAAAAAGGATGGTGGCATTCGTCCGATCGCTGTCGGCAGTACCCTGAGGCGCCTTGTTTCAAAGCTGTGTTGCCGGGAGCTCCACACTAAACTTACTGACAAGTTTCAGCCCCGGCAGCTAGGTTTTGGGGTTACGGGAGGCTGTGAAGCGGCAGTACACGCAGCCCGAACTTTTTTAGTGTCAAAATCGTACGATGTTTTTATAAAAATTGATGTAAAAAATGCTTTCAATTCTATAGACAGGAGTGCTTTTTTAAGTCGGATATATAAGGAGATACCAGAAATATCTTCTTATATGTTCCAGTGCTATGGAAGCCAATCAAAATTAATGTTTGGAGACTCTGAAATTAATTCATCCGTAGGCTGCCAGCAAGGTGACCCTCTTGGACCCGCCATTTTTAGTCTCGCTATCCAACCTTTTATTGAATGTCTTAAATCAAAATTTAATATGTGGTATTTAGACGATGGTTCACTAGGAGGGGATGCATCTTCGACATTTCAAGACCTTGAATCCATCATTCAACATTTTTCACAAATAGGGCTCACATTAAATTTTAATAAATGTGAGATTTTTATCCCTGACACCATTTCCGTAGCTTCAAGATCCGATATCATAGCAAAATTCAATTCACTGACACCGAATATCATCGAACTCACAAAAGAGTCTCTAACTCTACTCGGAGCCCCCATTTTTGAAGATGCCATACCTCCCCTAGTGAAATCAAAAATTGAAAATTTTACACTCACGTCCAGACGCCTTTTCGAAATCAAACCACATATGGCCATGTTTATCGTTAGACTGTGCCTTTTTACACCAAAATTTATATATTTATTACGTTCCTGCCCCCTTTGGAAATTCCCTTCGATTACATCATCCATAGACTCGACTCTGAGAACCACAGTAGGCCAAATTCTAAATTTACAGTTCGACGATCGCGCATGGAAACAAGCCACACTTCCTATTATTTTTGGCGGGCTGGGTATACGTACAACAACGAGTTTGGCGCTCCCTGCTTTCCTGTCCTCCGCTCATAGAAAGAAAGAAAGAAAGAAAGAAATCATTTATTTGCTCTTAAATTGGTACAAATGCCAGATGTTAAAATTAGCCTAAAGTAACACCAATTTAGCCATTATAAATAGCATGCAAATTTATACAATTAAATTATTCATAACAATAAACATTAACAACATTGAAATGTCAAAGTTTAAAAAGTACAGTCAAAATAAATAATTTAAGTATTGCCAAAAGTCATCCAACCCTATGCTCCAAGAATTCTTTTACAGAGTAAAATGTGTGAACCAAAAGCCAATTATTAAGAGATATTTGGAATCTGTTATATGGTAAATCCTTTATATGGGCAGGTATTTTATTATAAATCGACAAGCACATACACCGACAATTTTTCTGATAACGAGCGGTCTTTGGGACAAGATCAAGAGCTAACCTGTTTGGGTTCCTGGTATTTTTGGGGAATACATCTTTTGCTGTATTAAATAAGTATAAGTGCTTCTTTACAAATTTCGCCACCTCAAACACATATAGGCAGGGAAGCGGAAGTATGTTGAGGAATTTGAAAAGTGGCTTACAGGATTCGTAAGGAGGTATGCCACAAATCGATCGTATGCACTTTTTTTGAGCTAGAAAGACTTTATTTATATCAGTGCTGTTGCCCCAGATGATGAGACCATACCTGAGGACCGACTCTACGTATGCATGGTATGCTGTAACCGCAGTGTTTTTTGAAGCGGTTTTTACCAGTTTATATAGCGCATAGGAAAAACTATTAATTTTATTCGATACTTTGGTCACCTGCTCTTTCCAGTTAAATAAGTCGTCAAGTGTTATACCTAAGAATGTCACATTATTTGTCTTATGAAAAATTTGGTCATTATAATTTATGTTTAATGTCAGTAATTCATTAAGGTTATTAAAATTTATGTAATTTGATTTATTAATGTTAATATGTAGATTATTTTTATTAAGCCATTCAGCTACTAAAGTTACAACATTATTAATGTCAGATTCATGTTTAGCCAAGGATTCCCTTTTGTCAGATGTTACAATGATTGATAAGTCGTCTGCAAATAGAATACATCTATGATTGGTTACTTCGGGCAAGTCATTTACGTACACCAGAAATAATAGTGGGCCAAGTACGCTCCCTTGCGGAACTCCGTGGCTATTCAGCTTGTATTCTGATTGGGATCTAGTAACATTATTTAAGTTAAGACTAGATATTTCTACACATTGAGTTCTATTAGACAGATATGACTTTAACCAGCTTAGTGCAGGACCCCTTATCCCATTATGTTCGAGCTTTGACAGTAATACTTCATGAGAGACAAAGTCAAATGCTTTGGACATATCAAAAAATAGAACCGTAGTATACAAGTTGTTGTTAGTGTTACGCAAGACGTCACTCACTAAATGAAAAGTGGCAAGGGTTGTAGATTTATTTTTTTGAAAACCATATTGGTCTTGGTTAATAATCTTATACTTAGCAAAAAATGACAGCAACTTTTTCTGCATAGCCTTTTCGAATATTTTTGAGATGATTGATATTAGCGTGATTGGGCGATAGTTTTCCAAAACCATCTTATCGTTCTTCTTAAAGAGTGGCTTTATAACAGATCGTTTAAGTTTATCCGGAAAGACTCCTGTTTCCAAAGAAAGATTAACCAAAAATGCCAGTACCGGACTGATTTGTTCTTGACAGATTTTTATAACTTTGGTGCAAACACTGTCATAACCCTCTGAGGGAGTATTGTTCAGTGATATTATTATACTCTTAATCTCGTTTGCATCAACCGGATCTAAATAAATAGAATTTTGTAATTTCTTTTTAGTGTTCGTTGTTGCATTCTGATGTACTTGTTTGCTTGTAATATCAATGAAGTATGTATTAAAAGTATTCGCAATAGCAATGGGCTCAGAAATTATTTTATTATTATGTTCTATTTTATCTATATATTTATTAGTATGTGTACTACCAGTTTCGTCTTCAATAATTTTCCATAGCACGCGTGCTCTCATCAGTAGGATCTTAAACTCTCCAAGTCCTACTGATGACGATGTGACGGGCTTATCGGAGGCTAGGTCATCTTGGAGCTCCAAAAATCCGGGAGAAGGCGTTCCAAGGGATGTGGGTTGCCAGAGCAACTGGGATTCACCCGGCGTGAAAGTCACCCACGCCGAACTCCTAGAACAGTGCCCCGACGCCACCGACAGGGCACGCCTACTGGCCGTCTCAGTTAAGGAGTCGGGGCATTGGCTTCATGCTCTGCCATCCCATAACCTTGGCACTATCCTAGACCCCGGCTCGCTACGTATAGCCGTGTGTTTAAGGTTAGGAGCAAAGGTGTGCGAGCCTCACCGCTGCCCATGCGGTTTGAGCGTGGACAGGCTTGGTCGCCATGGCCTCGCGTGCGCTAAGAGCGCAGGTAGGTTCTACCGCCACGGTGCCATTAATGACATCATCCGTCGGGCTCTTGCCACCGCCTCAATCCCCTCGACCCTAGAGCCGAGCGGTATGTTTAGAGACGATGGTAAGAGACCCGACGGAGCCACCCTGGTGCCTTGGTCGTTGGGGCGGGCCCTGGTGTGGGACGCCACGTGTGTAGATACTTTGGCCCCGTCTCATGTCCAGGGCACTGCCTCAGTTGCCGGTGCAGCAGCGGCCAAGGCGCAGAGTCTTAAGCGCCGCAAATACTCCAACCTGACGGCTGACTACGAGTTCGCGGCGCTCGCTGTAGAGACCCTGGGCCCGTGGTCAGCCGACACGAAGGCGCTCGTGAAGGCTCTGTCGACCAGGCTGGTCCACGCCTCCGGAGACCTCAGGGCTGGCGCCTACCTCGCACAACGTGTAAGCCTGGCAATCCAGCGAGGTAATAGCGCCAGCGTCCTAGGGACTATGCCTCACCACGAGGGGTTGGACGGCGTACACCTGTTGTAAATAATTGATTTTCTTATAATTACTGTAAAAATGAAATTTAACTGAGCAATTAATAAACTTATTATACATCAAAGTCTAAAAATCATCCACAGAGTAACAATACTTTTCCAGAAGAAATGCTTTTAATTAAATCTTAAAGATACTTAATTGTTTTATACATTTTAATTCGTTGGGCATCCTGTTTTAATACAGGCGCACCGACCTTTGTGTGTGTGCGTAGATTATAGTAAGGCTACTGTACCCAGCGCGCGAGCATAGTCGATCGAGAGAGTGACAACGTTATACGTCAATAACATAACTGCTTCTCCTTCTAACTTTTAGCGTTGATCTCTCGGTGTCGGTCGATAGCGCGCTGTAGTGAGTACTGCCAGCCGTAAGTTGATTAATTTCAAAAATCATACGAATGCATTGATATGATTAGTACAACTAAACCTGTGTGACGTCACGCCCCGGAATAGAGAGAGCTGCTGCAGAAAGGTACAAGGGACATAAATATTTAGTAGGAGGATAAAGCAGGGGAAAAGAGCACCCGAGCAAGTGTCGGGAACCTCCCACGTGATTCGGCCTGTGTGACCTAGATGTCGAAAGGCCGTGGCAGGTGGGGGGACTGTTCTAATCATTTGCATGCATTATAATTGTGTGAACTCTACTTGGATCAACATCAATTGCAACTGGAGGCTTACGAGTATTTTTCCCATACCTCTGGGTGATCGTGGGGAAGGGGAGGGAGGAGGGAAGAGGGGGGAACAATCGATGTTGATCCAAGTCGATTTAACACAATTATAAAGGACTAGCTGTGCCCGCGGCTCCTCTCGCGTGAACTACAGAATCCGCTTCCATTCCCACTCACGCTCTCGCTTCCGCTACCACTCCCGCTTCCGCTCCCGCCTCCCTTTTTAAGTGATGCGTGCACAAACTCACAGACAAACAGATAAACAGACAGAAATTCCAAAAAATGATTGAAATGTGTTTTATTACTTATACACCCCTCCTCTCCCCTCAATTTTTTTTGTTGCAAATATCTTCAATGTACAGACACGCGATGTTGACGATTTTATTTATTAGATAATGAGATCTCTTACCAAATAAAACGTGCCAGATCCGCTCCCGGCTGCGCCTGACACTATGACCGCAGCGTAAACCACAGTTACCAGTGCCAGACAGTGGCTCAGATTAGGGGAATTAGAAAAGATAACAACGCTTGAGTGAAGGAAGTGGTGCGAGAGGCTTCACAGCGTTTGCTGCTTTGGGTGAGGATGAAAGAGAAATTCAATTTAGTCGGTGTTAGAGCGGGAAGGCAAGAGAATAGGGTAAACGAAAAATAAATGGTCTTGTTGATTTAAATTCAAATTCAAAACTTTTATTTCCGACATTAGTCCATATTTTTGTTAGTACAGTCTTATTAAACTATGTTAGTTGATTTTAAAACATAATAAAAATTAACAAAAAATTCAAACATTAAAATATCACAAAATATAAAATTATAAATTACGAGTATATAAAAAAAAATACTACTAAAAGACTACTGCCTCTCCATAATCCCTTGTCTTCACCGCAGGTTAGCTGGAAGAAATTTCTTTAGAAATAAGCTTATCCTTTTGTATAATTTTCTTTTCTTTGTGTTGTTGTTTGTATATTTGTGTGTACAATAAACTATTAAATAAAAAAATAAATAAAAAAAACATACATTCATTTATTTATTTATGTGTAACCGAATCGAGTGACACAATATGGGGCAGTCGACTCGGCTCGCCTTAACGCGTAGGATGCCGTTAGTGCTGCTGCGGACACGGCTTAGCATCGAGGCTGCTCTCTTTCTCAAGATGGCATGAAAGCCATCGATTTAAATGTAGATTAAAACACTTAGGCAATACCTGTGTGGTAGCTCGTGTTTTTCTTAATCGTTAGTCATTTATTTCTGACATGAATTTAATTAATGTCGAACGTTAGGTCTATCTCACTCCGCACTTAACGTTTAAAAGTACACGGCGCGGCCCCGATTGCCGGGGCACCTAGGCAGATCGCGTTTGACTTTCACTCTTGCGTAAATAATAGTTATTAATATATAATTATCATCATCAGGTTGTTTTTGTCTCCACTGCAGGAGCACAACCCTCTCTCATCTGCCGGAGACAGACGGAGGATTTGGCCTACACTCCCCGCGCTGGCCAGACGGGTTGGGGAGGCCTGACTGATGTTTTATAATGTATTCCCTTAGTCGCCTTGTACGACATCCACGGGAAGAGTTGGAGTGCTCCTATTCTACTCTACCGGAAACCACACGCCAATAATACAGTCATAAAATCATAAAAACCTTTGTGTAGAGAAAATAAAGATATAATTTACAGACTTTAAATCACGAACAAGAGAAGTAGTCTAGAATTGAATCACGGGCGTAGCAAGCGTAGAGATTTAAATTACTAATGAGCACAGTAGGTAAATTAAATGCACGAGTCAAAAATATTTGCTCTCGTGTGAGACATACAAGTTTTTTTACTGCTTGACATTTTTATAAAGCTTAGTAAACATTATATTCAAAAAATAACATACAAATTTTTTTGCCTATGTGTTAAATCGCTAGGCCAAAATAAGTTTCTGAACGAACCATCGCCCAGTTTATCGCCAAAAGATGGTGATCGAAATTCGAATCACTTTTACTTTTTTTACGCACTACAAGTGCCCTTTTCGAGCTGGAGAGGTGAAAAATATAAAACTGCAAAAAATATATAATATGCATAAAAATGACAAAAAATGCAGTCGTTTAACTCGAGAGCCAGAGGCCGTGGGTTCGATTCCCTACCAGAAACAGACAACTTTGTTTAATTTGTATAAGTTGGTCCCGGTCGGGTTAATCGTAAATTATTTCATATCCCTGTATAGTTAAAGATTATACGAGTGTAGGTATATTTATAATACATTATGTATTTATTCTTAAGGTTGTCTGTAACAAATCGCATAAAGCGATAAGACCGCCTAAATTGTAAATCATCATCATCATCAGGTTATTTTTGTCTCCACTGCAGGAACACAACCCTCTCTCATCTGCCGTTGTAAATATATTTGTTTATTGTATGATTAATCCAAATAATATAATGATAATAAAATCTTTATTTAAGTAGTAAGTTCACAGAAGACAAAATTTACAGTATTTAAACTAATTAAGGAATAGTTAACAGTATAAATATGTAGTACTGGAGCCTAAACTAGATTGCTCTGTATTATTTCTTAAAAATAATCATTTCTTATTTAAATGTAAACTGTCTTAAACGAAGCAAAACCTATATTTCGCCGTCGAAAACCACACTTACCTTTAAACAGATCGAAAATCCGGGCTGTTCATCTGTTCCACCGGGAAATCCCTTTATCCGGCAACCGGATCTTTCAAAAATCATTCGCCAAAAATTCCGGTAAATCTCGGGGAAACTTTCCCGGAGTTCCGAGTAAGGGTATTTTGTCACTCCCGACGAGGGCATTACTCAAGTGGGAACTTACGCTAACTCTAATCGCCCGAACTCCAACTTTTCCTTACTTATTAAGGAATCTAATGCTTCAAATAAATGCTTAGATACACGGTTGACATTGATGAATTTTGCGAGAGTAAATCCTACTAATAATGTCAAAGTTTGGATGTTTGTTACTCAATCACGCTGCAACCACAGGACGGATCGGGATGAAACTTGGCACACATATAGGTTAGGTCTTGGAATAGAACATCGGATAGTTTTTATCCCGAAAAAACATCCCATTGCTACGGGAAATACATAATAGTTTGTGATGTTAAGTTGTCCGCGGACGAAGTCGCGGGCCACAGCTATGAAATGATATCATAAGAAATTACTGCGGGTCGTACAGGAACTATACTTGTAATGGAATGTATATGGGAAGGGATAGGATAGTACCCCCCCCCCCTTCAACCCCCTCCCCCCCCCTCGACGTGGGAGGGAAGTGCGTAGACGCATCTAGATTTGATATTTTGCAAATTTGGAAGTCATACGTATATTTAGTTGGTTATAAAACATCAATTAGGCCTCCCCAACCCGTCTGGCCAGCGCGGGGAGTGCAGGCTAAATCCTCCGTCTGTCTCCGGCAGATGAGAGAGGGTTGTGCTCCTGCAGTGGACACAAAAATAACCTGATGATGATTTAACTGGTTGACTAGTATCTGGGTTTATAATTGTATCATCATCAGCCAAACACGTCCACTGCTGAACATAAGCCTCCCCAATAGAATGCCACTTTTGGTGGGCTGTCCATTGGGGGATTTGCCATAATCACCACGCTTGGCAGGCGGATTGGTGATCGCAGTAATGATCTTAATGTACACAGGAGAACCCACCCAGCGACTAAGGGGCTACACCAGGGTTGGGTTCTCCTGCCCATTATCGATGGCCGCAGGTCATGATAAGATAAGATAAGATTTTATTTGGTATAGAATAGGGTACAGTTCAATAGATGGTCATTATGAGGCTACGATCTCCTAATTCTGCTATTTACAAGAGCATGCAAATATTTACATTAATAATAAAAATAATACTTAATAACATTAAGACTAAAACTTTTCAACTACTTAAACTAAACCTATTTTTTTTCTTTGTGCGACAAAAATTCTGCAACGGAATGACAGACAGGGCGTACTGATTTCATTGACAAAAGATTTCATAGTCCTTGAACTTGTTTAAGTATTCACAGACTGTGATCCGAGAAACTCTCTGTTCAACTAGTCTTTGATAAAGTTACTCCTTACTGTATAAAACTGACAAAATTATCTTTTGAGGGGTTACAGACTTGTACCACCTTTCAAAAGACTTAATTCACCTTGTTGTCTTAGTTCAAACATTAGCATATCTTCAGGCAGTTGAAAGTTGTTATTATGAGATTCAAATTGAGTTAATTCATATTCAAATTGGATTTATTTGAGATAAATTTGACCTTTATCGTTTGTTACCTTTGAAATTATTTGCTGATAGATTATTATATAGATAGCCTAGTAGATCAAGGCTGCGAATAGGTCCACCGCCAATATTTCCGTGGGTGTCGTCAAGGCGACTAAGGGATTGCACCAGATAAGTAATCATCATCAGGTTATTTTGGTCAACCAAATAATGTATACCCCAGATTGTCCAGCTGATATCCGACCACATGGCAATCTGCCAAAATGTAAAGATAAAATTCACACCAAAAATTAGAAGCCTCCCCAATAGAATGCCACTTTTGTTGGGCTGAACATTGTGGGACTTGACATAACCACCACGCATGACAGGCGGATTCGTGATCGCAGTAATTTAGTAAATAAAAACTTCAACTTCGCTTGTCTGTACATTGAAGATATTTGTAAAAAATATATTTGGGGGATGAAGCAGGGGAGGGTGCGGGAGCGGGAAGAGGATTCATCATCATCAGGTTATTTTTGTCTCCACTGCAGGAGCACAACCCTCTCTCATCTGCCGGAGACAGACGGAGGATTTGGCCTACACTCCCCGCGCTGGCCAGACGGGTTGGGGAGGCCTGATTGATGTTTTATAATGTATTCCCTTAGTCGCCTTGAACGACATCCACGGGGAGAGACGGAGTGGTCCTATTCTACTCTACCGGAAACTACACAGCAATGCAGAAGAAGAGAAGTAATGCAGCAGCGTTTTCCTGTGTATATTAAGGTCATTACTGCGATCACCAATACAAGCCCAATTATAGTATCATTCTATTGGGGAGGCCTATGTTCAGCAGTGGACGTATTTCAGCTGATGATGATGTAATAAATGAGTTTTTTGTTACAATCCCACTAATATTATAAATGCGAAAGCTTTGATGTTTGGATGTTTGTTACTCAATCACGCTTCAACCACGGGACGGATCGTGATAAAACTTAGCACACATATAGTGCTGGTCCTGGAATAGGACATAGAATAGTTTTTATTCCAAAAAAACATCTCATTCCTATTGGAAACCAAATTGATATCTATTTTGAAATCCAAGATGTGTAAATATCGAAACCTAAGTGAACAAAAGCTAGTAATATATAAATTCACAATAACTTCCACTCAAACTATTGTTCTAATCATTTTTGTTGATACTAGAATTCCCATCACTCTCTCAGTGTATCGTAAAGTTCACGACGGCCCGCCCCACTCCTTCTATAAACCGCTTACATTTCATTGCATACGTTATATTGTTACTGTATTCTATCGTTACGAACTAATTTTATAATAGCAAGAACAGAAAGGTTATTGAGAACGAATCAATATAATGGATTTTCAATTTGAACGTAATGACAATTATGGTTAATATCGTCTATCTAATTCATTCGAGTTTATATTCCCTGAAGAATTATGTGTTTGATGACATCTACATAGTCTGTGCTCTTATGTAGATACTAGCTGTGCCCGCGGCTCCGCTCGCGTGGACTACCCAATTATTTTAGTCTCACTCGCAATCCGACTCCGACGCCTACTCCCATAATCAATACCCCTATTTTTAATGTTCGGTGCAATTCGGATTGCGATGAGTTTGGACGTCACTGCCACCTCCACTCCCACGCCCACTATATCTTCAAATGTAGTCCTAACTCATCGCAATCCGAATTGCACCGAACGTTATAAATATACTTCTTTGTTATATTGCACACCTACTAATGTATTAGAAAACTCCCATAACTTTTGATTGAATAAGCCGATTGCGATAAAATAAAGACTAAAGTTACTCCGAGTTAAACCCTATGTTTCTGTGAAAAGTACATCAAAATCGGTTGAGTAGTTTTTTAGTGATGCGTGCACAAACTAACAGACAAACAATTCAAATACGATCTTAATGTATTCTATTACATATCGTTAGCCCCTAATTATTATTAGCCGACTTCAAAATAAGGAGGAGGCTCTCAATTCGTCGGAATCTTTTTATTTCACAAGTATATTCAATATACAGACACGCTAAGTTTACGTTTTTATTTATTACTAGTATTTCAAAACTAAAAATATCCATAACTTTTGATTGAGTTAACTGATTGCGATGAAATAAAGACTAAATGTTAAGTTAAGTTAATCCCCATGTTTCTGTGAAAAGTCCATCAAAATCCGTTCAGTAGTTTTTAAGTGATGCGTGCACAAACTCACAGACAAACCGACAAACAGATAAACAGACAAAACTTTAAAAAATTATTGAAATGTGTTCTGTTGCTTATCCTTAGACGCCCCATATTTTTTGCAAATATCTTCAATGTACAGACGCGCCAACTTTACGATTTTATTTATTAGATATATAGCTAACAGCCGATAGCTAATATTAATCAATCATCAATATGTGCATACGTTCACTAAGATACTGACATTCGGATAAGTTCGGATTACCTGCTGCGCGACCCGCGCTTGTCCCTTGCGAAAAGTAACGGGGCCGTCGTGAATTGAACGATCTATATTTGAAATTAAATAACCAATTGTTGTCAAATATAAAGAAGTTATTACCAAGTTTCCCCCCCCCCCCCCCCTCAATAAAACTTTCCTATCAAATCGTACTTCGTACAATATTAATTATTTTCACAAGAATAACTCGCAATCCCGTCGCAAACAGGCCCGTAGTTGGTATCGTTTTATAGACCCCCTGTTGCTACGAAACTAAAGTATAAAAAATGTATTCCACATACTACTATTCGGCCACAATTTATCATTGAAAAATATAACTTCTTTAGATTAAAAGCTTTTTATATTGGATGATAAGAAAATGCTGTTGATATTTTGAGAACATACTCTGTAATTAAAATAAAAAAATATGAAATAAAAAATTAAAAGTTAGATAGATAGATAAACCCTTTATGGCACACACATTAAGCATAACAATAAAAATAGGTACAGATTTTTGGAAAGTGTGCAAAGGCGGTTAAAGCGATCTCTTCCAAAAAGTTATGACGCTTCCAGATTTTCCGAAATACATGAGATTTTATGGACTACATGACGCAAGAAGTGGAGCCTGACACTGGTATTATAAATTCATTGTTGGTTTTATATTTTAATATTATACATACTATATGCATATCATACATAATATATGCCGTGTGGTTTCCAGTAGAGTAAAATAGGACCACTCCGACTCTTCCCGTGGATGTCGTACAAGGCGACTGAGAGAATACGTTATAAAACATCAATCAGGCCTCCCCAACCCGTCTGGCCAGCGCGGGGAGTGTAGGCCAAATCCTCCGTCTGTCTCCGGCAGATGAGAGAGGGTTGTGCTCCTGCAGTGGAGACAAAAATAACCTGATAATGATGATGATGATGATGATTATACATACCTATTTATTATAGATTGACTTTATGTTTCGAATTATGTAATTTGACATTGATTGTAATTTGAGAGTGTAATTTGATATTGGAATTTGACGTTGTATTTTGATATTAATGTAATAGTAATAAATATACCTACTTACATATAACAATGCCCAGAGAGGTATCATGTTCCAGGCTCACCAACATGAAAGCAATAAATCATTTCATTTCATCTGTGTCCACAACAAGGGGGGTCTATAGCTTGTTAAGTGAACCCCACTCCCAGTTACATGCCTGTTCATAAATAACTCAAATATTCCATTACACAGAGCGGGTGATGTCGGAATGGGCTCGAGAATCGAAGGCGCTCGAGTATGACTGAGTGCGTTGCGTGTTGACTTGAGTGGGCCAAGTGACCAGTTATCGGAAGTAATATTATTAGTAAATCCACTTATTTTATCTTCTTAGGGGGCCAGGAAGACCTTCAACCTGTCAGGACCCTTTGTACCAATCCTCTGTCCACCAACACAGCACATTTGGTGGACTTCACACACGTCTTAAAATATCTTCTTTGGCAGATGCAGGTTTCCTCACGATGTTTACCTTCACCGAAATACCTGTGGTAGTCCAAACTCAACGCAATCTGAATAGTACCAAACATTATAATTACCTATACTTCTTTCTTATCCTTCCTACTAATATTATAAATGCGAAAGTTTCGATATTTGAATGTTTGGATGTTTGTTACTAAATCACGCTCCAACCACTGGACGGATCAGGATGAAACTTGGCACACATATGTGTATAATATATAACTGGTATAATGGATAAAAACTATCCTATATTCTATTCCAGGACCTAACCTATATAGGTTAGGTCCTGGAATAGAATATAGGATAGTTTTTATCCCGAAAAACTTCCCATTCCTACGGGAAATACAGAATAATTTGTGATGTTAAGTTGTCCCCGTGGATGAAGTCGTGGGCAACATTTAGTTATAAATAAACCGTACCGATTTGAGTTTTGAAAAACTTATTGGTACGAACGAGGTTTAAACCAGCGACCATTTAAGAAGTAATTTAATCCACCATTTATCAAAGAATGCTTACTTACTTACTCTGAAAACAAGTATAACAACGCTAAGTCGAGCGCCTATGACATATTTTCGGGCGCTGTCGGCATCATCAAACGCGTAGCGCTACAAATAGCGCGCTGTACGGACTAGTAAAGAAACGCTAAGTCGAGCGCTTTAGACATATTTTCGCGTGCTGCCGGAACCTCAATCGCCGCTGCGCTCCGTCCACATATCGCGGACTGTACGGAGTAGTAACAACGCTAAGTTGATCGCCTTAGATATATTTTTGCGTGTATTGTCTGACAGTGGGAAGGACTAGATGATTAAAAGCGTAGGTATTTTCCTTTTACAAGGAAGTAGTGTTTCTGTTGCGAACGTCACTAATAACTCATCTGTGGCCATAGTAAGTATTGTTCTGCTCAGTAAGACCTTTTCATCGGAGTATCATTTATTGTCAGCACGGGGAGTGTAGGCCAAATCCTCAGTCTGTCTCCGGCAGATGAGAGAGGGTTGTGCTCCTGCAGTGGAGACAAAAATAACCTGATGATGATGATGATCTAGGATACTAGGTTCGATACAAAGAAGTCCCACCAACCTTTCCAAAGTTTCCAACGCCTCAGCCTGTTAATAGGACCACGATATATTAAATTAGAACCGGACACTTCAATTTAACTTCTATTGCGTCAGCAGAAGAGCAACAGTCCCTCGCACCGACTCAATTCACTCCAACCCCTTGACGATGATGGCGGCATGTTGACACAGAACAAATTATATAACAATTTATAATTGACATTATGTCAACATTTCGATTCTCTCGTAATTCCGCTGGCTTTTAATTTGAACAGTAATTTAATTACAAAATGGCGTCATTGAATTAACTGTGGCTATTTCTAAACGTCTTTCATGATTCAAGTATTATTAAGAGATCTTATTTGAGCTTGGGAATGTTTTCTTCTTCTGTTAATTAATATAATACACTTTAGTGCACAAACAAATTCAGTTACAAGTAAAAAAAATTAATTACATAAAGTACAATTTAGGTGGTCTTATCGCTTTATGAGATTTCTTCCAGAGAACCTTAAAAAATTGACTTCATCATCAGCCGAAATACGTCCACTGCTGAACATAAGTCACCCCAATAGAATGCCACTGTTGGTAGGCTGTCCATTTGGGGGGAATTGGCATAATCACCATGCTTGGCAGGCTTTGAGTGATGATCTTAATATACAGCCGTCTCTGGTGAAATACTTTACTCACCTTCACTATACAAACGGGAAGATTGAGGGTGGCCCTGTTCTGAGCCGGGAACCACATTATATCACGCCTTAAACGTCCACTGTTGGACATAATGAACGCTAACACACCCGGTCCTCCACATCCAGCCGCTTCCGGCCACCTTCTAGTTAATTTAGGGAACTTACCCAAACTACATGACCTATTTTTTAACATTTACCCCCCCCCCCCCCTCCCACGGTGCCCCGTCCCCCTTTTAGTTTTCACATAGTAATTCATAAATATGGGTAAGGTATCAACTTTGTAAGAAAGCCTATTATAAAGTAAACGATTATTTGAATGACAAAGATGCCTGGTACTAATGTTAACCAGCTTCGCAAAATCTTTATTAATTGTATGCATACTTGATTTTTAAAAGATGTGTTGCGTGAAGTTTGTTGCGCCGTTTCTTCTTCACAGCGCTAACACCTAGGAAGCGGTAGTCGATAAAAAAAATGACGTGTATAAATGTACCAAGTGTACTCATATGCAATAAATGATTTTGACTTTGACTTTGGGCGTAAAACATTTTTTTTCAAACAGAAAATTGAAAAAAATTATAATTATAAATATTATCTGGAAGAAAAAACTGTTAGTTTTCAATCAGCTGACGATATTAGCGGGCCATATTTGAATATCGCTCGAAAAAGCGCGAGATTTTCCTAGAGGATTATTGACTACGTGACGAAAATCTACGCCCCTGTGACCAAGCATGGTATTTTGAAGACCCCCCAACCCCTAAACGGGTAACGCAGTATGACTACGTTCCCTTAATTAATTACAATTAATTACAGTGTAATATTTCGATGGCTCGTCGCGTCGTAAAAATGTTTTAACTCGACATGTATATAAAATTTATTAATATTTGTTTGGCTATGAAGTGTCTTGTTTTAACTCAAGTCGTTATAACTACGTTTATTACTGTCATTTTGAATTGGTATGGTGCTATTTAACAAATTGAATACCGTTACCTCACTGTAGTTACCGTAACACTATAACTTTCGTAAGTTACTTCTGCGTCATAAAACTTAATACACAATGTATTTTATTACAACCCTATCTTGGTAAGTAGACCTCATATACGCAATGTAAGAGTAGAGTATGTGAAGAAGTTGACTTGTAGCGCATTTCCATTTTATGCGAGACTGATTCTTAGTATTGAACATTAGTATGTTCTTGTTCATTTTATATCTTTATTTAAGTACTAGCTGTGCCCGCGGCTCCGCTCGCGTGGACTATAGGATCCGCTCCCATTCCCACTTCGCTCCCTATCCCACTTCCACTCAGACTTCAAATCCAGGTCCAGGTCCAGGTCCAGGTCCAGGTCCAGGTCCAGGTCCAGGTCCAGGTCCAGGTCCAGGTCCAGGTCCAGGTCCAGGTCCAGGTCCAGGTATAGGTATAGGTCCAGGTCCAAGTCCAGGTCCAGGTCCAGGTCCAGGTCCAGGTCCAGGTCCAGGTCCAGGTCCAGGTCCAGGTCCAGGTCCAGATTCAGGTCCAGGTCCAGGTCCAGGTCCAGGTCCAGGTCCAGGCCAAGTCCAGGTCCAGGTCCGGTTCCGCTCCTGCTCCCCTCCCGCTCCCCTCTCATCCCACCCCCCACGCCCACTCCCACTCCCAGTCCCACTCCCACTCCCACTCCCACTCGCAGCTCCAAATGTAATAATCCAAACTCATCGCAATCTGAATAGTAAGGTACGGAAATACTACTTTAAGCAATATATTGCATAATAACCTTACCTAACTAATGTATTTGAAAACTAAAAATATCTATAACTTTTGATTGAGTTAGCCGATTGCGATGAAATAAAGACTAAATGTTAAGTTAAGTTAAGCACCATGTTTTTGTGAAAAGTCCATCAAAATCCGTTCAGTAGTTTTTAAGTGATGCGTGCACAAACTCACAGACAAACAGACAAACAGACAAACAGACAAAAATTTCAAAAATGATCGAAATGTGTTCTGTTGCTTATCCTTAGACCCCCCAATTTGGTTTTTTGCAAATATCTTCAATGTACAGACACGCGAAGTTTACGATTTTATTTATTAGATGTATTTCGTATTACTAGTTATCGGTATGTAGGCATATATTTATTCAAGTATTCATACAAGTTTATGTTATATAAATTGTATACTCTCTGCATCCAGTATTTCCACTCCTCTAAAAATTCGCCACCACCCAAAGGTTGCCTGTAAGAAATCGCTGAAAGCAATAAGGCCGCCGTTGTGCACTAAATTCATCCTTCTATGTAAGTTTTGTTTTTATTAAAAAATGTATGTTTTGGTGCACAATAAAGCATATTTGAATTGAATTGAATTTTAAAAGAGCTAATGCTCTATGAGCGTTTAACCAACGCCAGAGAAAAAAAAACATTTCAAGAAAAATTTATAAAATATTTCTATTTGTACTTTATATATTAAGTTTTATTAATTTCTAAGGTGTAAAGTTTAAAGTTTATAAACTAAAATAGTACAATACACTTTATTGCACAAACAAATACAGTAACAAGTTTTAAAAGTAAAAAAATAGTACAATTTACGCGGTCTTACCGCTTTAAGCAATTTCTTCCAGACAACCTTTGAGTAGAAAATATTATACACGAAAAAAAGGTAGGTTTCGCTAATTTGGGAACTTAAATGATACGTAGTTAATTAATACCTATTCTGTGATTTTTTTGTAAAGATATATAATAATGCTACGCTGGAGGTTGCGGGTTCAAATCCCGCTAGGGGCAAATGTTCGTATGATGAATATGAATGTTTGTACCCAAGTCTTGGATGTTTATATATTTATTTAAGTATGTGTATCCGTCATCTAGTAGCCATAGCACAGGCTCTGCGTAGTTTGCGACTGGATTATTGGTGGGAATGTCTGACATATTTATTTATTTATTATTTTATTTGGCCTAGGTTCTGAAGTCTCAAAGTTAAAATTTGACAGCACTAAATTATTGCTGTCCCTGTCACATGCTATTATGAAGATAAAGACAAAACTAATATTGTCTGTAAGAAATCGCTTAAAGCGATGAGACCGCCTAAATTGTACTATTTGTAACTGTTATAACGTGTAACTGTATTTGTTTGTGCAATAAAGTGTATTGTATTGTAATATTAGGGCTGTCGAATTTTAAATGTGTCGGGCATAATATTAAATTAACATAATAAATTATAGATAAAAGGAATAATACACTTAAGTATTTTTTATCAATAGCATTCTAACCCAAAAACAGATAATAAAATATCTAAAAAAAACATAATTTGTCCCCTGGGTTACCATGATTCGCGTCTAAAATTATTGTAAACAAATATAAGACACATACTTTTTAAACCTCTGATATACAAAGGCGCACTTGACTCTGTAAGAGTTTTCTTCCAGTAAACCTCTGGGGTGAAAGAGACCAGTCAAAGCAGATAGGCAGACAGTGCATATCACAGCTGAAAAGAGAAAAAAACATAGTAATTAAAACATAAAATTAAAAAAATCTTTTCAATAGGTACACTTTATAGTTTCAAAAAGAGGCTGTGCGCCAGGTTTGCCGTTTTAAGTCATTTTATAGTTATGAAGAGTTTTTCCGAAACTCATTAACATAATTAATTAGATTCAAATGTATGCATTATATCTGAGACTTTCGATTTTAATTATTATTTCTTACTTTCTTGCCGTGTGGTTTCCGGTAGAGTAGAATAGGACCACTCCAACTCTTCCCGTGGATGTCGTACAAGGCGACTAAGGGAATACATTATAAAACATCAATCAGGCCTTCCCAACCCGTCTGGCCAGCGCGGGGAGTGTAGGCCAAATCCTCCGTCTGTCTCCGGCAGATGAGAGAGGGTGGTGCTCCTGCAGTGGAGACAAAAATAACCTGATGATGATGATTATTTCTGATAACATCTGACATTTTTATTTTTGATTATTATTTTTGTTTGGTTTTAATTTATTTCTATTTAATTTGATTGTGTTTTCATTTTATTTCTTTGTAATTCACCTGATTTGATGTTGTATTTAATTGACCTGTAACAGAAGTATTGAATAAAAATATGTCTATGTCTACTTTAATACACTTAAATTTTTTTTTGTGTTATAACAGTATACCTCGAATAAAAAGTGTCGTTCGACCTAAATTATACAATTTGTATTAATGAGAAACATACACGTATGCATGCACTCCTTAGTTATGCTGCAAGTGGATTTACATGCAAATGAAGAATTCCACCTGAGTTTCCAGAATCGCAACGTACATTTAGCCTTTCCTTTGGGCCTTACCAGTTTCCGGTCTATTTTTTTATATTCCTGGTGGGGTTACGCTTGACCTCAATTCACATGATGGTAAGTTACGACAAGGTGGAGCTCGCTTACCCAGAAGATGCCTCATCACTCTTCGTTTAAAAAGATCCAAGTTGTACTTGTCCAGAAAAACCCCAAGCTGGCAGAAAATTCCATTCCAAAGCAATAAGAACAGCTATAATTAAAACTTTAAGTAACATTACTAAATATATAAATACAAAATATATACTATACTTAGTTACCTATTACTCCCAGACCAAAAAAAGCCTAATAAAATAACTTGGAGATAAACTACGCTTAACTTTGTCAAAATAAACACTAAACTTCAAACTTAGTTACATAGTTCTTCCAAATTAATTCAAGAGGAAAGATAAAGGTAGCTTAACAGTCTAGAAAATTTATTCATATAAGTGCTATAATTTTAAAGACATTTAATTTGTTGTATATTTGATTATATTGTGTGTTTATGCTAAATAATTTTACAGCAATGGTTGCCACTTAGCACAGAATAATTAATTATATGAGCCAGTGATAACAAGAATGGAGAAAGCCAACTTTTTTTATAATTGAGTTCATGATGCCAAATCACTTTACGAACGCAATTATAGAAAATATTATATAACTTTTATTCAGACATCGCGATCATATTTGTTGGTATATGCCCATCTATTTATTTAGAATGAGGCCATAGTTTTCATTGCAACAAAAATTTCAACCTTTAAATAATTAAAAAGGTAAATAAAAAGAGGATTAGGTGCCAAATATGTTCTTAAATTCACAATTAGCTAGTATTTGAGTTTATATTATCGTTAAAGATCTAGAAACTTTGCTCTGACTGTCATTTAAATAGCATCAAATAAAAGTTATTCTACAATAATCTTTTCGTATCCTACCTACTAATATAATAAATGCGAATGTTTGGATATTTAGATGTTTGTATGTTTGTTACTCAATCACGCTTCAACCACTGGACGGATCGGAATGAAACTTGGCACACATATAGGTTAGGTCCTGAAATAGGATAGTTTTTATCTCGAAAAAAACATCTTATTCCTACGGGAAATTTTTAATCATTTGTAATGTTTAGTTGTCCACGCGGACGAAGTCGCGGGCAACAGCTAGTAAATATTAAAACATTTTTATGACTCTTAAAAAGTAGTTTTATAAAGTCATACAATACAATACACTTTATTGCACAAACAAATACAGTTACACGTTATAAAAGTTACAAATAGTACAATTTAGGCGGTCTTATCGCTTTAAGTGATATCTTCCAGACAACCTTTGGGTAGAAAATATTACGCCAGAGAAATTGTAGGTTGCGCTGATTAGGAAATTTAAATGATAAATAGGCACTTATATGACTATAATAAATAAAATAGCAAATAAGTTATAAGTATTAAGTTTTTATGGTCATTTGGCATCATGAACTCAGATTTGGCCTCATGAACTCAATTATAAGTCAAAGTCAAAATTATTTATTGCATATGAGTACACTTGGTACATTTATACACGTCATTTTTTTTATCGACTACCGCTTCCTAGGTGTTAGCGCTGTGAAGAAGAAACGGCGCAACAAACTTCACGCAACACATCTTTTAAAAATCAAGTTTACAGAAAATTTGTGTCTTAATCCACTTCAGCTCTCACTGCGTCATAATTATTCTACAAGTCGAATTTAAGTTATGAACTGAGTGACTCACCAGTCTCTACAGTACACTTACTGCGTGGTAAGGCCATAAACCGAGGGTAGTAGTTAATACAAGTAATTAGCAACAGCGGGTCTGTCTGTTTATGTATAGCGTGGTGTATAGCGTGCCCTTGCCCCACGGGCGTAGTTAACAAGTTGTGTAATACATCCCCTTAACTTTTGCTCTTAACAGCCCCCTTAACATGTTCACACGCTTCCCTAAGTCCGGCTCACGCTTCACCGGGCACGAGAGTTATCGGCATCGAATTCTTGAATGGATTTAGAAGTGCAGGTGTTTTATTGGAATTAAAGTAGAACTTGCCGTGTGGTTTCCGGTAGAGTAGAACAGAGTAGAGTAGAATAATGTCCGGTAGAGTAGAGTAGAATAATGTATTCCCTCAGTCGCCTTGTACGACATCCACGGGAAGAGTTGGAGTGCTCCTAAGCACTCCAACTCTTCCCGTGGATGTTGTACAAGGCGACTAAGGGAATAATATTATAAAACATCAATCAGGCCTCCCCAATCAGGCCAGCGCGGGGAGTGTAGGCCAAATCCTCCGTCTGTCTCCGGCAGATGAGAGAGGGTTGTGTTCCTGCAGTGGAGATAAAAATAACCTGATGATGAAAGTAGAATAAATAACAACGATGATCAATCACTTGCTGTATGAATGGAAGTGCTGCAGTCGCCTAAGGGATGGCTCTGCCAAGTATCAGCTGGCTGCTCTGGACGTGGTTGAGCGTCGTGCCCGAAGGCTCATTGGCGACGATGCTCTGGTAAATTACAGAGCTACAGAGTCTCAAACATCGTCGCAGTGTGACCTGTCTTTCGGTTTTCTACAGGTTACATCATGGCGAATTTGCCCAGGATTTGATCGAATTGATTCCCCAGTCCCCCTTCCGTCACTGGACTACCAGGCTTGGGGAGAACTTCATTTAAAGAGCTTGGTGTTCTCGTACGAACCGTTTTGCTTCCTCGTTCATAATGCGAACTGCTAAGGAATGAACCTCCCTGTCTGCTTCGGTATTACCTATATATATTATTTATTGCACAACTTAAAACTAAATACAGTAATAAATGGTGTGTACAAAGGTGAGCTTATCTCTAAAAGAGATATCTTCCAGCCAACCTTATAGGGTGTAAGTCAAGGCAGTAAGAGTGAGAGGGGCAAAATAAGTGCTTAATAGACTACATAATAACTAAATACCTGAACTATATATATAATAAATAATAATAAATAATAGGTATTTCCGGACTAGTATAACTTGGATATTTTTAAAGGAAGAGTGAATAGGCATCTTCTGGGTAAGCGCGCTCCACCTTAGGCCTTATCATCACATGTCATCAAATGAGAAACAAAAAAACTATCAGCGGAAATCTTAAATATGACGGACAGAAAGTTTAAGAATCACATTAAAAATAACTTTGTAAGAAAGCCTTTTATAAAATAAACGATTATTTTGAATGACAAAGATGCCTGGTACCTACTAATGTTGCTTTAGCTTCGCACAATCTTTATATAATTGTATGCAAACTTGATTTTAAAAGATGTGTTGCGTGAAGTTTGTTGCACCGGGTCTTCTTCACAGCGCTAACACCTAGGAAGCGGTAGTCAATAAAAAAACTACGTGTACAAATGTACCAAGTGTACTCATATGCCATAAATGATTTTGACTTTGATTTTACAAATTATATTTTTTATTGCAAATAAATTTTACAAATAAAGGGCATAACATAAAAGTGTACAAAGGTGGACTTATCTCTATAAGAGATCTCTTCCAGCCAACCTTCACTGTGGGAAAAGCTGAAACAAATTTTATTATTAAAAAAATTTCACACCACGATAATCGAGTTTCCCCAACTCGTCTCTCCATACATACACAGATGTATATTTAATTCCATTATGAACGTTACACGAACAATTCTGTCTTACATACCATCAAAAATATCTGTCTCGACATAATGCTGAAATGGAAAGCCAGCAATTTCTGAATCACTCGACATTTTACATTCGTGACGCGTAATGCCACGTCACTTGCGCCTCAGCGGGCAGCCAGTACTAAATAAAAGAGTACAGACGGTCCGTTTTCAACTTAATTAAATTACCTACGAGTGTACGCTCGCCCGAGGGTAGACGTAGTACTGACTTCAATTCAATTACTCGTTATTGCACGATAAATATAAGTGTTTAAGAGAATGCAACAGCATAAGATTCAAACTGAAATGTAAAATATTACTAAATAAGAGATTTGGCCCGATTCTGAAGGCACACATTTAAAATTTGACAGCGCTGAAATTGGTTTCGTCTTTATCTTCATAATACTGTGTGACAAGGATAGCAACAGTTTTAGTGCTGTCAAATTTTAAATGTGTGCCTTCAGAATCGAGCCCACTATCTATATTCTAAAATTAATTCTAACTTAAATTTACTATACAAAAACTTATTATAGTTATCTACATTTTATACTAATCGAGTGGGATAATGCTGTAAACAATACGATTGAATTTAAAGAATACTTTGTGCCCGATTCTGAAGGCCCAACGTTAAAATTTGACAGTTTGATAACTATTTGATGTATGACTGTATTATTTTGAAATTTTAATATTTGTACCAGTTGGTATATTATCTGTAATTGATTTATTTTTTACTAGCTGTTGCCCGCGACTTCGTGCGCGTGGACCACTTAACATCACAAATTATTATATATTTCTCGTAGGAATGGGATGTTTTCTCGTAGGAATGGGATGTTTTCTCGTAGGAATGGGATGTTTTATCGTGATAAAAACTATCCTATGTCCTATTCCAGGACCTAATCTATATGTGTGCCAAGTTTCATCCCGATCCGTCCAGTGTTTGAAGCGTGATTGAGTTACAAACATCCAACCATCCAAATATCCAAACTTCCACATTTATAATATTAGTAGGAAGGATAGTACGAGATAGGATAGTTGAGAATGCTTTCACTTTAATAATTGAAAACATTGCAATGGTATTTTCATACAATGCTTAAATATTACTATGTAAAAATGCGACTCTCACTTCCCTGCCAGTTTAACGTCCCTGCGCGCAATCTCTAAATCTACGCTATAAGTTAAAAAGAGAAGTACTAATGTAGTTCACACAATCCTATTTACGGATATATTTTTCATTTATTTTTTATTTTATTTAGGATAAAGGACAACGGCTATATCCTAAAATTAATTCTAACTTAAATTTACTACACAATAAGCTTATTATAGTTAAGTATCCACATTTTAAGTATATAAGAAGTGACAGTTCTGTACTCTCATCCCTCCTGGATCAGGTTTTATTTTCCATTTACATAATGGAAGGAATCTCTTTATGTGAAAGGCTTTATAATCATTGTTTGTTTTTTATACGATCCAGCCGCTTTACTGGCGAAAAGTTTAACCACTCAAAAGATATGGCAAGATTACCCCCATTAGTCGTTGTGAATTCAAATGGTAAAAGGTTTATTAAAAACCATAATTTTTTCCTTTCTGTGTGGTTTCCGGTAGAATAGAATAGGACCACTCCAACTCTTCCCGTGGATGTCGTACAAGGTGACTAAGGGAATTCAAACATCAATCAGGCCTCCCCAACACGTCTGGCCAGCGCGGGTAGTGTAGGCCAAATCCTCCGTCTGTCTCCGGCAGATGAGAGAGGGTTGTGCTCCTGCAGTGGAGACAAAAATAACCTGATGATGATATATATTGGCCGTGTGTTTTCCGGCTTAGAATAGAGCCACCCCCAATCTTACCGTGGGTCATCAAGGCGACTAATTGCACCAGGAAGATGTAGCAGCGTTCTCTTGCTCCAGATTTATCTTCAGCAGTGGAAGTATTTCGGCTGGTGATAGGATGATGGGGCATACCAGATGTCTAATCCCAAACTAGGATTTGCTATGGAAATTAACAATGATAGGACAATTCACAAATATAGACTTAGACGACTACCACGTCTAATCCTACTACTCTCCGACTACCACGCCGGAGGTTGCGGGTTCGAATCCCGCTAGGGGCAAATGTTCGTATGATGAATATGAATGTTTGTACCCAAGTCTTGGATGTTTATATATTTATTTAAGTATGTGTATCCGTTATCTAGTCACCATAGCACAGGCTCTGCCGGAACCACTAGTATTTTTTAAGACCGGGATCACTAGTAATTTTTTTACATAGCTGTCTGGCCACATTTGGAACCCACGATCTCGGGCGCTCGAGTCAAGTAAGCAGGCCACTAGGCAACGAGGCGGTCATAGACAAAGTATTAAATAAAGTGTGGTTCTCGACTTAAAAAAGGACCACCCCTCCTAGTCTTCCCGGGCTGTCGTCAAGGCGACTAAGGGATTGCACCACGGTCATACAGCAGCATTCTCCTGTGTATATTAAGATCATTACAGCGATTATCAATCCGCCTGCCAAGCGTGGTGATAATGACAAATCCCTCAATGGACAGCCCACTGAAAGCGACATTCTATTGGGGAGGCTTATGTTCAGCAGTGGACGTATTTCAGCTAATGATGATTAGATATTAGAAAATTTTCATTGCATTCGAAGCGTACGAAGCCGCAGACAAAGCAAGTTTATAACATACTAACTGTTGCCCGCGACTTTGTCCGCGTGGAAAATTTAACATCACATATTATTATATATTTCCCGTAGGAATGAGATGTTTTTTTGGGAACTACCCTATGTCCTATTCCAGGACCTAACCTATATGTGTGTCAAGTTTCATCCCGATCCGTCCAGTGGTTGAAGCGTGATTGAGTAATAAACATCCAAACATCAAAATATCCTTCTATGTCCTTACACATAAGATATAGTGGAGGGCTTTTTTGTAGGACTATTTAAGATTCCATCATACATTACATATGTGTAACTCTAGCGGTTTTGGCAGCGCACGCCAGAATAGCTCGCAGATGGTAGATTTTTTCCTACTTACTTGATATTTTGGACAATTCACACAATATCTTTATAAATTGTAGCCTATGTGTTATTCTGATGTATAAGCTATATTATTGTAAAGTTTCATTAAAATCCATTTAGCAGTTTTTACGTGAAAGAGTAACAAACATCCATCCATACTTATAAACTTTCACGTTTATAATATTAGTAGGATAAGTATAGATAACAAAAACTATTTCTAGTCCAAACTGAGATGTATCACGAAATGCCCTCATATTTGTTACACATCTCACATTAAGCCAGGGGAGGGCCGTCATTAGGCTGCATTGTTCGGGCGAAGGCTTTTGTTCGCACCACCGGGTGAGCTAATGTACTCTGTCTATACATATAACTCCCTACATTTATAGATAATCGCCATCTTTAAGAAGAAAATTTGAGCCCAGAGCCACGCTTAGTTATAGCAATCCTACGAAAACTACAGCTTCGTGCTGCCTCGGTGTGATTCTCGTCCCGCCCGTACGGAGTAATAACAACGCTAAGTCGAGCGCCTTAAACACATTTTTGCACGCTGCGCGGCACATCAAGCGCATCCCGCCGACCGCACATCACGCGCTGTCTACGGAGTAATAACAACGCTAAGTCGAGAGAGTCTAAGGCATATTTTTGCGTGTATATTGTCTTGGAGGTGAATAAACGCGTAAGCATTTTCGTTTTAAAATTAGTACCGAGTTAGTACGTTGAAGTTGCAGTGTGCTGGTCACATTTGTCAGAGAATCGATGATAAACCGTTGGGATAACCAAGTAATAGAGTGGGGACCGCAACTAGATAGGCGTAGAGTGGGACGCCTCCTGGCTAGATGGAGAGACGATCTGCGTAAGGCGGCTGGCAGTGACTGGATGAGAAGAGCGGAGGATCGGGTTCAGTGGCGCACCTTGGGAGAGGCTTATGTCCAACAGTGAAGTATTTCGGGCTAATGATGATAATTTTTAGTTTCATCGTAGATAACGTTAATAGAAAATATACTTCTTTCCTTAAAATGTACTAATAAAGTAAATTTTGAGAGAAATTGTTTATTAACTTTGGAAAAGCACCACCGCCCGTCCATTGTGCCATGTAATAGGCAGTCTTGGGTACAGGCTGTGAGGCTGTGGTGTAAGTGACAAACTTTCTTTCTTTACTATTTTGTTTCCAGTTCCACTGCTGGATAAAGCTTTTTGCACTTATCTTGATCGAGAGCCGCCTAAAAGTATTCTTGAAGGAAACCGTCAAGTTTGTCCCTCCAACTTCGCTTTAGTCTTGCCATGGCGTGCTCTAAGAAAAAAATAAGTAGCGCTCCTACTTATATAAGGAAAAATATAACACTATTACGTAAGTAGCCACCCCCATTATAAATAATGTTGTCTACAACAATTTCAGTAGCCGGTTACATTATTAAGTTAACAAACTACTAAGTAATGTGGCCGGCTACTGAATCAGTTGTAGGCAACACCAATTATAATGGCTGCTTACGAAATGGTGGTGTATTTATATATTTATATATATATATATATATATATATATATATATATATATATATATATATATATATATATAAGTAGGAGCGCTAATTATGTTTTTCGTAACGATGGGATAACCTAACATCACAACCGTGTGTGGTTCAAAGTCAAAGTCAAAATATTTATTGCATATGAGTACACTTGGTACATTTATACACGTCATTTTTTTATCGACTACCGCTTCCTAGGTGTTAGCGCTGTGAAGAAGAAACGGTGCAACAAACTTCACGCAACACATCTTTTAAAAATCAAGTTTGCATACAATTAATAAATATTTTGCGAAGCTCAAATAACATTAGTACCAGGCATTTAATATTTGAATGACAAATTCAAATAATCGTTTATTTTATAATAGGCTTTCTTACAAAGTTGTTTTTTAATGTGAATCTTAAACTTTCTGTCCGTCTTATTTAAGATTTCCTCTGGTAGTTTGTTGTAGAAGCGTATACATTGCCCCGTTCGACGTGTGGTTCCCGGCTTTAAATATAGTCCCCTCAATCCTTCTTGGTGGTGTCGTTAAGGCGCCTAAGGGGCTGCACCAGGGACGGACAGCAGCGTTCTTCTGTGTATAACTGCAATCAACAATCCGCCCACTACTTAGTGCTGAGTGGTAATTATGGCAAATCCCGCAATGGAGCCCACCAAAAGTGGCATTCTATTGGAAGCAGGAAGGTATTTTTCTATCATATCTTATTCTTATATCTTATCCCACACAACATTCTAGAAGCGCATAGCAATTGTTGGTGCACTTATTAAATATAATTGCACTCTCACTGCACTTGTCTGCATTAAAAGTAGAAATTTGCAACAGCTCGGTCGGAATTTAGTTTGAATGGAGTCGGGTTCCGTTGCAAATTTCCTTAGCAATTTAATGCAAGAGCTTCTGCGTTATAATACTCTAGTAAAATCAGAACAGTAAGTCATCTCCTGCCCCGTGCAGGACTTGCCTACTCTCGTCCGGATCGCAGGGTTGTACCTATCTGTTTTATTTATAGACGTAGGTTATATTATAATAATGAAAACTACACAGTTTTTATGTTTATCGATAATTACTTTAATATTCTTTTAAAGTATCTACATTCGCCGTGGATGCATAACCACATCCTATCCACGAGTTTCAAAACCCGTAACAGGCTGGGTTCCGCAGTGAGATGAATAAAAGGAGATGTATGAAAAGGTTGATGAATGTGAGGGAGGCTAGTTATAAGAGTCGGGATCACACAAAGTGGCGATACATCGTCTCTGCTTACCCCTCTGTGACCAAGGCGTGAGCATTATGTATGTATGTTAGAGTGTTCAGAGGGAAGACTCAACCTATCATCTCGAGGAGTCTAAGTTCCATCCCTGGTCGTGCCAAGCAATTTTTTCAAAAGAAGTGCATTTAAAAACTGCTCTCAAAACAGTAAAGAAAAACATTCTTAAAGAAAAACATTAAGTCGTCATCTTAACTTACAAAGCCTGGCTCTGAACACTCGGTCAACAAAACATATTTTTAATCCAGTTGCTTTAAAAGTGTCGTAAGGAAAGTCTGAAACTATTGCTGGAAAAATTTTCTGCAAACTTCTTTCGTCCACATTAGTAAGTTAGTACATCTAAACTTGTGTATTTTCTCCGTCGAAGTGTTCTCGGGTCCGTCTGAATTAGATTTGTTGGGAAGTTAGTTGTTACGTGGCCCAGTGGGACTTTGGTGTAACAAGGAAAATTAGTGAAAGACGCATCGGAACATTCCAGTCCATTATTAGCTTCGTCTGCGTCTTCTCTTAATGCAATAACACGTAACTATGTTTTCTGGATAAAAAGCCTATACATGCATTACACATTAGCACAGGAGAAAATCCTAGTTTGGAATTAGACAAGTGTATGAACTCTTATGTAATTATAATTATTAAAAAATATATATTTTTAAACTAAAAAGCGACACTCACTTTCCCGCGCTCGTGTAACATCATCAGCCCTTAGACGTCCACTACTGGACATAGGCCTTCCCCAATGAACGCCACCACACCCGGTCCTCCGCCCTCCGCATCCATTCTCTTCCGGCCATCTTCTTCAGGTCGTCGGTCCATCTGACGGCGGGGTGTCCCACCCTCTTCCACCACCAAGAACTTTTCTGCCCCATCGGCCGTCGGTTCTGCGACAGATATGGCTTGCCCACTGCTACTTCAGCTTGCTAATGCTCTCGGCTATTAGACTATTTTATAATAAGCTTTCTTACAAAAAAAAATTAAGTCCTTAACTAAGATAATATATTTTAAGATTTCTGATAATTTGTCGTAGAAGCATAAACATTCCAAACCAATAGTCATACGAAAACCAACGATATTTGCGTCTACGTAACATATACCTGAAAGGGTCACCAGCAGCAAAAACAAGTTTGTATTACCATGTAAACTTTGCGGTCCACGTAGGAACACTATCTATTATCTATTTTGTTTTCAAGACGCAAATGCTATTGTTGTCATATGAATATTAATTTAGAATGAAATATAGGTTATACATTGCCCCGTGAAAGATTTACTGAACATTTTTAGAAATAAAGAAAGAAAAAATATTTATTCACAAACACAACATTATATGTAAACGCTTTATTGTACAAAATTAAAAATAACAAAAATAAATAAAAGAAAAAAGTTGTATACAAAGGCGGGTTTATTCCACTTAGGGATCTCTTCCAGTCAACCTTAGAGTAACTGATAGGAGTGGTATATTTAACATTATATACACATTCATTTATCATTATTATACAGATTATTAATTAAATTACATAAAATCATTACATTATCTTAAAATTAAGGGGACACGATGCTGTGTAAGTGAGAGATCCCCAACTCAGCGAAGTTGGGGACCCGCACCCGGAAGGTGCAGCGCTGGTTTTCTGCTGGGGCCTGGGGTAGGGTGTCACAGAGTGTTGTGTAGGTGTGTGGGATGTGTGTGTGTTTGTGAGTATGTGTGATAATGTGGATATGTATATTTATGTATGTACATACAACATTTTTATAGACTAGAATTACGTAAATTCTTGATGAAGAACCAGCTTCTGATTAGTTCTGTCTTAATATTGCTTAAGTTTGATTAAACTATACAAAGGTGTTGTCGTAAACTTCCTCTTTATAGGAACTATGTGGGTGTAAATGGGCTATGTTTATGACTTTCTTCGGCCCAGAAACTTTCTGCAGTAAACTACCCTTCCCAATATTTAAAGGAAATGAAAAGATATAAGGAATCGAGGAAGGGCAGCCTTCAAATAAACCTAAACCTAATATTATAAATGTGGAAATCTGTTTTTATGTTTATTTGTTTGTTCCGCCTATAAAACTCACTAGAGTTGCATGAAATTATGTATGTAAACAATATATAAACCGGGAAATGTTTTAAGCTAGTGTTTACTAAAGGAAAATGGTATTTTGATTAAATAATTCATGAAAGTGAAAGAATATTTGAAATCGGTCCAGTAGTTTTTGAGTTGATTCGTATCGAACATACAAATCTTTCCTCTTTATAATATTAGTGTAGAAGTGTAGATTAACAGTCATAAAACATTTTGGGATGTTCTAATTAGCGGAAGTTTCCATCGCACTTAGTAATTTGATCCTAAGTAAATTGTTCTTGGCTCCTAAGTGATAAAACGCAAATATTGAACCACCAAGTTCAGACTCTAATATAAGGTACATTATTAATATAGCTAAATTGTTTGTTCAAATATATAATCATTGTTCGAGCCCAACCAGGCAGCTCATAGAGACTTTTAAAGCTGTATTAATGTGAATAGAGAATATTCAGTCTGGTGCCCTAGCTGGGTCTCCTGATCCTGAAGCTTATTACTATGAGAGCAATCTATAAGAAGAAACTCTACAAGCTAGACAAAGAACAAAAGCTTCATCATCAGGTTATTTTTGTCTCCACTGCAGGAGCACAACCCTCTCTCATCTGCCGGAGACAGACGGAGGATTTGGCCTACACTCCCCGCGCTGGCCAGACGGGTTGGGGAGGCCTGATTGATGTTTTATAATGTATTCCCTCAGTCGCCTTGTACGACATCCACGGGAAGAGTTGGAGTGGGCCTATTCTACTCTACCGGAAACCACACGGCAAGAAAAGCTTAACAGAGTCCATTTCCACATCATCAATAGATACATCAATATGTGGGGACATTTCACACACGGCCACCTGATCCCAAACTAGGCAGAGCCTGCAATATGGGTATCAGACAGCCGATATACATACATAGATACATAATATAATATATAAATAACATCCAGTCACAAGGCAAACACAAGTGCTCATCACACGAATGTTTGCCTAGGGCGGGATTCGAACCCGCGACCCCGAGCTTTGCAGGCAGGTGTACTACCAACTAGGCTACGGGGCCGACAATCGACATCAGATACAAATGGTAAAGACGAAACTTTAGAGTACATATTTGAATTAATCAAAGCCAACCATGAAGAGCAAGTGAAAACCATAAATGATAATAATTATGCTTGTTTTGACCTCGCCGCTGTTCGCTATCAAGTTGGTACTTAAATTGATTTATGTTTCGGTCTGAAACAAAGGCTCATACAAATAATATAATATCGTAGACATAGACATACTTTATTAATAACTTCCGTTACAGGTCAAATTAAATCAAATCAAACTAAACATTAATAACTAATAATTATGCCGTGTAGTTTCCGGTAGAGTAGAATAGGACCACTCCAACTCTTCCCGTGGATGTCGTACAAGGCGACTAAGGGAATACATTATAAAACATCAATGAGGCCTCCCCAACCCGTCTGGCCAGCGCGGGGAGTGTAGGCCAAATCCTCCGCCTGTCTCCGGCAGATGAGAGAGGGTTGTGCTCCTGCAGTGGAGACAAAAAATAACCTGATGATGATGATGATGAACTAATTAATAAAAATGTCAAATAAAATTCTTAAAATTAATTATCAGTGACTGGATGAGATGAGAAGAACCGAGGATCGGGTTCAATGGCACACCTTGGGAGAGGCCTATGTCCAACAGTGGACTCTTTCAGGCTGATGATAACGACAAATATAACTATATCGATACAGTGAAGAGCTAAAACCGCTAAATCGACCACTATACTTCGATTTACTTCGATCACCAATCCGCCTGCCAAGCGAAGTGATTATTTTGTCTGATGATATGGTATTCATGGTCGTGTGGTTCCCGGTTTAGAATAGGGCCACCTCTAATCTTATCTTGGGTGTCGTCAAAGCGAGTAAGGGATGCACCAGGGACGGGCGGCAGCGTTCTCCTGTGTATATTAAGATAATTATTGAGATCACCAATCCGCCTGCCACGCGTGGTGGTTATGGCAAAACCTCCAACGGACAGCCCACCGAAAGTATCATTCCGTTAGGGAGCCTTAGTTCAGCAGTGGGCGTATTTCGTCATGCCAATTCAAATAGTATATTAAAAATTACCAGATTCATAGATACAATTATCCTTAAAATTATATGATTACTTCAACTGAGTACGATTAAAATATTAAAATTAACAGGACAATACATATAGAAGCTCCCACACTAGACCATGCAGTCTGTACCGGGGACCCTGAGATTCCAAGTTACATTACAAAGTAGGACAGAATAAATATTGTTAGAAAGAAAGAAAAAATGATTTATTTGTCAATATATCAATATAATTTATTTGTTTAATAACAAGGTGACATCTGTACAAAGTTTAAATAAAAAAGTTTAAATATATCAGACATTCACACCATTCATCCAGTCCCAAACTAGGCAGAGCCTGTGCTATGGTTACTAGATAACGGATAACATACTTAAATAAATATATAAACGTCCAAGACTTGGGTACAAATATTCATATTCATCATACGAACATTTGCCCCTAGCGGGATTCAATCCCGCAACCTCCGGCGTGGCAGGCCGAGAGCTACCCCGTTCCGCCACGGAGGTCGTCAAAATTGACAAGAAACCTAGCAAGTTACCTTGTGAAACATATTTGAAACTATTTCCTTACACAGAAGGTGTCTCCCCGCAAACTCAACAAGTCGGGTCGTAACCCCCTATGCGATCTCAGAACGCCATTATCCTACTAATATTTGTGCTGGTAACGGAGAGTGACCGTCGGCGCCGCTAATGGCAAGCGGCCTAATTCGACCGACCATTGTGCGCCGAACGCCAAGCTTTTACGTAAAGCGGAACGCCCTAGGCCAGAAAAACTCAGCATTTTTATGCAGCTGTTTTTTTTTTACTTTTGTTGAGCAGTAATATAATTTTGCAGTTGCATTACCTGCAGTTATTATATATGTCGGCGAAATTTGGATGCATAGTGCGTGTTCGGTTCGGTTGGTTCGGCGATCGTCGCGAGCACGCGCTGACGGAACGTCGGGTAGGACTGGCGCAGGCGCAGAGCCGAGACAGTCTTCGATGGAAAGGCGTGCGGTGCGCAGGCGTTACGCTGACGGATCGTCTGCCTTTTAAAATCGTTACTTGTTGATGTAGTGTAATTTCATGTAGTGTCATTGAGGCTAGTAAATGTGTTAACTTTGTAACGGCATTAAACTCAATTTGAAAGCTCACATTTTCGGCGGAACCAGGAACCAACGACATATATATAAAAAATCATTTCATATTTAAACTATATACAGGTGGAAATATTCAAGTTCACATATCCCGTCCACTATCACACAAACCTGCAATTGGACAAACTGTCTGAGGATAGAGACCTGGAGCCTCTGATACAGGGCGACCTAGTTTAGGCTCCAGTACCACATATATACATTGTTAACTAGTCTTATAGCTTAACGACTCTTAGTTGTAGTTTTGTATTACTTCTGTTTATATCTAATGTTCTCTTTAAATCCTCTGTCTGTCTCCGGCAGATGAGAGAGGGTTGTGCTCCTGCAGTGGAAACATAAATAACCTGATGATGATGTATAATTTTGCACTGTATGTGTTTTGTTGCAGCCAATAAATGAATACTCTATTCTATTCTATTCTGTTCTGTTCTGTTCTGTTCTGTTCTGTTCTGTTCTGCTCTACTCTACTCTACTCTACTCTACTCTACTCTACTCTACTCTACTCTACTCTACTCTACTCTACTCTACTCTACTCTACTCTACTCTACACTATGTATATACAATAAAATATAGTTGTATTATAAGCTAATTCGTGTATATATTGCATCATTTATGTTTATGTAATATTATATCGTCAGTGGAAAGGTAAAAACGCTAAAGCGACACATTGGTCCAAAATGAGTTTATATCTCATTCGACTGTATTTTTTTCTGCGTCGATCTGTCTATGTATATGTTTACCGTTTTTTACCTGACTAACATTTTTTATATGTTCAGGTGATTTTCGCTAATGCGACATATATCTCGTACAATAAAAGACCTATAATGATTCTTTGTTTTACATAATTAAGCAGTTATTATACAATCTTATTTTATTCTAGTTACATAAATATACTCCTCGACTATAGAAAACGAGATATTAATTTTTTCCGAAAAAAATCTTACCAAGTACCTGTTGCCCGCGACTTCTGGACAACTTAACATCACAAATTTCCCGTAGGAATGAGATGTTTTTTCGGGATAAAAACTATCCTATGTCCTATTCCAGGACCTAACCTATATGTGTGCCAAGTTTCATTCCGATCCGTCCAGTGGTTGAAGCGAGATTCAGTAACAAACATCCAAACATCCAAACTTTCGCATTTATAATATTACTAGGAAGTAGGATAGTAGGATGCCATTTCACAGTTCATAGTCAGCGACGACTACAATTGATTTAGTTCAACGATCAACAATAGATGGCGCTGTGCGTCAGCTGGTATTCTAACAATGTTGATAGATGGCGCGCACTAAGCTGTTCGCTTGTATGGAGTACACGGGATGTGCTTATGGGGCTGAATTGCCCTCGAAATCTTCAAGCATCTCCTCAGAAGTCAAAGCCAAAATGTTTAATTGCTTACGAGATATACTACTCTGTCAAGAAAATACCGAGGAAAGATCAATAATACACAAAATGTTAATTATTTATCCAACTTTATTTCATCACCTTTAAAGTATGCTCCTTCAGAAGCGACACACAGCACGTGTTTTAATATAGTCGACTCACCGTAAGCCTTCTGTAACATTTTCAGTGACTCCGAACACGAAATTTCATTGGCTATGCAAAATTTGAGACCAACTCTTTGTTCGATATTTTTGTTCATTATGAAAATCGCAATATACACTAGATATAGGGCCCGATTCCGAAGGCACACATTTAAAATTAGACAGCGCTAAAATTGGTTTCGTCTTTATCTTCATAATACTATGTGACAAGGATAGCAACAGTTTTAATGCTGTCAAATTTTAACGTACCTTCAGAATCGAGCCCATAATATAACTAAAAACAACACTGTTTTAAATATAAATAACAGATGCAACTCAAACTGCGCGCCAAAATGGAAAAAAGTAGTGCCAATCCAACAACAACAAAAACAAAAATTTTGAATGTATGACAGAAGCGTAATAACCGCTCGGCCACGACCTTGCCGCTGCCAGCGGCAGCTAGGAGCGGGGCGGCGAGCGGCGAGAACAAATGTACAAAAATGTTAGCAGCACGCCACGAGGCGCCGCAATCAGCGGCCAACCGCTCACCGCGCCGCGTCCCGCTAAGCCAAAAGTCGTGGCCGAGCGGTACAAGGTTTTAAAGCCAAGTGTGTAAATATTACCAACACAATCGCGACCCGTTTATACTAAGTGAGGCAGTTCCGACACCTCCGACTTCCGCCCGACCGACATAACCGGAGGCCGAACGGTCATATGGTGACGGCTCTGCCGTCCTCTTTACTGCATACTGTTAAGTGATAGTGGATAGTTTTGGGAAAAAATTCCACTTATTAAAATTGCAAGGAAAACTGCTGATTTTAGAAAGAAACGGTCAAGTGCGAGTCGGACACGCGCACCGAAGGTCATTACCTTGAAAGAAAATGTATACAAAGTTATTTAAGTAGTTATAAAGTCAATTTTTTGCCGTGTGGTTCCCGGCTTAGAATAGGGCCACCCCTATCTTTCAAGTGGGTGTCGTCAAGGCGACTAAGGGATTGCACCAGGGACGGGCAGCAGCGTTCTCCTGTATGTGTATGTTAAGATCATTACTGCGATCACCAATCCGCCTGCCAAGCGTGGTGATTATTGCAAATTCCCCAAGAAACATCTAACCGAAAGTGGTATTCTATTGAGGAGGCCTATGTCCAGCAGTGGACGTATTTAGGCTGATGATGAAAGTCCATTTTTTGGACCGCATACCTAAGTTTGGTTGTAGAGAATTTTTACTGAGTTCTAAAAACTGTGCCATTTAGAAACATAGCTTTATAAGGAAAATTATTAAAAGTTATTTAAGTAAGTATTGGGCGCGATTCTGAAGGGCACACATTTAATTTTTCTAAAATTAAAATTGTCTAATTTTAAGTGGCTGTTAAAAAATTTGGCATTCTGAAGGGCGCACTTAACTAAGTTTAAAACCTATTTAAATTTAACTTGTCGCTAAAAAAGTTGTTGCTATATTATAAAAAAGGAATGAACAATGGAACGAACGAAATGAATGATTTTATAGAACATTTCGAGTCCTATGCTTAATTTGTCAACGATTCTTATGCTGTTTTGATTGAATTACATTCAAGACATCATCAATATTATTTTAAAAGATATTTGCGTAATACTAGTAAAATATTTTGGATTAATTTTATAAATTCAAACATGACACTTTTCTCTCGTGGCAACACTAGCTAACGCATGCGCATAGTTGCCCGACCGGCGCGCCATTATTGTATGTTCTGATTGACATATCGACCTACCTACGTACCTATCAAAACATAAAGTTTGTTGTTAATTGTGGTTTTTATCAATTTTATAATACTTTCGCAGCACGTCACCTCAATAGTGCTTAACTGGAGAAATAATAAGGTCTGGAGAAATAAGAAGTGAAACTATATCGCCGGCTTTCTGTATTACAATCATCGATATGAGAGACATTTGTACATTTTGACCATTAAATATACGTTCTACCACTCCAAAACCACAAAAAAGGCGCACAATGAAACATGAGGTGAGCATTCAACCAATGTCAGTTGAGCCGTATTTAGGAAACTTTGTAGAAAGCTATTCATGTCTTGTTACTTTAATCTGAGGTTGTTACATGGGTAGGTACACTTGAAATAAGGCAGGCAGGCACACAGATTAGATTTATACACACATAAATATGTTATTCAGTTGCAAATAACCTTTTCGTATTATGAAATTTGTTCATCCATAGCAAGAATAATACATTTTACTTTGTTTACTTTCAGATAATTATCAAATTTTCTTTATTGGGATAGTTTCCTGAGAGCATGATAACTATAAGTATAAGTAGTACATAATACATAACTGAAAGTAGAGGATAACAAGACTCAGAATTTATAGTGTGAATGTACTGCCATCAACTACAAGAAAAACTGACTTGTCTATTTCAAAATAAATAAAATGCTAGTGGTTAATTTCATATTTTGATTACTATCCCTAAAATAATTAGTATCATCATCATCAGGTTACTTTTGTCTCCACTGCAGGAGCACAACCCTCTCTCATCTGCCGGAGACAGACGGAGGATTTGGCCTACACTCCCCGCGCTGGCCAGACGGGTTGGGGAGGCCTGATTGATGTTTTATAATGTATTAGACACATGTATAAGGGTACCACATTTTATGTGTAAAGGCATTTCGATAACTTCTTATAATCAAAATCATAACTTATACTAATTAAATTAGTAGACATTAATTATAACTAATTAGAATTCATTGAATTTGTGCATTTTCAGGTCATATCTTTTCTTGTTAGAGAAAACAATCCAGAGAGAATGATGATTGATGACTATATGTGATGGACTACTCCTGGGACTGATGATTGATGACTATATGTGATGGACTAAACTCCTGGGACATAAATCTTGCTTTTTTAAAGACAATATATCATTTTGTGCCTTCAGGTTCATGAAAAATAAAGCGTTTCTATTTCTAAATAAAGTAAACCTTAGTGCTTGATTTGTTTTAATTATTTTGATCATACACTTTATGATAACGGAATTATGAGGCCATGTGCCTGTGTAAAAGTCTGGTGGAAAAAGTAACTAAAAATCCACTTATCTAACCATATAATCCAGGTCTCGATTGAACTCTCAGCCAGTGGTTCAGACAAAATGTATTCAAGATCTGTGTTCATGACAATTCGTAGCAAGCTTCCATTACATAATATTGAATAGAAAGTTTTACTTCCTTGAATCATTCGAACTAGATGCTGCTGACCGATGACGAGCTACAGCGCCTGTTATTGATAACTATTTATCAGTCACAGATCTGTGTCCAGTAGGTGCACAGACCATGTAAGAATAAGACCTATGTCCAGCAGTGGTTGATAGGCTGATGATTTAATTTTTGTGAGGACTGGATGTTTGTTGCTAATCATAACTTCTAAACTGATTTTGTTGAAGCTTGGTATGAACTTAAAAAAAGGTTTCTTTAGTGTTTAGAGTTGAATGGTAAGTATGTAAAGTCTGCTGTATATTATGGTGTTGTTGTTAATTTTAGTACCAAAAAGAATTTCCATACATACTAGATGTCACTGCTCGCGTGGACTACAGGATTATTTTACACCTTATTTCTTATTATCTTACCCAAAGATGAAGCATTAAAATGCTTCATCTTTGATCTTACCTAATGTAACAAAATATGTACCTACCAATTAAAACCAGTCCAGAGAAAATGTCTATGAATTTTAAAAATATCACATAAATTGAACAGCTTTCTAGAGTTAGAAGCAGACAAACAGAGAGTCGTTGCGTTTCATAATATGTAGGGATAGAAAGGCTGCCTTCCTGTGGATGTTGAACAAAGCTACTACCGGATAAAGTATTGTGGAAAAACTAGATTCTTAGAATGCCAAGCAGTTTAACCTTCATAGCTCAGCGACACCATGTGATCCTCTATTTTTGCTCTATAAACTTCTACATAGGTAGGTACCTAATGTGAACTGATCACTAACCAACCTTCTACCCAACATATTAATTAGGGCATTAACCTGCAATTACTTTGGGAGAGGCTTCTCCAGCAGTGGAAAATAAAAACACAAAATAAATAAAATATTAATTTCTGAGTGCATGTTTATAATAAAATTAATAATTGTTTTAAAAATGGTATTCATTTATAACTCAGTCATTCTTCGATTTCAGTGTACCTCTTCGCAAAGGAAGTATCTATCTAACCTCATTGATTTCAGCCTATTCCAGGCCGCTGCCTTCTGCTGTATCACTGAATTCATTCTGCCATATCCTGCATGGCGTGCTACTGCTCCTTAGATTGACTTGCGTGATTTTGGTTCTTAGTGAGCATATGTCCTGTCCAACGCCATGACTGTTGATTAGTTCTTTTGTGTCCATGATTTTAGTGTTTGTCGAATTTCGAAAGCTTTTATACAATCTAAGTTTCTTGCCATCATGCTTCTATCCATGGTCCTGCGGCAGGACTCGAGTTTGATTGTGAGTGCCCATACCATGTTTTGCAGTCATTAGTTATGCATACTATTATAGGTTGCTGTTGTTATTGTTTTTTTTAATGAAGAAACTCACTTGCAAAAACCTTGTTAGGAATGAAATGCATGTACCTACTTATACAAACGGTACACAGGTAGGTTGTGATTTCTATGCATTTAACTGGCCTTCAGGTCTTGGCCGTGCGTAGCAGACTAATTCCCAGGTTGAGTACCTGACAACACGTTTGTTAAAATTTCCGTCTAAGGTTTGGAATATTAAAGATAAATCTCTCAGATAGGGGCCGTAAATGATACGGTGCACACACAATTAATTTCACATCTATGTTGAACTCAATAGATATATACTTTTAGCCAGTTCACGTTAGCGATGACGTTTACCCTTTTCGCCGAATTTCGTCTCTCCCGTGACGTTTTATTTGCACGTAGTGCTAATCAATTGAGTTTTTTAGGAATTTATATCATGGTACTCCAACAAATTTCTTCGGTGACACTGGTTTCATTGAAAAGTGCTAGATTTAACTACCTAGCTTTAGATTCCCACAATTTTCTACATGAAAAGTTCGAGTCCTTCTCGAACCGAAAAAAAAATCTGCGATATTTAGAGTAAAAAGTCGAAATATCCCTGTAGTTTTGAGGTTAAGTGTGACCTCTTTAGGTGAAGGTTAAATTTAAGTTATTTTAGTTTGACGTTTATAAATTTACATAGGTTTTGGTGACTCCAGAATGCAGATTAACAAAAGTTGTATCTAAAATAATATTAAAAAAAAAAACGCCTAAATTTAAAAACGTCAAGTTAAAATTGGCGCCTTGAGAATGCCAAGTCACGTTAAACTAAAATTAACTCATTTTAATGCATTTTAATGCATTTTAAATTTAAGTGTGTACCTCTAGAATCGCGCCCATTATTACCATGCAATAAAATTCATTTTTCGGACCGCTAAACTAAGTTTGTTTGTAAAGGATTTTTACTGATTTCTAAAAATCTGTGCTAGTTATAGACATCGCTTTATTTTTCCTGTAATATTTACATAATCCCCTGCCCGGCTGTACTCGCCTATCTGTCAATCCCCCGGGTAACTCGAAAACTATGAGATCGATTGAGCTGAAACTATAATCATATCACATACACATAGTAATCATTTTAAGAAAACAAATATTTTAGACAGAACCCGCGTATTATGCACGACGTACGCTTTGCTATATTTTCTTTTTTAATTCGCGACAATACAAAGCCGTATTTCACCCTTACGATCGAACTTCGTCATTAATCCTTTGTTCCTTGCCGAAGGGGTACGCGATATATTTCAAACCTTCGCACATTCCGGGGTTAGGAATGCTATGATTACTCGGCATTTTCGCTCTCCAGGCCTTAAATCAAATAGCTGCTGTACAATTCTGGAGTTTTCAGGGTTTCGTCCACTATACACAAGTCCACTGCTGGACATAGGCCTCTCTCTACGCGAGCCACTGAACCCGATCCGAGTAAATCTCATCCAGTCACTGGCGTGCAGTGCGGTTTCTGGTAGAGTAGAATAGGATCACTCCAACTCTTCCCTTCTATGTCGTACAAGGCGACTAAGGGAATACATTATAAAACATCAATCAGGCCTCCCCAACCCGTCTGGCCAGCGCGGGGAGTGTAGGCCAAATCCTCCGTCTATCTCCGGCAGATAAGAGAGGGTTGTGCTCCTGCAGTGGAGATAAAATAACCTGATGATGATGATGATGAGTCGCCTCACGCCTCACGTCGCTCCATCTAGCCAAGACGCCCGTCCCATACTACGCTTGTCAAGTCGCAGTCTCCACTCGAGAACTCTAACCCAACGGTCGGTTCTCTACTGCCACTTCAACTTTTGAGCTTTATTTCATATTCACACACTACTCACATTTTTATTTCATCGGAAATTGTGTAAACAAATGTGTTACCCTAATCGAAATATATTTGACAATTCGTAATTTCCATTTTCATCTGAAATAAAAAAACTCACATATTTTTATGGTTTATGGTTTAAGATTATTTATTCTCATAAGAAATAACATTTCACTTATATGAGATAGTAAACTAAAATTATATTATGTTCTATTCTAATCTAATCCGAATTGAGCTTATATAAAGCAAAATACTTTTAAAATGAAGCGGGTAGTTACAAACTATTTTTATAATATACAGAAAACAACAATATAGGCGATTGCCGCGAAGCGAAAACACAGGCACTGCATCACTACTGGCAAAGAAATGTGACAAAGATATAGAGCGCAATCTACAAAACTAGAAATGGCTCGACTTTAACGAAACATGTTCAAATACGTAGTTTTTATTTTCAAATATTATATATAATATATAGATTTATGTGTATGTATGTATGTACGTATGTATGTATTTATGTATGGATGGATGTTGTCTATATGTGTATTTATGTATGTACAGTTAGTTATTTTTGTTCATTTTATATAATAGATTTATTTATATATATATATATATATATATATATATATATATATATATATATATATATATATATATATATATATATATATATATATATTTTTAATGGGATTTAGCTTGTATTATTCATTATATAATATTTAAGTCGTTTTTTAAAACTGAGCATAGTTTTGGCGTCTTTAATATCTTTAGGTAGATGATTGTATAGTTTTGCGCCCTCGTACAATATGCATTTTGATCCGTAGTTCGTTCTCGGTTTACGCAGTTTTAGGTCATTTGCGTTTCTCAATTTCATTTTGTGTATCTGTTGTTTTTTTGTGAAGCTAATTTGTGTATGTGTGTCTTTGTTAATTATTTTGCGTACTAATATACAAGTATAATATAAATAACTTTGTGCTATTGTAATTAATTTTGTTTCTTTATATATTTTGTTTGTTGATGTTAGGAAGTCATAATGAAATAGAACCTTTATTAGTTTGTTTTGTGATACTTGTATTAGATTTATGTTTGTCTTGCCTGCTGAGCCCCAAACTTCTATCAGATAGTCTAAATGTGGTTTGACTAAGGAGTTATATATTGTGTAGCGTACCTGAAGCGGTAGACATCGGACAGTACTACGTAGTGCACCAGTTAGAGATTTAATTTTAGATTTTATATTTTCAATATGTGGTTTCCACGTCAAGTGTCTATCAAGAGTTAAACCGAGATATTTTTCTTGGTCTGTTCTATGTATTACTTGATTATTTATTTTTAGAGGTTCATAGTCATTAATTTTTTTGTTTTTAGCCATAAATATGATATAATTTGTTTTTGAAGTATTAATTGTTAGGAGGTTATATAAAAACCATATATTTAACTGGTCTAGATCATGTTGTGCATCAGTTATAACCGTATTTATTGAGTGTCCATAGTAGAAAAGACTAGTATCATCAGCATATAACGTTACATCCCCTTTTAGACCAATATCATGTATATTATTTATGTATATAAGGAATAATAACGGTCCCAAGATGGATCCTTGAGGTACTCCATATGTGATTAATTTGGGGTCACTTTGATGGTCACCAATCCTAACGATTTGATATCGATTAGAAAGGTAAGATTTAAAGATATCATATGCAGTCCCATTAATTCCAATGTTAGCTAGTTTTTTTAGTAATAGTTTATGGCTAACTGTGTCGAAAGCTTTCTTTAAGTCAATGAAGACCCCTAGTGCAATTTGTTTCTGGTCTATGCTAGTTTTAATTTTCGTTACGAGATCTATAGTTGCCGAGAGTGTGTTGGATTTAGGTCTGAAGCCATATTGTTTTTGGTAAAGAAAATTTATGGAGTCTAAGAATTTTTCAAGACGATTGTATATAACTTTTTCGAAAATTTTGGATATGATCGGAAGAACTGAAATTGGTCGATAATTTCCTGGATCAGTTTTGCTTCCAGATTTATAAATAGGAGAAACTTTTGCTACTTTAAGACTGTCGGGAAAAATACCTTCAACTAGACATTTATTTATGCATTTAGTTAATTCTTCAACTATTAAATTTTTGATACATTTGATAGATTTTGTATTTATTCCGTCTATTCCCGATCCCGAGTTAGTATTTAAATTGTTGATTATTTTAGTAATTTCCTCTGAGGTAGCTGGTGTGAATTGGGAGAGTACAGTACTATTTGTATCTTTTATGTGTAATGATTGATTGTATATACTATTATTATGGTATTTTTTTGGAATATTATTTGCTAGAGTCGAGCCAATAGTGGAAAAGAAAGTATTAAAACATTCACAGATCTCTGCTTCGTCAGTGATAGTGTCGGTTTCAATTTGAAGCTTGGTTGGAGCTGAGACTTCCTTTATTTTATTGTTGGATAGATTGTTTATTAGAGTCCACATTTTTCTTGGTTTGTTTTTGCACTCCATGAATGCTTTGTGATAGTACTGGCTTTTTGTCTTTTGAATATTTTCAGCTACATGGTTTCTTTCTTTTAAAAAGTCTTCCTGTATTTTCTTATTATTTGGGTTGCTTTTATGTTGGTACCATAATATGTTACGTTTATTTATTTCATGTATAATTTCATTATTAATCCAATCCTTTTTTGGTAAGTTGAGTACCTTAGTCTTAATAGTTTTGCTCTTGCATATACTGGATAGTAAAGTCTCTTCCAACACAACATATTTATAGTCTTCGTTATTATTTATTGTTTCTTAAATTGTATTATATAATTTATCGTAGTTTATTGCTTCATATTCTATTTTCTTTGCAGGTGTAGGTACATAGTTTTTCGTTTCAAAGTATAGTTGTTTGTGGTCTGACATTGATGATTCTATAATCGCCAAATGGTAATCATTATCTTTCAGATTCGAGCATACATGATCCAATATTGTCTTTGTCGTGGCAGTCTCACGAGTACAGTGGTCTCTATCAATTTTGTTAATTATTCTATAATCACACTCTTTTAGCATATCTTTATATTTATGTGTTGAGCTGTCTGGACTTAGTAGATTAAAATTGAAATCGCCAAACACTAGGGCTCTTTTCCTCCTTTCCAGCTGCTTATTGTACGTTTCGAGAAATTCATTTACATTTGTGCGTTCAGGTTTGTATATAGCTCCAATATCAACAGATAGCTTATCTATATGGATCCATAAGTAATGGTTCTCATTTACACATAATTCTTGAATGGGGTTGTGTTTCAGGTTATTGTTAGCAAAAATCGAGACTCCACCACCCCTGACATTTTGCCTGTAGTTATAGTAGTGCGTATATCCTGGCAGTTGAAACCTTTTAGCCTCTTCCTCAGATTTTATCCAGGTCTCAGAGATCACGATGATGTGAATTATGTCTGGAAAGGATTGTATAACGCATCTTAGCTCATCAAATTTGCCAGGTTTAACTATACTACGAACATTAGCATACAAACATTTCAAGGATTTCTTACTGGTTTGAATATTACTGTAGCTATTGGTTACTTGGTACGAAAGGTGGCTAGTAGTTTGAGCATTGGTGCTTGCAACTTTTAGGGATTGGACTTTTTTGGCAATACTTGTATTATTTTGGGAGTGCCGCTAACATACTTTATGCTCAGATGCTTCTCACCGTTTTCAGTTCTATGTTTTATTTCTTCCTTCAGATGTTTAAAGTATGTTTGCTGATGTGGAGTTTGATCAGAAAATATCTTGATGGTATCATTTTTAATATTGTTTTTGTTCCGTAATATAGATTTGGTTGTTTCTATTGATGAAAAACATACTTTGATGGCTCGATTTTTTCCTGCATTGTATTTCCCAAGACGAATGGTCCGCTCAGGTTGTGGATAGTCATCAGATATCTCTTTTATAATTTTGGAAATCTCAGCTTTGTCTAATTTTTGCCGTTCATCTTTGTTTGTTGAATTCGGTTCCGGTACTCCTGTCAGTATTATGTTTCTCCCTCTTAAGTTACGCTCTTGGACTTCCATCATTATATTTTCACACATTGGGAGAGAAGAAGAAGACAGTTGCGGGAGAGTTTCCTTCAGTAGCTGTATATCAGATTCCAATGATGTAATCTTTTTTTCTGTGACGTTACCAAAATTTTTAAGTTCTGCCATTTGAAGTTTCATTTCATTCTGATCCTTGGTCAAGTTATCAGTAGCTCCTCTAATACTAGTAATTTGTTCCTTTATAGTAGTAATATCTGCACATATTTTACAAATATTCTCGGTTTGTGTATTGCTAGTTGATTTTATAAGTGATATCATTTCCGTCATCTGCTTACGCATTTCAGCTAATTCTGTGTTTATATACTCATTTTCGTCAATTTGCTTTCGCTTACTACGAAAAGTTATTTGTGTTGCATCAGAGGATCCAGTACTAGAAAGCTCCGGGTAAGAACCACTTCGTTCAACACTGAGGCCAGTTCTAGTAGGAGAGCGCAGTAAACTCATAATGATCTGTGGTCTACTGATAACAGTGTAGATCCTGTTTGCAGAGACGTATGAGTGGGACGAAAAATAATGAGCCCGTTTCTTTTACCCGAGGGGGTGAAGAGCGGTTACCTCGTCGATGAGACAGCTTGTTGCAGAGTATTAGATCACAAGAAGCACACAGTTGCATAGATTAAAATTCACTTAGATTCGACAGCGATACAGTTCAAAATAGGTTACAGTACTGTGAAGATAATTAAACAATTTATTTTAAAACCCGAACAGCACGTCCACTCAGTACGCTCAATCCGAACATTATCCGAATATTTTTCCACCTATTAACTGAAAAAAACAATTAAATTTAACAATGAGAAACAACAATCCTCTAAAAATTGCTTTCGTTTACTTAATTGTAAAGTGGAAACCGTATTTTTTCAGCAAATTAATTTAGGTCTGGTAACACTGTTGGGGTGGTGAGTAAATAACAATACATAGCATAAAAAGTTTTCTAAAGTTTTTATATTTTCAAAATATATATTTTTAATTTCACTATTCAGAAATACTAGTTGCTGATTCTTTGTTCTGTAATCAATATTTCCAGAGGAAGTCAAGTCTCTTACAGGCAAAAAGTTCCTAGGAGAACTGAAATTGATGCTAGTCAAAAAACGCCCCTACAACATGAAGGAATTTTTGGGTCAGGAATAATAGTGGTAATAGTTGGTAGTTCGACTAATTAGGTATATTGATTTAGTATTTTAATTGAGATTTTAAACTGACATACTGTGTGAACAAGACCTTTCTTTTGTAGTGAAAAATGTACTATTAGGCATTATATATTTATATTTAATGAATTTATTCTTGATATTATTGAACTGGATTATTCCAGAATGAATTAATTTCTAAAATTAACATATTGACATTGTACAAATTAGATTACCTATAGAATATTGCAAGCTACACCCTTGGGTAAATTTATACTGGAACCGTGTTGTATTTTTAAGATCACGTATGTACCTATAAATTATGGCTAAATAAATAAAATGAAATGAAATATTTAAACACATCATTCTTATAGATGACATTCTATTTAAATTTTTCTACAAAAAGAAAACTACTTTGATTACATTGGCGGAATTATTTTGCTTTAAAAGCATAATATAAAAAAAATCTATAAACCTCTGCCATAGAACACTTAATAATTGCCTCTGAAATGTCACTTTGACATTGACATAACTTTGTTTATAACATTTCCGTGGTGGTATAAATTAGAGTATAGACCACGGATCGTTTATTATCCACGTGGTTAAATAAATCTTTAGCCTACGTGCTGGCAACTCTTTCTTTATTTGATTCTCCTCACATTTGTATTTTCTTTTTAAAAAATACGAACACCGAGCACAGATAATGTGGTAAAGTGTAATGTAATATTCATCATCAGGTTGTTTTTGTCTCCACTGCAGGAGCACAACCCTCTCTCATCTGCCGGAGACAGACGTAGGATTTGGCCTACACTCCCCGCGTTGGCCAGACGGGTTGGGGAGGCCTGATTGACGTTTTATAATGTATTCCCTTAGTCGACTTGTACGACATCCACGGGAAGAGTTGGAGTGGTCCTATTCTACTCTACCGGAAACCACACGGCAAACTCTTATTAATGTAATATTACTTTCCTTTATTGTTATGTGGTTTCTCTTTATGGCGATAAAGCAATTACTTGCAGCAACTCATCGATAGCCTGGGCTATTAAAACAACAGCCGTCGATAGCCATAGCCGAACAGATAGGCTATTATCTGACTGGTTTATGGCAATACGACCGTAATAGGTCCTTTTCCATCCAAAATGATTGTTTGTCATACACATATCATGATCGGTTAAGGGTAGGGTGGCCATGTCTAAAATATAAAGAAAAACTTGACACAAAAAATTTAAAGCCTCTCCAATAGAATGGCACTTTAATTTTTCATGTGGGGACTTGTACCCAGCCGAAATACTTCCACTGCTGAACTTAAGCCTCCCCAATAGAATGACACTTTTGGCGGTTCGGGCATTCGCTATAATCACCACGCTTTGCAAACGGATTAGTGATAGGATAGAATACTCTTTTATTGGCTGCAACAAAACACATACAGTGCAACATTACATATAAACATAAATAATGCAAAGCTACAACTGAGAGTCGGGTGCACGCGCCGGGATCACGTCACACGGCTTGTCTGATGATAATTTAATATTACATTCGCTTGCACGAGGAGCGGAAACAACGCGAGGAACTTATCCGACAAACCGGGAGTAGAACCGTCGCGTGCGACCGACCTGCAGGGGAGGGGACAACAGTACAGCGTGGTGACACTGTAGTAGACACAGTATGTGTGCTGCAGCAGCAAACAGGTCCCAGCTGAACACATTGATCGCAGTATTGATCTTAATATACACAGGAGGACTCTGCTGGATGGGTATGCCTGGTGCAATCCCTTAGTCGCCTTGACGACACCCACGGGTAGATGGGGTGGGCCTATTCTAAGCCACACGGCTTTGCAAATTACATGGGGATTCTGTATTTGAGCTTCATCGCTAAACCAAATAATGTATACCCCAGATTGTCCAGCTGACATCCGACCACATGGCAATCTGCCAGCTCTAAAATGTAAAGATAAAATTCACACCAAAAATTAGAAGCCTCCCCAATAGAATGCCACTTTTGTTGGGCTGAACATTGTGGGACTTGACATAACCACCACGCATGACAGGCGGATTGGTGATCCCAGTAATTTAGTAAATAATAACTTCAACTTCGCTTGTCTGTACATTGAAGATATTTGTAAAAAATATATTTGGGGGATGAAGCAGGGGAGGGTGCGGGAGCGGGAAGAGGATTCATCTTCATCATCATCAGGTTATTTTTGTCTCCACTGCAGGAGCCCAATCTTCTCTCTCTGCCGGAGACAGACGGAGGATTAGGCCTACACTCCCCGCGCTGGCCAGACGGGTTGGGGAGGCCTGATTTATGTTTTATAATGCCCTTAGTCGCCTTGTACGACATCCATGGGAAGAGTTGGAGTGGTCCTACTTTAAGCAATGACTGCATGCGAGCTTCAAAACCAAATAATGCATAAGACTGTCCAGCTGAGACCCGACCACATGGCAACCCCAGCATCTGGCTCATCGCCAGATATTGTGAGCGCTCGCGCCCGCCCCCCTCGTCCCGCAAACATGAATTATGTAACTAGATCATAACTTATTTGCTATTAGACGGCCGCGGCACGCTCCCTGCATTTGTCACTGCTGACTCCCAAGTTGAATTTGAGCTTTTAACAAGCTGCAATGGCGGTAGATAGATAACAAGATTTTTTATGGACGCTATTTGATTAACGAACCAAATTGTAACCAGGGTTCATTAATTGCATGTCACGTATGTTTATAACTCCATAATAATTTTTATTATCGTTCACGAATGTTTTCTGTGTGATTCCTGTGGATCAAGGAGATTATGAGATTGCCGTGTGGTTTCCAGTAGAGTAGAATAGAGCCACTCCAACTCTTCCCGTGGATGTCGTACAAGGCGACTAAGGCCTCCCCAAATCGGGATTCTGAAGGCACAACGTTAAAATTTGACAGCACTAAAACTGTTGCTATCCTTGTCACACAGTATTATGAAGACAAAGTCGAAACAAATTTTAGCGCTGTCAAATTTTAAATGCGTGCCTCCAGAATCGGGCCTAATGTTTGGTTAAACTAGTGCCATAAATTGTCGCAAATGAACTGTTTCAAACACACCGCCTCTAGTGCAGGAGCAAAGTAGTTGTATTTAGTGCTAACTGTAAGGAATGGTGCATTGTTCTAATATATATATAGCTAGTCGTGGCCAGATGCGGGAGATTCATAGCCTTTCGCCGTAAGACGTTAAAATTCCTTATTCTTTTAAATATTTTGTTGTGAATTCAATTCAATTGAGTAATTATGTAGTCTATTCGAAGTTTTGTCGAAGTTGAAGAGTCTATGTAGTCGAGCCATTATTTGGACATTGGGATCGATTCTGAAGGCACAATGTTAAAATTTTACAGCATTAAAACTGTTGCTATCCTTGTCACACAGTATTATGAAGGTAGGGACGAAACCAATTTTAGCGCTGTCAAATTTTAAATGTGTGCCTTCAGAATCGGGCCCATTGTTTATTTTAATTAAAGATTAAAATCATATAATTCCTCTCCAATTTGTTGAGGAAATAAACTGAAGTTTCTCGAGTAATTGAACGCTTGTACTACGTAAAGGAACGACGCTCACCTCCGCAGAGCATATCTTGCAGTGGCTGGCGCCGCCCGAGCTGTCGACGCTATAAGATAGAAAGAGAAACACTTATATTGCTGGCGTACAACGTTGTCCCTCTCTCGATTGCGCTGGGTGCAGCCAACGATCTCTATGTACTACTAGATGGAGCGTTCCAAACAATCGCTCTGTTCCACGCAAGTAGCCACAACTCTTTCACATTCACAATGAAACTTGTGCAGTTACTACGCAGAACATTTAATTATTACTAAATATTGACGCTATCGTTAAATAATGTCAATATTTAGTAAATAATTAAATGTTCTGAGTAGTAACTGCACAAGTTTCATTGTGAATGTGAAAGAATTGTGGCTACTTGCGTGGAACAGAGCGATTGTTTGGAACTCTCCATCTAGTAGTACATAGAGACCGTAGGGTGCAGCAGCCATTGTTTACACGCACACACTCACGTGTACAGATAATCTGGTGCGCCTGTAAAGGTGCATTCCGCCTCCTCACCATTCTCCCCCCGCAACTCCTCTAAGCGAGGATCAACGGAGGTAACTGCAAAGACACCTACCAGTGAAGGTAGGGCAAGTTCCAGGTCATGAATTTACGCTACCTTGGGCCCCAGACAAATTTAATTATAGAAGTAAAGAGTCAAAGTAGGAAGAGAGTTCCCACTTCCCCTCTAGCAAATGGGAGAGTAGCAATGAAACGATGACCAGAGTGGTCACGTCGGGGGGTTGGGGGGTTTGGTGTGGCCAAGATAAGCCTGGCCACCTAGTTGAACACCACGGACGTATTACCGCCTGTAAAGGTGCAGGTAATTAAATCTATTCGCTTGTGTAGAGTATCAGGGGTGCCACGTCTATCTACAAACTTGTGGGCAACGGCTACTTTTGACCGCAAGAGTACCCAAGTGACCCTAACTTCCAAAGTTAGAAGGTCGCCTACATAATATAGCGGATCGAACAATTTCATTTGCAGATTCTTCTCTCGACCGATAATCTTCGATCGACCGATAGATTAAGACATTGGTATTAGTATGTAGTCAGGTCAAGACAACTTTTTTTTAGCCTATAGGGAATCTTTGTAGCTTTCATTCGTACACTATCGAGGAGTGTGTCCTTGACAAAGTATGGGTTCCAAACTTGGAAACCATACTCAGGAAGCGGTCTGATATATTTTTTTATCCTACTAATATTATTAATGCTTAAGTTTGGATGTTTGTTACTCAATCACGCTTCAACCACTGGACGAATCGGAATGAAACTTAGTACACATTAGGTCCTGGAACCCATAGTTTTTATCCCGAAAAAACATCTTATTCCTACGGGAATTCAAGATGTGTAAAACTTCGAAACCTACGCGGACGAAGTCGCGGGCAAAAGCATAAATCTTGGCGTGGTCATTTAAGCTTGTATATTTTGACAATGTTATTTAATTATTTATCTTAAATTTTATGTAATTATGACACAATGCATTTTGTTGTGGAAATAATCAGAATTTTTTAGTAAATTGAACGCTAAGCAGAAGAAATGTTTGATAGTCATCTCTTTCTTTATTAAATGTGTAAGTGGATTGTAATACCTCTGGAGTAAGATAATGGAAGACTTTATGCCTTGACGAACAAAGGCTTCCTTCATCCTTTGAGATTATCTGAAATTCCTTGGCATTCCAGTGAGTCAAACGATAATGTTAACTACAGTCTACACTGACAAAATAATTAGTAGCACTCCTACTTATATAAAAATAAAAATTACCACTATTACATAAGTAACCTATCCCATTATAAAAAATGTTGTTGCCTCCAACTGATTCAGTAGCCGGCTACATTACTAAGTAACCACACTACTTAACCACAAAACTGAATCAGTTGGAGGCAACACCATTCATAATGGGGGCGGCTACTTATCTAATAGTGGTATATTTTTATCCTTATATATGTAGGAGCGCTACTTATTTTTTTCTCAGAGTAGTTAGTAAAGATTTTCATCTAGCTTGAGTAAAAAAATCTAATAAATAAACACGTAAACATGACAGACATGTATAAGTACATATTTACTCTTACTACATCTGTCTTACATATCGTATCGTATGGTATCACACATTTATATATATACATACATATATTTCATTCCAGATTAATAGTCCTATGAAAACAAACGCATTTGCGTCTCGAAAACAAAATACACAATAGATGGTGTTCCTAAGTGGACTGCAAAGTTTACATGGTAATATAAACCTGTTTTTGCTGCTGGTGACCCTTTCATGTATATGTTACCGAGACGTAAATAGCGTTGGTTTTCATAGGACTATTAATCTGGAATGAAATATACATATATATCATACACACGCACATACAACACACACACACCACTCACACAAGTTGATTAAATTTATATATAATAAGATATAAGTATGGAAGAGCGAGGTCCTCTGGCACAGAAATTTTTATGTCTAAAAGAGGGCCCCAACTATCCTCTGTAGACCCCTAAGTTTCTGTAATAAATTTTTTTTGTCTTTTTTGTATGTATAACACATCACATTTTCATCAGAACTATTGATCCGGGGTCCTTTAGTGCCATATTTCATTCCCACAAAGTTGTTAAGTAGTTCGCCAAGGCCAATAATAAAATCTCAAGTAAATTGCGGGGTCTCGCGTGACGCACGCACGCTACCATTCTCCCATTCTGTAACTAAATCCCCTCTGTCATTATTAATTCCTTGCCCCAACGTGTCTGGAACGTGTCACGGTATGAACCGCGTCACGGTGGACGAGGTATTAGCATAAACGTTTAATAACAACACAATATCAGTAACCTACGGCGCACAAACGTGGACACTGACGGTGGGCCTGATACACAAGTTTCAAGTCGCTCAGCGAGCTATGGAGAGGGCTATGCTCGGGGTTTCTTTGAAGTATATGACTCGTAATGACGAGATCCGACGAAGAACGAAGGTCACCGGCATAGCCGAAAGGATTAGCAAGCTGAAGTAGCAGAACCAACGGCAGTTGGGGCAGAAGACTTCTGGAGTGGAGACAGACGGATCGACGAGCGAAGGGGGCCGGAAGCAGATAGATGCGGAGGGCGGAGGACCGAGTGTAGTAGCGTTCATCGGAGAAGGCCTATGTCCAGCAGTGAACATCTAAGGTCTGATATCATCATATGATAAAGAAATCAAAATAGAGCATTCTATCCTAATGTTGCCGTGTGGGTTCCGGTAGAGTAGAATAGGACCACTCCAACTCTTCCCGTGGATATCGTACAAGGCGACTAAGGGAATACATTATAAAACATCAATCAGGCCTCCCCAACCCGTCTGGCCAGCGCGGGGAGTGTAGGCCAAATCCTCCGTCTGTCTCCGGCAGATGAGAGAGGGTTGTGCTCCTGCAGTGGAGACAAAAATAACCTGCTGATGATGATGCTAATGTTTGTCCCAAATCAATCTTCGGCGAAGATCCAAAGGCTCAGATGACCTCGAATGAGAAAAGCCTCCGACTCCTTAATGCTGCTCGTGGAGTGTATAAATCTAGGTATTGTATTCGAAAACACAACAGCTGGCAATGAATTCCGCTCGTTATCAGATTCTAAAACCAAGACTCTTTCATAAAGCTTTACCTACATTAATGCCATCAATATTGTTAATGCTGTGCGATTAAAAGTTACCCGTTCAGTCAGTCGTGAGGCCCGGGAGGCCTGTACAAAGTTTGTGACGACAAATGGGTCAGTGAGGTAATAATGCGGGATATACACGACCCTGTTATACGACTGTGTCCTGTGTATCATACGACACCGTATGATAGACTGCATGACGGTCTGCGTCAGTGCCGCCAACGCAATAAAGCGAAAAAGTACTGCCAATCTTCTGAAAGTACAGTAAAAGTAAAGAGTCTGTACTACTACTTGGTTATTAAAGATCTTCGTCATGAATTCAAGATCTATAATAACTATATTGGTATCAGATAAAGTAGGTGTTAGGTAAATCATATCTTCGCGTTCATAAATCTTAATTATGTCTCATATACCGTTAGTTCGTAGTTCAAAATTCATATGAAAGATGACCTGAAGAAGGTGACAGGGAGCAACTGGATTCGGAGGGCGGAGGACCGGGTGTGGTGGCGTTCATTGAGGAAGGCCTATGTCCAGTAGTGAACGTCTAAGGGCTGATATAATATTGATGAAAGATTGGGCTATGCGACGTCCTTCACAATCGCATTTTCAAGTTCAGTTCTCCGACAGATGTAACCAGCCCACTGCCATTTCAACGTACTAACTTTCTGAGTTTTTATCGTAGTTCTCTGGTGGATCACCTAATTTCAGATCCTGTCCTTTAGAGAAACTAGAACAAACTTAGACTTTTGAGTTTTCGGACTAGTTCCACTGTCAGTGTCTACGTTTCGGCGCCGTAGGTCATTACGGGTAAGACGCACTGGTTGAAGACTTTTGTCTTCAGGCACTATGGTATACACGACGAAAAGATGACATAACACCCCAAAGATCCGAAATCGGACCGAGCAATGTGGACCTTTGGAGCAAGCGACAACGACAGACAAAGTCCGTACGACTGGGTATGTCTGACCATATCTCGTGGTATGTCGCTCTTAATTCGGCCCGAATAGCTCCCTTTCGAACCTGAGCGCTGCTGTACCTTTGAAATATGGAGATTAAAAAACTTAGTTTTATTATATCGGCCCTAACTGATGATTAGTAGCCACAGATAAAATATAATGACCGTGAAAGGAGAAAGTATTTTGATTAACCTTGGAGTTACTGCTATTATGTATCTGTGCCTTGTCAATGAACATGGGACTTTATGACGCAAAAAACAAAGCACAATTATTTTTTGATAAAACTAAAGAGGAACCTCGCGAGGTCACTCACCGATTTAGATGATAAAGAAATGGTATATAAACAGCTATGTACAAACAATACTATCTGTTAACGCCAACTGCTCTAATTTATCATTAGAGCAAATTTTAACATTGTGCCTTCAGAATCGAGCCCAATATCCTTTTATTTTCTCCGTTATCCTCGTAACGGAGAAAAGGTTTTGTTTTATAATCGATGATCGAAATTAGGTAGTATCATATATGTACTTACGACGAAATGTTTATGTTAATATGGATATTACAGGTTTAGTTCCGAAATTAGTTTAATTTTTTTTTCGTCATTTGATTATCATATCATTCATTTGTGTAGCTTCGAATTGGGAAATTACATTTCCCATTTCGTAGCCAGTTACGAAATTTGTTTACGAAATGGGACGAAAGGCGAAATTTATTTCATTTTTTTTTGTTTTTCATTCATTTATGTATAAAATCATACTGTAATATATGGATATTCCACACCTCTCATATAATAATATATAATTATTCTTCCGCCTCCCGCTTTTAAAAATAAAATACAAATAAGATGAAATTATCTATTTTTAATTGAATATTTATTTATTACTACTAAGAGTCGCGAAATTTTCATTAAAACAGTTAATAAAATACTGTGAAAATGTTCTAAATCATCTTCAGTGACATATGTTCCTCGCAAGTACATAAATTAAACTATCTTATTCCGATCTCTGTTAATAATGATAGTAAAAATGCTAGTCAGCAAGAGAAAAAAAATCAAAACCTTACGTACTAATGATAAAGTCGAAATTAAAATGACCGTGATTCTTAAGGATTTTCAATAACACGAATAACTGACATTGAATATTTAACAGTAAAATAGGCAAAGTTCCACAAATTTATTTGATTTGGTAAAACTATCAAAGCTAATGCGATAAAAACCGGTTTAACTATTTAACTATAGTTAATGCTAATCGCTTGTTAGCTAACGGCCGGGTCAAAGCTATTTGTTAAGTAATCTTTTGGATCTGTGCTGTTTAAGCGATCTTATCAAGCTATAGGTGTGCGTAAATGTAACAGTATAAGTTGCAAGAGGAAGCGTAAATTTGGAAATTGAACTCTAGTGCACGGCTAGTGCATTAGGCCAAGTTCTCAAACAAAGCACGCCATGCACTATTTACACGATCACTTTCGAGCTACTGTTAGTCCCTTCGTAACTCAGTACCTAATCGTGGTAAACAGATACAATTTTAGATACGTAATGACATGCATATTCTTGTAAAGGGTACTAAATTTCAAAACTGTAGCTTTAATGGATCCAAAGTTATGGACTTGACAAAATTGCTAATTTTGGCACTCACTGACTGACAGGTTTGCAATGTGGATATTTGAATGGTTCGAAGGTAAACATAGATAAATCTTGATGGTATAATAATATACTACAATAATTACTTACACTAACTTACATATAACTTAAACTACGTACTCTGAGAGAGATGTCTATCCACTGGAAGGGAATTTGCATAAATTCTAAACGTTATTATGCAAGTATGCATATCTCAAGGTAATCATAAAATTTATGCCACTTCTACTAAAGTTAGCAATGTGAAATTTGGCACGTGTGGTATCTTATACGTAGATTAAGAAAAAATATGAAATAGGTCTAGACAGGGTTGCTTAAGCTGCTACTTTATAAAATGTGATAACTATGTGAACTATAGAGGACCGGGGATCGATGTCGTGGTGTTCATTGGGAAAAGCCTATGTCCAGCAGTGGGCGTCTTATGGCTGATATGATGATATAAATGCAATCAGTATGTCCACTTCATGTGTGATCGACTGTACCCACGGAGATTTCAAGTATTCATGCTTATTTGCTTACATGCGGTACCTTTTCACTCGCCACTTATGACTTACAATGTACACACAAGATTTAAGCGGAAATTAAACGTTTTGTGTAACGCTGACGCAAAAAGAATGTTTTCGCAGATAAGCGCTGAGACGTTCGTAGCGCCCGAGATTAAATTGTATTTAATACAAAAAGTCCACAGATTTCGAGGAAGTGGAAGGAAAATAATTTGTTAACTTGGCCTTGTTTTAAAATCTTTAAATTTTTATGAGAAATAATGTGATTAAAGCTTCGCCAATGATATAAATGAAGTCTAAAATCATAAGTTAGAATATAATATGTCGGTTATTCATAGCTACGACACATACATACATGAGAAATAAGGGAACGTACCCATACTACGTGACCGTTCAGGGGGGAGGGGGTCTTCAAAATACCACGCTTAGTCACAAGGGTGGGGTTAGGTTTTCGTCATGTAGTAAATATCCTCTAAGGAAATCTCGCGCTTTTTCGAGCTATATTCATATAAGGCGCGCAATTTTTAGCGCTTTTTAAACTCATAGGCAACACGAACGTCAGCGGATTGAAAATTGACAGTTTTTTTCTTCTTGATAATATTTTTTTACTTGTAATTATAGAAATGCACGCACATTTGGCGTCACGCGGCAAGCGCCGTATTAATAAAGACAAATATGAGCAATTGTTGTTTTCTTTTAACTTTCTGTTCGCAAAAATTGGTTTAAAACCATATTTATTCATTACTACGTGAAAACTAGAGGGGGAGGAGGTCTTGGCATGTACCACGGGTGGTCACCGAGGAGGTTGGGGGGGGTCTAATTTTTTTATAATATGGGTGACGTAGTTTGGGTACGTTCTCTAAATATGAGTACTAACAGGTTTACAAACTTCAGTTTAAATATAATCTAGGCATGTGTCGCCGCAACAAGGTTTTAAAACCTACTCTGGAGTATATAGAGTTCCATTTTACTAGGTAACCCATTAATTTTTTCAAATACTTGAATGTGGTCCGATTTATATCCGGCTTAGCTCCGTGGGTTGATGGAATCCGTGAGGTTTCCGGATCGACAACCGCATCATATCCGGCCGAAATATAAATATAAACAAAGCTGGGTATTACCCGACATGGAGCCGACCTCCGTAAGCCCCGGATAAGTCAGACGGGTTACTTTGACCGTGTTGTGTTATACACAGAGTGTTACCAAATTAGGGTTTTACTAACTATTTGGTTCCGAGAGGGTTAATAATAATAATAATAAAATCATTTATTCATCTCTTAAAAAATGTACATACAATAACTCCGCCAAACTGTATAATACAGTTTGTTGGCAGAAATAGCTCTCTTACTTTATACACATATATGGCAGACAATACTAAATATCACTACGCAATGGTGAATAGCAAAGCAAAGTTACAAAGTTTTAATTTTGATATTAGCACAAAAATATTGAGGTTACGTTAATGTTCTGGACAGCTGTTGGGGAAGACTAGCTCTGGAGTGGGGACAGAGGTTCGGCACGAGCTATGTGATTTGTGTATCTGAATATTAGTTAGTGAGCTGGGCAGTATTTTTGTCAACAGCATCAAGACCTATTCCATAATGTTTAAAGACAAAAGTCTTTAATCAGTGAGTCCTGCCTGTCATGACCTATGGCGCAGAAACCTGGACACAAGCTTAACGTTTCAGTTTAAAGTTACACAAGTTTCAAGTCTCTCAGCGAACTATGGAGGAGGCTATCTATTTCTTAGAGGGATATGATTTGTAATGAAGAGATCCGAACGAAGGAGACATTCATATCCGAAAGGAATAGCAATTAGTGTCATTAGGGCCACAGAACCGACGGCCATTGGGGCAGACGAGTTCTGGAGTGGAGACAGCGCACGCGCAGGTTGGGAAGCCCTGGAAGCGGTTGGATGTGGAGTGCGGACGACCGTTCATCATCATCATCATCAGCCTGAAAGAGTCCACTGCTGGACATAGGCCTCTCCCAAGATTGACCACTGAACGCGATCTTCGGTTCTTCTCATCCATTGAGTGCCAGCCGCCTTACGCAGATCGTCGCTCCATCTAGCCAGAGGGCTTCCCACACTACGCTTGCCCAGTCGCAGTCTCCACTCAAGTACTCGTTTATCCCAGCGGTACTCGGATCTTCGACATATGTGACCAGCCCCCTGCAACTTCAGCTTACTAACTTTTTGAGCTATGTCGAAGACTTTAGTTCTCTGGCGGATCACCTCATTTCGGATTATGTCCCTTAGAGAAACTCCGGGCATAGCTCTTTCCATAGCCCACTGAGAGACCTTGAGTTTTCGGACTAGTCCCACTATCAGTGTCCACGTTTCGGCGCCGAAGGTCATTACGGGTAGGACGCACTGGTTGAAGACTTTTATCTTCAGGCACTATGGTATAAGTAAGCAACGAGACCTACATTATAAAATATCAATCAGGCCTCCCCAACCCGTCTGGCCAGCGCGGGGAGTGCAGGCCAAATCCTCCGTCTGTCTCCGGCAGATGAGAGAGGGTTGTGCTCCTGCAGTGGAGACATAAATAACCTGATGATGAAAGTAGAATAAATAACAACGATGATCAATCACTTGCTCTGTGAATTCAAGTGCTGCAGGACGTAGAATAGGACCACTCCAACTCTTCCCGTGGATGTCGTACAAAGCGACTAAGGGAATACATTATAAAACATCAATCAGGCCTCCCCAACCCTTTTGCCCAGCGCGGGGAGTGTAGGCCAAATGCTCCGTCTGTCTCCGGCAGATGAGAGAGGGTTGTGCTCCTGCAGTGGAGACAAGAATAACCTGATGATGAAGCAACGAGATCCCTGTGTGGTGACGTTCATTGGGAAAGGCCTATGTCCAGCAGGGGACGTCTAAGAGCTGATATGATGGTCATGATTGGTACAATATCATGACGCGAGAATCGAACTCAGTCCACTCGATATGGTACGAATGTTTCCCATTGCGCCACAAACACAACCCTTTCCTCTACAAAACCCTTATCCTTTCTGACAATGTTACTTCAGATCGAAGTATGTTCAAGTGACAAGATGGACAATCAGAAATCAGATAAGACGTTCCGACCTCTCAACCCTTTTTCGGATCAGTGGACCATTTAACTCGAGGGCCTAAACGCACTCTATTGGCTAATATGATAGACTAGCTTCTGCCCCGCAATGTTGCCCGAGGGAAAATATATTTCCCTTAGTAAAATATACCCTGTGATTCTCCTTATAGACTTAGCTGTGAAGTCACTTCAGCGTAATGACTAAGGAGGCTCAGGACAGAAGCTCGTAACCGTAAAATCTGTCTGAATCCATCCCACTAATATTATAAATGCGAAAGTTTGAATGTTTGTTACTCAATCACGATTCAACGACTGAACGGATCGTGATGAAACTTGGCATACATATAGTTAGGTCCTGGAATACGACATAGGATAGTTTCTATGCCGAAAAAACATCTCATTCCAACGGGAAATACATAATAATTTGTGATATTAAGTGGTCCACGCGGACGAAGTCGCGGGCAATAGCTAGTATGAAATAAAACCAAGCTATATCAGATTCTGACCCCGCCCAGCATGAGACAATACGAGATGAAAATACCCTCTTTCTCTCTTACACATACAAACTAGACCCGATATCATCATAAGCCTGTTTTAAACGCCAAAACATCATTTAAATATTTAAGTTGTTAAAGCAATAAAGAGATAACAAATTAATACACACCTCTCTGTCACCTAGTTAGACATTTTGCTTTGGTTGACTTATTTATTAAAATAATCACTGCTCGGCTCCCTTTTGTCGTATCTAGATGATTTATACACAAAAGCATTCCTCAAGAAACTATCTAAGTAACAGCATGCATCATCAGCGGAAATACGTCCACTGCTGAACATAAGCCTTCCCAATATAAAGGCACTTTTGGTGAGCAATCACCACGTTCGGTGATCGCAGTAATGATCTTAATATACATAGGAGAACGCTGCTGCCCGTCCCTTAGCACCTTGATGATACCCACGGGAAGATTGGAGGTGACCCTCCTCTAAGTCGGGAACCACACAGCAAAATAACCGACATACAGACAGATTAATACAAATTTAAGTAAAAATAAGTTCTAACCTTATATATGCTGAGCACGTCTGCGTCTGGTAATATATCTTCCCCACCCTGTGTAGTGTGTTATATTTATCGACAATGCAGGGTTAGGCTGAGCAATTTGTTGGCAGGGTCTCGTACAAAATGAGATGCTGTGAGTTATTTTATGATACCGTTTTGTTTACACGTGAGATAAATCTTTGAAAACATTTTGAATGCTTTCTCGGGGCGGGAACAGCAACAGGTTCATCAATCCGCCTGCCAAGCGTAGTGATTATGGCAACTCCCCCAATGGACAGCCCACCAAAAGTGGCATTCTATTGGGCAGGACTATATTCAGCAGTGGACGTGTTCAGCTGATCATCAGGATTACAAAGGTAAGGCTAGAGTCGTGGTAGCCTAGTTCGTGAGGTCGTGGGTTCAAACCCCGTCCGTACGAATGAGTTCACGAAACTTAGGTACGCTTTGTTTATAACTAGCTGTTGCCCGCGCCTTCACCCGAGTGGAAAACTTAACATCACAAATTATTATGTACTAGCTGTGACGGCGGCTCCGCTCGCGTGAACTACAGAATCCGCCCCCGTTCCCACTTCCGCTCCCATTCTCTTCCCACTTCTACTTCCACTACCACTCAGACTCGAGACTCGAGACAGAAAGACAGATAGATAGACTGGTAAAAATTCTAAAAAAATGGTTTTAGCTTCTATTGGCCCTATAAAGACCCCTAATACAATTTTTTTTTAAATATCTCTCATGTACAGACATAGACCAGTTACAGTTTTATTATAATTATTATGTATTTCCCGTAGGAATTAGATGTTTGTTTTTAGATCCTATGTCCTATTCGAGGACCTAACCTATATGTGTGCCAAGTTTTATCCCGATCCGTCAAGTGGTTGAAGCGTGATTGAGTAACAAACATTCAAACTTTCGCACTTGAGTGGAATGTATACCACAGGCTTTTCCGTGAAGGAAAACCTCGCAAGGAAACCTGCTTATAGCAAAGAAGATATTCTAAGGCATGTGTGAAGTCCACCAAATCGGCTCGGGGCACCGTTGGTGGTCAGGAGTTTGGCACAAAAGATCCTGAAGGTTCGAAGTGTCGCCAGGTCTTCCTGAAGATAAGGTGAAGCTATTCTCAAAACCCTTTTAGCCTACAAGCCCCGAAAATTCATACCGATTTGCTTACCTCATACAGAAGCACCAGTCTGTCTTTACATGTGTGTATGTGTGCGTAAATTATTGTAGGGCTGCTGCGGCCAGCACGCGAACATGGTGAATCAAGAGAGGGGCAACGTTATACATAAACAAGATAAGTGTTTCTCCTTCCAACTTATAGCGTCGATCTCTCTTCTTTATAAGTAATATTAAGTATACTCTGTTTGTAAGTAAAGCTCGCTCTTAGTGCCTTGTCTCACACCCTGTAAGGTTGGCTGGAAGAGATCTCTTTTAGAGATAAGCTCACCTTTGTACACAACATTTGTAACTGTATTTACTTTTAAAATTTGTGCAATAAAGAATATTTATTTATTTATTTATATAAAGTTTTCAAAGCACGATAAAATCGTTGGCAATATTTTGTTAGTAAACTGTTAAGGTCATTCCACACGGGCGTGGTACGCCCACGGCCGCGCGCGGCGGAATTATGTGTCCATTAAGTTCTAGCGGCTCCTTATCAGCTCCAAGTTGAGCGCGTGAGCCAGCTAAACGCTTGTTTTGACAGCTGCTTAAGGCTAATATACGACGCCATTTTATTTGTGTCTTATATTGAGGTACATAATAATAATAATATGTGGGGACATTTCACACACGGCCATCTGATCCCAAACTAGGCAGAGCCTGTAATATGGATATCAGACAGCTGATATACATACATAAATACATAATATAATATATAAATAACATCCAGTCACAAGGCAAACACAAGTGCTCATCACACGAATGTTTGCTTTGGGCGGGATTCGAACCCGCGACCCCGATTTTCGCAGGGCAGGTGTACTACCGACTAGGCTTCGGGGCCGACAATATACATACATACATAATGATCACGCCTTGGTCCCAGAGGGGTAGGCAGAGACGATGGATCGCCACTTTGCGCGATCCTGACACACATCACTAGCCTCACTCACATTCATCAACCTTTTCATGCACCTCCTTTTATTCTTCTCACTGCGGACCCCAGCCATTTTGAGGACGTTGAATTGAGGTACTCTGATAAAATTTCGTTAATCCATTAATTTAATGCCATTAATAAGCCAAAGGCGACTAAGGGATTGCAGCAGCGTTCGCCTGTGTATATTGAGATCATTACTGCGATCACCAATCCGCCTGCCAAGCGTGGTGATCTCGGCTGTATATTTTTGGCTAGAACTGTTCAATAGAGGCTCCCTTGATATTTTTTCTTTGTTATATTAAAAAGCCAATTGAACCAGGCAGCGAAAAAATTATATAGTACCGAAAAGTAGCCCTCCTACTTACGTAAGGATAAAAATATACCACTATTACATAAGTAGCCGCCCCCATTATAAATGGTGTCACCTACAACTGATTCAGTAGCCAGCCACATTACTAAGTAACCAAACTACTTACTAATGTGGCTGGCACAACATTAATAATGGGGGCGGCTACTTATGTATCAGTGGTATATTTTTATCCATATGTAAGTAGGAGGGCTACTTATTTTTTTCTCAGAGTACTAAGAAGGCATCTGGTGGCATACTTTTTGCAGTTAGTTCCAATGTTTACTTATTTGAAACGGCTTCACCTTAAGCTGGTATCTTACTGGGCGGATATCTGAAAACTTCCGGGTCACGTAACGGTCGCAAGTTTTGCGAGTCACCACTGTATATCGCCGTCCTTAGGGATCTCGCCTGCTGCCGCGACTGCGACAGCAGCGTACTAGAGTCAAAGCAAGCTATTAATTACTACGTAAGGAAGCTACACTCACTTCCCCCAAAATAAAGCACAGCGTGTAGTACGCAGCCGGTTAGAAAGAGAAGCACTTAGTGTTGACGTATAACGTTGTCCCTCTCTCGTTAGTTTTCGCGCAAACGTATACGGACAGACTGGTAATGCGTTTGTGCCCCTGGACGCAACATTCGCGCGTATATTTTGACGACCTCCGTGGCGGAACGGGGTAGCTCTCGGCCTGCCACGCCGGAGGTTGCGGGTGCGAATCCCGCTAGGGGCAAATGTTCGTATTATGAATATGAATGTTTGTACCCAAGTCTTGGATGTTTATATATTTATTTAAGTATGTGTATCCGTTATCTAGTAACCATACCACAGGCTTTGCCTAATTTGGGACTGGATAATAGGTGTGAATGTCTGAGATATTTATTTATTATTTATTTAGTATGTGCGCGTCAGTGTGCCTTTACCTTAATTACGAACGCAGGTATAGTACGAACGAGTAGCTTCCTTTTGACTGACTCGGCATTACTTCGTGGCGTGTAAGTTTCTGACACCTCGGGGTGCCTCGGGGCGCTGTAGGGGTGCCTCGGGTGCCCCAGGGCAGTGGGAGAGAACGAACAAGTCACGCACTACTAAATGCGATTAGTGGATGATACGATAACGTGGGTTAAAAGGATTGGCGAGACGTGATGACACCAACAGAACGTGGGGAGAATCCGGACCGACCAGAATCAACAACAAGAACCTCCTGTAAGTACTAAAATTAACAACAACAACAATTAACAACAGGTAGCTGTTTGCAAGGTTGCAACTTCAACAAGTAAAAAAAAACTAATACAGTTTAAAGAACCTCTCTCCAACCCACTTTCTTTGTAGTCGCCAAAGCTCGTCTCGAGCTTAATTACTTTAAAAACTAAATATTAAAAAGTATCCACTGACCAGCCAACCAAAGCAATTTGTAAAGTGGACTGGACTGACTTTTTCATTCATTATCGTTCTAGACACTGCACCGGTCTTCCATTCACTCATTTTTAAATTAAACTGAGACTAACTAGGAAAGTATACAAAATTAACAATAACAAATGGGAATAAAGGTGGTCTGGGAGAAATCGTTTTTAGCCATAATACTGCCTAGATGTACTAATGTATAAGCTACTTTATAATTAATCTGTGTATTTTTAAACTTGCAATTTAAATAAATAAATATTACGTATACACATATACATACATACACTTGTCTAATCCCAAACTAGGATTGTCTCATATCTATATCTCTATGGGAATTAAACAAGGATTAGACAATTCACCAACTTGTACAAAGATGTCTGTCGCCATTGAGAATCGAACCCACAGCCTCTGGAGCTCGAGTCTAATGAACAAGTCACTAGAAAAACAAGGCGGTCCTTGAATTTAATTGAATAAAATAGTAAGTAAGCACCTACCCAAGATGTCCGTCTCCAATCTGATTCGTTTTAGGATATGTTGCAGACCCTTAAAAAATTAAGGATACTGTAACGTTTACTGGGTTTAGGTAGTGGGTTTGAAAAGACTTAAAGATTTATAGAAATAAAAAAGTTTATTGCCAATAAATTGCACTCCCCGAAACTCATTCGCAGGGTAGGTAGATTAGGGTGCACTGGCCTCAGACTCCTGGCGGCGGCAGACCGACGACCCGGAGATGAGCTCGTCCAGTTACAGATAGGTAGACTGCTGGTAGCGTGCAGCAGCAGAAGTGCAGAAGGTGTAAAAAATAGGTCCGGTCCTCAGATACAGTCTCCTGGATCAGGTCCTCAGTAGGCGGAATGATGTAGGTAGGAAGAGATCCTCAACCACGTCTTTGGATCAGGTTCTCAGCCAGGTCTTGGATCCTAGAATGACCGATAGAAGTGGTCAGTTGAGCTCCACAGCCAAATGTCGCACCAACCAGCCACATGAGGTCCAAAGTACAGCGACCCGTCTCCTCAAGCAGCTGATTGGATAGATCAGAACAGCTTACAATGATAAGAAAAATATGAGAACTCACCCTAGAAGGATACACTAGATTTCACTATTAAAATATAGAAAATAGTCGTTTAAAAATGTTAACATCGGCGGGCAGCAACCGCACTTTGACGTTGTACAATTTCGAATGCCGACGGTTAAGTTTGCCAAGCATCGACTCGCATTCGGTTTGAAGTTGACTCCTCTCGTAACCATCTTCATAGTGGTTTTACTGACTTGGGTTTAGGGGCCCGTAATCGATAATGTAAAACGTTAGTTTTTTAATTAGAAAATAAGTTAGTTTAATATTTTTAGTTAGGTATCTATTTTAGTTTTAGTTTTTTTATTAGTGTTTACTTATTTTTCTACATCTAAGTAATGTGCAACGTTACAGTACCCCGCCTGTTAGAGCAGGATTTTGCCTAGGTAAGCAAAATCCGGCTGCTTAACACCGAAGGCCTCTCGCTATCTTTAACTTTCATAATTCAACTTTCATACTTCATTCTTACATACTTCATAACACAATTTGTCTAAAATTCTAAATTTCTAACTTTAGACCCTTTCATATAGAGTATGAACATAATTTTTAGTTCCACACTCAAGATAGCGAGGTTAGAGACGAGTTGTAATATTAAGAAAAAACTAGTCATACTTTATTATTAAGTTGGGTACTGTAATACTTAGCATATTTAATTATAGTTAGTTTATTTTATTTGTAGTGGTTTAATTTTAGATCTTTTATATGCCATGTACCGATCAGTTGTCCGCTCATGTCTGCTAGATCATAAACCAAGGGTGACTTTTTAGCTATCACTGTACACTTTGTAAATTTAGGTGCAAGTTTTTTGTTGAAATATTTGTCTTTGTCACTTTGGTAGAAAGTTCTTTTCCACACAATATCACCCACTTCAAACTCCGCAGGACGACGGCGCAGGTTGTACGATTGGCAGTTTCTACTATGTGCTTGTAATAGTGCAGCTTGCACTTTATTAAATATATTAGATAGAGTACCTATGTTCTCAGCGTTGGGGTCACGGGGTTGGAAAACAATCTCATCCTCATCTGTGTCCAGATAGTGTGAGCCACAGACTACCAACTCCCGACCGTACACTAGAAAAGCTGGGGTGTATCCAGTCACTTCATTAACCGAGTTGTTCATAGCGAACTGTATTTTTGGAATATTTAGGTCCCATACGCGATGATCATTTTCAATATACGAAGATACAGCAGTCATAATAGTTTTATTGTACCTCTCAACCGTGTTAACGTGTGGTGTATACTTAGGGGTGTAGTGTATTTGGGGTATTTTGTATTTAGAAAATAACTGTTTCAGAGTGGCACTAATTAGTTGCCTACCATTATCTAAAATTATTGTAGATGGCACGCCATGCACAAGAATTACATCTTCCTCCATAATCCTAGCTATGATTTCCGCGGTAGCGCGTTTAATAGGAAACAGTAAACAATATTTAGAGAAACAGCATGTTACGACAAAAATATAACAATTCTGCTTCCTAGTTATAGGTAGGGGTCCAATTAGGTCAATACTAATAACCTGGAATGGCCTAGAACATTTTTTAGGTCGTCCCATTTCACCTAGCGTCGAATGATTTTGATGTTTGTGCGATATGCAGATATCACACGAGGTCACAACTTTCACTACATCACGGTGCATACCGGGCCAGTAGTATTTGAGAGCTAGGCGTTTATATGTTTTAAATATGCCGAAATGACCTGAAATCGGTTCAGCGTGATTTTCGTTAATAATAGTTGTCCTTATCTCTAGGGGAACAACTTCCTTCCACTCAAATTCTTCAGTGAGACAGCATTTAGACTTCATTAGGCGATACAAGCGATTATTTTTGACAATGTAGTTTGGAAAAGAGGTTGGGGAAGACTGACAGCCATTGTAGATATTTAAGTACCACTGGTCAGCTGTATTAGTGCTATTAAGGGAAGTATCGATAGCTGAAATAGGAACTGCACGCGATAGTGCGTCGGGTATCACATTATCAACTCCCCGGCGGTGCTTAATTTCAAAGTTGAAGGCGGACAGACGTACACCCCAGCGAGCTAGTCGTCCTGTAGGGTTGCTCAAGTTTATGAACCATTTTAGTGCTGCATGATCCGTGTAGACAGTGAATTTTTTCCCATTTTCTAAATAGCAGCGCCAGTGTTCCAACGCGATTAGAACTGCCAAGGCTTCGCGCTCCGTAATGCTGTAGTTACGCTCCTGTGCTGTTAATGACCTACTCATATAGGCTATAGCCATCTCCGATCCATTTACAGACTGACTCAACAAAGCACCAGCTCCGTAGTCTGAAGCATCGGTATGGACTTGAAAAGGTAAGTCATAATTAGGACAAGTTAAAATTGGAGCAGAAATAAGACATTCCTTTAGTTTAGTGAATGCGTTATCAGCCTCTTTAGTCCAGGTAAAAGGTGTAGCCTTTTTACCGGTAGTAGTCAGCTTATTTAGTGGGCCAGCAATAGTACTAAAGTTAGGTACAAAGCGTCGGTACCAGGATGCAGTACCTAGAAATCTTTTAACTTCCTTGCGGGTAGTCGGCACAGGAATATTTAGAATTGCTTCTACTTTAGAAGGGTCCACATGTAAACCATTGGAATTTACAACATAGCCCAAATACTTTAGTTCGTTGCGAAAAAACTGAGATTTCTCAAAATTGATAGTTAGGTTGGCTTGTTTAAGTTTTTCTAGAACACGTAGTAGCAAGGAGATATGACCTTCAAAGGAATCACTTATAATAGCGATGTCATCCATAAAGCATACAACAGAATTTTCAAATTCAGGACCGTAGAAAAGTTTATCCACTAACCTTTGTTGCGTGGCGGGCGCGTTAGTCAACCCAAAGGGTGTAGTAATAAAACGATAAGTGCCGCGAGTAGGTATGTAAAAAGATGTCTTATTTCTGTCGGACTCCTCTATCGGAATCTGCCAAAAACTTTTAGACAGGTCAATACTACTTAGGTATTTAGCATTACTTAGGCTATCTAAAATTTCAGAGATGTACGGTAGATTATAAGCATCCTTTTTAGTGACAGAATTTAGTTTACGGCTGTCTAGACAGAACCGTAACTGGCCATTTTTTTTAGGTACGAGTAGAACAGGTGAAGACCAGGGGCTCTCGCATGGCTCAACTACTCCTAGCTTTAGCATTTCGTCTAACTCTTCGCCTAAAATACGCTGCTTTTCAGGGGACATCCTGTAGTACCGTTGTCGAATAGGTAGTGAGTCGCCGGTGTCAATACGGTGTGTTATTAAGCTAGTGCGCCCTAAACCACACTGTTCCGCAGAGATGTTCCTAAACTGAGTAATAATATTATCGGCCGTCACGCGCTGTGTCTCCGTTAGCTCATCGTAGCAGTGCAAGTGTTTTTTAGTTTCGGTGCCAATTTCAGAAATACCTAGGTCTGTAGTCGGACCTAAAGAAATGGAGCTTAGATATTTAGGACAAATATTAAATTTTTGCCAAAAATCTATACCTAGTATTAAGTTTGTATTAATGTTTGGTATGACATAAGCTTTGAGAATATGTAGATTATTCTCAAAAGAGATAGGTAGGCTCACATAACCTATTGGAGACATTTGTTGCCCTCCAGCAGCAACAAACAATAAGGAGTTATCATTTTTACTCATGTGGAAGCCTTGGGATAGTAAAGACATATGTGAATTATTACCAAGAATTGTTACTGCCGAACCAGAGTCGAGCAATCCACAAATTGACAGATTATTGACTTTTACTGTAACATAGGGACGTTGGTCATTCACAGGTTTAGTATCAAGGATTGACGCTATAGAATAGCATGAGAAGAACTTTTTGATGGTTAGTAACCACTCTTGCCACTCTTTGTCGTTAAAATTATTAGTTTTAGTACCTAAGCGCCGATCCTTATCTATTAGTTTTTTGGACTAGTGCCCTTTTGACATACATCGCAGTTAGGATAGGTTGTATTTTTCTTTCCGCATTTAAAACAAATAGGAAAGCGTTCCTGTTTACATTGGGACAGGCTATGATCTTGCGAGCGACAGCGCGGGCAGAAAACCGGTTTGTTATCAGCTGTCCCGTAGACCGCGGCCACTGGCAGTGTCTGGCCGGTCGAGTAGGTATAGAAATTATTAGGCTTATTCGAATGAGATGGCGTGTTCTTGTAGGTATTTGTGTTATTAGAAGTGTATTTATTCTGAGCTAAGCTGTATTTTTGTTGTACATAGTTTTGATTTTTATGTTGATTAGGGTAGTTATTGTAATTTTTATGTGTATAGTTATAGTTTTGATTTTTATTTTGATTTGAATAATTGGTTTTTTTATTAAACGCTAGATCAGGTGCTAGTGTGGCATGAGACACTGTTGGAGGTTCGTGAAACTGAGAGGATAGGCACTGAATTTTTTCGTAATTACGACAGAGTGTACGTAGTTTTTCTATTGAATTGATGTCGGTAGAATTGGAAGCCAACACATTAGCATAACAGGGACGGATGTTGTGTAGCAACACGTCTAGTTTCTCAGCTTCAGACAACTGTTTAGACAACCTTGAGAAAAGTTCAGACATAATAGCAATATACACTACAATGTTTTCAGAATCTCCCTGAGTTCGGCAGCGAATCTCTGACATTAAGCGGTAGTCATAGTCAAACTTACTAAAATCAGCAATTAGTAGTTGAGTTAATTCGTCCCAATCAGTCACACTATCTTTCACACTTCGAAACCAATGCAATGCATTCTCGGTAAAAATCTCCGTAGCATACCTTAACAGTTTATCCGAGGGTATATTTCTGGAAATGCTAAACTCATTAACTTTTTGTATAAATGTACGAACGCATGAGTTACCATTGAATTTAATTTTGTTTAATTCATTAACAAATGATCGTTCGCACGACATGTTCACAATAGGCACGACATTGCTTGTAGATGGTGAATGTACCTTATCAACGTCGGATGTGGCATTTTCGGTAGGTATCGGTTTAGATTTAATTTGAAATTGGCCTAGTCTAGTTGACAGGCTGTTGTAGTGTCCAGTTAAAGCATTATACGATTTAGTTAGCTCCTCCGTTTCAGGTTTCATTCTTTTTAGTCTATGGTAGATATGATTTTTTAGAGCGATAGTGCGTTTTAATGCACTATCCTCACATTTAGTTTCCAAGTTAGCAACACGCACAGACAGGTCTTTAAGGGACGCGGTCGTACCTTCCAAGTCAGTAACAATATCAATTCCGGATTCTTGCATATCATCAGGTGAATACAGAGAGGTCAACTTAACAATTTGTTTGCGCAAACCCAATACTGTTGATGATGGCTCCTCCCCTCGAATTGTAACTTCGTAAGAAAGTTCGTTTTTATTTAGAAGAAAATAGGTAATAGGGTGAGTTCCCATAGCTTTAGACGTTCAAAATTGATAGATAAAATATGGCAAAATAAGCTTACTACAATAGCATAAATTATCTAAATGATTTCTATTTGTACAGTGAACTATAAGAACAATTTACTTTAGAAAAACAATTTTGAAATTACCTATGTCGGTATTATGAAATAATTCGATAGTGTTGAACGAAAGCCAAGGTTATTTGCTGTTCTGTTACAAAAATTTACTATACGAAAATGGTGATGGAATAGAATGATTATGAGAACTAATGTAGGTAGTTAATAAATATGCCGCAATTAGGTACGCGCTAAGCATATACCAAGCACACAATTAAGTCGAAAATGATAGATAAATAGTGAACTGGTAGGTTTTTAAGAATAGCTATATTTCAAGTTAGATTTAACAATATTAAATTTTAGAAATCAGGACTAAACAAGTATATAGGTAGATATTAGGTACTAGTTAAGTGAATATTCTATGTAGACACCAGTTCACTATGTATAGCATAAAACACCAATTCGTTTACAAGAAAAATAGCACAATTCAAGCTGCAAGAGTTATTTACCTGCGAAGGAATTATGGGTAGTGCAATTCACCACGTAAATCGGGCGCCACTGTAACGTTTTCTGGGTTTAGGTAGTGGGTTTGAAAAGACTTAAAGATTTATAGAAATAAAAAAGTTTATTGCCAATAAATTGCACTCCCCGAAACTCATTCGCAGGGTAGGTAGATTAGGGTGCACTGGCCTCAGACTCCTGGCGGCGGCAGACCGACGACCCGGAGATGAGCTCGTCCAGTTACAGATAGGTAGACTGCTGGTAGCGTGCAGCAGCAGAAGTGCAGAAGGTGTAAAAAATAGGTCCGGTCCTCAGATACAGTCTCCTGGATCAGGTCCTCAGTAGGCGGAATGATGTAGGTAGGAAGAGATCCTCAACCACGTCTTTGGATCAGGTTCTCAGCCAGGTCTTGGATCCTAGAATGACCGATAGAAGTGGTCAGTTGAGCTCCACAGCCAAATGTCGCACCAACCAGCCACATGAGGTCCAAAGTACAGCGACCCGTCTCCTCAAGCAGCTGATTGGATAGATCAGAACAGCTTACAATGATAAGAAAAATATGAGAACTCACCCTAGAGGGATACACTAGATTTCACTATTAAAATATAGAAAATAGTCGTTTAAAAATGTTAACATCGGCGGGCAGCAACCGCACTTTGACGTTGTACAATTTCGAATGCCGACGGTTAAGTTTGCCAAGCATCGACTCGCATTCGGTTTGAAGTTGACTCCTCTCGTAACCATCTTCATAGTGGTTTTACTGACTTGGGTTTAGGGGCCCGTAATCGATAATGTAAAACGTTAGTTTTTTAATTAGAAAATAAGTTAGTTTAATATTTTTAGTTAGGTATCTATTTTAGTTTTAGTTTTTTTATTAGTGTTTACTTATTTTTCTACATCTAAGTAATGTGCAACGTTACAATACCTACGTATTTTATTTATCATCATCATCAGGTTATTTTTGTCTCCACTGCAAGAGCACACCCATCTCTCATCTGCCAGTTGGGGAGGCCTGATGATGTTTTATAATGTGTTCCCTCAGTCGCCTTGTACGACATCCAAGGGAAGAGTTGGAGTGGTCCTATTCTACTCTACCGGAAACCACACGGCAATTTAATTTTATTTTATTTATATCTGCCCATATTCATATTTGATAGGGATAATCAACTTTCAAACTCTTTACTCTTGAAAAGTGAATTAACCCTCTAACTTGTTATGAGAATTTAGTAGAACAATATAACGCATACAAAGAAATGTAAGCGATTAAGAGAAGAGAGGCGTGCCGTCGTGATTTGTACACTATACTTTCCTTGTAAGTAAATATAACGAGTCAACTTTTCTAATTTCAAGAACGTTCAATATTCAAGTATCCACAAGGAAAAATACAGAATATGATAGTTGTTTTAAAAAGAGCATAAAAATCCACGGCGTACAGAGAATACGGAATCGAACTGCAAAATGGTGCCTGAACGTAGAATAATTTAGTTCAAACGTATTTCCGGTCTCCTGGCTGCCATTGGGAGCGTCTGCTACAGCGAGACAAATAATATGATGTTTACGATGAATCCTCTGAGACTGTCAAAGAAGATTTCATTATCTTAATTTTCTTTTAAATGTTCTCCGTGTTTTGTTTTTTCTGTTAACGTCTTTAAATTTTATTCAATGTACTAATCCGACGAAGAACGAAGGTGACCGACATAGCCGAAAGGATTAGCAGGCTGAAGTGGCAGTGGGCGGGCCACATCTGTCGCAGAACCGACGGCCGTTGGGGCAGACGAGTTCTGGAGTGGAGACCACGGATTGGCACGCGCAGGGTGGGATGCCCCGCCGCCAGATGGACCGACGACCTAAAGAAGGTGGCCGGAAGCGTCTGGATGCGGAGGGCGGAGGACCGGGTGTGGTGGCATTCATTGGGGAATGCCTATGTCCAGCAGTGGACGACTAAAGGCTGACATGATAATAATTATATTTTTCATGCATTTTAATTAACTTGTTTCGTTTAACCACGAACATGTGGTCCTTCGAGCCGGATATGAACCAGCGACCTATAGACTCCGGAAAATTTTCTTATCGGTCGCCCACTGATTGCACTTCCCGAGCCTGAGTTATATAACGTGAACAGCTTACGTACTATAGTACAATGTAAAGTGTTGGAAATCAAGATCTTCCAAGGGGGGCGGAATGTCAAAGAAGATTTCATTTCTTTTTTAAAAGTCTTTCTCCGTGTTTTGTTTTTTCTGTTAACGTCTTTTAACCACGAACAGGGACCAAGGCGTTAACAGTATGTATGTACTAGATCGACATGTCAGAGCACCATAACTCGGATTGTTTAAGTTATGGCCTTCTGATTAGGTTATCTTTTATTTGCTAAACAAAATGAGTCTGTCCATCTGAACGCTTGCCAAAATTTGATTAAACACTGCTCAGGAGTGATGGGTATTTCCATGACTTCAGAACAACCGTTACTGCGAGGTATGTTACTTTTTACTACCTCCCTGCACAACATAACAGTCCAGGGGGGCAATTCTACTATTTTCAACATTTATCGTTCGTTTAAACAATAGTTACGTTTAAGTTTCAGTTTTTAACAAACGCTATTTTGAGAGCAATGCGTCTCGTTTTTACCCTCAGAATCTTCTGAGTTTTTACCTGTGACAACTGTCAAAATGTAGAAAAACGTTCGTTCCGTCTACGTCTGACGTTTGTTTAGACGTTAGCTACGGCTGAAGCGCAGCTGAAGCACGAACGTTGTGCGCAGCGGAGTACGAATAGTGTTAACACTTGCGTTTCAGCTGCAGTTGAATTGCGTTTTATGCGAAAATGCGTTAGTAGAATTGGCCCCCTGTTCTGGTTATGGGCCGTTTAAACCTGAAATTCTAAGCAAACGACCCGTGATACATTTGGTGCATAATATAGGAAGCATCGAGAAATTCAAATAAGACGTTAGGAATGAAATGTATTAAGGAGTTTTGTTTAAAGATGTCTCCATTTTTTACATCATCATCATCCTGAAAGAGGCCACTGTTGGACATAGGCCTCTTCCAAGGTACGCCACTGAACCCGATCTTCGGTTCTTCTCATCCAGTCTCTGCCAGCCGCCTTACGCAGACCGTCGCTCCATCTAGTTTACCCCAGCGGTAATTGGTTTTCCAACAGATGTGACCAGCCCACTGCCTTTTCAGCGTACTAACTTGTTGAGCTATGTCGAAGACTTTAGTTCTTTGGCTTTTAGGTTATTTTATAAATCACCTCATTTCGAATTCTGTCCCTTAGAGAAACTCCGAGCATAGCTCTTTCCATAGCCCGCTGAGTGACTGTAAATTTTCGGACTAGCCCCACCGTCAGCGTCCACGTTTTACATAAGTAATAATTTTCATATCTAACAATTTGAATAGCCCCACTAGCTTTTTGGCTTAACGCCCTGGGTACGCCCCCCCCCCCCCCATTTCAAACAAGCGAACACATTTAAACACCAGCCTGTCCATACACATGTATGCGTGTGTGTGCGTAAACTTTGTAGAGCTGCTGCAACGAGAGTCGTAGTCGACTATGAATCTCATCTGACTTAAACCTACGATTGAAGCATAACGAATTGTCCTTACTGTTATTAAATAAATCGATATCATCACTTGAATGCGGCCCTGGAATGCCCGGCAGAGCCCGACCTCTTCTCATTAAATATTGTTTATCTTCTTCATTAAATAATATTTTTAATCCAATAGAATTACGATCATTAATGTCAAAATCTGCTTCTACCCAATAAAAATAATGAATAGGTTCTCTATCTTTTAAGAGAGTACTAATTCTTAGCCCTAAGTTAAAGAAATTATTAGCACCTATGTAAAATTAACATTTTTCGTTCCAACCTCGTTTTAATTATGTTTAGGCAAGCCCCTCTGCGTCCGGCAACAGTGGAAAAGTGGCTCCAAGAGCATCCAGAGCTCAAATATGACGATGTTTTTCTAACGCAAAAGAGGGTCCACTATATCAACACTTGAATGCGGCTCCGGAATAGCAAAGTTCGACCTCTGGTTATGTCTATGGCGCAGAAACGTGAACACTGACGGTGGACCTGATCCACAAGTTTCAAGTCGCTCAGCGAGCTGTGGAGAGGGCTGTGCTCGGTGTATCTATGAAGGATATGATTCGTAATGAAGAGGTTCGACGAAGAACGAAGGTGACCGACATAGCCGAAAGAATTAGTAAGCTGAAGGGGCAGTAGGCGGGTCACATCTGTCGCAGAACCGACGGCCGTTGGGGAGACGAGTTCTTGAGTGAATATTGGACCGACGACCTGAAGAAGATGGCCGAAAGCGGCTGGATGCGGAGGACGGAGGACCGGGTGTGGTGGCGTTCATTGGGGAAGGCCTATGGCCATGTTTATGTATAAGGCCTACCTGCCTCATATTTAACCTGACGGATGAATGAATGGTCTGGCTGATCCCAGTGGCGGATTTAGCAGCAGGCAGTATAATATATCGTAGACTGGAGTCTAGGGCGGCAGATTTTAGGTGCGGCAAATTTGGGGCCAAAATGTTTGTTATATCAAGCCGTATGGTTTCCGGTAGAGTAGAATAGGACCACTCCAACTCTTCCCGTGGATGTCGTACAAAGCGACTAAGGGAATACATTATAAAACATCAATCAGGCCTCCCCAACCCGTCTGGCCAGCGCGGGGAGTGTAGGCCAAATCCTCCGTCTGTCTCCGGCAGATGAGAGAGGATTGTGCTCCTGCAGTGGAGACAAAAATAACCTTATGATGATGGTGATGACGCCGTGCGGTGTCGTGGGACACCTGATAGGAACGAAGTTCCTTACGCTAATCGACAAATATTTCATTTGTAAATTTTGGTCAAGGTATTTTGCAAAGAAAAAAATAATAATTTGCGTATAAATTTTTTATATATAAATATTGTCTTATTAGTTCAATTTTACAATTATTCATAAACTTTAAAAATAAACTGACACATCTATATCCTAGTTCACAATTATACTAATTATGGGAAAAGGTGGTGTAGTTAGGACGATAGTGCACAAATTATAAAGTCATTGAATAAATATGATTGTGAACTAGGGTATCGAATTATAGAGGTCCGTAGGGGCGGCAAAATTTGAATAGCCTACTGGCGGAAAATGTGTAAATCCGCCACTGGCTGACCCAGACCATTCGACATAGATTTTTATTCTGATTCCGAATTGGTAGTAAAAGAGGATTTATTTGATCAATGATCATTGATTGAAAGAGTGTGGTTCGTTTTTTTTTTCAACCGACTTCAAAAAAGGAGGAGGTTCTCAATTCGACGGTATGTTTGTTACGCGATTATTTCATTTTTTTTTCCGTTCCACTTCATAGTTGTCTTACCGAGGGTTGCCATCCGCCCGGATCTCCCCGGATTTGTCCTAGTTTGCCGGGCGTCCGGGTAGCGTCCGGGTAGCGTCCGGGCGGGGTTTCATTTCTAGTCGGGGTTCAATAAAAAGTTGATTTATAACTATCAAAACTATTTTTTATTTTACTCAGCAATTTATAAAGATATCTGTTGTCATGTCCGGGTCGTAAGCTATAAAATCCGGGGTTTTCATGCCTTTAGTGTGGTTGGCAGATTAATATATATATATATATATATTAATATATGTGGGGACATTTCACACACGGCCACCTGATCCCAAACTAGGCAGAGCCTGTAATATGGGTATCAGACAGCTGATATACATACATAATATAATATGTATATAAATAACATCCAGTCACAAGGCAAACACAAGTGCTCAGCACTCGAATGTTTGCCCTGGGCGGGATTCGAACCCGCGACCCCGAGCTTCGCAGGCAGGTGTACTACCGACTAGGCTACGGAGCCGACAATAGAGATGACGACTCTAAAGGAAACATTCATATATTTTTAAAGGTAAACAACACTGCATTCAAAATTTTGTGCTTCTGACTTGGTCACGGAAAGGAGTGCCCGAGGTCGTCTGTAAAAAAAAATTTAAGGAGTGTCCGGGTAAGAAAATCGATTTGCCCCAAATGTCCAGGTTTTTTTAAGTTCTTGTCCGGCGTCGACAATTTTGGTGATGGCCAGCCCTAGTTATATCGCTTACGAAACTTTCATCTGACAATCAACAATTTATTAGCAAGAAAGCCTACTTTATGTTAGATGACTACTTAAACGACCTACTACTTAAACGAACTACTTGGACGACCTCCGTGGCGGAACGGGTAGCTCTCGGACTGCCACGCCGGAGGTTTCGGGTTCGAATCCCGCTAGGGGCAAATGTTCGCATGATGAATATGAATGTTTGTACCCAAGTCTTGGATGTGTATATTTATTTAAGTATGTCTATCCGTTATTTAGTAACCATAGCACAGGCTCTGCCTAGTTTGGGACTGGATAATTGGTGTGAATGTCTGACATATTTATTTATTATTTATTTATTATTATAAATGATAAAAGTCCATGGAGTGCTTGATGGCTCAGCATAGGTAGACTTAATGATTGTAATGAATAAGATAAATCAAAGGTAGGGCCCTGTGCCGTTGGGTTTGTTGCCACTTCTTCCCCTCGGCTATACAGGTGGAAGTGGAGTAGTTTTAGGCAGAATTTGACGTCAAAAAGAGAATAATGTATTCCAATTTTGAAAATAAATATTTTGATTTGGATTATTTGAACATGATTTGTTGTAATACAAATGTCTATTCAATTCCAGACACGTTAAGACGTTAAACCGAAATGGTGTACCAAACAGACCGTTGCATGAATTATCTCAGCACGGGATAATAAATGCAAATAATTCAACCGCGGACTAATTACAAAAATCCCTTAACAAGCCAAATAACCCCAAATTGCCGCCATATTTCCCCTACAAAATACTGGAATTACCATTTTTGGGCGCCCGTGAAAATTCATTTCTGAAATGTAAATGTTGAGACCTTTGTCTGGGCTCCTCGCGTCCCTATATTATTTCAGAGGTCATTTTTCACGGACACGTTGTTTTTAGCGAAAATTTGACTTTCTAAATTTCAAACGAAATTGTGCTCCTGTATTTTTTTTCTCCTTCGTTCCGTGTTAGAATTGAAAGAAAGAAAGAACAAATATTTAATCACTAACACAACATATTAACCATTATATACACAGTGCCGTGTGGTCCCCGGCTTAGAATAGGGCCACCCCTGTCTTTCCCGTGGGTGTCGTCAAGACGACTAAGGGATTGCACCAGGGGCGGGCAGCAACGTTCTCCTGTGTGTGTATGTTAAGATCATTACTGCGATCACCAATCCACCTGCCAAGCGTGGTGATTTTGGCCAATACCCCAATGGACAACTTACCAAAAGTGGTATTCTATTAGGGAGGCCTATGTCCAGCAGTGGACGTATTTAGGCTGATGATGATGATGACACAGTCATTATCATTATTATATAAATTACATAAAATCATTACATTATCTTAAAATTAAGGGAGAAAGAAAATACAGAGAGAAAATATATTCCTTCACATTGTAGTACACTATCGGTTCAAAAATTTTCCACAACCGAATGAACGTAAATGCTCACAAAAGTTTTTAATTGTAACATTGCTTTCCTCGCAAAATTCCACAACAAATATCTAAAGTAGCGTAATGGTACAGCGTGGAATATAAAACAACAACGCGGTGCAATTACCTCTACATTGTGAAATACTACTTCTGGCTATCTGCTACTGTCTATTTCCTTTTCTCATTCTCCAAACAATGATTTGTAGCGTTGCAAGAAGCTTTCTAGAGAAAATAGTGCAATGAAGCGTTTTCTTTAACTTAGGAAGCGGTGGACGATAAAAAATGGACGTATAGAAAAATTTACTCTACTTATGTGCAGTTAAGAATTATGCCCGCCCTAGAAATTTCACAAACTTCGCTATAATATCTAATAAATAAAATCGTAAACTTCGCGTGTCTGTACATTGAAGATATTTGCAAAAAAAAAATTAGGGGGTCTAAGGATAAGCAACAGAACACATTTCGATCATTTTTGAAATTTTTGTCTGTTTGTCTGTTTGTCTGTTTATCTGTTTGTCTGTTTGTCTGTTTGTCTGTGAGTTTGTGCACGCATCACTTAAAAACTACTGAACGGATTTTGATGGACTTTTCACAAAAACATGGTGCTTTACTTAACTTAACATTTAGTCTTTATTTCATCGCAATCGGCTAACTCAATCAAAAGTTATAGACATTTTTAGTTTTCAAATACATTAGTTAGGTAAGGTTATTATGCAATATATTGCTTAAAGTAGTATTTCCGTACCTACTATTCAGATTGCGATGAGTTTGGATTACATTTGGAGCTGCGAGTAGAAATTGGAGTGGGAGTGGGATTGGGAGTGAGAGTGGGAGTGGGAGTGGGCGTGGGGGTGGGATTGAGAGCGGAAACAGAAACGGAAACGAAAGCGGTAGCGAAAGCGGGAGGGGAGCGGGGGCCGAACCGGAGCTGGACCGGAGCGGGAGCGGAAGCGGGTATGGTACCAGTGTAATTTGAGTGTTTGAAAATTCGCATAACTTTTGACTGAGTTACCCGATTACGATGAATTTGTGGTATACGTATGCAACAAAGTAATGTTGGTCGGAATTTGAACTGCGATGGATTAATTACGAGGACTACATTTGGAGAGACGAGGGAAAGAGGTTTGAGGGGAGGGTTGAGGGGAGAGCTGAGGAGAGGGTTGAGAGGAGGGTTGAGGGGAGTGTTGAGGAAAGTGTTGAGAGGAGTGTTGAGAGGAGGGTTGAGGGGAGAATTGAGGATCTGGATCTGGACCTGCACCTGGAACTAGGCCTGGGCCTGGGCCTGGCCTGGACCTGACCTGTACCAAACCTGGACCTGACCTAGACCTGACCTGGACCTGGGCCTGGACCTGGATCTGGACCTGGACCTGGACCTGGACCTGGACCTGGACCTGGACCTGGACCTGGACCTGGACCTGGACCTGGACCTGGACCTGGACCTGGACCTGGACCTGGACATGGACCTGGACCTGGACCTGGACCTGGACCTGGACCTGGACCTGGGCCTGTGCCTGGGCCTGGACCTGGACCTGGACCTGGACCTGGACCTGGACCTGGACCTGGACCTGGACCTGGACCTGGACCTGGACCTGGACCTGGACCTGGATTTGAAGTCTGAGTGGAAGTGCGTTAGGGAGCGGAAGTGGGAATGGGAGCGGATCCTGTAGTCCACGCGGGCGGAGCCGCGGGCACAGCTAGTATTGCATATAGTAGTATTTCCGTACTATTCAGATTGCGATGAGTTTGGATTACATTTGGAGCTGCGGGTGGGAATTGGAGTGCGAGTGGAGTGGGCGTGGGAAAAGGGGAGTGGGTGTGGGAGCGGAAGCGGAAGCGGGAGCGGGAGCGGGAGGGGACCGGGAGCGGGACCGGAGCAGGAGCGGAAGCGGGAGCGGAAGCTGAAGCGGGAGCGGGAGTGGGAATGGGAGCTATTCTGTAGTTCACGCGAGCCGAGGTCACCTGGACCTAGACCTGGACCTGGACGATACACTGCGAAGAATGTAGGGTGTAAATGTTCGACTGAATTCGTGAGCGGTAGCGGGAGCGGGTATGGTACCAGTGTAATTTGAGTGTTTGTAAATTAGTTAACCGATTACGATGAATTTGTGGTATACGTATGCAACAAAGTAATGTTGGTCGGAATTTGGATTGCGATGGATTAGTTACGAGGACTACATTTGGAGAGACGAGGGAAAGAGGTTTGAGGGGAGGGTTGAGGGTTGAGGGGAGGGTTGAGTGGAGGGTTGAGTGGAGAGTTGAGAATCTGGACCTGGACCTGGACCTGGACCTGGACCTGGAACTGGACCTGGACCTGGTACTGGACCTGGACCTGGACCTGGACCTGGACCTGGACCTGGACCTGGACCTGGACCTGGACCTGGACCTGGACCTGGACCTGGACCTGGACCTGGACCTGGACCTGGACCTGGACCTGGACCTGGACCTGGACCTGGACCTGGACCTGGACCTGGACCTGGACCTGGACCTGGACCTGGACCTGGACCTGGACCTGGACCTGGACCTGGACCTGGACCTGGACCTGGACCTGGACCTGGACCTGGACCTGGACCTGGACCTGGACCTGGACCTGGACCTGGACCTGGACCTGGACCTGGACCTGGACCTGGACCTGGACCTGGACCTGGATTTAAAGTCTGAGTGGAAGTGGGATATAGAGCGGAAGTGGGAATAGGAGCGGATCCCGTAGTCCACGCGAGCGGAGCCGCGGGCACAGCTAGTCTAATAAATAAAAACGTTACTTTCGCGTGTCTGTACATTGAAGATATTTGCAAAAAAATTGGGGTGTCTAAGAATAAGTAATAGAACTCATTTCAATTATTTTTGAAATTTTTGTCTGTTTGTCTGTGAGTTTGTGCACGCATCACTTAAAAACCACTGAACGGATTTTGTTGAACTTTTCACAAAAACATGGGGCTTAACTTAACTTAACATTTAGTCTTTATTTCATCGCAATCAGCTAACTCAATCAAAAGTTATAGATATTTTTAGTTTTCAAATACATTAGTAGGTAAGGTTAGTATGCAATATATTGCAAATAATGCATACTAACCTTACCTGGGCGTGGGAGTGGGAGTGGGAATGGGAGTGGGCGTGGGAAAAGGAGTGGGTGTGGGAGCGGGAGCGGAAGTGGAAACGGAAGCGTGAGAGGACAGGGAGCGGGAGCGGGAGTGGGAATGGGAGCGGATTCCGTAGTTCACGCGAGCGGAGTCGCGGGCACAGCTAGTAGATAATAATATCGTCGACGAAAAGTTAAATTGGCTTAAGGGACAAACCACCACTTTTCAGTAGATGCAATAAACCTTTTTCTCTTTGTCACTGTAACTATTTTGTTTGTCATGTCAAAGGATAGACTGATTGAATTTCAGACAAACAGAAAAGTTTACGATTTTATTTATTAGAATAGTAATGTTTGAGTGTCCACACACGCAGCTATAATAATGTATTTCTATTACGTCTACAATCTATATTGTAATATATATTAACATGTCTATGATATTATGAAGGAAAAGTATACACTATTGCACAGTCTCCTTGCTGCAACGATCTCTATGTACTACTAGATGCAAACAATCGCTCTGTTCCACGCAAGGAGCCGCAACTCGGTCACATTCACTTTGAAACTTATGCAGTTACTACCTACTACGCCACCACACCCGATCCTCTGCCCTCCGCATCCAGCTGCTACCGGCCACCTTCTTCAGGGCCACCTGGAGGCGGGGCGTCCCACCCTGCGAGTGCCGATCCGCGGTCTCCACTACAGAACTTGTCTGCCCCAACGGCCGTCAGTTCTGCGGCATTTGTGGCCCGCCCACTGCCACTTCAGCTTGTTAATCCTTTTGGCTATGTCGGTGACTTTCGTTCTTCGTCGGATTTCCTCGTTACGAATCATATCCTTCAAAGAAACCCCGATCATAGCCCTCTCCATAGCTCGCTGAGCGACTTGGAACCTGTGGATCAGGCCCACCGTCAGTGTATAGCACTAAATTTAGTTTCGTCTTTAACTCTATAATTCTGTATGACAAGGATAGCAATGAATTTAGTAAGTACTTTCCCTCTACTTCCCATGGCCTTTCGACATCTAGGTCATATAGGCCAAATCACGACGAAGGTGCCCGGTACTTGCTCAGGAGCTCTTTCCCGGACACCCTGCTTGATCCCCCTACAAGTAAATTAATCCTGTCCCTTCTGAATTTCTACAGCGGCTCTCCCCATTCTGGGGCGTGACGTCACAATAACAGGTACGTCATCGGGCAGTCCAGTCAATATATCAGGTCAAGTCAATAAAATCAGATAGATAAATAAAAAGATATCGCCTTGCTCTTCAAATTTCAGTAGGTACTGTAAGAATTTTGGGCCTGATTCTGAAGGCCTCCTACCTATGCGAAGGCCATTATCTGTATAACAACCCAAGAAAAATAGTTATCGATAGCATAAAGTATCGACCTAATCTTAGCACTTAAAAAGTGGTTTCCTAGCATGAAAATTTCTAGGTCTGATTATGATTTTGACTTTTACACAGAATGGCGTGACCCAAAACCATCATTCAAAAACTCTCCATAGTATCTGAACCAAGGTTCTAGACCAAGTAAAGCCAAAGCTGATCAGTAGTCTAACAAACACATACCATGTAACATCGTATTTTATAACATTTTTATTCGCAAATGCGTGATTTATTTATAAAAAGGGCTGTGGTAAGGTCCAATGAATTCTAACTGAACACGTAAATTAAAATGATGACAACCAGGCAGGGTGACATTTTAATTTATTACACGCGGTGACGTAGGTGGAGCATGGGCAGGGCTCGAAACCGGTTAATATGTTCATAAAACCGTTAAAATATCACTCTTCGATTTCCATTTAATTGAAAGAACGGTCAACCTGTTTTCACGGGGAAGGATTTTAAATCTCGCAGTAATCTAAATAAACCGGTTAAACCTATAAGTCAAAGGTCGTAGAGTTGCGCACTGCCGCCTCCAATTGTATTTTACCTCTTTCTAGCACACTCAGGCTTGCTCGTTTATTTTTGCTTTGAACATGTTAATTTGTCATACCTAACCGGTTTATTTATTATCAATATTATCATCAAACAGAATGTACATGACATCTGTTAAACAAAAAAAGTAATGTCGTACTCTCTAACGCGTGGCGTTAGAATATGTCACATAATCCGAGAGAAAGTACAAAATGAATGACGCCCGATATGCTTATAGAGCAAGCCAGCTGTTGTTATTATAAACCGGTTTATTGAACCAATTTTAACCGGTTTCCGAACCCTGCGTATAGAGGTGTTTTTATTCGCTCTGAGAATGGACAGGAAAACAAAATTTACACCACTCGGATTAAAATGGTAAAAAAAACCGTAACGTACGTTGCGTTGCCGACTCGTATAACCCAGTGTTTAATTATCAGCTTTCTGCTCCGCGGCTTTTAAGCGGGGCTTGCAGCGCGCTTCTACCATATTTCAATAATACTATTTTATGATTCTGTGCAAATCTCCATTACAGAATTACAGAAACTCACAAATATGAAATCCTTTGTTGCTTTGTTTGAAATATTTTAAAATCTATTAATATATTTTTTTAATTTTTACGTACTTATAAATATGTCGGATGGTCATAAAGTCATCATCACCATGGGTACTACGAAAAGCAAACGATACCTGAGGCTAGCTTCAGGGCGCTTTGGCAGAGTCGATAAAAAAAATGACGTGTATAAATGTACCAAGTGTACTCATATGCAATAAATGATTTTGACTTTGACTTTGAGTTTCGGTGCAGCGGCTAGGGGGAAATAGGAGACAACTGAGGAGTGTTGAGAGCGAGCTTGAGATAGTCTCGTTGTACCTTAGAACTGCAATACGTGTCGATAACTCCATGTCCATGAACTATTTTAAATAATTGATAAGTAAATTTAATTAGTGATCTGATAATAAAGAAAGACAATAAAGATGTTACCTATTTTAGTGATAAGATATTGTAAAGAACAAACTTAAATTGATGTTGTAAACTATAAGTAAATCTATAATAAACTGAATATATTTGCCAAGCCGGTTTAAAAATACAGTAATTATAAGAAAATCAATTATTTACAACAGGTGTACGCCGTCCAACCCCTCGTGGTGAGGCATAGTCCCTAGGACGCTGGCGCTATTACCTTGCTGTATTGCCAGGCTCACACGTTGTGCGAGGTAGGCGCCAGCCCTGGGGTCTCAGGAGGCGTCTATAAGTGGTATTATAAACTATTATTTTGAGGTTCTGATACTGAAGATGACTGACAATAATGATTATCGGCCTCCTGTACCGTCATATACATGTAATTGTACCAAAATGTACCTTTCTCTTTTTATACGTCAACAACATACGTAAGTGCTTCTCTTTTTAACTAATAGCGTCAATCTATAGGCGCCGCCAAACGCGCTGGCGCAGCAGCGCTGCGCGAGGCGAACGGTGGAAGCCCAGTAATGCATACTGCCAGGCATGCTCTGTTTTTCGCGTGACGTTAAACTGGCAATAGTTTCTGTATGTAGTAATATTTAATATTATCTTTTATTTTATTTATTAGGTACTCAGACAACACACAATAATTACAAAATAGATATATTAAGTATAGAATTTTAGATATATTATGATTTAATTATATGAGTACACAACTAAGGTAATTTGGCATAACATTACATATGACAAACACATTAGATGGATAATTTAAACATAATGCAAAGTTAATTATTTACTTAACTATCATAATCTGACGACAGGGTTTAAGATTGGTAATATAACACAATACATAATTATGTATTTAAAAGATGGGTATTTCTAACTACTTACTTCACCCTGACGAAGTAAAACAACTCAGTGCTAAAATCATTGTGCAGTTTCTAACTGCTGCAAGGCTTAACACGGAACTATAGCATGGTGGCGATCACAATAGACCAGAAATGGTCGCAGTGATACAAGGTCTTGACCGAGATCTTGAAATAGCCTCAACTCGAGTCCCACTAATGTTATAAATGCGAAAGTTACCATATTTGTATGTTTGTTACTCAATCACGCTTCAACCACTGGATGGATTGAAATGAAACTTGGCACACATATACTTAGATTAGGTATGTATGTATGTATGTATGTATGTATGTATGTATGTAAACGCTTTATTGTACCAAAAATAACAACAACAACAATAATAAAATAGAATATATATATAGAATTAAACTGTGTACAAAGGCGGACTTGGAATTGTAGGTCATGGAATATGGCATAGGATAGTTTTTATCCCGAAAAAAACCACTAATTCCTACGGGAAATATTTACATAATAATTTGTGATGTGAAGTTATCCACGCGAACGAAGTCGCGGGCAACAGCTAGTACTTAATAATAATTTATTGTATTTAAAACATTAAAATCTAATTGCTTGGTATGGCAGGGTGATGCGCAAAAATTCCATGGGGTGGGAGCCTGGTGACCTGATCTCACAGGTTCATCCTATTTTAGGCACCAGTCTCTCACAAAAGATAAATTGTACTCATTTTAATTTATACATTATAATTGTACTTAATCTTTGTGTTGAGATAATAAATAAATTTTGTATTGTATTGTATTGTATGGGGATTTTTATAACAACGTAAGGGGTAACGTAACAACGTCAATCTTCTTAACGCAACGAGAATGCCTCTAGAAAAATATGTCCGCTCTAAAACTCGCTGACTGCCATTTAGTGCAACATGCATCTCTGGCGGATAACGGCTAACGACTCTTGTTGACACAACTTGTTACGACTTGCTCCGAGCCAGATGCTGCTGAACTTGTTGTGAGCGTGTCTTGAGACGGCGCAGATGGTTTGCTAACTGATAAAATGTTTATTATTAGGCGAAATATATAAAAAGTTATCGGCTGTTCCCAGTAGTTTTACCAAGTAGTCTTACCAGTAGAACTACTGGGAATTTCCTTCCCAATATACTTACTAGTAAGACCACTGGGAACTTTGATCCAGTAGACTTACCAGTAAAACAAAACTCCAATAGTCCTACTCTTAATGTAGACCTAGGCGGGTATTGATAGACAACCTACTTAGTGAACTTGAATATATGACCCAAGATAAAACATTTGCTTGACTGACATCTTGTCACATAATAATCAAATCACTAATTATAATAAATAATACTGCATGCAACTGCCAAATAACCATGATAAGTCGACAATAATTAGAAATGCAGCAAATGGTTCTGTACTGTAATTCTAACACGAGCTTGCTTTATTTCGTGATTTTGCTGACAGATAAATTTCTGCGGCTGTGAAAAGTTATCCCAATTTACAGAGTTTGAAATTTAATGAAACAGTAGTGCTATTCTCTAAAATACAAACTCACGTGGGAGTCTCACTCAAGTGACTTCACTCACTTGGAAACCTAATCCGGTGGTAATTCTGTAAAAAATTCAAAGCACTATCGAAGGGAAGTGAACAGAGAACTCATTTCACTTCAACGGTACGCTGTAATGTTTACAGAATGCCAATGGATTAGGTTTCGAAGTGAGTAGAGTTACTTGAGTGAGACTCCCACGTGAGTTTGTATTTTAGAGAATAGCACTACTGTTTCATTAAATTTCAAACTCTGTAAATTGGGATAACTTTTCACAGCCGCAGAAAATTATCTGTCAGCAAAATCACGAAATAAAGCAAGCTCGTGTGAGAATTACAGTACAGAACCATTTGCTGCATTCCTTGCACGGATGCCTTGAAATTATGTTATTAACAATATCATCCGTCGTTTTGGCCCCCATCCAAGTCTTTACTGTTGAAACTCACTTCAAACAACTGTTTTGAAGATAGCAGGATGATTCTAGCTAAACGAAGGAACGCGACTTCTTTAGAAACCGTATTCGATTTCCCAAAAACTTACCTACAAAGATTAACCCAATCCAAATTGAATCCTACGGGAATAGAAAGAAAGTTAATGTTAGAACAGCTAAATCATGCACACATTATAGTCATAAGCGATTCGTCTAGGGCTGGTACCTCGCATAATATTGTGAATTGTCCTATCCTTGTCTAATTCAATATGTATGTATGTATGTATGTATGTATGTATGTATGTATGTATGTATGTATGTATGTATGTATGTATGTATGTATGTATGTATGTATTATTCGCCGACTAGTCGGGAAAGCCGACTAGTCGGCCATATTTGTAGTCGGCGACTATTCGGCTAAAAGTCGGCAAAAACCGCCGACTAGTCGGCCCCTTTTTTTTTCTTAATTTTTTAGTTCCTCTACTAATAAAATAATATAAGTTGTGTTAGCTATGTAATTCAACATTGTTTTATTTTTTACTAATTAAAACACCAAGTCTCACACGTAAACAATGATAAAAAATGCAATGCCCTTGAGTATGCACCCTTACTTTGTGAAAGACATTAATTTATTGGAAAGTGTCAAGAGAAAAGCTACAAAAATCCCTTTCTGCCTAAGGAAGAAATGTTACGAACAGAGACTGCAAATTTTGAAACTGTCCTCCCTTCAGGAACGACACAATCGTGGTGACCTTATCCAAACCTCAAAATACTGACTGACAAATATGACTGTCCTGACCTGAAGTCCATCTCCAACCTCAGTTGCATCCACAGAGCAAGGCACAAAAATGACATGAAGTTGTTGACAACTCAATCTAACACCCTCGTCGGCCACAACACGCTCAACAACAGGCTCGCGAGCACGTAGAACAAGTTACCGCAGGACGTTGTCGAAGCCCCCTCAGTGAACACCTTTAAAAACAGACTAGACAAGTTCAACAAAAACCAGTGTTACAAGTGACAATTCAAATACTTAAATACACCAGTTCAGATATAGGCATACCAGCAAATTGCTGCTCGCCTATTATCCCTATAATAATAATGTAAACAAAAACACGTCCCGACAAGTCCGCGCGCCGGAACACGAGCCGAAAGACTATTCACGAATATTGCCGATGTCATCCGAAAGCAATGATCGGCTTGGCCGACTAGTCGGCCATTTTGCAGCCGACTAGTCGGCTAGTCGGGTAGTCGGCCAAAGTCATAGTCGGCCCATCTCTAGTATGTATGTATGTATGTATGTATGTATGTATGTATGTATGTATGTATGTATGTATGTATGTATGTATGTATGTATGCATGCATGTATGTATGTATGTATGTATGTATGTATGTATGTATGTATGTATGTATGTATGTATGTATGTATGTATGTATGTATGTATGCATGCATGTATGTATGTATGTATGTATGTATGTATGTATGTATGTATGTATGTATGTATGTATGCATGCATGTATGTAAGTATGTATGTATGTAAGTATGTATGCATGTATGAGCAGATTATCTTAACAATGCTCACTTTTGAATGCTCGCAATTATACTTCCGGTGAAAACGTAGCCTAAGACGTTCATATAATCGGGTCTTGCACGCGAATATTTTATTGCCCTTTGCAACTAGAGTAGCCTGGGATCCAGCTCGATATAATATTCGAGATCCATGCGAGAGTAGCCGCGGGCACGTCTAGTAGGTAAATTACATAATTAAAGAGAGAAACGAGTGAGTTTAATCATATGTAGTAGCCCACCAAACGCGGAGTCAGTGGAGCGCTACCAACAATTCGCGACAACACTTTGCGCCCCTTATTGTTAGACGCTGACATCGTTCACAAAGAGCGACATTCTTGAATTCCTGTCGCCATTCATCCCCAAGCTGTGGAATTCAAGCGACGACACTACACATAAAATGTTGCGTGATTATGGGATAAGATTGTTAGGAGTCGACGCTGAGTTAGTTGGTAATTAGCGCCCCTTAAATTGTTTACCTAATTACAAACTAAGTTGGTAAGAAGTAAGTAATAATTGAATAGTGATCTTATAATTTAGTTACCGCATAAATGATAGGGATACTCCTCGATTACTGGTGTACGTAACTAAATATTCCGTGTGGTTTCCGGTAGAGGAGAATAGGAGCACTCCAACTCTTCCCGTGGATGTGATACAAGGCGACTAAGGGAATACATTATAAAACATCAAATCAGACCTCCCCAACCCGTCTGTGGCCGGGTGTGGTGACGTTCTTTGGAGAATACCTATGTCCAGCAGTGGACGTCTAAATGCTGATATTAGGATGATGATTTATAAATAACTTCCCTAACCAACGATAAGGTCTTTGAATTTAAAAGTCCAAACATGAGACAATTTGTCAAAAGACGAATTTTTAGTTGGAATGGAAACAGTGTTAAATTTATAGAGATTTTTAACGAAATATCGCTCGTGGCCTGGCAATAATAACTAATACCTCTAGTATATATTATCTTTGCTAATACTTACAAGAGAAGTAACATCCTTTACAATAAAGTCAGCAAGAATTTTTTATGTATAGATCGATTCGGTAACTACTTACCTACAAAAAAAAACTAAAGGAGGCGCGAGCGAGTGTGCCGCGCGGCCAACGCTCAATCTAACCGCTCGGCCACGACTTTTGGCTTAGCGGGACGCGGCGCGCTAAGCGGCGCGGTTTCGCCAGGAGGAGGGTTGACCGCAGATTGCGGCGCCTCGTGGCGTGCTGCTAACATTTTTGTACATTTGTTCTCGCCGCTCGCCGCCCCGCTCCTAGCTGCCGCTGGCAGCGGCAAGATCGTGGCCGAGCGGTAAAGAGAGCTAGCATAGGAACTACTGTATTTTAGAGAATCATCATCATCAGGTTATTTTTGTCTCCACTGCAAGAGCACAAGCCTCTCTCATCTGCCGGAGACAGACGGAGGATTTGGCGTACACTCCCCGCGCTGGCCAGACGGGTTGGGGAGGCCTGATTGATGTTTTATAATGTATTCCCTTAGTCGCCTTGTACGACATCCACGAGAAGAGTTGGAGTGGTCCTATTCTACTCTACCGGAGAATAAGAAACTTTATTAAAAAAAATGGAGTTTGCATTACAAATAAATTTCTACTGACTCCGATTGCTTTTTGTAAATGATTCACCGAATTGACGAAACAAGCGGTAGTAGCCAGGACTTCTAACCACCATGATTTTTTTTAAATTTAAAAGTATTTTGTAAGCATACTGAACTGCCCAATTAAGGTCGTTATACCGTCAACAAACACATTATATTACCTAGAATTCATGCTCACGTTTTTTAAACAATGTTAATCACGACACCACCCCAGTATATTGTTGGTTGGTCCGAGTGTCGTAAAACTGCAGTTAAAAGCATGCGGGTGAGGGTCATAACCCCCTTAAAATGTAACAAACAAAATAGCTTTTACTTTGCTGAATAAAGCCTGTCTTACCTAAACAAGACTGTGCTGTATCACTTACACTGAAAAAAGTGCCGTGTGGTTTCCGGTAGAGTAGAATAGGACCACTCCAACACTTCCCGTGGATGTCGTACAAGGCGACTAAGGGAATACATTATAAAACACCAATCAGGCCTCCCTAACTCGTCTGGCCAGCGCGGGGAGTGTAGGCCAAATCCTCCGTCTGTCTCCGGCAGATGAGAGAGGGTTGTGCTCCTGCAGTGGAGACAAAAATAACCTGATGATGATGAAAAAAGTTGTGGTCAACTAAATGGCATTTTGTCTTGGTTGTTGTATGTTAGATAAATCTTTTTTAAGATCTGAAGATGCCCGTTCACTGTTAACAAAATTTTGTTCAAATCAACAATTTGTTTTTTATTTCTTTAGTATATTTATCAATTTTATAATCCATCCTCTCATCATTTTTTACCTTTATAATATATGTTGAGAACTATTTTTCAGTTACATTCTATGACATTACTAGGCTGAATGGAGTTCGATATGAGACCTATTTTCTAAAGTGACATGTTAGCTTTCGGCTATGGCAGCTGTCTGTCATTTTGTATTGTCATGCATTGGTTTGTTCTGGAATAACGAAATAATATATTTTCTACATCATTAATGATTTTCTCTCTATCTACAAAGCCTTCCCGACAAATATTATTGACGTATTTCTTAATTCAGTTCTAAATACAAACAATTGACTACAACAGTCAAGTAAAAAAACGACCCCCTCTTGTTTTAAAAGCTAAATACGTGCCTGGTTAGAAGCTAGTATATTATGGGTGATTTAAATAAAGTAGCTAGTATACCGAAGCAACGATCTCTATGTACTACTAGATTGAGCGTTCCAAACAATCGCTCTGTTCCACGCAAGTAGCCACAACTCTTTCACATTCACTTTGAAACTTGTGCAGTTACTACTCAGAACATTTAATTATTTACTAAATATTGACATTATTTAACCGTAGCGTCAATATTTCATCATCATCATCATGTCAGCCTTTAGACGTCCACTGCTGGACATAGGCCTTCCCCAATGAACGCCACCACACCCGGTCCTCCGCCCTCCGCATCCAGCCGCTTCCGGCCACCTTCTTTAGGTCGTCGGTCCATCTGGCGGCGGGGCGTCCCACCCTGCGCGTGCCAATCCGTCAATATTTAGTAATAATTAAATGTTCTGCGTAGTAATTGCACAAGTTTCATTGTGAATGTGAAAGAGTTGTGGCTACTTGCGTGGAACAGAGCGATTGTTTGGAACGCTCCATCTAGTAGTACATAGAGATCGTTGTACCGAAGTAACTAGTACGTACGAGCACTACACCACTATCAAACTACACTAATTGTTTTTTATTGCAGCTATACATACACTGGTACAAGTGTAATACGGTACGGTGGAGACCTATTAATTTTCATTAGTGTACACACCCGGATCCCCGAATTATCGCTACTACAATCCCACTATCCTTCCGTAATAGCGGTATCCCATACCTACCCTATACTCCTTACCCATACCCACATCTCCTGTCTCTCTCGCCCCGATCCCTGTCCCATCCGCCAATCCTAGGTCTGCCGTGCCGTTGGATGCCTGGTCTAGCCTGGTCGTAAGCGTGCCGACATCCCGGAGATGGGCGAACTCCGGGCACTATTAGCCTCACAGAGTCATGCGGGGCTCTGATGAGGTGGACAATTATTTCCCTAGCTAACCGTGGTACCTCAACAAGGCGGCGATGCTGTTCGCAACACATCACGTCAAGGGGTATCACGGGGCGAAAAGCGGACGAAGGAAATATTACCACTTTGCAATATTACATTGCGCAAAGTGGCGATACATCGTCTCTGCCTACCCCTCTGGGACCAAGGCGTTGCCAATGTCAATGTTTTTATACATAGATACAACATCAGTATGCTAGTAATATCAATTATTCATCTAAGTACAGTTACTTAGATGTTTCATGTTAATAATTGGTTCGACTTATCCATTTTTATTTATAAAACCGAACGTAAGATAAAATGAAAATTCATTTGCGTCAATAATCCTCTTTTCCGTTAATAAATTGCTGTTTTACTTTCATCAGCTGAAATACGTCCACTGCTGAGCATAAGCCTCCCAAACAGAATGAGCCTTATCGTAGGCTGTCCATTGGGGCTTGTTGACATGCAATGTTGTTCCTCTCTCGGTTGCGCTGGGCTCAGCAGCCAGCCGTACTTTATTTACGCTGGTAGGCCTGTAATAGACTATTACAATAGTAAGTTAAAGTAATTGCCGTGTGGTTTCCGGTAGAGTAGAATAAGGCCACTCCAACTCCTCCCGTGGATGTCGTACAAGGCGACTAAGGGAATACATTATAAAACATCAATCAGGCCTCCCCAACCCGTCTGGCCAGCGCGGGGAGTGTAGGCCAAATCCTCCGTCTGTCTCCGGCAGATGAGAGAGGGTTGTGCTCCTGCAGTGGATACAAAAATAACCGGATGATGAATAGTAAGTAATTAAGATTGTTCGCTTGTATGTAGCGTTGACTGTGTGCTAATATTACCTCACATGAATCAGCTAGAAGCCTTACTGTACAATACATATACTGAGCCATCTGGAACCCAACACGAGTGCACTTTTTAAAATACAGGAGGGAAATTAGAACGCCTTGTAATCGTTGTTTACGTTTACTTTGTAACTGCTATTTGCTGCAATTGCAAGTAATTTGCATACTACAGTAGGAGTAGAGTAAAATAGGAGTTTAACTGGTTTGAAACTTTAGTGGTTTGTTTTTATAATTAACTAGCTGTGCCCGCGGCTCCGCTCGCGTGGACTACTCACTCTCAATCCGACTTCAACTACGACTCTGACCCGACGCCCACGCAAATTTACTTTATTAATATCTCAGGTTCTAAGTTAGACCTCCTGCAAGACAACTGTGAAAACTGCATGAAATTTCATTTAGTCGTTTTTGCGTGATGAGGTAACAAACATACATACAGACAAAAATTCTAAAAACAGTTATTTTGGTTTCTATTGGCCCTATAAAGACCCCTCATACACATTTTTCTGCAATATCTCCCATGTACAGACATCTTATCTTATCTTATCTTTTTAGGGGGCAGGAAGACCTGGCGACACTTCGACCCTTCTGGATCTTTTGTGCCAAACCCCTGACCACCAACGGTGCCCCAAGTCGATTTGGTGCACTTCACATACGCCTCAGAATTTCTTCTTCGGCATATGCAGGTTTCCTTACGATGTTTTCCTTCACCGAAAAGCCTATGGTATTATAAATAAACCGTACTTAAGTTTCGTAAAACTCATTAGTACGGGCGGGGTTTGAACCCACGACCTCATGAACGTGAGGCGAGTGTACAACCAACCGGCTACCACGGCTCATGTACAGACATAGACCAGTTACAATTTTATTATATGTATACATGAGATTCGGTATTATTAATTTATCCAGATTATCCATATTATCCAGATGTACCTAACATCTATATAGTTGTACCACAGCTCTGGCGCTCAATACAAGCGAACAGATTTAACTACCTACTAATACTAATACACGTTTGTATGTGTGCCTTAATTATTGTAGGGATTCTGCACCCAGCGCGCGAACGTAGTCGATCGAGAGAGGGACAACGCTATACGTCAACGACTTTCTAACTTATAGCGCCGATCTGTCGGCGCCAGCTAATAACGCGCTGGCGTAGTAACTTTGTACCGGCGGGCGGCGCGGCGCATGCCGAACAGCGTCAGCTCAGTAGTGCGTACTGCTACCCGTGCTCTATTTTGCGGACGACGTTATCTGACAGGGGGAGGTGAGCGTCGCTTCTTTACGTAGTTAGACTTGGTAGGCTAACACGGGCATAGATTACTTATAAGTTACTATGTAACAGATACATCATTCCCTTGTAAAAGGAAAATACCTACGCTTTTAATAAACTACTCCTTCAAACTTTAGACAATACGCGCAAATATGTGTTTAAGGAATACGACTTATGGAACGCACCCAAATTACGTGATTAATTTTTTTTTTCAATTTAACCCCCCCTCCCCCTTCCCCCTTTTTAAATTTTTTTTTTCCCCTCCCCCCATCCGTGACCACCAGTAGTATACATGCCAAGACCTCCCCCCCCCCCTCTCTAGTTTTCACGTAGTAATTCATAAATATGGTTGTAAACCATTTTTTGAAAACAGAAAGTTGAAAAGGCTCATATTTGTCTTTATTAATACGGCTCTTACCGCGTGACGCCAAGAGTGCGTGCATACCTATAATTACTAGTAAACAAAATATTATTAGGAAGAAAAAACTATCAGTTTTCAATCAGCTGACGACATGAGCGTCAGTGTTGCCACCTGTGAGTTTAGAAAGCGCTAAACGCTGCGCGCCATATTTTAAAATATCTCGAAAAGCGCGAGATTTTCATGGAGGATATTTACTACGTGACGAAAACCTAAGCCCGGTATTTTGAAGACCCCCCTCCCCCCTGAAAGCGTCACGTAGTTTGGGTACGTGCCCTTAGTGTTGTTATTACTCCGTACATCGTGTCATATGCCGACGGTTTTTGACGTGGCACTCAACGCGCAAAAATGTGGTTAAGGCACTCGACTTAGCGTTGCTATTCCTCCGTATAGCGTGCGATATGCGGGCGGGTTTTGACGTGCACAAAAATGTGTCTAAGTCACTTAAAGTGTAGGTAATTATCGCGGTAGGGACGAAGGCTTGCCACGGCTCTTTTCAGACCGTAAAAAACACCATTACTTATCAACATTGTTAAAGCAATATTCTGCGAATGTATGCAAATACGCGTACAATTCACAGTCTGCTGGGTACTTGTTTAATTCCGGCTCCGTAGTTTCATTAAAGAACATTTAGTATCCCAGCCACGAAAATGTTTTGATAAAGTACTTAAAATTCACGGCAGTAACCGAAAGCATTTTCATTTACAGTATTAGTTTAAAAATAACCTTGTCACGGACGCTTTATCATGCTAATGATGGATCCAGGGCCGCATTTAGGAAATTAGGGACCCTATATTTCTTTATCATCATCATATCAGCCCTTAGGCCTATGGGCCTTCCCAAATTAACACCACCACACACGGTCCTCCGCTTCCAGCTGCTTCCAGCCACTTTCTTTAGGTCGTCGGTCCACCTGGCGGCGGGGCGTCCCACTCTGCGCGTGCTAATCCGCGGTCTCCACTCCAGAACTCGTCTGCCCCAACGGCCGTCAGTCGACTACAGCTTTCTAATCCTTTCAGCTAAATCGGTTACCTTCGTTCTTCGTCGGACCTCCTCATTACGAATCATATCCCTCAAAAATCACTTCGAACATAACCCTCTCCATAGCTCGCTAAGCAACTTGAAACTTGTGGACCAGGCCCACGATCAGTGTTCACGTTTCACAGGCAAGACGCACTGACTTTAAACATAGTGGAATAGGCGACCTGAAGACTTGACGCAGTATTCCGAATGCTGCCCACCGCAACTGGATTCTTCTGTCAGATTCCCTATCGCAATTGTTCCTACCCAACTGTATTGTTTGACCTAGGTAGACGCACTCCTGAACTTCGATATTGTCATTATCGACGATCACCGGTCTTTTATAGTAACTTATGCAGAACTTTGACCATTTCCTAAGGGTGATTCTAGAGTCAAACTGTAAAATTCAAGAAAAATTTTATCCACCGGTTCACGTTTATTTTAATTTCGTTTAGCGTATGTTTGGAATCTAATTGTACTTTCCATTAACCTGCCTACTGCGTGCCGCTATTTCATTTATGTTTAGTTGTGACGTGGATTTATGATTCTGTAATTTACTTTGTTTACTGTTTCGAGCAATTTCTCATATGAAAGTAGTAAAAGTTTTAAACCTAACCTGATTACAAATCTATTTTAATTACTTACATCTAAAAAATGGATCAAACCAACGCGTACTGGGCATCTCAGCTGGGCTGGGCAGCATTCGAAAATTGCGTCGTCTGTCGTCATCGTCGTCGTCGTCGTGAAGTCTTCAAGTTGCCTATTCCTCCTTTAATCAGTGCGTCTTGCCTGTCATGACTTACAGCGCAGAAACGTGGACACTGACGGTGGGCCTGATACACGAGTTTCAAGTCGCTCAGCGAGCTGTGGAGAGGGCTGTGCTCGGGGTTTGTTTGAAGGATATGATTCGTAATGAGGAGACCCGACGAAGAACGAAGGTCACTGACATGGCTGAAAGAGTTTACAAGCTGAAGAGACATCTGCAGAACCGACAGCTGTTGGGGCAGACGAGTTCTGGAATGGAAATCGGGGCACGCACATGATGGGAAGCCCCGCAGTCAGATGGAGCAACGACCTGAAGAAGATGGCCGGAAGCGGCTGGATGCGGAGGGCGGAGGACTGGGATAGTGGTGGTGTTTATTGGGGAAGACCTATGTCCAGCACTGGACGTCTAAGGGCTGACATGAATGAAAAATGAATGACGTGTCCTGGTCGCGTCCGCGGTGGTGATCAGTCTGACTTCAATTAGCATGCGTCCTGTCATCAAACATGTCATTTCGTTGCATTTCGACCACGACATCTGAAAATATTCTGTATGTACGTGATGACTTTATACGCTACACGAAAACTTCTGTCTTACAATAGAGAAAGTATCCAAACCTCTTTCATTCTTCGGCGTCTTCGAATATGCAGTAAGAATGCGATGAGCAGACGAAAATTAAATGCAGCACACATTGTGTCATTGACCTCACGAACGGATCAAGTTTATTCGCGTGAATTCTGATTTTTTTTAAAGTCGTTTTTTCTCCTCTAAGAATATGTTCTCTCCTTATGAAGTTGATTGACCTTCGATCGGTATCATAAAAAAATCGTATTTGTCCGATTCAATTCCCGGCTCAGGCAGGTGAATTTTCAAAATTCTCTGAATGCAGTTAACTGTTTTTAAAAATAAAGGAATGTTTCCTGTCAGTAAAATTTGCTATATTTAATACTTATGGCACTTTCCCTAGAAATGGCGTTCGGCCATTCTGCATACTGAATACATATTCAAATTTCCCGCTTCCGTAGAGTTAGCTGTCATTAATCTTCGTCCTGAATCAAAGTCCTGAATTGAGTAATATTTATTTATTATATCTATGTAATTATTCTATGTTTTAAACAGTGTATGTTTAATTTAATCTATGTATATATGTAAATATTTTCAAGTGTTTTTGTTGTGATGTTGGGCTGATAGATACAAAGCCAATGCCCTAAAAATTAAAAAAGAACTTAAACTGACACTTGTTTACTGTTTGGTTTAGTTTGTCGCTTTCAAGCTGTTTTAAATTGAAATTTCTGAGATTGAAACACTTTAGCTGTGAAAATTTATAATTATAATAAATAATGGAAGAAGAGCCGGTAAACGTGATAAGAGAGTGTTCCCGTAATGACGTCAAATTACATCGTCGGGTGCAAAGAGATGAGGAATCTGATGTACGCCGTTGCATGGAGAATATGAGGTAATAGATAGTCACTACTGAATTTAATATTCATATCAGCCCTTAGACGTCTACTGCTGGACATAGGCCTTCCCCAATCAACGCCACCACACTCGATCCTCCGCCCTCCTCATCTTACCGCTTCCGGCTACCTTCTGTAGGTCGTCAGTCTACCTGGCGGTGGGGCGCTCCGCCCTTGGCTCTACCATTCTAGTATTACGTATTCCCTAAATGTATTCTCATATATCAATCCATTGTTCTTTCAAATAAATGCACAACTATTAAAAGGTATTTTCTTGAGGTTATGTTCCTTTGAATTTTGGTGGATAAAATTGAATAAGTTTTCATTACCTTTTTGATGGTCAGAGTTCCAAGAAAAAATTTTATTGAACATACTTTTTTTTTATATTTTTGCCGTGTGGTTTCCGGTAGAGTAGAATAGGACCACTCCCAACTCTTCCCGTGGATGTCGTACAAGGCGACTGAGGGAATACATTATAAAACATGAATCAGGCCTCCCCAACCCGTCTGGCCAGCGCGGGGAGTGTAGGCCAAATCCTCCGTCTGTCTCCGGCAGATGAGAGAGGGTTGTGCTCCTGCAGTGGAGTCAAAAACAACCTGATGATGATGATGATACTTTTTCATACAATACTGCTGGGTAAAGCCTTTCTGTACATTAAATATGATAAATTTTCAGTATTGCAAGCATAGCAGATATTGCAAACAGATTGAAAACCAAGTCATCAGTGTCAGTGTCAGAGCTGCAGACACTGAAGAATGGCCTAATGGAGGACCCAGACAACATAAAAGTGGTGCTAGGTGTCCACGGGGCTCTGAGAGGACTGGTGCGGGAGCTCACAGGTTGCTAGCAGTAATTTCCTTCTTTTTTATCGTTTTTAGGGTTCCATCAAACTTTACAATTATATCTTATATTAGAGGGTTGTACCTATCCCCCAGAGTCTGCTGTATAAGAGCCTGTGGTCCCTTGCATACAGAGCAAGTTGCAGCTAGTGCATTGCATTCACATAGCAATTGTTTGACAATGATAGAATGCGAGCTTTGGTATTTCCGAACAAGTACAATTTGGTTCTTTTTATAGGAAGAGTGAATAGACACTTCTGGGTAAGCGCGTTCCACCTTAGGCCTCAACATCACTTACCATCAGGTGAGATTGAAGTCAAGCATGCAAACCCATCAACAGTGAAATTTACAGGAAAAACTAAAAAGAAATATGTATGGCATATACTTTTGTGACTTTTATCATCTCTGTTGTACCTATGATAATAGGAAAGAGTATTAAAAGGATATGTTGGCGGTTTCAAGAATTGTTTTATTACAGTAGAAGACTGTATGAAGTGTATTCTCACTAACGATGAGTGGGCCACATCTGTAGCCGAATTGACGGTTGTTTGAGCAGATGTGTTCTGGACTATGGACTGAAGATCTAAAAAAGTCGAAAAGCTGATATGAATAAGCGGGTCTCAAAATTTTTATTGTTGATAGGTTTCGTAATATAACATGTTCCAGGACACGAAGTCAAGAAGCAGTGCATGGCAGCAGGCTGCCTTTGCAACCTCGCGCTCGGGGACTCTCGGGCTGCAGTGACGGTGGCTAAGGCAGCTGGGCCCTACCTCATCGCAGCACTGGACAGCCTCACTGCGGAGCTGGCCGTCAGTATCTGGTCACTTCAACTGTCTTTCCATCCTATCCTACTAGTATTATAAATGCGAAAGTTTGTAAGTATGGATGGATGTTTGTTACTCTTTCACGCTTCAACCACTGGACGGATCGTGATGAAACTTGGTACACATGTAGGTTAGGTCCTGGAAAAGGACAAAGGATAGTTTTATCCCGAAAAAAAACCTGTTCCTACGGGAAAACATAATAAATTGTGATTTTAAGTCGTCCACGCGGACGAAGTCGCGGGCAACAGCTCCTCTGCTCAATTTTGATGGTGCCAAAATGTTATCAATGTGTATGGCAGGAGAGTTGCGCGTGGGCGGTGGGGAACCTGTGCGCGTCGGGCGCGCGCGCGAGCCGCGTGCTCGTCGCGCAGGGCGCGCCCGCCGCGCTGTGTGCCCGCCTCCCCGCGCGCGCCCCCCTGCCCGCGCCCGCGCCCGCCCACGACGCCGCGCTGTACGCGCTGCGGCATCTCGCGCACCAGCTGAAGGACGAACTCACGTGAGTTATACACAGCAGTCGCACCTTCCTACGCGACCAAATCTTTTAAAAGCATGACCTTAATTGTCGTAGTTTGCAATAGTGTTGGAAAAGAGATTTATTACTATACTCACAGGTGGAACAGAAAAGTGTCACCAGAAGAACATTTCTTCACTTATAAAGATGTTAAAAGTATGCTCGTACTGAAGCTCAAGGACAAAGTGAGCAGTATCACCATAGGGGACAGAACAAAACTGACAGACATACTGGCAAGAATTGACGAACAGAGGAGGTGGTGGAGGTGGAGGTGGACACTGATTCGCTGCAGTCTGGGCAAGTGGAGCAAGCTGGTGACTCTGGTAACCAAGAGATGGTAGGGTGACCAATAAGATGATGAAAAGGCAGAATAATACAGGACCGTGCTGGACACGATTGGCACAAAACAGGACTTATTAAGTGGTAATACAGACTCTGAATCCGAAGTCGATCCTGATTGAGAATTCTCACAAATGACTTACTAGGGTGGCCATGGAATGGATAGAGACGACTTAAACACACTTCAACTATGTCACCAAACAGTTACCTTAAAAAAACCTTAAGCTTAACCTTCTATTTACTCTGAATTCCAGAACTGAACACCTCACCAAGATACTAGAAGTGCTGTCCAAACTGGACTGCACCATGTCTTCGGCGCAGCTTCTCTTCACGACATCCTGCCACAAGGACTTCAATACAGACAGCTTGACTATGCCATTCCTACACAAAATATTAGAAGACTTATCAGTAAGTATCAAAAAACATATGACCACGTGTTCGGGGAAAAATTGTTGCGAATCAGTGTATTTAATAAGAACTTTAGCCAATTTAGAAGTTAATGATGATGTCTTAAAGCTTCTTTTGGGTTACTTTGTAGAAAACAATATGGTTGATTGTTTCAAAGCTTTGTTAAGCAAAGAGAGTGATGTAAAGGAGGCTTTGTTGTGGCTGTTGGGTAATCTGTACAATTATAATAGAGATAACTTGTTTTTTAATAACTTATTATTACAATGATTTATTGGTTTTATTGCTTTTATTTCGTCGTATTTTCGTTGGCTAACCATCTCAACCTAGTCGTACCATATAAGTAACAGCCTGAGAACTGCAACGCAGCACATTCCAGACTCTTATCCCAAGCGACTCAGCAGAGTCCAGGTGGTCGATGGCGTGACCAATCTTCGTGTGAGCCAAGCCATCATGAGTATGGTGAACATGTCTTTCTGTTAGCATGTATGGCTGTTAGTTTAGTTTTAATTCATTCTAATTAAATAATAAAATAAATAAAAATAGCCTTTATTTATCGAAGCTGTATCTTACATCTAATTAGATAACATATTATAATTTATGTATTTATTAAAAACTTGCTGTGCCCGCGGCTCCGCTCGCGTGAACTACAGGATCCGCTCCAATATCCACTTCCGCTCCCTATCCCACTTCCAGGTCCAGGTCCGGTCCAGGTCCAGGCCCAGGCCCAGGTCCAATTCCAGGTCCAGGTCCAGGTCCTCAACTCTCCCCTCAGCCCTCCCCTCAACCCTCCGCTCAGCTCTCCCCTCAGCTCTCCCCTCAACTCTCCCCTCAAACCTCTTTCCCTCGTCTCTCCAAATGTAGCCCTCGTAACTAATCCATCACAATCCAAATTCCGACCATCATTACTTTGTTGCATACGTATACCACAAATTCATCGTAATCTACCCGATTACGATGAATTTGTCTCAGTCAAAAGTTATGCGAATTTTCAAACACTCAAATTACACTGGTACCATACCCGCTCCCGCTACCGCTCTCGAATTCAGTCGAACATTTACACCCTACATTCTTCGCAGTGTATCATCCAGGTCTAGGTCCAGGTGACCTCGGCTCGCGTGAACTACAGAATCGCTCCCACTCCCACTCCCGCTCCCGCTTCAGCTTCCGCTCCTGCTCCGGTTCCGCTCCCGCTCCCCTCCCGCTTCCGCTTCCACTCCCGCTCCCGCTTCCGCTCCCACACCCACTCCCCTTTTCCCACGCCCACGCCCGAGCCCACGCCCACGCATACTTGCACTACAATTCCCACCCGCAGCTCAAAATGTAATCCAAACTCATCGCAATCTGAATAGAACGGAAATACTATTGTGCAATATATTGCATACTAACCTTACCTACTAGTGTATTTGAAAACTAAAAATGTCTATAACTTTTGATTGAGTTAGCCGATTGCGATGAAATAAAGCCTATATGTTACACCAAATTAAGCCCCATGTTCCTGTGAAAAGTACATCAAAGTCCGATCAGTCGTTTTTAAGTGATGCGTGCACAAACTCACAGACAAACAGATAAACAGACAAAAATTTCAAAAATGATCAAAATGTGTTCTGTTGCTTATTCTCTAAGCCCCCCAATTCCCCCCAATTTTTTTTTTGCAAATATCTTCAATGTACAGACACGCGAAGTTTACGATTTTATTTATAAGATAAATTAATTGCCGTGTGGTTTCCGGTAGAGTAGAATAGGACCACTCCAACCCTTCCCGTGGATGTCGTACAAGGCGACTGACATTATGACTGGCGGCGTACATTATAAAACATCAATCAGGCCTCCCCAACCCGTCTGGCCAGCGCGGGGAGTGTAGGCCAAATCCTCCGTCTGTCTCCGGCAGATGAGAGAGGGTGGTGCTCCTGCAGTGGAGACAAAAATAACCTGATGATGATGATTTATTAAAACATCGACAACTTCGACTTGTCTTTCGACATACGCTTCTTCCAAATGTTTCCACAAAGTGCGGTCTTTTGCCTTTTGTGCCTATCTAATTAAATAGGTTAAATAAATTTTAATTCGTTTTTAAAAAGCTTTCCAAGGTCCCTCACAACCCGACTACCTAAGCTGCTATTGTGTTACGACCGCTATTTTGTAAAAGTTAGAGTATACAATTGTATCAGCCAGAATTGAGTTAGTAGGTTAGAAACGTTTTATCGTCGATTGAGGAAGACTGGTTTAGGTTGGAATACCCATAAAAACGAGAGCGTAATTTGCAATAAATATTTATTATCATATCAATAGATTATAATAATAATTTTTAATAATATTATTTAGATTAATAATGGATAAGGCTACAGATAGCATTTAAAAATAACGCCGTCCCTCTCACACACGAGCCGTTAGAAGACAACATAAACGAGAAGACAATAATTCTAATGGCAGCTTGGAATGGAAAATATCACTTTAGTTTAACCAACAAGTATATGGTCTATGTATATATTGGGCCCGATTCTGAAGTTACACATTTAAAATTTGACAGTGCTAAAATTGGTTTCGTCTTTGTCTTCATAATACTGTATGATAAGGATAGCAACAGTTTTAGTGCTGTCAAATTTTAACGTTGTGCCTTCAGAATCGAGCCCATTGTTCGTTTATGTTTACGTAATATGTATTTGCAAACTTTATTATAAGTACATATGTAGTACATTCTTTATCCAAATTTTGTACTAAACGCATTATACTTGTCCTTTCGGTTACTCTAAGGTTGACTGGAAGAGATCCCTAAGTGGGATTAGTCCGCCTTTGTACACAGTTTAATTCCATTTATTATTGTTGTTGTTGTTGTGATTTTTGGTACAATAAAGCGTTTACATACAACATTTTGAATGGAAATATTAAAAGTTACCAATTACAGATGCATTTGGGCTCGATTCTGAAGGTACAACGTTAAAATTTGACAGCACTAAAACTGTTGCTGTCCTTGTCACTCAGTATTATGAAGATAGAGACGAAACCAATTTTAGCGCTGTCAAATTTTAAACGTGTGCCTTCAGAATCGAGCCCATTATCATGGACGGAAATTTAAAATGGCGTAACGGTATGACGATATCTGTTATTTTAGATTCTCAAACTCAGTTTTGAGTTCTCTATCGAAAGGGTATATTTAAAATACGTTGGAATTCAATGACTATTTGTGACAATGTATTCTTACAACAAAATATTTACAGTTACAAGGAAAAAAAATCGTGATATGTACTGGTTGGTCCTTTACGACAATTTAAATTTCCGTCGACGTATAAATCATATTGTAATTCCACACGACGCAGGAGGCTGATACCGCGCACGTTAACATAGCCGATTTCAGTCTTATGCGCACTAAACGTACGTCCTGCCGGATAAACCAAAGGGCGTATTCACAACCCCACTGACTCAGTAGGGTTGTAAATGCAAAGCTAAAAACAGCTGCGTAAACACTTGTTGGAATCGCTCGCTGGCTGTTCCTTGCAATACATTGTTATCGAAAATGAACACTAAATGTTACTGCGTAAGAATCGACATTCGCCTACCCGCTAGTTTGACATCGCCCGCAAAATACTCTACTCTAGGCCACGGACGTGAAGTCGGCGGGGAGCGGCGCGGCAACGCAGACTCGCTCTCGAAGCCAGCGGCCAGACCGCTCGGCGTAGTGTTGTGTTATGAGAGATTTGCGTCTTTGTTCGCGAACGAAATATCTAAACAGCGGCGACATCTGTTTCGATATAAATCGCTCGTGCGCCGCTCCCCGCGCCGCTGCCTTCGTGGCCTGTTCCATATAAATCTATGCATTGAAACGCACCGCTCCCGCGCCGCCGCCCCGCAGCCCGCCGACTTTCTGTACACTATACCTTCATAGACTAAGGGGACAAACCGCACCGTACGTTCATCCTAAATTTCAGTCTATATCTGCTTGATTATCTAGATGTAAGAACAAAATATTTCTTCCATGACTATTAGACAACAAAAAACATTGTCAAAAATTAAATATAATGCTGTCATACATACATAACCTTATACGATTCGGAATAAATTCCTTTTTAAAACCTTCGATCTCTATGTACAGTAGTACTGTTTGGAACGCTCCATCTACTAGATGGAGCGTTCCAAACAATCGCTCTGTTCCACGCAACTGCGGCTCCTGTTACATTCACAATGAAACTTGTGCAGTTACTACGCAGTACATTTAATTGTTACTAAATATTGACGCTACGAGTAAATAATGTCAATATTTAGTAAATAATTAAATGTTCAATTATTTACTAAATAAAGTGACAAAGTGAATGTGAACGAGTTGCGGCTCCCGGAGCCGCAGTTGCGTGGAACAGAGCGATTGTTTGGAACGCTCCATCTAGTAGTACATAGAGATTGTTGTTTAAAACTGAACACCTCAAGTTAAAGATTCGGAGATTTGTTACAAGATGTATGAGAGGGGCGGTGGTGTATAATCTTTTTCACATAGCTTGGTGCGTTACAGACATTTTTCGTGACATACAAAACCTTTTGAATGATTCAATACACTTATAGTAACAGTCAAACTTAACCGAAAATAACAATGCTAAAAACCAGGCCCGGAGCAAATGGAATGTCTCAGATTTACAGTTAAAATGAGTCTTGAAATTATGCATATGCATCAAAATTGATGGTTAATCATAAAATGTTAATAATAGGCAACGATCTCTATATACTACTAGATGGAGCGTTCGAAACAATCGCTCTGTTCCACGCAAGTAGCCACAACTCTTTCACGTTCACAATGAAACTTATACAGTTACTACTCAGAAATTTAATTATTTACTAAATATTGACATTATTTACTCGTAGCGTCAATATTTAGTAACAATTAAATGTACTGCGTAGTAACTGCACAAGTTTCATTGTGAATGTAAAAGAGTTGCGGCTCCGTGCGTGGAACAGAGCGATTGTTCGGAACGCTCCATCTAGTAGTACATAGAGATCGTTGATAATAGGTACGAAATTATGCTTCTCTGAAATCAAACTGAAATCTTTAATCAGTTCTATTCCGATTGTCAATGCCTGGGATTTGTCTAACTGGCGAGGACCAATCGCAACTTTACAGAACGACTAAAACATTTTTTTTTTATTTTGCAAAAGCGGTTCTAACCTTTTCTGTAATTATAAAAATGCGGTTAATCCATCTATTGCTCCTAAAACATTTCCCCTAGGAGCAATAAATATCCATGTATTTCTACTACATTACCCAAACACCCTTATATACTACATTATAAAGCACTAGCTGGTGCCCGCGACTTCGTCTGCGCACGATTAGTATTTCAAGTAGCTTTTTTGTAGGACTATTTAAGATAAACATTTCCATCATACATTACATATGTGTAACTCTAGCGGTTTTGGCAGCGCACGCCAGAATAGCTCGCAGATGGTAGATTTTTTCCTACTTACTTGATATTTTGGACAATTCACACAATATCTTTATAAATTGTAGAATATGTGTTATTCTGATATATAAGCTATATTATTGTAAAGTTTCATTAAAATCCATTTAGTAGTTTTTACGTGAAAGAGTAACAAACATCCATCCATACTTACAAACTTTCGCGTTTATAATATTAGTAGGATTATACATATCGACGCAAAAAACCGGAAACTACAGCGTTCCACGCCGATATCACCCTTTTATTAGTGAATTCGGGATCAGAATAAAAAATCTACGTCGAATAGTCTAGGTCCCGTGCACAGAAATCCTAGAACGGTTCATCATCATCATCATCAGCCCGAAAGAGTCCACTGTTGGACATAGGCCTCTCCCAAGGTGCGCCACTGAACCCGATCCTCGGTTCTTCTCATCCAGTTACTGCCAGCCGCCTAGAACGGTTACAGCCATTTGATTACTTCGGTTCCGCGCGTGCCGATTTTCGGACACAGCGCGCCCCTCCCGCACACCTTTCATACCTCGCGGTCGTTTCCAGTGAAAAGATGCAGTTGTGCAGTTAAAAAATCAGAATAACACATAGGCTAAATACTAATCCTGCGCAGACGAAGTCGCGGGCACCAGCTAGTAAATTTATAATAGGAGTAAGTTGTACCAAGAAACTTCAGTCGTAGGTTTTGGTGGGGGCCATAGCCCCCTGAATCCTGCCTTGCTGCGTACATCGCTAGCAAAGGGGCGGACAGAATACCCCTTTGCCACTCTCCAGCGCCACCATTCTACATGAAGAAGACTAGTATCGTAGTATTGATTACTCTATGGGGATATTATGTGTGGTCGGTTGCGTGTTTCCGATGGTGGTGTCTCCTTGGCCGCGCCCCCGCCCCCGCCCCCGCGCGGCACCCCCCCGCCCCCTCCGGCGCCTGCACCCCCGACACCCCTTGCCCGCTACTTACTGCAATCAAAAACAAAGGTCACATATTATAGCTACCGTACTTTGTCTGGCATAATCTCGCTACTAAGTTTTTAGCAGAAGTTACCCGTTAAAGAGCACTATCTGTCTCACTCTATTATGTATTGGTCCCCTCTTGGCCCCAGAGGGGTAGGCAGAGACGATGTATCGCCACTTTGCGCAATCAAATGTCGCAAAGTAGCTTTCCTTCGCCCACTTTTCGCCCCGTGATACCCCTTGACGTGATGTGTTGCGAACAACATCGCTGCCTTGTTGAGGTACCACGACTAGCTAGGGAAATAATTGTCCACCTCGTCAGAGCCCCGCATGACTCGGTGAGGCTAATAGTGCCCGGAGATCACCCATCTCCGGGATGTCGGCACGCTTACGACCAGGTTAGCCCCTGGACACGCATCCATCGGCACGGCAGACCTAGGATTGGCGGATGGGACAGGGATCGAGGCGAGAGACAAGAGATGGGGGTATGGGTAAGGAGTATAGGGTAGGTATGGGATACCGCTATTACGGAAGGATAGTGGAATATGTAGTTTTGGTATTTAGTTATTATGTAGTCTATTATTCACTTTTTGCCCCCTAGTGCCTTGTCTCACACCCTGCAAGGTTCGCTGGAAGTGATCTGTTTTAGAAATAAGCTCGCCTGTATTTAGTTTATAACATGTGCAATAAAGAATGTTACAAGATTTGGTCAAGATCGTTATTAACCATATTTACTGCATTCTGGGTTTCATCCGGTTTAAAATAATGGTATACTCGGATATCGTCAGCATACAGATGAACATTGCATGAATCTATTGACTAGGTCTACTGTATATATTATAAATAGGATAGGCCCTAAAATAGATCCCTGTGGAAACCCTCGTAGTTATCTTACTGAGGAGAATATTTTATTAGCGTTTGCATCCTCAATCATTAGTTGTTTGTTAACCTTCTAAATGGAAAGAATAAAACAGTTAATGAATGGATTCTGGTCTTTCCCATTGGTTAGCTCGGCCATATCTCCATATTATCGATTGAGGATAGCTAAACTAGAAACTTTGAATTTATTGGTTGAACCATCCTTTAATCGAAACCAACATACCTATTGTTATAAAGCTGATGATATTAGTTCCTCGAAAACATGCACAACAAATCAGTTTAGTAGACGAAATAGAGTGTTACGAGTAGTCAACAAACCAGAATGTTATAAAACAAGAATATTTTTAAACCAAAACAAAATAAAATGTTAGGTTAACAAGAATGTTACAAGAACAAGTACTTAAACGTTAGAAAACCAGATATAATGATTAATGTGAATGTGTTCGATTATTTCATTAAAATTTTGGTATAAAATGCATTATGCTAGACATTTCAGTTACTCTAATGTTTACTGGAAGAGATCCCTAAGTGGGATAAGGGCGCCATTGTACACAATTGTATTCCTATTTGTTGTTTTAGTGAGTTTTGATAAACGTTTACATAAATACAATGTTTAATCATTTCGCGGAGTGCCCAGGTCTCCCTTTCATCACCGGACTACCAGACGTGGGGAGGGACTTCATCCTTATGCAGTAGACACGCCACGCTCTCGCACAAAGCGTTTTGCTTCCTCGTTCATAATGCGAACTGTTAATGAGTGGAACTCACTGCCATCTTCGGTATATACAAACCAGTCCAATTTGGATATTTTTAAAGGAAGAGTGAATGGGCAACTTGTAAGTAAGAATAGGTTATTATATAAGTACAATTCAAGGTTGCATAGATACATTTATTTTGTCATCTGTTCTGTACTTAACTCTCTTTATAATGTACAACAAGCGTTAGCATGGCCCGGTGTGACCGAGCGGCCTCACCACACATAGGACAAACCCAAGAGGCATATGAGATATTATGTGTGAGTTATGTAAGACATATGATGTATTTTCTGATTAATGTTAAATAAATAAAAAAAAAGTAAGTGCGCTCCACCTTAGGCCTCATCTTAACTTACCATCAGATGAGATTGAGGTCAAGCGCAAACCCATCAGGATTAAAAACAAACGAAAAGAATGTTAGAAAACAAAACGCGAATGTTACATTAACAAGAAAATGTTAGAAAACAAGTAAATCAAATGTTTAATTAGAAAACAACAAAAATATATGTAAGAAAACAAAAAAAAAAAAATCGCCCCCATTCCTCACCATTGCCGTGCGGTATCATTCTAGTGAACACAACTTTCAACTCTGGGTATGTGGCCATACAGTCCACTACAGCTTTACGCCTCGATATGTCTGGCAAGGTGTTTGTCTGTAAACGTGGTAATCGAAGGGGTTCTGGAATGTTAGCATCAAAATAATAAAATTAAAAATAAATAATTAAATTAACTCTTACACTGAGTTGCTGTGCAGTTTTGTGAGGACTTAAAACTACTCTATACGTAACTAAGTGTTTTGTATACTTAAGCTACCAACATAACAAAAAAAATAGTAATTAAAATTCATACATTCACAATCACAATTATTACATTAGCATATAAGATGTCAAAGAGCTATTGAATTTTATGTCAAAGTCAAATGTCATAATAACTTTAATTTAAAAGTCGCATTTAACAGTTGTGTAATACGATTGGAGCGAACAATAATAAGAGGGAAAGAGCGTGGTGTGGCGGGGGCGGGAGCGGGGAATAATTCTGTAGTCCACACGAGCGGAGCCGCGTGCACAGCTATACCTCATACCATGAAGCAAAATAATTTTTCGTAGCTCATAGTTTCACCTCAAAGGTTTTTCCTTCATGTCATGATTGACACTAATTGGTTATTAAATTAGATAACAGATTCTTTTAAATGACACTAATTGGTTATTAAATTAGATAACAGATGATTTTAAATGACACTAATTGGTTATTAAATTAGATAACAGATGATTTTAAATGACACTAATTGGTTATTAAATTAGATAACAGATGATTTTAAATGACACTAATTGGTTATTAAATTAGATAACAGATGATTTTAAAATGTGCATCTGTTATTGTCGTGGCGTCAAGCCTCCTTGCTAATGACATGACTGGCTGACGAAGACGGGTTTAAATTTGGAAGACGGACTGACTGACAGAGAGAAAATTGGGACAGAAAACGACGGGGGATCAAAAAGACAGACAAAGAGAAACGACGGTTTTTTTGATAAATACAGACATTTTAAAGAAAATACCAGTTTCTCTTGCCCAGACCGTACATAGTGGTCCTTCGATAACAGCAACATAAACCGCTCTATGGTGATAACTAGACACCAAGCAAGGATGTTGGGTTCGACTGCCGCCGACGACAAAGGGGAACATGACCGACGTTCCGCCCGAAGCAGCCGCCAGCCCTCGCCGACCCCTTCCTCTCAATCTCGAGCCAGCACAATCTCCACGATTAGACAACAGCGACTGCTCGACCTACAATTAGCAGCCGCTGAGAGCATCGCGGAAATTAATAAGAAGTTAATCAATGACAAACTTAAGTTAAAAGTGCAAGCCCTTAACGCGATGGAAGACACAGACCTGACATCGCGCGTGTCTTCTAGAAGCTCCTTGACGACAGCAGATAAGAACGCACAGGCGACGCTGCACCTTGATGACATATATACATCTGCGCCAGCTTTTATTACCGCCGCCGCCGACTCGACATTGACTAATGTTGACGCAGCGCCGGGTATGCCACACACCTACGCATCTCCCGAGCACATCGCTGCCGCTATGCACCAAACCGCTGCCGCTGCTCCCCGCACGCCCTGCACTACCTACACCGCTGCGCCCATGCCCGGTCCTAGCACGAGCGCGGACGCCGCACATCATAGACAAGACACCAATCTCAACAAGTTCCTGGCAAGACAGACATCAGCTAAGGACTTGCCGAAGTTCTCAGGGGACCCAGTGGAGTGGCCGTTATTTTTAAGTCAATTTCTAAGCTCAACCCGATTATGTCAATACAGTGACGACGAAAACATAGCCAGATTAGTGAAGTGTCTAACAGGAAGGGCACGCGACGCTGTCCTACCTTTACTGGTAAGTGCTACTAACCTAAACAGAATTATTGATACGCTCAGATTGCGATTTGGTAGCCCCGAGTATATTCTAGAAGCTATGCTGCTAAAAATTCGCTGTGTACGTGAGATACGTCATTACGACTTTGCACATTTAATAGAATATGCTACCGACGTCCAGAATATTGTAGCTACTATGATATCCACTGCTGAGACAGGCCATCTGACTAATCCGACCCTTATTAAAGAGATAATTGGCAAGCTTCCTTCGTCACTTAAAATTCAGTGGGGATTTTTCATACAAGCGCGGAATATTCGATCTACGTCTCTGACTGACGTATCAGACTGGCTATTGACAGTAGCCAATGCCGCAATTCACGTCACACCTATGACGAGTATGACGTCACACTTGCCTACGAAACATATTGAACATAAGCAGCAACAAAATAGGACAGTGTTGACAACTGAAAGCACTACTCCTTCGTGTATCATGTGCAAGAGCGACCATCCTCATAAACTTCAAGATTGTCCGCAGTTCCGACGACTATCCATCAATGACCGCTGGAAATATGTCACTGACAGTAAGCTATGTTTTTCTTGTCTGTCAAATACACATCAAATCAAGACATGCAAAAAAAAGATCCGATGTACAGAGGTCGGATGTCACATGCTACATAACGTTTTACTGCACGCGCTGCCATTGGAAAGCGGCAAGCTATATACGAGTATGAATGCAGACGGAGTCGCCGCCGCCGCCGTAAATCACTATACAAGCTCTACAGACAACGTCTTACTGAAAGTCGCACGAGTTAGAATAAGAGGCCCTAGTGGCGAGATAGAGACGCTAGCGCTACTGGATGAGGGTGCGACCGTCAGCCTGATAGAATCATCGCTTGCAAAACGAATTGGCGCGAGTGGCCCTACCTTCAACCTGCGGCTCCAGGGAGTGTCTAATATGACATCTACAGTTGAATCACGACTTGTTTCATTTGAAATTCGAGGACTTCATCACGATAAGTGTTATAGTTTAAGTAACGTAAGAACTGTAAATAATTTAAGTCTACCTCTGTACAAATGTAACTTCAATGATCTTATTTGTAAATTTGACTACCTAAAAGACTACATATATGACCTTGACCTGAGTATTAACGAAAGACCGTCACTATTAATAGGACAAGACAATATTGACTTAATAGCTACTAGACAGTTTTTTCAGGGACCTAAAGACGGACCAGTGGTTTCCCTTACCAGTTTAGGTTACGTAATTCACGGTAACTCTACAGTCCAGACAGCTCTGACACCTACTGACGCGCCTGTGCTTCATTTTTGCGCCTGCAATGAGATTAATGACGTCACACGCAAGTCATTCTCTACAGAAGGTTTCTGTACAAAGCTCGGCACTGACACCCCACGTTCTCGGGAGGATGATCGACCTCTCGAGATCATGGACCAGACGACAGTTAAAGAACGAACGCCTAGTGATCAGACTCTACAGACTGTCTTCGCAGAGACTGTATCCATGGTCAATAAAATACCTCTGACTTATGTGCCAACCCACCACACCGACGACGATTTGCCACTAACCCCCAATGACTTTTTGATGCCGAAGACTGACGTAACTGACCAGATTGGAATTTACTGTGACGGCGACTTACATCGACGAAACTGGCGCGAAGCGCAACAACTGACAGACTTAGTTTGGAAAAGATCGGTGAAGAAGTACGTGTCATCTCTAACCCGGAGGGACAAGTGGTTCCGCGCTGTAGAACCTCTTGCTGTCGGAGACGTGGTTTTCATAACTGACGAACAGATGCTTCGTAATGTATGGTTGCGAGGCGTCATAGTTCAGACCTATCCGGGTGGAGATGGACAGGTGCGTATAGCCGATGTACGAACTGGACAGACAGGACAGGCGACTGGACTCTATCGACGACCGGTGACTAAGCTTCGTCGGCTTGACGTCCACTCCTCATCTTGAGTATTGGCTTTCCAATACTGGAGGTGGGGATGTCGTGGCGTCAAGCCTCCTTGCTAATGACATGACTAGCTGACGAAGACGGGTTTAAATTTGGAAGACGGACTGACTGACAGGGAGAAAATTGGGACAGAAAACGACGGAAGAACAAAAAGACAGACAAGGAGAAACGACGGTTATTTTTGATAAATACAGACATTTTAAAGAAAATACCAGTTTCTCTTGCCCAGACCGTACAGTTATCTATATAACCAATTAGTGTCAATCATGAAGGAAAACAGTTTGAGGTGAAACTATGAGCTACGACAAATTATTTTGCTTCGGTGTAGTAATAAGTGAGAGTAATAAGTATATTTAAGTGTAGTATAAGTATAGTACGTCGGTGACATCCTTTAAAACTAAACTAAAAGAACACTATCTGTCTCACTCAGTATAATATGGTATGTGTGTATTTATGTAAGTATGTTTATTATAGTTATTATTATTTATTATATGTATATATATATAGTTCAGGTATTTAGTTATTATGTAGTCTATTATGCACTTATTTTGCCCACCTCGCTCTTACTGCCTTGTCTCACACCCTGTAGGGTTGACTGGAAGAGATCTCTGTTAGAGATAAGCTCACCTTTGTACACACCATTTATTCCTGTATTTAGTTTTAAGTTGTGCAATAAAGAATATATAATATAAATTAAGGTCAAATCTGAACCATTCTAAGAAATCATCTACCTGTGTGTTCGTCTGGAGTCTTGACATCTCCGTTAGTCGTTTGTCCTTTTCTATTCTTGTGCTCGTACCCGTTCGCTCGAGGCCGCGTGTGATCTGGAATATAAGACGTCGTCATCAGCCTAAATACGTCCACTGCTGGACATAGGCCTCCCCAATAGAATAGAATACCACTTTTGGTAATTTGTCCATTGGGGGATTTGCCGTAACCACCACGCTTGGCGGGCGGATTGGTGATCGCAGTAATGATCTTAACATACACACACAGGAGAACGCTGCTGCCCGTCCCTGGTGCAATCCCTTAGTCGCCTTGACTACACCCACGGGAAAGATAGGGGGGAACCACACGGCAAACGGATATTCTATACTATATATCTATTATTATAAGATGTCGATGACTCGTATGAAAAATCATGTTTCACGATAAATATTAAACAAACGAGAATGAATCGTGAAACATTAATAAATTGCCGTGTGGTTTCCGGTAGAGTAGAATAGGACCACTCCAACTCTTCCCGTGGATGTCGTACAAGGCGACTAAGGGAATACATTATAAAACACCAATCAGGCCTCCCCAACCCGTCTGGCCTGGGAAAGATAGGGGTGGCCCTAATCTAAGCCGGGAACCACACGGCAATAACAACGGCACGAACAATACGTCGGCTACCTCGACTTGCCGTACATTTTATAAATGTAGACTATACTCACGGTGGACAAAGCCGGCTGGGCGATGTATCTGCTGTCCAGCCAGCTCGGGCAGCGTCAGCGGCCGCCGCCCGCCCCCCATGCCCGCGCCGCACCCCGCGCCCCGCACCCCGCCCCCGCCGCACCCGCTGAACTCCCTGCAGAGACAAGTTTTTTATCCTTATTAATGAGTTTACGGCTCTGGAAACAAAGTAGTTTTAGGTTTCAATTTTCTGTATGCATATGACTTGTATAGATTTATAGATCACATGCCAAAAGCGTCGGTTACAGCAAAGCGTTGACAAACATAGACCCGTCTCACTTTAGGCAGAGAATACTAAATATTACTACATAAAGAAGCGACACTCAACTCCCCCGACAGTTTAACATCATCATCAGGTTATTTTTGTCTCCACTGCAGGAGCACAACCCTCTCTCATCTGCCGGAGACAGACGGAGGATTTGGCCTACACTCCCCGCGCTGGCCAGACGGGTTGGGGAGGCCTGATTGATGTTTTATAATGTATTCCCTTAGTCGCCTTGTACAACATCCACGGGAAGAGTTGGAGCGGTCCTATTCTACTCTATCGGAAACCACACGGCAATGCTATATGAGAGAGTAAAAACGACTTTGTAGTTTCAGATATGTTAGCAAAAATACTTTTAGAGTAGGCCTGCTGTTCATTTACGGTGTAGAGACACAAAACTCACTCTCTAAGCGGCTCCCGCCAGAATTCAGGCGCGTGGACATGTGGCAGGTGGTAGGTCCTCTGGTAGAAGCCGGTGTCCAGCCCAGTGGCCCGCAGACTCGCGTGCAACGAATTCTTCATGCACTGCAACTGTGAACATCACAGTACAGTAGAAGATTCTTTTACTAACCTAATGTTTTAGGTATACATACTTCGCACGCAGGCATATTTGACAAAGAATGGGGGTAGGGGTTTAACCATAGAAATCCTATTAAGATAGAATGGTGAAATAGGAGCGACATGCGTGCCAACCATATGCAATATATTGCAAAAACTATCAAACTCTTACTCGTTTTGCGCCGAGTCAAGTGCGGGTAAACATTGACAAAAAGTCTGCCAAAGTGCGATTTCTGATTGCTTAACTGTATCTCCTCACTAGAAACATGACCGCGAGGCATATAGGGTGCGCGGGAGGGGCGCGCTGTGTCCGAAAATCGGCACGCGCGAGACTGAAGTAAACAAATGGCTATAACCATTCTATCTTGATTAGGATAACAGTCGGATCGTAAATACATGGCAAACGATAAACAATATTAACTTACGTATTTGGCGATGGTCGGAGGAAACTGCTTCACTGCCAATACAGAGCCTATACCCGCGATCCTACCTCGGCGTATAGCTCGCCTTTGACAACACATTTCTATAGATAAGGCATTAGATTCCCGCACATGGCGCACTAACCAAGTCCGCCTGACTGGCATGAGTTTTTCGATATGGATTAAACACACGTTCTATCTAAGAAGGGAACCAACTGGAACACATAATATGACTGTATGTCGACTATAAATACGTAAACTTCGCGTGTCTGTAGTTAGCTAACATTAGGATCATTTTTGAAAAAAAAAATGTGTTTGTCTGTTAGTTTGTGCACTGATGCACTGATCACTTAAGAACTATTGAACCGATTTTGATGAAATTTTCACAGAAATACAAGCCTAAACTCGGAGTAACATTTAGTCTGTATTTCGTCGTAATAAGCCTACACAATCAACAGTTATGGTAATTTTTCATTTTCAATACATTAGTAGGTACGCAATATAACAAAGAAGTACATTTATAATGTTCGGTGCAGTTCAGATTGCAATGATTTACGGTAACAGTTGCTCTGGTAAACAGTCTTTTAAGTTGAACAACGACACCGTAACGAGACTAGTGACGTAAATAATCACATAACGAGGACTGTAACTTGGGTAATAACATAACGAGGCCTGTAACTTGGGAAATAACGACGACGCTCGTAACTTGGATAATAACATAACGAGGCCTGTAACTTGGGTAATAACGACGACGCTCGTAACTTGGATAATAACATAACGAGGCCTGTAACTTGGGTAATAACGACGACGCTCGTAACTTGGATAATAACATAACGAGGCCTGTAACTTGGGTAATAACGACGACGCTCGTAACTTGGATAATAACATAACGAGGCCTGTAACTTGGGTAATAACGACGACGCTCGTAACTTGGTAATAACATAACGTGGCCTGTAACTTGGGTAATAACGACGACGCTCGTAACTTGGATAATAACATAACGAGACCTGTAACTTGGGTAATAACGACGACGCTCGTAACTTGGATAATGACGTAACGAGGGTTGTAAATTGGACAATGCCGTATAGTATAGAGATGTGTGGTCAGAGCGTGTGGGGTCGTGCGCGTGGGACATACGTGTGCGTGGCGAGCGTGCGCGCCGTCAAACAAGAGGTTGGTGACGCCTGCGCCGCCGCGCGCCGCGAGTACCTCTCTGCGCTGCCGCTCGGCGTCGGCGCGCAGCCGGCGCACGAGCCGCTCGGCGTCCGCCAGCCGCGCGCGCAGCTCGCCGCGCGTCTCGTCCGCCCCGACTTCCGCCTCCGCCGGCGCCACGCTGCTCGTCGATACTTCCAATTCGCGTAGTTTTCTGCAAACGATTTCTTTGTTATACCCTAAAGATCCAATCGGAGCCTTAAAACTCGGGTAACTCGGTCTGTCCGACATCTTAGCTTAGAAACATGAGACGAAATGTTGACATTTTCAGTTTTTTTTTTTTTTTAAATGAAATGGTTTAATTTAGTCTCTCTCTTTATTTCTTTAAAATCTAAAGTTTTATAAAGGCACTGTATAGTACAGAGTACTACGTACAGTATGCCCACTCCCTGCCTCCCGCCGAATCTGATCTCATACACTAAATGACAATTCAAAATCCTTGGCATGTCAATAAATTAAACAAAATACCAACGATCTCTATGTACTACTAGATGGAGCGTTCCAAACAATCGCTCTGTTCCACGCAAGTAGCCACAACTCTTTCACATTCACAATGAAACTTGTGCAGTTACTACGCAGAACAATTAATTATTACTAAATATTGACGCTACGGTTAAATAATGTCAATATTTAGGAAATAATTAAATGTTCTGAGTACAGACGTTTCAAAGTGAATGTCAATAGAAGCCAAAATAACTGTTTTTAGAATTTTTGTCTGTCTGTCTGTCTGTCTGTATGTATATTTGTTACCTCATTACGCAAAATGAAAGATGCAGTTTTCACAGTTGTCTTGCTGGAGGTCTAACTTAAAATCTGGTGCATGTTTCATCTTGATACGCCACTTAGAACCTGAGATATTAATAAAGTAAATTTGCGTGGTCGTCGGGGTCAGGTCGTAGTCGAAGTCTGATTGGGAGTGAGTAGTCCACGCGAGCGGAGCCGCGGGCACAGCTAGTAGAAACTAATATTGAAAACAATTCGACATAATTCCTCAACAAAAACATTCTGCAACAAAACAACTGTTTGCAACAGTGGCCAACAGTTTGAAACGCCGGTGTGAGTGCTTCTACACTACAAAAGGATTTCATTATTGAAGCAACGATCTGCGTAAGGCGGCTGATGAAGCAAAATAATTTTTCGTAGCTCATAGTTTCACGTCAAACATTTTCCTTCAGGATTGACACTAATTAGTTATTAAATTAGATAACAGATGATGTGCATCTGTCATCTAATTTAATAACCAATTAGTGTCTATCATGAAGGTAAAAACTTTTAGGTGAAACTATGAGCTACAAAAAATTATTTTGCTTCGTGGTATGAGATGTAGACTAGAATAACCGAAGACCGGATTTAGTGGCGTGCCTTAGGAGAGGCCTATGTCCAGTAGTGGACTCTCAGTCTGATGATGATGATGATAATAAATGAAGAGCTCAACGAACAGTCTCCGCTAGAGGCTTTACTATGGTGGATTCCGGACTAGGGGACTTGCAGAGCAATACAGGGAAACGTCTGAAAGAAGTCCCTAAGTATTTATCATAATCATCAGCCGAAATACATCCACTGCTGAACATAGACCTCCGCAATAGAATGCCACTTTTGGTGGGCTGTCCATTGGGAGATTGGCCATAACCACCACGCTTGGTAGACGGATTGGTGAGCGCAGTAATGATCTTATATGCACAGGAGAACGATGATGCCAATCCCTTAGTCGCCTTGACGAAACCCACGGGAAGATTGGAGTAGTATGTCAGCTACATACTCTGTTTGCGCGTCGACCAGTCGTTGCAGCTGGAGTGCCCTTGCCGCGGCCTCGCGCGCCTCGCCGCGCGCCGCGCCCGCCTCGCGCTCCAGCCGAGATACTTCGCGTTTTAGATTCGCCTCCTTAGGAAACATAGACATATATTTCATTCCAGATTAATAGTCCTATGAAAACAAACGCATTTGCGTCTCGAAAACAAAATACACAATAGATGGTGTTCCTAAGTGGACCGCAAAGTTTACTTGGTAATACAAACCTATTTTTGCTGCTGGTGACCCTTTCATGTATATGTTACCGAGACGTAAATAGCGTTGGTTTTCATAGGACTATTAATCTGGAATGAAATATACATTAGTCGGCCCCGTAGCCTAGTCGGTAGTACACCCGCCTGCGAAGCTCGGGGTCGCGGGTTCGAACCCCGCCCAGCGCAAACATTCGTTTGCCTTGTGACTGGGTGTTATTTATATATTATATTATGTATTTATGTATGTATATCAGCTGTCTGATACCCATATTACAGGCTCTGCCTAGTTTGGGATCAGGTGGCCGTGTGTGAAATGTCCCCACGCATTTATTTATTTACAATCAGTGATATGTGTTTTTTAGACAAAGCTAATTTTAGAGCTGGAATATTTAAATCTGACCCAAAGTCACTTGGACCCATTTATGCAGAAACGATCCAACCCAGACTGAGTAATTTTTTGAGATATCATCGTTTAATATCTAATCTATATTCTTCAATGCTACTAATCCTACTAATATTATAAATGTATAATATTATATATTATACAAGTTTGGATGTTTGGATATTTCGATGTTTGTTACTCGATCACGCTTCAACCACTGGAAGGATCGTGATGAAACTTGGCACACATATAGGTTAGGTCCTGGAATAGGACACAGGATAGTTTTTATCCCGAAAAAACATCCCATACCTACGGGACATACATAATAATTTGTGATGTTTAGTTGTTCACGCGGACCATGTCGCGGGCAACAGCTAGTATATTATATAAAACTAGTCTGGAAACGTTTCTATCGTCGTCCAGATGATTTTTAGGATTAAAAAGAACAGTTTTAGGTTTTGTGGTAACTAAGAGTTTCCACCAGTTGCGAATGCTTTCTTACATATAAGTAAGTTAACAAAGAGACTACAACTTAAAATTACCTCATTAACTTCGGCTCCTTCATCTGCTGGTGGAGGACTTGTCTTTGGCGTGGATTCCTTGTTGAATATCAGTTGGAACTGCAAATCTACGAAACAAAACAGTTCTCGTTGTAATTTTGTTGTTTATTATTTTTTTGAAATGTTTCCAGTCGTCATCATCAGACATTTAACTCAAGCAGGAAAGTACTATAGAGGTTTGTTGAAAGAACAAAGACGTGGTCAATGAAGGAGTACCTATTTATTATACTACAAAATCTTTAACGAATCATTCTCCAAGAATCGTATTCGTGTTGTTTTTTGCTGTAGTCCAACGATCTCCATGTACTACTAGATGGAGCGTTCCAAACAATCGCTCTGTTCCACACAACTACGGCTCAGGGAGCCGCAACTCGGTTACATTCACAATGAAACTTGTGCAGTTACTACGCAGAACATTAAATTATTACTAAATATTGACTCTACGGGTAAATAGCGTCAATATTTAGAAAATACTTAAATGTTCTGCATAGTAACTGCACAAGTTTCATTGTGAATGTGAAAGAGTTGTGGCTACTTGCGTGGAACAGAGCGATTGTTTGGAACGCTCCATCTAGTAGTACATAGAGATCGTTGCTGTAGTCGTAATTTGTGATGCAACTGTGTATTTTAAATATTACAGCCAATCGCAGGACAGCGTGAATCAGCAGGTTGTTTACATTTGGTTCAATCTGAGATCGCTGTACTATTTCAGTTCACATTATTTACACCGTGATGACCACTTGCACATGTCATCTGACGGTTTTAGATGACTCAAGTCCATTGTACTCGAGTATTACAAGGAAGTTTCGTGAACTGGAAGTACTTGTTTGTAGCTTAACATATTATCAAATCAAAAAATCCAAATATTTATATTTATAAAATTGGAATACATTATTCTCTTTTTGACGTCAAATTCTGCCTAAAACTACTCCACTCCCACCTGTATAACCGAGGGGAGGAAGTGGCAACAAACCCAACGGCACAGGGCCCTACCTTTGATTTATCTTATTCATTACAATCATTAAGTCTACCTATGCCGAGCCATCAAGCACTCCATGGACTTTTATCATTTAAGTAGTCATCTAACTTATAGTAGGCTTTCTTGCACAGATTAACTTTTATAGAAGATTTGAATTTTTGTTCAGACAAGTTAATAATTTCATTCGGAACCTTATTGTAGTAACGCACGCACAGCCCCACAAAAGAATTATTGATCTTAGACAATCTAGAATGATGTGTTTGAATTTTATTATTATTATTATTATATTGCTTTATGATATCTGTGTTTATATATCATCATCAGGTTATTTTTGTCTCCACTGCAGGAGCACAACATGTCAATGTCGCCTTGTACGACATCCACGGGAAGAGTTGGAGTGGTCCTATTCTACTCTACCGGAAACCAGACGGCAATCTGTGTATAGTTTGGGCTTTATATCTGAGCCAATGTTAGTATCAAATCTTGATTAGCATTCACCTAATTATCAAAGAGTTCGCGACATGTCAATTCAGTGTGTCCAAAAAATTGTCAGTTAGAACATAATGTTAATTTCAATAAAGGTCAAGGCGTTTTAATAACTTTCTTTCACGATAATTATCATCCAATTTTAATACAGTTTACGTTGATTTCGTATAAGACGACTCAAGGATAAATCTAGACGTTCAGCTTCATATATGCATTCAAATCTATATACTACGATCACCAACCAGGCTAGCCAGCGTGGTACAGCCGAGATACGACCACTGCTGAACATGTCTTCGTAATAGAATGCCAATTTTGGTGGACTGTCCATTGGGAGATTTGCCATGATCACCACGCTGGTGTGAAAGCAGTAAAGATCTTAAATACACAGGAGAACGCCGCTACCCGTCCCTGGTGCAATCCCTTAGTCGCCTTGACGACACCCACGGGAACATTCTGAACCGGGAACCACATGGCGTTGAACCCACCCGTTTTGGGGTTGCATTTACCTCGGTTCCTCTCCCTCAGAGCTTCGATCTCCGCGTGGAGGCCACTCAGCATCAGCCGGTGCTGCTCCTGAAGAAAGCGAACGCTGTGCTCCAAGTGCGCGACCCTGGCCACTGCATCAGTTCCACTGATGATGTAACTGCTTCCGCTTTGGTCTGGTGGGGATTTCTTCACCTGTAACAATGCAGATACGTGAGAAGTGTGGTTTAAAAGATGTAGTAACGAAGGTAGAGAAGGGTATGTTGCGTTGGTTTGGACATTTAGAGCGTATGAGTGAAAGAAGAGTGACAAAAGAAATATACAGTGCGAATGTGGAAGGAACTACAGCTAGAGCTCGTCCTAGGAGGACGTTCAAGGATTAAATTAGTAACGTCCTTAAAAAGGCTGGGGTCCGCAGTGAGAACAATAAAAGGAGGTGCATGAAAAGGTTGATAAATGTCAGTGAGGCTAGTCAGAATCGCGCAAAGTGGGGATCCATCGTCTCTGCCTACCCCTCTTGGACCAAGGCGTGAGCATTATATACCTGTGTATGTATGTAACAATGCAATATTCGTTTGTTTGTTTACATTGAAGTTTGAAGACCTATCTGGTGTAGAACGATCATAATCACCCTGCATGGGTCAACATAGGGCTCTCCCAAGACGCGCCACCGAACCCAATCCTCTGTTATTCTCTATATCGAGGACTAGTTCTCTGGCGGATCACGTCATTACGGATCCTGTCTCTTAGAGAAACTTCAAGCTTAGCTCTTTCCATTCTGCTGAGCGACTGAGTTTTCGGACAAGTAAAACTCTCGGTGTGATCGACGCTATTCTATATTCTATCATCATCAGCCTAAATACGTCCACTGCTGGACATAGGCCTCCCCAATAGAATACCACTTTTGGTTAGATGTCCATTGGGAGATTTGCCATAATCGCCACGCTTGGCAAGCGGATTGGTGATCGCAGTAATGATCTTAACATACACACGCTGCTGCCCGTCCCTGGTGCAATCCCTTAGTCGCCTTAATGACACTCACGAGAAAGATAGGGGTGGCCCTATTCTAAGCCGGGAACCACACGGCAAACGGATATTCTATACTTACTATATATCTATTATTATAAGATGTCGATGACTCGTATGAAAGATCGTGTGAAATATTCTCGTTTGTTTAATATTTATCGTGAAACATGAATAAATTGCTGTGTGGTTTCCGGTAGAGTAGAATAGGACCACTCCAACTCTTCCCGTAGATGTCGTACAAGGCGACTTAGGGAATACATTACAAAACATCAATCAGGCCTCCCCAACCCGTCTGGCCAGCGCGGGGAGTGTAGGCCAAATCCTCCGTCTGTCTCCGGCAGATGAGAGAGGGTTGTGCTCCTGCAGTGGAGACAAAAATAACCTGATGATGATGAATAAATTTTATGTTCACTGGCGTAAAGTACTGCTATAATTCCAGTTATATCCGTAAAGACAGCAGTGATAGAAATAATAATTTTCCGATATGTCAATGACCTCTAGTGGTTCTTTGTGACGGTGAATGTCTTAGTTGACGATTACGATTTCTTTACAAAATATGTATTGCAAGTACCTATAAACTATACTGAATATTAATTGTATTAATCTTAGTTAAATTGATGATGATTAATAATGAATGAATGGTATAGTTTTGTTATGTAAACTGTAATCGGAAATGATGGAATAACAATATGTTTACGTGTAAATGTTAAACTTACTTGCAACTTGGTGAAGGGAGGAGCTGGAACCAGGACTTTGGAAGCCATCGCCGCAGTTGCCAGGCAGAAGGTGAGGCGACACGCGCGTCCTTTGTTAGGAACGAAACTACCTCGGAGCACGCGCGCGCTTGCAATGGTAAAGCTGGACCATTTGTGCACGGCAAATTATGTGGCGACCTTGCGTTCGCGTAATAATTAAAAATAAATCGCGCGGCGCAACACGAAATGGGCACCGCGTAGCGCTACGTTGCGAGGTAGATATTCTTTTTGGAAATCAGGCGGGGTCGACGACCGGCGCGACCTTGAACTGTTGAACTGGTTGAAACCGGGTTGAATTGACTTTACACGGCACTGGGTTAATATTGGGTGGTTTTTTTAAAGGGTTTTCTTGTTTTTTGTCGTGACGGACGGTTTGCCGAGCGGTGGTTGCCCGGGGCAGTGGCAGGTGCAGGGGGGAGGGCGGGGAGGGTGCAGTGTCTATCGATCCGCGCCGCCGCCGGCCGCGCGCGTCTCCGCCGCTGCCACCGCTGTGCTGACTCACGGCATCGCTGCGTCGCCGTGCGCCCGTGGCTCGCTGCCAACTGTTCCACCGGCTTTATCTCATGTCATCGGAGTGTTGGAATGACTTAATATCGAACAAACTTCGCGCAAATAGCTTTTTGTTTCATTAAGACTTTGTAGGAAAAGTTTTGGACGAGTTTCGCTGAAATTTATACTAGACTATGATTTGAATTCCATTTCGATATATATTTATCTGTTTTTAGACACATACCTACTGATAATCTAAAATGTTAATGATTTATGTAGACACTAGCTGTTGCCCGCGACTTCGTCCGCGTGGACGATTTAAAATCACAAATTATTATGTATTTCCCGTAGGAATGGGATGTTTTTCGGGATAAAAACTATCCTGTGTCCTATTCCAGGACCTAACCTATATGTGTGCCAAGTTTCATCCCGATCCGTCCAGTGGTTGAAGCGTGATTGAGTAACAAACATCAAAATCAAACAAACATCCAAACTTTCGCTTTTATATTATTAGTAGGAAGCAGTGCCCGCGGCTCCGCCCCCACGCCCAGCTCCAAATGTAGTCCTAACTCATCGCAATCTGAATTGTACCGAACATTATAATTATACTTCACTGTTATGCCTACCTACTTATTGTATTAGAAAACTAAAAACTCCCATAACTTTTGATTGAGTAAGCCGATTGCGATGAAATAAATACTAAAGTTACTCCCGAGTTCAAACCTATGTTTCTGTGAAAAGTCCATCAAAATCGGTTTAGTAGTTTTTACGTGATGCGTGCACAAACTAACAGAAAAACAGACAAAAAATACCAAAAAACTATTTATCCTTAGACTCCCCATTTTTTTGCAAATATTTTCTTCTAGCTGTGCCCTCGACTTCGCTCGCGTGGACTACAGAATCCGCTCCCGTTCCCACTCCCGCTCCAACTGTAGTACAAACCAATCACAATATGAATTGTACCGAACATAATAACTATACTTATCACAATAAGAGATAAGCTCGCCTTTGTACACAACATTTGTAACTGTATTTACTTTAAAATTTGTGCAATAAAAAATATATGTAATTCTGTAGTCCACGCGAGCGTAGCCGCGGGCACAGCTAGTCGGTAATAGTTATATTAGTACTTCCATCGTTATGGTAGCCTCGCGTCTAATAATTCGCTCAACAGGTGTGTAACAGTAAATAACTGTGTAAAATCTAGGTTAAGTTATAACTAGGTACGTTATGCGAAATTACTTAACTGTTCATTAACAAACAATACCTAATATTAAGTAAGGTTAAGTTGTTTCGTGAAGTTTTCGATCTTTGTAATGGTAGGTACCTTACCGCAGATTAATTTTATAATGTAGAAACTGGTCGCTCTTTGCCAGGTATTTCCAAAAGACGTTCCGGTAGAGTAGAATAGCACCACTCCAACTCTTCCCGTGGATGTCGTACAAGGCGACTGAGGGAATGCATTGTAAAACATCAATCAGGCCTCCCCAACCCGTCTGGCCAGCGCGGGGAGTGTAGGCCAAATCCTCCGTCTGTCTCCGACAGATGAGAGAGGGTTGTGCTCCTGCAGTGGAGGCAAAAATAACCTGATGATGATGAACCTGCATTATTTTATTTGAAGAGATGGCCGACTCAAGGGTTGAGTTACAGTATCTGCTGACATAAAGGTATACTATTTTTGTCAGGAATTTACGTAGAGATATTTACCATTTTCAGAAATTCTCTCTTGCTTTTGGGTATCCATCTTTATTTTATTCCTGACTAGCGGTGCCCGCAGCTCCGCTCGCGTGGACTAAACAATTATTTTTAATCTCTCTCAATCCGACTCCCACGCCCACTACAGCTTCAAATGTAGTCCTAACCTAATTCATCGCAATCCGAATTACACCGACCTTTATAATTCTACTTCGTTGTCATATTGCATACCTACTAATGTATTTGAAAACTAAAAATTCACATAACTTTTGATTGAGTTAACAGCTTGCGATGAAATAAAGACTAAATGTTACTCCGAGTTAAGCCCTATATTTCTGTGAAAAGTCCATCAAAATCGGTTCAGTAGTTTTTACGTAATGCGTGCACAAACTAATAGACAAGAATTTAATTAATAAAAAAAACTTAATGTTGTCTATTACTTATCCTTAGAACCCTCAATTTTTTTGCAAATAAGCACATATATTCAATTTATGGAAACGAGAAGTTTACGTTTTATTTATGAGATACAATGAGTTTACTTGATGAGGACCGGAGACGCACCCATGCCGGCTAGTATTAACATGCTGACAATCACACACCGGTTGCACTTCCAACAGTTTCCAAAACGCGCACCTGTTTCTAGCGAAGCGCTTGCAACGCGACATCGAAACTTTTTTATGATAGAAAAAAGTTACTTATTATTTTTTTGCGAAGTGATAGTTAACATTTACACGCTGTGTGCAATTAAAAATGTTTTAAATAATTATAGACAAAATGGATTCGCTGTGGTCGCAGCTGTCACTGTAGCTAAGTTGGTTGCTTAGCAACTAGCTAACAACGAAGCTGTCACTTAATCCTTTTTATAAGTTTTTGTAGGAAGTATGGCTTATTTTGTTAGATTTAAAAACAAGCTCTTCAAATATTTATTAAAATAACTTTCAGTAAAACTTATTTCTTTTTTTCTAAATATTAAAATATATTTTTTATATTATTTTAACCAAGTCAAGAACATGTTTGTTTACGTGTAGTTATTTGCATAATAAATTGATAATAAACCAACGATCTCTATGTACTACTAGATGGAGCGTTCCAAACAATCGCTCTGTTCCACGCAAGTAGCCACAACTCTTTCACATTAGCTTTGAAACTTGTGCAGTTACTACTCAGAACATTTATTATTTTCTAAATATTGACGCTACGGTTAAATATAAAATTTAGTAATATATGGAGATCGTTGTAGTAAACCTATGTTGCTTTAAAAATAAATAAAAAAAGATCTAATATAGATTCCTTTTTGCTTTCCAGTAGTTTCCAGTGACAGCGCGTGTCAAATTCAAAATACTTCCTTTGTTTACAATTTACAAAAATAAATTGGCCATGGATAAGTGAATCAAAGATCTAGTTCGTTGTATTCAAAGATATAGCTACAATTACTGAACAGCGCAGGGATCGACAAAATGGAGACATGCGTCAGAGGATTCTCAAATACCTTCATGCCGGAAAACCAAGTCGAAGTTAAGGATTTGCAGGTCGGTTGAATCTTTATTGTTTATATTAATAGGTGCCTCCACCAACCTACGTTAATGAATGAATGATGATTACCCCACTGTTGGGCTTAGATCGCCCCGGACAAATGTTCACGCCACTCTGACCCAAACAGTCCCAAGTTACCCCAATGGTTTAACCTTCAGAAACATAAGACTGACCAGTGCCCCGTAATGACCCTTAAACCAGTGTCCCGTCATGGCCAGTGTCTCGTAACGACCAGTGTCCCGTAACGACTAGTGTCCCGTAAAGGCCAGTGTCCCGTCATGGCCAGTGTCTCGTAACGACCAGTGTCCCGTAACTACTAGTGTCCCGTAAAGGCCAGTGTCCCGTAATTGCCTGTCCCGTAACGACCAGTGTCCCGTAACAGCTAGTGTCCCGTAATGGACAGTGTTCCGTAATTGCCTATGTCCCGTAACGACCAGTGTCCCGTAATAAGCAGTAACCCGTAAAGAACAGTGTCCCGTGTAATTGCCTATGTCCCGTAACGACCTTGCTACCGCGAGGTTAGTGTACTTTAGCTACTTCCACAGTATCATGGCATACGGTATCCTACTGTGGGGTCAAGCAGCAGATATAGAGACCATTTTTATCTTGCAAAAAAGAGCAGTTAGGGCAATCTATAATCTGCGTTGTAGAGACTCATTAAGAGAAAAGTTTAAAGAAATAAGCATATTAACAGTAGCTGGTCAATTCATTTTAGATAATATTTTATATGTCAGAAAAAATGTATCTCTCTTTTTGAGGCACTGTGACAATAATAGTTATAATACAAGAAATAAAAATAAACTTGTTTTACCAGGTTTAAGACTAAGTAAGGTCAGTAAATCGTTCACGGGGCAATGTATACGCTTCTACAACAAACTACCAGAGGAAATCTTAAATATGACGGACAGAAAGTTTAAGATTCACATTAAAAAACAACTTTGTAAAAAAGCCTATTATAAAGTAAACGATTATTTGAATGACAAAGATGCCTGGTACTAATGTTAATCCAGCTTCGCAAAATCTTTATTAATTGTATGCAAACTTGATTTTTAAAAGATGTGTTGCGTGAAGTTTGTTGCGCCGTTTCTTCTTCACAGCGCTAACACCTAGGAAGCGGTAGTCGATAAAAAAATGACGTGTATAAATGTACCAAGTGTACTCATATGCAATAAATGATTTTGACTTTTGACCAGTCCCCCGTAACGACCAGTCCCGTAATGGCCAGTGTCCCGTGATTGCCTATGTCCCGTAATGACCAGTCTCGTAATGACCAGTGCCCCGTAATAAGCGGTAACCCGTAAAGAACAGTGTCCCGTAATTAGCTATGTCCCGTAACGACCAGTACCCCATAATGAATAGGTAGACTTAAAACCTCTGGATTATTATGACTGATGATGGAAACAGTGCGAATGTGTAGTTTCTATCTGCGATCACCACGCGTGGTTATTATGGCAAATCCCCCAATGGACAACTTACAAAAAGTGGTATTCTACTAGGGAGGCCTATGTCCAGCAGTGGACGTATTTAGGTAACTACATAGGGAGGGATGTGTGTAGGGCCGGATTATCCATAAGGCAGTATAGACAACTGCCCAGGGGCCCCGCATCGGCTAGGGACCCCGCGCGCCGAATATTCTTTTTAAAGTTGAAATTGTTTTTTTGAATAAAAAATTAAATTTGACTAAATTAAATTTACAGAACGATACGAACGCATATTTCCCTTACATTCGTTTAATTTTTGTTTATTGATGATGCACCTTTGTAATATAGTAAAAAAAACAGCATAATGATAAAAAAGATTGCGTTGTGGTAGAAAAAATATATTTTACTAAGTTGGAAAACGGTAAAGGGGCCCCGAGACGTGCATTGCCTAGGGGCCCCGACATGATTAATCCGGCCCTGGATGTATGTATAAATAAAAGAAAAAAAGTTGGGTACAAAGGCGGACTTATCCCCCTTAGTGATCTCTTCCAGTCAACCTTAGAGTAACTGATAGGACTGGTATAATGCGTTTAGTACCAAAATTATAAAAGAAACTTACCCATCAAATATACACTTACATTAAAGTATGCGTATAATATTACACAAACATAAATAATACAATAAATACACGAGGTAGCTCATAATACAACTATCTATATTTTACATACACACATACATAATGCTCACGCCTTGGTCCCAGAGGGGTAGGCAGAGACGATGGTTCGCCACTTTTCGCAATCCTGACACACATACGTCAACCTTTTCATGCACCTCCTTTTATTCTTCTCACTGCGGACCCCAGCCTTTTTGAGGACGTTACTAATTTGATCCTTGAATGTCCTCCTACGACGACCTCTAGCTGTAGTTCCTTCCACATTCGCACTGTATATTACTTTTGTCACTCTTCTTTCACTCATATGTTCTAAATGTCCAAACCAACGCAACATACCCTTCTCTACCTTCGTTACTACATCTTCTTTCAAACCACACTTCTCACGTATCACTGCATTCCTCACTCTGTCACATAACTTCACTCCACATATTTTTCTTAAAGACCGCATCTCAACCGCATTTATCCTGCTTTCATGATTCTTCTGCCATACGCAACATTCACTGTCTATATTTTATAGGGATGCATTCCCACACTCGCCATTTTGTCCGTGATTTTGAAAGCACGGTCTTTTAATCAGTTTCACAGAATAATGCTGATGTGTTTCCAGGTGGTGGAGGGTGAAGAGTTGGATCGTGCGTGGAAGAGCTCGCGGCGCCAGCGGCTCGCGCAGCAGGAGCAGAGGATCTGGGAAGAGTTCGTCAAGGAACAGGACATACTCAAAAATGTCCTCAAAGGTAATCATTACCATCATCATCATCATTGGTGATGCTAGAGTAGTCGCTGCCTACCGTGTCCATTGTGTTCAAGTTGGATCCGTGGCTATGCTTCACCAATTGCTTTTTCAAATCCTTTATACATTCACTTCACGTCGCCTTTTCCACAATGTTTAAAGACAAAAGCCTTTAATCAGTGCGTCCTGCCTGTCATGACCTACGGCGCAGAAACGTAGACACTGACGCTAGGCCGGATCCACAAGTTTCCAGTCGCTCAGGGAGCTGTGGAGAGGGCTATGCTCGGGGTTTGTTTGAAGTATATGATTCTGAGGATATCCGACGAAGAACGAAGATCACCGACACAGCCGAATTGATTAGCAAGCTGAAGCGGGCGGGCCATAACTACAGAACCGGCGGCTGCTGGTGCATTCCGCCTCCTCACCATTCTCCTCTAAGCAACGGATGTGCGCAACAGCATATACCAGTGAAGGTAGGGCGAGTCCCAAGGACTGAATCTACGCTACCTTGGGCGCCAGGCAAATTAAAGAAGTAAACGGCCCTCACTAAACCGCACTTCTTTTAGCCACTGCGGCCGTTGCGACATTCCCGCCTCCTCACTATTCTCCCCCCGCAACTCCTCTGCGCAAGGATCAACGGAGGTAACTGCAAAGACACCTACCAGTGAAGGTAGGGCAAGTCCCAGGTCATGAATTTACGCTACCTTGGGCCCCAGATAAATTTAATTAAAGAAGTAAAGAGTCAAAGTAGGAAGAGAGTTCCCACTTCCCCTCTAGCAAATGGGAGTGTAGCAATGAAACGATGACCAGAGTGGTCAGGTTGGGGGGTTGGGGGGTTTGGTGTGGCCAAGATAAACCTGGCCACCTAGTTGAACACCACGGACGTATTCGCGCCTTTGTGACGCAGTGAGCTGTGACGAAGTAGCAGAAGGCTACTTCGTATAGTAGTGCCAATAGTAGGCATGGCAAAAACGCTTAAACGCTCGGAAATTGTGACGGTTAGCAACCAGATCTCGGAGAGTGGGACGCCCCGCCACTTGATGGTGGCCGAAAGCGGCTGTATGCGGAGGGCTGACTACCTCTCAAGCGGTGAAGGAAAACATCCTGTGGAAACAAATTTGATATAGTGTGTAATCGAGTCGATCAAATACAAGGACTCCATACTTGAAACCCAAACTCCAGGACTGGTCTTGCGTAAGTCTTATAGATCTTGAGGAACAGTGTAGTGAGACACACATTTTAGAAGATGTAGCAATCTTTAATGTGATGCTCCTACTTTAGGTACCCACTTTTGGTAAAGAATCCAATCCATAGCCTTGAGTCCAACAACTTTATTTTGCAGAGGACCCATACCAGTTCTTGGAGCAGCTGCCCGAAGCGTATCTGAAGGAGCTGATGGAGACCGAGCTGCAGAGAATGACACAGGAGCATGCTGATGAGGCAGCGAAGAAGGAAAAGGTATTCAGGCTAGATCTAATAATTAGCATTGAAATTTGTTTCGTGCTAATATGGTACCAGTGTGCGAGAGCGACTAGTACTTGGCCGGTTTAAAAAAATATTTATACATACCCTTGTCTAATCCCAAATTAGGATTTTCTGCCGTGCTGTGGGAATTAAACGCGCCACTGAACCCGATCTACGGTTCTTCATCCAGTCTCTGCCAGCTGCCTTACGCAGATCGTCGCTCCATCATTGACCTTCTTTGTTAATGATAAATTGGAAAAGCTTTCTTACTTGTACTACTCAGGCAAGGTACCCAAACTACGTGACTCTTTTTTCAATTTTTTACCCCCTCCCCCCCTCGGTCACCACCCGTAGTATATGCCAAGGCCCCTCTAGTTTTCACGTTTTAACAGAAAGTTAAACAAAAAAAAAATTGCTCATATTTGTCTTTACTAATACGACGCTTGCCGCGTGACGCCAAGAGTGCGTGCATTCCTATAACTACAAGTGAAAAAAAAATATCATCAAGAAGAAAAAACTGTCAGTTTTCAACCAGCTGACGTCCGTGTTGCCACCTGGGAATTTAAAAAGCGCTAAAAACTGCGCGCCATTTGTGTAGCTCGAAAAAGCTCGAGATTTCCCTAGAGGATATTGACTACGTGATGAAAACCTTACCCTCCCTGTGACCAGGCGTGGTATTTTGAAGATCCCCCCCCCCCCCCCCCCCCCCCCAACCCTAAACGGGTCACGTAGTTTGGGTACGTTTCCTTATTGGCCGATTCGATCTACTCGATTGGACTGACGACCTTATGTAGTAGACATACCACGCTCTCGCACGAAGCGTTTTGCTTCCTCTTTCATAATGCGAACTTCTAAGGAATGGAACTCACTACCAGCTTCGGTATTTCCAGACAATGTATAGGCATCTTCTGGGTAAGCGCGCTCCACCTTAGGACTCATCGTGACTTACCATCAGGTGAATTGAGGTCAAGCGTAAACCCACCGGAAGCGGATGTGGACGGCGAAAGGATGACGGCGGCAATTTTATGATGAACAGGAATATGTTGTTACAGGATAGTAGGTGATTATTGGGCATTCTGGCTCACTTTCACTCGCTCCACTCGTTCGCTCGCTGCGCTCGCACAGTGAGCTAGAATGCCCAATCGGTTTTCGCTGTTTAAAGTGAGCTAGAATGCCCAATCGATTTTGGTTGTTTGAAAGTGAGCTAGAATGCCCAATCGGTTTTCGCTGTTTGAAAGTGAGCCAGAATGCCCAATCGGTTTTAGACGTTTGAAAGTGAGCTAGAATGCTCAATCGGTTTTCGTTGTTTCGTGCGTGCCGGAATTCCCAATCATTCGACGGTTGGTTGTATTAGAACGCAAGATCAAATTATCGCAAGACGTCGATTGCGATTGGAATCATACGCTCCGCTTAACGGACTAACGGGTGACGTCGAGCGTTTTGTACGAAAAAGGTTAAGCGTGATACGTATAAAACTCTTAATGTAATAAATATGTCTACATTCTGCAGGGATCCTTGGCTCATGCATGTCAAACATTGAATTATTATTAATTACAAAATGAAATTTGTAAAACAACCGCATTCATTGCAACTAGAAAAAATTTGTTTGGGTTATTCAAAAGAGATTTCACGTCACGGCAAACTTTTACCGAATACTATTCGTTGTATTATATCTGGACCTTCCAACTGCGGTAAAACGAATTTAATTATTGGTCTACTATTACATAAAGATGGACTACATTATAGAAATGTATACCTTTACTCTAAAACACTTTTTCAACCTAAGTACGTATTTTTAGAAAAAGTTTTTAGAAAGGTGCCAGAGGTAACTTTTACAAAATTTCATGGTAATGATGAGGTTTTGAGTCCTCATGAGGCAACTTCTAATTCGATTATTATATTTGATGATGTAGCTTGTGAAAACCAAAATCATATAAGAGATTACTTTGCAATGGGTAGACACAAGAATATAGATTGTTTTTACTTAAACCAGACCTATAGCAAAATCCCGAAGCAGTTGATACGGGACAATGCTAATCTCATTATTCTTTTTAAACAAGACGATATGAACTTGAGACATGTTTATGAAGAGCATGTTAATACAGACATGAATTGGTTAGCGTTTCGAGAAATGTGTGCCAAGATTTGGAGTGTACCCTATAGCTACTTAGTTATAAACAAAGACTGTGAAAAGAGTAAAGGATGTTACAGGATGAAATTTGACACATTTGTAGAATTGCATTGATGATTTAAAAATACTATATTTATTATTATACCATCATTACAACTTAAGGCTTCGCCTGGTAAGGTATAAACATGGATAATGAACAAGCATTGAAAAAACAAGTAATAAAATCAGCTGAATCAGTTAAAAGAAAACTAAAGATGATGCGAGACATTAAAAGTAATAACGAATTCGCAATGGAATCGGTTTTTAAACCATTAACAGAGCCACTGAAACAAATTATAAACACAAAAATGGAAATACCACATAGAAAAATAAAGAAACAAAGACTCAGCTACACTCCTCTTAGTAAACGCAAGGAACATCGGGCTAGTTACGATGTTAGTGATGATGTCGAAAGCGACCAATCCAGTAAAGACTTCAACAATACAGTTTTTATGAAAAATCGTAAATCCGAGGTTTATTTTAATGACGAAGATGAAGAAAAAAGCGACTACGTCTATTTGGAACCTGATAAAGATGAAGACAATAGTGATATGGAACCTGATACTAGCGGTCTATCATTCAAATCGACTGACAACACTACTCCCATAAGAATGTCTTCAGAAAACATTCCTTTTGGGGTCAGAAACGAGAGAGAAAAACTCATGATGGGAACGTTACGTGTTTTTGTTACTGAACATAATATTTCTATTGGTTGTAAGACTTTCGCAAAAACTCCAGGGCTAATGGAATTATTGTTTAAGAAAACACCGCAATTAGAATTAATAACTGAAGATGATAAACAAAATTATAAGACTATATTATTGACTACAAATGCTCATCGCCGTGAGTATAATCCCATGAAGCCTATAAAAAGTAATAAAGGTCGAAAATATACACAAATAATTAGACCTCTATTTATGAAGTTGGCCAAAAACTGTGTGAGCACTGAAAGCATATCTCATGGATCTGGTTTGCCACTCACAAAAAAGCTGAATCAGAATGTAGATTATGTTTACTGGGATGATCCTAATGAATTAGTTAATCGATTGAAACTATTAATAGCTTCGCGAGATGCTGGAAACACAGGATTAGACAATGAAATACTATCTATTATCGAAGAGTTGCGGGAAAGTGATATCATTAATTAAATATATGCTGATATTTAGAAAGTTTTTCACAGTCTTTATTTATCCGCTGGTTGAGATAGTCGCTAGGAAATGAATATAGATAAATTTGGTCACCACGTTCATAAACGTTTGCGTTTACCGGAATCATTGGATTCACACAAGCTCTTAAAGTCAGAAAACGGAGAATTTGATTTACATTTAGTAAGGTTAAAAGGAGTTAAGGCTCCATCAGCCTCCGATGATGCTGTAAATAAGCAGTATGTCGATAATTTGCTGAATGACTATTACACAAAACATGATGTATTAGACGAACTACATAAAATAAAAACGGATATAATTAATCTCATGAGAGTAAAATTTTATATGAAAGGAGAAGTAGATCAAGCCATTGCCAACAGCAAATTAAAAGTCACCAAAAATGAGTAAGCAACAAGTAGTAGACGAAATTCACAAAGCAGCACGAAAAAATTTTAACAGACGTCCTGTAGTATTAAAAGGTATCGATGATTTATGGCAAGCTGATTTAATTGATATGCAGAATTATGGAAAAGACAACAATGGTTATAAGTACATCTTAGTCATAATCGATTGCTTTTCAAAATTTGCTTGGGCACTGCCTGTTAAAACGAAAACTAAATCTGAAATAACAAACACGTTTAAAAAAGTACTTGAAAAGAATGGGCGTATTCCATTAAATTTACAAACCGATTTAGGTAAAGAATTTTATAATGAGGATTTTCGAAACTTAACGATGTTATACAAAATAAACCATTATTCAACATATTCCACTAAAAAGGCTTCAATTGTTGAAAGGTTGATTAGAACTTTGAAAAACAAGTTATATAAATATTTTAGTTTCATTGGCAATTATAAATGGATTGGTAAACAGTTGAGTAACATACTTGACTCTTACAATAATTGTGTACATCGAATTACTAAACATAAACCAAAAGACGTGAATCAATACAATGAATCTTTAATATTAAATAATATAAAGGAATCAAGAAAATATATTACAGTAAAAAGGAATAAATTCAAAGTTGGAGATTATGTGCGAATTAGCAAATACAAAGGAACTTTTCAAAAAGGATATACCCCTAATTGGTCAACAGAAATATTTATCGTGTCAAAAGTAAATTCGACTAATCCACCGACTTATGAGATTGTTGATCAACGAAAACAGATCATTTTAGGTACTTTTTACGAACAGGAACTTCAAAAAACAAAATACCCTGATATTTACTTAGTTGAGAAAGTTTTAAAAAAGAAAGGTAATAAGCTATTTGTAAAATGGTTGGGCCTTAATGAAAGTGAAAATAGTTGGATTAACAAAACATCCATCGTATAAATCTATATAATTAGTTGATACGTATTATATTTTTATTAGTATACCTGTAATGCATGGAGGAGGACTTATTAATAGTGTAATAAACAATTTACCTTTTGAGTTACATTTACCAGGGTATAATTACTGCGGTCCCGGTACACGACTACGAGAAAGATTATCACGGAACGATAGAGGAATTAATAAATTAGATAACGCTTGTATGCAACACGATATAGCATATTCCAACTATACTAATTTAGAAGATCGCCATAAAGCAGATTTAGAACTATTGAACATGGCAAATCGAAGACTTAGGTCAAAAGATGCAGGAAGAGGTGAAAAATTATCTTCCTGGATAGTAAGTAAAGTAATGAAAACAAAACTAAAAGCAGGTGCAGGTATCAAAGGCTTCAAAAAGGTTGTCTCTAAAATATATAGTCAGTTGAAAAAATACAAACCAAAAAATAATAAGTCTGCAATTAAATTTGCCTATCTGGCTGCAAAGAAGCTATTCTCTAAAAATAATGGATTTCGATTACCGCGCGTCATACCAATTCCTAAAACAGGAGGAATTTTGCCTCTAATTCCTATATTTGCGGGGTTGTCAGCTTTGGGCACATTAGCTGGAGGAGCAGCAGGTATCGCGAAGACAGTAAATGATTATAAATCAGCACAGAAAAATTTACAAGAATCTGAACGCCATAACAAAGTAATGGAATCCATTGCTTTGGGTAAAGGTTTGTACATCAAACCGTATAAAAAAGGCAATGGTTTATTTTTACGATCGGCAAAAAACTAAAGAAAAGGCTACCTAGACGCGCGCTTACTAATTTGGATATTATAGAACATGCACATGGTATTCCATATTTTAGAGGTGTTTATATGAGAAATCAGTTACCAAAAAAACCTAAACGTATTGAATGTGGTGTTATTAATTTAGACAGCTCTAAAAACGAAGGTACTCATTGGGTAGCCTATGTAAAACTAAATAATTATTGTGAGTATTTTGACAGTTTTGGAGATTTAAAGCCGCCATTAGAGTTAATCGGATACTTGGATAAATATGATATTTACTACAATTACAATATATATCAAAGTTTTAATTCTGTTAATTGTGGACATTTATGTATAAAATATTTGAAAAACTTTTGGATAAACATTTAAAAGAACTTATCTCTTGTACTTATTGTCATTACCAAAATGACTTTCACGCTGTCTATATCGGATACTAAGGCGAGTTTAGCAACAAACTATTCGCCAAATTTACAATTAGATAATGATTATGAATGTGGTCTTTTGTATTTTTCTACATTTAATTCTATACCGAATGTAGATGATAGAAATAATAAACTATACTATGGTGACAATGAGGTGATAGAAATACCAGAGGGCTCCTACGAACTTCAGGATATTAGAGACTATTTAAAAGATAATATCAAGGATGGTTCATTTGAATTAAGGTGTAATAACAATACTTTGAAAACTACTATCTTTTGTTCGAAAGTCATACATTTTCAAAAAGAAGATTCCGTAGGACAATTATTAGGTTTTGGACCAGAAACCCTTCCCGCGAATATATTACACGAATCTCGCTTTCCCGTCAACATTCTGTCGACAACCGTTCTCCGGGTTGAATGTGACATCATTAGCGGATCTTTTGTAAACGGAAAACCTAGTCATATTATTCATGAATTCGCGCCTAATGTTCCACCTGGTTATAGAATTATAGAAGTACCTAAAAACATAATTTATTTTCCAGTAAACCAGAGTAGCATAAGTTCTATTAATATTAAAATATTAGACGTAAATGGTAATTTAGTTAACTTAAGGAACGAGGAAATTCAGTTATATTTACATTTAAGAAGAAAATGATTGACTTTAATAATAAATACTCTGCATCTGTAGTAAAAAGCAGCAGTGTGAATTGTACTCCTAAAGCAATAGCACCTTCAAAACAATTTAGAAAAAAACCATATTCAAAAAAGAAGTTAACTAAAGAAAATAAGGACTTCCTTAAACTCATAGGGCTAAAATGAGTATCCTAAATATAACAGATGGTCCAGTTTATGACAATTCAATTGAAAGTTATGAGTACTATTCATACAAACCATACGTAAACAGTTTTAAAAATAATGATGAGATACGAATACCTATAAATCAACAGGATTTGTACGTATTGCCATCGGCCAGTACCATTTACATAGAAGGAAATGTGCAAGTTTACAACCGACAATCAAAAACAAAAGTTAACCAAATTCACTTCACAAATAATCCAATATTGTTTCTATTTCAAGACATACGTTATGAACTTAATGGTATAGAAATAGATAAAATTAAAAATGTTGGTATTACTACAACTATGAAAGGTTTGTTATCGATGGGTGCGGCAGAATCGAAAATTTCAGAATGTTGGGGTTGGAACCTTGATGGTACTACAAACCACGGAGGTAATTTCTCAGTATCTATACCTCTTAATAAAGTTCTGGGGTTTGCAGAAGACTTTAATAAAATAATAATGAATTGTAAACATGAGCTTATTTTATTGCGTAACAACTCTAATTTGAATTGTATAAAATTAGGCGAGAATGAATATGTTCATGATGTTGAAATTTCTAAGTTGGTTTGGCGGGTACCCCAAGTGAAAGTTTCTGATCGTGAAAGAATTAATCTACTTCGTCATTTAGAAAAAGATCGTTCATTGACTATAATGTTTAGAAACTGGGATCTATATGAGTATCCTTTACTTCCTCAGACGTCTAAGCATACTTGGTCAATTAAAACGTCTTCTCAGTTGGAAAAACCACGATATGTAATATTGGGTTTACAAACTGATCGTAAGAATCAAGTAACTAAAGATATGTCTCAATTTGACCACTGTCATTTACGTAACGTTAAAGTGTTTCTGAATTCAACTTACTTCCCGTATGAAAACCTAAACGTTGATTTTGCCAACAACAATTACTCTTTATTATACGAACATCACGCAAAATTTCAGCAGTCGTATTACGGACGTCGACCAGACCCTTTATTAAACTTTGAAAATTTTAAAAATAAAGCGCCATTGTGGCTAATTGATTGTAGTCGACAAGTAGATAGCGTTAAACCTGGGGGACCCATAGATGTTAAAGTGGAAATTGAGTGTGTTTCAGACATTCCGAACAACACCACCGCTTTCTGTCTAATTATTAATGAGTCCATTGTTGAATATAAACCATTGACTAGTACAGTAAAGAAAATATCATGAGTAACAATTTCATATTCGTGGATATACAAGGTTTCAAAGATTACAATAATGTGTTTATTATTAAAGAACTAGCCCTGGTGACAAAAGAATATTCTCAGACCTTTTTAGTCAAACCTCCTTACGCTTTTTCGTATTTAACAACAGAGGAGAAAAAACAGGTCGTGTGGCTAGAAAGAAACAGGGGTATACTTTGGAGAGAAGGCTTTATTGACTATCGCGAATTTAAAAGATCTATTATTTTACCATTGTTAAAAAATAAGATCATAATCGTAAAGGGTCAGGAAAAAGTAAAATGGATGAGAGAATTATGTAGTGACTGTAATGTTATTGATGTTGGCGTAAAAGGTTGTCCCAGTTTCGTAATTTTATATAACACATTTTGTATAAATAATACTTATAACTGTTTATCTCATAAAAAATATTGCGCATTAAAAAACGCAATTACCATAAAAAAGTGGTGTTATGAAAATAATATAGATACTTAATTTAATTAATCGCTAAGATCAATTATTTATCAATTATTATTGTTTCATAGTATATTGCCAGCTTTGTATTGTGTTTTGGATACATGTAAATAAAATAATAATAATAACTTCTCTTTTATTTTATTATCGACAAAAAAACTATGTAGACACCATTTTAATTAAGCATTGTATTTTATACAAAGAAAATATTGACAAATAGATATAAGGATTAATAACCTATCTAAAATAGACAGATATGACGCTCTTTATTATGTCAAAGTAAGTCTAAGATGTAGAATTCAGCCCTTAATTATTTATTTACAGTATAACGTGGTACAAACAAGTAATTTATTAAATAATTGAAACAAGCAAGTAAATTATTACATGTAAATAGATTACAAAGTAGGTGTTATTTTTATTCAAATATCTAATCTTAAGCTATACAATCTTAAACATAAAATAGGTAGTTAGGTAGCCTTGACTTCTGACAGCAGTCGTATTCGTAATTGTGTTCCACATTATGGATTCTGAAAGTTAATAAGAATAAAATTAGTTTAGAACCATAACCGTATAGAATCAATCCATAACCAACACTATTAAATAACAAAAAAAATAAGTACCTTGCACTTTTCGGCTCGTTCTCCAAGTTGCGCGCTTATCTGGTACAGAATTCGTCTTATTTTATATAGGACGCTATCACCTTCTTCATATACCACATATTGCGTCCTGGCTTGTGACCTCATAACGATTTCAGTTTCAGTTTCATCTGCACTATACACTTCAATTTTAACTACATATTTCGGTATTCCTCTGTCATGTACCGCGATGTAACTGGTTTTAGCGTTTTGTAGCTGCTGATTTCGTAACATTATGATATGAAATAGGATACTTGAATTGATTAATTAAAAGCAAGAGAATTGAGAAGACGCGACGAAGGACTGGTAGCGAATGATGGTTATAGTCAATATTTCTAGTTGAGTCTTGTATGAAAAACATCGTGTGCGCGACGCGGCTCGAGTTACACCGCAGGCGCAAAGCTAAAGACAACAGACATGATCAAACTTGAAAAATAATGTACTGAATCAGCAGTCTCAGCTACATAAATAACAATATTAATTGTATGTAATATATAGGTAAATTATGTAGGTAACGCTTCCTCTGAAAGAAGCCGAAATAAAATGTATCTACCTATAAGTGCGTAATTGTATCTATCTCGGTATCTCAAAACAAGGGAAACATAATTAAGATATAAACAATGAAGATGCAATTTAAAATAATAACAACAACAAAAATTATAATTAATACAATTTATTTAAAAAAAGTAGGTAACTCATACATTTTGGTTAACCTAATATAATACAGGTTATACTCCTATTTATATAAGTATCTTATGAAATAATCGCAACCCAGAACAGATATTTCTTGTTCAATTATAGAATTAACACATTTGTTACAGTTTAAAACTAATAAGATATCATCTAGTGATGAAAGAAATCTATTTTTTAAAATTTTATCGATATTTCTAACAAACATTGTAGCTTCAATATAATCGTTTTCAGTCAAATTTCTTAATCTTACGTGTATACAATGCGCAAAAATATTAATTGCTTCACACACTAGGTACAACATAGTTATAGAACAACGTTTATCACAAAACATTAGCTGGTATAAAAAAAGTTGATAAAAGCGGTCATGGTTGGTCACATATTTACCAAATAACTCAAATTCTTCATATATATGCCCCCATTCTTCTAATGTAAAAAATATATCACTATTTTCACAAACTATGTGAACTTGTGGTGCAAAATTGTCTAAAGCCCATAAACCGGTGGTTATCTTAACACCATTTGAATGTAAATATGTATGTTTTGAAATTATAACGTTGTATAGATAACTTTCAGCCATTACTAGAGTAATCAGAAAAAGTGAACAGTTTCTGAGGCACCCAATTAAAAGAATGAACAGTGACCCCAAGCGTATGTAGTAATATTATCTTCTAATATTCTACGTTTATCATCATTAGAAGACAGAGCGATTTTATTTATTTCTTGAGTAAAAACTTGATGCTTAAGGGACTTGAAAAGAACGTTTTTTTTACGTATTACTTCATTTTCCTTCAACACTTTATTATAATCTTTAAAATGTAAGTCATTTGCGACGTACTTCTTAACTCCCTTTGCTTTTTTAATTTCTCTCTGTTCTGTCTTTATGCAATATAGTTTAGAACGCAGTCCTACAAATTCCAAAATATGCTGCCCTCCTAATTCGTCTTTGAACAAACCAGGTATTTTCTTATTTATACATTTTATTTTATACTTGTTATTTTCAGGATAGTTACTTGTATCGAAATATTGTATAAAATTTCTCTTTAAATCTTTATAAAAATTCTCTGTTTCTATTGAATACAAATAACTGTCAGTATCCATGTAGCACAGTTTGATTTTTGGACCATAAAAAGGTTTCATAACCGTATAATGAAAGTTGTACATATGACTCTTGGATAATTCTAATACAGTAAATCCTATGTATATAGGTTTATCTAGAATTACCTTTTCTGGTTTCATCTGAACTGCCACAAAGTTTTCAGTAAATACAGTTAAGCTATGAAAATTTGGTTTCGCAATTAATTGGTCAGCAGTGTAATATTTCTTGGTCTTATTTCTTTCGTCACACCATTGATTAACTAATTTGACATCCAACCTATTTTCGGAATTCTCTAACGTTTTCCCAAATATGCTGTTATTCAGTAACTTAAAAAAGTCTTGCTCAAATGTAGATTTTGCATTTTGCCTTAATGATGTGTTCAAATCTATATACTGTTTTAAAAAGGGACTTTGTCGGAATTGTATAACCCGATGTATTGCTTTTAATTTAAGTCCATGTTTTAAACATGTTTTTAAATGTACGTAATGTATAACGTAGTGATATTTATCGAATAAATTTGGAACCAATTTCGGTGTTTTAGAACCTGGAGGTATATATTTTTGTGGGCAAAATGGAAGATCATTATGTAAGTTATGGAGTTCATCGGGGTATTCAAGGTCAACTTCTAAGATATAACCATAATCACTGTCATCTGCAATTTGACATATATTAAGACTGGTTTTTTCTACATTATTTAGTAATTTAAAATCTGAGTGTGGCAAATATGCACACATTGCGTAACCATATAGATTATTACAGTCCATATAGATTAAATAATTATCTGTTTTACTTGGATCGTAGTTAAGAGAATATTTATTATTTGATGCCGCGTATCTAGTAGAACACAAGCATACCCCACCGCGAATACCGTTTTGAATAATTCTAATAATTTCTAAATCGTCGATAAGTTCTAACTGGACTCTAGTCTTAAGTAACATTGCGTCAAAGCTTAAGCTTGGGGCAGTTATGTAGAAAGCAGGGTCTAATTTATAATTAATTCTGCATGTGCGTCTAAAATTTTCGAACACATCTGCAAGCAAAATAACGTCAGATTTAAGATATAAGTCTGTGTACTCTCCTAAAGATTTTATATTAAATGCTCTCCAAATTTGAAGTGCATGATCATAATCCGTATCAGAAATTGATTGATTGGTTAAAATATTAAAAAACTCCTCTCGCTGCGGTAAACACTCTTGGTCATATGACTCCCAGTTCTTCATATAGTCATACGGATATACACCTTTTCTTCTTAATAAATCAAAATGGGGTTGGTTAACGAAGAATCGCGATAAATGAATGAAATCTTCTTTATGCAGATTTTCTACTAATTTTTCTAAACTAGTGCCAAGAAATTTGAAAGAGTCCACAAAGCGAACGGCAGCGTATTGATCCTTCCCGATTGGAAAAAATTTTGTGAACGAAATGTAGTTTTCTTTAGTTTTAGCTATGACTTTTAACTGACCTAGCATTTCTCCTAATTGACATATGAATAAATGAGAGTCGTATCCTGACAAATTATGAAAAAATACCGGAACAAACTTCGGTAATTTGAACCGAATATTGCAGTAAGAATGCGCAGCTCCGCGATATTTACCGGTGAGATGGCAGTGGTCTTTAACTCTATCATCAAACAATAACTTTGAACAAATGCAACAATCTCGCGAATTTGTAAAGTTTTTTGAGTCTTCTTCTGTAAAACTCATCGCAACGGGATCGTTAAGTGTTTTAAATATATTAGAGACATCGTTCTGAATATATTCAAGAAATTTTGTAACGCAATCTTTTCCACGATAACACACAAACTTATTAAGCGAAGGATTATACGAACATACAATATAATATCCAAACGCGGCAGGCACATGCCTTTGTAAACTTTTTGTCAATCTTGAACTACTCGTTTCAAGATCTGATTTACAAGTCTCTAGAAAAGACTCGAAGTCAGCGTAAATAACAAAAGGCATGTCTTGCATCCTATCATAGTTCCTAAATTGTATGAAAGAACCCTTCTCAGGTAAAATAGTAGCCACACCACCGCAAACGTGATGGGCTAATTTGTTTTCGCTGTTGAAAAATAACATACATTCATCGCAAAAATATATTTTACCATGATGTTTCGTTAATTGAGGTCTTATCAATCGAGATAAGTCTTTAATTAAGCAATAATGTGTGCGAGGGCCATTCTCCAAAAATAATAGATTGACATGATGTTTCTTCCGCATCTGAGTTTTGTATAATGGTCCGATTATATTGAATCTTTTATTTAGACCATAGATATTAACGCTGATGTTACGATTATTCTTTTCAAATATTTTTATATCTTGAAAATTTACTGGAAACGACATATTGTTCAAATTTAGTACTTTTTCAAAGTTTGGGTACGAGCTGATTCGGTCCGCATTAGTTTTAGCTGGGAATAGGGATGCCATTATACACCATACAAAACAAAAATTATCATTGTTTTTTATGTTAATGCATGCTTTCTTCATTTTTAAATATTTTGGTAACTCAATATAGCTAGAAGCTCGTAGAGGTGAATATTTGTTAATATTTACCTCCAGGTACAAAGTCCTTAAAAAGGACCACCCACTGTCTCTCTCTTGAAATCCATCAACTTTATTAGATATTATTTCAATGACCTTCGCAAACATATCATTAAACTCATAATGTTTATGTATACAAATATTTTCCGTTGCGAAAGATTTAATTTCAACCATATCATTTTTCGGCAGCGAGAACTCTGCAAAAAGTTCAAAGTTTGCTTTTATATTATTGTGCTGAGCTATCTTCGCAGCGATCAACTGCCGCACGGGGCGGCGCACGCGCCTCAAGAACTCGCCGGGCGCGGGGGCAGCCGAACGCTCGCTCTCGCTCCCACAATCGCTGTCGCAGTCCGCCTCACTACCCCCACGTCTCGGCCCCGACTGCCGTCCGCGTTCCCGTACCCTAAAACTAGCAATTCGGTTTCTAAATGCTGAACAAAGTTTTTCAACATTTGGACTTATTTCGATCGAGTTATTATCTTTATGTAAACGACTTCGGAGGTGACCCGAAAAGGCTTTACTTTTGATGGTTAGATCACAAACAGTACAGAAAATGTTTCTGCCTGCCATGGTTGAGATATTTTTGTTCTAGGATGAAAACATTAATTTTAACACTTTACTTCGATGGTCTAGAGGCTAAAAGGCCTAACTTGTTTATGTAATTGAAAATTTAAAAAGAAATAGAGAATATAAAATATGTGACCGATTTCTGGTTTGTATTAGTACCTACCTAGGTTAATTAATTAAATTGTATGCAGTTGAAAGTTTTTAATATATTTAATATAAAAACCACAAAGTTATTTTAATAAAAAATATACAAATTAAATTATTTTTTCTTATTAGAAAAGAACTGCCCGTCTTCCTTGAACCTAGTTTTTGCCGCATTAATGAATTTCTTCAAAAAAATTAGCTCATCAGCTCCCGAACCAACTTGATACTTAAGAGTTATTGCAGCTTTTTCCCACCTGTCCTTCGGGTCGACGCGCAGGATGTCTCGCGTGTCGTACACTCTCAGCTCCACGAACTGGTCGCCGGCCAGCAGGGCGGTGCGACGCAGCACGCCGTCGGCTACGCGCCGCGTCAGAGCAGACGTGAGCGGCGGCCGCTTGGAGGCCGCGCGCCGAGCTTCCTCTTCGTCCTCACTGTCGTCAGACAGCAGGGACCACTCGCGGCTTCCTTTTTTGCTCACAGCCGATGACGATGGAACCTGCTTCGTTCTCAGCTTTTTAGTCTTCGGCTTGGCGGGCGCGGCAGTCGATGGCACAGACCTGAAATAATAATAATAATACAACGTTAATCTAATAATAATAGCGTAAAACAAAGTCTCTCTCCGCGTGTGTCTGTGATTTTGGATAAAGTTCTTAACTATTTTATAGTGAATGAATAGGGTAGGTTTTATAATTATGATTTCAATATACAATCACTGTAAGTACGAGACCGAAGTGGACGACTCCATTATTTGTTACATATAGCGTCTCTGATTGAATAAAAAATAAAATATTTGGTAAGTACTACAACTAACCTTACGTCACCGTCGTCATCCGAATCAAACGCGCACGATTTTCTTTTACTGGCTTCTTCCACGCTCCTCTTACTGTAATACTCGGATTCAGACCTGCAAATAAAATAAACCCTTACTGTTATTTCGAATAAAACATCATTAAAACTTAACTGATGAGTAAAATATTTGTGAAATTCTTGTTTAGTACAGGGAAATGATAGTTTGCGACTAGATAGGTATATAATGTTGAAAAACTTTATTTATTTAAAAATGAATAATAATCCAAACTTACGAACATTATTGTTTTCACGAAGATGCGCACGCTGGTAGAACTGAAGACGGCGGGGAGGGGTAGCGGGGGCACTGGACACTGACGATGCGCGGAAACGAACTAACGACAACCACGTACCGAATCAGAAAAGACAATAAAAAATTTGAACAATATTCAAAGCGCTTTAATGATAATAAAATTATCAGGGACTAAAAACCTTCGGACAAACAATTAAAATGCAATAGTGATTATTGCACAGGAAGGTAAAGAAACCAAATTACATTTATTTGTGTCTAAGTAAAACGGAAGCGGTATTATTGCTATAATGCGATCACTTCCGAGAAACCTTCGGGTAAAGAAATAAAATAAGCTTATTAGGTGGTGCGTTTTTGATATAAAATCTGATACATTTAATAACGTAAAATGTATCTGCTTCCAATAATATGCATACATACATCTTCTGTAATAAAATCAACATTGACTGAGTATCATTGCAAGTAATTTTATTACATATTTATGTACATGAACATGCTACTTCTACTAGGAAAAGTACTAACATTTTTACGTGACTGCACACATGTAATAAATGTTTATGCTTGTTTAATTGATTAATTTTTGATGAAAGTTCTGTGAATTGTTTAATACCCCTGACATTTTAATCAGATCAGCATAAAACTGTGTATGGAACATAGGTAAATAAGTGACACATTGCGGTGTATGTGAACTACGATTCGCGGCAATATCAAAAGGTGACGGTCGTCATTTAATACTTGGCTATGTTAGGGCGAGTACTCAACTTAAAGTAGGTACACAACAATTAGTTTAACTAGATTCTTTAACTTTGTAAAGTTATTATGAATTATGATTCTATTTTATAAATATGTAATTCTATCGTAAGATAACAGACTGTTATAGGTAATTAAGCACCTAAATTATTCTTATAGGTGCTTATCCATTATGTTTTTAGCACTTACCCATTCTATTGATCTCTGTACAATCATTATTGCACATTATAAACTTTGTACGTCTATCATTGGTCGCGTTACTGAAATTTTGTAAATATAAAATGGAGTATTAGATAACATTATATAATATTTAAATTGTTGGAACTTAATGTCACACTAAATTTAATCAATGTGTACATACCTCTAATACGTCGTAACCATGCGCAATGTAAAATGAAGTTTCAGCATTTCAAGTACAGTCGTGGGAATCATTGTAATGAATAAGTTATTTATTAACATATTGCATACTTAGTAATAATCGCGATTAGGACCATGTATTATAACAAACACTTTAATAAAAAAACATAAAACATCATGATGATACCGGAAATCATAAATCAGCGAATTGGGTGTTTTCGAAACTATTTTAAAAAGTCAATTAAACAAAATCGATTAAATTATAGTGCCTACCTGCTATTGAAATATTATAACTAATACCATTACGTATTCTCCTGTTTTTTCTTTGACTGTACGTCGACATTCTTTTGCTTTGATAAGCGCTCTGTGCGCGCTCGGTACTCAAGTAACACAAGAACATAACATAATGCTCGTAACGTAATATGTAAGTATTAGGGATCGCTACATAATTTGTAAAACCCTTATACAATTCTTCAATACTCATACTGATTTATTTCAACCTTTTGGGACATTGAGAACTCTAGGCTAAGTCGACATTGTTTTGTTTCACATTTATGAATCAATGTAAGAATGTTAGTTCATTTATAATGAACTTTTGAACGGAGACATAAATTTTGTGTTCTTTGGTATTTGCGGAGTTACGTACATGTATGTGATAGAGATAAAATGCAGATATACCTGCGCGTTAGTTAATAAACTTGAAATATTAAATGTAATCAACCAGGATGAATAGAAGAGAGCTTATAGAGCGCAAAGTATTGTAGTCCGCAAAACTCAATTATTTTACCATATATGTGTTTTTCGCCATACTCATCAAGTCTAGGGCCTAACTAAGTAAAAATACATAAAACATTCGAGTAATGTGACATTGAGAAATGATTTCGATATACAGAACCCTTTATTAATTAATTGGTAGCATGTTTGCATTGACTCTTTTATTTTGTAATTATTATTGTAAATTGCAACGCGGTGAGGAGCCACGTTTATTGTTGTGTTATTTATGGAAATTGTAACTCAGATACAGAAAGCTGGTTCAAGGTAAAAATAATTACTTGAGATGTTTGGCTTTAACTTTGGGCTAACGGTACGACCAAACGGGCTGGGAACAAATTCCTTAAGCAGATGCTAATGAGATAGTTAAATGTATGTATTGTCTTGTGAAGGAATGAGGTTCTTGGTGCTGTGACTTTAGGAAGTCCTTGCTAACGGTACGACCAATCGGGCTTGAACAATTCCTTGAGCAAACGGCGACAAGATAATTGATTATAATTGTCTTGTGAAGGAATAAGGTTCTTGGTGCTGTTAGTTTAGGAAATTCTTTATAACGAACTGCACGACCAATCGGGCTTGAACAATTCCTTGAACAAGCGGTGACAGGATGGTACCTACAAATAGTAATTGTCTCATGATGGAATAATGTTTCTAGGTGCTGGAAGCTTAAAAATGTTAAAACCTAAAATATCTCTCTGTTAGCCTTAAATCAGATTTCGTAATGTATATATAAATGTGAGTAAAGTGTGATCAGAACAAAGTGCACGCAACATAGATTCTCGTACATGTGAGTTTATTATTTTATTAATTTTATATTACATAACCTAATTTCGATTAGCTCGTTATACGTCGCATACACAAACATAATCGCGTTCAGAGCGCTACACAGGGGCGACTCGCGCCTCGACTCCAACCGCGCGTCGGACGGCGAACATAGCTTGGTAATCGTCGGTACGTAACCCAACGCGCACTCAAACGCGTTCCGTTCGAAACATACAACAGGTTTTAATCGACGATGTTTGCAATCGTTATTGGACGTGAGTCGCTTTTGTCAAGATGTTCTAAGTCATGCGATTATTTTAATACAAACAAACGTCGGAAACCGATTGGGCATTCTGGCTCACTTTCAAACAGCGAAAACCGATTGGGCATTCTAGCTCACTTTCAAACGTCTAAAACCGATTGGGCATTCTGGCTCACTTTCAAACAGCGAAAACCGATTGGGCATTCTAGCTCACTTTCAAACAATCAAAATCGATTGGGCATTCTAGCTCACTTTCAAATGACGAAAACAGATTGGGCTTTCTGGCTCACTGTGCGAGCGCAGCGAGCGAACGAGTGAAGCGAGTGAAAAGTGAGCCAGAATGCCCAATCTGTTTTCGTCATTTGAAAGTGAGCTAGAATGCCCAATCGATTTTGGTTGATTGAAAGTGAGCCAGAATGCCCAATAATCACCTACTCAGGATCAGCAGCCGCAAGAGGAGTCCACGCCCCCGCCCCCGCCCCCGCCGCGATCGCCGGAGAAGCCCAGTGCTCCGGCCGTGACGTTCGCGCTCGCAAACGTGGACTCAGACATCTTCCACATCTTTAGCGATGACAAGGAGTCAGGTACCATGATTCATTTTTCAAACTGTGAACAGGACTAGTTCGCTTTGCGTCCTTACTTATCTAAACCGTTACCACCGTTCACTTTACTTTACCATGGAATCTACTCGTCCAAACACACGGGTTACTTAAGCTCATATACCTACAATACAGCTGTGCCCGCGGCTCCGCTCGCGTGGTCTACAGAATCCGCTCTCGTTCCCACTCCCGCTCTCTTTTCCCGCTCACTCTCCCACTCAGACTATCAATCTCCCAATCCCACTCACACTCACACCCCGACACAAAACCACCGCCACACCAACATCACACCTCTCTCACACAGCTGTGTGACGCGATCCCGGCGTGTGTACTCGACCTTTAGATTTAGTGTTGTTTCTGCTTGTATGTAATGTTGCACTGTGTGTGTTTTGTTGCAGCCAGTAAATGATTATTCCATTCTATTCTACTCTTTCCCTCCCTCCATCTGCCTCGCTCCATTGCCGTGTGGTTTCCGGTAGAGTAAAACAGGACCACTCCAACTCTTCCCGTGGATGTCGTACAAGGCGACTGAGGGAATCCTTCCTACTAATATTATAAATGCGAAAGTTTGTATATTTGGATGTTTGTTACTCAATCACGCTTCAACCACTGGCCGGATCGTGATGAAACTTGGCACACATATAGGTTAGGTCCTGGAATAGGACATAGGATAGTGTTCATCCCGAAAAAATATCTCATTCCTGCGGGAAATACCTAATAATTTGTGATGTTGTCCACGCGAACGAAGTCGCGGGCAACAGCTAGTACATTTTAAAACATCAATCAGGGCTTCTGGCCAGCGCGGGGAGTGTAGGCCAAATCCTCCGTCTGTCTCCGGCAGATGATAGAGGGTTGTGCTCCTGCAGTGGAGACAAAAAAAAACTGATGATGAATTGCCATATGAACACTTCACAGAATAGGAAACACTAATAAGATTAACGTGCCGTGGACTGAACGAAAGGGATGCGTAAGCGTGTTCCTACAAGAGAACGTCTGTCTGCCCACGTGGCAGCTTGCAAAGAGAGAATGAAAGAGAGTGACTGAACCTGGAACAGACAATACAATAGAATACCTCTCGTCTTGCGTAGAGGGAGCCTAGATGTTGAATGGTCCTTTATTCTCCATTTCTACAGGTGAAGAAGCCGAAGACGAAGGGAACGAGTCGCCGGATACTGCACGCACGGTGCGGGAGCTGGAGGAGGGGGAAGGGGAGACTGGGGAAGGTGGCGAGGGTGGCGGGGGCGGGGGCGACGAGCCGGGGTCCCCGGGCCGCGGTGACGTCACCAGCGCCGGCAGGTCTGCAAGTAAGTAAGCTTACCTGTGTAACTGCGATGTTTAGACGCCAAATGCTGATGAGAATATGTCATATGATCTTATGCCCTGCGCGTGCCGATCCGCGGCCTCCACTCCAGAACTCGTCTGCCCCAACGGTTCGCCTACTCCAGCTTGCTAATCCTTTCGTCTATGTCGGTGACCTTCGTTCTTCGTCTAACTCATTACGAATCATATCCCACAAACAAACCCCGAGCATAGCCCTCTCCCCAGCTCGCTGAGCGACTTGACACTTGTGTACCAGGCCCACGTTTCTGCGCTGTCTCTTCTGTCAGCTTCCCTATCGGGTGCGACTGAAAATCATCGCCTAGCACCTTACTTGGTCCAGGCATATGCTGAGTCGTTTGCCCTTTTGCTGCCGCGGCACACGCATACTATTTTAAGTTAAAATTTTTTTTATTGTTTTCTCTAGTTCTTATAAGTTTTTTTTTCCTTTTTATTGCTTTGTTGGTTTTTTCTTTGTGTGTGCCAATTGTGGTAGTGAATAAATGTTTTTCTTCCTTTCTTTCTTTCTTTTTCTTTCTATCGAAACTGTTCATTATTATAGATAAGTCGACAGAGAGTGTTGCCAACCTCATAGAGGGCAGCATCTACTGCGCCAAGGTGAAGGAGCTCCGGATGAAGATTTGCGACGAACTCATAGCTATCATGTAAGTACATTGTTGCCGTGTGGTTTCCGGTAGAGTAGAATAGGACCACTCCAACTCTCCCCGTGGATGTCGTACAAGGCGACTGAGGGAATACATTATAAAACATCAATCAGGCCTCCCCAACCCGTCTGTCCAGCGTGGGGAGTGTAGGCCAAATCCTCTGTCTGTCTCCGGCAGATGAGAGAGGGTTGTGCTCCTGCAGTGGAGACAAAAATAACCTGATGATGATGATATTCTTTATTGCTCCTGATGCCTTCTGTTATAATATAGGATCACCCTGGACTCCCAGAACGTGTCCAATATCGAGCCCCAAGAACTGCGGCGCATGTGTAAACGCTCGGCGGAATTCTGCGGCCGGTTCCAGCGCATACACCTGTACCAGCTTCAGAGACAGGTCGGGAAGTTCATCATATCTTATTAGACAACGTTCTCTTTCGCTTGTTTTGCTAGCGGTGTACGTTAGCAGAAAATCATTGAATCATCATTGTCTGTTTGTTTGTCTGTTAGTTTGTGCGCGCATCACGTAAAAACTACTGAACCGATTTATGTGAATATTTCACAGAAACATAGGGCTTCACTCGGAGGAATATTTAGTCTTCGTTTCATCACAATGCGTCGGGGTCTGGCCGATGTTGTGGTATTAAAATAAATTAAGCCCGAAAAACCTACGATTTAGCTTTCGCGCTAGGCCTCGCCCGAGGCGCGCCACTAACCCGATCTTCGGTTTTTCTGATCCAGTCACTGCCAGCCGCCTTACGCAGAACGTCGCTCCATCCAGCGAAAAACTCGGCTTTATCTTTTATATTCCCTCGCTTACGGCTCGGGCATAAAAGTCATGTAAACTTCCGCCTACAACTCTAGCTGACAATAGAACGTAGCCTCGATTGGAATAATCAACTTTCCGCAATCGTATCATAATATATAGTATTGCATGGTGGTCTCCGCAGATGCACGACTTGAAGCGTCATAGCTCTCTGACGCTCCCCTTCGCCAAGAACACACACTTCCAGTCGCAGATGATGCGCATCGTCTCCCTGCATCAGAACCTGCTTCACTCCTTCCAGGTATCTTGGTCTTCCTTAGTATTTTGCCAATGTCAAGTGTATAGGTGGTTGCCGCGTGGTTTCCGGTAGAGTAGAATAGGATCACTCCAACTCTTCCCGTGGATGTCGTACAAGGCGACTGAGGGAATACATTATAAAACATCAATCAAGCCTCCCCAACCCGTCCGGCCAGCGCGGGAGTGTAGGCCGAATCCTCCGTCTGTCTCCGGCAGATGAGAGAGGGTTGTGCTCCTGCAGTGGAGACAAAAATAACCTGATGATGATGATATTCTTTATTGCATATCTTAAAACTAAATCTAATAAAATCGAAAACATCGCGTGTCTGTACATTGAAGATATTTGCAAAAAAAATGGGGGGTCTAAGGATAAGTAATAGAACACATTTCGATCATTTTTTGGATTTTTGTCTGTTTGTCTGTTTATCTGTGAGTTTGCGCACGCATCACTTAAAAACTACTGAACAGATTTTGATAGACTTTTCAAAGAAACATCGGGCTTAACTTAACATTTAGTCTTTAGTAAGGTTAGTATGCAATATATTGCAAATATTAGTATTTCCGTACTATTTAGACTGCGAGTGCGATGAGTTTGGATTACATTTGAAGCTGGGAGTGGGAATGGGAATGGGTGTGAGCGTGGGTATGGGAAAAGGGGAATGGGTGTGGGAGCGGGAGCGGGAGTGGGAATGGGAGCGGATTCTGTAGTTCACGCGAGCGGAGCCGCGGGCACAGCTAGTACAGTAATAAATAGTGTGGACAAAGATGAGCTTATCTCTAAAAGAGATCTCTTCCAGCCAACCTTACAGTGTGCGAGACAAGGCAGTAGGAGCGAGGGGGGTCATCTCAGTATTCACAATTTCTTCGCTCAGGGCGCGCATAACTGACGACCTCCGTGGCGGAACGGGTAGCTCTCGGACTGTCACGCCGGAGGATGCGGGTCCGAATCCCGCTAGGGGCAAATGTTTGTATGATGAATATGAATGTTGGTACCCAAGTCTTGGATGTTTGAATATTTATTTAAGTATGTGTATCCGTTATCTAGTAACCATAACACAGGCTCTGCCTAGTTTGGGACTGGATAATTGGTGTTAATGTCTGAGATACTCGTATATTTATTTATTTATTTATTTATTTATTTATTTATTTATTTATTTATTTATTTATTTATTTATTTATTTATTTATTTATTTATTTATTTATTTATTTATTTATTTATTTATTTATTTATTTATTTATTTATTTATTTATTTATTTATTTATTTATTTATTTATTTATTTATTTATTTATTTATTTATTTATTTATTTATTTATTTATTTATTTATTTATTTATTTATTTATTTATTTATTTATTTATTTATTTATTTATTTATTTATTTATTTATTTATTTATTTATTTATTTATTTATTTATTTATTTATTTATTTATTTATTTATTTATTTATTTATTTATTTATTTATTTATTTATTTATTTATTTATTTATTTATTTATTTATTTATTTATTTATTTATTTATTTATTTATTTATTTATTTATTTATTTATTTATTTATTTATTTATTTATTTATTTATTTATTTATTTATTTATTTATTTATTTATTTATTTATTTATTTATTTATTTATTTATTTATTTATTTATTTATTTATTTATTTATTTATTTATTTATTTATTTATTTATTTATTTATTTATTTATTTATTTATTTATTTATTTATTTATTTATTTATTTATTTATTTATTTATTTATTTATTTATTTATTTATTTATTTATTTATTTATTTATTTATTTATTTATTTATTTATTTATTTATTTATTTATTTATTTATTTATTTATTTATTTATTTATTTATTTATTTATTTATTTATTTATTTATTTATTTATTTATTTATTTATTTATTTATTTATTTATTTATTTATTTATTTATTTATTTATTTATTTATTTATTTATTTATTTATTTATTTATTTATTTATTTATTTATTTATTTATTTATTTATTTATTTATTTATTTATTTATTTATTTATTTATTTATTTATTTATTTATTTATTTATTTATTTATTTATTTATTTATTTATTTATTTATTTATTTATTTATTTACTTATTTATTTATTTATTTATTTATTTATTTATTTATTTATTTATTTATTTATTTATTTATTTATTTATTTATTTATTTATTTATTTATTTATTTATTTATTTATTTATTTATTTATTTATTTATTTATTTATTTATTTATTTATTTATTTATTTATTTATTTATTTATTTATTTATTTATTTATTTATTTATTTATTTATTTATTTATTTATTTATTTATTTATTTATTTATTTATTTATTTATTTATTTATTTATTTATTTATTTATTTATTTATTTATTTATTTATTTATTTATTTATTTATTTATTTATTTATTTATTTATTTATTTATTTATTTATTTATTATATTATATTAAATATATTATTATATTTATTTATAATATTTGCAACAACACTGTACAGATGAGAATTCAAATGCAGGTGTTCCACAAGTCGTTAGAGCAGACGGGCGGGCTGCGCGACAGCGGCGCCCAGCTGGTGGCGCTGGCGCAGGCCGCGCGCGCCGCGCCTGCGCACGCGCATACGGACCTACACTCAGATGTCAGTCGCTTTTATCTTGTTTAATAGTAGAGCTATTCCTAGAGACCTATCTATATTGACAACATTTGAGGCAGGCGAGTTCCGGAGTGGAGACGCATACACGCATACATACAAACACACAAACGCCCCCTCCCCACATCCCCCCATTTCGGGAACTTTACAGAAATAAAGTTTGAACCATTTCTTTTATAAATAGAAAAAGACCGTTTTCATGAATAAAGAACCGTTACAATTTGCCACTTAATGGTGTATTTAAAACATTCACCCAGTCCTAATTCCTATTTTATTATTGTTGTTGTTGTTATTTTTGGTACAATAAAGCGTTTACATACATACATACATACATACTAATTTCTAAAATAGGTGTAAATTTTCGCCCAAGTGGCTTTTTAGCGCTCCTTCCCCCTTCCAGCCTCCCCACACACCACTCCCCCCCGCACCACTCCCCCTCACCACTCCCCCCTCGACACACCTGAACGTAAATCATTGCTGCATTCCAGGAGCTCATAGCGACGTGCGATAAGTTGGAACTCGCAGTGAAAGCCTACACGGAGAGGGTGGCCAGCTTCCTCGTCGCCATGGAGACTTGTCCTAGCGTAAGTGTTCGGAAACTGTCTTGATTCAGATGTACCATCCGAGTCTCAGGACGGTACAAAAAAAAAGAATAAATATTTGCTAGAATATAAGCTAAATACCTAGAGAGCTGTAGTAGCTTGGTTGGTTGTGCATTCGCCTCACGTTCATGAGGTCGTGGGTTCAAACCCCGCCCGTACTAATGAATTTAACGCTGTTGCCCGCGACTTCGTCCGCGTGGACAACTTAACATCACAAATTATTATGTTTTTCCCGTAGGAATGGGATGTTTTTTCGGGATAAAAACTATCCTATGTCCTATTCCAGGACCAAACCTATATGTGTGCCAAGTTTCATCCCGATCTGTCCAATGGTTGAAGCGTGATTGAGTAACAAACATCCAAATATCCAAACTTTCGCATTTATAATATTAGTAGGATACCAAAGGCTTTTCGGTGAAGAAAATCGTAAGGAAACCTGCTTATGCCAAAGAAGAAATTCCAAGGCGTATGTGAAGTTCACCAAATCGGCTCAGGGCACCGGTGGTGGGCAGGAGTTCGGTACTAAAGATCCTGAAGGGTCGAAGTATCGCCAGGTCTTCCTGGCCCCCTAAGAAGATAAGACAAGCTATCAAATTCAAAGTCAAAATTCTATTTCTACCGTTTGTCAATGTTGCCATCGAGCAAATAAATTGACTCACTAGCTTAGTCAAAGTCAAAATCATTAACTGCATATGAGTACACTTGGTACATTTATACACGTCATTTGTTTTATCGACTACCGCTTCCTAGGTGTTAGCGCTGTGAAGAAGAAACGGCGCAACAAACTTCACGCAACACATCTTTTAAAAATCAAGTTTGCATACAATTAATAAAGATTATGCGAAGCTGAATTAACATTTGTACCAGGCATCGTTGTCATTCAAATAATCGTTTATTTTGTAAAAGGCTTTCTTACAAAATTGTTTTTAATGTGAATCTTAAACTTACTGTCCGTCATATTTAAGATTTCCTTTGGTAGTTTGTTGTAGAAGCGTATACATTGCCCCGTGAACGATTTACTGACCTTACTTAGTGTTAACCCCTGTAAAACAAAACTTTACGTAAACGCTGTGAATATTGTGCTATTTAACAAAAAATTGTATATTCAAAAGAGCTGCTCAGACAAAAGTAAAATTGTGGTGAAATTTTCACGTATGTATCTATTTTAAACATGCCATTAATAATTCCCCTTCTCATTCGTTTCCACAGAGTACGACGCGCTCCAAGAGATCGGTTGAAAGCAAGAAAGGTTCTTCGAAGAAAGGTGTCATCAGCAAAGCAGCAAAGAGTTCGTTAAAATCGTTTTTATCCATTTTAACGTATCCTAGAATCTTTACATTTTCATATCAGCCTATCGAGTTCCTTTGAAAGAAAGAAAGAAAGAAATCATTTATTTGCTCTTAAATTGGTACAAATGCCAGATGTTAAAATTAGTCTAAAGTAACACCAATTCAGCCATTATCAATAGCATGCATATTTATACAATTATTCATTACAATAAATATTAACAACACTGAAATGTCAAAGTTAAAAAGTACAGTCAAAATAAATAATTTAAGTATTGCCAAACGTCATCCGACCCTATGCTCCAAGAATTCTTTTACAGAATAAAATGTGTGAACCAAAACCCAATTAATAAGAGATATTTGGAATCTGTTATATGGTAAATCCTTTATATGGGCAGGCATTTTATTATAAATCGACAAGCACATACACCGACAATTTTTCTGATAACGAGCGGTCTTTGGGACAAGATCAAGAGCTAGCCTGTTTGGGTTCCTGGTATTCCTGGGGAACACGTCTTTTGCTGTATTTAATGAGTACAAGTGCTTCTTTACAAATTCCGCTACCTCAAACACATATAGGTAGGGAAGCGGAAGTATGTTGAAGGATTTGAAAAGTGGCTTACAGGATTCGATTACTTTCGCTGAGTGGCCTTCCCCAATGAACCCCACCACACCCGGTCCTCCGCCCTCCGCATCCAGACGCCCTCGGCCATTTTCTACACCTGGACTATCCCAAGGGCAGTCTGATCAACCGCATCAGCTTATCCTTTCGGCTATGTGCCCCTAGGGTTCTTCATCTGATCTTAATGCGAATCATAATCCTTCAAACGAACTCCGAGGAACAGCTGAGCGATTTGACACATGTGTATCAGGGCCACCGTCAGTGTCCACGTCTCCGCGCCGTAGGTCATGACAGACAGGACGCACTGATTAAAGACTTTTCTCATCACTAGAAGACTTTAAAATGCTTTTGGTGACGGCCTCCGTGGCGGAACGGGTAGCTCTCGGACTGTCACGCCGGAGGTTGCGGGTTCGAATCCCGCTAGGGGCAAATGTTCGTATGATGAATATGAATGTTTGTACCCAAGTCTTGGATGTTTATATATTTATTTAAGTATGTGTATCCGTTATCTAGTAACCATAACACAGGCTCCGCCTAATTTGGGACTGGATAATTGGTGTGAATGTCTGAGATATTTATATATATTAAAGATTTTTTTTTATTAATCTGCCATTGCAGACGCAGCCTCTAAGGCTTCTGCGGTGGCGGCGACATCAGCTCGCCTCTCCATGTATTCCCTGGACACTCTTCGGCTAAACGTATCCGGAGTCGTTTCAAGAGATAACAACCAATCAGGGTAAGCCCTTTTCTTATTTTTTTTTTACTTATCTACTCTCCCGGATTTTCGAGGTTAGATTTGAGCCCTTGGACCTCCGCGGTGATCGATTTGGGTGACGTCTGATGCTGGCTGTCCGGAGAATGGATGGAGCCAATTTAACTGTAAATTAATTGGATCCAAGAGGTATGTTTGTCGCTCTGGACCAATTCAGAGCGACAAACATACCTCTTGGATCCAATTAATTTACAGTTAGCATGAAAAAGTCTTAAATGTCATTATCATCAGCCTGAAAGAGCCCACTGCTGGACATAGGCCTCTCCCAAGGCGCGCCACTGAGCCATATCCTCGGTTCTTCTCATCCAGTCACTGCCAGCCGCCCTACGCAGATAATAATTTCTTTAAAAATTTTAAAGCCATAAAACCAAGGTGTGAGCATTATATATGTATCTACATATATTTTACTAGCTGTGCCCTCGACTCCGCTCGCGTGGACTGCAGAATCCGCTCCCGTTCCCGCTCTCGCTCCCTATACCACTCCTACTCAGATCCCGACCCCACTCCGCTCCAACTGTAGTACAAACCAAACACAATATGAATTGTACCGAACATAATAATTATACTTCTTTGTTACATTGTGTTGGGTGAAGGTCTTTTAAAATGAAATTGTGGACTGTATTTAGGTTTTCTTAGCTATAGCACTAGGAACAATGAAGATTTAATTTTATTAGCGACAATGGCCCGCTAATCCGGAATATATTTGGAACACACGTTTCACCCCAAGATGGCGAATAGAATGATGTGGAAACGGAAGTTAGTCGCTTCTTATTTTATATTATATGTTGCCAGCATACAAATATTCTGTGTTCGGATGTGTTCCGAACACATTGCATTTTTACACCTTGGGTTACATTATTGAAGTTTTAGTAGGGATCTCTAATTTTTCATAGTAATAAATATAGCCTATGTTACTCAGTGATAATGTAGCATTCTAATGGTGAAAGAATTTTGGAAATCGGTCCAGTAGTTTATGAGTTTATTCGTTACAAACGTACAAATCTTTCCTCTTTATAATATTAGTGTAGATGTGATGTGTTGTCCTTCATTGAGATAGGCCTATGTCCAACAGTGGACGTCTAAGGGCTGATATGATGATGATGATGATATATTTTATAGCAGCATACTTATTGTGTATCTTTAGTGGTCTTTACAGTTAAGTTCAAAATCCACTTGCAAGATAATATTTGTCGGCAGAGGCACTTCGAAATCTCGCGTGACCACCATGGGCTCGAAGGACCAGCCCTCGCCCAAAGACCGCAGCAAGAAGTCGCCACACCTGTGAGTTTAGCCATCCGCCATTATTTAGTACAAGCTGTTGCCGGCGACTTCGTCCGCGACAACTTAACATCACAAATTATTATGGGAACGGAAACGTAGGAAGATAAAAACTATCATATGTCCTGCGTACATACACTATACTCAGCTGGCAAAAACACCGCGCAAGTCAATATTTAGCGGCTCTGACACTTGGAACATATATAGGACTAGCTTCTGCCCGCGACTTCGTCCGCGTAGGTTTCGATATTTACATACCTTCACTGCTTTTAACGATTAATTTGGATTCCTGTAAGAATAAGATGTTTTTTCGGGATAAAAACTATCCTGTCCTATTCCAGGAGCTAACCTATATGTGTGCCAAGTTTCATCCCGATCCGTCCAGTGGTTGAAGCGTGATTGAGTAAAAAAACATCCAAACTTTATAATATTAGTGGGATTCGTGTTTAATTTCATCATCAGCCGAAATACGTCCACTGCTGAACATAAGCCTCCCCAATAGAATGCTCCTTTTGGTGGGCTTTCCATTAGGAGATTTGCTACAATCACCACGCTTGGCAGATGGATTGAGATCGCTGTAAGATCTTAATATACACAGGAGAATGCTGCTGCCTGCAATCCCTGGTGTTTAAATTGATTTTGTTTAAAATTTGATTTGAACTGTAACGTAAGATATTGATAAAGTATGTCTGTATCTATTCTATGTGAGTCTAGCCATCATCTGCCTGTTACCGTTCCCTGTTCGACAGAGATACCTCGTACAAGAGTAGCGAATAATTAGCCGTGTGATTCCCGGCTTAGAATACGACCACCCCCAATCTTCCCGTGGATGTCGTACAAAGCGACTAAGGGAATACATTATAAAACATCAATCAGGCCTCCCTAACCCGTCTGGCCAGCGCGGGGAGTGTGGGCCGAGTCCTCCGTCTGTCTCCGGCAGATGAGAGAGGGTTGTGCTCCTGCAGTGGAGACAAAAATAATCTGATGATTATTATGTATGGTGCAGGGCTCGGCGGCCGCTGATGCGCGCGCCGCTCGCGGGCCGGCCGCGCCGCCGGCCGCCGCGCGACGCGGATATACAGACCTTGGTGCAGGCCGTCAACGTGGTGAGTGCATTAACTAATATGTTCTATTTATAATCTGCGTTGTACATACATGCATAATACTCACGCCTTGGCCCAAGAAGGGTATGCAGAGACGATGGATCACCACTTTGCGCGATCCTCACTATCCTCACTCACATAATGATTATAAAAATCTTTTATTCAAAAACATTAATAAAGTTACAAAAAAACCCCACAAAACTGAATTCTCAGTTTGAGTGAGGGGAGCAGTCTTACACGCAAACATTTGTAATGTTATCAATTGTAAGTAAAGTTTACAATTTTAAACTTTATTGTAAGTAAATATGTTTCACTAGCGAAACTTTAATATATATATTTTTGTTAGTTTTTCATATGGACATTACATACATACATAATGCTCACGCCTTGGTCCCAGAGGGGTAGGCAGAGACGATGTATCGCCACTTTGCGTAATCTAATGTCGCAAAGTAGCTTTCCTTCGCCCACTTTTCGCCCCGTGATACCCCTTGACGTGATGTGTTGCGAACAACATCGCCGCCTTGTTGAGGTACCACGGTTAGCTGCGGAAATAATTGTCCGCCTCGTCAGAGCGCTGCATGATTCGGTAAGGCTAATAGTGCCCGGAGTTCGCCCAGTTCCGGGATATCGGCACGCTTACGACCAGGCTAGCCCCTGGACACGCATCCATCGGCACGGCAGACCTAGGATTGGCGGAATGGACAGGGATCGGGGCGAGAGAGACAGGAGATGGACATTGTCTGAATAAAATATTAAAACAAACATAATATAAGGAAAGCTTCTTATAATGGCGCGCGCCAGCCCCAACAGCATACTGCAACTGGTGGCGGGCAGGCTAGACTGTCCGTACATCAGGAGGTGTGGCCACTTGCACGTGCGCACACCCATATGACTAATATTGGCATTTTTAAAGTTTGGCATTAACATAGTTTTAAGTTGCATACTAACAATTTATGGATCTTTGCTATCCGAAATAAAAAATTTATTTTATTTATTTTATAACTTCTAAAAATCTTCTAATTGATTTCGCTCAGGAAAAGTCACAGTTGCTGAGTAGGTGTTCCCTATAATCTTTCGCGAATTTACGTGTGTTATCTTGCCGGCGTATACAGATAGGCATTTCGTTGATACATTCATCAACCTTTTCATGCACCTCCTTTTATTCTTCTCACTGCGGACCCCAGCCTTTTTGGGAACGTCACTTAAGTATTTGATTCTCAAACGACCTCTAGCTCTAGTTCCTTCCACATTCGCACTGTATATTATTTTTGTCACTCTTCTTTCACTCATACGCTCTAAACGTCCAAACCAATGCAACATATCCTTCTCTACCTTCGTTACCCACACTTCTGCGTTGTAGAAATGCTCAACGAACTATAGCTCGAAGTTTGAGAGATATGGTTCGTAATGAAGAGAGTCGACGAGGAACGAAGGTCACCGACATAACTCCAAAGATTACTGCTACTTATTTTATAGTATTTTACCATAGCCTACGTTGTAGCGTTTATAAATAGACGAAATCTCTATAATAATTCTTTTTTTACAGCCGTCGAGCCAGGTCAGCCGCGAAGCGAGCCCCGGAAGAGAAATAGGTACAAATAAAAATTAGATTTGATCAGAGCCTATTTCATCAACGATCTCTATGTACTACTAGCTGGAGCGTTCCAAACAATCGCTCTGTTCCACGCAAGTAGCCACAACTCGGTTACATTCACAATGAAACTTGTGCAGTTACTACGCTGAACATTTAATTATTACTAAATATTGATGCTACGGTTAAATAATGTCAATATTTAGTTGTATTTCATAGTTTTACCGGGTGTATTGGCGTTTATTGGGGAAGGCCTATAAGCCCAGCAGTGGACGTCTAACGGCTAATATGATGAAAACCACAGTAGTGCAGTGACAAAAACTATTTTTTCGTCATCCGCAGCGTATAACGTAACGACTCCTCGTCGCGGCGACACGTCTGCGCGTGCGCCGGTGTCAGCCGCCCCCGCCCCCGCGCCGCCCGTCGCAGGCAGCCCGCGGGGCAGGCAGCGCGCGCCGCCCGTCGCGGGCAGCCCGCGCCCGAAGCTTAAACCCGTCCCGGGTCGCGCCGAGCTGTCCCCCCGCCCCGCAGTGTCGCGCCCAGTACCCACCGTCATCCGCACTGACCCGCATGGAACTAAACCCTCGCAGGTAATCATATACTCGTACAAGCGGCCTGTATTCAAGACGATAAGACTCTTTTCACTAGCGCCACATAACTACTAAATATTATTTAATTACTAGCTGCTGGGCAGCAGTATGTATTTCCTGTAAGAATGAAATGCTTTTTCGGGATAAAAACTATCCTATGTCCTATTCCAGGACCTAACCTACATGTGTGCCAAGTTTCATCCCGATCCGTCCAGTGGTTGAAGCGTGATTGAGTACTATTAACAAAGATCCAAATATCCAAACTTTCGCATTTATAATGTTAGTAGGATTACAATTACGTAACATGCTTGTCTAGTCCCAAACTAGGATTTTCTCCTGTGCTGTGGAAAAAATACCATTCACAAATATAACATCCAGAGCGGGACCAACTTGTATAAGGTACTCGTACATAGTTGTTTGTCCCCAGTGGGAATCAAACCCACGACTTCTGGCTTTTGAGACCAATAAACCAAGCCTAGGTCCTTTTACTTGCTAATGTTCTTATTCCTAAAATGTCCTTCCTTATTATTTGGCCAATATCATGTGTATAGGACAAATACAAACATGGAGATCACGCTTTAACGGAGTAACGCTGTGGGCTGTACCACTAGAGCACCGTGGGAGGGTCTCTCAGGTCACAGGATATCACCATAACCTTTGATCTGCCCACATGGGCTCCCCTAGAAAAGCCTTCGTGCGGTTCGGCTGGTCATCGAACTCCGCGCGCGCGCGACGTATTGTCCATAAAGTGTGATGTTTTTCGGAAAGTTGGAAGCGTCATTACTTTTTATTTCTTTACTTAATTGAAAAGGCATGAAGTCATATTATTTACTTTCATTACAGAAGATGTTCTCAAAATATCCACTGGCATTTTCCTATCATCGCACATATCCTACTTATAAATGCGAAAGTTTGGATATTTGGATGTTTGTTACTCAATCACGCTTCAACCACTGAACGGATCGTGACGAAACTTGGCACACATATAGGTTAGGTCCTGGATAGTTTTTATCCCGAAAAAACATCTCATTCTTATAGGAATCCAAATTAATCGTTAAAAGCAGTGAAGATATGTAAATATCCAAACCTACGAGGACGAAGTCGCGGGCAGAAGGTAGTCTTAAATATGTTCCAAGTGTCAGAGCCGCCAAATATTGACTTGCGCTGTGTTTTTGCTAGCTGAGTATAGTGTAAGGTAATAATATGTTAACGCAGGATGACGCCCCTATTTCGGCCGTGTCGCACATCCAGTGCTCGGTTCGCGAGCGGCGCGACGCCGAACCTCTGCCCGATGCCGAGCCGCGCGGGCAAAGAGAAACCGGCCAGGAGGAACCCAAGCAGCCCGCCTCGGCACGCTCCGACAGATCTCCTTCCAGCGGAAGGAAGGAGCGAGAGAGAATTAAGGTTAGTGCAGAAGCTCGATTTCCTTTCAAGATCTTGTGGGCGCATTGATATATTCATTTATATTATAGAATGCATTAGCTTCTAAGAATGCTTTAAGTTTACTAAATCCTGCCAGGGTCAGATTACTGAAATTCGACTTTGTGAGAGCTGGAGTGACGAACATAATATCTTCGACGTCGAAGGTATACTAACTTATTTTATTTAGTAGGTCTTTTACTCATATACTATGGGAATTAAATACCATCATCAGCCTAAATACGCCCACTGCTGTACATAGGCCTCCCCAATAGAATGCCACTTTTGGTGGGCTGTCCATTGGGGGATTTGCCGTAATCACCACGCTTGGCAGGCGGATTGGTGATCGCAGTAATGATCTTAACATACACACACAGGAGAACGCTGCTGCCCGTGCCTGGTGCAATCCCTTAGTCGCCTTGACGACAGGAAAGATAGGGGTGGCACTATTCTAAGCCGAGAACCACACGGCAAAGGGAATTAAATAAGGATAGAATAATCTCAAATTTGACATGCAGTCCGAGGCAGTGCCATATAAATAAGGTGGTGCCAGCGGTGCCCAGGCGCAGGCCGCAGGGCGCAGTTATGCCACTGATACGGCGCCAACTTGTACAATTCTGTGATGAATGAAAAAAATATCAGAACATTAATAAAACGCATTATACTTGTCCTTTCGGTTACTCTAAGGTTGACTGGAAGAGATCCCTAAGTGGGATAAGTCCGCCTTTGTACACAGTGTAATTCCTATTTTGTTATTGTTGTTGTTGTTATTTTTGGTACAATAAAGCGTTTACATACATACATACATACATACATACATACATAAAAAGATATTTATTAGTTCGCCTAAACTTAGTAGTTAGTTTTCTAAGTTGGATCGTTTTTAATTGAAGGCACAGGATTGTACCAAGCTGTCTATCCCTGGTGGGAATCGAAACCACTGTCACTGACGCTCTGGTCTAAACGACCAACTCACTATTTAAGATTCACATTAAAAAAACAAGTCTGTAAGAAAGCCTATTATAAAATAAACGATTATTTGAATGACAAAGATGCCTGGTACTAATGTTAATTCAGCTTCGCAAAATCTTTATTAATTGTATGCAAACTTGATTTTTAAAAGATGTGTTGCGTGAAGTTTGTTGCGCCGTTTCTTCTTCACAGCGCTAACACCTAGGAAGCGGTAGTCGATAAAACAAATGACGTGTATAAATGTACCAAGTGTACTCATATGCAGTTAATGATTTTGACTTTGACTAAGCTAGTGAGTCAATTTATTTGCTCGATGGCAACATTGACAACGGTAGAATCTGATTAGCTGGAAAAGTGTTGCCTTGCAACAACGATCTCTATGTACTACTAGATGCAGCGTTCCTAACAATCGCTCTATTCCACGCAAGTAGCCACAACTCGGTTACATTCACAATGAAACTTGTAGTTACTACGCAGAACATTTAATTATTACTAAATATTGACGCTACGGTTAAACTGCACAAGTTTCAAAGTGAATGTGAAAGAGTTGTGGCTACTTGCGTGGAACAGAGCGATTGTTTGGAACGCTCCTTCTAGTAGTACATAGAGATCGTTGCTTTGCAATGTAAATTTGGACACTGGTTTACTAAATAAATAGACACGATGAAAATAACAAAATAATTTATTGAAAAAGAAAACAAACTGTTTGTAAAGCGTAAAAAATACAATCTAGCACATTAATGCCGTAAGTTAAATACGAAAGTGAATAAATATCTTATCGTTTGACTGAAAGCAATAGCCTAGCAATAAAGCAGTTGATCACAGAAACTTGCTCGTACAGATAGATCAGCGGTAATGTATACATCTCGCAGAGACGTGTACACTGACGGTGGGCCTGGTACACAAGTGTCAAGTCGCTCAACGAGCTATGGAGAGGGCTATGCTCGGGGTTTGTTTGAGGGATATGATTCGTAATGAGGAGATCCGACGAAGAGCGAAGGTCACCGACATAGACGAAAGGATTAGCAAGCTGAAGTGGGCGGGTTACATCTGTCGTAGAACCGAAGGCTGTTGGGACAGACGAGAGACCGACGGAAGACCTGGGGGAAGACCTACGTCCAGCAATGGACCTTTACGGACTGATATAATGATGATGTTGAATGTATAAATGCTCCACTAAATAAATTCACAGGTAAAGTGAAGAAGCAGATGATAACCGTAACAGTACAAGAAATATTGCTAGGGAGTCCTTTCCTAACTGAAAATTAGTTGAAACTATTTTAAGATTTGGTTATGGAAATTACGTTTGCCTTTAAACTCTTGGTTTCAATTTAGAGGTCTAGAATCTCCAGTGACAAAATCAATTAATCGAAGATCAATTAAAATTGAATAAAGTCATAACCATTAGCCTTGATAATTGTTATAACTTTATAAGGGTTACAGGAAAGCTAGTAGCTATGAATAAATGACTTATGTATCTAAAAAATTAAGATGTTTATGCATCTATGGACAGATTAGAGTACAAACAGCAGTTTAACTTAATAATAATAATAAATAGGTCAGCCTATTCTTTATTTCTCAAGATGGTAACTTACTTGTAACACTAGAAGCGCCAGTGAACAGAAAATATTTGTTAATTTTTCCTGAATTTTTGGCCACAATTTTCAATAAAAATTCAATTTCGCTAGCGTTTGCGATACCACAAGAAGTATCCAATCATTCGTGACAAGATTCAGAAACGAATGTCAGTGCATATACTTTCATAATTGCTAAAATTGCAATATGAAAGTTGGTGCTAATAAATTCATTAACGTTTAAATCTTTTAGGTCTCGTTTAAATCTTGTTAAAATGATGGCCCAGTATTAACGCAAAAAGCGTAAACGCCGCAATCTCATACCGCTGTTAATTTCCTTTTGTTGCAAATTTGAAAGCAGAGAAAGAATCTACGTCTAATGGTTTGGGTTTAGTGCCTTTCCTATCAGCTATCAGACACGAGACCTAATTCTTCTTTTCTGATTCCGAATTTGCAATAAAAATGGATTGACGTCGGTGTACCTAACGTTTCTGCTTTTTGCGTCTATTTTCAGGAAAAAATTTAAAGCACTTTTTCGACTACTGGCGCCGCTATAAGGTTACTCAACCCGCGAATGTCCACCTTATTTCCAAATCTCAGCTCTCTAATCTATAAGCAAGTTTATGTCACCAACGGCATACAATTACAATTATGTACAAAATGTCTTTGACCTTTGTTTCTTTTACACCTTTTGTGACCTTACACTTATATAAGCATTTAAAAATCTAAGTAAGTATATTATAATTCTCTTATTTTGTCCTTGCATTCTTTCTTTCCTCCTCCTGCCTTTATAGTTATTGTACTGAAATTTGAAACCCAAAATTTTAAATAGTTTTCTCTAGTTCTTATAAAAAAAATCCTTTTTCTTGCTTTGTTGGTTTTTTCTTTGTGTGTGCCAATTATGGTAGTAAATAAATGTTTTTTTTCTTTCTTTCTTTTCTATCTTAGAACCTGTATTTGTGTATTTGTCATACAATAAGTGCACTTATATCATAGTATGGCTTACGTCTCGATGGGTGTACTATGTATATAAACTATAGCGTTGTGGTGCTCGTGTTTGTCTGTCTGTGCGTGCGTGTCTAGGCGCACTTCCCGCAAAGCGGCTTGTTGTCCATCACGGAGAAGGTGGAATCCGTCACTGGGTTTTTGCATTTCTGTAAAAAGCATTATTTATTTTATTTTATTTCTTAGGGGAGCTTACAGCTACAGTTACAATATACATTTTCAGGTAGAAACTAAAAGCCAATTACCAGCTACCTCATAAAACAAGTTACAGACTTTTTTTTGTTTTGACTCGCACAGCATACATAACAAGAAAAATTATTAGTTAATTTATATAGATAATACATGCACACACACTCACATACTTATATATTCACAAAATATGTATATACATGTCGAACCACTACTTAAACTTAGATGAGAAGTCACTAGTGAGTTTCCTTTTCTCAGTACCCGTAGAATACCAGTATAATCAAACGTTAATGTTTAGAAACTACTGAAATTACTATAGACTTCATTGTATTTAGAAAACAAACACTAGAGAACAAGTCTAGGCTTCTGAGCAGAAAAACCATTTATTGTTTAACTACATGAAATAATAAATGATATGAATATGAAAAAGGGATCCGTGTCCACAAAACTGTCATTGGACCAATCCTTATGGATGAGAGACGTTATGATGCCAACTCTTTAACAGAACAACGTCCTGATAACAGAAAGAAAAATCTTCAGAAACGTATAAAGAAAGAAGAAGAAAGGAGCGGAAATCTCTCTCCAAGGAATACAAGTGTTCTTTGCTTTTATAAGGATGTAGCATCACTTAAAGCTAACGATAAGAATAAAGTACTCACGGTGCAAATGAAACATTCGCGGTGCCACTTGGCGTCGAGCGCAATGATGGACTTGTCCACGATGGGCTGGCTGCAGCCCGCGCACCGAGCTGCGAACTTGTCCGCGTAGCACGCCGAGCAGTACGGCTTGCCAGCCTGGAAATAGTTATTGACAACCGTTATGGTAAAATACTTAAAAAATAACTACAATACAAAATACAATACAAATTTCTTTATTTACTCCACAAATTATTTTTGTGGAGTCTGGTGCCTGAACTAGTTAAATAGTAACCTGTAATACAGATCGCCAGGCTCCACCTCCGGACCGTGTAACATAGTGGTACTTAGTATTATCCAATTCAATTAACAGCTAAGTTATTATGCTTATAGTTAAACCTAAATAGAAAATAGGAATTTAATGATGTGAGTAGTGATGAGTATATAAGTGGGGGGGAGGGTGAGTGTGGGAAGAGTTTATAACTACGATTTGTTGTTTTCAAGTATCCCGTGCCCTTATAGCAACACTTGTTTGTCAGTCTATGTGACTCATAACCCGAAAACTACTGGACCGATTGAGATGAAATTAAAAAAAATATATATAAAATTGTCTGGAAATGATAATTACAGGAAAACATTTCCCGAGGTTTTTAGGAACGTAAAAAATTAACAGAATCCGTACACTTATCTGTATACTTAAATTTTTTTCATTAATAACGTTTAAGGAATATTTTAATGAAATATCCGACATGAACCATATACAATAACTAATATATTATAACAAAATAGATATTATACTTATATGGAATCAAAATATTTACAAATAGTGTGTTGTGTAACTTTCAAAGGCATATGACAATATGAAATACTCAACTATTCTATTAAACTACGCAATATCAAACTATGAAACAAAACAAAACTGTTTAGTTGAATATTATGTTGTCACAATTAAGTAAACATCTTATCTAAAGACCTTTAACTCTGATTAGAAAGATATAGAGTTACGGTGTTCCGCAAGGATCACATTTAAGTCCATTATTGTAAAATACATACCTGTTCCATAAAACCTCCTCCTCCAAGCTCCTTCTTGCAACCGCCGCAGACGAAGTGGTTAGCATGCCACGTCACGCCCAAGGCTTGGATCACACGCTGAAATAGAAGAAAAAGATAGCATCACTTAAGGCTAATGTTAAATAATGAAAAAAATATGTGGTCAGCAATATTAGACCTGTCATAAATACTAGAGTCTTCAGGGAGCTCAAACTATACAAGTAATTACATGCGATAAGGACGTTAATGCTTCTAAACGTAGTTTCGCTTTTATCTTCTTAATATTGTGTGATTGGAATATACACAATTTTAATGCAGTAAAATTTTAACTTAGTGCTCTCAGAATTGGGCCAATATGGTAATTTAAAATATAATAATAATAATAATATGTTTATTTAGATTCTCCACAATAAGGCTACTACAAGCCAAGTAAAACAGATTGACATTTTATATAATCAGTAATCTGTTTCGTGAGACTGATGCCTGAACTAGACATAGCCTGTTTTTCAAGTCACCAGGTCTCCAACCCACGAATTAATTTAAAATATGACATTGTCTATATTTCCAATTTTTATGTTATTTAATACGCTATAAATCACATCGACGCTATCCACATAAACAACACAACCCAAAGGCATATCCTCACTGGCGCTGGTTTCGATCCGATTTTTAATCTCGTAAAAAAACATGTTCAGAAACTTCATTCATACACCTTATGTAGTAAATCGTGATCTTTGCGTCATATATTACATCAGTTATAAAACCGCAAACAAATCGCGTATGGCTATCAAACAATGTGGACATTCCTTACAATGAGTGGGATTTTTTTCTATACTTAATGCAGTGATGTCATCTTGCCGAAACAATAGCATGAAATGTGTGGTCCGCGGCTGTCGCTTATTATGGAACTAGCTGTGCCCGCGGCTCCGCTCGCGTGGACTACAGGATCCGCTCCCATTCCCACTTCCGCTCCCTATCCCACTTCCACTCAGACTCTCAATCCCACTCCCGCTCCCTCCTCCGCTCCAGGTCCAGGTCCAGGGCCAGGTCCAGGTCCCGATCCAGGTCCATGTCCAGGGCCAGGTCAGGGTCTAGCTGCCTCCCTTAACCCTGCCCTCAATTCTACTCTCAACTCTTCCCTCAACCCTCTTTCTCTCTTACCTTCGTCGCTCCAAATGTAGTCCTAACGAATCCATCGCAATCCAAATTCCGCCCAGCATTACTTTGTTGCATACGTATTCAACAAATTCATCGTAATCGGGTAACTCAATCAAAAGTTATGCTACATTATAATTTTCAAAAACTCACATTACATTGGTACGATACCCGCTCCCGCTACCGCTCACGAATTTAGTCGAACATTTACACCCTACACTCATCGCAGTGTATGCAAGTTTTCGGAAACTATAAATTCACATAACTTTTGATTGACTGCACCGATTGCAATGAAATAAAGCCTATATGTTACACTGAATTAAGCACTATGTTTCTGGTGAAAGTTCATTAAAATCAGTTCAATAGTTTTTAAGTGATGCGCGCACAAACAAACAGATAAACAGACAAAAATTTCAAAAATGATCGAAATGTGTTCTGTTGTTTATCCTTAGACATCCCTATTATTTTTTTTGCAAATGTCTTCAATGTACAGACACGCGTAGTTTACGATTTTATTTATTAGATGATGACACGAGTATTTTTGTGTTTGTCTCACTTCACAACTGTAAGTGTACAATTTTGTAACATTTACGTTTATAATTGGGTGTGATATGATAACAATGTAAGAGTGTAGTTTCAGGTAATGGTGATTTCAAAGTGGAATTGTAATTGATACGTGACCCTGATTCTATTTATTTATTGAAGTAATCATTATGTTCCAAGGCATTCCCCACCACTTAAACCTCATGTTTATTTGTGGATGGGAGAGTTATTAACTATTTTTATTTTTAAAAGTTTATTTTCTCAATCAATCAGTCATATATTTATTTGCGCACATAGATAAAAATATGGTGTTAACAAAAGGTAGTGTGGCTATGCTCCGCCATACGGCATACAAATACATTACGAGTACTTAATAATAAGCACATGGGCATGCGGAAATGATTCTATTACAGTATGTCAATTGTTTAGAATAAAATGACAAGTTATAAAAAAAATCAGTTAATGTCAATTATATAAATATTAAGATTAATGACAAGAATTATCTGAATGTAAACTATGTATCAGGTATACATCAGTGTAAATCAAAAGTTTACTATATTTTCTTTATAATCTCAAAGTTTACTAAACTTTAAGAATAACGAAGAAAAATCTTCGATTCATAACTTAAGGTAATGTAGGTAGTATATTATAAGCATAATCAAAGATTTTTAATGTTATTTTAATATTTACCTATGTTCTAAAATTATAAATTTCTTTTATTTTACCAGCAATACTCTGTCGCTATGTCTTTCTTATTTTCCTTCTGAAAGGTTGCCTTTAAGATATCGCTTTAACCGATAAGGCCGCCTTTGTACAGTTTCCAAAAATCTGTACCTATTTTTATTTTTATTCTTCATTTGTGTACAATAAAGAGTTTATCTATCTATCTTAGGTCTTTATGTTTTGCGAAATATTATTAGGAGGTTTGAATTTTGGGTTACAGCAGTATTTTATTGTCTTTTTTATTAAGCAAGGCATTTAGAATTTTAGGTAATACATATATTTCCAATTTCTCGAACCGTAGGCATTGTACGTTGGTAGTCTGTACGTAGCCAAGTTATCTAGTTTTCTTAGCCTACAATTTCTAGTTCTCCTTTCCAATAGTTGCCAGTTTGTATATTCATCGGTTAATATTAGTTTCTCAGTCACTTCTGTTAGAGCCGAAAACAAGGTCGTCAATCGTATTGAATTTGTAAGTTTACGATTTCAATATCTTCCCGTACTATTCCATTGCTGCGTTGTTTAATATCTTTCAATATGCATATTATATTGATAAACTTTGAAAGGTGATTACCTCCACTAATATGAATATGGGCAGGTATAAAAAAAATACAAGTCCCTTATTTTTTAAGGCTCTATAACAGGGATTCCCATACTATTTTGGGCAAGAGACCATTTTTACTGACCACTTAGTTACATCTTCAAGTGTACGACCAACGCATAAATGCAAACACTAAAAATTCAACTCGGCCACCAGTTGTAACCAAATTGGCTGTGAAACCTTTAATCCATGCCTCGCCATTAACAACGCGATACTGCACAAAAGTTTAAAGCGCCTAATTGTTGCAATAAAACCGCAGTAAACTGCACTAAGTGCATGTGCAAGGCCACTGCAGGCGTTGTAAGGCAATCGAAACATTTACCACAAGGGCACACTTCTTAAAACTACACTTAACGATTAAACAAGCTTAAAATTTACGTAACACCTTTACATTTGCTTTGTTAACTTTGGCTACGGTTATCTTCAATCTAAACTTGTCTCCCCCGTGTTCTTAGAACAGAATTGGCTTTATTTCATCATCCACTGCAGGACATAGGCCTCTCCCGCGAAGCGCCACTAAAGCCGATCCTCAGTTAGACATACAATCTCTGTCAGTCGCCCTACGCAGATCGTCGCTCCATCTAGCCAGGACGCCCGTCTCACACTACGCCTGCCCAGTCACGGTCTCCACTCGAGAACTCCTTTACAAGGGAAATCGGTGCTCCGACAGACGTGCCCACTGCCAGTTCAACGTACTAACTTTTTAAGCTTTGTCAAAGAGTAGCTCTCTGGAGGACCACCTCATTTCGGGTAAGAGAGAGAAGAGAAGCTTAAAAAAACTCCGAGCATAGCTCTTTCCATAGTAAATACTTACTGGCACTTTACTATACTTATTCTTAAGACTGTTAGTAACCATGATGGCACCCACGGAAAGACTGGGGGTGGTCCTATTTTATCACTTACATAGCTCCATAGTTCGGCGACTTTAAACTTGTTACCCAGAATTAGAGAAGACTTTTCTGCAATGGTCCTCTGGCCACCTCTAAGTATATCGTTATCGGTTTCGTTTCGTAAGGAAACCAATGACGAAACGTTTAGTCGACGACTGAAAAACCTTTTGTTGGATAATGAATAGTATACCTTAAATGAATTTTCTAAAAAATGAAATTGGTGAACTGACGTTTAATTTAATTTATGATAATTTAATGCCACGTGTATTTTGAGATTTTTATTTTAATATTATATACTGACATAGATAGTATGTTTTATGTATGTATGTATGTAAACACTTTATTGTACCAAGAATAACAACAACAACAATAATAAAATAGGAATTAAACTGTGTACAAAGGCGGACTTATCCCACTTAGGGATCTCTTCCAGTCAACCTTATATACTATGACATTATTTGAATTGTTGACATTGTAATTTATATTTTGTACATTATTTTATTTTATGACGATCCCTTTTACCATATTGGAATGACATGTAAAATTGAATTTTTAAGATGTAAAAGTGAAATAAGTAAATTTAATCTAATCTATCTTGCGCATCAGCTCAGCTCTTTGACTCAGAGTGAAATAGTTGTTAATTGCTCCAAGTTGTATTCGATTCGATATCCGACAATTAGCAGAGCCCTGTAAACTCTTCAACACGTGCCCCGTTTGATTGCGGTGTGGAATTGTACAGACAATAATACAATGGCGTTGTTTCACCCACAATAATCATATTTGCGAAATAATCTTTTTTTCACGCCACTGCTCGGTAAAGTCATTCTGGTCACAAAATGAGGCCCCGAAGTCATATTTTTTTAAATTATTTGGACACTGGTAAAGGCCTTCTGTCCACAAGGTAACAATTATTACAGATTTTCCCTTACTAAAATTGACAGTATGCTTTAGTAAGGTTTGAGGTTAGGAAGTTCACTGTTTTAAGAAGATCAGTTTAGTCACGTTTATTTATGTTTCCTTCACAGTGTACAGACATTTGTTGCATAATATACTATCACTACTAAGCACCAAAGCCCGAAATACACATTATTTTGTAAATAACAAATACACAACAAACTGTTCTCCAAAAAACGCGGGAACAACCCATTTTCCGAAGTCATACATTCTTGTTATCTTGATTTGAAACCATCCAACAATGTTATTGACCAATCATAGCGCTGTATTTGTCTATGAAATTGAACTAGGTCTTTTTAGTGTTGCATTTTCCCTTAAAGTAAATATAATATAAGGCATAGTATAAATATTAATATCTAATCATCATCATCAGGTTATTTTTGTCTCCACTGAGGAGCACAACCCTCTCTCATCTGCCGGAGACAGACAGAGGATTTGGCCTACACTCCCCACGCTGGCCAGACGGGTTGGGGAGGCCTGATTGATGGTTTATAATGTACATTATAATATCTAATAATCTATTAAAAATTGATGGTTTTTCTATAAATATTATGAATGTAAAGACACCCCCCACCCGATCTGGGGTCTTCCGCCAAAAGTATGAATGTCAAAACTAAGCAATTTAACAAATAGCTTGACAAATTATTGGACATTGATGTTGGTAGGTACTATAAAATACCTTTATATTTACTTCAAGGGACAATGCAACACTAAAAAGACCTAGTCTAATTATAAAGACATAAACAGCGCTGTGATTGGTCAATAACATTGTTGGATGCATTCAAATCAAGTGAACGAGAATGTACGATTTCGAGAATGACAACTTTTCCGAGCAAATTATAAAGCATTACTATCAACGTTAGTAAGGGAAAATCTGTAATAATTGTTACCTTGCGGACAGAAGGCCTTTATCAGTAAATAAATAAAAAATAAATATGTCAGACATTCACACCAATTATCCAGTCCCAAACTAGGCAGACCCTGTGGTATGGTTACTAGATAACGGATACACATACTTAAATAAATATATAAACATCCAAGACTTGGGTACAAACATTCATATTCATCATACGAACATTTGCCCCTAGCGGGATTCGAACCCGCAACCTCCGGCGTGGCAGTCCGAGAGCTACCTGTTCCGCCACGGAGGTCGTCAAAAATAATAAAAAATATTATAATATTAGTGTACAAATAATAAAAAAAAATATGACTTCGGAAATATCATTTTGTGACCAGAATGACTTTTCCGAGCAGTTGCGTGAAAAATAGATTATTTCGCAAATACGAACATTGCGCGTGAAACAACGACACTGTTTACAAGCGTCGCTCAACGATTTATAGAAAAATTTATACCACTAGATGTTACAAAGTTTTCTGTGTAAACTTATTAAAAATCTGTCCAGCGGCTGGCGAGTTATTTATAAGCAAATAGAGACATTTAAAGTTCAGAAATTTAGTTTTGGGTTATATAGTATGTACGAGTAGATATCCCCATAACATTTCCTCATTTTGCTACAGTGGCAAGCTTATGAACAAAGGCCACCGTGCTTGAGTCACTGCTGTTCCGCGAACTGGCCTTATACGGGTCGAGCGCTTTAATTTTTTTATTATTTCGAGAAGTAAATTATTTGCTTCGTCATAGCTTACTTAAAAACTATTTTAGTTGCTATTCTATGGTCTATAATTGATCTATTCAATATTTCGGAAGCGCCGGAGATGCGGAGAGCGGAGGAACTGGTGTGGTGGCGTTCATTGGGGAAGGCCTATGTACATCAGTGGACGTCTAAAGGCTGACATGATGATATGTGCAATAAAGAATAATTCCTTTCAGTTACTCTAAGGTTGACTGGAAGAGACCCCTAAGTGGGATAAGTCCGACTTTGTACACAACTTTATTCTTTTACTTATTTTTATTGTTGTTAATTTTGGTACAATAAAGCGTTTACATACATACATACATACATACATACATACATACATACATACATACATACATACATACATACATACATACATACATACATACATACATACATACATACATACATACATACATACTCATAAGCCGAAACACGTGTGGACGTGTTGAACATAAGCCTCCCCAATAGAATGACACTTTTGGTGGGCTGTCCGTTGGGGGATTTGTCATAGTCACCTCGACTGGCAGGCGGATTGGTGAACGCAGTAATGCTCTTAAATACACAAAAGAACGTTACTGTTCGTCCCTTGTGCAATTCCTTAGTCGCCTTGACGATACCCACGGGAAGATGGAGATGACAGATGGTTACTAGATAACTGATACACATACTTAAATATATATATAAACATCCAAGACTTGGGTACAAACATTCATCGTAGGAACATTTGCCCCTAGCGGGATTCGAACTAGCAACCTCCGGCGTGACAGTCCGAGAGCTACCCGTTCCGCCACGGAGTCGTCATAATGATTTCACACACATTTTTTTTATTAATCATTCATTCTGAAACCTACAGCTAGTTTACAAAAATATATAATACTTTATAATTATAATATAAATTAAACATTAGCCATTTATAGTTATTTAATATATATATAAACATAAAATATATTGCATAGAGAGCTACCCTGTTCCGCCACGGAGGTCGTAATTGTTCTACGAAATGGTAACAATTTGCAGTTTTCATCAGGTCTTGCTCTCTCGTTGTTATTCTACCCTGGTGTTATTGACTCACACAGGCGGGCCCCATTTATCAATTAATAATGATGGTACTTCCTTATTGGTCGATTTATTAAATAAACACGCGGCACTATCTTAGAATTGTACACAAGATGACACATTAACTACCTAATGACGAATTGTAAACAGCCGGTTAAATTAAAACATCGTAAGGGCGTTTACGCACGTTTCCGTATCCGATTCTTATTCGATTCGTGTTCGTTTATGATCCGGTTTGGCCATCTTAGTAATTGTATGGACGTTTGCTCACTTATCCTACTAACATTATAAATGCGAAAGTTTGGATGTTTGGATGTTTGTTACTCAATCACGCTTCAACCACTGGACGGATCGCGATGAAACTTGGCACACATATAGGTTAGGTCCTGGAACAGGACATAGGATAGTTTTTATCCCGAAAAAACGTCCCATTACTATGGGAAATACATAATAATTTGTGATGTTAAGTTGTCCAGGCGGACGAAGTCGCGGGCAACAGCTAGTACATAAGAATTTGTGATGTTAAGTTGTCCACACGGACGAAGACGTGGGCAACGGCTAGTTAGTTCATGTCAGTTCAGTACATGGAGTAGGACATAGGATAGTTTTTATCCCCAAAAAAACATATCATTCTTACGGGAAACCAAAAACATATCTATTTTGAAATTCAAGATGTGTAAATATCGAAACCTACGCGGACGAAGTCGCAAGCAAAAGCTAGTATTATAAATGCAAAGTTTGGATGTTTGTTACTCAATCACGCCTCAACCACTGGACTGATCGGGATGAAACTTGGCACACATATAGTTCGGTCATGGAATAGGATATAGGATAGTTTTACTCCTGAAAAATCATCTAATTCCTACGGGAAACCAAATCACTCGAGCAGTGTGTAAATATCGAAACCTACGAGAACGAAGTCGCGGGCATAAGCTAGTGAAATATAGATGTGAAGTTAGCTTGCCAATGGCGTTTTAGTAATCGAATGTGAAAATTAAAACAATATACTAACTGTAAAATAACCGACATAGCCGAAAGAATTAGTTAACTGAAGTGGCAGTGGGCGGGTCACATATGTCGCAGAACCGACGGCCGTTGGGGCAGACGAGTTCTGGAGTGGAGACCGCGGATCGGTGGGACGCCCCGCCGCCAGGTGGACCGACGATCTGAAGAAGGTGGCCGGAAGCGGCTGGATGCGGAGGGCGGAGGACCGGGTGTGGTGGAGTTCATTGGGTAAGGCTTATGTCCAGCAGTGGACGTCTAAAGGCTGATATGAACTGTAATAAAACCTATCGGATTAAACTGTTGCGTAAAATACGTTATCTTAAACCACTGCAACACTTTGCTAATCAGAAAAATGATAGATAAGTTAATATAAATATCGTTATTTTTACAACAGCGATGTACCGTTAACACATTAATCCCTGACCTTGGACCTGTACCTACAGAACTGATAGGAGAAAAAAACAATGAGACATGACTCACGAAGGCGCGAGGAAGTCGCTTCCATATTAGTAAAACGTCTTGGCGCAAAAAAAAAATGTTGATTCCTCGCGTTAAATAACATGAAGGTGTGAAGTAAGGAAGAGCTGTTTATTTGAAGGATTCAGGATGTCTTGTTGATTTTTAAATGTAATAGAAACGCCGAGTATCACCAGAGAATAAATAGAAAGCTGTTACTACGAGCTATAAAGCGTAGGAATACGAAACTGGACTGTCGCGCCTCAACTTTCATCATGTCAGCATTTAGACGTCCACTGCTGGACATAGGCCTTCCCCAATGAACGCCACCACACCCGGTCCTCCGCTCTCCGCATCCAGCCGCTTCCGGCCACCTTCTTTAGATCGTCGGTCCACCTGGCGGCGGGGCGTCCCACCCTGCGCGTGCCAATCCGTGGTCTCCACTCCAGAACTCGTCTGCCCCAACGGCCGCCTAAACTTTACTACTCTTTAATAACGCAGAGAAATGTCTTGAATTTCAAAATAATACATAAAAATAAATAAATAAATATGTCAGACATTCACACCAATTATCCAGTCCCAAACTAGGCAGAGCCTGTGGTATGGTTACTAGATAACGGATAGACATACTTAAATAAATATACAAACATCCAAGACTTGGGTACAAACATTCATATTCATCATACGAACATTCGCCCCTAGCGGGATTCGAACCCGCAACCTCCGGCGTGGCAGTCCGAGAGCTACCCGTTCCGCCACGAACGTCGTCAATAGATATAATTTTTGGTTTCCCGTAGGAATTAGAGGTTTTTTCGGGATAAAAACTATATGTGTGCCAAGTTTCATCCCGATCCGTCCAGTGGTTGAAGCGTGATTGAGTAAAAAACATCCAAATATCCAAACTTTCGCATTTATAATATTAAGTGGAATTGTCGTTCAAATGCTACAAATACACCCTACTCCATACAAGCGAACAGATTTAATGACTTATGTCTGTACACGTTTGTGTGTGTGCGTAAATTATCGTAGGGCTGTCAGCAGCGAACGTGTGAGGGACAACATTATAAGCAGAGTAAAGTGCTTTTTTTCTAACTTATCGCGTCGTTTGTTGGGCGCTGAGTTTAATAGCGCGCAACGAAACCTAAAACACTTTATTTTTACCAATTAAAAAAAAAGACATCAAGACATGACATCGCTGCCTGATTACGATAATCGTTATTAACTCATTTCTACTTATTTAGTAGATTACATCGATCGATCAATTGTGTTTCTGGAAAACAGGGGGGGAAAAAACGCCACAATTATCCTGTATCCGCGCCTGGCATTGACATTAAATAACACTGGATCTCCCTACTTTCATAAATCTCCTTCACATGCAGGTACTATAGCAACACCGCTTTTAATACTACAAGTTATGTTCTATCTGTGGGACGTCACAGTGACAGTTCAAGCTTTTGACAGATGTCATGATACTCTGTGTTTTTAGCGCGCGCGCATTTTAATAAAACTTGATTATTATTGTTTCATATCTAATAGTAGAGTCTGTGTCTAATAAATCTAAAAACTTGGAGATTTTTAGAAGAATTTAAAAAAAAATCTACTAAAAATCTCGAAGTCGTTTGAATACTCTACAACCATATCTGTTTTTGTCCCCTCCCACCCAAGGCCGTAAAATACTTCATCATCAGGTTATTTTTGTCTCCACTGCAGGAGCACAACCCTCTCCCATCTGCCGGAGACAGACGGAGTATTTGGCCTACACTCACCGCGCTGGCCAGACGGGTTGGGGAGGGCTGATTGATGTTTTATAATGTATTCCCTCAGTCGCCTTGTATGACATCCACGGGAAGAGTTGGAGTGGTCCTATTCTACTCTACCGGAAACCACACGGCAAAAACACTTAAATCATTAAAAAATTTAATTCTACTAAAAATCTCCAAGTCGTTATTTCGTTGCTCAGAACACATAAAATAAGTACATTTACGAGTAGTATACATCACACCAAGATACACTTTAATCATCACGTTACAATGTTTACTACGGCTTGTTTAACGTCTTGGCCAATTACTAATTTAACGACTTTGACAGGCCATTACCACGCGTGGGCAGGCCCATAAAGATAGATAAATATAATGTGTTTCACTGCTGGGAGCACCCTATATTAGGCTAACATTACGTCATCGAATGACAACGATTTTGGCGACGTTTTCGTCGAAATCGTATCTGTTAGTCATCTACACCACGTGATTAATATTAGGTGTCTTTGGGTTATTGTAAACGCGATACCATAATATTGGTTCATATTCAGTTTAAATAAATCTACATCGTACATAGTGTGGTTTCCGGTAGAGTAGAATAGGAGCACTCCAACTCTTCCCGTGGATGTCGTACAAGGCGACTGAGGGAATACATTATAGAACATCAATCAGGCCTCCCCAGCCCGTCTGGCCAGCGCGGGGAGTGTAGGCCAAATCCTCCGTCTGTCTCCGGCAGGTGAGAGGGTTGTGCTCCTGCAGTGGAGACAAAAATAACTTGATGATGTAGTAGGTACTCACGTCGGTGATAGGGTCCCCGCAGCCGTGGCAGCGCGGGCTGTGGTGCTGCGTGTAGCATGGCACGCAATGGACGCCGCCGTCGTGCTGATGGAACTTGGCGCCGTCTATGGGCTTCTTGCAAGTATTGCAAATGAAGTGCTCCGGATGCCACTTCTTGTTCAGCGCCGTCACGATCTGCGGAAGTTATGCCATAATGTTAGAACGTAAATCATCATATACCTAGTTGCGTCATAACGAAAATTTATGAACATCCAACGATCGCTATGTACTACTAGACGGAGCGTTCCAAACAATCGCTCTGTTCCACGCAAGTAGTCACAACTCTTTCACATTCACAATGAAACTTGTGCAGTTACTACGCAGAACATTTAATTATTTACTAAATATTGACGCTACGGTTAAATAATGTCAATATTTAGTAAATAATTAAATGCTCTGAGTAGTAACTGCACAAGTTTCATAGTGGAACAGAGCGATTGTTTGGAACGCTCCATCTAGTAGTACATAGAGATCGTTGTGAGCATCAAATCTATTTTTGGCGGCTAATGTTTTCGTTGCTTTGCGACATTGAATTGTGGTTAGAGGCGATACATCGTCTCTGCCTACAGCTCTGGGTCTAGGGCGTGAGTGAGCATTGTGTATGTATGTATGAATATGTTGTTCAATTTATGTACACGTTGGAAACGTCTCTACCGTTCTCTACTTAGAGAGTTCTTATGAATTTATCCGTTTGTTTCTTTAATGCCTACAGAAGAATCGTTGCTAAGCCTGCCTGCAAAGCTCGGGGTCGCGGGTTCGAATCCCGCCCAGGGCAAACATTCGTGTGATGAGCACTTGTGTTTGCCTTGTGACTGGATGTTATTTATATATTATATTATATATTTATGTATGTATATCAGCTGTCTGATACCCATATTACAGGCTCTGCCTAGTTTGGGATCCGGTGGCCGTGTGTGAAATGTCCCCACATATTTATATATTTATATTTAAATTAAGACCCATGCTTGATTCTTATGTGACGTCAACAGGTAGTATTTGCGTTATCTCCATCGACCTTACTTCGAAATGGAGATGCAAGTCACTGAGCATTTCCATCCCGCTAATGTGGTATGTAAACAAAGGCTAATAGAAACATAGCGACGAGCACCCGGTCGCCGCAAGCAGACATGTGGCCAGCCAGGGTCAGGGTCAAGGCAGCCATCAGTAGTCATCACTAATTACTTGCGGGGAGACGAGATGCGAGTTGAGATGCCTTAACATGAGCGCGGGTGGACGCGTCGCGTGTGTGTGAGCGGTTTAAATCTCTCGTGAAACGCTTATTAGATTTCTTGTGAGTGTGAATATGGTTTATTATATGTAAACATCGAAACCGCGAGTGGGCAAGCGTAATGTGGGACGCTCCCTGGCTAGATGGAGCAACGATCTGCGTAAGGTAGCGTGACTGTATGAGAAAAACAGAGGATCGTGTTCAGTGACGCGCCTTGGGAGAAGCGTCTGTCCAGCAGTGGACTCTTGCTTCTAATCAGCATGACATTTTGTTATCATTTGGTAGGGTTAGAAAAAAAAGTTCAATGTTCAAGTTCTAGTTAAGAAAAAGGATGATCAACTAAAGTGACTTTTGCCTGGCCTGGATAGGTATTTATTTCATTTATTATTTTGTGCTATGTCTATTTGTGTTCGTGTGTTGTTATGATTCTTTAAAAACCTTCATTTGATATCAAACTCGCACGCTGAGTCTGATGTTTAATTATATGTACAGCCGAACTAGATCAACCAGTTTAGATATTATTACTGCTATGTAATGTTGTTTTTATTTATATGTGGTTTTCTGTAGCTTCTCCAGTTTTACTTGCTCTGTCTTTTGTTTGTGATATAAAGTGCATTTATTATATTGCCACGTGTCTTTCTCCGATGTAACAAATTTCGCCTAGTGTTTTTTTTTATATTTTACAATAAACGTGCCATGTCAGATTCCCAAAAACAGTCGGTAACGTTTTTAGAACGGTTAATTTCGAGCATATATTTACGCTCGTGTGAAAGTAGTTGTGTAACAGATGAGATGACGGACGAGTGTCACAACCAACAATAGGCAGATAGTTAAAACGAATGCTGTTAAAAATACACGACCACGTGCTTCTCGTGTTTTGTCTCGTGATGGAAAGTGTATTTTGTTAAATGAACTCATTCTGAATCAGACGCGTATACTGAGGGAGGGGGTAAATGGGTGCAATTGCTTCCACAATCCCCCCCCCCCACCCCCCGCCCCTCACTCCCCTAGCTGCCCTTACCCTCCCCCTCCCCCTCTTAACGAAATCCTGTATCCGCGCCTGTTTTGAATCATTCGATGGTGTGGTCCCCAACTTAAATAGGGCCACCCTCAACCCCCAAACTAAAAGAATTGCCCAAGTACGGGCAGCATCGTTCTTTTGTAAATATTATGATCATTACTGCGATCACCAATCCGCCTGCCAAGCGTGGTGTTTATAGCAAATACCCCAATGGAAAAGTGGCATTCTGTTGGGGAGGGTTATGTTCAGCAATGGACGTATTTCAGCTGATGATTATGCATGATATAGTTAGCCAATGCATACTCGTGTACGAGTACTCCTTTTTCTAATTTCACGCTGTGTTTTCTGCCAAACGATTACCTTCATCGCTTGTCAAACTGTTAAAATTGATTACCCATTTTTGCGCCCGGCCCTACGGTTGTTCATCGATAACTCTCTGTTATTATTATTGGTGGGTTTTACATCATTTTATCGTGGATAAGTAATACTGTATCGATAAGAGGATGTTTCTTATCAAGGGTGACGTGTTCGCTGTGTATATAAATCATTTTGTATACCCATTCTCGTATCAGTCTAATTTTATAAATTTATTTTGAACTAGGCACATTGACCTGGTTTCGCTTGCCGATATTCATTCCTGATAAAAATGAACTAACGGACATCATTTGTAAGATATAAAATTTTGTGTATCATTTTCGGAATATCCGGTTTGATTTGGGAACAAGCTGACGTTTGTAAAGACAATAATATGTAGAACTAGCTGTGCCCGCGGCTCCGCTCGCGTGGACAACTTTTTTTTTGCAAATAACTTCAATGTACAGACACGCAAAGTTCACGCCAGGTCCAGGTCCGGTCTCACTCCCGCATCTACCCCCCTTATCTCTGCTCTCAACCCTCCCCTCGATGTAATATATATGAGTTTTTGAAAACTATAAATTCGCATAACTTTTGATTGACTGCACCGATTGCAATGAAATAAAGCCTATATATTACACCGATTAAGCACTATATTTCTGTGAAAGTCTATCAACATAGGTTCAGTAGTTTTTAAGTGATGTGTGCACAAACAAACAGATAAACAAACAGACAAAAATTCCAAAAATGATCGATATGTGTTCTATTACTTATCCTTAGACCGGCAATTTTTTTTTTTAAATATCTTCATTACGTTGAAAACGTAACGTAAAACTGTACACAGACACGCGAGTTTATCTTTTTATTTATTAGATTACGCAAGTTCGGTATCAATTAATTATTTTACCGTACTTTAAACTACATAAAAATCTAGTGAGATCACTTGTCGTTTCCAGCCTCTTTAGTATTTATTCTATGGCATTAGAGCGAAATTAAAACATTTTACAGGTAAGCTCATTTGATTGTGTAATAAAATAATGTTACCCAATTTTTATAATAACTTACCCTTCCGTTGATAGGCGCATTGCAGCTGTTGCAGATAACGTCTGCGCTCGACTGAAACAATAGAAAACATAATATATTTTAATCGTTTTGTCACTAACAAGAAACTTTTCTAAAGATCTCTCAGTGATCTTGGTCACGGCACCACATGTGAACGTACACCGAGGGACCGAGCTAAGAGGAATGTGACAGTTTTATATAGCAGCACTGCAATTGGAAATTTGACATTAGATGTTCTTTGGTGTTATATTCCTAATCTACTATACCTAGTAAAAATGTGTAGACCTGGTCTTCAACTAGACTTTTTGCCTCCGCGTCTTTCAAGTTATCCGTGGCCAATTCTTTCAAGTTAATTTAATTTGTGTTTTTTTTTATTTTATTTTAATATTATATACTGACATAGACAGTATGTTATGTACTACGACATTATTTGAATTGTTGACATTGTAATTTATGTTTTGTACATTATTTTATTTTATGACGATCCCTTTTACCATATTAGAATAACATGTAAAATTGAATTTTTAAGATGTAAAAGTGAAATAAATAAATCTAATCTGATCTTAAGCAACACGGAAAGACAATGTGACAATTAATTCTTTTAAATTTTACATATTATTTTCGTTCCTCTTTAGTCATTTTATTATTATGAATATGTTTAAGTGAATATAGGGCGGCATTATATTTTTAACAAGTAGCATATTAAAACCTTGTATATGCCTGGAAAGGCAGGTTTACGGTGAATCAATGTATACAGCAAATTAATCCGCAAAATGTACCCGTTTTCCATACAATAAAGACATTCTATTCTATTCAAGAATTCGCGATACTCAGGCAATCTCCTCTGCTAAAGGTTACAAGCTTATGACATGAACTATGAAGACAAAAACATGCAACTCCGTTGATGTACAGTTCACATCTGTACAACTGACAAGTTCAAAACAAACAAGTTCTTTACGTTTATAATATCAGTTAAATTTGTTTATCTGGCCTTGTGTCCTGCAGAAGGCATGCCGATCGGATAAGCATCACATTCGGCAGTGATCTCATGCAATAAGCAAAAAATTGGGACGCGACGGGATGCGGTGGGCGAGACAAACGTTATACATGTTGGGTTATGTAATTTTTGTTTGGGGAATGGATTGGAGCCTTCATTGTGATTGATGTCTATAGTTTCATGTGTAACAAAATCAATTTCAAAGCGATTCTTATGAAACAAAATGAAATATCTTTATTGTGGATCATAGGTATAGAAAGGATTACATGTTATAGTTATAGCTCAGCTATGTACCGCCACGTGGGCACACAACATTGTGTCGCAGTGAAGCATGCATTTAAAACAAAGTTACAAAAAAAAACCAATTAAATTGAAACCTTAAATTGACTCGTCACCAAGAAATTCTTCCAAACTGTAATAACATTTTTCTATCAACAGATCGTGGAGTCTTTTTTAAAATAAATTAATTTCATCTTCATCTCGCATCGTTTTAGGGATTTTATTATAAATTATTTATTAGATGTGAGGTATCCTGCAGAATAAGCTAGTATGGGCATTGAAGTTAAAATCTTGAGAGATGTATTCTTTCTTTCTTATCCGTTGTCTGGGCATCTTCCGCGAGCTTTACTCTAGTCGTCTTGAGACTGGCCTCTCCTCTTAATGAAGTTTGACAGTTTTTCTATCACCAAACCATAGATATGTTGATACTATGTTTGTGCTCTGATTCAGATATCCAGCGAATAGATTTTCTAATATTTTTCTTAAATATATTTTCTTCTGTGTATAATGTCCTTTCTGTCTCTTCAAGAAGCTCAAGTTCTTCGGAATCTCTCTGTATGTCTTCCTGTCCAGCGGCCTACTTGACAGTCTTTCACGTCAGATTCGTTACGTCATTTTGTTTTAATATATAGTGATTATACATGTTTTTCAATATACCAAAACAATCGATGCACCTGCCACAACCGATGAACTCATTGCATCAAAGAGAGCGACGTACCACGCATCTGTGTCACTCGAATCATATTCGGAAGCTCCTCGCTTTATTGGAGAACAATAGGTACGCTTCATATGGCTAGCTGGTGGTGTATATAACAAGCGGGTCAGCCAAGTGTTTAATATCTAAACCATAAAATTGATTAATTTAAAAACTAAAGTGTACTTTTTGCCTACAAACTGCATTTTCATGAATAAATTATTTATTTGTTTATTTATGATTAGTGTGCTCGCGGCTCCGTTCACGTGGACTACAGAATTATTGTTTCAAATAAAATTGAAATTTACTTAGTATTTATCCCTTACCCCCCCTTAACCTTCCCCCTCCCCTTTCCCTTTCCCCCTCCTCCTTCTCCCCTCTCCCCTCCTCACCCCCTCTCTTGCCATCTGAAAATTCTTATGGCAGAAGTTTTCTATTTGAATCAACTTCATATTGTTATTTTCGTATAATTTATATGAAAATATATTTTTAGAACGAATTTATGCTATAGTGTTATTTCTATAAACAGTGTCTAGAATAAACTTTGTATTAATTCACAGTTGAGTGTGACATTATTTGTTTACTTTAACGCCAAGACAAGTTGGCTTCAAACCCGCTGCCCTCGTATAACTTGCGCACGCGTCTGTGTTGTGATGTAGGGCGCGTACGCAAGGTCAAGGCGAATGGAGCTGTGCGTACATTACGTACGTACGACATTTTGCGTGAAAACTTTGCGTGACTTGCTTTCTTTCCGTATTTAGAGTTTATATCAGTTAAGTCCTTGTCATGTCATACGCGTAATTTGTTGCAGAATTTATGTTTACGATTTTATTTTTAGATAGTCTTTCATTTTTTTTTATATGAGTCATAAACATATTGTATTGTATTTTATACTATATATGTATGCATAGGTATGTATTTAAGTATATTTGTACGTAAATTTAATTGTGTAATATTTTTACTAAGTATTTACCATGTTCTAAAATTCATAAATTTCTCTTCTTTCACCTGCAATACTCTGTCGCTATGTCTTTCTTATTTTCCTTCTGAAAGTTTGCCTGGAAGAGATCGCTTTTAGCGATAAGGCCGCCTTTGTACACTTTCCAAAAAGCTGTACCTATTTTATTGTTATCCTTATTTTGTGTACAATAAAGAGTTTATCTATCTATCTATCTAAACATTTTTCTATGCGTTGTTTTTTTTTCTTTTACTTTGATTCCTCGAGCTCGTTTATGTTGGGAAGACATAGGGAATAGGTATTATAGAGGAAAGACATTTAAGATATATATTGGGCCCGATTATGAAGGCACACATTTAAAATTTCACATTATGCGTTCAGAGTCGAGCCCATTGTTTATGTATTCCATTTCAGTTAATTGTTTTTTTTTTTATTCAAATTCAATTAATTACTTTTTATATTTTATTTTTATTAGAGAAGTCATTGCGCTGAGAGACCATATTCACAGTTATACTACGGCAATGATATTTCCTTGATAGATTTCAAAGGAATATTTTAAGGTAACTAGCATTTTGTCGACTTGTTTAATTTTTTTGATTTTCCCAATAATGAGAGTGAGAGCCAGGTGATCCGTCAAACCAGGGTTGGCATGTTTTAAACAAAGTGTTTAAAACATCTGTTTTAAACATGTTTTTTTATTATTTAAAACATGTTTTTTATTGTTTAAAACTGTTTTTAATTGTTTAAAACATGTTTTATATTAAATAAAACTGTTTTTTATCCAACCCTGCGTCAAACAGACTTCGAGCCTTTTACGGACACCAGCTCCCTCAATTTGTATATAAAATTTCCCAGATGTATCAATTTTAAGTTTACCTTTGTGATGTGATGGGCTGAGACAATCAGTATGAGAAGTAGCAGGTCGAACGTTATACTATATTTTATCACCTGGTTACCCTTCTTCTGTGTCGCGTGACTCAAAATCAATGCCATACGTACCATGAATATCAATAAGCGTAAGGGACAAATAACAACTAAAATTTAAAAAATAATAATTTATATATATATATTTGAAGAACTTTTTGTTTTTATCTTTTGTTGCTTTTAAATGACAGTCAGAGCAAAGATTTTTAGATTTTCTAGATCTTTAATGATATAATCTCAGATATAAGCTAATTCTGAATTAAAAATATGTCGTAGGTGCCTCTTCTGATGGCGTGGGGTTTGAATCCCACTTCTCATGTCGTAGGGTCCTGGTTCCGCCGAAAGTGTGGGCTCCCAAATTGAGTATAACGCCGTGACAAAGTTAACACATTTACTAGCTTCAATGACACTACATCAACAGGTAACGATTTTAGAAGGCAGACGATCCGTCAGCGAAACGCCTGCGCACCGCACGCCTTTCCATCGAAAACCTGTCTCGGTTCTGCGTCTGCGCAAGTTATACCCGACGTTCCGTCAGCGCGTGCTCGCGACGATCGCCGAACCAAGCCGAACGGCGCGCCGAGCACACACTGTGCCTTCAGTTTAGTTCCTCTTTTATTATTTCGCCGACATATACGTAACTTTTTTTTCATTTTGTCCTTTACGCGTGTATTAGCGTGTTGAATAACTTGTCTTGCTAGTTTTTGATGCTTTTAAATCAGAGCAAGGATGTTTAGATTTTCGAGATCTTTAACGTAAAAGCTCAAATATAAGCTAATTTTGAATTTAACAATACATATATCTCATTTTTGAAATGTGCTTTACGCTAATTGTTAGTTACGTGTCTGAACGTGTAATAAAGATCGGAAAGTCCATCCTCAGAAGGTTGACGTACAGCAAGACTAAGTAGAGTGCAAAATATCGTCTCGAGCTGCATTGAGTCACTGTCCACAACGATCCCAGCGCTGGGATATTTCTGTCTAACACGCGAATAGAGTAAACATAGTCAATTAACTGACCACTTTGTAGTTGACCTAATGTTTACTCTAGTCTTACTTCATTGCTATTATTGACGGACGGGCGGAGGCGAGGAGGGGAGAGTAAAAGGGGTTCTAATTGAACATTGCTTGGGTGATAGAAACAGAATCGTAAACGTGGTAAGTTTTTGCCAGTGTTGCGATTATTGGTATGATTTAATAATATCGATCGATAGTGGAAAGGTCACGCAGCGAGCGCCATCTATCTCACCAAACAGGACTGGGTGAATCTTTGTTTTAACAATTGATTTGTACAGCATTTAGACGACCTCCGTGGCGGAACGGGTAGCTCTCGGCCTGCCACGCCGGAGGTTGCGAGTTCCAATCCCGCTAGGGACAAATATTCGTGTGATGAATATGAATGTTTGTACCCAAGTCTTGGATGTTTATATATTTATTTAAGTATGTTTATCCGTTATCTAGTAACCATAACACAGGCTCCGCCTAATTTGGGACTGGATAATTGGTGTGAATGTCTGACATATATTATATTATTATTACAGCATATTCCAATGTTTGTTTTTTCGAATTCCATCAAAATAGTTTTCGTAGTTTTTTTTATACTTATTTATTTTGTAGTTCCCAAATTGACACTTTAACGATTTTTACCTTTCTTCTGTCAATATATGTTATTCAAAAAATGAAAAACATAGTTATTACAATGAACAATTATATACCTTTTCGATCTAGCCATTTATAAGACACAAAGCTTTGCCGCGTAGAAACCAGAGAGTTATTTTTTCTTTATTTTTTTTTTCATTTTCCGACCAAAACTCTAAAGAATACAAATAATTATATAAATCTTATGCAAAAAGAATTTTTCATATAGATTTTAGTCTTATAGTGTATTAAATTCCTGTGTGTATACTACGTGACTTGCGTTTGATACAGAATGTCACCGAAAAACGAATTATCTAAATTAATAAGGCAGATAATGCACGAATGACGTCGCCCACCTATCTATTGATTAGTCTGACAGCGCCATGTCCTCTTATTTACTCCTGTAATAACCTTTATTGTCTAACTGTAAAACTTTTAAATTTTTCTGGTTTGCGATTACTATAGATTTGCCGTTTACTTCCCGGCTTAGAATAGGGCCACTAATCTTCCCGTGAGACACACGTGGGGAGGTAACAAACATACATACATACAAAAATTCTAAAAACAATTATTTTGGCTTCTATTGACCCCTCCATACACATTTTTCTACAATATCTCCCATGTACAGACATATTAGAACAGTGTTACAATTTTATTATAGGTGCAGATAATCAACCTAATGACCCACTCATTTTAACTTAAAATCTTTAGACATCGAAGAAGCAAAGGAGAACAGAAGAGATGAAATAACAAAATAGATAACATAAGTTGGGAGCATTTTTAGTATTCTATGTAGAATAGTTCGCCGTCTAGTAAACACATCGAGCGGTATAATGAGTTTTCAAAGATGTGAGAAGCACGTAAGGGGAGCGCAATATGCGCGCAGTAAGGTAAATAAATAGAGGTTAGCCCGACACTAATTCAGGTTGGATTAGAAGTTCCAGGAATGCTAGAGCATCCATCTAAAGATAAATGGTTTCCAATGAACAGATTTACGACCCTACGATAATCCTTTACGGGTAAAATCTGACAGATTTAGACGTGAAATTTTGGATAGAGGTTCCTCTAATTTCGTAACCAGTAAGAAAGTATTTTGGACGAAGTTGCGGGCGACGCAAATGGTATGAAAATATTTTGGACGAAATTGCGGGCGACGCAAGCAGGAAAGAAAATATTTTGGACGAAATTTCGGGCGATGCAAACAGGAAAGAAAGTATTTTGGACAAAGTCGCGGGCGTCACAATCAGTAAGAAAATATTTTGGACGAAGTTGCGGGCGTCGCAACCAGGAAGACAATATTATGGACGAAATTGCGGACGACGCAAGCAGGAAAGAAAATATTTTGGACGAAATTGCGTGCGACGCAAGCAGGAAAGAAAATATTTTGGATGAAATTGCGAGCGACGCAAGCAGTAAAAAATATTTTGGACGAAATTGCGTGCGACGCAAACAGGAAAGAAAATATTTTGGACAGAAATTGCGAGCGACACAAGCAGTAAAACATATTTTGGACGAAGTTGCGGAACAACTGAAATAATAACCAAGACTGAAATATTCTAAGGGCTTGTTATTTGAGTTTGGTTTAAAAATATAGGTAAATGGACTTCCTAATGAAAATCCTTGTAACAGCAAAACTGCATAAAGTTACTCACTAGCATGAGTAGGCGTGAGATGCGAACGCAAGCACATGTGGCGAGGCTATCGGATTTCTGATTAAATTCTTTCTCACAGTTACCGCACAGAAGGCTGGATAGTTCTGACAAAGTCTTACAAACTGACATAGTTATGATTACTTTGTTTTATTTGACAATGCCACGTTACCGCAGCTTAATTGTATAATGTTGACACTGGTCGCTCTTTGCCATGTGTTTCCAAAAGACGCTACAGCGCCAGCCACGTGTGAAATGGATATAAAACAAAATGTAAACACAACAATACCGACTTAGCCTAGAGTTCTCAGTGTTGCAAAAGGTTGATATCCCACTAATATTATAAATGCGCAAGTTTGGATATTTGTATGTTTGTTACTGAATCACGCTTCAACCACTGGACGGATCGTGATGAAACTTGTCACACATATAGGTTAGGTCCTGGAATAGGACATAGGATAGTATTTATCCCGAAAAAACGTCCCTTTACTACGGAAAATACATAATAATTTGTGATGTTAAGTTGTCCAAGCGGACGACGTCGCGGGCAATATAGGAACGGGATGTTTTTTCGGGATAAAATTCTTGTCCTGTTCAAGGAGCTAACCTATATATGTGCCAAGTTTCATCCCGATCCGTCCAGTGGTTAAAGCGTGACTGAGTAACAAACATGTAAACTTTCGCATTTATAATATTAGTGGGATACCGGCATTCAATAAGTGTCAGGATTTTGAATGCCGGTGTTAAACCGGTAACAGGGTTTTATAAAATCTTGTTACCGGTTGAACTAATACCGACATTCAATAGGTGTTATTGACAATTTCGTTTTAGTACTCATATAAAAAGTAAAAAGTGAAAACCGGTACATCTTATTTCTCCCGGTAGTCATAATACCGGTTGCAGTCCCTAGTTTAAACAATACCAGAAACGTCACTCCAGATAAAAATTCGAAGTCAGTGCAACCGAATAAAAAAATACGGAACCCTAAAAACATGATGACGTCACTTTGCTCAACCCAAAGTAAATGCTCGATGATAAAAAACATACAATTCATCAACGATCTCTATGTACTACTAGATGGAGCGTCCCAAACAATCGCTCTGTTCCACGCAAGTAGCCACAACTCTTTCACATTCACTTTGAAACGTGTGCAGTTACCACTCAGAACATTTAATTATTTACTAAATATTGACATTATTTAACCGTAGCGTCAATATTTAGTAATAATTAAATGTTGTGCGTAGTAACTGCACAAGTTTCATTGTGAATGTGAAAGAGTTGTGGCTACTTGCGTGGAACAGAGCCATTGTTTGGAACGCTCCATCTAGTAGTACATAGAGATTGTTGCAATTCATAAATCTAATTTATACTGTGCGCAATATTATTGTCGTATAGACTTATGGGATAGACTTGGCATACCAAGGTCAGACCCAGTTTTATGACGTGAATGACCTTTGCGATACTTTCGGCGGCGTTTAGCGTGCGTCTAAATACATAGACAGATGGACAACAAAGACGATTCGGACAGTTTGACCTTTATAGAGGAAGAAAGAAGAACGTTATTTTGCCCCCTCGCTCTTACTGCCTCACACTCGGTAATGTTGGCTGGAAGATATCACTTTTAGAGGTAATCTCGCCTTTGTATGCAAAATTCCATAATTGTTTTTAGTTTTGATAGGTGAAATGGACCGACGACCTGAAGAAGGTGGCCGGAAGCGGCTGGATGCGGAGGGCGGAGGACCGGGTGTGGTGGCGTTCATTGGGGAAGGCCTATGTCCAGCAGTGGACGTCTAAGGGCTGACATGATGATATGTGCAATAAAGAATAATTTCTTTCAGTTACTCTAAGGTTGACTGGAAGAGATTCCTAAGCTGGATAAGTCCGCCTTTGTACACAGTTTAATTCCTATTTTATTATTGTTTTTGTTGTTATTTTTGGTACAATAAAGCGTTTACATACACACATACAGAGAAAATAAATGTACCTACTTTTAATAAAGTTTGAAAATACATATTACATAAACATAAACGAACAATATATACATAGACGATACACGAATAAGTGAATGATACAAATATCTATATATACATAAATTCATACACATAACATATAAATATATAAGATATATATATATATATATATATATGTTCATATACAAATACAAATAACTTTATTGGTTCAAGAACATTAGGGTCCTTATACTAGACATATCTATGTAGATATATTATTACAAGCAGTAGCCTGGCTCCCAAACTAGGATTCTATGGGTAGCCAAACATATATATATTTCATTCCAGATTAATAGTCCTATGAAAACAAACGCATTTGCGTCTCGAAAACAAAATACACAATAGATGGTGTTCCTAAGTGGACTGCAAAGTTTACATGGTAATACAAACCTGTTTTTGCTGCTGGTGACCCTTTCATGTATATGTTACCGAGACGTAAATAGCGTTGGTTTTCATAGGACTATTAATCTGGAATGAAATATACTATTACATTATATATCCCAATAAATACTTATTAGTAGTTTATATACTGTAATATAAGTTAATCGCAGTAATGAGATTAGTATATACAGGACAACGCTGGTGCAATTCCTTAGTCGCCTTAACGATATCCAGGGAAGATTGGGGGTGGGCCCTTTTCTAAGTGGGGAAAGAAAATGTACTTCAGATATTATTTTTTTAATTCCACCTATTTAATTATAACGACCTTCGTGGCGGAACGGGGTAGCACGCCGGAGGTTGCGGGTTCGGATCCCGCTAGGGGCAAATGTTGGTATGATGAATATGAATGTTTGTACCCAAGTCTTGGATGTTTATATATTTATTTAAGTATGTGTATCCGTTATCTAGTAACCATAGCACAGGCTCTGCCTAGTTTGGGACTGGATAATTGGTGTGAATGTCTGAGATATTTATTTATTCATAAATTTTGTGTTCCTTTTACAACAGTGCGAGAGAGATAGAAACAGAAGTCAAAAATAGATGGAGACAAAGCACAAGAATACGATAAAATGTTATAATGTCACATAAAAGCATGCGCATCTATTTGCGTGCGCGTGCGCATTGCTGGATAGCGCCGAAACAATTATAAATACCCCAACACCTCACTGTTCCACACGGTTCAAGAAATGGATCAGTTAGTCACAGCTGGTGGAATTGGCGAGATCTTGGAAACAAACATATAGACAGCTGACACAACACAAACTCACAGACAAATAAAAAAAAGAGATGGGTCTGGAGTACTACCGCCGATTTCGTGAATCCGGGGAATCTTTTGCAAAAAATATCAGTGACACTTATATTATATTATATTATATTATATTATATCCTCCAGATCCTTTTTTATCAGCCGCATCAGCCTGGAAATTCAAAGGGGTAACGCAGCGAGTATCCTCGGCACTGTTAAAAACTCTGCAGAGCTGGAGGAGATATTTTATCTGTAGGGCCCTTATTTCCTTTTTTGTAATTAGTAATATAGAGGTTAGAATTTAGTAATTTAAAATGTAGAATATAAAGATATTATATTATATTATATTATATTATATTATATTATATTATATTATATTATATTATATTATATTATATTATATTATATTATATTATATTATATTATATTATATTATATTATATTATATTATATTATATTATATTATATTATATTATATTATATTATATTATATTATATTATATTATATTATTGCCGTGTGGTTACCGGTAGAGTAGAATAGGACCACTCCAACTCTTCCCGTGGATGTCGTACAAGGCGACTAAGGGAATACATTATAATACATTATAAAACATCAATCAGGCCTCCCCAACCCGTCTGGCCAGCGGGGAGCGTTGGCCAAATCCTCCGTCTGTCTCCGGCAGATGAGAGAGGGTTGTGCTCCTGCAGTGGAGACAAAAATAACCTGATGATGATATTATATTATATTATATTATATTATATTATATTATATTATATTATATTATATTATATTATATTATATTATATTATATTATATTATATTATATTATATTATATTATATTATATTATATTATATTATATTATATTATATTATATTATATTATATTATATTATATTATATTCCACTCAAGAACTCGTTTACCCCAGCGGTAATCGGTTCTCCAACAGATGTGACCAGCCCACTGCCACTTCAGCGTACTAACTTACTGGGCAAGCGTAGTGTGGGACGCCCCCTGGTTAGATGGAGCGACGATCTGCGTAAGGCGGCTGGCAGTAACTGGATGAGAAGATCCGAGGATCGGGTTCAGTGGCGCACCTTGGGAGAGGCCTATGCCCAACAGTGGACTCTTTCGGGCTGATGATGATGATGATATTATATTATATTATATTCTTTATTGCACATAAATTTTACAAGAAAAAGGCATAACATAAAAGTGTACAAAGGTGGACTTATCTCTATAAGAGATCTCTTCCAGCCAACCTTCACTGTGGGAAAAGCTAAAACAAGCGGTAGGTCAAAAAGAATAAAAATAAAATGTGCATGGATATTGAAATTTTATAATAAAATATTGTACTATACATAGAATAAATGAGTAGGTATTTGTTTATATCGTAAACTGATTATTTATAACATCAAACCGTATACTATACTATGTTCTCTAAAATATAATTTCTTTCGTCCAAATCCGTGGAGTAGTTTCAATACTAGCTTACTTTAGACTGAACAGTGACCGCGCGGCACCTCATTTTCAGTGCTCGGTCGCGCGGCCTATGACGTCATTTGTAGTCGCTAAATTGATATTTACGCTGGTATAACTATGACATTTCTAACTTTTACACTTGAGTTACACGAAGCTCTCGAATTTTCGTAATTCTACTTTTCTTCAACGTAAGACTTTCGGATCGGATTGACGTCAAAAAAAAACATCTTAGACTAACTTAATGATGATTTTTGTGCGATCAATCGCAAAAAGCTGCCTCTTTCTCAGGAGCTCTAACATCATCCTGAGAGGGATAGCTGAAGACAGACTTGACAGAACCTTGAGGCATATTTGGCGGTCTGGATCTACCTACACTCCATCTGTACTCAGACTACCAGCTTGATGTCAAGCAAATCATCTTCATCATCAGGTTATTTTGTCTCCACTGCAGGAGCACAACCCTCTCTCATCTGCCAGAGACAGACGGAGGATTTGGCCTACACTCCCCGCGCTGGCCAGACGGGTTGGGGAGGCCTGATTGATGTTTTATAATATTTTCCCTTAGTCGCTTTGTACGACATCCCCGGGAAGAGTTGGAGATCAAGCAAATCGATCCCCAGCAAAGATCGAAAGGCTCAAAATGACCTCATATTTTTGGCCGGGAGTGTATATATACACATACATAAAGAAATAAGCGTAGATGAGGATAGAAGCGCTGAAGATAAAGGCGAATCGAATGAGTCAGACTATGTTTTTATAGAATAAGTGTCAGAGGCAACACCAGCTGCGACCTATTCATAAAAAACATAATAAACGATAGCCGCAATGGAGTTCTGGACGAATATTTTGACCTCAATTCACCTGAATGTTAGGTAACGAAGATGTAGCTGCCCGAGATTGGAGGCAGAGAAGATGCCACTCGTTCTTGTAGGTAATTCATATATCGTGTGTCAGTTAATAAAACAACCCAACAAAATGTTGTTTTCAGTAAATAATGTCGGTCTTTACCAGTTCAATAAGACACAATCTTAAACCATACCATACATACTTAACCCACAAATAAACTAACCTTCACTCATATTTATCAAAATAATGTTTTTAAAGTTGTTCAGGTAATTAGAACAGTGTTTTTCGAGTTGTCCTCTATTAAACTGAACTATTTATATTATTGTATATCCTTTTTCTATCATTATTGGAATTTATTGTTCTGTAATTATGAAAATTGCACTGGAAGCTTAGTAATTTGTATACACAAGTAATTGGAGTCTTATTTGAAAAAAAAACTCATAATTGAAATTTGATTTTTATGTCGATAATTAGGTATATTTTGCTTGTCTATTGGGTAAAAATTTGCATGCGGCTTCATCGTCAGGTTATTTTTGTCTCCACTGCAGGAGCACAACCCTCTCTCATCTACCGGAGACAGACGGAGGACTTGGCCTACACTCCCCGCGCTGGCCAGACGGGTTGGGGAGGTCTGATTGACGTTTTATAATGTATTCCCTTAGTCGCCTTGTACGACATCCACGGAAAGAGTTGCGAGTGGTCCTGTTCTATTCCACCGGAAACCGGAAGACGAAGGGACGAAGAATTTACACCCAACAGTGGACGATTAGGAGCTGATAAAAATACAGACTTTACAAAAGTACGTTCAAAACGTTATCCTACACATATTGCCCCAGAAAAATGCTGTCGTAGTTTAAGTCGGTAATATCGTATCGGAATCGCGTCTGGAGAGGCCGGCACTACAATGTGCGCCCACGCAGAACTATTTTAGCCGTGGGCCGGCGCTGGAGAGAATCGGGATTGCATAGCTGCAAGGTCGGGTCGGGTGTTCCCATTGCAGTTGGCAAGATGGCGCAACTGATATTGAAAAGATAAACAACGGTGTGGAAAAGGTGATGAGGCGTTGACGTTCATCATCAGGTTATTTTTGTCTCCACTGCAGGAGCACAACCCTCTCTCATCTGCCGGAGACAGACGGAGGATTTGGCCTACACTCCCCACGCTGGCCAGACGGGTTGGGGAGGCCTGATTGATGTTATATAATGTATTCCCTTAGTCGCCTTGTACGACATCCACGGGAAGAGTTGGAGTGGTCCTATTCTACTCTACCGGAAACCACACGGCTGATGAGGTTGATAGTCCGGATCTACTGATACTGCTGAATCAACTATATAATTTCTAACGATCAAGAAATGCGATAAGCTGTGAAGATTGGCCGTAAGCGGCTGGATGCGGAGAACGGGGACCGGATGTGGTGATGTTCATTGGGGAAGGCCTATGTCCAGCAGTGGACGTTTAGAGGCTGACATGTTGGAATAAGATTTAGTAAAGTAGAGAAGGGTGTGTTGCGTTGGTTTGGTCATTTAGAGCGTATGAGTGAAAGATGAGAAAACATTTATTTACAATGCGAATGTGGAAGGAACTACAGCTAGAGGTCGTCCTAGGAGGACGTTCAAGGATCAAATTGGTGACTTCTTCAAAAAGGCTGCGGATGAGTGAAAGATGAGAAGAACAAAAGGAGATGCTTGAATGTAAGGAAAACTAGTGAGGTGTGTCAGGATCGCTCAAAGTGGCGATACATAATCTCTCGTCTACCGCTCAGGGACCAAAGCGTGAGCATTATGTATCATGTATGGATTGCAGAGGTATAGGATTTTATTATTGCAATAACTAAATGCAGGGATTCTACGTTTCTACTGAGGGAAATAATAATAGAAATGACGACCTCCATGCCGGAGGTTGCGGGCTCGAATCCCGCTAGGGGCAAATGTTGTTATGATGAATATGAATGTTTGTACCTAAGTCTTGGATGTTTATATATTTATTTAAGTATGTCTATCCGTTATCTAGTAACCATACCACAGGCTCTACCTAGTTTGGGACTGGATAATTGGTGTGAATGTCTGTGATATTTATATTTATTTATTTTAAACGCGGATGTTGCAGGGCAAATGTCTATTATCCATAATACTATCTAAATATTGTGTAATGGTTGCTCGGATCAAAAGGTGCTTAATAACGGATACGATTACTAATCTTGCGCAATAATTATGTCTGGTTATCTGTGGAAAATTAATTTATATATTAAATCAATTATAATCAACTAGCTGTTGTTCGTCCGCGTGGACAACTTAAAATGTTTTCCCGTAGAAATGTGATGTTTTTTCTGGATAAAAACTATCCTATGTCCTATTCCAGGACCTAACCTATTTGTGTGCCAAGTTTCATCACAATCCGCCCAGTGGTTGAAGCGTTATTGAGTAACAAACGACCAAACATCCAAATATCCAAACTTTCGCATTTATAATATTAGTAGGATTCCTTTAGCGACACATCAATCAATAATTGAGGGCCTCGTTGGCGTAGTAGTTTGGTTGTTAGGCTCAAGCGCTGGAGGTCGTGGGTTTGATTCCCACCTGGGATACTCGTATATAACTTTGTACAATTTGTTGAAGTTGATCTTTGTCTAGATGTTATCGTTATATTTTTTATATTGATTTATGTTTTGGCGTGTGAGTCAGCGTTTTTAAACTATTTTTTTTTTACATATTTGTCAAATATCGGCTGCCCGTATGAATGTCAAAATATATCAGTTTCCCAAAGTAACATCTGGTAGCGAGTTTCATCAAAATCGGTGAGTGTTTTGAAGTAAATGAAATCTGACTTTAATGATTTTACAAAATATATTTCAGCTCAGTCGATCCATCGAGAAACTAAAGGATAATAAAATCACTATAAGGGTTATTCGTTTTGACGGAACCTTAAAATGGATATTAAGTAAAGTGCGTCTACCTAATTATGTCTATCATCATCAGCCTAAATACGTCCACTGCTGGACATAGGCCTCCCCAATAGAATACCACTTTTGGTAAGTTGTCCGTTGGGGGATTTGCCATAATCACCACGCTTGGCAGGCGGATTGGTGATCGCAGTAATGATCTTAATATACACAGGAGAACGCTGCACACCGTCCCTGGTGCAATCCCTTAGTCGCCTTGACGACACCCACGGGGAGATTGGTGGTGGCCCTATTCTAAGCCGGGAACCACACAGCAATTATGTCTTGGCTCAATTTATATTTTTTTAAAATGTTTAAAACTACATTTGCCGTGTGGTTTCCGGTAGAGTAGAATAGGACCACTCCAATTCTTCCCGTGAATGTCGTACAAGGCGACTAAGGGAATACATTATAAAACATCAATCAGGCCTCCCCAACCCGTCTGGCCAGCGCGGGGAGTGTAGGCCAAATCCTCCGTCTGTCTCCGGCAGATGACAAAGGATTGTGCTCCTGCAGTGGAGACAAATATAACCTAATGATGAATGTTAAAAAATTCCTTAAAAAATACCAAAAGAAAAAATGGCATTATCCAAAACCACAGTCTAATAAAGAAACGTTGAACGCAAAAAACAACATCAACAATATACCTATGAACAATATTACCGAAGAGCATGTATGAGTTATACAAGGAGAACAGAAACGACCTACTAATATACACTGTGATAATTTTTATGTAACCAAAATGTCGGAAAGTCATAAAGTTCCTAACATGGTAACAGTTCATGCTTTAGCCGATGACGTAACCAAGGCCGAGAATACCACCTGGATGCGAGTGGAGAGAACAAAAAGGGGCAAAAAAGAAAAGCTGTAATAGGCTAGAAAACACAAAACCTTATAAGACAATGGTAAGATAATCTGGGATTTTCATTTTAAAAGGAGGCTTTTCATTAAAACACGTCTCTGTTATTGCAATAGGTCGTATGTTAAAAAGGCATTTCGAAATTGAAACGTCAAAAGAACCAAATGAGATACAACATTGTCCTGATTTTGACGTATGAGTACTAGCTACTGCTTCTGATAATCCTGATGAAACAGGTTGATTTTTGCTCTCATTAGTCTGGTTACTCTCTATTGCTAGATATCAGTCAAATTGTTATTTGGAATTTGAGATTAAGATCGGTTAGACCGATTGTCTGTAATTTTATGATCCACAGTTGTCGCTTTTGATAATAATTCAGTATAATTTAGTACAGTGTCAAAGTTGACGAAACTAAGAACATTGTTTACAATATTGTCAAATGGAACCCATAGTAGTCACTAAAATTGTTTTGGATGCGCTAAAAAGTCTTAGGGTATCCAAAACAGTATGACTTTGTCAGTCAAAATTGTCGAAAGTACTGACAATAGAAAGAAATACTTCTTGATATAATTTTGTACAGTGTCAAAATTGACGAAAGCAAGAACATTGTTTACAATATTGTCAAATGCAACCCATAGTAGTCACTCAAATTGTTTTGGATACGCTAAAAACTCTTAGGGTATCCAAAACAGTATGATTTTGTCAGTCAAAATTGTCGAAGGTACTGACAAAAGAAAGAAATACTTCTTAGCGTGGCAGCAATGTGACAATTTTGTAAACAGTGTCCTTACTTTCGTAAATTCTGACACTGCACTAAATTATATTGATTTATTATCAGACGAAAGTGGGGTTAGTCTATCACTTTCATCATCATCCTCAGCGTAAGCCATTTGCCTTCATCATCCAGCTGCTTAATGTATTTCTCTGGTCGTCTTTGCGTCTGTCAAGTACTCTTTACACCAGAACTGTTCTGCGTTCATTTCTCTTTCACTATTATCATTTTTCGCCTAATCTTCTAGCTGATCATATCAGGCAAGAAAACTTCGAGAAACCTTCTTCATAGCTCGTCATATGTCATGTCCAAGCTGTCATATTACTGTAGGTAGAAACTCTTTTAATTTTACCTAACAGAATATAAGTTTGATTTAAATAATATAGGCTGAAATATTTAAAACAGCGACCCACACTGCCGTGCCAACCTCAATACGGCTCGTCCTGTTTTGTTCAGTAGTAAAAGCATTATTTTTGTAATCTGGAGCGAGTTCCAACTACTGACAATTTTGTTGATAGAAGTGTCTCTTAGTTACCCAGTTAATTTTTGTATCAGAATTGCTATTGGATTTTTCGTCATATCAGCAGGAAAAAAACTGTTTTTAATTGAAACATCTAATAATATACTTTATTATTGATTGTCTCGGCAATCTAAAGTTAAGTAGGTATTAATTGGCAATTAATGTTGGTTATTGTTTGACAATGTAAATTTAGAGCAGCTTAATTTTATAATGTAGAAACTGCTCGCTCCTTGCCATTCTAAACGCTAGCCATGTTTAAAATTAACTATTTAACTGTAATAAACATTACATATTTACATTATTATCATCATGTCAGCGCTTACGGCCTGGCCTCCGGCGACGAGAATTGCGAAGCGGCGATTCGCCCGGCAATATGCGCCCGCCGCACCGCTCATCGCGACTGTGCGTGGCTTGCTAGGTACATCCCTATACATTTCTTTTGGTCGCGCATCGTGTCGCCGAACGCATCGCGCGAAGCGAAAATCTCCGTGGCCAGGCCGGTAGACGTCCACTGCTGGACATAGGCCTTCCCCAATGAACATCACTACATCCGTTCGTCCGCCCTCCGCATCCAACCGCTTCCGGAAATCTTCTTCAGGTCGTCGGTCCATCTGGCGGCGGCGGGGCGTCCCACCCTGCGCGTGCCGATCCGCTTCATCATCAGCCTATATACGTCCACTGCTGAACATAAGCCTCCCCAATAGAATGCCTCTGTTGATGGGCTTTCCATTGGGGGATTTGCCATAATCACCACGCTTGGCAGACGGTTTGGTGATCGCAGTTATGATGTTAATATACACAAGAGAACGCTGCTGTCCGTCCCTGGTGCAATCCCTTAGTCGCCCTGACGACACCCACGGGATGATTTGGTGTGGCCCTATTCTACGCCGGGAACCACACGGCTTCTTATGTCATTTAAATGCCGATCCGCTTATGTCATTTAAAAAAGTTATTATCAGGGGTCGGAATAAGGTAGTGTGTCATTTATGTACTTGCGACGAAAATATGGAAATTCCTTTTCACGGGATTTTATTAACTGTTTTAATGAAACTCTCGGAACCCTGGAGGTTGCGGGTTCGAATCCCGCTAGGGGCAAATGTTGGTATGATTTGTGATGAATGTTTGTACCTAACTCTTGGATGTTTACTCGTATATATTTATTTAAGTATGTGTATCCGTTATCTAGTAACCATAGCACAGGCTCTGCCTAGTTTGGGACTGGATAATTGGTGTGAATGTCTGAAATATTTATTTATTATTATTAATTGAAGTGTATTTATTTCATATTATTTGTTATTTATTTCACTAGCAAGCGGGAAAAGAAGAATTATAGATTACTAGCTGTTGCCCGCGACTTCATCCGCGTGGACAACTTAACATTACAAATATTATGTATTTCCCGTAGGAATGAGATGTTTTTTCGGGATAAAAACTATCCTATGCCCTATTCCAGGAACTAACCTACTTGTGTGCCAAGTTTCATCACAATCCGTCCAGTGGTTGAAGTATGATTGAGTAACAAACATCCAAACATCCAAACTTTCGCATTTATAATATTACCTAGTAGGATTAAATGAGCGATGTGGAATCATCATCATCATATCAGCCTTTAGACGTCCACTGCTGGACATAGGCCTTCCCCAATGAACGCCACCACACCCGGTCCTCCGCCCTCCGCATCCAGCCGCTTCCGGCCACCTTCTTTAGGTCGTCGGTCCATCTGGCGGCGGGGCGTCCCACCCTGCGCGTGCCAATCCGTGGTCTCCACTCCAGAACTCGTCTGCCCCAACAACTTTGTCGTCTGCAAAGTCTGTCGATGTGGAATATCCATATGAAAAATCCCGGAATATCCATATTAACATAAACACATAAAATTACACTACCTAATTCCGATCTTGATTATGATCCAATATTCGACTAATTATAATAAACTTTTCACTTTAAAACCAAACATAAAAGTTCGTGCAAACGTGAAAAAGGGCGGAAGACAGGAAGACGACTCGGATGTGGTAGCGCGTTAGACAGCAGCCTATGTCCAACCGTGGACGTAAATAGATAGTTTTCATATTCCTAAATATTTCCACTCGTTAAATCCGTTTATTGCTCTACACTCGAAACTTTTATACATTTTCGATGTTTTTACAAGAAACACTTTCCAAAACTCAATTATTGCGGTAAAGTATGGCTAAAGTTTACAAACACTCACCATGACGATTATTTGCTCGGTGGCGGTTTATCGCAAGGAGTCTTAACTGGATGCGTACGCACGTGTGTCAGGCGTTAGGTCGCGACGCGGACTGCGCGCGCGACGCGGCCGGCCGGCGGGAGTGCCGCGCGTTATAGCGCGCTGACGTCATTATTGCAGTTATGGGGACTGCAGGGGGCGATGGAGTCGTCCCCCCCATGGGGCGACCTTGAGATACTCGCGTGGGTTTTGATTTGTTGCTGATTTTGGTATCAGGAACACTTTCTAAACGATGGGTTAACGGATTCTACGGGCGTCCATTAATTACGTGAGCTCAGTTTGGGAGGAAAGGGGGAAAAGTTTGGTAATATCTTACCAAACCTTATTCGCTGAAGTGACAGTGGGCGGACCACATCTGTCGGGGGCAGACGAGTTCTGGAGTGGAGACCACGGATTGGCACGCGCAGGGTGGGACGCCCCGCCGCCAGATGGACCGACGACCTAATGAAGGTGGCCGGAAGCGGCTGGATGCGGAGGGCGGAGGACCGGGTGTGGTGGCGTTCATTGGGGAAGCTTATGTCCAGCAGTGGACGTCTAAAGGATGATGAAATCTTATTAGAAGGACGGAGGAGTCCTTGAAAATCTCACGTCAACTCTACTCGACTCCACAATAGTATACCGTAAGCCACGATACTGTAGAAGTAGCCAAAGTACACTAGCCTAAAGGATAAACCCGTGAAACCTTCGGGGTCATTATGGTACTGAAGAGGGTGGCTAGCGGATATTTATAAAATTGTATTGTATTTATTTATTCTATAACAATTTCTTGTGTACGAATATCTTAACTTATTCTATAAACCTAAGTGCTTACAATCAATAAAATATTTTCAATTAAAAATTAGATATTAACAAATTACTTATAATAATTAAAATACTTAAAATAATGCAAACGATGTCATAATTAAATACATAAAATCAACTGTGAGTGGCATCAAAGTCTAAAAATCAAACACAGAGTAACAACACTTTTCCAGAAGAAATGCTTTTAATTTAATCTTAAATATACTTAGTTGTTTTATACATTTTAATTCGTTGGGCATCCTGTTAAAGAAAAAAACGGCCAATATGAAACGGTGTGGCTGGCCAATGATCGCTATGCGTGGAGGCGTGTTTTATTCGGTCGCGATCCTCAGCAGTGAGGGAACGACAGAGATGTTAATGATGTAGACATGGAGACAGAGGCAGGGGGCTGTCGGTGCGTACCAATATGCTGGTTGGCATATTCGCTCGCTGCTCTATACCAGTCAAAATAACTCTTTAAAGCCTACTGCCAGGTTTTAGATAGCAGTCTGTACTGTAGACCAAATACACCAAGCGTGCCAACAGCGCACTGCGCGTATGATATATAGTAGGTGCACGCGACTACTGCCTCTCCATAATCACTTGTCTTCACCGTAGGTTAGCTGGAAGAAATTTCTTTAGAAATAAGGTTATCCTTTTGTATAATTTTCTTTTCTTTGTGTTTATTGTTTATATTGTTTACATATTATTACGACAATTTACACACTTTCTTAATTCTAAAACAACTCACACGAGTATATGGGCCGAGCATGCATTATGGAACGACAGTGTGTGTCCAGAGAAGCCCCAATAGCCCACACAGCCCGTGCCGGGGCTATCTCTAAATATTTACGACAGGTTTAATGCCTAGACTGTCTTAATTGAGACTAGGTAGCACGATATTACAAATATGATAATTTATAAGGACTGGAAGTATGTAAAATATAAGAGCTAATAAAATTAAGAATTATATTAATATAAATAAATATGAGTAATTATAGATAATAGATGTTGTTCTTTGTATTTATGTGTGTACAATAAACTATTAAATAAATAAATAAATACATTATAATAACATATTCAGAGCCCTGTTGGAGCTGCCCCGATACTGCAGCGCACCAAGGATGTTAGTGACATCAAAAAGGCTGGGGTCCGCAGTGAGAAGAATAAAAGGAGGTGCATGAAAAGGTTGATGAATGTGAGTGAGGTGTGTCAGATCGCGCAAAGTGGTGATACGTCGTCTCTGCCTACCCCTCTGGGACCAAGGCATGAGCTTTATGTAGGTTACTAGGGATGTTCGCAGAGGCTCGCACAGACGATTTTGCGGCAATAATGCGTAGGAAAGCGAGCTCCTTGATGCGCAAGCTGCAGAGAGGCGCTGATGGGAACCTTAAAATGATTGACGAGAGGTTTGACGATCGCATCGTCAGACACCTATCTCCAGTTTACTGAAACTTTGGATGTAACTCTGATATTGGACCGCTTCCTAATCTAAGATTGTTGTCCCCAGATGTCCGAGCACAGCCCCGCTGGCTACGACGTGACCAGGCTTCTGAGGCAGCTATGCGGAGGAGACGCCAGCGGGTATGATAACTGATGATCCATCACCCAGCTTTTTGTTCCCAGACTTTATTTCAATCATATATGTTCATCTCCCTTATAGGGATTGTAGAACCACGTCAAATAAAAATCCCGCAGCACTTGTTTTACACGTCTTTATACCATGAAGGTACAGCAACGACTGGTCGCTCGACTGACTACAGTTTACCAAGACTAGTTCCCCACCATTTCCCCGCCAACGGCCGGCATCGGTGTCGACCACCGACTGCCAACAATAGTGCCAACAGCGAGCAGTCGTACCAACTGCCGAACGCATATTAAGTGTATCCGGAAATATAGAAAACTAGCTGTTGCCCGCGACTTCGTCCGCGTGGACAACTTAACATCACAAATTATTATGTACTAGCTGTGCCCGCGGCTCCGCTCGCGTGGACTACAGGATCCGCTCCCATTCCCACTTCCGCTCCCTATCCCATTTCCACTCAGACTTTAAATCCAGGTCCAGGTCCAGAGTCCGGGTCCAGGTCCAGGTCCAGGTCCAGGTCCAGGCCAGGTCCAGGTCCAAATCCAGCTCCAGCTCCAGCTCCAGCTCCAGGTCCAAGTCCAAGTCCAGGTCCAAGTCCAAGTCCAGGTCCAGGTCCAGAACCAGGTCAAGGTCCAGGTCCAGGCCCAAGCCCAGGTCCTGGTCCAATTCCAGGCCCAGACCCAGGTCCAGGTCCAGATCCTCAACTCTCCCCTCAACCCTCCCCTCACCCTCCCCTCAACCCTCCCTTCAACACTCACCTCAACCCTCACCTCACCCCTCCCCTCTACACTCTTTTCAACCCTCCAATCAACCATCCCCTCAGCTCTCCACTCAACTCTCCCCTCAAACCTCTTTCCCTTGTCTCTCCAAATGTAGTCCTCGTAACTAATCCATCACAATCCAAATTCCAACCAACATTACTTTATTGCATACGTATACCACAAATTCATCGTAATCGGTTAACTCAGTCAAAAGTTATGCGAATTTTCAAACACACACATTACACTGATACCATACCCGCTCCCGCTACCGCTCACGAATTCAGTCGAACATTTACACCCTACATTCTTCGCAGTGTATGCGAGTTTTCGGAAACTATAAATTCTCATAACTTTTGATTGACTGCACCGATTGCAATGAAATAAAGCCTATATGTTACACCAAATTAAGCCCCATGTTTCTGTGAAAAGTCCATCAAAATCCGATCAGTAGTTTTTAAGTGATGCGTGCACAAACCCACAGATAAACAGACAAACAGACAAAAATTTCAAAAATGATCGAAATGCGTTCTGTTGCTTATCCTTAGACCCCCCAATTTTTTTTTTGTGCAAATATCTTCAATGTACAGACACGCGAAGTTTACGATTTTATTTATAAGATTTCCCGTAGGAATGCGATGTTTTTTCGGGATAAAAACTATTCTATATCCTGTTCCAGGACCTAACCTATATGTGTGCCAAGTTTCATCACGATGGTTCACTATTTTGGCTATAATGGCTTACACATAAGAAGTACTGTGGCGGGCTTTTTTGTAGTACTATTTAAGGTAAACTTTTCCATCATACATTAGTTACATTACATATGTGTAACTCTAGCGGTTTTGGCAGCGCACGCCAGAATAGCTCGCAGATGGTAGATTTTTAGGGTTCCGTAGCCAAATGGCAAAAAACGGAACCCTTATGGATTCGTCATGTCTGTCTGTCTGTCTCTCCGTCCGTATGTCACAGCCACTTTATTCCGAAACTATAAGAACTATACTGTTGAAACTTGGTGAGTAGATGTATTCTGTAAACCGCAGTAAGATTTTCATACAAAATTGAAAAAAAAAACAATAAATTTTGGGGGTTCCCCATACTTAGAACTGAAACTCAAATTTTTTTTTTAATCAAACCCATACTTGTGGGGTATCTATGGATAGGTCTTCAAAAATGATATTGAGGTTTCTAATATAATTTTTTTCTAAACTGAATAGTTAGCGCGAGAGACACTTCCAAAGTGGTAATATGTGTGTCCCCCCCCCCCCCTGTAACTTCTAAAATAAGAGAATGATAAAACTAAAAAAAATATATGATGTACATTGCCATGCAAACTTCCACTTAAAATTGGTTTGAACGAGATCTAGTAAGTAGTTTTTTTTAATACGTCATAAATCGTAAACCACAATACTATTATTAAAACATCAATCAAAGTTACAACGAACTACAATAACTTTTATATTATGTTACTTGCTGCTACGGAACCCTTCATGGGCGAGTCCGACTCGCACTTGGCCGCTTTTTTTTTCTACTTACTTGATATTTTGGACAATTCACACAATGTCTTTATAAATTGTAGCCTATGTGTTATTCTGTGTATAAGCTATATTATTGTAAAGTTTTATTAAAATCCATTCAGTAGTTTTTACGTGAAAGAGTAACAAACATCCATCCATACTTACAAACTTTCGCGTTTAAAATATTAGTAGGATATTACAATAGTATTTTTAATACAAGATTATCAATCTTTATTTACAATATCACACGAAAATATGAGAAAGCATTATAACCGGAAGCTAACAAGATTGCACCAGGGCAGCAGCGTTCTCCTGTGTACTTTAAGATCAATCCTACGATCACCAATGCTCCTACCAAGCGTGGTGATTATGGCAAATCCCTCAATGGACAGCCCACCAAAAGTGTTTTTGCCCACAAAAAACTTGTTTTACCAGGGTTAAGACTAAGTAAGGTCAGTAAATCGTTCACGGGGCAATGCATACGGTTCTACAACAAACTACTAGAGGAAATCTTAAATAAAACGGACAGAAAGTTTAAGATTCACATTAAAAAGCAACTTTGTAAGAAAGCCTATTATAAAATAAACGATTATTTGAATGACAAAGATGCCTGGTACTAATGTTAATTCAGCTTCGCAAAATCTTTATTAATTGTATGCAAACTTGATTTTTAAAAGATGTGTTGCGTGAAGTTTGTTGCGCCGTTTCTTCTTCACAGCGCTAACACCTAGGAAGCGGCAATCGATAAAAAAATGACGTGTATAAATGTACCAAGTGTACTCATATGCAATAAATGATTTTGACTTTGACTTTGAGTGGCATTCTATTGGGGAGGCTTATGTTCAGCAGTGGACGTATTCCGGCTTATGATGATCATACGATCGATTTATATGTTTTACCTGTTAGCCAAATCTTAATCACCTTACCATTAATAACACTACACGAGTATTCAAATCGCTCTGACCTTATACAGTCTTTAACACCAGGGTGAATGTGCCAAAGGTTCACATCTCTTGTCTCTTTCTAAATACGAGGCGTTGATTGAGACGGAAGACGAAAATCTGTAGTAGCTGAACCCACGAGATGTCAGCCGTATACGGAATTTGTGACTAATTAGCAGTGAGTGTGTAGTTGAGATAGGAACAGGAAGGGACACTAAAATATATATCTCACCTTACCTTAACAAGGTTTCGTGATAATTCACTAATTAAAGTATAAATATTAATCATATTATGGGCCCGATTCTGAAGCACACATTTGAAATTTGACAGCGCTAAAATTGGTTTCGTCTTTATCTTCATAATACTGTGTAACAAGGACAGCAACAGTTTTAGTGCTGTCAAATTTTAACGTCGTGCCTTCAGAATCGAGCCCTTTAATTATGTACGAAACGAGCAATTGCTAATATGTATTTGTTAAATAAATAAAACATAAAAAGGATTAAATAAACGAACGAGGTTTCTTTTAAAATTGCGTACTTGGTACAATCTCAAGAGACTGTATTCTGCCTAACACGACAGCAAAGCTACGTATATGCGCTAGTTTTAAACAAAAGGAAACTTCTCAGTTTGTGCCTTAACAGTGCCCATACTGATATCTTATACTGTGCGACTGATGTGATGAGTATGAATAAGTTCGTTTGTCGATATCCGCCTCTATTTTTGAAATAAAAAATTTAAAATGTGTTGTTAGGTAACAGCGATCAACATTATACAATGATAAAGATTTGCATGTTTATTATTAGGGTTGAAATACGATAAAGATACGAAACGAAACGATTATCGTAAAACACAGGCAATCGTTATTTTTACGATAATCGTGATCGTAAATATATTACGATACTTTAAAACCGAATAAGTCGCACTTCTTCAGGTCGATATCCGCCTCTATTTTTGGTTGGCAATTAAAATGTGTTGTCAAGTAACAGCGATCAACATTATACAATGTTTATTTTTATAATTGCTTGTTTATTATTAGGGTTGAAATACGATAACGATACGAAACGATACGATTATCGTAAAACACAGGCAATCGTTATTTTTACGATAATCGTGATCGTAAATATATTACGATACTATAAAACCGAACAAGTTGCACTTCTTCAGGCCGTTGTCGGCCCACCCGTCGGTCTCCACTATAGAAGTGCTCCAACGGCTGCGGAAGCGGCTGGATGTGGAGGACGATGGACCGGGTGTGGTAACGTTCATTGATGAAGGTCTTTGTCCAGCAGTGGACGTCTAATATGAAATCTCACTTCTAATTTACATATTTGATAGAAACTGTCATCTTTAATATTAAGTGGGCGTTTTGGGCGTAAGGAGGCTTTACGACACAAGTAAAAATTGACATGTTGCGAGCCCGATTTCACACATGCTTTTTTTAATCAACAAGCGTACAAAAATAATATTTATTGTAGATAGGACAAAAAAAATCGGATATTAATTCAAATCTCTCGTTTTCATTTCAATAAATGAAATGTTATTTATAATGTTAACATTTAATATGAAAACACCAAGCTAAAAATAATACGGAATCTGTTCAGGCTGGATGAACACATTTCATACATACATATACATTGGTGGCTATATAATTAAGAACGATTATTTAAAGACAAGATTTCACGTTTTTTTTTTTTGTTTTTTTGTGGTACGCAAAACCCTCCCATACTATATGTCCATTCATTGTAAAAACGACGTGTTTTTTTTATTTGTATCTATTTTAGTTTTTTATGTCCTTGTTCCTACATCATAATACGACAAATGATTTCTGAGAAAAGTCCCCCAAAAAAAATATGAGACGATTTATTCTAATTTTCGAGAAATTTAAAATCGTTCTTAATTATATAACCACCACTGTACATACATAGACTTGTCTAATCCCAAACTAGGGCTTGCTCCTGTGCTTGATCATTTTTGCATTATTTGTTTGTTTGTGCACGCAACAAGTAAAAACTGCTGAACCAATTATCATAGATCTTTCAGAAAAACATAGTGTTTAATTCGGAGTAACATTTAGTCATTATCGCAATCGGCTTTCTCAATCAAAAAGTATGCGAATTAAATGCTAAATTATACTAAAAGTAATGCTCGACGGAATTCAGATTGCGAGGACATTCATTTGTCTAATCCCAGACTACGTTTTTTTCCTGTTCTATGGAACTAAATAAGGATAGGATAAATCACAAAAATTACATCCAGGCCGGGACTAAGTAGTACAGATGTGTCTGTCCCCAGTGGCTATCGAACCCACGATATCTGGCGCTCGTGTCCAATGACCAAATGACTAGGCCACAAATATAAATATTATGAAATAAAACAAAATATGAATTACAGAGTTCCTGAAATAACATTCAATCATGATAGCGAAAAATTTATCAATGTGATACAACTTAATACATCTTCTATAGAATCGTAGATACCCAACGGTTTATGATTATGTCACGTAAGTTTCCAGAACTATATATCTAAATCCGATAAATATAGATAACACACCTGTAACTAGTACCACAACGAAAACTATATCATGTCCGAGAGTGAAAAAATCAAAATAAAGTTTGTGGTAGCCCTGGCAGGTTTGGGCACCGATATTACACAAAGGGGATGTGTGACTAGTAGAGATGCATACACGCACTGTAAGTTTCATTCTCAACCGAAATACGTATGTATGTATGTATGTATGTATGTAAACGCTTTATTGTACCAAAAATAACAACAACAACAATAATAAAATAGGAATTAAACTGGGTACAAAGGCGGACTTATCCCACTTAGGGATCTCTTCCAGTCAACCTTAGAGTAACCGAAAGGACAAGTATAATGCGTTTAGTACCAAATTTGATAAAGAAATGTACCTACTTTTAATAAAGTTTGAAAATACATATTACATAAACATAAATGTCCACTGCTGAACATAAGCCTCCCCAATAGAATGCCACTTTTGGTGGGCTGTCCATTGGGGGATTTGCCATAACCACCACGCTTGGCAGGCGGATTGGTAATCGCAGTAAAATCTTAATATACATAGGAGAACGCTGCTGCCGGTCCCTGGTGCAATCCCTTAGTCGCCTTGATGATACCCACGGGAGATTGGGGGTGGTCCAGTGCCGTTACAAGGGCGGTGCCCAAGCAAAGAGCGCAGACCTTGGAAGGGCGCATAAATGATCTGGTTGGGCATTATTCAAGGGCGCTAGAAGCTCACACCGGGCGTATAAAACGCTAATTACGGCACAGGGTGTCCCTATCCTATCTTCTTAGGGGGCCAGGAAGACCTGGCGACACTTCGACCCTTCAGGATCTTTCGTGCCAAACCCCTGACCACCAACGGTGCCCCAAGCCGATTTGGTGGACTTCACATACGCCTCAGAATTTCTTCTTCGGCATATGCAGGTTGCCTCACGATGTTTTCCTTCACCGAAAAGCCTGTGGTATTATATATAAACCGTACTTAAGTTTCGTAAAACTCATTGGTACGGGCGGGGTCTGAACCCACGACCTCATGAACGTGAGGCGAGTGCACAACCAACCGGCTACCACGGCCCTATTCTAAGCCGGGAGCCAAACGGCGGCAGTAAGTTTGCAAAGTCGATATTATGAGTAGTCGAATTCACTAAAACAACAAATGTATTTATTCAATTTAATAGCAATAAACAAGATATCTATGGAATTTGTAGTCAGAATTATCCACGGATTAAGATATGGCAATATATTTGTAGTTATCCTAATTATTTTAAACCAGTGCAAACTAGAAAAATCTTGCTCTGTAAACGCCTGAGGGGGAAGACAGACGGACTGCATTTGAACTGCCAGCTGCAAAGTAGCAAATTGGATTCAGCTTACTACTTCTCTCATTTTTGTCAGAGACCACAGAAATCCTATCAATATAAAACGGTTATAACCATTGGTCTACTTAAGTTCCGCGCGTGCCGATTTTTCGGACACAGCGCGCCCTCCCGCGCACCTTGCGTGCCTGGCGGTCACGTTTTTAGTAAAGAGATACAGTTATGCAGTTAGAATCCATACCTTAGGGCATTACGTGACGACCTCCGTGGCGGAACGGGTAACGCTCGGACTGCCACGCTGGAGGTTGCGGGTTCGAATCCCGCTAGGGGCAAATATTCGTACTTAGTATGATGAATATGAATGTTTGTACCCAAGTCTTGGATGTTTATATATTTATTTAAGTATGTCTATCCGTTATCTAGTAACCATACCACAGGCTCTGCCTAGTTTGGAACTGGATGATTGATGTGAATGTCTGAGATATTTATTTTTCTTTATTTATTGTAGATTTTTTGTCCGTAAGTCGGCACGAAACGAGTAAGCTTTTGATAGTTTCTGCAATATATTGCAACTTCACCATTCTATCATGATAGGATTTCTGTGTCAAGTCCTTCATACCTCCTATCCTATTTTAATCCTGCCATAAACGTTATGTATAATGCCATCACAGGTTATCTGACCTTATCAGGTATTACGTCACGATTCCCGCTCATCTTTATGGCGGAGCCGATCCCATTGTTTGTCTACGGTTACGGGATATTACCCGCTCCACGTACGGTTAGGTCACTTCGGCCGATGACGACATCTGTTATTGTAATGGTGAAGTCGCCAAGGAGAATATCCTACTAATATTATAAACGCGAAAGTTTGTAAGTACGGATGGATATTTGTAACTCTTTCACGTAAAAACTACTGAATGGATTTTAATGAAACTTTACAATAATATAGCTTATACATCAGAATAACACGTAGGCTACAATTTATAAAGATATTGTGTGAATTGTCCAAAATATCAAGTAAGCAGGAAAAAATCTACCATCTGCGAGCTGTTCTGGGGTGCGTCATAAAATTATAATTTTAATGTCATAATGTTAGTTCTTTTCTGCGCCACGCTAATATAAGCTACTCGAAATACTAATCCTGCGCAGACGAAGTCGCGGGCACCAGCTAGTATGGCAATATGTGAGCGCAAATTGTGTGCCTCCGTCACTCGAACGTACCTACCGCTATAAGCACTTACACTTTAAGTCGAGCGCCTTAGACAGATTTTTGCGTGTATTGTCCGACAGTGGGAAGGATTAAGTGATTCTACGATCTCTACGTAATACTAGATGGAGCGTTCCAAACAATCGCTCTGTTCCACGCAAGTAGCCACAACTCTTTCACATTCACAATGAAACTTGTGCAGTTACTACGCAGAACATTTAATTATTACGAAATATTGACGCTACGGTTAAGCAATGCCAATATTTAGTAAATAATTAAATGTTCTGAGTAGTAACTGCACAAGTTTCAAACTGAATACGAAAGAGTTGTGGCTACTTGCGTGGAACAGAGCAATTGTTTGGAACGCTCCATCTAGTAGTACATAGAGATCGTTGAAGTGATTAAAAGCGTTGGCATTTTCTTTTAGCAAGGGAGTTATGTATCTGATACGTAGTTGTTGCGGTCTTTGAACATATTCGCCTGGTCACAGTACAGGTGAATATGTTCATTAAGAGCATGTCAACACGTATCTTTTCATTTCTTGCTCGCGATGTACCAACTGCGTCCGTGAATCATTTGGTGGCCTCACTGACAATCAGCGCTGCAGCTCTTGCTACAGCATAAGCTGAGCTGGGGACCCTTTCGGCGTCACACTACAACACTGTGTCATTTTTTAGGGTTCCGTAGCCAAATGGCAAAAACGGAACCCTTATGGATTCGTCATGTCTGTCTGTCTGTCTGTCTGTCTGTCCGTCCGTCCGTATGTCACAGCCACTTTATTCCGAAACTATAAGAACTATATTGTTGAAACTTGGTAAGTAGATGTATTCTGTGAACCGCATTAAGATTTTCATACAAAAATAGAAAAAAAAAATTTTGGGGGTCCCCATACTTAGAACTGAAACTCAAATATTTTTTTTATCAAACCCATACGTGTGGGGTATCTATGGATAGGTCTTCAAAAATGATATTAAGGTTTCTAATATAATTTTTTTCTAAACTTAATAGTTTGCGCGAGAGACACTTCCAAAGTTGTAAAATGTCTGCCCCCCCCCCTGTAACTTCTAAAATAAGAGAATGATAAAACTAAAAAAAATATATGATGTACATTGCCATGCAAACTTCCACTTAAAATTGGTTTGAACGAGATCTAGTAAATAGTTTTTTTTTAATACGTCATAAATCGTAAACCACAATACTATTATTAAAACATCGATCAAAGTTACAACGAACTACAATAACTTTTATATTATGTTACTTGCTGCTACGGAACCCTTCATGGGCGAGTCCGACTCGCACTTGGCCGCTTTTTTCCTGTTTTGTTTTAACTGTTATGTAATTTGTCTCGTTCTTGTTTTTTTCATATTTATGTCATCAATTTTATTCCTGTGTCATATTTGTGTTCGCCAAATAAAGTCTTTCTATTCTATTCTATCAAATTGACAATTACCTAATTGATTTTGAATGTTTATGCATACCATATGTTCATATGTGTATATTCTATGTGAGTCTAGCCATCTGCCTGTTACCGTCTCCTGTTCGACAGAGATACCTCATACAAGAGTAGCGAATAATTAGCCGTGTGGTTCCCGGCTTAGAATACGACCACCCCCCCTCCTCCCACCCCCACACTCCATACAAGCGATTTAATCACCTACCACTATTACAGCGCACTATCGAGAGAGGGACAACGTTATAAGTGCCTCTCTTTCTAACCGGCTGCGTAATACACGCCGTGCTTTATTTTGCGGGCGACGTTAGACTTGCGGGGGAGGTGAATATCTCCTCTTCTTATTCTCTGCCGTGGGTGTCGTCAAGGCGATTAAGTGATTACACCAGGGACGGCAGCAGCGTTCGCCTGTGTATATTAAGATCATAACTGCGATCACCAATCCGCCTGCCAAGCGTGGTGATCATGGCAAATCCCCCAATGGACAGCCCACCAAAAGCGGCATTCTATTGGGGGGCCTATGTCCAGCGGTGGACGTATTGTGGATCAATGATGAACTTATGTTTAGTTCAAGAACCTACCTACTTAGTCGATGATTTCATACTAAATACCAACTAACTTTCCTTAAGTTCATTTATATTCACAATAATATACAGACAGGGTTGTCCAATTCATACTTTATTTTCTTTGTACTGTGCCTCTTCTATACCTTTATAACGGAGGAGATGGATCTTTTCCAACCCATTCTCTCTAACCCAGGTTTCTTTCTACCGGTTCCTATATATTACTAGCTGTAGAATGCTGAACTTTTCCCCTTCATTATTAGTCTCTCTGGTTATGTGGTTAATCTTTCTTTTTGTATTTCCCTTATCTGAAAGGAATCAGTTATTTTCTTATTCAGTTATCTAATTCGTGTATATATTGTATTATTTATGTTTATGTAATATATGCATACTTTATTTGATGGGAACTTTTTTTTTTAATTTTGGTACCAAACGCATTAAACCAGTCCTTTCAGTTACTCTAAGGTTGACTGGAAGAGATCCCTAAGTGGGATAAGTCCGCCTTTGTACACAAATTTATTCTGTAAAAATATATTTTTGTTGTTGTTAATTTTGGTACGATAAAGCGTTAACATACATACATACATACATACACACATACATACATACATACATACATACATACATACATACATACATACATACACACATACATACATACATACATACATACATACATACATACATACATACATACATACATACATACATACATACATACATACATACATACATACATACATACATACATACATACATACATACATACATACATACATACATACATACATACATACATACATACATACATACATACATACATACATACATACATACATAAAGATAAGTCTTTCTATCTTCTGTTTTGTTTGCTGTGTTTAGTATCGGAAGAGAATTGGATTCGACCAAGACTCTTATCCTCTTTAAATGGACGGAGCCGCGGGCGAAGCTTAAGCTAACTGCTGTGTGAAAGGGAAAAATTATTAGAAACCCCCAGAATTTGGACTTCAAAATATGGATAGGGCGGGCCCGATTAAACTCGTGGGAAAAAAACTGTTTCCTACGGATATCAAAGTTTGATGCCCCAGCTTTCATGTAGGGCCCTTCGCCAGAAAACATCTCAACAAACTATCACCAATATTGGTCAAAACATGTGCAGAGCGTGAACTTATGAATGTGTCAGATTGATGTCCATCTTCGTCGTCTTTCAATATACAAAAGTATTCAAACTTGGTTGCATACTTTTAAGTAGCAATGAGCGTTTAGAATTAGAAATGAAACTATTGCAGGCGTAACCACAAAGTGGCACTATTTGTCCTTGCAGGATGAGATGTGGAGTGAAGTTATGTGATAGTGAGGAATTCAATGATACGTGAGAAGTGTGGTTTAAAAGAAGATGTAGTAAAGAGAAGGGTATGTTGCGTTGGTTTGGACATTTAGAGCGTATGAGTGAAAGAAGAGTGACAAAAGTAATATACAGTGCGAATGTGGAAGGAACTACAGCTAGAAGTCGTCCTAGGAGACCATTTAAAGATCAAATTAGTAACGTCCTCAAAAAGGCTGGGGTCCGCAGTGAGAAGAATAAAAGGAGGTGCATGAAAAGGTTGATGAATGTGAGTGAGGCTAGTGAGGTGTGTCAGGATTGCGCAAAGTGTCAATCCATCGTCTCTGCCTACCCCTCTGGGACCAAGGCGTGAGCATTATGTATGTATGTTATCCTTGCTACATACAAAAGTTCAGTATCACCAAATAAACATTAAATCGTCACAATAAACTCTTCCGTTTCACAGCCCTAATTCTGTACCAGCCTGTCCCTTCCGCTGCCTTGCATGCGGAACCTTGTCTCGAACACACATCTTCCCCTTCCGCTTTACTTCCCCCCAAAGGTCAGGGGTTGGGGAGATCGATTATGTGACCTTTGCTTGTCTAGAATAAATAATGTCAGTGAACTTGCTTGACAAATGTATATTCTACCTTTAAGGGCATTATTAATTTATGATCGTGAGCCGCCGTATGGTGCAGTGTGGTTTCCGGTAGAGTAGAATAGGACCACTCCAAGTCTTCCCGTGGATGTCGTACAAGGCGACTGAGGAAATACCTTATAAAACATCAATCAGGCCTCCCCAACCCGTCTGGCCAGCGCGGGGAGTGTAGGCCAAATCCTCCGTCTGTCTCCGGCAGATGAGAGGGGGTTGTGCTCCTGCAGTGGAGACACAAATAACCTGATGATGAAGGCCCTTTCTGCAGCACAGCACGGGCTACACCGTTTCTGTTTCATTGTTATGTCTACTTGCTGTACTTCTGTATCAATGTGACCTATTTGTAACATTGTATTTGTGCTGTGTCTAAGAATAAATGAATTATCTATCTATCGAGAGTCCGCTGCATATAAGCTATTATGCATCTAAGAGATAGGAGCCTGTAGTCCTTGCTATCAATAACCCAGGACACTCATCATCCTTGCAGCTAGTGCATTGCATTCACACAGCAGGTGCTTCATGGTATCGCTGTCCTCTCCACAGGCCCTACAGCTGACGGTCTCTGACAGTCCCGTCTTATGCAGGAGGTGCCTCACACCGAAGTAGCCGTTAAACGCTCCTACGATAATTCAGACAGTTCTCTTACTGTATATTAGGATTCTACATACCTACTTTGTAATCGTATTCCAATTATTCATAATATTTACATTGCGTTCTAATCAATCATAGTTCACAGTATCATGTCAACTTAGGTCGAATTTGTCTGCATCTCCCAGTAAAGCAGTTTTAAAGTATAATGTTTATGATGCGTTTTAAATTGAGGTGGCCTTGCCTAATGGCCGGTTGATGTCATTCCAGGACTTGCCTATGTTTACTCTAGACTCTAGAGTTAATCTTTTCAATTGTTTTATAGCTCTCCCTTTAATGTTATCGCTTCGTTCTTGCCTGTGTATGTATTCTTCGACAACACACACTTTGGGATGAGATGGTTTAGATTCAGAGGTTTCCAGATTTTTTTCTCATAGACCACTTTCAAAATTTAGCTGGTTCCGGTACTACATTTTACCATATTCCCAAAACTCGACAAAAAAATGTGAATATTAGATCTAACTATGGAAATTGCGGCCGAACTCCCCTTGGAGTCCACCTGGATCACTTTGGGCACCACTGGTTTAGAAGAAAGCACTTGTTTGTATTCAATAAGGCCGTATATTGCCGCTTTTACGATTGAAATCGTTGTGAGATCGTGCTAATGAATTTCGCCGTTTCGGGCGCGTCTTTATATTATTTCGTGGAAAAAAAATATAACAGGAAGAAGAAACCGCGTCTGCTAAAATTGTTTTACTACCGCATTCGATTTTTCGCATTTTTTTTTTCGGTGCTGATTTGAATGAAACTAGGCGGAACATCGCGATGTTTTCTTTCTAGACCTTTAATAGAAGGAAATCATATTTTGCGAGAATTTTTCTCTTACGATTTGGGAGTTCTCAACTAGCGGGTGACCTGGCAAGCTATAATAATAAAAATAAAATAAAAGATAATTTATTCAACGACATCATTCAGTTCAACAATTAAGTATTTATAAGTAGTACATAGCCAGATGAATTGGTCGATGCCTCAGCGAAACGCTGCTTTTCAGGCATCGCCATTATGATTATACATCGCTAAAATCGAAGCTAGAGAAAAAGGAGTGGTGATCGTTATCTCTGCCAAAGTGTTAGACGTAGTACTGTAAACCTCATTCCAAGATTTTGTAAGAGTTTGTAAATAATTAAAAATATATGTATAAAAAAAAACTTCTGAATAAAACTTCTGAAAACGTATTCTCCTCATACCAACTTTTGAATCAAAGTGGATGTCAGCGGGACTTTCTGACAACGGAACCAACGCGTCTTAAGGATATGTTCTGTATTAAAAGTTACACTTTCTAATACCGACCTATATTTAATATAACATTTAATTAATGCATGAAATTCACTTACGTCAACATGACTATAGTAGTCAAGCCCACTACATGAAATATGGCGATTTATGACATTCGTCTAGACCAGGGGTCGGCAGCCTGCGGCTCGCGAGCCACATGCGGCTCTGTGGATGTGAAGGTGCGGCTCTATAGTTCCATTGGTCCCGGTCTGGATGTTATATTTGTGAATTGTAAAATCCTTGTTTATTTTTTTACTTAAATAATGGGCCCGATTCCGAAGCCACACATTTGAAATTTAATGGCGCTAAAATTGGTTTCGTCTTTATTTTCATAATACTGTGTGACAAGGATAGCAACAGTTTTAGTGCTGTCAAACTTTAACGTTGTGCCTTCAGAATCGAGCCCAATAAGTGATTATCTAATAATACCATATATATATTATCTAATTGGTTGTGAAAAAACACTACTTATATATGAATAAAAAAATAGATATATTTCTTTTTATTAAAAACAAACTTTATTTATGCAAGTACCTACTTTTATTGTTTTTTTTTCGGTTATTTTATCGAGGCTTTGGACTATTCATGTCCATGCCAGCCTCATGGGGAAACACATAATATTCAGCGTTACCTAGACGTCAGACAGCGCTTAGCGAAATAATAAAATTCTCTCGCTATTTATTGTTGGAAAGAAATAAATTGTGGCTCTTGAAAAATTTTGTAAATTGTCTTTTTTTGACTCCTCCGACTCAAATGGTTGCCGACCCCTGGTCTAGACTACACGACGCTCCCAGAGGGGGTCCCACCCTTTCGTTTGATATACCTATAATACTAGCATAATGATGTAATTGTCTGCCTAAAATTGTCCACCGCAGCACCTCGACATAATTATTTGTATGTAGAATTATGAGCAGACTAGCTGTTGCCCGCGACTTCGTCGCGTGGACGACTTAAAATCACAAATTATTATGTTTTCCCATAGGAACAGGCTATTTTTTCGGGATAAAAACTATCCCATGTCCTATTCCAGGACCTAACCTACATGTATACCAAGTTTCATCACGATCCGTCCAGTGGTTGAAGCGTGATTGAGTAACAAATATCCATCCATACTTACAAACTTTCGCGTTTATAATATTAGTAGGATATTGAACTTTTCGGGGCAGAGACTAACTGATCCCTAAATAACTACAAACATTAGAGCACGGCTGGCTTAGTGGAGCTACCGCCGCGCAGTTCAACTCACGCAGCGCTGCCCTCGATACAAAGTTACTACCTCAGGACGAATACCAACGATCTCAATGTACTACTAGATGAAGAGTTCCAAACAATCGCTCTGTTCCACGCAACTGCGGCTCCGGGAGCAGCAACTCGTTCACATTCACTTTGAAACTTGTGCAGTTACTACGCAGAACATTTAATTATTTACTAAATATTGACGCTATTTACTCGTAGCGTCAATATTTAGTAATAATTAAATGTTCTGCGTAGTAACTGCACAAGTTTCATTGTAAATGTAAATGACGGCCACCACGAGAATGACAATAGAAGTATATTTAGCGATATATTATATTATTACGATTGATATTATTTTTGTGATCATTGTCGTATCCGACCAGGACTAGACACGAGCGTGTAACAGGAGCCAAGAATGCGCAGCTGCTGTGCGTCACCGGTAGCAGTCCTCGGCAACCTAGCACTCCGCAGTTACTGAGGGTATTTAACATTCTTTAAATTTCATTATTTAGATGGTCATTGGACTCGAGCGCCAGAACTCGTGGGTTCGATGCCCACTGGCGACAGACAACTTTGTACAATTCGGTCTGGATGTTATATTTGTGAATTGTCCTATCCTAGTTTCATTCCCATAGCACAGGAAGAAACGTAGTTTGGGGTTAGACAAATGAATGTCCTCGCAATCTGAATTCCGTCGAGCATTATACTTTTAGTATAATTTGGCATTTAATTCGCGTATTTTTTGATTGAGAAAGCCGATTGCGATAAAGACTAAAGTTACTCCGAATTAAACACTATGTTTTTATGAAAGATCTATGATAATTGGTTCAGCAGTTTTTACGTGATGCGTGTACAAACAAACAAATAATGCAAAAATGATCTTATGTATTCTATTACTTATCCTTCATTCCCCAAATTAATATTTTTCCAAAATTATTCAACGTACGTCCTTTAAAGTTTGGTACTAAACGCATTAAACCAGTTCTTTCAGTTACTCCAAGGTTGACTGGAAGAGATCCCTAAGTGGGATAAGTCCACCTTTATACACCACTTTATTCTTTTATTTTTGTTGTTGTTAATTTTGGTACAATAAAGCGTTTACATACATACATACATACATACATACATACATACATACATACATACATACATACATACATACATACATACATACATACATACATACATACATACATACATACATTATGTACGCGGAAAACATTGTTCGAAGTTTACATTTTTATTTCATCATCAGGTTATTTTTGTCTCCACTGCAGGAGCACAACCCTCTCTCATCTGCCGGAGACAGACGGAGGATTTGGCCTACACTCCCCGCGCTGGCCAGACGGGTTGGGGAGGCCTGATCGATGTTATATAATGTATTCCCTTAGTCGCCTTGTACGACATCCACGGGAAGAGTTGGAGTGGTCCTATTCTACTCCACCGGAAACCACACGGCATTTTTATTTATTAAGATGTATTCATTCGTTCACCAGATACTAGAAGAGACGATCCAGAAGAAAGCGCCCAAGCCGATGTACCAGAAGCCAAAAGCGAGGGATGCGGACAAACTGCGACTGACGTTCAACATACCGTCCAAGACGACGGAGAGCCTGCTCCAGTACAGGACGAAATTCCTGCAGCACATGCTCACTAGCTCGATGTACGCGAACAGCGCCGTCGGGAAGCCGTGGGAGATGATTGGAAGGTAATATGGGGAAGTCAATATTAAAAAGTAAATGTCCTGACATAGAACAGATCTTCCCCCAATCTTCCCGTTGGTGACGTCAAGGCGACTAAGGGATTGCACCAGGAACGGGCTGCAGCGATCTCCTTTTTTTTTTTTTTTTCAAAATTTTCTGTAGATACATATAGTATACTTAGAATCGTCAATTTAAACATTGGTAGCGTATAAATATAACATTGGTAGGTCACAGTTAGTACCTACTAAACTATCGTGGAAAAGTGCCACAATAAATTCTTTCATTCATTTAGTCAAAGTCAAGTCAAATTAGAAATATATATACATAAAAATTTATGTAAATGTCAAAAATATGTAAATAAATTTATTATTAAAAAAATAATAATTATGAGTACGATTTTGGCTGTATAAAATATAATTTAAAGTGTCATGTCTTATGTTTGGAAAATTCATCTAATGAGTAAAGCTCGTTTTTGGTCATAACTGTTTTGCATTTGAGTTTGAAAGCATTATTGTTGCATTCTCCCAATTTATCAGACACCATATTATAAAACTTAACACTATTCTTTATAAAACTCTGATTTTTTTGTCAATCTGCATTGGACCTGTGCAAGTTGATTCTTATTTCTAGTATCAATTTGATGTACATCTGAGTTCTTCGGCGTATTGGCCAAATTTCTACGAGCATATAATAGGTTATGAAACACATAGGCAGAGTAAAAAGTGAGTATGTTAGCCTCGGCGAATTTACCTCGGCAGGAAGTTAATGGGGTGAGCCTATAAAGTGTTCGCACAGCCCTTTTTTGCAGTATAAATATCTTATTAACTGTGTACATTAAGATCATTACTTCGATCACTCATCATCAGATGCTAGTGAAGTGTATCAGGATCGCGCAAAGTGGACAACTGGAACCAAGGTGTGAGCATTATTTATGTATGTACTAGCTGTTGCCTGCGACTTTGTCCGCGTGGACAACTTAACATCACAAATTATTATGTATTTCCCGTAGAAATGGGATGTTTTTTCGAGATAAAAACTATCCTATGTCCTATTCCAGGACCTAACCTACATGTGTGCCAAGTTTCATCATGATTCGTCCAGCGGTTGAAGTGTGATTGAGTAACAAACATCCAAATATCCAAACTTTCGCATTTTGAATTTTATAAAAAATATAATATAATATTGTATTATAATTAGTGTCCGACCAAGTTTCGGTTTCGGCCAGTTTCGGCCAAAAAATCGAGATTCGGCCATAGTTTCGGTTTCGGCCAAGAGTCAGCCGAAACTTCGGCCGAGCCGAAACTAATTGTTCGTGTATTGTCGTTTCGGCTAGGGATACGCAAAAAGTATCGATACCTGAGTAGTATCGATACTTTCGTTACGATACCAAGTATTTTCGTACTCGATACTTTTGTTACGATACTTTACTAGGTATCGATACTTCGTCACATACTCGATACTTTTTGATATTCCGATACCAGACCTGCGCTAGCTCCGTACGCGTGTGTAAATGCGGCAAACCACATTGTATACTCATAGAGTGTCATCTTATTACCGCTCTCTCCTTTCTTGCTTTGCTGATGTATAATTACCCTCTCTGTCGGGATAAATAGATTTAGGGGAAATCCTTATCATATTAAAATATGATGTCGTTGTATGGAGACAAAATACTTCTTATGTCTGATTTTGGTCTGATTGAAGATTAGGGGTTTAAAAAATAACCATCAGTATTTACATCTACCATTAGGTCAATGTTTATTGTAATAAATAAATGGAGACGGAATATTATTATTGATATTATACTTATTTTTATTATAAATTTTGAGACACGGTTTCTAAGGTTATGAAAAAGTACTCGATACTGAGTAGTATCGATACTTTTGATTCGATACTATCGTCGGCATCGATACTTTTGGTGCGATACTGGTATCGAGTACAGTATCGATACTTTTATTTTTTTGCGTATCCCTAGTTTCGGCTGATAATGATGATGATTCACGCTCAGCGGTCACTGTAGACCATAAACCGCTGTCCAAAGGCCGCAAGCGCCTCGCCACTTACATAGTTTTCATAACATTCTGACATAGTACTCGGGTACTATGTCAGAATGCGTCATGTTTGTTCACCTACACATCAAAACGGAACACCTCAATGCTGACATTGCTCTATGACGGCAGAAAGCTGAAAGAATGGTGGTTTTCGGAGCAGGAATATAAATTATTGTAAATCTAGACACACGTTGCACCAGCACACTAGATAAAAATGGGAATGGAAACATTTATTCTACGTAGATTTTTTTTGTAGACAGCCACACTCTACGCAATTTCTTAGAAACGAACAGCGCCACCTTTCGCGTCCCATAAACAACTAAACGACCGATCATTTCTACGTTACGTGTAACGACACGAGTTCCAGATTTTTTTATTTTTTCGTTACTAATGTGACGTGGTAGGTGACGCTGTTTCCAAGAGAAAGGCTTATGTTCAGCAGTGGACGTAACTCGTCTGATGATGAGAGAGGATTTTATAAAATGGCGATATCTTGCGGACTTACATTATTCTCCACTGCTGAACATTAGCCTCACCAGTAGAATGCCACTGTTACTGCGCTACACGCTTGGCAGGCGGATTGGTGATCGCAGCATTGATCTTAATATATCCTAATATCCTAGGAGAACGATTCTTCGTCCCTGGTTCTATCCGTTAGTCGCCTTGAACGACCCACGGGAAGATACCCGGCACTTGCATGTAACGTTACTTATTTGCCATACTTGTTAACAGTGTGTCAGAAGAAATAATCGAGGAGCTACTAGCGCGGTGTGCGAGAGAGATGGAAATACAGAAGATAGTGCAGGAGCTGTACGACTGTGAGACAAAATGAATTTAGACTTGTTTACTTTACATTTTTATTATTCTCGTGTTATTTTAATAAAATTTAATTTCTATTTTAATTAGCATTTTCATTATCATCATGTCAGCCCTTAGACGTCCACTGCTGGACATAGGCCTTCTCCAATGAACGTCGACGTCAACATTGTTCCGAGTAGATATCTACCGATGAATCGGTTCAGCCGACTAATCAGCCTCCCAACCGATTAATCGTAGTCCCGGACTAATAATTATATTATTTTGTTGAAAATTCTTCAGTCATCAAACACCTAAAATACGTAAAAACCATCTATATTTTATTGTCTTCAATCATTAATAACAAACTGAGCAATCTTTTATTCAATTAAAGTGAGACTTGCTAATGTAATATTTACTTAATTACTAATTTATTGTGTAGGTAAGGTACTACATTTTTATATTTTAGTTATTGTGTAACTAAAATATAAAAAATTATTGTGAAATATATTGTGTGGTTAGTTTCACCTCAATACGTTTTGCGACCGTTTTGCGTAAAAACCGATTAATCAGCTATAAATTATTAAGTTAATCGATTGATCGGCTTAAGGTATTATCGGTACATCTCTAGTTCTGACCAATTATGACATGTCGCAATTTGACTGGCCAATCAACGTACAGGTTCCTCCGCCCGCGCACCACAGTATTGTAACAGAATTGTTGTTTGTAGAATTAGGAGCATCTATTGGACTTATTAATCGATTAGTTTAAGCATGCGCTTACCTGATCATCTCGTGGTTGTCTCGCAGTTCTTCGTCTTTATTAGAAGGGCTTTTAGCAAAAAAATTATCATTCTCTGATTTGATTCCATATTTTCACAGAGTCTATTCTAGATTTTAATGAACTAATGCCACTTTATCTGCTTTGTATATTTTATTTACATCAATTATACTTTTGTTAAAATTATCCACAAAACTGTTTTCAACACAATTGTTCCATATCTTCAGTCTTCATATAAATTGTGAAATACAAATGTTTCTAAAACTTACAGCTAAAATTCGTTCTTTGTTAACTTAGTCACTGTACAATATCATTCTCATATTGTTTTATTAAGGCACATACAAAATACACGACTAGGATAATACTAGCACAGATTACCCGTCCCTTACCTTTAAAATCCCTTTAATTTCTCATATGCGAATTCACACAGCATCGTCTTTGTTCAAACTTAACCTAAACGAATTCAATACCGCACTGAATTTATCCTTCTGTCTCTTCAAAGTATCATTCTTCTCCATTTTAGGTAGTTTTGTAATGCTTTCTGTGCTTGAATCCGTATGGTAGGATTCCTCTGGTGTAGGTGGATTTGATTTCATGACTCTTGGTTTAAATGGCTTAGGACCACCAGTTCCAAATATAACAGTCAATTTTGACCTCAGATCATCTCGGCTCATACCGTTGTCCTCATCCTCATCTTCATTCGATTGCTCCTGCTTTGGTTCTGCGTTTACAGGTCGTAAAATAGGAGTTGATGGTAATGACTTTAGCTCGTTCTTTAATTCATAAAATAAAGAAGGCCGTTCGCGGTTTAGAGCAAACGTGCTGTTTTCTACCATATCACCGGTAGAATTTGACCGTCTTCTCTGTTCTTCCCCTTCTCCCTCTGTTGTAATCCTAGTCTGGTATATTTTGTTCAGTTTCGACATGAAACTCATTTGTCTATCACTACCAAATACCATAGTGCCGTCGTGTGAATCATTCGACTTAACACTTTCTCTAGGCTTGTTTTCCTCTTCAACTTCAACTGGCTTGAGTTTTACAGGCCCTCGCGGTATCGAATAGGATTTTCGAAAGTATGGATTCGCGAAAAAGCTTTCATCGAATGGTGGTGGGGGTGGTATATATGGAGCTTTCTTCTGGTCTTCTGTGGAATTATTCAAATCATTTCCAGCCCTAGTAGCAGGTAAGGGCGGTATAGAATAAGATTTCTTATAATATGATGTCGCAAAATAGTTTTCATCAAACGGAGGTGGTGTTGGTATGTATGGGGCATCCTCCCTTGTGTCTTCCGTGGAATCGTGCAAAGCATTCCTATCTAAAGTATCAGAATATCCTGACTCATCTGTTCGAGAATTGGTGTCACTGTCGTTAAAAGCCGTTACCTGTTCGCTTTCTCCTGTCTCCTCATTAATATGTTCAGCCTCGCCTATTTCAACATCAATATTGAAAGCTGCTTCATCTGTCTCATGTTTTTCTTCCTCTTCGCTTACCTTGGGTAAATCTTCTCTATGTACTTGCGCTATAACATCATATTTAGATAGTACTTGAATACCTAACGATGCGTCGGATCCTGCATCCGATAAGTCACTCAAAGACTTTCTATGCGGTATACCATCGCTGGCTCCAGTAACAACGTCGTCTTCTTTCAAACTAAGGATTTCTCCATAAGTATCTTCTTCTGCTTGTAAAACCTGATCGAGCAAATCTATTATCTTTGCTTCCTTTTCTTCGTTATTCTGTAGGACAGCTTGTTGCACGATTAAGTCGTCGGTTTGGATCGGTGCGTGGTTTCTGACTAATTTCTCTTGCATTGGCGTTGGATTTTCTATTATTTCTAAGATAGATTGAACTCCGGTCAGACTAGTCTGTCTTGTAGTAACAGGAGGTGTGGGTGATTCAACAACTATTTGCACGGGAGGTTTTCCGTTCTTATATGCGTGCGCAAACGTTTTCATATTCTCTTCTAAGTTACTCTTTTTTCTTTTGTAGCAACACAAGCAAAGGACATAGATGGGTAAACCTGAAAAAGATTGGATTGTTTTAGTATATGGTTATTTGAGTTACAATTGAGTTGCTTTTGATTTAATACTTGCCTATAAGGACCCAGATGCCAATGCGTATCCACGTCTGTATGTTGATCAAAACCATTAGGTGGATATTGACGTATATACTGAGCAAAGGAACTATGGGCACCAGAGGAGTCTGAAAAACCACACAAAACTAATTTATTTTTTACATTTATTAGACAAACAAGTCACAATCAATAAAAAATAAATAAATTACAGTTATAGGATTTGATATATATTAATACAACTCTTGATTGGATTTTAAGAGGATTGCAAGTATCGTAAGACCGAATTAGAATTATAGAAATGGATAAAGAGACCTAGTATGATTCTAATGAGCTGAAAAACGATTTAGACACAGCAGGTGACCAACATCGAATCAATAATAACCCACTATTAAGTAGACCAGAGTGAAATCAGACCCTCCATGGGTTTGGTTGATAGACTTCATCCCCTTAAATTTTGCTCTGCGTAATCAGGTATCCTGACGATGTTTTCCTTTACCGAAACGTTCACAACCGTTGACTTCATGAACATAAGGCGAGAGAGCACTTCCACTAGATTATCATGATTACAGGCAACGAAATGGAGTCTACAAAGCTCACTAAGTGGGAAGAGAAAGTAAGTAGTTTTAAAAGATATTTAACCACCTTGAAAGGCAGCTCCTCTTTGGCTTGCGGCTGCACGGTGATGATCAGCAGCAGGACAAGTACGATGACGTGCAGCAGTACTACAGGAATCAGCGGGGAGGCCACGTGCGTAGCCACCAGTCCAGTTACCACGCACATGCAAACTACAGACAGATAAAGACCACATTATAAAAAAAAACCATTCTTAGGTCAAGAACTTTCCAAAAAGCTGCAATGCCTAAAATCTTTCGCGATTTCAAGAAAAGAAAGGTGAGCAGCGAGCGGCTCGGTGTGCAAGAGGGACCCCGGACGTATGCCCGATCTCCCGAGGTCCCTCGATGTGCGTCGGAGATGGGCACCATGTGATATTAGTCTGTGGCAAATACTTCGCCTTGTAAGTACTCCTTTAAAGTAAACTCTATGCACTCTCTCTAGTGCTCGCCCCTTAGTTCTTTCTTCAAATTTAGACAGCACTAGAGAGAGTGGTTTTTTTGTTTAGACAGATAGAGAATTCGATTGTGTCCAGCGAGATATATTTTCACATTACTTACGATATCCAATAGTATAATCCTTTACCAAGAACTAGTTTATTATGCACGTCAAAATTACGCTGCTCAGCTCGCCAGGGAACGCCGAGCTGAGCCTACCAACTTCATAGTTCATAAAGGTCGTTGCGAGTCCGACATAATCTAATCGTCCCACAATTAGGTACGAATTCGATTGGGTCCAGTTCCTATACTCCATAGTTCCTAAATTGGTTGGATCATAGCACCCAGCCATTATGAAGTGCACACAATTCCAATCTGCTAGTCCAATATCGTCCCCCCAAAGCAATTAGGTATGCATTTCCCCACGAATAGTACGGTGAACTTACTAAATGCCGAGAGAATAATGTCGACGATTCGCGCAGTGGCCCGAGAAGGTGACCGGCCGCCGCAGCCGAACATCTGTTTCAGGTAGCTGTGACACTCTAGCTTGTTGTCGGACCGGTATCTGGAAAAAAGAAGAGTTCATTAGACCAAATACCATTCCGATTCCGAAGAACTTTCTTTAACGTAAAGCTAAAAGGAGAATATTATAATGCATCAGAAAGGTCATCTGCCCCCTTGTCGAAGGTCTGACTCTGCTTCCCTTAAAGGGTAGACCAGAGGAGGAGAGTAGGTATAGTAGAGAGAGTTACCAAAGGTCTGACTTATTACCACCAACCCGCCATGCGCCATGCACTGTAGTGTCGAGGCAGGAACCCATACCTCCCCAGGGACAAAGCTTCAGAGCAGTGCATGGGGGTCCGGTGAGTTCCTGCAGTCGCCCAATATGCAATGAAGGCCAACGAGGGGCTTTTGTAGGTTAAATCCAAAGGTGAATTGCCCTATAATGTCACGTATCCTAAGATTTCCCCCGTCAACAAAAAATATGATATTGCTTAGTGTCTGAAAAAAACTATGTACACTTCAATATATAATGTCCCAAATGCCCGATTCTGTGCACCTTAATAGGTCACAATCGAGGCTCTTGCGACTAAACTGTCTAGTCGGGTCAACAAATAAACCTACGTCCAGCTGTTGACGTTTCTTTAGAAGATACTTTACACTCGTACCGTAAAACTATGACGCAGGCTGCGACGATCGTGTAGGAGAGCAGGGTCCCGACGCACATCATCAGGATCAGCTGGTCTAGCTCCATTGTGCTGGCCAGGATAGCTGCAATCACATAGATCGATGAATAAGGGTTGAGCGATATACAGAAGCATGCATTCGTGAAGCGACTTTTACATACTGTCACTATGTGGAACATTCTCGAGACTCGCGCAAACCAACGATCTCTATATACTACTAGATGGAGCGTTCCAAACAATCGCTCTATTCCACGCAAGTAGCCACAACTCTTTCACATTCACAATGAAACTTGTGCAGTTACTACTCAGAACAAATTATTTACTCAATATTGACATTATTTAGTCGTAGCGTCAATATTTAGTAACAATTAAATGTTCTGCGTAGTGACTGCACAAGTTTGACGTCAAAAAGAGAATAATGTATTCCAATTTTGAAAATAAATATTTGGATTTTGATTTTGAATGTGAAAGAGTTGTGGCTACTTGCGTGGAACAGAGCGATTGTTTGGAACGCTCCATCTAGTAGTACATAGAGATCGTTGGCGCAAATCTCGCAACTATTTCTTGCTTTGCGATGTGTGTCAGGTTCGCCACTTTGGCGATGCATCTTTGCTGCCTACCCCTCTGGGACCAAGGCGTAAGCTTTATGTATATATGTTCGCTGTAGAGCAGGCGACTTGTGTTTGGACAGAGACTCTTGCACTGGAAAGCACAGTGTGGTACGCGCGGTGCCAAATGGACCGACGACAAGATATGATATGAGAGATGATATTACCAATAATACAGGCCGGCAGCACGGTGGCGACCCTCGGCGACTGGTTGTTGTCGCTGACTTTAGCAAACCAGTGCATGAGCAGGCCGTCCGAAGCCATTGCGTACAGCAGCCGGGGCAGCGGGAACATCGCGCCGAACAAGCTGGGAAAAACATCACACTGTCACGAGTGGGCCCAAGGTAGCGTAAATTCATGACCTGGGACTGGCCCTACCTTCACTGGTAGGTGTCTTTGCAGTTACCTCCGTTGATCCTCGCTTAGAGGAGTTGCGGGGGGAGAATGGTGAGGAGGCGGGAATGTCACGAGTGGTCATCATTTCTTTGCTACACTCCCATTTGGTGGGAACTCTTTTCCTACTTTTACTCTTTACTTCTTTAATTTAATTTGTCTGGGGCCCAAGGTAGCGTAGATTCAGTCCTTGGGACTCGCCCTACCTTCACTGGTAGATGTCTCGCTGTACCTCCGTTGATCGTCGCTTAGAGGAGTTGCGGGGGGAGAATGGTGAGGAGGCGGGAATGTCACGACTGGTTGCGAACCGTCACAACTTTTGAAATGCCTCCTACTGGCATAGTTATACTAAGTAGCCTTCTGCTACTCCGTCACAGCTCACTGCGTCTCAAACTATACATCCGTGGTCTTCAACTAGGTGGCCAGGCTTCTCTTGGCCACACCAAACACTAGGTCCCGACCACCAGGATTGACCACTTTGATCTTTATTTCTTTTTGCTACACTCCCATTTGCTAGAGGGGAATTGTGACCTCTTTTCCCACTTCGACTCTTGACGACCTCCGTGGCGGAACGGGTAGCTCTCTGACTGCCACGCCGGAAGTTGCGGGTTCGAATCCCGCTAGGGGCAAATGTTAGTATGATGAATATGAATGTTTATACCCAAGTCTTGGATATTTATATATTTATTTAAGTATGTTTATCCGTTATCTAGTAACCATAGCACAGGCTCTGCCTAGTTTGGGACTGGATAATTGGTATGAATGTCTGAGATAATATTTAATATTTATATTTATTTACTTCTTTAATTTTTTTTTGCCTGGGGCCCAAGGTAGCCTAGATTCAGTCCTTGGAACTCGCCCTACTTTCACTGGTAGGTGTTATGTGTTAGTATACCTCCGTTGATCCTCGCTCAGAGGAGTTGCGGGGGGAGAATGGTGAGGAGGCGGGAATGTCACGACAGATAGACAGACAGCCCGCCCAATGGTAAGCGGTCACTGTCGGTGATGAAACTGCAGCCTACAGGCCACAAGCACACCTTCTGCACTTGATACAATCGAACTGATTTCATCATCATCAGGTTGTTTTTGTCTCCACTGCAGGAGCACAACCCTCTCTCATCTGCCGGAGACAGACGGAGGATTTGGCCTACACTCCCCGCGAACTGATTTAATGATCTACAACTACTATAAATACACCAGCCTGTCCGTACATGTTTGCGTGTGTGCGTAAATTATTGTAGGGCTATCAGCAGCTAGCTTGCGAGTATAGTCGATGGAGAGGGTCAACAAAATAAGAGCTTCTCTTTCTAACTTATGTTTTTATGCTTGGAACGTGGGTTACCTGGCAAATATACCAAACACAGCGCCTACTGACACTATCCATCTCGCCCACTCCCACTCCACGTAAGTAAAAGCGGTCGCCACTGCTGCCACCCTGTCCTGTGAATAAAACATAAATTTTATCTAATAAATAAAATCGTAAACTTCGCGTGTCTGTACATTGAAAATATTTGCAAAAAAAAAATTTCGCCGTCTAAGGATAAGCAACAGAACACATTTCGATCATTTTTGACATTTTTGTCTGTTTATCTGTGAGTTTGTGCACGCATCACTTAAAAACTACTGAACGGATTTTGATGGACTTTTCACATAAACATGGGGCTTAACTTAACATTTAGTTTTTATTTCATCGCAATCGGTTTACTCAGTAAAGTTATGTACATTTTTTGGTTTTCATACATTAGTAGGTAAGGTTAGTATGCAATATATTGCATACTATATTTCCGTACTATTCAGACTGCGATGAGTTTGGACTATATTTGGAGCTGGTAGTGGGAATGGGAGTGGGCGTGGGCGTGGGAAAAGGGGAGCGGGAGCGGGATTGCGAGTGAGATATAGAGTCCGAGTGGAAGCGGAAGTGGGATAGGGAGCGAAAGTGGGAATGGGAGTAGTCCACGCGAGCAGAGCCGCGGGCACAGCTAGTTCAATATAAATTAATACGAGTACATTACTTTTTAAAGCCCTGACTACCAATCTAGGGAAACTGTATGTCAGGTTTATTTTAAAATTAACAAAAAAAAATTAGTTAAATACAAACATACCTATAAACAAAAATAAGTGTATGTGTGTGCTTGTGTGGGTGCCGTGTATGTTCTGTGAGAGAATTTGTTAATATAGAAATTTAAGTGAAAGAAACCCTACCAGAAAGTTTTCCACATATTTTCTATCGAGTCCAAGATGAAAATCAGCGAATGTTTATATTTTACAATTTTCCCTAAGCATTAGATACATGCAATATTATATACTCGTAAATCATCTTATTGCAATGTACCTAGCCACTGTTGCAGCTTCGCAGGTATGAGTATGTTGCTGGACGTGTATCCCACTGAACGTGTGTCGCACTAAACGTGTGTCCCACTGAACATGTTAATGACTCAAATTTATTTTGAGCAAATTATTCTGGTCAAGCTAGCACAGACTCTAATTATTATATATTTATTTTATCCACAGTGTTAGTAAAGCCTTAATACTTTGTTAGTAAACTTATTAACTAATTTCTTACATAACTAGATATAGGCCAACAACAGCCCCGCCCAGTGTCCAATGATGGGGCCGTCAAACCTCTCGTTGATCATTTTCAGGATCCCATTAGCGCCGCCCCGCAGCCTGCGCATCAGGGAGCTCGCTTTGTTGCGCATTATTGCAGCAAAATCGTTTGTGCGCGCTTCTGCGAACATCCCTGATGCGCTGCAGTATCGGGTATGAACTTACCAGCAAGAAGTAAGGTACCATCATTGTGACTACTGTGGCGACGCCGGCGTACACGAAGAATACGATCACTAGTACGGTGAGGATCGCCATTGGGATAGTGCGCCGCGGCTCCCTGACCTGAAGAAGAACAAAGCATCAGCCTAGTAACATTCACTCTGTAATAAATAAATAAATATAAATATCTCAGACATTCACACCAATTATCCAGTCCCAAACTAGGCAGAGCCTGTGGTATGGTTACTAGATAACGGATACACATACTTAAATAAATATATAAACATCCAAAACTTGGGTACAAACATTATATATGTGTGTAAAGTAGTATCGGTATTTAGTTATTATGTAGTATATTATGCACTTTTTGCCCCCTCGCTCTTAGTGCCTTGTCTCACACCCTGTAAGGTTGGCTGGAAGAGATCTCTTTGAGAGATAAGCTCGCCTTTGTATACAAAATTTGTAACTGTATTTACTTTTAAAATTTGTGCAATAAAGAATATATAATGATTCATATTCATCATACGAACATTTGCCCCTAGCGGGATTCGAACCCGCAACCTCTAGCGTGGCAGTCCGAGAGCTACCCGTTCCGCCACGGAGGTCGTAATACTAGTTAAGAAAGAAAAAACTACTCAAAAACGTATAATAAACAGTAATGGTCACTCTGGGCAGACGTTAACCACAATAGTGTACGCCCCGTACCAAGCTATTACTAAACAACCTCCGTATACTGGTCACAAGTCTAATATTGTATATATTTGCAATTTTTTTCAGGACATGAAGCAACTTCATTTCATTGCACTAAAGTGGGCTGCCACATTGTCATTAATTGTTTTAATTATTTTAGTTATGCAGACGACATGGTGCTCCTCAACCCCTCGATTAATGATCTTAAAAACTCCTAGCTGTTTAAACAATAGACACTCAGACATGGCTTGAAATACAATGTTATTAAAACACAAATGATAGTGTTTAGGCCAGGAAGGGGTCTGAACAGGGCCCATGGTTCCCTAACGACTTAAGTAGAGAGGGTGAAACGTTTCAAATATCTAGATCACATACAGATGGAAAGGCTTCGAGGCGACGAAAGTATAGAGCACCAGCGCAGGGCTCTCGCCGTATGGTGTAAAACAGCTCGCGGGCAGGTTTGAGCAGTATTGTGACAACGATACGTGTCAGATGTGAGCCTACTGAGCACTCTCAGAGTACAATGACGCATATCGCAAAACAATTTCCTAAGACAAAGATGCATAAATAAAGTTTAAATCCTCAAACAGACGCTTCCTACCTCCTCGCCAGTAGCACTGATGGTTTCAAACCCCACAAACCCGTAGAAGCAGACCGCGGCCCCCTTGAGAGTTCCCCAGGGTCCGTAGGGGAAGAAGCCACCGGTGCCATAATTTGTAGTCGTATTAGTAGGGACTTCGCTCTCTGGTATACTCCAGTTGCTCACGTCAGCTGGAAACAAATGAAATTTAATTTAGAAGTTAATTATTATAATAAGGCATTGCAAGAAATGATGCGCAGTTTCAATGCTGCCTCTCGACTTGTCGGTGTTGAAATGTACTTAGAGAAGTCAAAGGTCATGTTTAATGATCATATTCTTCACGGTCGATGGAAAAGCATGTTGTTTGTGATTTTGTCTACCTCGCGCAAACTCTGTAATCAGCGCAGCAAAAGAAAAATCAAACAAGCCAAGAAAACAATTTTTAGAAAAACCACATGAGGACTAGGCTTGTTACTGCAGCGGCACACGCATACAATTTCTTTATTAAAATTTGTAAATTGTACTCTGTAATTAATTATTAATCGGCTCTCCACTATCTGCAATAAAAGGACTCTAAGCTTCTTCGGTCACATTGTGCGATCTCCCAAGCACGACCTAGAGAAGCTCATCATCCTGGGACAAGTGGAGGGCAGGCGTGCCAGAGGACGAGCTCCGACGAGGTGGTCAGACCCGGTGAGAAGGGTGGCTGGCGGATCCTTATATGAAGCAGTGCGGCTGGCCAATGACCGCTATGCGTGGAGGCACATTTTATACGGTCGCGATCCTCAGCAGTGAGGGAACGACAGAGAAGAGAAGAGAGAATTATTAATATTTTCTTTTTTCCTTTTTCTTGTTTTGATAATTTTTTCTTTTGTGTGTGCCAATTATGGCAGTAAATAAATGTTTTTCTTTCTTTCTAAGCTGGGCTGCATTTAAAAAATTGCGTCATATTGTCGCGAATACCACAGTGCCTGAAGTCTTTGATCAGTGAGTTCTGCCCATAATGACTACGGCGTTGAAACGTGGATACCAACAGTTTGACTAGTCCGAGAACGAAAGTCGCTCAAGGGGATATTCAGGTAGAAGTTTGGAGTATCTCTAAAAGACAGGATCTAAAAAGGAGAGACGCAGCAGAGGACTAAAGTCTTCAATACAGCTCAAAAAGGTAATAGGTACATTGAAGTGGTGCATTGGCGTGCCAATATCGTGCTAGACTAGCTACAGATGTGTAGGAAAACCGACAACTGTTGGGGTAGAGAAGTTCTCGTGTGAAGACCACGAATTCAAATTCAAATATTCTTTATTGTGCACCAATACATATAAAAGTTTATAAAAAACAAACCACAGCTATTATTATTATTCGAGTTGGGGCTATTTCAAGATCTCAGTCTAGACCTTGTATCACTGCGACCATTTCTGGTCTATTGTGATCGCCACCATGCTATAGTTCCGTGTTAAGCCTTGCAGCAGTTAGAAACTGCACAATGCTTTTAGCACTGAGTTGTTTTACTTCGTCAGGGTGAAGCAAGTAGTTACCTAGGTGTGTATTTCTTTTACGCATCAGTGGTCCACACTCGCACAGGAGGTGCATGGGGGATTCCTCTGCGTCCTCACAGAGCCTGCACGCTCCTGTGGTTCGGAGCTTGAGGTTGAACATGTGTTTGTTCAGGCCACAGTGTCCTGTGAGAGCTCTCACTGCTATGCTAAACCACAGCTATGTAGTAGGATGAATTTAGTGGACGAATGGGCAAACATAGCATAACCCTAGATCACAGACTAAAAGTAAATAAAAAAACAAGGTGAAAGACGTACCTCTAACCGCTCCAGCGACGATGATGAACAGAATGACGATCATGTTGATTATAGCAAGCACGTTGTTTACCGTCGACGACTCCCGGACGCCGAACGCCAACAACCCTGTAGCAAAAACAAATAAACAAGTGACCTCACTGTTTTACTGAGAGCACACCGCAATAGTGTTTATTTATTAAGAAGTCTATCTAGTTGCATGAAAATTTATACATATCGTAGGTTCCTGGTTCCGCCGAAAATGTAGGCTCCCAAATTGAGTTTAACACCGTTTCAAAGTTAACACATTTACTAGCTTCAATGACACTACATCATCAAGTAACGATTTTAGAAGGCAGACGTTCCGTCAGCGTAACTCCTGCGCACCGCATGCCTTTCCATCGAAGACTGTCTCGGTTCTCCGCCTGCGCCAGTTATACCCGACGTTCCGTCAGCGCGTCCTCGCGACTATAGCCGAACAAACCCGAACGTCGCGCCGAACACGTACTGTGCCTTCAAATCAGCTCCTCTTTTATTATTTCGCCGACATATACATTTACATGGACTTTGTTTCAATTTGAGTATAAACTCTTGTTGTAGTTAGGGGTGTTTACAGATATGCATTTAAAAGCATATCAGTAAAAACACCTTACTACTAACAACAACAACAAGACTTTACTTCGGTATTGTACAAGAGTTCATTTGCCATTAGCCTGAAATGATAAACGCACAAAAGACAGCTTGATTGTGAACTGCGACTGTCATTGAATACTTGCCACCTTTACTGCGTTCAACAGCTACAACTACGTTACAAAAACTCTGAAGACATAGTAACCTCGTGTGAAATGATTCTTACTAGAGATGAAACATATATCCGGTAACTATCCGGTATCCGGCCTAGTTTTACTATCCGGCCGGATACCGGAGAGTAGTCCAATATCCGGTCGGACACCGAATAGTAGTCAAATATCCATCGGATACCGGATTTCCATTAAAACTTCCTAAAATGTAGGCTGGAAAATTGATTTATGGATAAAGAGAAAATAACATTAAAATCACATAACATTAAACTGTTTTTATTTTCAAGCGTAGCGAGGTTTGTCGTCGTGTTTTTTTTTCCAAAAATGTGTTATATTTCTAAACAAATCGCTATCCGTTTCATCTTTAATTCTTACCTCCTAGAATTATGACTATGAAGAACGCGAGGAAGTCGAAGTATGAAGAGAAGAAGTACTCCGTAGAGAGTGGCGCGAAGGACTCAAACCAGGCTGACATGGCACCATTGGACATTGAGTCTATGTACGTACTCAGACCTTTCGCCACACTCGCTGTACCTGGAATTGACAGACATGGATTATCACCAATATTGTCAGGAATTATGAAGATCAACAACCCCAAATACTGATTGCTCTCAAACAAAACAAACCTCGTTAAATACTCAGTGAAGTCTGTATCATCACAGCCTGAATACGCCCACTGCTGAACATAAGCGTGCCCAATAGAATTCTACTGTTGGTGGGCTGTCCATTGGGAGATTTGTCATAATCACCACACTTGGCAGGCGGATCGGTGATTGCAGTAATGATCTTAATATACACAGGAGAAGCTGCTGCCCGCCCCTGGTGCAATCCCTTGCTCGCCTTGACGATACCTACGAGAAAGTTGAGGGTGGCATCACGATAATTACAATAATGCTCTGTTAATAGCACTGCAATCATCATCAGGTTAATTTTGTCTCCACTGCAGGAGCACAACCCTCTCTCATCTGCCGAAGACAGACGGAGGATTCGGCCTACACTCCCCGCGCTGGCCAGACGGGTTGGGGAGGCCTGATTGATGTTTTATAATGTATTCCCTCAGTCGCCTTGTACGACATCCACGGGGAGAGTTGGAGTGCTCCTATTCTACTCTACCAGAAACCACACGGCTCTGTTAATGGCACTGCAATACTCTATGATGTTCTTCGATCTTCTATTCTGCGCATCACCTCACCATATCAAACTATTTTTAAAATCTCTTCCAGTTTTCTTAATTGAGGGCTAAATAAAGTGAAAATAACTTACCGAACAAACATTCAAGTACCACATTCCAGCCGATGATGAACGCGACCAGCTCTCCAACTGTTACGTACGCGTAAATGTAAGAGGAACCTGCTTTTGGAACTCTTGACCCAAACTCCGCATAGCACAGACCTGGAAATTTGAAACGTAAGGCGATATAAATCTAATAAATAAAATAGTAAACATCGCGTGTCTGTACATTGAAGATATTTGCAAAAAAAAAGATTGGGGCGTCTAAGGATAAGCAACAGAACACATTTCGAGCATTTTTGAAATTTTTGTCTGTTTGTCTGTGAGTTTGTGCACGCATAACTTAAAAACTACTGAACAGATTTTGATGGACTTTTCACAGAAACATGGGGCTTAACTTAACATTTAGTTTTTATTTCATCGCAATCGGTGTACTCAATCAAAAGTTATGGACATTTTTAGTTTTCAAATACATTAGTAGGTAAGGTTAGTATGCAATATATTGCACATAATAGTATTTCCGTACTATACAGATTGCGATGAGTTTGGATTACATTTAGAGCTGCGAGTGGAAATTGGAGTAGGGGTGGAAGTGGGCGTTAGCGTGGGCGTGGGCAGACGGGCGTGGGAAAACGGAAGTGGATGTGGCAGTTTGAGCAGAAGCGGGAGCGGAGGCAGAGGCGATGCAAGCCGGAGCAGGAGCGGGAGCGGGAGCGGCAGCGGGAGCGGCAGCGGGAATGGGAGCGGGTTCTGTATTTCACGCGAGCGGAGCCGCGGGCACAGCTAGTAGGTAATAAGATGGTGATCATATCAGATATCATGTCGGATTCGATACTAAAATCCTGTTAGGATATCTGATATCGCCTAGAGACTTTTTCTTCATCATCATCTTGACACCCACTGCTAGATTGCGCCTTGCCGACGAGTTCTCAATTCGATGAGCACAAGAATATTTTCCGGTGTTAAAAAGTAGAGCCAGCCAACTCAAATAACACATTCCATTGATAGACAGAGCTCATCAGAACAACATAACGGTCTTCTTACCTGCTAATAAGGACGCGACTGCTGCTATCAGGAACGACAGGACTATGGAAGGTCCGGCTATCCTCAACGCCACGGAACCCACCAGCACGTACACCCCCACTCCCAAAGTGCTGCCCAGCCCGAGGCCTGTGAGGTCCCAGCGGTTTAAACATCTGGAAAGTTCAAAATGCAAGTTAGTTTTTTCTGATGCGGACAAAGGAAAGCCACTTTGCAATATTATATTGCGCAAAGTGGCGATACATCGTCTCTGCCTACCCCTCTGGGACCAAGGCGTGAGCATTATGTATGTATGTATGTATTGCACCAAATGCCACGCCGGAGGTTGCGGGTTCAAATCCCGCTAGGGGCAAATGTTCGTATGATGAATATGAATGTTTGTACCCAAGTCTTGGATGTTTATATATTTATTTAAGTATGTCTATCCGTTATCTAGTAACCATAGCACAGGCTCTGCGTAGTTTGGGACTGAATAATTGGTGTGAATATCTGAGATTTTTTTTTAATATGATCAAGTTAAGATTTCGCCTGTATCAGTCAACTTTACAAGCTTCGCCAGGTAAGGAGACCAGGAGTGCAATTCTATAAAGTTTAACTCAACTCTGAAACCGTAGCGAGATTTCAAATTGGGATTCTTTAAAGTTCACGGTCGTTCTATTTCTATGCCAGCGCCACACTTGCGAGAACGACGGCGGGTTGTACTACTGTAAATGGACATGTTGACGTCGTTTATAATTGAATTCCTGTTCCGCTTATCGAGAGCCAAGAAGATATTTCAAAGCTTATTGCCAACTTAAAACTTACTCATTATTAAGCAAGAACTTGACTAAAATTAAGGAACTTTCTTCATTTTTCAAAACTGATAGAACAAATGATAGCCTTTGTACACAGTTTAATTCCTATTTTATTATTGTTGTTGTTGTTATTTTTGGTACAATAAAGCGTTTACATACATACATACATACATACATACATGCATACATGCATACATGCATACATGCATACATACATACATGCATACATACATACATACATACATACATACATACATACATACATACATACATACATACATACATACATACATACATACATACATACATACATACATACATACATACATACATACATACATACATACAAAATATGGTCTGACGGTCTCTAGCTAGCTGTTGGGGCTACCCTGATATTGCAGCGACTCAGATCTGTTCGCAGAGGCTCGCACATACGATTGTCCTGCAAAAATGCGTAAGAAAACGAGCTCCCTGATGCGTAGGCTGCCGGACAGCGCTAACGGGATCATGAAGATATGCTAGAGGTTCGACGGTCCTATACTCAGACACAGGGTGGGGCTGTTGAAACCTATTTCTAGTTCATCATCAGGTTATTTTTGTCTCCACTGCAGGAGCACAACCCTCTCTCATCTGCCGGAGACAGATGGAGGATTAGGCCTACACTCCCCGCGCTGGCCAGACGGGTTGGGGAGGCCTGGTTGATGTTTTATAATGTATTCCCTTAGTCGCCTTGTACGACATCCACGGGAAGAGTTGGAGTGGTCCTATTCTACTCTACCGGAAATCACACGGCCATATTTCTAGTTATTTAAGAAAATAGTTAATATATTTACTGGCCTAGCATCAACGCTTTTACTAACACTATGGATGTTATCTGAATTAAATAAATACTGATAATAAGACTGATTGCCCTACCTTCTAAGATTGCCTGTCTCCAATTGATCAGGCTCGAAGACCCGTTTCCTTAGCACCACCTTGCGGAACGCGCGCCACTTGCCTTCCATTGATCAGCTCAGCCCGTCCCAGCACTCCCACATCTGGACAGCTCGACTTATGCACCTGCAAAAACGCAATCCATTTGTCTTCTGACATAAGCGGTAATCATCCGTCAATGACAGACAGGTGGCAATGTACAGCAAAAAGTTTCTTACTTGCGTGGAGTTCACATATGTTGTACTTAATCTCAATGAAGACGATCATTGATGGAAGACAAGAAGTCTTCCAAGAAAGCATCAATAATCTTATAAATAAAATCGTAAACATCGCGTGTCTGTACATTGAAGATATTTGCAAAAAAAAAAATTGGGGGGTCTAAGAATAAGCAACAGAACACATTTCGATCATTTTTGAAATTTTTGTCTGTTTGTCTGTTTGTCTGTTTGTCTGTTTGTCTGTGAGTTTGTGCACGCATCACTTAAAAACTACTGAACGGATTTTGATGGACTTTTCACAAAAACTTGGGGCTTAACTTAACTTAACATTTAGTCTTTATTTCATCGCAATCGGCTAACTCAATCAAAAGTTATAGACATTTTTAGTTTTCAAATACATTAGTAGGTAAGGTTATTATGCAATATATTGCCTAAAGTAGTATTTCCGTACTATTCAGATTGCGATGAGTTTGGATTACATTTGGAGCTGCGAGTAGGAATTGGAGTGGGCGTGGGCATAGTCGTGGGCGTGGGCGTGGGCGTGGGCGTGGGCGTGGGGGGGGGTGGGATTGAGAGCAGGAGCGGAAGCGGTACAGGTAGCGGTAGCGGAAGCAGAAGCGGTAGCGGTAGCGCTAGCGGAAGCGGGAGGGGAGCGGGAGCGAGAGCGGGAGCGGAACCGGAGCTGGACCGGAGCGGGAGCGGGAGCGGGTATGGTACCAGTGTAATCGGAGTGTATGAAAATTCGCATAACTTTTGACTGAGTTACCTACCCGATTACGATGAATTTGTGGTATAGGTATGCAACAAAGTAATTTTGGTCGGAATTTGGACTGCAATGGATTAGTTACGAGAACTAAATTTGGAGAGACGAGGGAAAGAGGTTTGAGGGCAGGATTGAGAGGAGAGCTGAGAGGAGGGTTGAGAGGAGGGTTGAGGGGAGTGTTGAGGGAAGGGTTAAGAGGAGTGTTGAGAGGAGGGTTGAGGGGAGGGTTGAGGGGAGAGTTGAGGATCTGGACCTGGACCTGGACCTGGACTTGGACTTGAAGTCTGAGTGGAAGTGGGATAGGGAGCGAAAGTGGGAATGGGAGCGGATCCTGTAGTCCACGCGAGCGGAGCCGCGGGCACAGCTAGTCTTCTAATAAATACACAAAGAAAACCTCGCGTTTCTGTACAGTGAATCATCATCATCAGGTTATTTTTGTCTCAATTGCAGGAGCACAACCCTCTCTCATCCAGACTCTGGCCAGACGAGATGGGGAGGCCTGATTGATGTTTTATAATGTATTCCCTTAGTCGCCTTGTACGACATCCACGGGAAGAGTTGGAGTGGTCCTATTCTACTCTACCGGAAACCACACGGCACAGTGAATATATTTGCAAAAAGAGATTTCAGATTAGAATCAGTTACTGAATTATTGTCTGTTAGTCTGTCACTTTGTGTACTCATCTCGTAGAATAGAATGAATGAATGTAAAACATTTGGATTCGGAGTAACACTCGATCAAAATTTATGCGAAAGTTTAGTTTTCAAAAAATCACTTCAACAAATATAATGGTCGGTGGAATTCAGACTGTGATGAGTTAAGACTGAGGTGGCGGTGGCAATTGGAATGGGGAGGGGGTTCAAGTGGCTGCGGAGTCACACTAAGTAAAATTTAATTTTATTAAAAAAAAATGTGTGTAGACCACGTGAGCGTAACCGCAGATACAGCTAGTTTATTTCGGCTCTGCAATAAGTCATGTCATGTCACGACATTTCACCTGCGACCGCCTCGTCGGCTCAGTGACTCGGTGGAACTGGACTTGAACGCCAGATGTCGTGTGTTCGAGTTCCACTGGACACATTCCCGTTGAGCGGTCATATTTGGGAATGGTCCTGTCCTTGTTTAATCCCATAGGACATGATAAAATCCTAGACAAATGTGTATATGAAATATATCTAGGGCCCTTCATTTCCATTTTTGTAATTAGTATATTGTTATTCTTAATTTTAATAAAATTTGTATATAAAATAACAATAAAATGCCGTGTGGTTCCCGGCTTGGAAAAGGGCCACCCCTATCCTATTAACCCACCCCTAAGCTAATGAATATTAATTAAGTATTGATGCGAGGCACCACACCGTGACGTGTTCGTGGACGGTATGGGACGGCTGATGACGGAATGTAAGGGAACGCTAGAGAGAGGAATGCCTGTTTCGTCTATAGCATAAAAGTTATTGTAACGCAATGGAATAATAATCTGTAATGTTTCAATATTTTAAATAAATAAATAAATGATGATAACGATTGACAGGCGACTTAAACCACAACGACATTATCACGTTCAGCAATCAACGACTCAGTGTTTGGACCTATGCTTCTCTCCAACGCGTGCGAGTCAAATATGTATTTATCACTTGACCTCAACATGAGTGTTATATTTATCTCAGTGAAAAGTTGACAGAATTCCAGTAAGAATCATATCGGAATGTAATCTCGCAATGTGTTCTGTATCCACGATTGCCATCATCGCAGTTCAATCTTATCATGTAGGTTAACTTCTTTTAACTTGTTTCAGTATTTACAATATACGATATTTCTCGACTATAAAGATAGAATTTTCATCTCATTCAATTCAAACGTCCTCAAGCATCGAATTCCTGTGTGTTGATATCATAATACCATTATCAAACGCTATGATACGATGATAGAGAGGACAGCGAAATGATGAAGCAATTGCTGTGTGAATGCAGTGTCTTGCAGCTGCAAGGCGAATAATTGTCCTGGGTACAGCTTATCCTGAACCCAAGGACAACAGGCTCCTATCCGTAGCTGCAAACTCATGCAGCGAACTCTTGGAGATAGAAGGCTGAGGGGCTGACCCAGAGGCAGTGGGCTGGCCACATCTATCGCAGGACCGACGGCCGTTGGTTCAGACGAGGTTAGGAGTGGAGACCGTGGATCGGCACGCGCAGGGTGGGACACCCCGCCGCCAGATGGACCCACGGTCTGAAGAAGGTGGCCGGAAGCGGCTGGATGTGGATGGCGGAGGACTGGGTGTGGTAGCGTTCATTGGGAAAGGCGTCCAGCAGTCCAAGGACGATGAAATAATGATAAAAAAGTTCCTATGGGGTCGACGCGACGTTAATGATACTGGTATTATAATATAAGATAAACTCTATCGTATAGTCTTCTTTCGGAGATTGAGAGTGAAGCTGATTATACGAGGAGACTGAAGAATAAATTTAGGAAATGAGCAACAGCATCATCTGTGCATAAACTTCATAACAGTCATCATCCCCCTGCCTATTGGTGATTGGAATCCTAGCTGGTCCTGACAACTTGACTACCTAATCTACCTGATGGAAGCAGTTGGGAGTATTCTAGTTCAGGAGCTGTATTCACCATCTGGTCACCACCCTCTTACCGATTTCTGCCGCCAAGCAATAACGCTAGCATAACGCCTGACGCATTCTAACAAAGTCCTTAGGGTGTCAACGCCCTGTTGTCCAAATGCTGTTGTATTACCTAATATTTATCACTACAAACCCTAAAACGAATAGTTCACTTGTCTCCCGTGGAAACAGTCCAACGGCTGCAACCTCGTTGCCACTTGAGAACGTTGCTGGAGTATGTCGTGTGCCTGTGATTCCTTACAGGAACACATCTATGCATTGTTGGCTAAAGTTTAGCCAGGAAAACTAAGTCGGAATGCAGCCACGGTATTGCGGTACTAGCCGACTGAAAGGGGTCATCGGGGACGCGGGGGCACGGAGCGTCCCCGGGGAGGGCGGCAGCAACGGGGTCGCCTCGTTGCTGAATGCAGCCACGGTATCCCCCGCCTGTCGTACAAGCCGACTGAAAGGGGTCATCGGGGACGCGGGTGCACGGAGCGTCCCCGGGGAGGGCGGCAGCAACGGAGTGGCCTCGTTGCTGCTGCATGCACCGCAAGGGTGCAGGGGATGGGACCATCTCCCCTCGAGACGGGCCGCATGGAGGAGGGACACTGGAATGCAATAAATATTGATCCCGGTGTATTTCCTTCTTCTGTACGTCAGAGACGGCCACCGCGGGGTTTTAGTAGGTGAGATCCCGACATAACCTACTCGTTCCCCCGGGGCGAGTAGGCATGCGTTAGGCATTTGACTGCGAGTAAAAAAAATTAAAACCAAGTCAATGCGAGTATCAGAGTACGCCACACAATTCCACAAGCGCTCCATTTGATTCGGTCTGATCATATCTCAGCAAATACGTAGTACTGCATCCCCAGTAAAAGTGAAATCATGAATCACCACTAATGACATAAATTAAAACTGATTGAGATTAATGCCAAGATAAAGAACACAAACACATACCTTAGCACAGTTCTTTGCGCAAAAAATCTTCACATCTGATACACAGAATGCTAATAACTTCGCAGATACAACAATATTATATATAACTCACTCTGCCATCTCCGCGAATGGAGCCAAGACACTAAACACACGATAACACAGTACTCAGTGATAAGATAAAATAATCGGAGGATCTTTTCGTAGAGTCTGTATAAACTACATTAGGTAACTAGCTACTTATAAATCTATGTAGGAACACAAATACTGAGGAATCCAATACTGTATAAAATATCATCATCAGGTTATTTGTGTCTTCACTGCAGGAGCACAACCCTCTCTCATCTGCCGGAGACAGACGGAGGATTTGGCCTACACTCCCCGCGCTGGCTAGACGGGTTGGGGAGGCCTGGTTGATGTTTTATAATGTATTCCCTTTGTCGCCTTGTACGACATCCACGGGAAGAGTTGGAGTGGTGCTATTCTACTCTACCGGAAACCAATTTTATCAGATATATCAGATGTGAATTCAGCTAATTGTTTGTATTCAGCAAATCTATCTTGCAGGAGGTCACGGAGGGATGGTCTGCTTCTCCGTTTTTCGCTTTAGGCAATCATCATGATAACAGCCCTGAGACGTCCACTGCTGGACATAGACCTTTCCAAATGAAAGCCGGTCCTCTGCCCTGTATATCCGCTTCCGGCCACCTACTTCAGGTCGTCGGTACATCTGACGGCGGGTGTCCCACACATCAAAGTTCAATCAAAGATCAAAGAAAGTTTCCTCGTCTACCTCAATTCATCATCTTCATTAGCATCAGCGGAAATAGAATGCAACTATGATGGGCTGTCCACTGCCGTGTGGTTTCCGGTAGAGTAGAATAGGACCACTCCAACTCTTCCCGTGGATGTCATAAAAGGCGACTAAGGGAATACATTATAAAATACCAATCAGGCCTCCAAAACCCGTCTGGCCAGCGCGGGGAGTGTAGGCCAAATCCTCCGTCTGTCTTCGGCAGATGTGAGAGGGTTGTGCTCCTGCAGTGGAGACAAAAATAACCTGATGATGATGATGATGGGCTGTCCATTATGGGAACTGCCATAATCATCACGCTTGACAAACTGATTGGTGATCGCTCTCATGATCTTAATATACACAGGAGAACTCTGATGGAAAGAGCTATGCTCGGAGTTTCTCTAAGAGACAGGATCCGAAATGAGGTGATCCGCCACAGAACTAAAGTCTTCGACATAGCTCAAAAAGTTAGTACGCTGAAGTAGCAGCGGGCTGGTCACATCTGTCGGAGAACTGATTACCGCTGGGGTAAACGAGTTCTCGAGTGGAGACCGCGACTGGGCAAGCGTAGTGTGGGACGCCCCCTGGCTAGATGGAGCGACGATCTGCGTAAGGCGGCTGGCAGTGACTGGATGAGAAGAACCGAGGATCGGGTTCAATGGCGCGCCTTGGGAGAGGTTTATGACCAACAGTGGACTCTTTCAGGCTGATGATGATGATGATGAACTCTGATGTCCGTTCCTAGTGCAATCCCTTAGTCGACTTGACGACACCCACGGGAATATGGATAGATATTCTAAGCCTGGAATCTTATTTATTTATTTATACTTTATTGTACACAAATATAAGTCACACAACTAAATTTAAACACAAGATGTACAAAGGCGCACTTAACTCTTTAAGAGTTTTCTTCCAGTAAACCTTTGGGTGAAAGAGAAAAGCAAAGCTGATAGGCAGACAGCCTAGTGCACATTATAGTGAGAAAAAATATATGATAAATATATCTTAAATTGAAAAGATACCAGGAAAAATCTACAAACCAAACAAACAAACATTCACACTTTCGCATTTATAAATTAGTTTGTTCATCAACCTACAAGGCGAATGCTCCACATATGTGCTATCACATTCATAACAGAACGAAAGCAAACAAGAACGCAAATCAACAAAGTATTGACTTTAGTTGACTTAATGACTAGTTGGCGATTTCTGGGAATTCGCAAAGAAATATTGAAGTTGAATTGTTAGTACAGACAGAGAATCCTCCTAATATTATAAACGCGAAAGTTTGTAAGTATGGATGGATGTTTGTTACTCTTTCACGTAAAAACGACTGAATGGATTTTAATGAAACTTTACAATAATATAGCTTATACATCAGAATAACACATAGGCTACAATTTATAAAGATATTGTGTGCATTGTCCAAAATATCAAGTAAGTAGGAAAAATCTACCATCTGCGAGCTATTCTGGCGTGCGCTGCCAAAACCGCTAGAGTTACACATATGTAATGTATGATGGAAATGTTTACCTTAAAAAGTCCTACAAAAAAGCTACTTGAAATACTAATCGTGTGCAGACGAAGTCGTGGGCACCAGCTAGTACTCCATATTACTACATAAAGAAGCGTCGTTACCTCCCCCGAGGGTTAACGTCGCCTACATACATACATAACGCTCACGCCTTGCTCCTAGAGGGGTAGACAGAGACGATGGATCGCCACTTTGCGCGATGCTGACACACCTCACTAGCCTCACTCACATTCATCACCCTTTTCATGCACCTCCTTTTATTCTTCTCACTGCGGACCCCAGCCTTTTTGAGGACGTTACTAATTTGACCGTTGAACGACTTCCTAGGATGACCTCTAGCTGTAGTTCCTTCCACATTCACGTTGTAAATTTCGTTGTAAGGACTTTCTATTCAAATATTACACCTCAAGAAAGTATTCATTTTCTATTATTATTAATATATCATAGTCCGATAGCTTATGATTAGTAATTCAAAGTCTTTAATCCCTAATATTATAAATGCGATGTTCGGGATGAAAGTTTGCACACATATAAGTTAGGTCCTGCAATAGGACATAGGATAGTTTTTATCCAGGAAAAAACATCTCATTCCTATGTAAAATACATAATAATTCGTGATGTTAAGTTGTCCACGCGGACAAACTCGCGGGCAACAGTTAGTCTGTAAATAACTCGACACTTTCCCTTATGCGAAATTCATAACACAATAAGTATTTTAAATACTTACAATAATTGCAGACAATCGAGGCAATTATAGACGAGAAGCACTCCCACACAATATGTCTGCTTCTTAGACAATTAAAACACTTTTACATATTAGTCATTTTCAATCACGGAGCCGTAATGAGAAGTAAATATAGAAAAACTATCACAAATTCAATATATTTAGCACCACCATAAAAATCCACACAACACTTGATATCAAGATAACAGACAGAATAAATAACTTCTTTGAAACAATTATCCTGAAGTCAAATGTGTTGCAATCCTTCTGAAAACTCTTGTCGTACTGAACAACATATGAAGACCGATAGTGACGCACTGATGTTATCAGATATCGGCAAATCTTTGATTAGTATTTGCCTATCATACGGCGTTTTTATCTCTTGCCAAACAGCATTAAATTCCTTTAAAGGTAAAACAATCGATCCTAATTGCCGCGTGGTTTCCGGTAGAGTAGAATAGGACCACTCCAACTCTTCCCGTTTATGTCGTACAAGGCGACTAAGGGAATACATTATAAAACATCAGTCAGGCCTCCCCAACCCGTCTGGCCAGCGCGGGGAGTGTAGGCCAAATCCTCCGTCTGTCTCTGGCAGATGAGAGAGGGTTGTGCTCCTGCAGTGGAGACAAAAATAACCTGATGATGATGAATAATAAATAGTGGGATTGAAAGTGAGTAGTCCACGCGTGCGGAGCATTGCATTGTGGTAGAAAAACTATATTTCAGGAAGGTAGAACACGGTAAAGGGGGCCCCGACACGTGCTGTGCCTAGGGGCCCCGACATGGTTAATCCGGCTCTGCGCAGAAGTCTATGTCACCTTATTTTTTAAATAAACTTTCAGCATTAAAGTATATTTTCAAAGGTTGTCTGGAAGACCGCCTAAATTGTATTATTTGTAACTTTTACTTGTAATTGTATTTGTTTGTGCAATAAAGTGTATTGTATTGTATTGTACTGTATATTTGCAAATACTTATCTCTCACCAACGATCTTTATGTACTACTAGATGGAGCGTTCCAAACAATCGCTCTGTTCCACGCAAGTAGCCACAACTCTTTCACATTCACAATGAAACTTGTGCAGTTACTACGCAGAACATTTAATTGTTACTAAGTGTTGACGCTACGGTTAAATAATGTCAATATTTAGTAAATAATTAAATGTTCTGAGTAGTAACTGCACAAGTTTCATTGTGAATGTGAAAGAGTTGTGGCTACTTGCGTGGAACAGAGCGATTATTTGGAACGCTTCATCTAGTAGTACATAGAGATCGTTGTTTCTCACACATTCCTAATCTGCAGCACAGACTCAGTAATAGTGCAAATACAGAAGAAACGCTCCCTTATACAGCTTGTTAAATTTCTAAAAAAAAATTACACAAAATTCAATGCAAGCCGAATTGAATCCTGAATGATATCTCACTTCACATAAAATGGAGATATCAAAGTAGGTAATTAAATTTGCATCCGCAATCACTTAAATCTAATGCACAATTCGATAATTAATAGGACTGAAGCTAACCTATGGAAATTAATAAATTAGGACACGTTTACTTGTGGAATGCCGAATTTGATTAGATTAGCAACCGATAAGCTTTGGAATGATTTCATAGGTGTACTCCCGTCATACTCGTTTAAATGCCTGAGCAATGATTCTGCTAATTACCTTATTATAATACGTTATCTTAAGATAACAATTGTCAAAGCGCCTGAAATAAATTATAGAGCAATTTGTATGTGAGAAGCAATTGCTTTCAATTATATGTAAGGTAAAAATTAAGTCTTGCTCATGACAGTTAATGAATGTTTATTAATATTACGGTATGAAGCAGCTATAGGTAAACACACACTGATAAGAGGTTAACGTCAATAATGAACTGAACGTCTGCAGTATTTAGCTTGTTGCGCCAATCACTCCAAAGCCATAAGTGGGCTCTCTTACTAGACTATACCTCATACCATGAAGCAATATAATTTTTCGTAGCTCATAGTATTTGAGGTGACTCAAAGTGTTTTCCTTCATGATTGACACTAATTGGTCATTAAATTTGATGATGATTTGATCTGAGGAACGTGGCGGAAGCGGCTGGATGCGGAGAGCGGAAGACCGGGTGTGGTGGCGTACATTGGGGAAGGTCTATGTCCAGCAGTGGACGTCTGAGGGCTGATATGATGATGTTATGAATGAATTTATTAATAAACTAGCGGGACGGGACGAGACGAAATATTGCGGGGTGCGGCGCGGAAGCCGCAGTTGCGTGGAACAGAGCGATGATTTGGTTCGCTCCATCTAGTGACGAGGTGGACAATTATTTCCATAGTATAGTATATATTCTTTATAACACAATGTTAAAACTAAATACAGTTACAAAATTTATGTACAAAGGAGAGCTTATATCTAATAATAACAATAAAATCATTTATTCATCTCTTAAACAATATACATACAATAACTCCGCCAAACTGTATAATACAGTTTGTTGGCAGAAATAGCTCTCTTACTTTATACACATCTATGGCAGAGAATACTAAATATCACTACGCAATAGCAAAGCAAAGGTACAAAGTTTTTAATTTTGATATTAGCACAACAAGATTGAGGTTACGTGAATAAGTTTACTAGATATTTCTTATATTTAATTCTGAAAGTGGTTTTGTTGATTACATTGCTTCTGATGCCTAGTGGGATAGTGTTAACAATTTTGGGTACCAAATACTGCCTTGTTCTTTCACCATAGTAGTTGCAGACTCTAGGCACACAAAACAGTTGTTGATCAACACTCCTGGTGAAGCGTGAGTGGTCACTTGGTGTCAGATATTGACCGCACTTAAAATTTTCTACAGCTAAGAGGAGCTTCACCTTCTCATGGACTGGTAGTATTCGACATATTGCAAAGAGTTTCTCATAATCCTGTTTACAGTTATCTTCCAGGCAACCTTACAGCTAACCTTCCCTAGCTAATGCTGGTACCACAACGTGTCTCAACACGGAGGCGATGTTGTTCGCCACACACCACGCCACTTGGTGTCACGGGGCGTAAAGCGGGCAACGGAAAGTCTCTGCCTACCCCTCCGGGACCAAGGCGTGAGCAGTATGTATGTATGAATATTTTCTATTACTGCTGCACTTATCTGCACAGTATGTTATGTAATAATCGATAGTAACAAGAACTTAATAATCTAAGTATCATTTGCAGGTACCCCCCCCCCCTCACCGCTCGACACGCGCTGCGCACGCGGCCTCGTCGCGGGACAGCAAAAAGGTGAAGGCTGCTGCGGGCAATCACGCGCATTTTACATCTATCCTGAGATGATGTCTAATGCTGGTTTTAAACCATGCGAAAGTTTGGATGTTTATTCCTCAATCACGCTTCAACCACTGGACGGGTCTGGATGAAACTTGGCACACATATAGGTTAGTTCCTGGAGTAGGACATAGGATAGTTTTTATCCCGAAAAAGCAGCTAATTCCTACGGGAAATATATAATAATTTGTGATGTTAAGTTGTCCACGCGGACGAAGTACGTAAGTATGTGTTTTGTAAGTATGGGTTTTTAGGTGCCCTCCGGCCAGCAGGTAGGGTAGTGGGTTCGAAAGAAAAGTAGTTTAAGTTCTAGATATTTTATTGCCTTCCTCCGTTCGTCCTGGTTTTGAGATAAGGTTGTATATAAATTAATGACACTGGCCTCAACAGTAGACAAGCCTTGGAATATCCTCTCCTCTAGTCCAGCAGGAAAGGTCCAGTATGTGTTTTAGTCTAGTAACTAGAAGTCACTTGTAGAGGATCGAATACAAACCTGTTTGTGCTGCTGGTTACCCTTTCTTGTATATGTTACGTAGCCGCAAATAGAATTGGTTTTCGTATGACTACTGGTTTGGAATGAAATATATTCATCATCATCATCATCATGTCAGCCCCTAGAAGTCCACTGCTGGACATAGGCCTTCCCCAAAGAACGCCACCACACCCAAATATATTCCATTGAATTCAATTCAATTGAATGACTCTTTATTGCACGATAAAAAACAAAGACACAATAATAAAGTAGCTTACAAATATACATCTAGGCAGTCTTGTCGCTAAAAGCGATTTCTTCCAGACAACCTTTAGAAATATATGTGTTGCATTACGAGTGTAAACTTTTATGGCCCCCTATTTGTCTGTTTATATTCACAGTGCGAAAACGGAACAAAACACAACGGTGGGTAACAAATGAAATATCTTGACGGTACCTCATTTTATTGACATTTGCAATACTTGACAATCAAATCGCTTTCGGAATTACCTACTCGTTCAAAGTGTGTCAAATTTAGTACATAATTAACTGTTGCGTAACAAATATATATATATATAAGTAAATAAATAAAATAAAACTAATAAAGTATTAGAGACACCGCGCACTGACCACTTACTGCAACGTCCATTCACTTGACACAGTACACATATGTATACAGGCGAGCCATTCACTTCTAATAAGCGTCGATTAATGTCAGAATGCGCATGATTTACCAGCTTGAGACTTTTCGCTGTGAGAATTACTACGCGCGCTACACTGTCGTAGCAAAATAACACTGTGTCAGAATTATGTGGTATTCAAACTCATATCAGTTAATATTTCATGTAGGTAATGGGGTCTTACATATAATACATAGGCACTGACATGAACTATATAATAAATAATATATAAAATTAAATTTTAAAACTAGGGGTTAATTACAAGCATAAAGAAATTTGCCGTGTGGTTTCCGGTAGAGTAGAATAGGACCACTCCAAATCTGCCAGTGGATGTCGTACAAGGCGACTGAGGGAATACATTATAAAACATCAATCAGGCCTCCCCAACCCGTCTGGCCAGCGCGGGGAGTGTAGGCCAAATCCTCCGTCTGTCTCCGGCAGATAAGAGAGGGTTGTGCTCCTGCAGTGGAGACAAAAATAACCTGATGATGATGATAAAGAAATTCACAATGTCATGGGTACAAGGTTATTAAATAAATTAAAAGTAATGGTATCTGGCAGGAACCTGATACGTTGCATTTTAAGACAACTTTGCAGTACATGGGTTTTAAGTTTTTATTTCACGTTTAAAATTTAATGGAGCCATAGACAAGTAAAATTAGCTAAAAAAATAACTTTTTTTATATTATTGATGGGTTTGCGCTTGACCCCAATCTCACCTGATAGTAAGTGATGATGAAGCCTAAGGTGGAGCGCGATTACCCAGAAGATAACTAATAAAATTAGTGGAAAACCATGTTATGTATATAGGTACTGTACTACACAATAAATTACAGAAATTGACTTATCAGGTCTCTCCCAGACACCACCGAATTATATTACCTCTTTCGCGGTCAGTCGACTGCCATAGGTCAACGTCACCATAGTCCATACTGTACCTAACTACATTGTGGGTCTTCTTAGTTCACCTTGCGTTTAGTATCCAAATTGCATGCGCCTGCGCCGCTCGCATTAAACTACCATCACGCGCATTTAAGATGACGGTGAAGCGCGCGTGAGTTTTTTTTTTGTAAACCGAAGAACTTGTTAATTGAGTGTTGTGATAAAAATTTTGGTGAAAAAATATAAATTTTTTAAAAGGATATACAAAATTAAGGTCAGTATTGTAAGGCAAATTAAAGAAAGTATTTATTTTCGTTTAGTCTGAAACTTTGTAATGATTTTTTTTTATATTTTCGTAATGCATTTGTCAGGTCGATCTGTTTTGTTAATTGAGAACACTTAGATGGTCTTTTGATAATTTTTTTGTTATTAACCATTCGTAATAATATTAATAAAGTCTCTTTATTTCGCATCCGTATTTTGATATTTATTTTTTACGGAATATGGGAATTTGATCATGAGAATTTTATTACATTGTGAATAAACAAATAATTGATCCTTATGGACACCACAGAGTACAGCCTCCTTCATATTTCATATTTTGGCTTAACTGAAGTACCGATTTTCAACAACAATAAATAGATTGACAAATATCTTTTTTTTATTATTGAAAATCGGTACTTCACCTTATTCAAAATGTTGAAAATTCAACTTACAATAAACGTAGAAAATGTAAAAGTAATAATCATAATGGTATAAATAAATAAATTTAAATAATACAATACAAATACATTTTATTGCACAAACAAATACAGTTACAAGTTGTAAGAGTTAAAAATAGTACAATTAAGCTGTCTTATCTCTTTAAACGATTTCTTCCCGACGATCTTTGACTTTCCAGATTTAATTAAATGAAATATGGTTATTATCAAGGAAAGTCTCTTTGCGACGTTTGTCAGGATTGCGCAAAGTGGCGATACATCGTCTCTGCCTACCCCTCTGGGACCAAGGCGTGAGCATTATGTATGTATGTATGTATGATAGATAGGCGACAGTAACACCACAGTCATGTAAAGTCGAAGACAGTGCATATTTTAAATATATTTATTTTAGAATTTTTTTTAAGAACTACCCTCACTAGAAAAAACCATATGGTTTTTCGTATGAACGTCATAAATCTAAAAACACATTGACTGGGTATGGAGACTCTCCTCAACGACTGTCAAATGATCCGCCCACTGGCACTTCAGCTTGTTACTTGTATTACAGTACTTGAAAGTCCCGTGGTATATTTGGAAATAATTGAAAACCAATCAAAATACTTAGTAAGAACGAGAATCGAAAGGCAGTGGTCGGGAAACCAGTCACAAGATAAGGTGAGGATATTCAATGAGATTTTTATCGAGTTGTTGAAGTCAGTAGTCAGTTACATCACGATATACCATTTACACTTTAAACCATTGTCTTACTAATTTAATTAGATATCGAACTCTGAACAAAATCTTCCTTAGGAAACGGCCAAAGTTCTGCTTTACGTGTAAATATACAAGTAACTAATCATATTCCCGCCATTAATAATGCATTTGTCTCTTTCTTGGGCAACGATCTCTATGTACTACCAGATGGAGCGTTCCAAACAATCGCTCTGTTCCACGCAAGTAGCCACAACTCTTTCACATTTACTTTGAAACTTGTGCAGTTACTACTCAGAACATTTAATTATTTACTATATTGACATTATACGAGCGTCAATATAAAAGCTAGTTTGTTATACAGTTTAAAGAAGTCGATGATAATAGATTAGATTAGATTTCTTTATTTCACATTACAAATTTTAATACATACTTAGATTAACTTACGAAAAAGGTCAGAGTTAATGTGATCGTCAAAAAATAATAAAAAATAGTATACAAAATGTCTAAAATAATAAAAGTATAGTATACAAAATGTCGCCGTGTGGTTTCCGGTAGAGTAGAATACGACTACTCCAACTCTTCCCGTGGACTGAGGGAATACATTATAAAACATCAATGAGTCCTCCCTACCCCGTCTGGCCAGCGCGGGGAGTGTAGGCCAAATCCTCCGTCTGTCTCCGGCAGATGAGAGAGGGTTGTGCTCCTGCAGTGGAGACAAAAACAACCTGATGATGATGATGATGATATAAAATGTCAATAAATGTATATGTACGTATGTGTATATGTCTGTCAAGGATTCTAGCGCCTAAGTTTAAGTTTCCAGCCCAGTTAGAAGTGTTTGTTTTGTCTCTTGCTTTGGAAACAGCGTTCGGCGCGCGCTGTTTTTTTTAAACAACGCGTCAGGAAATGAATGTTTAACTGTTTCACCTTGTCGCACGCTTCCTACTCCTCTGAGCCTACTCAACAACCCAATGGTTTCAACATAACATCGTAAATAGTATCCGACCGAAACAGGATTTGCAGCCGAAACCGAACCTTCGGCCTCAGTCTCAGTTTCGGCCGAAACCGAAATCGAACTTTATTTTCACATGTAAAAATGTCTATTGTATGTTGAAATCCAGTGTGTTTTACATGTTACATAGTTAATTCGTCATCATCATCAGGTTATTTTTGTCTCCACTGCAGGAGCCCAACCCTCTCTCATCTGCCGGAGACAGACGGAGGATTTGGAAAACACTCCCCGCGCTGGCCAGACGGGTTGGGGAGGTTAATTCGTCTTAAATTTATTTATTTATTTTATTTTAAGATAACTTACAGCTATAACTAAGTACATTACACATATAGTCAAAAGGAGCCAATTAAAAGTTTCCACTTCTAGAATTAAATTAAATATTAATTAACATTCATAATAACTAAATGAAATAATAATTAAAAATCAATTAAAGTATGTAAGATAAAATAGATTTGATTTGTTACAATAGGTACAACACACTTTATTACACAAACAAATACAGTTTTAAACGTTAAAGTAGTACAATTTAGGTTTTATCGCTTTAAGCGATTTCTTGCAGACAATGTATGTATGTATGTAAACGCTTCATTGTACCAAAAATAACAACAACAATAATAAAATAGGAATTAAACTGTGTACAAAGTTGGACTTCTCCCACTTAGGGTTCTCTTCCAGTCAACCTTAGAGTAACCACACAATCTTTGGGTATAAAATATTATGCCTTGCTTTCTTGATTTTAAAAGATGTGTTGCGTGAAGTTTGTTGCGCCGTTTCTTCTTCACAGCGCTAACACCTAGGAAGCGGTAGTCGATAAAAAAATGACGTGTATAAATGTACCAAGTGTACTCATATGCACTAAATGATTTAGACTTTGACTTTGCCAGAGAACGAGGTAGGTTGCGCTGATTAGAAAATTTAAATAATAAATGGGTACTTATACACATTAACTTTAATTAATACAAGATGTGCCCGCGGCTCCACTCGCGTGGAGTACAGAATTAAATAAAGTTGAAAATTATTAAGTGTTAATTTCCTTCCCCCTCCCCTTCCGCCGACACTCCATACGAGTGAACAGATATAATCATTGAGACCAAATCACGTGACAATAATTATGCGTACCCACATACATAAAATATAAAAATCCTAGATGCCCATGTATGTATGTATGTAAACGCTTTATTGTACCAAAAATAACTACAACAACAATAATAAAATAGGAATTAAACTGTGTACAAAGGCGGACTTATCCCACTTAGGGATCTCTTCCAGTCAACCTTAGAGTAACCGAAAGGACAAGTCCTATAATGCGTTTAGTACCAAATTTGATAAATAAATGTACCTACTTTTAATAAAGTTTGAAAATACATATTACATAAACATAAACGAACAATATATACATAGACGATACACGAATAAGTGAATGATACAAATATCTATAGTATATACATATGTTCATATATACTTTTACATTATATAGCCCATCTAGGGAATTATCTGAATGGTTGAGTCCTTGCCTCTTCTTAGGCCACTGCTGAACATAAGCCGAGCCAATAAAATGCTACTTTAACTGGGGTTTCCATTGGGGGAGTTTCCTTAATGAGCACGCTTTGGTGATCGCTGTAATGATCCGGGAGAACGCTTATGCCCTCCCTTGGTGCAATCGCTTAGTAGACCCCACGTGAAAGATTGGAGATGGACCTATTCTATGTATGACTATTTTAACTATGTTAAAAAATTTAAATTGTTTTCTCTAGTTCTTATAATTTTTATTTTTTTCCTTTTTCTTGCTTTGTTGGTTTTTTCTTTGTGTGTGCCAATTATGGTAGTAAATTAATGTTTTTTCTTTTCTTTTCTATTCTATTCTAAGCCGGCTGAAGCACACGGCTGATATTGTTCGATCACAGAATAACTTTATAAATAAAAATCACTCGTGTACGAAATTTTCCATAAGAATGCTTGGCATTGAAAGTCCTTTGACTCAGGCGAGACAAAAACTCTCATTCGGTAATGATTTGGTAACGCTCTCTTGTCAGGTATGTGTGGTGTGTGGCTCGCCTTGCTATGTGCAGCTTCGATTTCCGGATACACATAAAGGTTTTTTAATAATTTCAAATTCCAGTACACGTCCATTAAAAAAACAACAGGAGCACCGCGTCCACGCGTCCACGCGGACGACGTCGCGGGCAACCGCTAGTATAATAATATACTCATAATGTGGGGAAATCTCACACACGGGCATCTAAGCCCAACCTATAGGCTGAAACTGTACTATGGGTATCTGACACCTGATATACTGGTACATACATACATACATACATACATTACATCCAGACACAAGGTAAACACAAGTCATCACACAAATGTTTGCCCGGGGCGAGATTCGAATCCGCGACCCGCTTCGCAAATACACTACCAACTATCCTGCGGGACCATGGATGGTAGTTCATGTTATATTTAAAAAAAATGTTAGGTATAAGTTAGTTAAAAGAATAGTAATATAATAATAGAATGCTGTAGAAGAAATAACATTGTTATAGTTATAATAACAATGTTCTGCAATATATAACACGGTCATTCTTCACTATTGTATTTGGGACGCTATCCAATCACACTCAAATTTTAAATGCGAAAGTTTGGATGTTTGTAACTCAATCACGCTTCAACCACTGGACGGATCGTGATGAAACTTAGCACACATATAGGTTAGGTCCTGAATTAGGACATAGGATAGTTTTTATCCCGAAAAACATCCCATTCCTACGGGAAATACATAATAATTAGTGATGTTAAGTTCACGCGGACGAAGTCGCGGGCAACAGCTAGTTACACATAAAAAGTAATTTGTCTCCATGCAACGACATCATATTTTGATAAGTTTGGGGTTTCTATCATATCTGTATATACTGACCGAGAGGATCATTATGCATCAGCAAAGCAAGAGAGAAGAGAAGGGTAATGAGATGACACATACGTACGGAGCTAGCGCGGGGGTATTTTCATCCCTGGCGCGAGGCAATTCGCAAAACAAAGTAGGTCTGGTATCGCTACACGAAATAAATATATATCTCAGACTATCACACCAAATATCCAGTCCCAAACTAGGCAGAGCCTGTGCTATGGTTACTGGATAACGGATACACATACTTAAATATTGCCGTGTGGTTTCCGATAGAGTAGAATAGGACCACTCCAACTCTGGCCCGTGAATGTCGTACAAGGCGACTGAGGGAATACATTATAAAACATCAATCAGGCCTCCCCAACCCGTCTGGCCAGCGTGGGGAGTGTAGGCCAAATCCTCCGTCTGTCTCCGGCAGATGAGAGAGGGTTGTGCTCCTGCAGTGGAGACAAAAATAACCTGATGATGATACTTAAATATATAAACATCCAAGACTTGGGTACAAACATTCATATTCATCAGACGACCATTTGCCCATAGCGGGATTCGAACCCGCAACCTCCGGCGTGGCGTCCGAGAGCTACCCCGTTCCGCCACGGAAGTCGTCAAAAAGTATCGAGTATGTGACGAAGTATCGATACCAAAGTATCGAGTACGAAAATACTTAACTACTGAAAATACAGGTATTGATACTTTTTAAGGATACCTATATTTTGTTTTCTCTGCCTACTGTCACATACCCCACCGTGTCATCAACGTAAACTTTCAGATTTAGTGCCATTCTCGGTAAAAACGGTCCAAAACAAATAAAATCTGAGAGCAAGTCAATTTACGCTTATGCATGCATATTATTACGTTATTTAGCCGTAACTTGTAGCAACATAATCGTATCCGTCGTGGGTCGAGGGAAATATTATGTTAGCGGCCTCGCGAGGAAACCTTGAGCAAAACCATTACTGAATTTTACCTGGCATTGGAACGTGGCTGTGCATTAAAGATAGTGCTTGCCAGTGTGACCAGATTTAGCAGTACCCTGCGTTTTAAGCAGGATAAGGCCCCTAATCCTACTAATATTATAAACGCGAAAGTTTGTGAGTATGGATGGATGTTTGTTACTCTTTCACGTAAAAACTACTGAATGGATTTTATCATCATACATTACACATATGTAATGTATGATGGAAATGTTTATGTTAAATAGTCCTACAAAATATATAAGTGGTAGTCTGAAAATGTTTACCGCCCAACGAAGTGGGCACGGGTCAGCTAGTTTTAATAATAATACCTAATACTTTAAAACCTCCAATAATACTGGTTGGTGCTAGAATGTACCAATAATTGTTAAGTATTGTAAGACTGTAATGTTCCATACTTTTTATTTATATACCCACGTAGTTTTTAATATTTAAATGCTATATTTGTACGCTTACTTTACATACCATAACCTTCTTGGTTATAACAGCATTTTTCATGTAAGTGAATTATTTTAATTCTTGATGTAAAAAAAGATCATAAACATAATTTTTAGGCTTAAAAAAATCCGTATCACAATCCGTCCGCTCATATAACGGACAGGAGCATTTACTGGAACGTTCTAGGCGCGCGGCGCCGTGTCGCAACGCGACAATTGCATACCGCCGCTGTGTGGTACATTCTCGAGATGCAAGCAGACCTCGCTACTATTTCTTCCTCAAGCCAATCTTGGAAGTGCTTCAAGATTTTTCCTTTATTTGTATACACAAGTACACAGTATTTTATGGAACCCATTTTTGTGACATGTATTTTTTATTCCAGATTCCTGTAGTCTGAATCAATTCAAATGCAAGAGAAAAACTCCCGTGTGTCAAATATGCATAGTTTTTGAGAAATAAATTGTTGAAAATTGACTATTTTTCCCGAGAAATATAGAAAAAAATTCATAACTTATAAAAGGTTAAAATAATTATCCTATCAACATAGTTACATTGAAGATATTTCCAAAAATAAAATAGAACACATTTCGATAACTTTTGGAATTTTTGTGTGTTTGGACCGATTTAAAAAATTCTTTCACCATTAGAATGCTACATTATCCTTGAGTAACATAGGCTATATTTATTATTATAAAAAAATTAGGGATCCCTACTAAAACCATCTAAAACTTCGATAATGTAACCGAATGTGTGAAAAAATTAGCCTTAAAATGTATTTCATCGCATGCGGGAGCGGGAGTGAGAAGGGGAGCGGATTCTTTAGTCCACGCGAGCGGAGCCGCGAGCACAGCTAATAATATATATAACGAAAATTGAACTGCTAAAATAACAGGCAATTGTTGAAGGTAACACCTGTTCACACTATTTATTATTTGAAACTTGTAGTTGTATTTGCGTCACTTGCCGGCTTTTACACGAGCAGACAATATGATTTTCTTAATTATCTTTTTAATCTTTCTCATATTATTCTACTTGTATTCCACAAAAAATCACGATTACTGGCTCAAGAAAAATGTGAAGCACCCAACACCCATACCGCTGTTTGGAAACTACTTCAGCAACGTACTTGGTTGGAAGACCGATACTGAGATGTGTACGGAACTGTACAACAGGTATTCAGAGGAGAAAGTAATCGGGTACTACAAAGGAACCACACCTCAACTGATCATCAAGGACCTGGATTTAGTCAGACAGATCGTGAGTGTTGATTTTCAGTATTTCTACCTACGTGGCCTCGGAAGGAACTCCGAGGTGGAACCATTTTCTATGAACCTAATTAATGTGGATGGGGACACGTGGAGACTACTTCGGAAGGCATTGACGCCAGGATTTACCCTCGCCAAGCTGCGCGCCATGTTCCCGCTGGTGGCGCGCTGTGCTGAGCGGCTGCAAGGGGCGGCGGGCGATGGCGGTGCATGCGACGCTCGCGAGATGATGGCGCGCTTCACCACCGAGTTCATCGGCACCTACGCGTTCGGCATCGATATGGACACCATCAACAACGAGAGGTCCTACTTCAGAGAACTAGGCAAGCTGATCTTCTCTCTTCCCTTAAAGGATCGCATTCTAATTTCTGTTTCTGAGCTCTTCCCAGAGGTAGGAAATCTAATTTATATTGGCAATCGAAGCTTAGAAGATGCAGTTACTGCTATCGTGAAAAAGGTCATAGAACAGAGAGGGCACAAACCTTCAGGCCGGAACGATTTCATTGATATCTTGTTGGAGTTACAAGCCAAAGGAAAGATCCACGCAGAATCTATTGAGAGAAAGAATCCGGATGGTACACCGATTCAAGTAGAAATGGAGATCGATCTCAAATGCATCGTAGATCAAGTATATGTATTCTTTACTGCTGGATTTGACACTTCGTCCTTAGCAACAAGCGTCACTTTACACGAGCTGGCATTCAATCCTGATATACAGAGCAAAATCCAGGAAGAAATCGATCAGGTTATGTTAAAACATGGTAACAAACTTTGCTACGACTCGATAGCTGAAATGTCTTTGCTAGATACAGCTATTAAAGAGGGTATGAGGGTTTTTACTTCCGGCGGAGTTTTAAGACGCGTGTGTGCTAGAACATTCATCATACCAGGTCTGGATATTACACTAGATCCAGGAGTTAGAATTATGATCCCGGTGCAGGCTATACATAAGGACGAGAAGTACTTCGACAACCCAATGGAGTTTCGACCACAGCGCTTCACGAAGGATGCGGTGCAGGCGAGGCACAGATATGCCTTTTTGCCATTTGGAGAAGGGCCTAGAGCATGCATTGGTAAGTGTTTTTACTTTAACCTTATGCTTAAAGGAAGAAACATCCGTTTAGGTTCATTACTTCGTCAAAGATTCTAACAATGACAGAGAAAACTTTGCAAGTTACTCGTCTATTTCAGTAGCAACAACTAAATATAAAAGAAGACAGTTTAGTGATGCGAACGTAAAACAAAACCATAGCGTTTTGATTCGATGGGTAATGTTCTAGCTTTCTTTGCGGGGGGAGGAGAGGGAGGTTCACGCACACTTGTACGCTGTTGATACGAAACACACGCATAAGAAATCGATTCTTGGCGATACAGCGCATAGCCTAGTGGTCTTATGCCTGAGCGTGGCGACTCCCCTCCGGCTAAAGTCTGCAGTGATAGTTCTGTGCTGAGTTTTGTTCCAATTGACTTTATCTTTTCTATTGTGACATAGGCATCTCATGTTGTTGACGTTTCAGGTTATAAACTAGGCCACATGCAGTCTCTAGCAGGGTTGGCGGCAGTTCTTCAAAAATTCACCGTGGAGCCAGCAGCGTCAACGAAACGGGAGCTAAGAGTCGACCGTACCATGAATATGACCCAGGGCGTGCAAGGCGGATTGCCTCTAATATTAAAGTTACGGAAGAGAACATCTACATGTTAATGAGAGACAGAGAAAAGAAGAACAATTGCATAGAAAAGAGACATTGACGCATATTTTTCTCACTCTGAACTGAAACAACAACATGATCTCATCGTAAACATCCATCCATTATAAATGTTATTCCACCCCCTTACATGGCTAACGCTAGTAGTTCTTAGCGAGTATGCCGTCCTTCTTGGTGAGCCTGACGATGCAGTCGTCGGACTCGCCCATGCGGCGGATGGCTCCGCACACCACGTATATCTTGGCGGCGTCGGCCGCGCGCCCCGTGGCCGGGTCCACGTCCGCGATCACCAGCTGCACGGAGGCGTGGTCCTTCGCGTGGATCAGCCGGTTGCTCGCAGAGCATTAAACCATTGCAGGACTTATACCTCCCCCAGAGAACGCCACCACACCCGCTCCTCCGCCATCCGCATCCAGCCGCTTCCAGCCACATTCTTCAGGTCGTCAGTCACCTGGAGGCGGAGGAGCAAAAACTCACTCAAAGAAGTAGCGGAATTCAGAGTGCGATTGGTTAGGATTACGGTGGCGGTGGCAGTTAAAGTGGGGGTGGGGGGAGAGGAAGTGGGAGTGGGACCGGGAATATAAGTAGCTTCAACAATAATTCTGTAGTCCACGCGAGTGGAGCCGCGGGAACAGGACCGAGTTTAAGTGGAGCCATGTAGATACCCTTTTGTTCAGTTTTAAAGTTTTAATGACAGCTTATGCAGCAAGTTTGTGCTGTCTGCTTCGAAATTGCTTAGTAATTCAAATTCGTATGCCGTAAAGTTTACGGTCGTTCGATTTCTATACCAGCGCCACACTTTCGGGCGCGGCGGCGGGTTGTAACTACTGTTAAATGGACATGTTGACGTTTGTTTGTATGAGATGACGTTTAGAATCGTATCCTGAAGCAACATTATGCACGTCGTTCAATTCGAAGCTCGTGTCTGCATTCGACGAAGATTTAGTACTTTGTGCGTGAAAATTGGCACGAATATTGTGGAATTGCTGTAGAAAAATTTTGTAAAGCTTAACTTAGCAACTATAATCTAAATCCGCCGTGAGATTTCACATTTGCATTAATTAAAGTTCACAGTCGTTCGATTTCTATGCTAGCGCTACACTTTCGAGTGCGACTTCGTGTTGTAACTACTGTTAGTGGACATGTCGACTTTTGTTTGTATGAGATAACTTTAGAATGGTATTTTATAGCAACATTACGAACGCTATTTCTATCTACAACTCGTACTTGTATTCGACTAGCAAAAAGTTACTATTTTGTGCGTGAAAACTTGATCGAATGTTGTGGAACTGGAAAATAAAAGTTATTCTATCGCAGAATAGTGGTTACTTGTGTTTAGTGACGTATTTTAAAGATGGCTCGTTCATTTCAATTCATAAGTTCAGTAGAAGAAGCTCACTATTATGATATCCAGCATCAAGCTAATATTATACGTAAAATCAGCGAAAACGACTATGTGGAGGTTTATAGGTTGTCGGAAGAATTAATTAATCAATTTGGACCTAATAAGAACAAAGGTACGTTTTTATAGCTTTCTTAATTATTATGCGACTTACCGTGTATTTTAAATGATATCACAAACAAATCATAACACTTATCTACTTGCAGATACTATGTCCACTATCATTCCTGGGTAATGATAGCTACCAAAAATGGTGAAAATAGTGCCTACATATTTGTCCCAATCTTTAACTTCACCTGTATAAAGGAAGTAGTGAAAGCCTTAACCATCCTATTACAGTGAAAAAATATACCTTTTCAGTTTCCACAAAATCGACAAGGCAGGTGTTAAATTAGAGCAAGCAGTAAAAGATATACTTTGTCGGAGCTGGAGCGTCAGTCAGCACACGGCAAATCCCTAATGTGTAATTTTATTGAGGCTTACCTATATTTAGCAGTGGACATATTTCGGCTGATGGTGATATACAAGGTGAGCCATTGCGGTGGGTCAGTATGAAGAAAAATCACCAGTGATACACTACTTGTATTAACAAGAAAAAAATCTAAGTTAGAAAAAATGCATGCAATGTTTTGACAAAGATTTCCTAAAATTCTCATACACAACTGGGAATCATTAAGAAACAGTGCACTAAAAACACCAGCGCCGTGCGGATTTTAGATAATACTTTTAGAATTGGATAGCAAATGCGCCATCTAAGTTTATGCTACCAATTTTTGATTTACACTTTTTGTTCGGGGATTGCTTATCTTACTCTAGTATATATTATCTTTGTTGTGGCGAAGGTAAAAAGTGGTAACACTACCCGTCGCTAGATGTCATTACATGTAACCACCTAATGAGTTCATGAACGTGTTACGTAACAGATGGCGCTAATACGAAACTAGTTACAATCTGTCGCAACTTTCATAGTAACAACAGTTATATGAAACGAACTAATGGCAGTTATACCTGTCTTGCTTTAACATAGATAATTCTCATTCACACCCCTAGCCGCCATGCCCGCCATGTTTCTTATTGCATTGTTGTTCTTTGAATTTCTTTTTAACCGACTTCAAAAAAGGAGGAAGTTCTCAGCTCGACAGTATGTTTTTTTAGTATGTTACGCGATTACTTCGCCAATTCTGAATGGATTTTGATGTTTCTTTTTTTGTTTGGTAGGTTATACTTCAGCGGTGTTCCCATATAAATTTTATCGAAATGGAGGAAATGGGCTGGCGGGATTTTATCTCAAATAACCAAATGTATTTTTTTCAGTACTTTCTGATCCTATTTCTTTCAAATCCGAACCATAAATTCCTTTAATGAGTCATTAATATTACATGTAGGTATATACATCTCTGTGTTATGGAAACAAAGTACCTAAGGAAAGGACAATTCAATATAACATCCAGACTCGAACCAACTTGTACAAATTATATAAAGTTCCCTGCCCCCAGTGAGAATCACGAGTCCTGACTCACTCACTCTAGTACATAAATATTATCTTTACTACAACGATCTCTATGTACTACTAGATGGAGCGTTCCAAACAATCGCTCTGTTCCACGCAAGTAGCCACAACTTTTTCACATTCACAATGAAACTTGTGCAGTTGCTACGCAGAACTTTTAATTATTTACTAAATATTGACATAATTTAACCGTAGAGTCAATATTTAGTAATAATTAAATGTCTGCGTAGTAACTGCACTAGTTTCATTGTGAATGTAAAAGAGTTGTGGCTACTTGCGTGGAACAGAGCGATTGTTTGGAACGCTCCACCTAGTAGTACCTACATAGAGATCGTTGCTTTATTATGACCTGTAAACTTGTTTTTCTTATCTTCTAGGTAACTAAAATTGGAATACAAGCCGAGGTAGATATCTAGATATTCAAACAGGTCACTGACCTGAGGTCAGCTGTTCTTTCTCGTTCCATTTGTTTTTCACAGTTGCGAAATATGTTATGTTTGGTAGCGATTACTACTAGTAGTGCAGTCAAATTCCGAATTGTGACCATCCCTAGCACCTTATTATTATAGCGACAAAGTAAAAATTAGAATGAACATGGTTATTTATCGTATCAACCGAAAGTACCAAATAGGCATGACGAAAGATTTTGAAATCCTCTTCCGTAATGTAGGTACACATTTACTATTTACGAAAAAACCTTTATTTCGGTATAAAACTTAAGTTTAACGGAGTTTAAAGCCATTTTGATAATATTTTTTCAATATTGCGCGCAAACAGCTCGCAGCTGTCATGGCGTCGGCTCTGACGTCACGGTTAGGTAAACATGTCATTGTGTCTATGCGTACGAAGAAAGTCAACAAAATATTCAATTAATTCGTGTGATAAAAATGAATTCCAAAGTTTATATGTGGTGTGCAGTACTGCAGTGTAAAAACACATCAATAAAAACACCCAACAAAGTGTTTGTACATGTTCCAAACAAGTTATGAACAAGAGATAAATGGTTTGGTTAAAGCTCGCACGGCGAAACAACGTAGTCACGAATTCGCCACTTTATTTCTGTGAAGACCACTTTGATGTGAGTATGTTATCATATATTGATAGATCTTATACTTAAAATGTTTGTTTGATATGAAATAGTTGAAATATTGAGGCTATGGAATAACTAATTTATTGAGGTTATGTTTGTTTTGGTCTTGGCCATCATTCCTAATAACAATTTTAATCGTTAACTTTTCTTTTTCCAGTTGCCAAATGATATGGAAATTATATGGAGTATCATGTGATGGGGTCAGTATCACAAGTACGTATGAAACCAGGATGTATGCCCCATAAATTTATATGCCAACCAGACAGGAAAACACGAACATCTGACACAACAGAGCGACCCTATATAGCTAAGAAACGAAGAATTATGATTCTTGAAGAGTGTAAAAAGGAATTCGAAGAAAAATGTATAGTTACAAAACAATCAAGTTTTGAAGAAATTGCATCGGGTAGTTCAGGTATTTAATATTAACTTATTTATTAGAATATAGCATTGAAAAAGTTAATTTTATTCTCAGTGTTATTACATAGGTACATTGTTGGTACACACAAAACTACATAGATTTTTCTGTGACCTAGTAATCTCCTATTTGTGTTCATAATTATAACATTGCACTTAAATAATAAAATATTTGTTTTACAGTTCAGCAGAATGTAGAAGTTCCCCAAGTAACACCAAGAGTGTTGGATAAATCAATTCAAGTACACACATGGAAAACATTCAGAAGTAAAGCTAACCAAACAATAGTCAGTTCAGTAAATCAGATGACATCACCATTGAAGCCGTTTCTACATTCTGTCTCTACATCACCATTTAAAATCAAGCATCAAGGTGTTAATAGTAACATGCCTATCTTAAGTTTGGTTAAATTTCTTGATGATGTGATAACTATAGCTTGTGGTTTGATTAATATACAAGATTCTCTTATTAAATAAAACACAAATGAAATTACTGCATTTTTATTTCCTATTCTATACTTTTATATAACAATGGATACACATAAGTTTTTTCAAAATTTAATAACACTTTCATGCCTGACATATATTGCTCATCAAAAGTTATACATATAATTTCTATATTTTTATTAGTAGTAAAATTTGGGTCTGCGATGCTGAAGTAACACTTATTTAGACCACTTAGGTACATTTGCATTTGAACCTGGGCAAAGCATTTCTTGCTGTGTTTCCCATTTTTTATATAATTGAGATACGTTTTGTTGCTTATGGGACATTTTATCTCCACAATGCTATCTTGACATATTCCATCAGGGGAACCTGCTATCATTGGATATTTTTGGGATATGAACAGTCCAGTATTCTTGATTTTTTTTCCCTAGTTTCTTGCTTATTATTTCCCGTTTCATTGCTGGTGTGTCTTATTTCAATCTTGTTAATAAGATCAAGAGTCAAATTAATTTTACTTAAAAATAAGTCACAACACTCTTCCTTATATGTAAGCACAAGTTGGTGCATTGAGACGCTAAGTAGTTTATTACAATTATAATCTTGTTGATACTTTAGTAGCTCGCAGTTGTCATATTTTCTATTTTGTCCTTCTTCTAAAAAATTTTTCAAGAACTGTGGAGTTAGAAGGCAATATAGGGCTACCTTTAGATAGATCTTTTGCAGATATAAATTTCAAGGTAGTGCCAACTCTTGATAACTTTGATTTCCGCCAGTAACATTGAACTTCTGTGCATGAAGGTTCTTCGCTTCGTCTATGGATCCACATAAGCAGCGCTATGGCATGCTTACATCCGCCCTGGGGAGCAACACAATCATGGCATTCGATTAATATTACTTTTTCTTCATCTTCATCAACCATCAATGTAACAGCATATAGTTTTGCATGGACTTTATGCTCTGGGCAAATTTTGCACTTTACTGTACAAATGTTTCCTTCCCGTTTTAGTTGCACATAACTGATTGCATCATCCCCATATGATGGTCTTGAAGACCTAAAATAATTGAAATTAATTAGAACAAATACATATACACTGACTTGGTGATTTAGGTGTTTACTATGAGGAGTGTTTTTTAGTTACAGAAATGTACTAGTTTTATCGGGTATTAACATGGTATTAACTCTAAAATAGCAACATACAAGCTGTAAGGGAGCTCACCTCAAAAATAAACAATGACAAGTTTATTGTGCAAATAACCTATGAAAGTAAAATAAACTCGCACGAGTTCAAAAAGTTTGATTATATCTAGGTTGGTTGTATCTAGGGTAAAGATAAATACAAAATTTACTTACAAGGAAGTTTTCACGTTTCTCGTAACTCAGCGAGCAAAATTCTTTATTTGTTGCGAGGAAATCGCCCAACATTAATACATCAATCCTGGGCAAATTTGAGCTATTTGCCTTAACAAAGCTTGGTTCCATTGTTATAGTACAGTGGAGTCGATAAATCACACGTAAAAGAAAAAAAATCAATCCAAATGCGTAATCAGTAGTATTCACAACAACTAGGGATCCGCAAAAAGTATTGATATCTGAGTAGTATCGATACTTTCGTTACGATACCAAGTATTTTCGTACTCGATACTTTTGTTACGATACTTTACTAGGTATCGATACTTCGTCACATACTCGATACTTTCTGGTGTACCTCATATTCATATACCTCATATTCATCTTGAGGATCTTGCCGATCTTGAGGAGTAACAACTCCAAATAACAATAATCTCTTCTTCCTTTAAGTTTTGTTTAAAACAAACTATAGTGTGCTACGCATTAGACATCTATATAGTGTACAATTGAATGAACCATCAGTAGGTTGAAACCATGTTGGCCAAGAATGAGTATGAAATTCTTTTTTTTTAAAGCAATGACAATATTTGATTGCATTATGTATTTTTTACTATGTAACTTTATGCTGTATGCAAAAAAAATCTAGACTTAGAAACTGTAGTTAAAGGAAAGCACTTAAACAATTTTTTATTAGTAAATTTCTTTAAATAAGTTAAACGATAAAAAAAACTCGATTATATTGACTAGGATATTTTTCAGAGCGTCAAGCACTAGTCCAATGAATGCGAGCAACGAAGCTCACACAACTTCGAAAGTGGCTTGTTCTTGTTTACAAAATACCTATTCAGAGTCGTTCGTGATCTAATTCGCAGTAAGCGTCGGTATTCGTTTCGATTTTCGAGTTATTGTTTCAATTTTACAGAATCGACACCCTGGTCTGGCACAGAGGACACATGTTTCATACATGTGTCCTCTGTCCAACTTTGGCTCCTTGTTACGGTATTATTTTCTGGGGAAACTGCGCCAAGATACAATCTGTCTTGTGGCACAAAAGAGATGTATTCGTCCACGTGTAAACTGAAGTCAACCGATAGTTGTAGACCCCACTTTAGAGAACTAAAACTTTTGACATTAGCAACTTATATATATGAAGGGCCCGATTCTGAAGGCACACTTTTAATATTTGACAGCGCTAAAATTGGTTTCGTCTTTATCTTCATAATACTGTGTGACAAGGATAGCAACAGTTTTAGTGCTGTCAAATTTTAACATTGCCTTCAGAATCGATCCCGAAGTATCAGTATTCTTAAAAATTAATTTAACCAAGTGACAGACAGAAACCTGCGCAACAGAGACAGGCTCTGCTTGCAACCTTCAAAAACAGCTTTTTTGCACAAAAATATTCCCTGCATGGCGCCGAAAATATTTAACAAATTACCCAAACACCTTAGAAAGTGTCGTATGAAATAATTTAGAAATAGATTACGGCTAATTCTTATAGACAAAGCATACTACAGTATAATTGAATACCCGAATGACACTATACTTTAATCGCCAAATTACATTGATATTTGTAAATAAATAATGATTGACTGAAGATTGACATAATAATATTATATAACTAGCTGTGCCCGCGGCTCCGCTCGCGTGAACTACAGAATCCACTCCCACTCCCGCTTCCGCTTCCGGTCCCGCTCCGGTCCCGCACCCGCTCCCGCTCCCGCGCCTTCTTCCGCTCCCGTTCCCGCTTTCGCTCCCGCTCCCCTCCCGCTTTCGCTCCCGCTCCCCTACCGCTTCCGCTTCCGCTCCCGCTCCCGCTCCCACACCCACTCCCCTTTTCCCACGCCCACGCCCAGTCCCACTCCAATTCCTACACGCAGCTCCAAATGTAATCCAAACTCATCGCATTCTGAATAGTACGGAAATACTATTATATGCAATACTAGCTGTGCCCGCGGCTCCGCTCGCGTGGACTACAGGATCCGCTCCCATTCCCACTTCCGCTCCCATTCCCACTTCCGCTCCCTATCCCACTTCCACTTAGACTTTAAATCCCGGTCCAAGTCCAGGACCAGTGCAGGTCCAGTGCAGGTCCAGTGCAGGTCCAGGTCCAGGTCAGGTCCAGGTCCAGGTACAGGGCCAGGTGCAGGTCCAGGTCCAGGTCCAGGTCCAGGTCCAGGTCCAGGTCCAGGTCCAGGTCCAGGTCCATGTCCATGTCCATGTCCATGTCCAGGTCCAGGTCCAGGTCCAGGTCCAGTTCCAGACCTAGGCCAGGTCCAGATCCTCAACCCTCCCCTCAACACTCCTCTCAACCCTTCCCTCAACCCTCCCCTCAAAACCTCTTTCCCTCGTCTCTCCAAATGTAGTCCTCGTAACTAATCCATCGCAATCCAAATTCCGATCAACATTACTTTGTTGCATACGTATACCACAAATTCATCGTCATCTAGTAACTCAAACACTCACATTACATTGGTACCATACCCGCTCCCGCTACCGCTCACGAATTCAGTCGAACATTTACACCCTACAAACTTCGCAGTGTATGCAAGTTTTCGGAAACTATAAATTCTCATAACTTTTGATTGACTGCACCGATTGCAATGAAATAAAGCCTATATGTTACACCAAATTAAGCCCCATGTTTCTGTGAAAAGTCCATTAAAATCCGATCAGTAGTTTTTAAGTGATGCGTGCACAAACTCACAGACAAACAGACAAACAGACAAACAGATAAACAGACAAACAGACAAAAATTTCAAAAATGATCGAAATGTGTTCTGTTGCTTATCCTTAGACCCCCAATTTTTTTTTTGCAAATATCTTCAATGTACAGACACGCGAAGTTTACGATTTTATTTATAAGATATTGCATACTAACCTAACCTACTAATGTATTTGAAAACTAAAAATGTCTATAACTTTTCATTGAGTTAGCCGATTGCGATGAAATAAAGACTAAAAGTTAAGTTAAGTTAAGCCCCATGTTTCTGTGAAAAGTGCATCAAAGTCCGATCAGTCGTTTTTAAGTGATGCGTGCACAAACTCACAGACAAACAGACAAAAATTTCAAAAATGATCGAAATGTGTTCTGTTGCTTATTCTTAGACCCCCCAATTTTTTTTCTGCAAATATCTTCAATGTACAGACACGCGAAGTTTACGATTTTATTTATTAGATAAAGTATTTTCTAAGTCTTACTGTTACTATTTATATACGTAAATTGTACTAAGATTTGCACGCCTTTCATGGCAGAGTATGAAGGTCTTTAAAATGTACAAGAACTTATAAAAAATGTTTACTCATATTCGCAAATAAAAAATATTGTCTATTGTTATATATTTTATTACCTGGCACCTACTCAGGATATGGCATGTAAAGACTTTCGAGCGTGAAAGATGGCCGATGCGCGCCGCTGCGACAATACTAAACAATATGGAAATATGCTTAAAATAAATCAACAACATGAGTAAGTACTTATGTTGTTGACTTATAACGTTGTCCCTATAAGTATAGAGAAGTCTCTTTGTAACTTATAGCGTAATAAAACATCGAGAAAATTATAAACGGTGTCTTAATAAAAGATTTCAGCGTAGTAGAGTCTTTAAGACGGTTTGCTAGTTATAAATAAAGTACTTAATTATTAAATTTTGTTTGACTGTACTATTTCTGCCGTAACACGATTCTGCCTAATCCAGTTTCTGCCAAATTAAGTTTCTGTCCAAAAACGAATATGCCGCACAACGCGCAACTCATATCGGCGCCTGGCGTAGTAACTTTGTACCGGCGGGCGGTGCGGCTAGAGCCGAATGGCGGCAGCTGAATAATGCGTACTACCAGCCATGCTATATTTAGTCATCTTTGCTATGAATCTCTCGAAACGAAGACAAATTCAATGATACCTCGCTTTTTGCATCCATAGTTCAGGATCTACGGGGGAACAAGTCCACATACATAAAAGATGTACAAACATACATTCTTTTTCTCCCTGTCGTTCCCTCACTGCTGAGGATAGCGGTCATTGGCCAGCCGCACTTCTTCATATAAGGATCCGCCAGCCACCCTCCTCACCGGGTCTGACCACCTCTTCGGAACTCGTTCTCTAGCACGCCTGCCCTCCACTTGTCCCAGGATGATGAGCTTCTCCAGGTCGTGCTTGGGAGACCGCATAAACATACAGACTGCTAAAATCATTACCCTCCTTTTGGCTTAATAGTCAGATAAAAAACATACATACCCGTCGAATTGAGAACTTTTGTTAAGGAACCAGCTGAAACATCTAAATATTCGAGTCTAATCCACCAATTTATCGTAAGCGACAATTTAGCGAAAATTAAAAGTTAACCTTAAATTTTGAGCACTAAAACCTAATTCTATAAGAAAAAAATTCGGCTTACGATGAAACTTGGGTATGGCTTGAACTGTTACAAATAATAAGTGTTCTCTGACGTAAGGACTTGCATCAATAACTACTGGTCACACTTCAGTTTAAACTTAGTATCCGTCCTATTTTGAAAGTATCAATATGATTTTTATACTACTCCTCGTCTTGTTTCTAATTTCACTGTACTTCTACTCGACACAAAACCACAACTACTGGCTGAAGAGAAATGTGAGACACGAGACTCCCATACCGCTCTTTGGAAACCACCTGCGCAACCTACTTGGCTTTAGAAGTTGGGTAGAAATATCTGTGGAGTTATACAATAAGTATCCTGAGGAGAAATTGATTGGATACTACAAGGGAAGGACGCCGGAACTGATCATCAAGGACCTTGATATAATCAGACGAATCCTAAATGCAGATTTCGAATACTTTCACGGTTACATGCGTGGGTTAGGAAACAACCCTCAGGTGGATCCACTAAGTGGGGGTCTTTTTAACGCCGAAGGGGATATGTGGAGACTACTCCGTAAGAGGCTGACTCCAGCTTTCACGACGGCCAAGCTGCGGGCCATGTTCCCGCTGATAGTGCGATGTGCTGAGCGGCTGCAAGCGGCGGCGGGCGCGTGCGACGCTCGCGAGATGATGGCGCGCTTCACCACCGAGTTCATCGGCGCCTGCGGCTTCGGCATAGACATGGACATCATCAACGACGAGCGCTCACTATTTCGAGATATCACCAAGAGGGTATTTAATCCACCATTGAAGACACGCATTTTTAGGGTGTTCAAAGACCTGTTTCCAGAACTAAGCAATTACATATATGTGGCTGACCGCAGCATAGAAGAATCCATGAATATCATTGTCAAAAATATACTAGAACAAAGAGGGTTCAAGCCGTCAGGTCGCAACGATTTCATCGATATGTTGCTGGAAATTAAAGCAAAAGGGAAAATACAAGGAAATTCTATTGAGAAAAGCAACGCCGATGGTTCACCCGTTGAAGTTGAAATGGAAATGGATCTCAATTGCATGATAGCTCAAATATTTATATTCTTCATTGCTGGCTTTGAAACGTCGTCTACAGCTACAAGCTTCACATTGCACGAGCTGGCGTACAATCCAGACGTACAAACTAGAATTCAGGAAGAAATCGATGGAGTCCTGTCTAAGTATGACAACAAACTGTGTTATGACTCGATAGCTGAAATGTCTTTGCTGACTATGGCATTTAAAGAAGGCATGAGAATGTTTCATGCAGTTGGTAATTTACTTGGTGTGTGTACTAAGAAGTACACTATACCTGAATTGGACATTTCAATAGATCCAGGAGTGAGAATCGTCATTCCAATGCAGGCTATACAAATGGACCATAAGTACTTCGACAACGCCAGGCAGTTCAGACCGGAGCGATTCACGAAGGACGCAATGAAGACGAGACACAAATATGTGTATTTGCCTTTTGGAGATGGACCTAGGGCATGCATAGGTAATTCATTATGTTTACAGTAATCGTCGGTATAATGGAAGAATTTAAAAAGTCAACTTTCTGGCCAAAATGACTTTTATTATCCAAACGGTTTAGTAACTTCATCATCACGTCTGCCATTAGACGTCTTCTACTGGACATAGGCCTTCGCCACCACACCCGATCCTCCGCCCTCCGCATCCAGCCGCTTCTGGCCACCTTCTGCAGGTCGTCGATCCACCTGGCGGCGAGGACTCCCACGCTGAGCGTGCCAATCCGCGGTCTCCACTCCAGAACCCTTTTGCCCCAACGGCTGTCGGTTCTCTGACAGATGTGACCCGCCCACTGCCATTTCAGCTTGCTAATCCTTTTGGCTATGTCGGTCACCTTGGTTCTTCGTCGGATCTCTTCGTTGCGAACCCTGAGTTCAGTAGCCTGATTTAAAAAAAATCATAAATGGTCACCAAAGTCCTGAAAACAAAATATACAAGCTAAAACTCTCAAAAAAAAAGTGGTTTGAAGTAAGGCAAGAAACAAACAGATAGGTAACTCAAGGTTTACAATCCAAATAATTGTCACACAACACGATTCCTGGCCAGGCACTTATTCACTTATATATTACATTCATTCGCTTATATATATTCACACGTTATATATATTCGTCCTTTCGTATGTACGGAGCGCGCTCGACTAACTGTGTCGTGGTCCAGCGATGACGCGAGTTCCTTCTTATCTCGGAGGGTAGGTTTGGAAAAAGAAGGGTACTAAGGAATTGGTAGGATGGGAGTTGTTCTCATTGCACACCCACTCCAATTTCAATCCTCTTTTATTGGCAAATTCATAATAATGGTCTGGGTCCCTTGTCTCTACGGCACATAGGAAGGAAACGGGACCCACACCATTCGACGTAGATTCCTTCTCTGTATCCGAATTTGCCAATAAAAGAGGATTGAAATCGGCTTGGGTTACAGCATTTACGGTTTTCTTCATGAAGGAAGAAAAAAATTTGAATACTACTCCATCTGGGCGGCGTAAATTTTGTTCTTCCTTCATGGTTTTTTTGCATTTACGAAGCCATATATCAAGGTTATATTGACTGTAGCAAACTGTGTAGGTACTGACTTGATAGATGACCTGATTTGTTTGATACTGGCATGATACCTCACCAACTCAAGGTCGCTAGAGCTATGCTCGGAGTTTCTCTAAGGGACAGAATCCGAAATGAGGTGATCCGCCAGAGAACTAAAGTCTTCGACATAGCTCAACAAGTTAGTACGCTGAAATGGCAGTGGGCTGGTCACATCTGCCGGAGAACCGATTACCGTTGGGGTAAACGAGTTCTCGAGTGGAGCCCGCGACTGGGCAAGCGTAATGTGGGACGGACGTCCTGGCTAGATGGAGCGACGATCTGCGTATAGCGGCTGGCAATGACTGGATGAGAAGAACCGAGGATCGGGTTTAATGGCGTGCCTTGGGAGAGGCCTATATCCAACAGTGGACTCTTTCAGGCTGATGATGATGATGAAATTAACATTAAGGTCTGAAAACATCAATCAGGCCTCCCCAACCCGTCTGGCCAGCGCGGGGAGTGTAGGCCAAATCCTCCGTCTGTCTCTGGCAGATGAGAGAGGGTTGGGCTCCTGCATTGGAGACAAAAATAACCTGATGATGATGATGACAGTATTTTTACATATTGGCAGATAATTAACGATGTATGTTTCTGATGTACAGGCTTGAAACTGGGTCTCATGCAGTCTCTGGCAGGACTGGCGGCAATTCTTCACAAATTCACCGTGGAGCCGTCAGAGGCCTCGCGACGTAATCTTATTACTGACTCTACAAGAAATGTAGTCCAAAGCGTGCATGGAGGAGTCCCCCTTGTGTTTAAATCACGGATAAGGGAATAAGGAAGGTTTTCTGGAAACGTGTTTATTTCACTTTTTGATTTTTTCTAGGAATTTGGTAAATAATGTCGCTTTCAGCAATTAGAAGACGATAAGCGGAAAAATTGCCATGTGATTTCCGATATAGTAGAATAGGACCACTCCAACTCTTCCTGTGGGTGTCGTACAAGGCTACTAAGAGAATACATTATAAAACATCGAACATCCCCAACTCGCCTGGCCAGCGCGGGGAGTGTATTCCAAATCCTCCGTCTGTCTCCGGCAGATGAGAGAGGGTTGTGCTCCTGCAGTGGAGACAAAAATTACCTGATGATGAAGCGGAAAATCCAGAAGAACTGACGACCTGAAGAATGTGGCCGGAAGAGGCTGGACGCGGAGAGTGGAGTACCGGGTTTGGAGGAATTTATTGGGGTAGGCCTATGTCCAGCAATGGACTTCTAAGAGCTAATGAACGCGGAAGAAATCGAAAACGACAAAGTGTATGATAAACACGTTTGTAAAATCCCTCAAATACATATTTAAAGTAAATACTTTTAAAGGATGTCACCGACGTACTGTCTCGCTCGAATGACCGTTGCATAGTGTTTTATGAAACCCAATTTTGCTTCTTATTCCATACTAGCTGTTGCCCGCGACTTCGTCAGCGTGGACAACTTAACATCACAAATTATTATGTATTTCCCGTAGGAATGGTGTGTTTTTTCGGGATAAAATCTATCCTATGCCCTATTCCAGGACCTAACCAATACGTGTGCCAAGTTTCATCACGATCCGTTCAGTTGAAGCGTGATTGCGTAACAAACATCCATACTTTCGCATTTATAATACTTATGGGATGTGTCCACGTTTGCAGTAATAAATGAAGACAGATGCATTTGTTCAGTGAGTTATGAAAATGACCTTAAAGACTAACTTGTTGCCAATCGACCATCAGACACGCTGTGAGCAGCAATCATCAATCAGCGGATTGATGGGGATAATGGTGCAATGGTGCAATCAAGGACAAATATACGTAAATATATATGTATACTAGCTGTTTTTTTTTAATTTTTTTTTTAAGGGTTTGGTACATATTAATGAGCATGTCACCCTTATCGTTACAAATCTAATATCACACTCTTGTAACAAGTATAAATTTAGCAAGTTTGTATAGCATCCTGGCCTCATCAGACGATGGGAATCCCAGGATGCTATTACAGGCTCCCACGTCACTGGAACATATATATTGATTCGTATGTGTGTATGTAAACGCTTTATTGTACCAAAAATAACAACAATAATAAAATAGGAATTAAACTGTGTACAAAGGCGAACTTATCCCATTTAGGGATCTCTTTCAGTCGACTTTAGAGTAACCGAAAGGACAAGTACAATGCGTTTTGTACCAAATTTGATAAAGAAATGTACCTACTTTTAATAAAGTTTGAAAATACATATTACATAAACATAAACGAACGATATATACATAGACGATATACGAATATCTATATATACATAAACTCATACACATAACATATATATACAACAACGTCCGCGTGGACAACTTAAAATCTGAAATGTTTATGTTTTTTCGGGATGAAAACTATCCTCTGTCCTATTCCAGGACCTAACCTGATATAAGCATTTAGAATTCCAGGACCTAACCTGGAATTCTAAATGCTTATAAAAAATATTTTGTTCTGCATTATCAAGACATTTAGAATTTTCCTATGGATGTCATAATATGAGTCAGCATAGCCGATTAATCGGTTAAGACGACAGACTAATCATCCTCCTAACCGATTAATCGTATTCGTCGATTAATTCGTTCAAATTAATTAGCTCAATTTTTTTGTAGGATATTCAAAGAGATTCTTTCTTTCTTTCTTCTTTCTATTCCTGGACCTAACCTATGTGTGTGCCAAGTTTCATCACGATCCGTCCAGTGGTTGAAGCGTGATTGAGTAACAAACATCCAAATATCCAAACTTTCGCATTTATAATATTAGTAGGATTTCAGTATCTCATAAAACATCTTTATTGCACAGATAAAAATCAAAAACAATACAAATTAGATTGCGTTAAACAATAATTAAATATTTATATATGTACTGTCAATTGATTATAATGTGTAAATCATATGAAAATGTTATTATACAATAAAAATAAGAAGCAAAAATAATGAATCAAAAATCCTAATCAAATAACCCGCCTATAAAATGTATTTTATTAATTTTTTTATATTTATTCAATTGCACAGCACATCACATTTTGTAATATATCATCCAAGAAACTGAAGTAACTTATTAGTACATTACATTATATATCAGGTTTGGAAGCCTTGTCGTTATTTAAGAGGTATGCTGATAAATTATTTAGAATTCCTATTAAATCGAGGGGTACAAACTGCGTCATTATTAAGCAGAGTGCGCAGGAGCAGCAACAGCATCCTAAAAATGATAGCCGATAGACTGGACAGTCCTCTGGTGTGGATACTCACCCAGAGGACTAAATCACTTTTAGTTATTAAGTACTAACTCAGTTTAAGTCTAATAATTCGAGTGGAGACCGCGACTGGGCAAGCGTAGTGTGGGACGCCCCCTGACTAGATGGAGCGACGATCTGCGTAAGGCGGCTGGCAGTAACTGAATGAGAAGAACCGAGGATCGGGTTCAGTGGCGCACCTTGGGAGAGGCCTATGTCCAACAGTGGACTCTTTCGGGCTGATGATGATGATGATGAAGTCTAATAACACCAATGAATCGATTTGATTAAATTAAATTGAATTAAATTAAAGGGCATTATATTGGGGAGGCTTATGCTCAGTAGTGGATGACGATGGACCAAGATGAAACCATGGAGTAAAATGGATGATAACCGGGTTTAACTGGGTGGGTGATTGCTAAAAATATGTGGACAGACCAAATGTAGAGTTTATCGGTATTCTAACAGCGCAAAACTCAGTGAAAGTGACGTGGTGTGTGGTGAATGACAAATAGCGCTTGAACATGTAACTTGTAACTTCTATACATTTGTGACTCTATGCTTATAAGGACAACTGGACAAAAAAATATTCTCTAAATGTCACCAAATGCGATCGGGGGGGTCATTAATTACGTGAAGCGATTTTGGCGATTTTACGACCCTTCGTCGATGTCGTAAGATTACGACCCTCTCCTCCCCTGTGTGAGATGTAGTGAGATTTGCCCCCACCCCCCCCCACCCCCCCCACCCCTCATCAGTCACACATATTTTTTTACTTATTCTTCATTCGTATTACAAACACGCGAAGTTTCAATTTTTATTTATTAGACTAGCTACAAAATTATTCTCCGCTACCGCTTCTGAGTCCGCTCTCTCTCCCGCTCCAACTACCACTGCCATCGCCACCCTTATAAGAACCCTTGATCCAAACGTAGTCCTAACTCATCGCAATCTGAATTCTGCCAAATACTACACTTTGTTATAAAGTGTTATATACTAACCTAACAAATGTGCATAACTTTTGATTAAGTAAGCCAATTGCGATGAAATAAAGACTAAATGTTATTTATTATTTATTTATTATTTATTTATTTACTTTGAGGAAGACTTACAGACAAATTACAAAATAAATAACAATGTACATATAAAAAAATGCTGATTACAAGTCCCCACTTATAGAAATTACTCCGAGTTAAGCCCTATGTTTCTGTGAAAAGTTCACCAAAATCGGCTCAGTAGTTTTTACGTGATGCGTGCACAAACTAACAGACATACACACAAAATTTGCAAAAAAAATTCTTAATGTGTTCTGTTACTTAACTTTAAACCCCCCAATTTATTTTTTTGCAAATACGAGTATCTTCAATATACAGACACGCGAAGTTTAAATTTTTAATTAATTAGATTATATTTAGAATGTATGTATGTATGTATATACATACACGCTATACATATACGTAAACGCTTTATTGTACCAAAAATAACAACAACAACAATAATAAAATAGGAATTAAACTGGGTACAAAGGCGGACTTATCCCACTTAGGGATCTCTTCCAGTGAACCTTAGAGTAACCGAAAGGACAAGTATAATGCGTTTAGTACCAAATTTGATAAAGAAATGTACCTACTTTTAATAAAGTTTGAAAATACATATTACATAAACATAAACGAACAAAGGGCCCGATTCTGAAGGTACACATTTAAAATTTGACAGCGCTAAAATTGGTTTCGTCTTTATCTTCATAATACTGTGTGACAAGGATAGCAACAGTTTTAGTGCTGTCAAATTTTAACATTGTGCTTTCAGAATCGAGCCCAATATATGCATATATTGTCTCCCTTTTCATAAATGGATGTTTGAAAGTTGACACACAGTTTTGGAGAATTTGAGGTCAGTCGAGTATTAACATATTAAATATTATGTATGACCTTTCGATTAATTTATTATATTGTACACAAATATAGTGGAGGTAAACCAGTAGATGATAGTTGATGATTTTGGTTACGGTGCATCCAAGTGTTCAAGGAAAACCACAGGCAAAACGACTACCTAAAGAAGTACCTATTATATGAATACTTTATTGCATAAAAATTAAAGGACATGAGAAGACTTTGACTTTTTTACTATAACTGTTACTGCTTCGCTTCTTATTGTGACAGCTTTATTTTTTCTGAACTGTTTCTCGAATAACAATAAAAATTGATATTGATACTTGAACATAAAATAAACATATCTTTTAAATAATTATACTAGCTGGTACCCGCGACTTCGTCTGCGCACGATTAGTATTTCGAGTAGCTTTTTTGTAGGACTATTTAAGATAAACATTTCCATCATACATTACATATGTGTAACTCTAGCGGTTTTGGCAGCGCACGCCAGAATAGCTCGCAGATGGTAGATTTTTTCCTACTTACTTGATATTTTGGACAATTCACACGATATCTTTATAAATTGTAGCCTATGTGTTATTCTGATGTATAAGCTATATTATTGTAAAGTTTCATTAAAATCCATTCAGTAGTTTTTACGTGAAAGAGTAACAAACATCCATCCATACTTACAAACTTTCGCGTTTATAATATTAGTAGGATTCTCTGGTCGGGTTTCCCCCAATTTCCATTCAACCCGGGAATGCCCCCACTAAGGTCAAGTCAGGTACCACAATACAATGCAACTGCGGAGGTCGTTGCTCTTATCAGAGCCTGCACACACACCTGCTCAAACGCTAAAGCCTCATCAAACAATGATCAGACGAATAACATTGTCTTTATTAGTTGGCTTTTTTTACTATCTCTAGGTTTGCGATTTATCTTTTGTTGCATTGAAACTAGTGTTGTTGTGGGGTTTTGCTTGCAAAGTTAGAAATTAGAAAATCCACATTCCCTCTTACACCCACCCACATACACTATATTTACTGCACACATGGGGCATATTATACATACTAACTTTTAGTTTTTCTGCTGTCCAAAGGTTGTCTGGAAGAAATCGCTTTTAGCGACAAGACCGCCCAGATGTACATGTGTAAGCTACTTTATTATTGTATCCTTGTTTTTATCGTGCAATTTAATTGATTTATATTAATACCAATTTAATTCGTCAAAGTCAAAATCATTTATAGCATATGAGTACACTTGGTACATTTATACACGTCATTTTTTTTTTATCGACAACCGCTTCCTAGGTGTTAGCGCTGTGAAGAAGAAACGGCGCAACAAACTTCACGCAACACATCTTTTCAAAATCAAGTTTGCATAAAATTATTAAAGATTTTGCGAAGCTGGATTAACATTAGTACCAGGCATCTTTGTCATTCAAATAATCGTTTATTTTATAATAGGCTTTCTTACAAAGTTGTTTTTTATTGTGAATCGTAAACTTTCTGTCCGTCATATTTAAGATTTCCTCTGGTAGTTTGTTGTAGAAGCGTATAGTTTTTCTGCTATTCTTTTTCTGCTGTCCAAAGGTTGTCTGGAAGAAATCGCTTTTAGCGACAAGGCCGCCTAGATGTACATGTGTAACCTACTTTATTATTGTATCCTTGTTTTTAGCGTGCATTAAAGAGTAATTGAATTAAATTGAATTTAATTTATTTATATTAATTCCAATTTAATTCATCATTATTAATACCTCTAATTTGTCATAATTATCACTGTACTAGCTGGTGCCCGCGACTTCGTCTGCGCAGGATTAGTATTTCGAGTAGCTTATATTAGCGTGGCGTAAAAGAACTACTTACTTGATATTTTGGACAATTCACACAATATCTTTATAATTTGGATGTTTGTTAATCAATCGCGCTTCAACCACTGGACGGATCGTGCTGAAACTTGGCACACATATAGGTTAGGTCCTGGAATAGGACATAGGATAGTTTTTATCCCGAAAAATATCCCATTCCTACGGGAAATACATAATAATTTGTGATGTTAAGTTGTCCACGCGGACGAAGTCGCGGGCAACAGCTAGTTTAATATAAATTATTAATTTTTAATATTTTTTCTGTTTGAATATTTTCCAAAAAAAATGAGTAATTTGAACGAATTAATCGACGAACACGATTATTCGGTTAGGAGGATGATTAGTCTATCGTCTTAACCGATTAATCGGCTATGCTGACTCATATTATGACATCCATAGGAAAATTCTAAATGTCTTGATAATGCAGGACAAAATATTTTTTATAAGCATTTAGAATTCCAACTACCTACAATACAGCAGATGTTTATGTTAATTTGTAAAGGATTTAGCGCGCTCCATTACTGTCTAACTCATAAAGATTACGTACAAAACACCTCGCGAACACTTACAGCACTTTGGCACGTAGCTATAGAGGTGAAATTCCTTTGAGTAAGTGTTTGACTTAGCGGTGCACTGTTCAGAGCAAATATCAGATATGACCTGACGTTTTTCGTTTCACAGCGTCACTGTTTATTCCACTGTCACGACGTGATTTTGTAATTTTTTTGCAATTAATTAATCATTGAATCTTTTTGTAAATTATTTGTATATATTTTTCCATTGGTTTTTAATTTATCTTAAGTTTTTTAAGGTAAGTACAACGTACTAAGTTTTTAGGATTTAATTACAAACATATATTCTATAGTATTACTAGCATGAGATCATGCTAATTTCGTGCAAAGGCTATCTACTAGCATGTATATATAGCATGTGCTAGCAATGATCATGCTACTAAATCGCAAGCCGGTTGATTTCATGCTACCTGTGGTGCGAATGGTAGATGTGTGCTAGTAGAACGTGTGAACGTGTTCTTATTAGCATGCTAGTACTGAATAGTTATGAGTTCATTCCCTGTACCTTTCTAGCATTGCTAGTGCTGCCATGTAAAAAATTTCGATTCAAGAACTCGGGTCTTGTCGTGGCGATCGACTTCGGATGTTTTGGTGTCGCTCAACTTTCTCCACATGCTACCGGTTTGTCCGACCGCGGTTACAAATGTTTTGGGATTTCCCCGTGGTCCGATTGAAGAGCTGAATTAAGGAAAATAGTTTTTTCCTTCTCCTTCCTAGAACTATTTCAGATAGTTTTACGAGGACCTATATTAAAACTAAAATAAAATCTCCCAAGCAACGAATATTGCTGAGATATTTTTTATTAAGTTACTTTTAGATGCTGTGTGGTTACCAGCTTAGAATAGACCCCCCCCCCCCCCCTCTTCCCGTGGGTATCGTCATGGTTATTATAGGATGCACCAGGGACGATGCAGCATTCTCCTGTATATATTAAGATCATTACTGCGATCACCAATCCGCCTGCCGAGCGTGGTGATTATGTAAATTTATTTTGTCACTCTTCTTTCACTTCATCATCAGGTTATTTTCGTCTCCACTGCAGGAGCACAGCCCTCTCTCATCTGCCGGAGACAGACGGAGGATTTGGCCTGCACTCCCCGCGCTGGCCAGACGGGTTGCGGAGGCCTGATTGATGTTTTATAATGTATCCCTCAGTCGCCTTGTACGACATCCACGGGAAGACTAGGAGTGGTCCTATTCTACTCTACCGGAAACCACACGGCAGTGGACAGCCCATCATAGTGGCATTCCATTTCGGCTGATGCTAATGAAGATGATGAATTGGGGTAGACGAGTACCTTCTTTCACTTATACGCTCTAAATATCCAACAATTCGTCACAGGTACTTAGATAAATGACGCTACCTTATTCCGAACCCTGGTAGTAATTACCAACGACCTCCAACTTGTGAGTTGACATCATTTCAAGAAGCGAGCTGACAGTTGTTGTTGGGGAAAAATGATTTTACGTTCTTTTTGCTATGTTTTTTACAGTTAATATTATAAATAATTTGTTTAGGTACTGGGCTCGATTCTGAAGGCACAACATCCTTGTCACACACATATAGGTTATGTCCTGGAACAGGACATAAGATAGTTTTTACCCCGAAAAAAAAGGACAGCGAAACGGTGAAACACCTGCTGTGTGAATGCAATGCAGCTGCAAGGCGAATGAGTATCCTGGGTGTGGCCTATCCAGAACCCAAGGACTACAGGCTTCTGCCCCTTAGCTGCATAATAGATTTTATGCAACGAACTGTGGGGGACGGAAGCACAGCATAGACAAAGGGGCTGACACAAAAGATCCCACAGGGTCGACGTGTCGCCGGGCGTGCCTGGCCCCCTATTAAAAGATAAGATAAGATAAGATCCTGAAAAAATAATAATTTGTGATGTTAAGTTGTCTACGCGGACTAAGTCGCGAGCAACAGCTAGTACATAAGAATTTGTGATGTTAAGTTGTCGACACGGACGAAGTCGTGGGCAACAGTTAGTTTATAAAACTTTGTTACCGGTTTAACAAACAACGGACTTCAAATAGTGCCTTGTTAGTGATTGAGTAACAAACATCCAAATATCCAAACTTTCGCAATTACAATATTAGTAGGATTTCAACCTTTTGAGACACTGACAACTCTAGAGTAAGTCGACACTGGGCTCAATTCTGAAGGCACAACGTTAAAATTTGACAGCACTAAAACAGTTGCTATCCTTGTCACACAGTATTATGAAGATAAAGACGAAACCAATTTTAGCGCTGTCAAATTTTAAATGTGTGCCTTCAGAATCGGGCCCACTGTATACCTAACTTTTCAGACACTATAGATGCCTACATTCGACTGACTATAGAATCAAAGGTGGGTTCACAATATCAACAACATCAAAACAAACATTTATTTATCTCTCCAAAAATATATCTATACCTATAATAAAACTGTAACTGGTCTATGTCTGTACATGGGAGATATTCTAGAAAAATGTGTATGAGAGGTTTTTATAGGGCCAATAGAAGACAAAATATTTGCTTTTAAATTTTTTGTCTGTCTGTCTTTCTGTCTGTCGGTATGTATGTTTGTTACCTCATCACTCAAAGTTGTCTTGCTGGAGGTCTAACTTAAAATCTGGTAAAAATAATTAATTTCAATTGAAAGGTTGTCTGGAAGAAATCGCTTGAAGCGATAAGACCGCGTAAATTGTAATATTTGTTACTTTTAAAACTTGTAACTGTATTTGTTTATACAATAAAGTGTATTGTATTTATCATTCAACGAATCTTTAAATTCCTTTCAAGGTATAGAACAGTATAGAACCAGTATAGAAGGTGCGCGAGTCCGGCTCGCACTTGACCGATTTTTAGGGTTCCGTAGCCAAATGGCAAAAACGGAACCCTTATGGATTCGTCATGTCTGTCTGTCTGTCTGTCCGTCCGTATGTCACAGCCACTTTATTCCGAAACTATAAGAACTATACTCTTGAAACTTGGTAAGTAGATGTATTCTGTGAACCGCATTAAGATTTTCATACAAAAATAGAAAAAAAAACAAAAATTTTGGGGGTTCCCCATACTTAGAACTGAAACTCAACAAAAAAAATTTCATCAAACCCATACGTGTGAGGTATCTATGGATAGGTCTTCAAAAATGATATTAAGGTTTCTAATATAATTTTTTTCTAAACTGAATAGTTTGCGCGAGAGACACTCCCAAAGTTGTAAAATGTGTGTCCCCCCCCCAGTAACTTCTAAAATAAGAGAATGATAAAAGTAAAAAAAAATATATGAAGTACATTGCCATGCAAACTTCCACTTAAAATTGGTTCGAACGAGATCTCGTAAGTAGTTTTTTTTAATACGTCATAAATCGTAAACCACAATACTATTATTAAAACATCGATCAAAGTTAAAACGAACTACTATAACTTTTATATTATGTTACTTGCTGCTACGGAACCCTTCATGGGCGAGTCCGACTCGCACTTGGCCGCTTTTTTACACTTGGCAATCTTCTCACGTGTCTGAGCTAGGATATTTTCAAAATTATGTACTCGCGACAATTCGTTGTACAGGCAACAATTTGGGCAGGTAATTCAGCGTGATGCAATTAGTGTCGGTAATCAGCTGTACATAGGAGCACAGTCAAGGTTATAAACACAGTACAGACACAATGCACGGTCATTTCAGTTCATTTCTTGCTTGCGATGTACCAACTGCGTCCGTGAGTCATTTGGTGGCCTCACTGACAATCAGCGCTGCAGCTCTTGCTACAGCATAAGCTGAGCTGGGGACCCTTTTGGCGTCACACTACAACACTGTGGCATTTTTTCTGTTTTGTTTTAACGGTTATGTAATTTGTTTGCTTCTTTTTTTTTATATATATTTATGACGTCAATTTTAATTCCTGTGTTGTATTTGTGTTCGCCAAATAAAGTCATTCTATTCTATTCTATTCTATTCTATTCTATTCTATTCTATTCTATTCTATTCTATTCTATTCTATTCTATTCTATTCTATTCTATTCTATTCTATTCTATTCTATTCTATTCTATTCTATTCTATTCTATTCTATTCTATTCTATTCTATTCTATTCTATTCTATTCTATTCTATTCTATTCTATTCTATTCTATTCTATTCTATTCTATTCTATTCTATTCTATTCTATTCTATTCTATTCTATTCTATTCTATTCTATTCTATTCTATTCTATTCTATTCTATTCTATTCTATTCTATTCTATTCTATTCTATTCTATTCTATTCTATTCTATTCTATTCTATTCTATTCTATTCTATTCTATTCTATTCTATTCTATTCTACTTATTGGTAGGTAATTTAGTTAACGAGACTCTTCAGTTTGCAAGCCCGTCCGATAACAGCTGTCTAACAGTTTGCCACAGTGTCTACTGATCAGAATTCAATTTCTAAAGGACTTACCTGCAAAATTCAATGCAAGCCAAATTGAATCCTACGCGCATGGAACAAAGTCAATGTTACGCTGAAACGCTAAGTCACGCACACATTGACGGTCGTACGCGATTCGCGTAGGGTTGGTTACGTACAGATTCTTGCGACACCCGACCGGTTGGCCCCGAAATCGGGACCACGCCAAGTATTGAGACAGGCTTTATGGCAATGGCGCATGACAATGTTGAACTCCTCATTGGCCTAATGGCTTGGTCTTTGGATTCGACCGCCAGAAGTCCCCAATAGAGACAGACAATTTTGTATAATTTGTACAAGTTGGTTCTGGTCTCTGTTATATTATGAACTGTCCTATCCTTGTTTAAATCCCGTAGCACAGGAGAAAATTCTAGTTTGGGATTAGACAAGTGTAGTATATTGTCCTACTATCCTACTAATATTATAAACGCGAAAGTTTGTAAGTATGGATGGATGTTTGTTACTCTGTCACGTAAAAACTACTGAATGGATTTTAATGAAAGTTTACAATAATATAGCTTATACATCAGAATAACACATAGGCTGCAATTTATAAAGATATTGTGTGAATTGTCCAAAATATCAAGTAAGTAGGAAAAAATCTACCTTCTGCGAGCAATTCTGGCGAGCGCTGCCAAAACCGCTAGAGTTACACATCCTACTAATATTATAAATGCGAAAGTTTTTACATTTAGATGTTTGTTACTCAATAACGTTTCAACCATTGGACGGATCGGGATGAAACTTGGCACACATATAGGTTAGGTCCTGGAATAGGACATAGGATAGTTTTTATCTCGAAAAACATCTCATTCCTACGGGAAATACATAATAATTTGTGATGTTAAGTTGTCCACGCGGACGAAGTCGCGGGCAACAGCTAGTATGTAATATTTTTTTTTATTAAGACTTTCAAGGAAAAGTCCTTAGAGATTTGACTCATTTTAAGGTTATGTTGCGGATCATTGAAAAATAACCGGAATGTACTTTTTTTTATCCACCCAAATTCATATTTATTGGGGAATATCGACCTTCAGAATAGCATAACCCTATAATAGGGTTGGCATAACAAAAGTGCCCATGAAGAGCACGTTACCATAAATTATTACCCAAAAGCTAGCTCAGTAAACATCCATTCAATAATAATTAAATCGAAATAATCATTCGGCTCGTTCAGCATATTTTAGAAGTTTTATTTTCCACTGTCGTCTTCGTAAGGGTCTTCATCATATAAATCAGGAATCTAGGATCATCATGTCATCATGTCAGCCTCTAGAAGTCCACTGTTAGACATAGGCCTTCCCCAACGAACGCCACCACACCCGGTCCTCCGCCCTCCGCATCCAGCCGCTGTCGGCCACCTTCTTTAGGTCGTCGGTCCACCTGGCGGCGTCTCCACTCCAGAACTGGTCTGCCCCAACAGCCGTCGGTTCTGCGGCATATGTGGCCCGCAAACTGCCACATCAGCTTACTAATCCTTTCGGCTATGTCGGTGAGTTTCGTTCGTCGTCGGATGTCCTCATTACGAATCATATCTTTCAAAGAAACCCCGAGCATAGCCCTCTCCATAGCCCGCTGAGCGACTTGGAACTTGTGGATCAGGCCCACCGTCAGTGTCCACGTTTCTGCACCGTAAGTCATGACAGGCAGGACGCACTGATTAAAGACTTTTGTCTTTAAGCATTGTGGAATAGGCGACGTGAAGACTTGACGCAGTTTTCCAAATGCTGCCCAGCCCAACTGGATTCTTCTGTCAGCTTCCCTATCGAAATTGCCCCTACCCAACTGTATTATCTGTCATAGATTATTAATATTAATTAATAATTAATTAACCTCACCGCACTCCCCGAAGCACTTTAACTCTGTCCCCCACTGGTATATATACTGAGAATTGCAATGACGTCACCTCATCTCTTGTCACGTCAACCACGTGACATCCCATTGTCCGTTTCTGAATATAGAGCCATCCATCAGACAGACGGGCTCAAGAACATCATTATGTTTTATCATCTGTGTAGCATTGCGGAACGCAATAAATTACAGAACTGAACAACAGAATAATAATACAAGTACAGAAGAACTTCTTACAAACTTAAATTCAAGGCAAAATGAATTCTACGCGGCTGAAAGAAAGTTAACGTTACTCTGAACCGCGAAATCTCGCGACTCGCCTAGGGCTGGGTGCCTGCGCTTTCGGATTGTGGAGCAGACTTAAGTCTTCCTTGCGGTATTTTTCTTCACCGAAAAGCCTTTGGTGTTATAAATAGACCTAGGGTCGATTTTGCCAGGTCCTGGTCCCGTAAAAAGATAAGATGGGATAGCTTTCCCCCCCCCCCCCCCCCCCATACAAATCACGCCCGACCATTTTTACGTCCTGTGGTTTGTCACGAAATACCGTAGTTTCTTTAATAGTGAATACTTAGAAAACGAGGACCCAAATAAAAGTCATCCTCAAAATAGAGTACGGCGGGTAGTACGGAATACTGGGCTGCCGCCGTTCGGCTCGCGTCGCCCGCCGGCACAAGGTTACTACGCAAGCGTGCTATAGACCGGCACCGAGAGATCGACGCGACGTTGTAAGTTAGAAAGAAAAGTCCTTGTCCCTCTCTCGATCGACTATATTCGCGCGCTGGGTTCAGTAGCCCTACCATAATTTACGCACACACAGGCAAGTTTACGCGCCATACCACAGACCCATACATAGATAAAATACATCTAAATAACAACGTGTTAAATATCCTTTTCAGATGGGCTGCGGTCGAATCTTCTCAGCGCTGCGTCGCTGCAAGCGGCTGGAGGAGAACGATAGTGCGACGCTGCTGGCGCGCTGTCTGGGCTTGCTGGACTTGACGGCGCTGGGCGTGGGCTCCACGCTGGGGCTGGGCGTGTACGTGCTGGCCGGCGCCGTGGCCAAGAGCGTGGCCGGCCCAGCGGTCACTCTTAGCTTCCTGGTCGCAGCCATCGCCTCTGCTTTCGCAGGTAATTTTTATAATACATAAATAAATACAAATAACTTTATTGGTTCAAGAACATTAGGGTCCTTATACTAGACATATCTATGTAGATATAAAGCTCACGATACATTTATTTTATCATTTGTTCTGTACTTAACTCTCTTTATAATGTACAACAAGCGTTAGCATGGCCTGCTGTGGCCGAGCGGCCTCACCGCACATAGGACAAACCCAAGAGACATATGTGTGAGTTATGTAAGGCATATGATGTATTTTCTTATTAATGTTAAATAAATAAATATATATATATATAATTATTATTATAGGGATAATAGGCGAGCAGCAAATTGCTGGTATGCCTATATCTGAACTGGTGTATTTAAGTCTTTGAATTGTCACTTGTAACACTGGTTTTTGAAGAACTTGTCTAGTCTGTTTTTATATACCTACATAAAGTATTATAATTTTTTTTAAAGTAATATACAGCGCGAATGTGAAAGGAAGTACAGCTAGAGGTCGTCCTAGGAGGACGTTCAAGGATCAAATTAGTAACGTCCTCAAAAAAGCTGGGGTCCGCAGTGAGAAGAATAAAAGGAGGTGCATGAAAAGGTTGATGAATGTGAGTGAGGCTAGTGAGGTGTGTCAGGATCGCGCAAAGTGGCGATCCATCGTCTCTGCCTACCCCTCTGGGACCACGCGTGAGCATTAAAACATGTTTTATATAAAAAAAACTGATTTTTATCTAACCCTGGTCGACCACCAAGCTCAGGATGATGTTGGCAAGAGTGAGACGGGTGAAGTCATTGTGAGGGTTCTGTTTATACCATTTTGGTCCGAAATCCTAAAAAAATACATTGAATGGGAATTCCCTAACTCCAAAACTCATGTCAGCGAAGACATGAAGACAAACAGTGACTTTATTTACATCTGGTTTACGGTACATTATACATTGTACATTGTACCTGCATGATATGTCTTATCTACATTATGTATTGTCTACAATATGCATGATCTACAAACCGGTTCAGAATAAGTTAGACTATAAGCCAGGGATCGGAGTAAGGTAGTGTAATTATGTACTTGCAACGAAACTGGATATTCCGGAGTTTCTTCCGAGATTTATTTGTTTATCTTTCATTTATTTACTAAAACAGTACCTAATACAAATATGAACATTCCACATCCCTCGATTCATCATCATATCAGCCCTTAGACGTCCACTGCTGGACATAGGCCTTCCCCAATGAACGCCATCACACTCCGCCATCCGCATCCAGCCGCTTCCGGCCACCTTCATCAGGTCGTCGTCGGTCCACCTGGCGGCCAAATATCACTAGGCACATTAGATTATATACTACTAGCTTTTGCCCGCAACTTCGTCCGCGTAGGTTTCGATATTTACACATAATTTGGTTTCCCGTAGGCATGAGATGTTTTTTTCGGGATAATAACTATCCTATGTACTATTCCAGGACCTAACCTGTATGTGTGCCAAGTTTCATCACGATCCGTCTAGTGATTGAAGCGTGATTGAGTAACAAACATCCAAACTTTCGCATTTATATATTAGTGGGATGGGATTTATATGTAATTCATTTATGCACTAAACTCAAACAGTAATATAAATATGAACATTCCACATCGTTTATTTCATCATCATCATGTCAGCGCCTAGACGTCCACTGCTGGACATAGGCCTTCCCCAATGAACGCCATCACACTCCGCCATCCGCATCCAGCCGCTTCCGGCCACCTTCTTCAGGTCGTCGGTCCACCTGGCGGCGGGGCGTCCCACCCTGCGCGTGCCGATTCGCGTTCTCCATTCATCGCTCATTTAATAATCTATAATTCTTCTAGAATATAAATTATATGAAACTAGCTGTTGCCCGCGACTTCGTCCGCGTGGACAACTTAACATCACAAATTATTATGTATTTCCTACTTACTTGATATTTTGGACAATTCACACATTATCTTTATAAATTGTAGCCTATGTGTTATTCTGATGTACGAGTATAAGCTATATTATTGTAAAGTTTCATTAAAATCCATTCAGTAGTTTTTACGTGAAAGAGTAACAAATATCCATCCATACTTACAAACTTTCGCGTTTATAATATTAGTAGGACTATCCCCTTAGACGACCACTGATGGACATAGGCCTTGCCCAATGAACGCCACCATACCTGATCCTGCTCTGAGAAAAAAATAAGTAGCCCTCCTACTTACGTAAGGATAAAAATATACCACTATTACATAAGTAGCCGCCCCCATTATAAATGGTGTGCCGGCCACATTATTAAGTAGTTTGGTTACTTAGCTGGCTATTGAATCAGTTGTAGGTGACACCATTTATAATGGGGGCGGCTACTTATGTAATAGTGGTATATTTTTATCCTTACGTAAGTAGGAGGGCTACTTATTTTTTTCTCAGTGTGGCCACCTTCTTCAGATATTACATACTTTTAAATTATTACTACAGAGTCCCGGTATATTTAATACAACAGTTAATAAAATCCCTGTAAACGAATGTCCATATTATCTTCCACGACATATTTTCGTCCCAAAGTACATAAATGACACGTTACTACCTAATTCCGATTCCTGATTACAACGTTTGCTCAGTATATGGTAAACAAAACTACCAAAATTACTGAAATGTACTTTGCAAAATTGTGATATTTCCTCATTTTCTTGCGACGCTGTTCACTAAACCGCCTCATTAGCTTGTTAATTAGTAATCGTGGGTTCGAATCCCACATGAGTAAGAAATACATTTTTATACAGTTTAATCCCACTGTGGACGTCAAATTTATTTTATTTATTGCAAACTCAAAAAAATCATAACATAATAATAATTTATTTAATATTAGCTGTTGCCCGCGACTTCGTCCGCGTGGACAACTGAACATCACAAATTATTATGTATTTCCCATAGAAATGAGATATTTTTCGGGATAATAAATAAATATGTCAGACATTCACAACAATTATCCAGTCCCAAACTAGGCAGAGCCTGTGCTATGGTTACTAGATAACGGACACACATACTAAAATAAATATATAAACATCCAAGACTTGGGTACAAACATTCATATTCATCATACGAACATTTGCCCCTAGCGGGATCCGAACCCGCAACCTCCGGCGTGGCAGGCCGAGAGCTAGGTACCCGTTCCGCCACGGAGGTCGTCAAACTATCCTATGTCCTATTCCAGGACCTAACCTATAGGTGTGCCAAGTTTTATCACGATCCGTCCAGTGGTTGAAGCATGATTGAGTAACAAACATCCAAATATCCAAACTTTCGCTTTTATAATATTAGTAGGATAATTTTTATCCCGAAAAAACATCTCATTCCTACGGGAAATACATAATTAATTGTGATGTTAAGTTGTCCACGCAGACGAAGTCGTGAGCAACAGCTAGTTAAATATATATTGTGCCCTGTCAGGTCTGTGCTATGCGGAGTTTGCGGCGCGGGTCCCTAAAGCTGGTTCCGCATACGTGTACAGCTACGTGAGCGTGGGGGAGTTCATCGCCTTCACCATAGGCTGGAACCTCATCCTGGAGTACGTCATCGGTACCGCGAGCGTGGCTAAAGGTAAGGTCGCTCACAACACACACTAAGACAGACCTCACTCACCTCACTTATTTGACCTCAGAGATGTTAGACAGTAGATTTGTGGGAGATCCCTTATCGTTTTCACCATGTACTTATACTGTCATGTCAGCCCCTAGAAGTCCACTACTGGACATAGGCCTTCCCCAATGAACGCCGCCATACCCGGCCCTCCGCCCTCCGCATCCAGCCGTTACCGGCTTATATTATATCCTTGGACATTCTAGTAATATATTTTTTTTTGTACTGATGGGTTTACGATTCACCTCAGTCTCATCTGATGGAAAGTGAAGATGAGGCCTACGGTAAAGTGCGCTTACCTATTTACTCTTCCTTTAAAAAGATCCAAATTGTACTTGTCCGGAAATACCGAAGCTGGCAGGGAGTTCCATTCCTTAGCAGTTCGCGTTATGAAAGAGGAAGCAAAACGTTTCGTGCGAAAGCGTGGTGTGTCTACTACATAAGGATGAAGTCCTAATTTAAATTGAATAAATTAGTAATTTCAAACAAAAAAACAGAAACAAAGTAAAAAAAAAATGTGCCCACTTACCAGTGACACTCAGAAGGCTCACGCTACTTGTAACCCCATGAACCTCTCAAATATGTCACAGTTCAATACGCTCTGCAATGACTTCCAGCATACTGTTGATAACGTGGTACTCAGCTTCCCTCGACCCTCCTCCCACCCTTCCCCCTCCCGCCCCCTCCCTCCCCCTTCCACCCCTTCCCTCACCCCTTCCCCCCTTCATCCGCCCTTCCCCTCTCTTCCACCCCCCTTCCTTTCCCCTCCCTTCCTTCCCTCCCCATCCCTTTCCCTCCCTTCCCCCTCCCTTCCCCTTCCCTTCCCCTTCCCTTCTCTTCCCCTTCTACCTCCCTCCCTCATCTAGTGTTGGAGAGGTACTACAAGAAAATACCAAAAACGAATATTGTTTCATTGTGTTCAGGCATGGCGAACTACATAGACAGCCTGTGCAATAACACGATGTCACGTACGATGGCTCAGCTGGCGCCGATCAACGTGTCGTTCCTGGCAGACTACCCGGACATGTTCGCGTTCACTCTCGTGCTGCTTATCACCAGTAAGTACTGTAATTGCTAAGGTAATGTTTTGTCTGGAGTTGGCGGGCGGGACAGACCATTGGTCCAGAAACGCGTCGCCACCCTGAGGACTCTCCTATACTTCAAACCGGCTTCTTGACATGATCACTGGATCCTTTCACACAATTTCGCATGCAAGATGAACTAAGATGAACTCGGCTGAATGGTTTACCTAGCTACAATGCAAGCTGATGGCTGATAGACATTTCCGACTACTCACAAATCTATCTTCACTTCTCAAAGCGAGGATCAACAGAGGTAATGACGTCTATACCATCAAAGACCCTGGTACTGACTCCACGCTACCCTGGGCCCTTAGTTTCCTGTGAGAGAAGATGAAAGCGCACTTTCTCTCTAGCAAACGGGAGTTTAGCACAAAAATGTAAGACCAGAGTGATTAACGGGAGCTTGAAGCCAAGACTGATGGGGCAGACGAGTTCTGGACTGTTCTGGACTGAACTGTGGGCGCAGGATGGTACGCCCCATGTGCCAGATCCATAATTCTCCGTATCATGGCACTGGAAATTCTCACTGGAACCAGCATCAATGGATCTCTTAAGAACCAATGTGAGAATTTCTTTCTCTTAAGAACCAATTCTGCAGATGTGGATCTACTGAGAACTTTCTTTCTCTGTAGATCCATTGTCCAGATACTTGTAACTGCAGTGAACGTGGACCTTGGATGGGGAAATCTAGGAACGTGCTGAAGTGCTTTGGATAAGTTCTTATATCAGTGAACGAGACCCCGAAAGTAAACATTTTGTATTGTTCTAGTACTCCTGGGCATCGGCGTAAGGGAGTCGACGAAGCTGAACAACGTGTTCACCGCTCTCAACCTAATCACCGTTATCATCGTCATCGTCGCCGGCGCATTCAAAAGTGAGTCTTCGTTTTATGTAAACTCATCATCTTAATTGCCGTATGGTTTCCGGTAGAGTAGAATAGGACCACTCCAACTCTACCCGTGGATGTCGTACAAGGTGACTGAGGGAATACATTATAAAACATCAATCAGGCCTCCCCAACCCGTCTGGCCAGCGCGGGGAGTGTAGGCTAAATCCTCTGTCTGTCTCCGGCAGATAAGAGAGGGTTGTGCTCCTGCAGTGGAGACAAAAATAACCTGATGATGATGATGATCATCTTAATATGCCAGCTCTTAATGGACGTTGCTCTGGTTTTAAAACAAAAGACTCCAGCTCGAACCGCTATAGCGTTAGCGGAAAATTCGATAGCCATACCCCCGATAGGTACTCGACACAAGCGAACAGATTGTATTACCTATGACTATGTGTGTGCGTACATTATTGTAGGGCTGCTGCACCCAGCGTGTAAACATAGTCTATAAAGAGAGCAACGCCCTTCATTTTAAAAAGGAAGGAATTTTTTTTTCTTCCCAGCGCTGACACTGTTTGCTAGTGAACTCATGTGCATTAAAGAATTTTGACTTTGACCCTCAGGTGATCCAGCCAACTGGCGTATCAAGGTCGAAGACATACCCTCGGAGTATCGCGCCGAAGCTGGCGCTGGCGGCTTCATGCCGTGGGGAATCTCCGGCGTCATGGCCGGTGCTGCGAAATGCTTCTTCGGCTTCGTTGGCTTCGACTGCGTGGCGACCACGGGAGAGGAGGCCAAGAACCCGAAAAGGGACATCCCTTTGTCTATAGTGCTGTCGCTTGTGATCATATTCGTGTCGTACTTCAGTATAGCTACTGTGCTGACTATGATGTGGCCGTATTACTTGCAGGTAAGCGGGCTATATTGCCGTGTGGTTTCCGGTAGAGTAGAATAGGACCACTCCAACTCTTCCCGTGGATGTCGTACAAGGCGACTAGGGTATACATTATAAAACATCAATCAGGCCTCCCCAACCCGACTGGCCAGCGCGGGGAGTGTAGGCCAAATCCTCCGTCTGTCTCCGGCAGATGAGAGAGGGCTGTGCTCCTGCAGTGGAGACAAAAATAACCTGACGATGAAGCGGGCTATTGAGGTTTTTAAAGGAAGAGTGAATAGGCATCTTCTGATTAAGCGCGCTCCACCTTAGGCCTCAGCGTCACTTACCTTCAGGTGAGATTAAGGTCAAGCGCAAACATTCTCGGACTTTCAGCTTGGCGAATTAGAGTTTATTAAAAGGATGTACAGTCAACTAATTTAAAATATAGACCACCTTATCACAATATCGGCAACATAATCGAGCATAATCATATATATTGGTAAAAACATTTAAAAGTCAAAAAAAATTATCAAATAAATGGCACATGTCACGTACGTAATAAAAATAAATAATGTAATAAATTTTATACACAAAACCAGGTCAAATAATATCGTAACTCTTCAACTGAGTAGTAAGACTTAGAAGACATAGACAATAATTTCTAAATGTCAGTTGATGTGATTGTCTGCGTTTTTAATGCCGTAAGTTATTAACATCTTTCTCACGAAACTGATAAGTAAATGATGAATTGATTACAAATTCCGTTAATTATTTAACCGTATCTTAATAGTTTTATTAATGTTAAAGACATTAAGATTCTGCGAAACAAATAACTGTATTTGCTGTGACAAGGTTTTACGGTAGCCTACATTCAAATTGGTTGATGGTACATAATAGAAAGAGATTAAAAATAAGAAACACGAAGTAACTATTACCAAAACGGTTATGAAAAATCATATTTTAATCACCTAATTCTGCCGTGTGGTTCCCGGCTTAGAATAGGGCCAACCCAAATCTTCCCCTGGGTGTCGTTAAGGCGACTAAGGGATTGCACCAGGGATAGGCAGCAGCATTCTCCTGGGTATATTAAGATCATTACTGCGATCACCAATACGTCTGCAAGCGTGGTGATATGGGAAATACCCCAATGGACAGCCCACCAAAAGAGGCATTCTATTGGGGAGGCTTGTGTTCAGCAGTGGACGTATATAGGCTGATGATGATGATGAATCACATAGGTAGAGAAGGGTTGGTTTAGACATTTAGAGCGAATGAGTGAAAGAAGAGTGACAAGAGATTTACAGCGCGAATGTGGAAGGAACTACAGCTAGAGGTCGTCCTAGGAGGACGTTCAAGGATCAAATTAGTAACGTCCTCAAAAAGGCTGTGGTCCGCAGTGAGGGCCGTGTAGGTAAATTTGTAATCCTTAAGTGCGGAATCAGACAATCATGATCAAGCTAAGCCTGATCTTTCATTATCTTATCAGCCCTTAGACGTCCACTGTTGGACATAGATCTTCCCCAATTAACGCCACCACACCCGGTCCTTTGGCCTCCGCATCCAGCCGCTTCTGCCAGGTCTTTAGATGATGATAATGAAGTTTTTTTACAATTTCCTCAGGACGCAGACGCGCCGTTCCCCCACGTGTTCACGGAAGCGGGGATGCCGGCAATCAAGTGGATCGTGACGGTGGGCGCTATCTTTGCTCTGTGCACCAGTCTCCTCGGCGCCATGTTCCCGCTGCCGAGAGTGCTCTACGCTATGGGCAGCGACGGCGTGCTCTTCCGGCCGCTTTCTGCTATTAACAGAAGAACTCAGACTCCCGTTCTAGCTACCATTTGCAGTGGCTTGCTGTCAGGTGGGTACCGATATCTTAACTTCTTATCTTCTTAGGGGGCCAGGAAGACCTGGCGTCACTTCGACCCTTCAGGATCTTTTGTGCTAAACCCCTGACCACCGACGGTGCCCCAAGCCGATTTGGTGGACTTCTCATACGCCTCAGAATTTCTTCTTCGGCATATGCAGGTTTCCTTACGATGTTTTCCTTCACCGAAAAGCCTTTGGTATTATAAATAAACCGTACTTAAGTCTCGTAAAACTCATTGGCACGGGCGGGGGGCACCAGGACCTCATGAACGTGAGGCGAGTGCACAACCAACCGGCTACCACGGCTCTAGAATACCGACATAATGACGCCATCTTCCCCTACTGGGCACCATGAGAACCGTGGTAACCTAGTTGGTTTTCACTCGCCTCACATTCATGAGGTCCTGGTACAAACCCAATAAGTTTTTCAAACTTACGTTCGGTATATTTATAATTAGCTGTTGCCCGCGATTTGTTCCGCGTGGACAACTTAACATCTAAAATTATTTTGTATTTCCCGTAGGAATGAGATGTTTTTTCGGGATAAAAACTATCCTATGACCTATTCCAGGACCTAACCTATATGTATGCCAAGTTTCATCACGATCCGTCCAGTGGTTGAAGCGTGATTAAGTAACAAACATCCAGATATCCAAACTTTCGCATTTATAATATTAGTAGGAACTAGGATAGTAGGATACCACAGTCTATTCGGTGAAGGAAAATATCGTAAGGAAACTCTAAGGTGTGTGTGAAGTCCACCAAATCGGCTTGGGGCACTGCTGATGGACAGGGATTTGGCACAAAAGATCCTGAAGAGTCAAAGTGTCGCCAGATCTCCTGGCCCACTAAGAAGATAAGATAATAAAAATATTCTAGAACATTCTGGTAAAATTGGCTTATTCTACAAAAGTTCTCAATATTGTCACTCACAAACGCATAATGCCATTCAGCACAATCTCGATATGAGCCGTACAATGTGTTAGAAAAGGATAGAAGTTTTCCATCACACAATTTTACCACCCACATTCACCCACTGTAACCAAACTCTCTTACTTGCAAGTGCAGACCAAGGGCTATCTACCACTGCAACCATGAGTGGGTGGCAGTAGGTGGTTATGGAGAAAAGGCTGGACATACATACACACACTTTCCTTATATACATATACATATATATATATATAATATAATTTAATATGTAACCAAGAATCCTATGGGTGTCGAACGAGGATGTGAATAAAAAGTAGGTAGGTGCAATATAATGTTATCTTACTATGATAATTCACGTAACTCTACGCAATTTCGTTTCCTAACAACATTTACATATTCTATCGCTCTTCGGGCTCATATACAAATGCTTAAATAATCATTCATTCATCATCAGGTTATTTTTGTCTCCACTGCAGGAGCACAACCCTCTCTCATCTGCCGGAGACAGACGGAGGACTTGGCCTACACTCCCCACGCTGGCCAGACGGGTTGGGGAGGCCTGGTTGATGTTTTATAATGCATTCCCTTAGTCGCCTTGTACGACATCCACGGGAAGACTTGGAGTGGTCCTATTCTACTCTACCGGAAACCACACGGCAAATAATAATATAATATAATAAATTTAAATAATGTTTGTTCACAGCAATTATGGCGGCCATCTTTAATTTGAACCAGCTAATCGACATGATGTCAATAGGGACTCTTCTCGCCTACACCATTGTCGCAACCAGCGTGTTAATTCTACGGTAAGTACCTGAAATGTAGCCCTATTAGAAATACTTTTCTCTGATTGGTGGGTTGAAAACATGCTTCATTGTTAGGTCACTAGTTGCGAACCTACATTTTAGTATATAAACAGTAGATATATTTGTAAATAATTTCGTGGATGACGACTCCGCTGACCCATGAGACCTACGCTTAGCCGGCTCTGCTGCTGCTCGTTCGCTGGGCTTCCCCCTCGGGGGTTCCACCTGGTGCGCTGAGCACGCGAGCCGGCGAGAAGAAAAGGTCTCAAATTTATCACAGCGGAGTCTCTCCGCGCTCCTAGGACCTGCCCGTGTTAACGGGCAGCACACGAAGCCCCTGGTAAGAGGCCATTGCCTCGATACAAGTCCCCCCCCCCCCCCCCCCAAGGAGTGAAAAGACATCTCGTCGTGTAAATAATTTACTTCACTTCTTCAGACTTTATACAAATAAATATTTGACTCCAGGTACGAGGAGGAGTCCCCGCTCCAGCTGCCTGCGAAGCCTGTGCCCGAGACGCCATACTCCGTGGCGCGCCAGGCCTTCAACCTGCTGGGCCTGAAATATCCCACCCAGCTGTCAGCCACCATCGCCAAGTCCGCTATCTTTATATTCTGTGAGTATAAACAACTTGTATTTTAACTTCATTATAATCAGCTTATTGAAGGCCACTGCCACAACTTGTCCTCCTTTCCATCATCAAGCCCCTTCCTGCCACCGTTATCAGGTCGCCGGTCCACCTGGCTGGCATCTTAACTTGCCTTTAGAAAGTATGGTCGGGGTTTTTGTATGGAATCTGGTAGCCCACCAACCAGGGTTGGATAAAAAACAGTTTTTTTATATAAAACATGTTTTAAACCATGTTTTAAACAGTTTAAACATTTTTTACTCGTGAATAATAAAAAAACATGTTTAAAACAGATGCTTTAAACACTTTGTTTAAAACATGCCAACCCAGCAACCAATAACAAAGACGATCAACCACATAATAAGATTTTAGTTTTTGTGACCGCAAGTGACGTCATCCGTCGCGTCGCGGGAAGGCGCAGCACACTAGCGCAGTCTGCCGTAAACAAAACAAACTTCGCGTAGTGTGTTTTTATTACATTTTTGTATGTTTTACTATTTACATAGGTATTGGTCCCGATTCTGAAGGCACACATTTAAAATTTGACAGCGCTAAAATTGGTTTCGTCTTTATCTTCATAATACTGTGTGACAAGGATAGCAACAGTTTTAGTGCTGTCAAATTTTAACATTGTGCCTTCAGAATCGAGCCCATTATGTATTTCTTTCGGCAATTCATTTACAATTAGTGGTAACATATATTCCCACGTTCGCATATGTTCGGGTGAGTAAATATAATTATGAATTCTTTGTTAACCCAATATATATGTGTCAGTCTTGCTGGCGCTGGCAACTTGCGCGCTGCTGCGCTGGGAGGGCGGCAGCGGCGCGCTGGCGGCGGCACTAGGCACGCTGGGCGCGGCGCTGCTGCTTCTACTGGTCGTGCTCTACCGGCAGCCCAGGCTCAGCGTCAAGCATCTTACCTTCACTGTAAGTACCAATCAGACGTATTTATGAAATCTAATCGTAAACTTCGCGAGTCTGTACATTTAAAGTATTTGCGTAAAAGAAATTGGGGCGTCTAAGGATAAGCAACAGAACACATTTCAATCATTTTAGAAATTATTGTCTGTGAGTTTGTGCACGCATCACTTAAAAACTACTGAACGTATTTTGATGGACTTTTCATAGACACATGGGGCTTAACTTAATTTAACATTTAGTCTATTTCATCGCAATCGGTTTACTCAATCAAAAGTTATGGACATTTTTAGTTTTCAAATACATTAGTAGGTAAGGTTAGTATGCAATATATTTCCGTACTATTCAGATTGCGATGAGTTTGGACTACATTTGGAGCTGGTAGGGGGAGCGGGAGCGGGAGTGGGCGTGGCCGCGGGAGTGGGCGTGGGAAAAGGGAAGTGGGTGTGATAGTGGGAGCGGGAGCAAGAGCCACGGGCACAGCTAGTCTTAAGTAAATAAAACAAAGTCGGGTTAGTTAAACCCTTTATAATTCAAGAACGGCTGGACAATGATCTCTGATTTGTTGGATTCGTCTTCGCCCCGAATAACAGAATAACTATTCAAATATCTGAAAAAATAACCGAAAAAGATGTATACAGAAAATTATTTTTTGTAGCGGGTGTGGGATCTTCTTTTCTTGGAAATGAAACAATAGCGATGTAGTCAATACTTTTTTAGCCAACACAGTTCACAAACAGTTATACAGTTTTACACACAAAAGTTATTATAATAATCGTTGAAAATACAGAATTAAAATGGAGCAATTAATAAAACATCTAGCTGGTACACGGACGACAAAAAGAGAGAGAGCGGAAGTCCGGAAGTCGTAACACATTTTTTATATATTTGGCGACCGGAAACGGGCCGGGCGCCGGGAACAGCGAAAAGGACGGGAGGATTTAAACGATTGATTAACTGTCGCACTGTCATTGTCACCCTCTACTGTACTAGATGGCGCTATATTTTCTAATAAATTAGGTTTGTACGAGTAACTGTGCCATCTTCCGCAATTGACAGATAATAAAATCCTAAAGCAAGTGTAGCTAAAAGTTAATACGACATTCATTGACTGTTAGGCGGTACGAAGTTCGCCGGGTCAGCTATACTGAATAAGATTATGTGATAAGTCAATAGACTTGGTTGAGGTAGTTGCCTGTCCGGTGCTATCCAGACGAGTCACGGGTATGCGGTCCCGGCTATCCTTCCTTAAAAGCGGTATCCCATCCCTAACCTATACTCCTTACCTATACCCCCCCCCCCATCTCCTGTCTCCCTCGCCAAATTCCCTGTCCCATCCATCAAGCGTTTCCTTTGAGCATCGGCAGGGGATTTCTGGACAAAAATTCCAGAAATCCCCTTAAGGGGATTTTTCGCAGGGGATTATTGGAATAAGCCAGATCTACCTACCCCTCTGGGACTAAGGCATGAACATTATGTTTATACATATGTGAGAAGTGCCTTTACGCTCTTTGAGCCCCGAGGTATCGTGCTATATGTTATTTAGTATTAAATAATTAAAAAACAACTTTGTAAGAAAGCCTATTATAAAGTAAACGATTATTTGAATGACAAAGATGCCTGGTACTAATGTTAATCCAGCTTCGCAAAATCTTTATTAATCTTTTGTATGTAAACTTGATTTTTAAAAGATGTGTTGCGTGAAGTTTGTTGCGCCGTTTCTTCTTCACATCGCTAACACCTAGAAAGCGGTAGTCGATAAAAAAAATGACGTATAAATGTACCAAGTGTACTCATATGCAATAAATGATTTTGACTTTGACTTGACTTATATTGAGGATGCTGTGTTTGCCTTGCAGGTGCCCCTAGTGCCACTGGTGCCCTATCTGAGCGTGTTCATGAATGTCTACCTGATGGTGCAACTCGACTACCAGACCTGGGTGCGCTTCGTCATATGGCTCATCATTGGTAAGTGGGCTTACTTCATCGTCAACCCAAATAAGTACAGCTTCAAAGAATTCCACTTTTGTTGGGTTGTCCATTGGGGATTTACCATAATCACCACGCTTGACAGGCGGATTGGTGCTCGCAGATCTGCTGCCCGTCCCTGGTGTAATCCCTTAGTCGCCTTGACAACACCCACCGGAAAATTGGGGGCAGGGTTGGCATGTTTTAAACAAAGTGTTTAAAACATCTGTTTTAAACATGTTTTTTATTATTTAAAACATGTTTTTTATTGTTTAAAACTGTTTAAATTATTTAAAACTTGGTTTAAAACATGTTTTATATTTAAAAAAACTGTTTTTTATCCAACCCTGATTGGGGGTGGCCCTATTCTAAGCCACGCAGCAAGCGAAACAAGCTAATTCTTTTCCAACACAAATAGATGCGTTAATTTTCCTTTAACAAAATAAACAATAGGTTATCTTCCGAAGCGTACAGCAGCATTAACGTGGTGGGTGAACTAAGTTTAACTTTTTTTACAGGTTACCTAATATACTTCTGCTACGGCATCAGAAACAGTTCTCTGAACGAGAAGAGCCTGGACGTCTATCATTCCAAGAATGGGACAAGCAACGGAACAAGCAACGGGACACACAACGGGACAAGCAACGGGAAATCTAGTGGCATCGTTGACGAAAAACATCACATCACTACAAAGTTTTAACAGGACGGTATGATTTACGATAATAATAAATGTTCATAATGAAAGATGTCAGTCTGAAACCCGTCCATTCTGAAAGATGTCTAATCTGAAAAATGACCATTCTAAAAAATGTTTTCCTATTTAGTTTTGATATAATCAGTTGGAAAGTGGTGGTTGGATATTATCAGATTGGATTTTATTATCGTAAATTCACCTTTTAGTTGCGTCACTCACAACAGAGTTGACATGTCTTGACAGTGGGACTAATTTTGAAGGTATTGTACATAAAAAACATGGCCTTACCTTAAATTTTTTATTGACAATAAAAGTAGGTACAGAACTTAATTTGGAGAGTGGGGCCTGCCGTCATGAACTGTAGTGCTGGTTTCTAAAATACAAACCCATTTGCGAGTCTCACTCAAGTGACTTCACTCACTTACAAACCTAATCCATTGGCATTCTGTAAACATTCCAGAGCACTATTGAAGTGAAGTGAGTTCTATTGATCACCACACTTCGGTAGTACTCTGGAATGTTTACAGAATGCAAATGGATTAGGTTTCAAAGTGAGTGAAGTCATTTGAGTGAGACTCACACATGAGTTGTATTTTAGTGAAGGCCAATTCTACTATTTTCAACATTTATCGTTCGTTTAAACAAAAGTTACGTTTTAGTTTCAGTTTTTAACAGACGCTATTTTGACAGCAATGCGTTTCGTTTTTACCTGAGACAACTGTCAAAATGTAGAAAAACTTTCCTTCCACCTACGACTGACGTTTGTTTAAACGTCAGCTACGGCTGAAACGCAGCTGAAGCATGAACGTTGTGCGCAGCGGAGTACGAATAGTGTTAAAACTTGCGTTTCAGCTGCAGTTGAATTGCGTTTTGTGCGAAAATGCGTTAGTAGAATTGGCCCCCAGTACGATATACTGTGTACATTCAACAGATAAATGCTGTCAGATTTTAAGTACTACATAAGAACTTCAGAATTACTCCCAAATATTGTTTTTAAGTATTTGACACTTCTCTGTCAAATCTCATTTTATAATGATAGGTCTATAGTATGTGTGACTCCGTATTTATAGAATTGTAAGAAATATGTGAAATGATATAATAGAATTTATATAGGTAAGTATGACAGGACACCTAATTTGACATAGGTGCTACTGAACGTGTTGTAAAGATTTTTGAAAGTGTTGGCTGTATGACCCAATTACTTTTGCTTTCTTTTAAAAGCCTGCTAAATACAGGCCATTACAACTGACAGTGGGCCTGATTCTGAAGGCACACATTTAAAATTTGATAGCTCTAAAATTGGTTTCGTCTTTATCTTCATAATACTGTGTGACAAGGATAGCAACAGTTTTAGTGCTGTCAAATTTTAACGTTGTGCCTTCAGAATCGAGCCCAGTGTGGAGATATTATTCAATAATATGTTAAAAATATATATTTAGTAAATATTTTAAAAATATACTTGCCGACAATAAGTTATAGGTAAATTAGGTTTAGCCCGCTTATTCACCAGTTCTCCGTCCTATCTTATTGCCGATTGAGTTTCATATCATAATCTCTAAGAGATAAAGTATAATATTGATTGTTACTAGCATTAACTATCGAGGAAAACGAGATAGTTCGATTGCTAGGTGCGATAGTTGCTAGTAATAGCAAGTGATACGAGGTAGTTCGATTTCATTGTAAGCCGCGATAATCGTGACAATTAATAGCATTAAATACCGAGTATTACTAGCAACAACTATCGAGTAATACGCGATAATTCGATTGATTTCGGGGGCAACACCGTCAACAGCCCACGCAGCCCGCAGGCTCTCGCTAGGTGCGATTTCCTACTTTTACAGTAGGAAATACAGAGCGAGATGAAGATAGTTTGAGTGCAAGCCGCGATAGTCGTGGTAATAATATAATAACCTAGAATCAACTATCGAGTCTAATGAGATAGTTTTTATTGCGAGGCGTGATTAGTTCCTAGAAGGAAATACCGAGTAGAACGAGATACGTCGATTATAGTTGCTAGTAGAATATAGGTACCGAGTAAAACGAGTAAGGTTGATTATAGTTGCTAGTAGAACATACCGAGTAAAACGAGATAGTTTGATAACGCAGTGATAATTCGATTCATCGTATATATGGATACTTAATAGTTTATTTAATTGTATTTGTAAGATGATATTTATTTATTACTACCTAAAAATTTCGTTTATGATCAACGATGTAGATCATTGTTCATGATTATTGTTTTATGACTCAAATATAAACAGGGAGTAGTCTAAAATTGTTTTAGAAGCGGCCGAGCCGTAATAGGTAAATTAAAAGAATTTATTTTACATTAAACTAGTGCTAGGATAAAGTTTCAAACATGGATACTTAGTGGCAGCCCTAGAAGTGGTCAGGTGTACGAGGAAATGTGTAGGAGTCGCAATAGTTTTAAAGCTAAATTAAAATGGGTTCAAAAAAATCAGGAACAAATAAAGATGGACATTATTGCTTCACATAGATCTGAGAAAAATTTTAGTAAATTTTGGAATGCCACAAAAAAGTTAAATCTAAATTCTGGTGTCCCCGCCACTGTAAATGGTTTAAGCGATTGCACTGAAATTGCTAATCTTTTTAAGGAACATTTTAAAGTAGAATCACCCCTAGGTCCCGCAGGCCAGGTGAGCGATGTTGAGCCGGAAGTGGGCAGAGAAATACTTAATTTCTCTCCAAAAGAGGTTAAGAATGCGATTAAGAATATGAAGAGAGGTAAATCTCCTGGACACGACGGGCTCAGCATCGAGCACTTGGCCAGTGCAGGCTTCCATTTGCCGCGAGTACTAGCATTATTTTATTCGTTATGTGTATTGCACTCGTACCTGCCTGATGAGATGATGAGGACGGTAGTTGTGCCGCTGGTTAAGAACAGAACTGGTGATATCTCAGATAAGGGCAACTATAGGCCAATATCATTGGCCACAGTTATAGCTAAAGTATTTGATAGCTTGCTGGACAGGCGTTTATCTTCATTTCTAAATCTGAAGGACGCGCAGTTCGGGTTTCGACCCGGACTTTCGACTGAAACAGCGATCTTATGCCTGAAGAATACTGTTAGGTATTATACTGAAAGAAAAACGCCTGTCTATGCTTGCTTTCTGGACCTCTCAAAGGCTTTTGACATGGTGGCCTATGACCTACTGTGGACAAAACTTAAAGCTACAGGATTGCATCCGGAATTGATAGCCATATTTCGTTATTGGTATAATAATCAGGTAAATTACGTGAAGTGGTCAGACTCCGTCTCGGATCCCTATAGGTTGGAGTGTGGGGTGAGGCAGGGGGGGCTCACCTCGCCTAAGCTGTTTAATCTATATGTGAATGGTCTTATCGAGGAGCTCAGTAATCAACATTTAGGCTGCTTTATTGACAATATTTGCGTAAATAACATCAATTATGCTGATGATACAGTATTGCTGAGCCCTTCAGTCAGTGCCCTAGTCAAATTGTTGAAGATATGTGAAAGTTACGCTGCGACACATGGTCTAAAATATAATGTAAACAAAAGTGAAATATTAATATTTAAATCAGGTAAAAATTCCCCTGAATACGTGCCTCCAATTAAATTAAATGATGTACCTTTAAACAGGGTGGCAGAGTTTAAGTACTTAGGTCATTATATAAATGAAACATTATCAGATGACAATGATATCGAGAGGGAACGCAGGGCGCTGGCTGTCCGGGGTAATATGTTGGCCCGCAGATTTGCGAGATGTTCAGTTGAAGTGAAAATTACTTTATTTAAATCATTTTGCCAAATTTTTTACACCAGCAATCTATGGATCAACTATACTAAAAGGGCACTCAGGGCCTTGCGTATCCAATACAATAATATATTCAGGGTGTTGGTGGGGCTTCCGCGCTTCTGTAGCGCGTCAGGCATGTTTGCCGACACACACACAGATGACTTCTATGCAATCATGCGCAAAAAAGCGGCCTCCTTAATGTACCGAATGCGCGGGAGCTCTAACAGCATCCTGAAATGTATAGCCGAAAGATTTGACAGCCCCTTCACACGGCATTGGGTGGAGGTGCTTGTCAATAATAATAATGTAGTAGTGTAAGTTTTAGTTTTTATTATCTTAATTGTATTGATACTAACATTTTTATTTTACTTTGTTTATTTTTCTTATGTGCTTACTAACAATTTATGGATCATTGTTTTCCGAAGTAAAAACTTTCATTTCATTCATTTCATTTCATTTCATTAAACGATAGATTTTGTGTGTGTAGCTGAAAGCCTTTGTTTTTATTTTACCAAATTATTTTCTATTTCGACTTAAATATTATGTTTAGTTGTAAGATATGTGATGATTAACTTATAATGTATTTAGTGATATAATTTTAACCAACTGTGATGTTATTGGAAGTCGTTGATATAAATATAATTAAAGGAATTTTAATTTAATTTTTTTGTTTCATTTGTGCCTCAAACCAGGCCTGTCTCACTCACTCACTGAAAATATCTACGCGATTCGATTTCGCATTTGAGTAAAATTTCGCGCCGCTCCATAATCCGAAAGCGTAGGTACAAGTCCCAGGCAAATCGCGTAAGACTGGATGTGTGGCGTGATTTGACTATAACGGTTCACCGTTACATTGAATTTTGTAGGTTTATGATAAAAATTGTTGGGTTGGATAAAAAACAGTTTTTTTTTACATAAACCATGTTTTAAACAATTTAAACAGTTTTAAACAATAAAAAACTTTTTGCCCCCTCGCTCCTACTGCCTTGTCTCACACCCTGTAAGGTTGGCTGGAAGAGATCTCTTTTAGAGATAAGCTCGCCTTTATACACAAAATTTGTAACTGTATTTACTTTTAAAATTTGTGCAATAAAGAATATACAAAACGTATTTTAAATAATAAAAAACATCTGTTATAAACACTTTGTTTAAAACATGCCAATCCTGTTTATGAGGCATTGAACAAGCTTTCTTAGAGAGCGCGCCTTCTGTAGTATATGTGCTATGAGATATTCTGTGTTCATAGCCCAGTTCGTAGCGACTATATCTTTAAATCAGAGTTAGGTTAGGTTAACGAAATCAGAGATAGGATCTCAGGTTTCGTTCCAGGAAACTGCATATTTGTTGAGCTTCATATCAATCTCTGATAAGATGATAAGTGATGATGAGGCCTAAGGTGGAGCGCGCTTACCCAGAAGATGCCTGTTCACTCTTCCTTTAAAAAGATCCAAATCGTACTTTTCCGGAAATACCCATGCTGGCAGTTAGTTCCATTCTTCAGCAGTTCGCATTAGGAAAAAGGAAGCAAAACGCTTCGTGCGAGAGCGTGGTATGTCTACTACATAAGAATGAAGTCCCTCACCACGCCTGGTAGTCCGGTGATGAAAGGGGGATGGGGGAATCAAATCGTGTAATTCCAGGGCACACTCCCCAAAATGTAACCTGTAGAAAACCGAAAGACAGACCACACTGCGAAGATGTTTGAGGCTTTGTAACTTGGTATTTACCAGAGCATCGTCACGAATGAGCCTTCGGGCACGACGAACAACCGCGTCCAGAGCAGCCAGCTGATCAAAGTCAAAATCATTTATTGCATTGAGTACACTTGGTACATTTATACGTCATTTTTTATCGACTACCGCTTCCTAGGCGTTAGCGCTGTGAAGAAGAAACGGCGCAACAAACTTCACGCAACACATGTTTTTAAAATCAAGTTTGCATACAATTAATAAAGATTGTGCGAAGCTGAATTAACATTAGTACCAGGCATCTTTGTCATTCAAATAATCGTTTGTTTTATAATAGGCTTTCTTACAAAGATGTTTTATATTGGGTAGCCTTCAGACCAAATACTGATCTGAATCAACAACATCTGCTGCACGTTATTATAAAGAGCTACTATTTTGGAAACAAATAAAAATACTTAGATTTTTCAAAGCATGATATATTAAAATTAAATTTATTAAATAAGTACATCACTGAAATAATACTATATCTACTTGAAAAGCTTACAGCCAACGATCTCTATGTACTACTAGATGGAGCGTTCCAAACAATCGCTCTGTTCCACGCAAGTAGCCACAACTCTTTCACATTCACTTTGAAACTTGTGCAGTTACTACTCGGAACATTTAATTATTTACTAAATATTGACATTATTTAACCGTAGAGTCAATATTTAGTAATAATTAAATGTTCTGCGTAGTAACTGCACAAGTTTCATTGTGAATGTGAAAGAGTTGTGGCTACTTGCGTGGAACAGAGCGATTGTTTGGAACGCTCCATCTAGTAGTACTTACAGCCAAATTTTCACGAGATATTTTTAAGTATATGTCAAAATAAACATAAGAAGTAGGTCAATAATTGGTTGTATAAACCAAAAATATATTCGCAATACATAACACAATACGAGTAAATCCCTCCAAATGTGTATAGTTGATTTTGAACCACACTATACTAACTCTATTTTTGTTTTAAATACTTATTACATCACTGAATGCTGTTTGACAGCCTTACTTTAATACAAAGAGACTCTTTCGCTTCATCATCAGGTTATTTTTGTCTTCACTGCAGGAGCACAACCCTCTCTCATCTGCCGGAGACAGACGGAGGATTTGGCCTACACTCCCCGCGCTGGCCAGACGGGTTGGGGAGGCCTGATTGATGTTTTATAATGTATTCCCTCAGTCGCCTTGTACGACATCCACGGGAAGAGTTGGAGTGGTCCTATTCTACTCTACCGGAAACCACTCTTTCACTTAGTACATGTTAACTTAAAACTTACTATAGCATTCATTAGACTTATTTTTCATTACAAACCAATTGTCATATGAAAACACACCCCTTTTTGCGTCTTCGTAGCGTATAAATGAAAGGGTCACCAGCACCAAAAACTATTATTTATTTGGTTGTCAAGACGCAAATGCGTTTGTTTTCGTTTTTAAAAGGAAATATACAATGTAACGCCTTAAAAAAATACTTTGGTCAAATACCAGGAACTTAAGACCAATATTCCTAAGAGATTTCATCTTTCCAAATAAATATAGGAACGCAATTCGATTTAACGCTAATAAAAATCTTAAAAATAAAGGCTTTTGAAAAAATATTTTCTGTCAACATAATCATTGTTTGAGCATTGATACAATCAGATATAGTAGAAAACTGTTAAAAAAACTTGATTGCTTATTCTACTTCATTACTAGGTAGATGACTACTTAAATGATAAAAGTCCATGGAGTGCTTGATGGCTCAGCATAGGTAGACTTAATGATTGTAATGAATAAGATAAATCAAAGGTAGGGCCCTGTTCCGTTGGGTTTGTTGCCACTTCTTCCCCTCGGTTATACAGGTGGAAGTGGAGTAGTTTTAGGCAGAATTTGACATCAAAAAGAGAATAATGTATTCCAATTTGGAAAATAAATATTTTGATTTTGATTTTGAATACAGAGTATTTAATACTATCAAATGCTCAATTGTTAAATTTAATGCATACATACATTTGGGCTCAACCGCTAGGGTAGCTGATAAGAATGGTATTAGTCAGTTAGTAGTAATATAGTCTAATTTTTGTAAGAGGATCACTTTGAATAAGTTCAAAACAAATAAATATGATCAATGTAGAGCATCTAATACTATCAAATGCTCAATTGTTAAATTTATTGCACACAAACGTTTAGGCTCGGCGTCGAGGGGCGTTGGTGAGATCTTTGCGTCTCAAACACGGTGCAGTCTGATTTTTATAAGAATACTTTGAATGTGTTCAAAACAAATCGACTTGGCACAAGTTTGTCTTAGTTTACTTTTTGGGACAGATGTTAGTGATTTCTTTGTCGCTATATATAAACCGTAGGGTGACCAAACCTTTCTACAGGTTCAAACCAGTAATACTGGGACAGATACCAGAATAGCCTCAAATACTAGATACGAAGGACACCAGGGTGTCTGTGGGGCTGGCCACCACCACTGCGGGGGCGGGGCCTGGGCCGGGGGCGGCGGGCTGTCACCCGAGGGCGTGGTGCGCCGCCCCCGCCCCCGCCCCCGCGCCGCCCCCGCCCCGCGCCAGCAGCGCCGTCCGGCTGTCGTTGTGGAGGTCCGCCAGTTGCACGCAGTCCTGGTTTCGGCGCCTCTCCGAGCTGTGCCACACGCCGTACGTAATGTAGATTATCAAGCCTGCGGACATGATATTAACAATAAAAAAACACATCAAGCACCTTATACAGTTGTGTCATCGAGACCGGGCAGTATGTGGAATTCAGATCCATTAGCGAAATGGATTGCGCAAAATGGGATGTGCGAAATGGGTAGCGTAAAATGGATTGCGCGAAATAGATAGCGCGAAATAGGTAGCGCGAAACGGGATGCGCGAAATGGGTAACGCGAAATGGGATGCGCGAAATGGGATGCGCGAAATGGGATGCGCGAAATGGAATGCGCGAAATGGGATGCGCGAAATGGGATGTGCGAAACCATCAGCAAAACTAGAATGTTTACAAAAACAATGTTCTACAACTAACCGGCCGCTATCCACACAGCAAAGCGCAGCCACGTCATGTAGTCCAGGTTGAGCATCAGGTACACGTTGACCAGGATGCTGAGGCCCGGCAGCCACGGCACCAGTGGCACCTACAACATGAACACATCACATTCAGCACCTAAACTCTATTTTATATAATTAGGGGGTAGTAATTTGCCGTGTGGTTTCCGGTAGAGTAGAATAGCGCCACTCCAACTTTTCCCGAGGATGTCGTACAAGGCGACTAAGGGAATACATTATAAAACATCAATCAGGCCTCCCCAACCCGTCTGGCCAGCGCGGGGAGTGTAGGCCAAATCCTTCGTCTGTCTCCGACAGATGAGAGAGAGTTGTGCTCCTGCAGTGGAGACAAAAATAACCTGATGATGATGATGAAAGACGAAACGAATTTTAGCACTGTCAAATTTTAAATGTGTACCTTCAGAGTCGGGCCCAATGCCAGTTTACAGCAGCTAATAATGCATATCTATTGATATTTATAATTATTTTATCTTGTATGTTTGACAATGCCATCTACCGCAGCTTAATGTTTATAACGTAGAGACTGGTCGCTCATTGCCATGTATTCATAATGGTCGCGTTAACGCCAGCCATGCATAAATGTGAAACAAAATGCAAACAAAACAATGTCGACTTAGCCTAGAGTTCTCGATTTCCCAAAAGGTTGACGCGCAATCTAGAAACACTTTATTAAACTTGAGTACGCCTAATTGATCAGATCAGCCATTTTTTTGCGCACAGGAATCGAGAAACTTAAGTGCGTCTTCAGTCATCATCATCATGTCAGCCTTTAGACGTCCAGTGCTGGACATAGGCCATCCCCAATGAACGCCACCACACCCGGTCCTCCGCCCTCCGCATCCAGCTGCTTCCGGCTACCTTCTTCAGGTCGTCGGTCCACCTGGCGGCGGGGCGTCCCACCCTGCGCGTCCAATCCGTGGTCTCCACTCGAGAACTCGTCTGCCCCAACGGCCTTCAGCTACTCCGTCACAGCTCACTGCGTCACAAAGGCGCTAATACGTCCGCGGTGTTCAACTAGGTGGCCAGGCTTATCTTGGCCACTCCAAACCCCCCAACCCCCCAACCTGACCACTTTGGTCATCGTTTCATTGCTACACTCCCATTTGCTAGAGGGGAAGTGGGAACTCTCTTCCTACTTTGACTCTTTACTTCTTAAATTAAATTTGTCTGGGGCCCGAGGTAGCGTAAATTCATGACCTGGGACTTGCCCTACCTTCACTGGTAGGTGTCTTTGCAGTTACCTCCGTTGATCCTCGCTTAGAGGAGTTGCGGGGGGAGAATGGTGAGGAGGCGGGAAATGCCCCAACGGCCGTCGGTTCTGTGACAGATGTGGCCCGCCCACTGCCACTTCAGCCTGCTAATCCTTTCGGCTATGTCTTCAGTGCGTTTTGGGAGCTGAAGTTCCCGGGACGTTTGACTGGATATCAAAGTGTCTCACAAATTTCAACTCACAGAGAATGCAAGTTTCTTCTCTGACACGGGCTGCCTGGAGATGGCGAAGAGTGTGCCGACCACCAGCACCGTCCCCCCCGCCGCGGCGGCCGCGGGGCCCGCGTGGCCGGCCAGGATCGCGTCGCCGTACTGGTTGATAGAGGACATCATCACGAAGCACCACACGCCTGTAACAAATTCACATAAATAAATAATAAATAAATATCTCAGACATTCACACCAATTATCCAGTCCCAAACTAGGCAGAGCCTGTGGTATGGTTACTAGATAACGGATACACATACTTAAATAAATATATAAACATCCAAGACTTGGGTACAAACATTCATATTCATCATACGAACATTTGCCCCTAGCGGGATTCGAACCCGCAACCTCCGGCGTGGCAGTCCGAGAGCTACCCGTTCCGCCACGGAGGTCACATCTCATACATATTAAACCTACTGGAAATACTGATCAATAATAATAAATAGAATTATTGCACGATCTCCAGGAAATGCTGGACAGCCTCAACGCTGCCTCTCGACGTGTCGATCTCGGAATGAACTCGGACAGGACTAAGGTCATGTTCAATGATCACGCTGCTCCGGGCCTGACTTTAGTCGATGGTAAGGCACAAGTTGTTCAAGAGTATGTCTACCTCGGGCAAACTCTGCAACTAGGCAGAAACTACTTCGAGAAGGAAGCCGAAAGGAGGATTAGGCTAGACTGGGCGGCGTTTGGTAGGTTACGTCATATCTTCTCGTCGCGTATACCACAGTGCCTGAAGACAAAAGTCTTCAGCCAGTGCGTACTACCCGTAATGAGCTACGGCGCCGAAACGTGGACACTGACGGTGGGCCTGGTCCACAAGTGTCAAGTCGCTCAGCGAGCTGGGGAGAGGGCTGTGCTCGGGGGATATGATTTGTAATGAGGAGATCCGACGAAGAACGAAGGTAACCTACATAGTTGAAAGGATTAGCAAGCTGAAGTGGCAGTGGCATCTGTCGCAGAACAAGATGGCCGTTGAGGCAAACGAGTTCTGGAGTGGAGACAAACGAGTTCGTAATGAGGAGTTAGACGAAAAACGAAGGTCACCGTATAGCCGAAAGGATAAGCAAGCTGATGTGAGTGGGCCACATCTGTCGCAGAACTGACGGACTACTTGAAGAAGATGGCCGGAAGCTGCGGGATGCGAGATGTCATGCGGACCGGGTGCGGTGGCGTCCATTGGGGCAGGCCTATGTCTAGTAGTGGAAGTCTAAGGGCTGATGCAGAGAGGAACAAAAGGTACACCTACCGTAGAGCGTGACGAGCATGGTGACCACGGTGGAGCTGAGCCTGGTGGGCGCGGCGCCGCGCTCCGCGCTGACCAGCTGGCGCAGCGCCGCGCGCACGGTCAGCGTGAGTGGCTCCGTCTGTCGGTGCGTGGACTGGCTCACCTCGTATCTGTCAATGCCATGCATAATGAGAATTTCACGTATTTTGTTAAAATTGCAGATAAAAATACCAACAATACTATGAAAAATATATTGAAATCGGATCAAAAATGACGAAGTTAAAGCAGTTTTAGTGCAGTAGTTCCAAAAACGCGCACTAGCGCAGTCTGTCAAAGTCAAAACCTTTAATAACTTCGTTATTTATTGATGGATTTTATTCATTTAAAAAATAATATGCTCAGAAATTTATAGCGCATATGCCATACTAATTAAAAATTCAATATGTTCGTATGTAATTAATTGATCCTCGTTAAATACAAATGCGGTGCCGTGTGGTTTCCGGTAGAGTAGAATAGGACCGCTCCAACTCATCCCGTGGATGTCGTACAAGGCGACTGAGGTAATACATTATAAAACATCAATCAGGCCTCCCCAACCCGTCTGGCCAGCGCGGGGAGTGTAGGCCAAATCCTCCGTCTGTCTCGGGCAGATGAGAGAGGGTTGTGCTCCTGCAGTGGAGACAAAAATAACCTGATGATGATGATGAAATACAAATGCAAAATACGAGTGTAACTAGGCCACACTGAAAATTAGAAAATATTCCATCCATAATCCGAATAACCAGCCTCAGATCAATCACTGGAAGTTTATGGGCTCAAAATGACCTCATCATCCCAAGCCGAAATACGTCCGCTGCTGACACAGGCCTCTCCAATAGAATGACACTTTTGGTGGGCTGTCGTAATTACCACACTCGGCAGGCGGATTGGTAATCGCTGTAATGATCTTAATATACACAGGAGAATACTGCTGTATGTCCGTGGTGCAATCCCTTAGTCGCCTTGACCCACGGGAAGATTGGGGGTGACCATATTCTAAGCCGGGAACTACACTGCATTTTTGACAACTATTTTCGAGTATATAAATGAGAAAAGTATAATATAAAAATAAAACACATAAAACTACAGGCAAAATGCATAACTAAGATGTTTTCTGCGGTAGTGGCGCGGTGCGGGAGGGGTGACGTGTGACGTAAATGTTTTTTTTTATTGATAACAATTGTTACAAGTCAAAAGAATGTCGATATATTCAAAATATCATATCATATCTATCATCATAAGTTAAATAAATTAAATTAAATTTTATTACATACAACGTCAAAAATAGTGTATACATCAATATACAAAATTAAAGAAAATATAGGTATTTGTCTCATTATTATTATTATGAATTATATATTTATATATTTACTTAATTACTTTTCCAGTACCATGGGTAAGTCCAAAAATTGTTTTAAATCATAAATCATAAAGTATACACGAAGCCCGACTGAAGTCTCGCGTCATTTAACGTAAAGACACCCCCCCCCCCTCCCGCACCCCGCAACTACCGCTTGAACTATTCAGTTACGCGCTTCGCCTATATTATACGGCCATTTTAACCAGTTCTATACTTTTGGCAGGGAGTTTATTATTCTCCCTCTCTCTCTCCCTCTCTGCCTCTCTCCCTTCCTCACTCACTCTCTCTCTCACTCTTTCTCCCCCTCTCTCTCCCTTGAATACCTGAGCAGGAGTACGCAGGAGGCGACCATGGAGTAGGCGAGCAGCGTACCGATGGACATCATGTGGATCAGCTGCTCCAGCTCGAAGATCATCGCCAGAGTGCCTGCAGGAAGAGCATGTTGACAAGTTAGCACAGACTAGGATTGGTGAATTTGGTGAGAGGATTCTATGTAGTAAAGGGTCTGGCTGGGTGGTCACTTCACCACCACAGGGACGTTCACTTACCGTTGCCAAAAGTATCGTTCAAATTAGGATATGCTGGGTGATAAGAAAATTAATGTTAATATTTTTTTTCACTAACTCAGTATCACATACAATTTTATTGCGATGTTTTCCTAATCACCCCTTTGAACCTGCCCAGTCGGTCCACCTAGCGGCGGGGCGTCCCACCCTGCGCGTGCCGGCCCGCGGTCTCCACTCCAGAACTCGTCTGCCCCAACGGCCGTCGGTTCTGCGACAGATGGGGCCCGCTCACTGCCACTCCAGCTTGCTGATCCTCGTCTTGCGTCTTCGTCACGCAAGATTCATTGCTGTAGTTGCCTGTAGTGCCTTGATGATGAATGTGACTTGGCATATACAGAGCACCTCACACATCCTAAAGAAATTTATAAGCACATTCGTACTCTCAAATGTCGTAAGGCCCCAGGAATAGATAATATTCATAATGCTTCTCTAAAAAACATTCCCCAAAAATGCATCGTTCTCTTAACAAAAAATTTTAACGCTTGCCTTAAACTATGTTATTTCCCTGTCTGCTGGAAAATAGCTAAAGTCATAGCACTTAAGAAACCGGGAAAGGATGATACCATATCTACAAACTATCGCCCTATTAGCCTTTTACCGTCTTTGGGAAAGCTCTTTGAGCGTGTAATATGTAAACGCTTATTGAAATATATAGACCAGCTGTACATTAATGAACAGTTCGGTTTCCGTAGATCTCACTCAACCATACAACAGTTAGCTCGTGTCGGCGAACATATTGCTCACAGACTTAACTTGAGGGAATCTACAGGCATGTTTCTATTAGACATAGAAAAAGCGTTTGATACGGTCTGGCATGATGGACTCCTTCATAAACTCTTATCAAATGGTGTGCCTTGTAGCATTGTCAAGATTGTGCAATCGTACCTTAGTGATCGGTTCTTTAGAGTACATGTTGATAAAAATGTATCCGACCTATTTTCTGTCCCTGCAGGCGTGCCACAAGGATCCGTCCTTGGCCCTATACTATTTATTGTTTACATTAATGACATCCCCAAACAACCACATACTCAACTGGCGTGTTTTGCCGATGATACTGCATCCTTCTCGTCGTCTGACTCGGAGGATGTAGTAATTAGCCGCTTGCAAATGTCTATTGAACTACTGTGTTCATATTTTCAAAAGTGGAGACTTAAATTAAATGAGTCTAAAACGGAAGCCATAATGTTCAGCCGCAAACGGTCCCCTCCTGTAAGAAAACTAACTGTCAATGGACACGCAGTACCATGGAAGAAGTCGGTTACATACCTAGGAGTGGTCCTGGATAGCAAATTAAACTGGAGCAAGCATGTTGAAACAGTCCGCCTAAAAGGTATGAGGGCTCTTAATGCATTAAGTCCCATTCTGAATCGAAGAAGCAATCTTAGTCCCAATACCAAACTACTAATATATACTACCTTGGTGCGCCCCTGTGTTACGTATTCCGCACCTGTATGGAGTAGTACATGTCAGACTAACTATAAGAAATTGCAAGTGATACAAAATAAAGCACTTAAAATCAGTTTTAATACACCATTCCGCACTAATCTCCATTTACTGCACAAAAATATTAACCTTCCCACGCTAAGTGAATTTATCCTAAAACAATCAAAAAAGTTTTATTTACATAAAAACTTAAAACACGGAAACGAACTTGTGTCCTCAATAGGAAAATTACGCATGAATAACTTACCATACGTCGATACATACAAAAAGTATCGACTACCACATCACTACTTGCTTGACCACGATACCGATGACTAGTTTATGAATAACATGCCGATGCCGGCCGGCCGGCCGAAACGAGTCGCTTGCCGCTAAACAGTAGTCTCGACTTTTGTTTATACTATTATTTTAAACTACCTACCTACAAAATTTATGTTGCCCTGTTGTTATTTTTATTTAAGTTTACACATGTTTTAAGATATTTTTAAATCAAAATAAATAGTTAAATTCTTGACTTGCCATAAATGTAACTCTCCAAGGAGTACATAAACAAATACATCATTTGTATTACGTATCACCGTAAGTTATTATGTACAACTTCATTGTTCTGTATGCCATAACATTGTTATAAATTTCCAAATAGCGTGTTGCTGGTGAAATATTTAAGTTTTTCAGCTTTGTGTGTTGTTGACTGTGTCATGCAATGTACTATATTTAAATATATGTTTAATAAAGACTTTATAAAAACAAAACAAAACAAACATTGCTGTAGTTTATTACACACAATACGATTCCTCGTTTGCGGAGTTTTCGTAGGAAGCGACTTCATCATCATCATCATCAGGTTATTTTTGTCTCCACTGCAGGAGCACAACCCTCTCTCATCCGCCGGAGACAGACGGAGGATTCGGCCTACACTCCCCGCGCTGGCCAGACGGGTTGGGGAGGCCTGGTTGATGTTGTATAAAGTATTCCCTCAGTCGCCTTGTACGACACCCACGGGAAGAGTTGGAGTGGTCCTATTCTACTCTACCGGAAACCACACGGCACGCGCGACTTATCAAGTTATTTTTCTGGTGCTCGAAGGAGCCCCGATATACCTGTGAACAGCCCGGCGAGCACGGTGCCCACCAGTGGGGTCTGGAACCGCTCGCTGACGCGCCCCAGGCACTGGAACAGCAGCCCGTCCGACGCCATCGCGTAGATGATGCGCGGCAGAGGGAACACCGCGCCTAGCAGACTATAGTAAAAAATTATTAGTAGTGGCTTGATCATTGGACTCGAGCACCAGAGAATGTGGGTCCGATTCCCACCGGGGACAGACAACTTTATACAATTTGCTATTGCTCGTGTGAGTGCGTGAGTGAGTGAGGGAGGGAGAGAGGGAGAGAGAGAGAGAGAAAGAGAGAGAGGGAGAGAGGGAGAGAGGGAGAGAGAGGGAGAGAGAGGGAGAGAGGGAGAGTAAGTGAGGAAGGGAGAGGGAGAGAGAGAGCGAGTGAGGGATAGTGAGTGAGGGAGAGAGTGAGTGAGTGCCCCCAACCTGGAGCAGAGCGCGCAGATGGCGCCGACGCTGACGGCGTACTTGGCCCACGGCCAGCCCAGCTGGCTGTACACGAACGGGAACGGCGCCTTCTCGTCCTGCCGACACACAAACAACAACAATGCATATCAGCAGACATTATTTTAAACTCCTGATTAGTTGAAGCTCGACCTCAGTCTCACCTGATGGTAAGTGACGACGAGACCTAAGGTGGAGCGCGCTTACCCAGAAGATGCCTATTCACTCTTCGAAAAAGGTCCAAGTTGTACTTGTCCGGAAATACCGAGGCTGGTAGGGAGCTCCGTTCCTTAGCAGCTCGCATTATGAAAGAGGAAGCAAAACGCTTCGTGCGAGAGCGTGGCATGTCTACTGCATAAGGATGAAGTATCTTAATATTATTTTTTCAATTCTCACCAGCATAAGTTGCCTGGAAGACATCTCCAAAAGCGATAAGGCCGCTGTACCGACATTTCTACATCAATCTTTAGTTGGCAAGAGTAACTAGAATGTTTTTCGTGTATACGTGATGTCGGTCAGTTTAACTCTCCTGAGTAGACATAATTATTTCGTATATATACATTGTAATTTCTCATTAGATTTATCAATTATATTCAGTTACCAAAATGTATGAGTCTCTACTTCCTCCGACGTTGATACAAACAGCCGCCATCTGTACATTTACTGTATATTTTTCCAATATATATTTCTGTAATTTGTGTGCAATAAAGTATATTCATTCGTGAAGTCCCTCCCCACGTCTGGCAGTCCGATGACAGAAGGGGGATATGGGAATCAAAGCATTTCCGGGTTATGGGGTCATGACCTCCCATTGCGGAGCCAAACGTTCCGGTTGTAACAGGACCGTCTTTTACTGAGTGTGGTATGTGTGTGTGTGTGCCAGGGCAGTGTTACCTGCATGTAGTAGGGCAGCATGAGCGTGAGCACGCAGGAGACGCCGCAGTAGGCCAGGAACACGACCAGCAGCGAGGCCACCACCGCGAACGGGATGGACTTCTGCGGCCGCCGCGCCTCCTCGCCCGCCGTCGCCACGCAGTCGAACCCTGCCCGGGAGGAGACACAACGCGACATTATATGCGGTCCAACCCTGCCCGCAAACATAAGGCAACATTATATGCAGTCCAACCCTGTTCGGAGACATAAGGCATCATTATATGCAGTCCAACCCTGTTTGGAGACGTAAGGCAACATTATATGCAGTCCAACCCTGTTCGGAGACATAAGGCATCATTATATGCAGTCCAACCCTGTTCGGAGACATAAGGCATCATTATATGCAGTCCAACCCTGTTCGGAGACATAAGGCATCATTATATGCAGTCCAACCCTGTTCGGAGACATAAGGCATCATTATATGCAGTCCAACCCTGTGCGGAGACATAAGGCATCATTATATGCAGTCCAACCCTGTGCGGAGACATAAGGCATCATTATATGCAGTCCATCCCTGTTCGGAGACATAAGGCATCATTATATGCAGTCCAACCCTGTTCGGAGACAAGGTATCATTATATGCAGTCCAACCCTACCCGGAAACATAAGACAACATTATATGCAGTCCAACCCTACCCGGAAACGTAAGGCAACATTACATGCAGCCTAACCCTGACAGGAAAACGCCAAAATAATACAGAAAGGCGAAATTTCTATTTACAGAGGGGGGATTTCTCACCGATAAATCCGTAGAAGCAGACGGCGGCGCCCTTGATGATGCCGGCGAGCCCGTACGGCGCGAACCCGCCGCTGCCGAAGTGCTTTTTCTCCGTGTGCGGCACCTCCGACGCCGGGATGCGCCAGTTCTTTGTATCCGCTGTAATTACAAACAATAAGTATTGACTGTGTAATCAACTAGATCTAAAACATCAATCAGGCCTCCCCACCCCGTCTGGCCAGCGCGGGGAGTGCAGGCCGAATCCTCCGTCTGTCTCCGGCAGATGAGAGAGGGTTGTGCTCCTGCAGTGGAGACAAAAATAACCTGATGAAGATTCACCTAGCGTCGTTGTCACAAATGTTATAGTATAATATAAATTTTTCTAGCACGATAACTCCTGGCTGTCGTACAAGCTGGCTAAAATGTGATATGGCGCCCCTGCCAGGGTCGCCATGTGATATGGGATATACACATTAACAATCGTTGGCGATTCGCCGAGGTGCCCCGGCAATCGGGGCCGCGCCACCAAGGTATATTTTCATACCTAAATTGCGGAGTGAGATAGGGACAGGGCGGCGAGAGTGAGCGGGAGACTGAGATAGTCACCGCAAGGTCATAGTCGGTGCAAGCCCGACATACCTACTCGTCCCCCGAGGCGAGTAGGTGTGAGTACCCATCCCCCCCCACCCCCACCCCCCGCCCAAAGTACCTTTAAAGGATCCGGATATGATGACAAACGCGACCACGCACAGGTTGACGCCGGTGCAGAAATTGTTAAACTTTGTGGACTCCTTCACGCCGAACGCGAGGGCCACTGTAACATACAGAATCCTAGTATTATTACAAATGCGAAAGTTTGGATATTTGGACGTTTGGACGTTTGGATATTTGTTACTCAATGTAGGTTACAATTTATAATATTCTAGCTGTTGCCAGCGACTTCGCGTGGACAACTTAACACTTAACATCACAAATTATTATGTATTTCCCGTAGGAATGGGATGTTCTTCGGGATAAAAACTATCCTATGTCCTATTCCAGGACCTAACCTATATGTGTGCCAAGTTTCAACACGATCCGTCCAGTGGTTGAAGCGGGATTGTGTAACAAACATCCAAACATCCAAACTTTCACATTTATAATATTAGTGGGATGTTTATTTGAGTTTGAATGTAATGATAGACAGGTGACAGAAGGTGGCCGGAAGCAGCTGGATGAGAAGAGCGGAGGACCGGGTGTGGTGGCGGTCATCAGGGAAGGCCTACGTCCAGTAGGGGACAACGAAGTAGAATATTACCAGAGAACACCATGATGACGGCGAAGGCGAAGAGATCCGGGTACTTGGCGAGGTGCGGCGAGTCCATGGGCAGAGCCGCCTGCAGGTACGACGAGATTGACTTGTTCAGCAGGGAGTCCAGGTACTCGCTCAGCGCCTTCACCACCGACGCCGCGCCTGGGGAATAATACATTGTAACGTACCAGGTTACATTAGATTTTTGAAGCACAGTTAGTTGTGTAATTGTTTTTCCAAAATATTGTATACTTCAGGCTTCATTGGGCTCGATTCTGAAGGCACAATGTTAAAATTTGACAGCACTAAAGCTGTTGCTATCCTTGTCACACATTATTACGAAGACAAAGACGAAACCAATTTTAGCGCTGTCCAATTTTTGGCCCAGTGTTTAATTATGGTATCATATTATGCAACAGATGTCTGTGCGTGTGTACACTGTGAAGGAATCATAAATAAACGTGACTGACTAAGCTGATCTTCTTTAAACTGAGAACTTTCTGTCCATAGACCTTTACTAACAGGGAAAATCCAGAATGAAGTGACAATTATCTAAGACTAGCTCAAAAGGACTTTGCTTCCAGAGCCGTAAACACATTTTAATAAAAAAAAGGAGCAGTTCAGAAAATAGTTAATAATATTCCAGAATTATCGACTTGGCTGTAATTTTCTATAAAAGTTAATTTCGCCAGGCATCTACGGGGCCACGTGCTTGTTGCCTGTGTTTCTTGCCGTTGCTCCGCGTTATTTACGTGCCAGTCGTTGATCCCGCGTTATCCACACGCTTACCACTCGTTGTCCCTGGATTGACCACGCGCTTGCCACTTGTTGGCCCTGGATTGATCACGCGCTTGCCACTCGTTGGCCCTGGATTGATCACGCGCTTACCACTCGTTGGCCCTGAATTGACCACGTGCTTGCCACTCGTTGGCCCCGGATCGACTTCACGCTTGCCACTCCTTGGCCCTGGATCGATCTCACGCTTGCCCCTCGTTGGCCTTGGATTGAGCACGCGCTTACCACTCGTTGGCCCTGAATTGACCACGTGCTTACCACTCGTTGGCCCTGGATTGATCACGCGCTTACCACTCGTTGGCCCTGAATTGACCAAGCGCTTGCCACTCGTTGGTCACGTTGACATCGTTACCGCCGCGCTGTCGACTTAGAAGACGACGAATTGCCCGCTCGATGACGTCGAACCGAAGGTGGACTGGAAACCGTGCTGCTTCTAAAATTAACGTGCATTTACCAATAATGTACTCCAGTATGAGATTCCAGCCGATGATGAACGCGATGAACTCGCCGACGCACACGTAGCTGTACACGTATGCAGAGCCCGCCTTCGGCACGCGCGCGCCGAACTCGGCGTAGCACAGACCTGCCAACGCACATTGCGACTAAGGACCTCTTAAAACGAACTACTAACCACAGAAATGTGGTCGGACAGTGGTTATGTGTGAGTAGCAACCGCCGTGTGGTTTCCGGTTTAGAATAGGACCACCCCCAATCTTCCTGTGGGTCTCGTCAAGGCGACTGAGGGTTTGCACCAGGGATGAGCGTTCTCCACAGTGGTTACTAATGAGTAGCAACCGCCGTGTGGTTTCCGGTTTAGAACAGGACCACCCCTGGGTGTCGTCAAGGCGACTAAGGGATAGCACCAGGGACGGGCAGCGTTCTCCTGTGTATATTAAGATTACTGCGATCACCAATCCACCTGCCGAGCGTTCTAGTTATGTCAAATCCCCCAATGGACAGCCAACCAAAAGTATAATTCTATTGGAGAGGCTTATGTTCAGCAGTCGTTGTTCGGCTGATGATGCAGTGGTTGCTTGGTCGTTGCGATGTGGTCACACATCATCAGGTTATTTCTGTCTCCACTGCAGGAGCACAACCCTGTCTCATCTGCCGGAGACACCCTGCCGGGTCCCACCCTGCGCGTGCCGGCCCGCGGTCTCCACTCCAGACCTCGTCTGCCCCAACGGCTGTCGGTTCTGCGACAGATGGGGCCCGCCCACTGCCACTTCAGCTTGCTAATCCTCGTCTTGCGTCTTCGTCACGCAAGATGTCATTGCTGTAGTTCATTAAACACAATACGATTCCTCGTTTGCGGAGTTTTCGTAGGAAGCGACTTCATCATCATCAGGTTATTTTTGTCTCCACTGCAGGAGCACAACCCTCTCTCCTCTGCCGGAGACAGACGGAGGATTTGGCCTACACTCCCCGCGCTGGCCAGACGGGGTGGGGAGGCCTGATTGATGTTTTATAATGTATTCCCTCAGTCGCCTTGTACGACATCCACGGGAAGAGTTGGAGTGGTCCTATTCTACTCTACCGCAAACCACACGGCAAATATGTATAGATGTGGTCACACAGACGACTGAAACTAGCATATGACATTGTAGACTTTTTATTTCGATTGCCTATTTCTCATAATCTATGTGAATTTATGTCCGACATGTTTGCAATTTATGTTATTTTATTGGAGCAGTGACATTAATAATAATAATAATAATACAATCATTTATTCATCTCTTACAAAATATACATACAATAACTCCGCCAAACTGTATAATACAGTTTGTTGGCAGAAATAGCTCTCTTACTTTATACACATCTATGGCATAATTATGATTTAACTGTAACAAAGATAATATAGACTGTAACTAATATTTCTTTATCTGATTGCATGTTCAACTCTTTTATTTAGCCTAAGTATTTAAATTTGTATGCCCGCACTAGCAGAGGCAGAACCTAGAGAGCTTATTTAACTTATTAAACATCTTATCTGTACCTATGTTTCACAAATAAAATGATTTGATCAACGATCTCTATGTACTACCAGATGGAGCGTTCTAAACAATCGCTCTGTTCCACGCAAGTAGCCACAACTATTTCACATTCACTTTGAAACTTGTGCAGTTACTACTCAGAATATTTAATTATTTACTAAATATTGACATTATTTACCCGTAGCGTCAATATTTAGTAATAATTAAATGTTCTGCGTAGTAACTGCACGAGTTTCAAAGTGAATGTGAAAGAGTTGTGGCTACTTGCGTGGAACAGAGCGATTGTTTGGAACGCTCCATCTCGTAGTACATAGAGATCGTTGGATTTGATTTGATTTGACAGTCTATGACCAGCGTCGCACCGCTCGGAATCGCACCGCACGGCATCGCACCGCTCGGCATCGCGCCATGATACTGAGCCAGGGCCCTTTCTTCAGCACAGACCACACTGTTACCACAAACCGACACTCCATAAAAGCGAACAGATTTATATATCTACATATACAGCTTGTCTGTACACGTGTGTGTGCCTAAATTGTTGTAGGGCTACTGCAAGCAGCGCGCAAGCATAGTGGAACAAAGCAGAGTGCGACGAAATAAAGACCAAGTGCTTCTCCAAATTAAGCTCTAATAAATTGATTGAGTAGTTTTTACGTGATACGTGTACAAACAAAGTAACAGAATTTTCAAAAAATATCTTAATATATACTATTACTTGTTCCCTAAATATATTTTTTGCAAATATTTTTAATTTCCAGACTTTTATTAATTAGATTCAATTTTTTTTACACAACAAACAAATATGTATACCTACTAACAAATTTATCCAAATTAGGGAAACATATGACTCGCTTTTGGATGCTTTATAAATTAAATTCTCTCTGTCTTCAGTTTTAGTACTAGCCTGGTAATTAATATGAAGGCCATGTTTGTTCAGCTGGCAATTGCTTCATTATCAAATTATCACAATAAATATGTATACGGCCGAATTACCTAAAATTACCGGCAGAATTATTTAACAGAACGGGTTTTTTTTTCTCAACTTAGTAGCAGCGATCGCTATGTACTTACTAGATGGAGCTAACCAAACCATCGCTCTGTTCCACGCAACTGCGGCTCCGGAAGCCGCACCCCGTCCACAATCACTCTGACACTGGTGCAGTTACTACGCAGAATATTTAATTATCTACAAAATATTTACGCTATTTACCCGTAGCGTCAATATTTAGTAAATAATTAAATGTTCTGCGTAGTAACTGCACCAGTGTCAAAGTGAATGTGAACGAGTTGCGGCTTCCGGAACCGCAGTTGCGTGGAACAGAGCGATGGTTTGGTTCGCTCCATCTAGTAGTATATAGAGATCGTTGCTTAGTAGCGATACGAGTTCGTGGTAATCATCTAAAACACTTATCGGGGCATATTCTGTAAGGGAACTCACCCGCGAACACGCTAGCGACCGCCGCGAGCAGGAAGGAGAGCACGACCGCCGGGCCGGCGTAGTTCTTGGCCACGTCCCCGGCGAGCACGTACACGCCCACGCCCAGCGTGGAGCCCACGCCCAGCGCCGTCAGGTCCAGCGCGGACAGCACGCGCGCCAGCCGCGCCGCGCCCTCCTCCGCCGGCTTGCGGCGCGACACCGCCGCGTAGACCACGCGGGCCGCCCGCGCGGCGCCGGCCTTGACACCACCTGCATTAAAAAGTCACATACTTCGATCAATGAAAAGAAAACCAGATATAGAAAGTCAGCATACGCTTCTACAACAAACTATCAGAGAAAATCTTATAAGTGGCCCTATTCTAAGCCGCGAACCACACGGCACGACAAGATATAAAAGTTACAAACAGTACAACTTAGGTATTATCGCTTTAAGCGATTTCTTCCTTCAAGCTAAAACTTTCTGCGGGAAAATAATCAACAAATCATGCATGAAACTATAGACCGTCATAACTGAAAAAATGCAGTGCTGAGTTATCGATATCAAAAAAAACGTACTCGATTTCCTCTATCTTTGTTTTTCATTAATAAACAGATAATCATAGGGCCCGATTCTGAAGGCACAATGTTAAAATTTGACAGCACTAAAACTGTTGCTATCCTTGTCACACAGTATTATGAAGACAAAGACGAAACCAATTTTAGCGCTGTCAAATTTTAAATGTGTGCCTTCAGAATCGGGCCCAATGTCTTAGTAAATAAGTCAAAATTGCATACTTTTCTTTAACCGTTTTGTTTATATAATATTTTAAACTTTCAAAATCGTGTTTTCTCAAAATATGCTTTTTTGAGTCATGATGACGGTTTATGATTTCATGTGCGAGATATTTAAACACCACTGTACCCATTCGACCGATAAATCGTGTCGTAACGTCCATGTTTAAATTTAAGCGATAAAGAGATTGTTATGTAACTGATTCCCGCACAATAACTTATATTGTGTAAATGGCGACGAACAACTGAACCGAAAATAATGCAACACTCTACTTACTGGTTTCATTGCAATACGATGTAGTCATCGCAACCGAGAAGACTTTTTTTAACTTAGTTATATTAAGTAATGTCAACCTAAGGCTGGTGATCGCTGACAAAGTCAATATCGAAGTTGTTCACGCCTGAGGTTGCGGGTTCGAATCCCGTTAGGGGCAAATGATGAATATGAATGTTTGTACCCAAGTCTTGGATGTTTATATATTTATTTAAGTATGTGTATCCGTTATCTAGTAACCATACCACAGGCTTTGCCTAGTTTGGGACTGGATAATTGGTGTGAATGTCTGACATATTTATTTACTTGTACAAATAAATCTTATTCTGTTGCAAAATAAAAAATAAAAATATGTTCAGGAGTACGTCTGCCTGGGTCAGACAATACAGTTGGGTAGGAACAATTTCGATAGGGAAGCTGACAGAAGAATCCAGTTGGGCTGGGCAGCATTCGGAAAACTGCGTAAAGTCTTCACGTCGCCTATTCCACAAAGTTTAAAGACAAAAGTCTTTAATCAGTGCGTTCAGCCTGTCATGATTCAGGCGCGGAGACGTGGACACTGACGGTGGGCCTGATCCACAAATTGCAAGCGGCTCAGCGAGCTATGGAGAGCGCTATTCTTGGGGTATGTTTGAAGGTTATGGTTCCGTTTAAGGAGATCCGACGAACAACGAGGGTGACCGATATAGCCGTATTAGCCGGATTAGCAAGCTAAAGTGGCAGTGGGCGGGCCACATCCGTCGCACAACCGACGGCCGTTGGGGCAGACGAGTTCTGGAGTGGATACCGTGGGCTGGAGTGGATACCGTGGGCAGGAGTGGATAGTGGATGCGCAGGGTGGGACGCTCCGCCGCCGGATAGACCGATGACCTAAGAAGGTGGTCGAAGCGGCTAGATGTGGAGGACCAGATGTGGTGGCATTCATTAGGGACGGCCTATGTCCAGCAGTGGACGTCTAAGGGATTATATAGTAAGTAGGTAGAGAAGGGTATGTTGCGTTGGTTTGGTCATTTAGAGCGTACGAGTTAAAGAAAAGTTACAGCGCGAATGTGGAAGGAACCACAGCTAGTTGTCGTCCTAGGAGGACGTTCAAGGATCAAATTGGTGACGTCCTCAAAAAGGCTGGGGTCCGCAGTGAGAAGAATAAAAGGATGTGCATGGGAAGGTTGATGAATGTGAAAGAGGCTAGTGAGGTGTGGTGTACACATCGTCTCTACTTACCCCTCTGGGACCAGGGTGTGATAAGGCACACACCCATTATTATTATGTTTATGTATGTAAAAATACCATGATAAAATATAATTTAATAAAGATTCACTTACTCATCTGAAACCTCATGTATCACCAGAGACTTGACCGAAATGAATGAACAAGTTGTTCGGCAAAGTGGAATGATCGACAATTGATGTGATTGGGAACTGAGACTCCATTATTAAAATGTCGTACAAATTGATTACAATTGCCTTTTAAACAGTGACTGGAATAAGTAGAGCTACTTTTGATACTTGCAATATGCTGTCATAGTATGGAACTGCCGTTAATACCTGTGTAGCAAGGGCGAAGTTATTTAAACTCCCCATTTTTTAAGGGCATTTGATAGAGGGCATCATAGGCAACAACTTTTATCTAAACCATTTTTTTATGCGCCCCCTACTTGGCCTTCTAAAGAGACACATTAGTCCAGCCCAGTACCTGTGTAGGAAGAGGAGTCATTCCCAAATTTTTCACGTAGCGAAAATTTTGCGAGAGTAATCAATAAGTTTTCGATAATTTTAATGGATCCTGGATCCTCCCTAGATAATATACGTTTGAGGTTACTGACTGGAAATCGTTCTACATATACCTATCACTGCTAAGACATAAAGAGGAGTGACTATGTTCCGCACGTTATTATCCTCTTACATGTATCAGAGACAGTCTTTATGCTGTGTTAGCTCTTTCACATTGATTCCTCGAGCTGCTGGAAATAGACCTCTCCCAAGGCGCGTCACTGAACCCGATCCTCGCTTCTTCTCATCCAGTCACTGCAACCCTTACGCAGATTGTTGCTCCATCTAGCCCGGGAGCGTCCCACACTATGCCTGTCCAGTCACGGTCTCTTCTTGTCCATTAATTTTGTTCATGACTATAGAAGACCTCAAAGTCAAAATCATTTATTGCATATGAGTACACTTGGTACATTTATACACGTAATTTTTTATCGACTACTGCTTCCTAGGTTTGAAGAAGAAATGGCGCAACAAACTTCACGCAACACATCTTTTAAAAATCAAGTTTGCATACAATTATACAAAGATTGTGTGAAGCTGAATCAACATTAGTACCAGGCATCTTTGTCATTCAAATAATCGTTTATTTTATAATAGGCTTTCCAAATATATTTGAAAAAGACTTTAGTTAAATCTTCACAGAAAATATTAAAAAATTACAAATAAATTTCAACTCTATTACTCAAGCATACCTATGAACTGTGCTTCACCTTATCACCTTTTTAAAATTTGTTTACGTAATGTGAGTGGGTGTCCAATTGCTGGAATTCCTGTGCTGCATTTTCATAAACACATGATGCAACATGCACTTTGATGACAAGAGGCTTTATTGATACTTCTCAATAAGTTTCCTTCATTATATGAATCTTATGGTTTTACAGTTGTTGGTTATTAAATTAGATAAATTAGTGTCAGTTACGAAGATAAAAACTTTGAGGTGACTTATGAGGTGTGAAAATTATTTTCCTACATGGTATGACCTATTGTATCTTTGTTTTTTATCATGCAATAAAGAGTATTTGAATTAAACTGAAACCTTCATTTATTTATTTTATTTTAAATTATTTTAAATGGAAAGGCAGCTTATAGCTGCTACTTCCATATCATTAGTCTACTTGATTATTTTCTTTTAAGAAATTGTCCAGTCTGTTCTTAAACATGTTTATTGATGTGGCAATTACAACAGATTCGGGCAATTTGTGCCATCGATATACAACCTTGTTGCTTAAAAAATTTCTTTGAGGGTTCAGGTGAGCATTTGATCTTTGCAATTTCATATTATGTCCTCAGAGTCATTCAGTGGGATTTGAGTTAAATATATTCTTTAACTTGGATGTGTTGTTCAAAATCTTAAAGGTCTCAATTAGATTCCTCTTTCGCTGCATTATTTAAGTGTAGTAAGGTTCAGGCGCGACAATCTAGTTTCGTATTCCAATCTTTTGAAAGCATGTGGTCGTTTTGTAGCTCTCCTCTGCATATTCTCTAAGAGAGTAATATCTTTCTAGCTCAATACTTGAAACCCATAGTCCAAGATTGGTCATATGTAGATCTTATAGATTTTGAGGATAGAGTTGGGTTTATAAATAATAAATAGATGCAGTCATTAAAAAAAGATGTGTGAAGTTGTGACGACAACCTCCGTGGCGGAACGGGTAGCTCTCGGACTGTCACGCCGGGGGTTGCGGGTTCGAATCCCGCTAGGGGCAAATGTTCGTATGATGAATATGAATGTTTGTACCCAAGTCTTGGATGTTTATATATTTAGTTAAGTATGTCTATCCATTATCTAGTAACCATACCACAGGCTCTGCCTAGTTTGGGACTGGATAATTGGTGTGAATGTCTGACATATTTATTTATTTAAGTTGTGTGACAGAGTGAGGAATCCAGTGATATTAAAGAAGTGTGGTTTGAAATAAGATGTCATAATACCCATACCCTTACGTTGTGTTGTATGTTGCATGAATAATATTCTGATGATCTGAATAGGTGCAGACAGTGCCTGGTATGAATATGATGATTGTGTGCTACAGTATTGCATCATTTCTTTAGAATTTCTATACACCATTTAACAAAGTTAGGAACATAATAAATTATGTAGGTATTGTATGTGTTCAGCGCTAATTTCACAAATAATTTCGAGTATACGTCAAATAATACATCTCCATAATAATAGTTTGTAATAAATAGTATTAATGCCTATAGTTCATTTCGATTTTTAGCGACGGTAAATATGTTAAGTTTGTGAATACAATGCATCGAATACTTACCATTTTCGAAAGCCTCCTTCACGGTGACACCTTGCTGTATCCTACCACGGCCGGTTTCATAGTTTCCCAAGCCATTTTCGTCTGGAAAAGTCATTTTTGTAATCGACACTCCAGCGCACTTAACCTATTTCGGTACATTAACTGAATAATAAAATAGGGTCTGTAGACTGTTTCTTTTTTAATGGACTGCACTGAAATTTAATTAGGAAATATATTTTTGCAGAAAATTTAAATATTTTAAGCATAGATTTTTATAAAATATAGCTCCATTATACACATCTCACGCCGACAAATTCGAACACGGCTGACCGACCGTGACCACAGACTATAGAACAGTAGATACGTAACTGACACTGACAGTAGTGATTTATTTTAATAAAAGTATTTTGCAGCTTTGGAAACCAATTCCTTTTGAGCCAGCCTTAGTTATTACCTACTACATTTAAACACAAATTTTCCTTACTAAATTAATAGTAGACTTTAATAAGGTTTGAGGTAAGGAAGTTCTCGGATTTAAGTAGATCAGCTTAGTCACGATTATGATTCCTTCACAGTGTACACACGCACAGACAACTGTTGCATAATATACTATCACTACTAAACAATAGCAGATTGTAGAGGAGGATGTGATATATTAGAAACTCCGGTTGATCAAACTTAATATATTGGAACACTTTAAATTAAAACACGTCCTCTCTACAATAATTAGAACCAGGACTGCGAGACGGCCGCGCTTTGCTCTCGCGTGCGCTCCCGTCTCACCCCGCAAGTTTAGAGTATCGGTAAAGTAGCCTACATAATTTTGGAAAAACAAATACAGAACACACCGTTCTCCAAAAAACGCGAGACTACCTCCAACAGCTGTGAGTGACCCTTATGATATATTTGGATATCAGTGGATAAATTTAAACAGTAAATTGGATAATTACTTTTTTATTTCGAACAATAGGCGAATATTTGCGAAACCAACGATGTCTGGATGGTTATGTTTTATTATTCAGTCCTATGACAAATTGGTAGCTCAAAAAGTTAGTCTGCTGAAGTGGCAGTGCGCTTGCCACATCTGTCAGACAACCGATTACCGCTGGGGTAAACGAGTTCTCGAGTGGAGACCGCGACTGGGCAAGCGTAGTGTTTGACGCCCGCGCCGCGCCCCCTGGCAATGGAGCGACGATCTGCGTATAGGGGCTGGCAGTGACTGGATGAGAAGAGCCGAAGATCGGGTTCAGTGACAGAGTGGACCTTGGCAGAGACCTATATCCAACAGTGGACTATTTCGGGCTGATGATGATGATGACAAATTAGACCATACAAATATGGCTCTGTCATACGTTGAACATTCTAATCATAATCATATTTATTGGTAACAAAATTACAAGTCAAAAATGTTTTTAACAATTAATGTCACATAGGTAACAGAAGTAACAGATAATAATTAATAAATAATGTCATAAATGTCAAGTAACATACTTTGATCAGGAATTCGTCAACTGAGTAATATGCCTTAGAAATAAGATTTTTTTAATACCACGACGCGAATGCCATTTAAAACAATGTACGGCTCTAAATGTAATTCTTATACGTTTGTAAAAATATTATATATCTATTGCCTCGCATAAATATTTACATCGTGCCGGAGTTCTTACAAAATAACTTTATTTTATTATACAATTACTAATTGGTCTAAGTCCCATAACACAGAATAAAGTATGCCGTACCTATGCAATATAATAGTCAAAGAGAATATAAAAATAATAGTTTTGATATTTTCTTGACGTGACATAGGTAGTTCAAAAAAAGAAAAACTTGAGTTATCTACAAAAATAAAAATCAACCTACTTATGTAAAAGCCTTTTTATAAAAAAAATAACAATTTTCTATTTTTTTACGATTTATTCCCTCCTTTTAATAGTGGCAGTATTAAGTCGTTTTATTGTTAAATTAAATTATATTTAATAAATGTCAATATTTTCATAAATGAATTATAAATATTAGAAACGACTATGTGTATGATTAATTAATTACAATGTTACAAACGACTTCTAGCTATATTGTAGATTTAGTATTTAAACATGGTTTAATTAAATGTTTAAATAAACAATTATAAAACCGTGGCGGAAAATAATTTCCCGCCCCATAAACACAAGGAGACGCCGACCAAACAATTTTTAGCTTCTTGGTCCAAAGTATATCACAATGCCCAAAACATCCAAAGTGCATCAAGTTTGGCGGAGATTACCGAAAAGTTTTTAAGAAAACCTTCATGCTTAAAAACTATGCAACGTATAAATATTTTTTACCCACCCACTGCCTTGAAAACTAGAAACTACTTAATTCAAATGTATTTTTGTAAAATTTTAATTACATATGGAAATAAATGTTTATCGTTATTTCGCCCCCAAACAAAATCGATATGATTAAATCGTTCGCGGTTTATAACACGATGCTCAATTACATTCGGAAGACTTTTTCTTAGAAAACTCACATCTTCTAACACTGCTAACTTATCATTTCTGCCGGCAAACAATGCTATATTCATTGTAACTCTGCTTAAGTCGTAATCTGGTGGCATTGTGCTATTGTAAATGTGTAAATTCTTCACCTCGCCGTAGTCGAACTGTGCAAATTTCCTTCTCCTTGCAATCTGTGTCAAATGTACCACACTCTTCCTTGAGGTTGGCATGGGATAGTGTCCCATCGCAACAGGAAGAAACTCACGCTCTAATTCTTCTGGATCAAAGCCTTCGACCAAAAAGAAACCTAAAGTCGTACAGATCTCGTAATTCTCCATTGGCGAACATAATACATGGATAAAGTTGTAAAGAATTGACCGCCGACTCAAAACTTCTTCTTCATTAAATGCTAACAAAACTGCATTAATCAAAGGACCGAATTGGAAAGCGACGCTTGCAGGAAACCTTACATTGTTAAAAAAACATACTGGAGCTAATGCTATCAGAACTTTAACTTTGCTGTTATATTCAGGTTTTAAAGATCCTAGTATGTAAAATATTGTATTTCCCTCTGAATGTCCAATAGCAGTCAGACTTGCTTGTCGAGTTGTGTTTAAAATGAAGTCAATCGTCGCTGGTAGATCATAAAATCCAACTTCGTGTGTGCTGAAGTCCCAAAATTGCTTATCTGTGTCTGGGTTAAAGGTGGTATGACGACGGGAATGCAAGTTTCCTCTGGCATTACCAACCCACACGTCATATCCTGCTTCTGCCAAGAAAATGGCCAGGGATTTCCGCCCTCGAATGATGAACGTATCTCCAGAATCGATAATGGCATGCATTAGCAACACAGGTCGGGTTCTCTTGCCTGGTATGTGGAACAAATTGAGTATATAACCGTCTTCCGTTGGAACTTCATGTTGCTTCACATCTTTTCCGTATTTTCTTCCAAGTTCCACAAAATTTAGTCTTCCGTCTTCCGGTAAGTTGGTTTGGATTGAATTTTGTACCGATTGGAAACCACAAACAAACACAAAAATCACTATTTTAGTTTTCTTTATAAACATTTTTAGATATCTATTTAGATAGAGATCTTCATTTAAAGATATAGGTACACAGTTTCAAGATGTAGTGTTGTGTAGGATATATCGTCAATTATATAAGCTGTTGACCTTTATGATTTCAGGAAGCATGTTTTGGAGTTGCGTAAAAATGGTTCTAAACTGTTTGAAGAACTTTTTATCTTAATACTTAAATCGTCCCTCGCATGACTAAGTGTCGTAAGTAGCTTCAAGCAAATGTTGCAGGGCAAGGCATTTTCGGTTTTACACTTCACATTCTATTGTCTTGGAATATACGATACTTGTTCATTATCAATTAAAATAAATCCATTACAGCAACTGATACGGATACGACGGTTACCGGAGTATGATCGATCATCATACAAATTTAAATAGGTCCGTGTTCATAACTCATTTAGACAAAAAATCACAGTTATGACAGTTAGTCATGCGAGGGACGAAATATTCCATCCTCTCAACTTTGAACAGAAAAGAAATCGGGGTGAGACTGGGCTTCTACCACAGCAGGTTTCGTGAATTCGGTGAATCTTTTACAAATAAGACACTGGGGTCAGAAAAAAATATTTATATATCGCAAACTGATTATTATTCTGTTCTTTAAAATACAGTTACTTTCGTCCAAATCCGTCAAGTAGTTCCGATGCTAGCTCACTTTAGACTGACTGGTGAATGTAGCACGTCATTTTCAGTGCTCGCTCGCTGGCCCATGACGTCATCGTGGGACCTACGGCACGGCGACAGCGTGTCACTACGAAACTTCAAAGAAATCTTATTGTATTAACCTCTTTGGTAGTAACTACTAAAAACACGGTACGGAACCCTTGAAAGGCGCGAGCGCTTTAACATTTTCTTTTTTTATATTAGGTACATTAATATTACGTACGGTACCAAAAAAGTTGACTGAGTGTGCGCCCACAATACTAAAAACATCTGCCCATCATATTTGCTTAGTTAGTTTTTTTATACGCAGTTTATTGCCATATTTATTAGTTAAATTGATGACCTACAAGTTTGTTTACGTGAGACATTATGTCATGTGTGTAATGTGCTCTTTGGGTAGACCAAAACTTATATTCTCTTTAGAAAGGCCTGCGTCCACCATTGAATGCTTTACGTAGCGAATTTGTATATTTATTAAGTCTATGTAGCGAAAACACTATGACTGACTGAAAATAGAAGAACCAAAAATAAAGGTTGTTCCCGCGTTATTTGTGTTTATGATTTCATAGTATTTGTTTTTCATAATAAGGTATACTTTTGGTTTTTGCTACTACTGGTAGTGGGATTGGTATTACCACAGACAACAATGGGTATTTAATAGTGTTTGTATATAATGCAACAAATGTATGTGTGTTTACCTAGCCCCGATATTAGTTAAATTCGTTTTTCGTCAAATACTGTATGTATTCGTCAAACCCTTTGTTTATGAAACGTCGTCTAGAAACGGCTTATCTTAAAACAGAGATCATCCTCGTCTCATAACTACCTAACTAAAGGTTACTATCTACTTAAGTTAGGTTGTCACTAAGGCCGGCCCCATATTATAAAAAAAATTCTATTAGAAATTTTCTGGGTGCCCGTACCACACCGCACACCTATCAGAGGCTTCCTTCCGGCGAGTCTGAGTTTAGTTCGCGGCTGGCCGGCAGCATAGTTGGAATAGTCTTGGGTTAACAAAGAGTAAGAAAAAGAAACAAAATGGACGACGATCAGTTACTTTTATTAGCGTTATTGTTCTACTTGGTTAAAAAAAATGACATTTTGGTAGACTTCCTCCCATGCCAAGTCTCGAAGAATTTTATTTATTTTTATTAATTTTATTCTGGTAGTTTTCGTCACCTAGATTCCATATGCAAGGGTATTTTTCAACATCCGTAATTAAATTTTCCATGTCCGCCTTAGATTATAGAAATACATTACTAAGTCTATGATATCCGCTATCTTGTCTTGCCATACAGAGTGAATGCGTAGGCCCCCCACGAAGTCCGCTCGACATCAGACTGATGGGAATTTCTATTCTGATAGGTGTGCGGGGTCTAGTACAAAATGTATAGAGAGTGCGCCCTCCGAATTTCTGATCAGAAATTTTCGGTCCGATCGGCGACATCCGAGACTCATCAGAAGCAGACGTCAGACACGTCAGAATTGTGATAGTATGCGGGGTCAACAACAAAATATATGAGCAGAGTGAGTCCTGCGGACGTCAACAATTTTCTGACAGAAAAAATCTTATAATATGTGGTCGGCCTAAAACTGACGATGATTAGGACCTACTACTACTATCAAGAAATACCGGTCTCAGTTCGGTACACTGAAGACGAGGCTGTGTGGTCTCAAATACTTTGCCTTCTTACGGAATAAACAAAAAAAAACAAATAAAAACAAAAACCAATAACAAACTGGTTTCTCTCATTGCTCGTCGATATTTTAGCATTGTTTTCTAATATATTATCTAAGAGACCGGCGTACGATATAACATGCATACAAAGTGTGTTCTGCTGAAGTAGATATTTACTTGTACTTTCAAATATGAGTGATTTCAATCAACTCGAAGTGAGGAACTTGATACAACGCGGACGCATACTGCACGCGGAATTTGAAGTACCATACAACACGGGCACGATTTGCGAAACATATTCCAGCCCAGAATACATTCTGAACGGAGTCGTCAAGTTCCAGGTCCAAGTTATCGTCAGGTTACTCCGTGGCTGCTCCTATGAATACAATAATCTAGTTTTCGTCAAGTGCACGAAAAGATATGACTCCGACAACTCAGATTATACTGTAAAATTTTCGTGCAAGAAGTTCAAAATCAACGAGAAACATTTCAGAGTCGACAATAGTACGTGGCGATTAATTAAAGATCTGGAGTCGTGCTATAATTTTGCTTTCGATGTGACCGCTGTTGTGGAAACTATAGGGCACTCGTGCTCATTCGCGACTATTCGCGATGACAACATATTGACGGACTTTGAGCTGCGCAGCGCTGACGGCAGTGTACAAGTCCACAAGGCCGTGTTGGCAGCGTCCAGTCCTGTTCTGAGACGAATGCTCGAAGGAGAGTGGCATGAAACGAGAATAGGATGCGTAGACATCCCCGGTACTTCCAAAACGACATTAGAACACTTTAAAGATTACATGTACTTACATACTTTACCCGACAGTGGGTTAGAGCAACTGTTGTTGCTGGCATCGTATTACATGATGCCAGATTTGGAGCAGAAGTGTGTTGACAAGTTGATGACTAAAATTAACGCTCAGAACGCACTCTCCATGTCAGAGTTTGCTGTAAAGCATCAGATGAGGAAGCTTCATTTGGCAGTGTTCGAATGCTTCCAGAGCGGTACAGTGAAGGTAGAAGAGATAAATGAAGACTGTTTGGGCCTCAAACGCAAGAATGAGCATGACGATATTGGAGCCAAGAAGATTTTTAAGCAAGAGTCTCCTTGATTTAGACAGATCAGCTTATGAACTTCGTATGCTCTCATTTCATTATAAGCCAAAATTGCTCCACGATTGAACATAATCCTCCCCAATATCCCACTTTTGTAGACTATGCATTAGGGGATTTGCCATAATCAACATGCTTGGCAGGATTGGTGATCACAGTCATGATCTTAGTATACGCAGGAGAACACTGCTGCCTGTCCCTGGTGCAACCCCTTAGTCGCCTTGATGATCCCCATGGGATGATAGGGGGTGGCCCTATTCTAAGCCGGGAACCACACGTATATGCAATATGTTCTTATTACAACTTTGCAACCAGGAGTGACTAGATCTGAATTTGATTCCTCGAATTTTCTCGAGACTAGAGAGAAAAATAAACGATGATCGTTTTAGAATGGTCAGTGGGATATATTAGATAGCCCGCCATGGCTAGGATTTGTACTCTCTTGTGCATTAAAGTAATCTGAGGCCTGGACTACATGTTTGGCTCTGGTTTCAGATGAATCACATTTGGAACTATACAGAAGAAATTGAATAATGTAGATGGCCGTAAGGTTCCCTCTGTCTGCATTTGAACTGCAATCCATCTGCAAAATTGCAGATTGGACACAGTCTGTGTCCAGTTGTCATGACTGCATCACAAGTGCCCTTGTTACTCAGTCCTTAATACTATTGCACATCTCTTCATGCAGTCAGTGTCAAACTAAGGTCGGTGGACCATTCAGAGGTGTTAAGTAGCTGCACGCCGACTGCAAAGTGCAATTTTGCAGATGGATTGCAGTCTTTCTGTCTACACACTTATCCTCTATCTAGGGCCAGTAGAGCATCTAAATTATAATTTATTTAACAAATAGAATTCATTATGATGTATGCCTTATTCTGCCTTCACACTATAAGGTTTGGTTTTGTACGGGAATTTTCATTCCCCTGTAAGTTAAACGGAGGAACGATGAAATCAGATTTTTTATGACTAGGTTTGACTAATTCACCTGAGCAGTCTACTAAATCAGTAGCTTGCTATGTACTGTGGTTCTGGTGGTATTAGGTGGCCATGCCATAATAAGCCTTAGTCTGGCATACCCAACATACCCCTATATAACGGCGAACCGACTAAATCTAGTTTTATTGCGACTAAATTCGACAAATTCCGACATATGTTCTATCCATCGATATATACATAGAGATCGTTGGTTCTATCTATTCAGAATTGCAATCCGCGTTGGTACTTATGCCAGAATAAGGCATCCATTACAATGCATTATAATTTTAAGTTTTAATTTTACTCAAAGTATTGTTGTTTATAAGTTATTAGTTTTAGGTTACAACTTTAGTATTTAATATAATAAGACATTAAGTAATAATCTGCAAGTTATTTACAATTCAGTAAAAAATCTTATCTTTGACTAGCTGTTGCCCGCGACTTCGTCCGCGTGGATAACTTAACATTACACATTATTAATAGGTATGTATTACTAAATCTAATAAATAAAATCGTAAATATCGCGTGTCTGTACATTGAACATATTTGCAAAAAAATAATGGGGGGGGTCTAAGGATACGTAATAGAACACATTTTTGAAATTTTTGTCTGTTTTGAGTTTGTGCGCACATCACTTAAAAACTACTGAACGGACTTTGATGGACTTCACAGAAACATGGGGCTTAACTTAATATTTAGTCTCTATTTCATCGCAATCGGCTAACTCAAAAGTTATGGGAACTTTTAGTTTTCATATACATTACTTAGTATGTATATGCAATATAACAAAGAAGTAAAATTATTATGTTCGGTACAATTCAGATTGCGATTGGTTTGGACTACATTTGGAGCTGGAGTGGGAGTGGGCGTCGGGGTCTGAGTCGTAGTCGAAGTCGGACCGAGAGTGAGTAGTCCACGCGAGCGGACATATATCGGTAGGTATGCAATATAACAAAGAAGTATAGGTAATTAATGTTCCGTGCAATTCAGATTGCGATGAGTTAGGACTACATTTGTAGCTAGTGGGCGTGCGTGGGCGTCGGGTTCGGATTCGGATTGGGAGTCTGAGTAGGAATGGAAGTGGAAACGGGAGCGGGAGTGGGAACGGGAGCTGATACTGTAGTCCAAACGAGCGGAGCCGCGGGCACAGCTAGTCCTAAAATAAATCTATTAATCTGGTTATGCATTGAAAATATTTATATACATAAAATGTGCCGGCGGCGTTTTCGCCCGTTGGACTACAGAATTATTGTTTTTTTTTTAAAATAAAGTTTACATTGACTTGTGACAATGTTTATCATGATTAGCTGTGCCCGCGACTCAACTCGCTTGGATTACAGAATCCGCTACCCTTCCCGATCCCGCTCCCGCCCCCACGCCTACGTCCACTCCCACTACAGCTTTAAATGTAGTCCAAACTGCTTGCGTCATTTTGGCAGAGCCACGGTCTCTGATTTGAAATCTGACCATGCAGAAAATTTGTCCTGGAAATGTACTATTTTGCACTCGAAAATTAGAATTTGTACTTCAGCCGTTTAAAAGTTATAGGGGTATATTGGTGGCTCTGCCAAAAGACGTCACTACAGCCACGCTATATCTCGGAAACTACAAAAGATATCAAAATTCTGTAATAGTACAAAATTTGTACTCGAATTTGCCCTTCACATATCTGTGCACAAGTCTCCGCGTGCTCATATTAGCGTACGGACGTGCTACCTCCATAGGTACATTACTGTTTTTGCGTGATGCGGTAACAAACATACATACAGACAGTCAAAAATTCTAAAAAAAAATGTTTTGGCTTCTATTGGCCCTACAAAGACCCCTCATACATTTTTTTAAATATCTCTCATGTACAGACATAGACCAGTTAGTTTTATTATAAGTATAGATTATAATAATATTATATATATATATATATGTCGGCGAAATGATAAAAGAGGAGCTGATTTGGAGGCACAGTGCGTGTTCGTCGCGCTGTTCGGCTTGGTTGGGCTAACATCGGGAACACGCGCTGACGGAGCGCAGACTCGAGACAGTCTGCGATGGAAAGGCGTGCGGTGCGCAGGCGTTACGCTGACGGATCGTCTGCCTTCTAAAATCGCTACTTGATGATGTATTGTAGTTTCATGTAGTCTCATTGAAGCCAGTAAACGTCTTAACTTTGAAACGGTGTTAAACTCAATTTGGGAGCCTACAGAGACGCGGAATCAGGAACCTACGACATAGTGGTATAGAATCAAATATGGCCACCTCACTTTTTGGCACTTTTGTGTTTAAGATGCATAAAAATGTATAATCTTGAAATACACTTTTTTTTTACATATCATAATCAAATGCGGCCATCTTCCAAACAAACTCAAAGAGAAATCGTTTAAGGCGAATTTATTCGCCGCGATTTTTTCCGCGCGGATTTTTTTCCGCATCCGCGGCGCGTAGGGTTGCCAGATGTCCGGATAAAGCCGGACAGGGTCAGGCTTTTTGCATGTTTGTCCGGCCAAATTCGCCAGTGTCCGGTCCGTCCGGTTTTTGTTAGGTTTTTACATCTTGGGCCGTCTCGCAGCACGAGCACGAGTTAATCGAGTCGCCATCTCACGGCTCATGCACGAGTCAATCGAGTCGGATGGAGTTCTAAAATCGTTGGCTTTTAGAGTGTCCGGCCTTGATATCGAAAAGTTCGGGTAAACTGCCTGCCCAGTCCGGCTTCGCCGTATTAAGACCTGGCAAGCTGTGAAATCTCAGCAAACAATGACCTCTACGTACTACTTCGATGGTCTACTTCGACAAAAACAGATTTGGTTGCGGAATTTCTTCCGCAAGTGCGTGCAGCTTCATACAACTTCCATATGTCACAGAATTCTGCGGAAAAAATTGCGGCGAATAAATTCCTAAAATCAAAAACGGCAATTTTTGGCATTGTGGGAATCAGGTACCTAGTGTGCGCTCAATCAATCACCGACCTGCATTTGGTCACACGGCAAGATGGCGATAAAACTTTTTTCGTAAAGATTTGTGTCCGGTGTTTTGGTGTTTTAGTAGGTTATCAAAACCGTACAAATTTTTATAATGGATGAAGTTTCAATGGAAATTGTTTCTCAAGGAAACGTCAAAGAAACCATGAAATCTGGAAAAAGAATATAGCCAAGAGCACTCGGTAAATTAACTCGCTAGGGTTGACACATTTCTAAAATATCTATGTGTCTGTCAAATTACTTATTTATATCTATTAAGTACACAAAACAGTGTAACAGACAACTTTATTGAAACATTTACTGCACTAGCATGTGCACACTTTATAATAAATGATATACAAAGCAAATTAAAATACATTTAAAGTCTAAAATATGACTAAAATTGTGAATTGATTTATGATTATTTTATTTATACTTAAACAAAATTACGAATATTATAACAGACATACATACATAATGCTCACGCCTTGGTCCCAGAGGGGTAGGCAGAGACGATGGATCGCCATTATAACAAAAAGAATCCAAAAGCCCTATGTTTCTGTGAAAAGTCCATAATCGAAATCATAATTGAAATGTGTTGTTACTTATCGTTAGACGATAAGTAACAACACATTTCAATCATATTTGAAAATTTTGTCTGTTAATTTGTGCACGCATCACTTAAAAACTACCGAACCCCCTAATTTTTTTGTAAATATCTTCACTATCAATCTATCGGCACGCGAAGTTTATGTTTTTATTTATTAGATTTAGTAAGACTGCTCTCTTAAAGTACATAGTAATTTCATTAGTTTTTATATTGTGAATGGAGTTTTATTATCTTCGAATAATCTTATTGTAATCTTATTAGAGATTTTTTTTTCTTACTTTATATAAAACTACTAAATGCACAACCCTAATTTTTTTACCCCTTAATCAATTTGTATCAAATTGATTAAGGGGTAAAACGGCTTCTTTGCTTCATGTCAAAAACGGGAACCTTTCCCACATTGGAAACAAAAGTAACCATTTTCAATATTATGTTGGTGTCAAAGTAGGCTATAATGGTAATTCATAATGAAATAACAGGTTTATGTTCAGTAACAAGTAAATAAAGAAATTAATTTGCGTACTCCACTTATATCATAAATAAGCCACAATACACATTGAAGTAACTGTTCTAACCTGAGGTTCTAACCTTAGAAAAACGAATCACATTATTCTAAAGTTCTAACTAAAAAGGTTTTTTTTATTTTGTCAAAAAAAAAAGAGAAGCAATGTGGATAATGGAGTAATACCACAGACAAGTAATTGTATGTCTGTGGTAACCTAATACCACAGCTAATACGTAAGAATCGTAGGTATATTACTTAGGTATATTCTGTAAGCCGCACCCTACATGGGGCAATTTGATTGGCGATCCTATCGCCCGCCTATTTCAAAATTGTCAAGTGTACCCTGTGGAGGGAAATCAATCTAAAATAGGCATCTTGGAAAATTGAGAGCCCAATCGCCCGAGATCTAATCGGAACTCATGTAAGGTTAGAAATTATAATAAGTGGAGCATCCAAGAAATCGATGAACGGATCAGCGATAACATTGCGTCGTATAGGGCCGGTCTAAATGAGGAGTAATGAAAAAAAATGAAATCTTATCTTTGGTTACGTTTTCTCCTCATTTTGCTCCCTACATCCAAGGAGAATATAAAGGACCCAGTACATATTGGCACATGCTGGCACATTACAGACCATCGCCATTGTGTACAGGGGGCAATGGTATATGATGGCGGACAATTGCCAATGGGCCAGGCATCGTGGCGCGCAATGGCGAAGTTGTCGGTTTTTCGGGCACACTTCAAAGGAATCGTGGCGTAGCTGGCCTGTGGTGTTCACACAGTCGCCCATTGTTTAGTTCACCGACCGCCGACAGGGTGGTGCGCTTTTTTAATTGGAGAATTGTTCAATTTCTGATTGAGAAGTAGCTACTGAGTAGTTCTATGCAGTATATAAATAAACTAATGACCCACCCCGGCTTCGCACGAGTGGACATTTATTTTTTAAACGAGTAAATGAACACAATACACAAACAGGACATAAGTAGTTTTTTTTTATTTATACTTTTCTTATAAAATTTTATATTTTTAGTAGGGATCCCTAATTTTTTAAATTTATAAATATAGCCTATGTTACTCAGGGATAATGTACGCATTCTAATAGTAAAGGAATTTTTAAAATCGGTCCAGTAGTTTTTGAGTTTATTCGTTACAAACATATAAATCTCTCCTCTTTATAATATTAGTGTAGATGTAGATTGCCGCGGTCGTGACTTTTCGTAGTCCATCGTGCGTGCGTGGCCAGACAGCAATGAGCCGTGCGCCATTGTGTGAACACCTTTTCGCTGTTAGGCGATGCTGGCCTATCGTGGCGCAAGGCCGTGCATGGGCCAATGTGTACTGGGGCCTTAACAATCACTCAACGTTATTCCATATCCAGATCTCTAGTCCGTCTGAAAAAACGGCAACGCAAATAAGCTAGTAAATACGAAATGGTAGCTTATTCGCGCTCAGATGCGAGATAGCTGCAGAGTGTAAGTACTCGTAAATGACGTCAACAATGCCGAACTGTTATTTTAATAACTGTCGAAATGAGCACAAAATTGCGGTAAAAAAAGATGTTATATCATATTTTACGAAAGTAGCATATTGTAATAATGTAAAACTGCCATCGTATTCACGCTTATTACTTCGGTCTGTATAAAAGAAAGAGACACAAGCTTTTGACCCTGACACAGACCTTGTTCTGTTTAGTGGAATCGCCATTATTATTACGTTTTTCAAAATATTGATGGTCATTTCTATGATCAAGCCTAAACATGTAACTGTATTTGTTTGTGCAATAAAGTGTATTGTATTGTATTTATTAATAGGTCTGATAAAAGCTATAACCGAGAAGTTCATAGACATTCGTTTACACTATGATGTGAAATTAGAAAGTGCAAGCAAGAAATATACATAAACTATATATTTTCGTAGTGCACTCATTAATACCTTTCATTTGATACCAAACACGATAATTTATTTGAAATTTATTTTAGCTTTATGCCCACCATAAGGCACCATATTGGATTTATTGTAACGTCTAATAAAACATAAAACACCCGCGGAAAAATAAAACACTTCCATCTCATTTCTCTAAATATGACAAGTAGTTAAGAGATACGGGGAGCACATAAACATACATACATAGTCTGCTAAAATGACCGAGAGTTGAGAATTTGTTGACTTGACAGTTTTTTCGATATATTTTTTCGTTGATATGGATTATAGTCCAAGAGTCGAAGCAGGATTTGCTACTTTTTGGTTTGCGTTTCATTTAAAAATTTACGGCTTAGGAATAGTTTCTGTTTAAGTTTTAAAAAATCTTAATCATAGTTGCTAAAAAATATTATAAATAATTCATGAAGAATAATAGGTACTTTTGTACTACTCATAAATACTTAGATTAAATTATGGGTTCAGAAGATGACAACCCTAACGTTACACGTGCCGCGTCTGAACGAGATAGAGTTATACAATAGAAAGGGAAGCGTGTTTTTGGTACTTAAATTGTAGTATTATTAAGTATTCTATGCCTAAACACCGTTTTATTCGGAAAAGACACTTCTGTAGGAATAGTACTATTTACTACACAATATTCTTTGATTCCTTTAAGACGCTCCCTACACGGGGCAATTTCATTGGCAATCCTATCGCCCTCCGATTTCAAAATTATCAATCTGATTGTACCCTGTGGAGGGAAATCGGGGTCAAATTGGAAAATTGAGAGCCAAATCGCCTGAGATCTAATCGAAACACATTTATGGTTAGAAACATCGATAATCGGAAGCAAATAGATCACACTACATGACGTGTTTGTTCGCGAACCAGCCTGGCCTCTTTCCGGGGAGGTGAAACAGGGGAAGAGGGGATCTTAGCGTCAACGTAATTTTTATGGTGACATCTCGTTTTCAGTAGCGGAACTTTCACTTATGCTACTTTTACTAGCGCTTTTACTGGTGCTATTATATTTATCGACATTCATTCATTCACCATTCGCTCTTATTATCAAACATTCAACTGAGAAGAAAATATTAATTAAAGATTTATAAAAGATTAAAAAAATGAATTACATAATTTTTTAATTATAAAAACTGCTTAGTACTCGGGCATCATTAAAACACCTAGCATAATAATTAACGCCTGGCGACAATTAAATACACACGTAAAACGAAAAACAATTATTTTACTCAGTCATTCATTCTCTATAATGTAGTCACATCACTAATAAAGGCCACTTGCCACCTACCGGAATCTTGCAGAACTTGAGCTAATGAGGCAAGTTGATAATGTTTTTGTAAATGAAACAGAGATGGCGTTTTGCTTTGTTTCCGTTTGATCTTTATTTACGTACTCATAGAGTTTATAATATGATGTTAATTAAAATCGATGCATCACTGAGGCGACATCTGTTATCAAATAGCGACTCTTTCTTGCAAATAGATGTGGACAAATACAACATATATCGACTGATGTTTGCGGAATATGTGCAGTAAAATATATCATTTTACCATGAATATCACATAAAGGTTTAATTTTTTATAAAAAGCAGAACACCTTGTTCACAATGACGTCTAAAATTTATAAAAATACAGACGTATTCAAAGTAAAAGTTACTATTATTTAACATAATTTCGATACTGTAGAGACACCTCTATTTAGAACAGCAGGCTCTCATCGGAAAGTATTTTGTAAAAATATTATTGTCTTAATGTTAAAGAGGAATTAATACTTGCATGTGGTACGTAACTTTGCTATTCGATTTGTTTTTCTTTATTTTATAATTCTTGCATTGTTTTATTGCACAATACGATATTTTTAGTTATTTTGTTGCTGCGTTGTTTTCGTGTGCACTCCTTGCGAGTCGATGACCGTATGTATCACGTGATCGGTGCTCTACTCAACATAGTAGAAAAATTAGACTATGGCCGGCCAGCCTGCACGGGCGAGTTAGACGGATCTATTGCTTCTGATTATCGATGTTTAGAAATCATAATAACTTGAGCATCTTAGAAATCGATGATCGGATCGGCAATAAAATTGCCTCGTGTAGGGCCGGTCTAAATGAGTAATGAAAAAAAAATGTTGTCTTATCTGTGAGTCTTATCTTTGGTTACGTTTTCTCCCCATTTTGCTTCCTACATACAAGGATGTGTTGCGTGCGTAGCATACTATAGGTATAATATAGTTTATAATCCGAAGAGATTATAGTACTCTGTGATACTACTAGTACTACTTAGTTTGTGAATATAACTTGATATAACTAGTCGTACATCCTTGATTGGTTGGCAGATTTCTTCTAGTTCGATTTTACTTTGTAATTTGTATTATACTTTGTGTGTGAAGGAGGAAGTTCATATTTTTCTTTCGATTTATATTTGGTTGGCTCCACTGAGCTCATAAAGGTAAGGTAACAGCCTTATTTTTCAATTATATATCTCAATTTGAGGTTTTATAGAGATGATAATGTAGTTTTGTTTTAACGATTCTTCCAGAATGCAAGTAACGAACTTGGTGCAAGAAGGATGCAAGCTGCAGGCCGTATTTAATGTAAATGCGCGGCAGAACATTTATGAAACGTTTAACAGTCCACAGTACAAGATAGATAACATCGTTACATTCGGAATTCAAGTAATTAGCTCATTGCAAAATATTAATGGAAACAGTCCACTTCTGTACATTAATATGAATTTTACTAAGCTGTCCCAAGATGACAGCAAATTCATTTTAATGTTTTCTAGTAAAATGTTAAATATAATTAACAAAAGTTTTAAAAATGATGATGGTACTTGGTATTTAATCGCTACCTTGCGCAACACATTAAATTGCTCAATTGACGTTACTGTGGTTGTGGAAAAAGTCAGTGACAACAAAAATTCTTTTGCAAGCCTCTACGATGACGATGTGCTCACTGATTTTGAGCTGCGCGGTGAAAAGGGCTCTATCAAAGTCCACAAGGCAGTGCTGGCAGTATCAAGCCCGGTTCTGAGACGCGAGCTCGAGGGAGACTGGCGCGAGACAAATGAAGGGTTTGTAACCATCCTGGATACACCGAAAACAACACTACAGCACTTCAAAGATTACTTGTATTTGAATAAATTGCCCGATACAGACGTGGAGCTGCTTCTGTTACTCGCGTCATACTATATGATGCCAGAGTTGGAGGAAAAGTGTATGAACAAATTGAAGGCTACGGTCAACGCTCAGAATGCACTCTCTTTTTTAGAATTTGCTGTTCAACATCAGATGACAAAACTGCAGTTCGCTGTGTTAGAATGCATCGAATCTGGTATTGTTAAGGTGGAAGATATTAAAAAGGAGAATTGTGACAAATGCACAAAAAAATTAATGATAATGGAAATTAAGCCATAATTATATCATCACCAGGTATTTTTTAGCATGAATAAGATTGTCATTGTGGTATTGATGATAATCTCTTCATATCATTATCACTATCAGTACTGCCCTGCTAACAAAGAAGGCCAAGTGTTTTGAAACTTTTATCATTGATAACATTATTGTGGCAACTAAAAAAATCACTATGAAAATTTTATTTATGTTACAAAAAACTATTGTCGTCATTCAGATAAAAACTTATTGGTAATTTTTAGTGTTTTCTTTTTTGTAATTTGTTATTTTTATTTGTAATGTAAGGTATTGATAATTTTTTTTCTCTTTGAAGTGCAGTATTTTGTGGAACTACCGAGACGTAAAATTCTGTCGCACTGTTGTTTAAAAAAATACTAGATAAACCTAGAATAGTACCTAGAATTATTGTTTGATCTATTCTTTAAAAATATGTTATTAAAATTCAATTGTTTTGTTGAAAACATTATTTTCTGGTAATTATTTTTTATGTTCAAATCAGACTCATCTGCGAGTCTGTGTCCAGGGTTCGAAATTATCAAGATAATTATTTTCTTTGATAATGATCAGATCCATGCTGATTCCTAACTTGATCGTTTTAATTTTTTACTTACAAATAATAATTTCATTACTAAAATCCTAAAATTTTATGTGAAAAAATACATTTATAAATTGGTTTTACCGTTTTATTTTTTAACTAGCTGTGCCCACGGCTCCGCTCGCGTGGAGACAGGATCCGCTCCCATTCCCACTTCCACTCAGACCTTAAATCCAGGCCCATGTCCAGGTCCCGGTCAAGGTCCAGATCCAGGTCCAGGCCCAGGCTCAGGTCCAGGTACCGGTCAAGGTCCAGGTACAGATCCAGGTTCAGGTCCAGGCTCAGGTTCAGGTCCAGTTCCAGGTCCAGATTCTCAGCTCTTCCCTCCAACCCACCCCTCAAACCTTTTTCCCTCCACTCTCCAAATGTAGTCCTCGTAACTAATCCATCGCAATCCAAATTCCGCCCAACATTACTTTGTTGCATACGTATACCACAAATCATCGTAATCGGGTAACTCAGTCAAAAGTTATGCGAATTTTCAAACACTCAAATTACACTAGTACCATACTCGCTCCCGCTACCGCTCACGAATTCAGTCGAACATTTACACCCTACATTCTTCGCAGTATATGCGAGTTTTCGGAAACTATAAATTCGCATAACTTTTGATTGACTGCACCGATTGCAATTAAATAAAGCCTATATGTTACACCAAATTAAGGCCCATGTTTCTGTGACAAGTCCATCAAAGTCCGATCAGTAGATTTTAAGTGATGCGTGCACAGATAAACAGACAAGAAATTTAAAAATGATCGAAATGTGTTCTGTTGCTTATCCTTAGACCCCCCAATTTTTTTTGCAAATATGTTCAATGTATAGACACGCGAATTTTACGATTTTATTTATTAGATTTATAAAATAATCCATATTTAGCATATAATTAAACAAGTAATTTTGGTAATCAAGGCCAAGTGTTTTGGAAATTGACAAAAAGGTGTCAAAGGGTTTCCTAGATTTCTAGGAAAATTACTAGAGTATCTTCGCCAATTGAAATATTAGAATTCTCTTTGAAGCTTTTTTCACAATTTTCAAAAGGTTTTCTAAACACTTCCAAGCAAAATAAGGGGTTTTCCCAGTGGTCAGATTGATGGTCAGACTAGTTTATTTCAGATTGTTGGCCAGATTTATTTGACGGCTAGAAAATACATAGAAAAAAGTACAATCAAAGTAAAAATAGGTTTGCATTTTATTATCTTACAAATTTATCTCAAGCGTTCTAAAAAATGACCAGCATTCAATTCTCCATTAGTTAACATCATTTGTGAACACATTATAAATTCGTCTCTCCTTACATTTTTCTTTGCCCGTTATTTGTTAAGTTGTAGTATTTTATAATTTCTCCTGCAAAAATAAACAGATGGGCTCGATTCTGAAGGCACAATGTTAAAATTTGACAGCACTAAAACTGTTGCTATCCTTGTCACACAGTATGATGAAGATAAAGACAAAACCAATTTCAGTGCTGTCAAATTTTAAATGTGTGCCTTCAGAATCGGGCCCATTTTATAGACATAAAGCTTACAGAAAGTTACTAGGTACCTATGCCTTTTTATGAAACTTAATCCCAACAAACAAAAATTGCTCTTGTAGTAGCTTATACAACGATCTCTATGTACAACTAGATGGAGCGTTCCAAACAATCGCTCTGTTCCACGCAAGTAGCCACAACTCTTTCACATTCACAATGAAACTTGTGCAGTTACTACGCAGAACATTTAATTATTATTGAATATTGACGTTACGGTTAAATAATGTCAATATTTAGTAAATAATTAAATGTTCTGAGTAGTAACTGCACAAGTTTCATTGTGAATGTGAAAGAGTTGTGGCTACTTGCGTGGAACAGAGCGATTGTTTGGAACGCTCCATCTAGTAGTACATAGAGATCCTTGGGCTTATATTGCTAAAAATAATATTCTTATAGAAGCCGCATTATCGCTAATAAGGGTGCGTTTGGGCACAATTTATAAAGACAAAAACCTTATACCCCTCTTATAGTTGCTTTATTGTCCACTTTTTTTTCCTTATACGTGTTATATTATGACAAGGAACAAGGAAGTTAAACTTATAATTGCAAGAAAAAAGCTCCTAAAAAGTTATACAACTTATAAGAAACATATGGACAGCGTTAATACGGGCGATCACCCTTATATGCATAGGGCAGCATTTGGAAAATTGCGTCAAGTCTTCACTTCGCCTATTCCACAATGCTTAAAGACAAAAGTCTTTAATCAGTGCGTCCTGCCTGTCATGACCTACGGCGCAGAAACGTGGACACTGACAGTGGGCCTGATCCACAAGTTTCAAGTCGCTCAGCGAGCTATGGAGAGGGCTATGCTCGGCGTATCTTTGAAGGATATGATTCGTAATGAAGAGATCCGACGAAGAACGAAGGTGACTGACATAGCCGAAAGGATTAGCAGGCTGAAGTGACAGTGGGCGGGCCACATCTGTCGCAGAACCGACGGCCGTTGGGGCAGACGAGTTCTGGAGTGGAGACCACGGATTGGCACGCGCAGGGTGGGACGCCCCGCCGCCAGATGGACCGACGACCTAAAGAAGGTGGCCGGAAGCGGCTGGAAGCGGAGGGCGGAGGACCGGGTGTGGTGGCGTTCATTGGGGAAGGCCTATGTCCAGCAGTGGACGTTTAAAGGCTGACATGATGATGATGACCCTTATACGTGTTTTATTATGGTCCGATACAAGGGAGTTAAACACATTGCGGCAAATTAAAGGCTCTTAAAAATCCGTAGGCACTTATAGCCGTCGGTTTTCTGCAATAAGTCTTTTTGTTAGTGATTTTACATTTTCGCAACAGTTTGGCGAATTTGAGAAAGAGAAACGTCAACCATTTTACTGAAAGTGAACGGTAAGATATATTTTATGTAGTTTATTTTGTCTTATTTTAATTCATCCATATAAGGACAAATACGCCAACCTCGACTCCAGCTACTTATTTATACCCGTCGGGGTGGAGACACTGGGGCCCTGGGCCCGGAGGCAACAAAGTTGATAAACGAGCTGTCTTCGCGCCTCATAGAAGCTTCCGGTGACCAGAGGGCTGGCCAGTACCTCAGGCAACGCCTTAGTTTGGCCATACAAAGAGGGAACGTCGCCAGCCTTCTGGGCACAATGCCCCAGTGCGACCACCTCGACGGACTTTTTTATTACTTGTAGTTTAGTGTTAGTAGTTTTCTATTTCTTAATGTTTAGTTATGTTTGGCTTATGTCTTTATAGAATAATAAATTGACTTCCCATGAATAAAAAAGGACAAAAACTGACGTACCTACTTGGTAAATTTATTAGTATATTCAGTGTATTGCCTAAAAATATTTCATTACACTGTATTGTCATCACCATCAGGTTATTTTTGTCTCCACTGCAGGAGTACAACCCTCTCTCATCTGCCGGAGACAGAGGGAAGAGTCCTAATCATCGATACCTAACATTATTGTCAATATAAAATATCTATGAACATTTTATTCATGTTAGACAAATGACCTCCCATTGGTAGTTTACTGATGTTGGAATACGTTCTATGTATGTCTGGTCATCACTCAGGTAAAAACCTTTTTTGAGATTCTTAGTGCTGCCAAAGATAATATATACTAGAGTGGATGAGGTATAGGCCACTTTAATTTTTGTATTTTGTGATTTTGAACATTTTATTGTAAGGGATAGAGATGCTTATTGTTCATCTACCTATTGTAAAAGTGAATCTGGTGGAATTGCATATTTCACCAGATTCATTTCGGTGACTCTGTCAATTCAATTCAAATATTCTTTATTGTGCACCAAAACATATACATTTTTTAATAAAAACAAAACTTACATAGAAGGATGAATTTAGTGTACAACGGCGGCCTTATCGCTTTCAGCGATTTCTTACAGGCAACCTTTGGGTGGTGGCGAATTTTTTGAGGAGTGGAAATACTGGATGCGGAGAGTATACAATTTATATAACATAAACTTGTATGAATACTTGAATAAATATATGCCTACATACCGATAACTAGTAATACGAAATACATACTCTGTCGTACTTATAAATTAAGATTATTGACAAGTAAAGAGGGGTTAAATAATAATAAACGCTTTATAAAAGTATAATGTTGTATTCAATACATTACAGTACAAATCTCATGGCACCATCCGAAGGCACGTGCGAATCTTTCTACTAAGTAAAATACATAATTCGTCGATGAAAATTAAAATTGGCGCAAGGGACCAAATGCTAAAATTTATTTTTAGCTTTCCAAACTCAATACCATACATTTTATTGCACAAACAAATACAGTTACAAGTTATAAAAGTTGCAAATAGTACAAATCAGGCGGTCTTATCGCTTTAAGCGATTTCTTACAGACAAATTCAGCTTTCTATAACTTAGTTTATTTATTTATTTTAGTAAATTTGTTCAAAAAACAATTTTTGACAAGTATTAATAAAAACGTAAACTTCGAGTGTACATTGAAAATATTTCAAAAAAAATATTTGGAGGGTCTAAGGGGAGAACGAATTATGACCGTTTCAAATTTTTTTGTCTGTCTGTTAATTTGTGCACTCATCAGGTGAAAACTACTGAATCGATTTTGATGCGACTTTTCACATAGTTTAACTCGGAGTAATATTTAGTCTTTATTTCATCGCAATCGGCTGACTTAATAAAAAGTTACGGGAATTTTTAGTTTACATACACATGCATAGAATGTTCGGTGCAATTCAGATTGCGATGAGTTAGGATTACATTTGGAGCTGTAGTGGGGGTGGGCGTCCACGCGAGCGGAGTCGCGGGCACAGCTAGTGGTTAATATAGATGCACAAAATAGTAGTAAAGGAAAAAAATGGTTTTCGTTTCCTGAAAAGTATTGGTTTGTGCCTTACGCCAATTTACATTTCCATCGACCATATATCCACATATAGCAGACATTGATATTTTCCATAAATTATCAATTTAATCATCTATATACATATAAAAATCGTCAAGGACTTGTGTCTGTACATGATTTTATCAAACAGTATTAAATGTTATAGCTCTCAAATTGACAACCCGACAAATATATACCGTGTGGTGCCCGGCTTAGAATAGGGCCACCTCTTCCCATGGATGTCGTCAAGGCGACTAAAGGATTGCACCAGGCAAGGGCAGTAGCGTTCTCCTGTGTATTTAAGATCATTACCGCGATCACCAATCCGCCTGCCAAGCGTGATGATTATATCAAATCCCCCAATGGACAGCCCACCAAGAGTAGCATTCTATTGGCGAGGCTTATGATCAGCAGTGGACATGTTTCGGCTGATGATGATGACGGCCTCCGTGGCGGAACGGGTAGTTCTCGGCCTACCACGCCGGAGGTTGCGGGTTCGAATCCCGCTAGGGGCAAATGTTCGTATGATGAATATTAATGTTTGTACCCAAGTCTTGGATGTTAATATATATTTATTTAAGTATGTCTATCCGTTATCTAGTAACCATAACACAGTCTCTGCCTAATTTGGGACTGGATAATTGGTGTGAATGTCTGACATATTATTATTATTAATAATATTATTATAATCTTGCCCTAAGCAGAGAATACTAGGGTTATTATCATCTGCCTTCATGAATTATTCTGTCAAAATTTATGTATAAAATTTCAAAGATGATAAAATATAGTTTTTCATATCCAACGAGACGAAGTCGCAGGTATTTGCTAGTGTAAATATCTTATATCATCATCAGCCTAAATACGTCCACTGCTGGACATAAGACTCCCCAATAGAATGACACTCTTGGTGAGCTGTCCATTGGGGGATTTGATATAATCACCACGCTTGGCAGGCGGATTGGTGATCACAGTAATGATCTTAATATACACAGATAACGCTGCTGCCTGTCCCTGGTGCAATCCCTTAGTCGCCTCGACGGGGAGATTGGGGTTGGCCCTATTCTAAGCCGGGAACCACATCCAATCTTACATATGGCTTAACACTGGCAATGTGTGAATATACAAAACTACGTCACAGCTGTTTCATTCTAAATCAACAGTCATATGAAAACAAACGCATTTGCGACTCGGAAACAAAATAAATAATATATGGTGTTCCTAAGTGGACCGCAAAGTTTACATGGTAATACAAACCTGTTTTTGCTGCTGGTGACCCTTTCATGTATATGTTACGTAGACGCAAATAGCGTTGGTTTTCGTATGACTATTGGTTTGGAATGAAATATATGTACATATATTAGCACTAAATTAGTTCGTTGTATAAAACCTAATACTGACCTAACAATAAATTATTTATTAACAAAAAATTACAGTGAAAATTTGTACGACATTATTATTATTATAGCTATGTGTAAAATCATATAATTTTATTGCGTTTCAAATGTTTAAAATTTTTTTATTCCACAATAATATGTTTGTTTAAATGGCAAATTCTGAGTTTGTGCTAGAAAAAAAAACTCTGCAGCTAAAAATAAATAAGAAATGTACAAAAATATTATTTACAATCCAACAAATAAAGAAATAAACAACAAAATTGTGATGTTCAATATACAAAGTACATAAAACTCCGAGAATAGTTTTTCTCGGACACATTTTAGACAGCTTAGATTTTACCAATCTATTAAATCATTGTGTTACACATTAGATACGATTATTCGGGTCTTCGACGTGAATATTCGAGTCGTAGACGTAAATATTCGAGTCACAGACGTGAATATTCGAATCTTAGACGTGAATATTCGAGTCTTCGACGTGAATATTCGAGTCTTCGACGTGAATATTCGGGTCTTTGACGTGAATATTCGTATCTAAATCCATGTATTTTTATTAATATATCTAAATCATTCCCTGATTTCTATTAATTAAGTTTACGCCATTTCAAAAAAATAATAATTAGAAAAATAAATTTTGTCACTTCCATCTTACTATAACAATAAAAAATAATAACAATAATAATTATTAATAATAATGTAAAATAACTAGTGTTATCAATCACTTCTAATAATTTAACATTAGGGTAGTTATAAATTATTTTTAATAATATTTTTCATACATGTGTGAATTTAAATACAAGTACGGTTCAGTCAAAAAATTAAATCATTACTTGGATTAAAATTTGAATTGAATAAAAAAAAGATTTGTTTTTCGAAATATTTTTTTTTTCAAAGTAACATTAAACATGTAGATTGACGACGAAATAAACTAGATTTCTCTATTGTTATTCCGGAGACGACAAGCGAAAAGGCCTTGGCCGACAATCAGCGTGGCCTGACTTTCGTATAAAGGAATTCTTATGCCCAACAGCGGACTAGCAATTTACAATGTATAAAAAAAAAACAAAAGGCAGCATGTTTCATGAACATCAGGCACTAATTGTAATGGCAGGAGCTCGAATAGTGAAACGATCACCACATAGTGGATACTATGAGGTCACCCTAATAGTCGTCATCATCATCATCAGCCAGCAATAGCCCAGTGCTGGACATAGGCCTCTCCCAAGGCGCGCCACTGAACCCGATCCTCGGCTCATCTCATCCAATCACTGCCAGCTGCCTCACGTAGATCGTCAAATATCCGAGCGTTCCATTCCAACCGCCTACTGTAGTAGTCTGGATCACGTGACACATATTTACTCATAACTTTTACTGCTGGGTAGATACTAATCTTCTTCTTAAGCTTCTTCGGTCACATTGTGCGATCTCCCAAGCACGACCTGGAGAGGCTCTCATCCTGGGACAAGTGGAGGGCAGGCGTGCCAGAGGACGAGCTCCGACGAGATGGTCAGACCCGGTGAGGAGGGTGGCTGGCGGATCCTTATATGAAGCGGTGCGGCTGGCCAATGACCGCTATGCGTGGAGGCGCATTTTATACGGTCGCGATCCTCAGCAGTGAGGGAACGACGGAGAGAGAGAGAGATACTAATCTACCCAGATAGATCCTCGTTTTTTGGAAGTGAAACATCCCCTTCACCGAATGTCCCAGGGGGGCATTTTGGGAGAGTAGACCATTTGCTCCTTAAGTTAACCACTCTATACTTGGCCCTATAAATGCCAGGTGATAACTGAAGTCGGATTCTTTATAAGCTGGAAAAATTGACAATTACTGGATTGCCACTTAAAAACAGCGTTGTAATGAGTAAATAATTAACTTCTCTCAATTCCTCAATCAAAACCATTTATCATTCTTGCTTCAAATTGGATAATATTTGTATTGTATGTTTATTTGACACTGTTTAAATGAGCTGATTCACATCTAAATGCATTAATATGAAAAATAAACATGGCAACACTATTTAAGTGTCAGCACCTGTCAGTCTACTCCAGATAATACAAATTCTGACGTCTTGCCCCAGGATATTCTTTGTATTTTTAGATTAGTTCATCGTACGCAGTGATGTATGTAAATAAATTTTAATGTTCACACAATGCGCTGATTCAAAACTGAATGCATCAATATGAACAATGAACATGGCAACATTATTCAACTGACAGCACCTGTCAGTTTACTTCAGCTAATACAGAATCTGCCGTAAGTGTATAATTACGCTCGCGCGCTGGCCGGGTGGTACGTGATGACGTTGTGTGCGTGCGTGAAGGGCGGCAGGGCTCCGGCGGAGGGCGGGGGCGGAGCGCCCGCGCCGGCGAGCGCAGCCTGCAGCGCGCGCGTCTTGCCGCCCAGAATGCACCGCGTGGTAGCCCCGCTTTCTACTTCCACTGATAACTCCCCTCCAGTCAGCCTGCGAACAGATGTCAAGTATGACATCACTACATCCTCATAGCTATGGAGAGGGCTATTCTAGAGTTTCTTTGAAGGATATACTTAAATAAATAAATATGTCAGACATTCACACCAATTATCCAGTCCCAAACTAGGCAGAGCCTGTGCTATGGTTACTAGATAACGGATACACATACTTAAATAAATATATAAACATCCAAGACTTGGCTACAAACATTCATATTCATCATACGAACATTTGCCTCTAGCGGGATTCGAACCCACAACCTCCGGCGTGACAGTCCGAGAGCTACCCGTTCCGCCACAGAGGTCGTCGGATATGATTCGTAATAAGGAATTAGACGAAGAACGAAGGTGACGTGTGGCAGACGAGTAATGGAGTGGAGAACGCAGATCGGCGCACGCGCAGGGTGGGACGCCCCGCCGGCAGAAGGACCGACGAGCTGAAGGTGGCCGGAAGCGGCTGGATGCAGATGACCAGGTTCATTGGGGAAGGCTATAGGCCTGCTTGGATCCCCGAGAGGCCGCTGCACAAAAGCTATATTACCTTCAGCCTAGTATTTATTACCTTCGATACAACCAGACCTGTCTCACACCGCACTTTAGATGTAAAAATCAACCTACGCGGACGAAGTCGCGGGCAAAAGCTGTTAAGCAATAATCACTTACATATGGTATCTGTTCGCCAGCACCCCCAGCAGTTCCCCGACGAGGTCGGGCGCCGCGGACGGCGGCACGGGCGGCGCGGCCACCAGCCCCACCACTAGATCGTTCTTGGCGGACGGCACGCTGATCACCACCAGCTGGACGTCCGTACTCATGATGCGGATCGCCCCCACCTACAATAATATCCTAATATATGTCGGGGCTTTGAGTTCTTAAGGCAGCTAACATCGACTTGGATGGTGGGAGGTGAGAGGAGGAGTCAAGGAACAGTCACGATTGGTACCCAGCGCGCGCGGACGCATCTGTTCTATGACAAACTAATTAATTATTAATTATTGTATACTCTTGTATCAGAACTGTGAATTTCATTGATGTGGAACCAATTTATCGTTTTATCACGAATTCCTAATCTCGAGGTACCCCTGGTATGTTCTTCACAGCGCTAACACATAGGAAGCGGTAGTCGATAAAAAAATACGTGTATAAATGTACCAAGTGTACTCATATGCAATAAATGATTTTGACTTTTTGACTTTGATGTCCACTGTTGTCCATCAGAGCCATGGATACTTCTACTGATTAATGTTCTTTGTGGATTTGTTAACGAAATCGTATTTTTCTTTTATTTTATATTCCACTCGCATTTTTGACGTGAACTCGATGAACGTTAACGGTAATAGGGGGGTGGGGGGAGGAGGGGTTATCTACTGTAAGTTTGACATTATGGATAAATTAAGAATTTAAATATTATTATTATTTTTGACATTTCTCTGTTTTGTATTTTATTTGAATTTTTTATTTTATTTTTATGCTTACAATTGGTAAGAAATATTATTATTTTTATGTTAATGACATGTAATGAATATTACTAATAAATTATGTCTATGTCTAAGAAGAGTTGCGTTACTATAAACGTGTACTTTCGAGAACTCCGTGTAACTGAAAACAAAAATGCCTGACCCCACTTCATCTCCCTCGATGATGTCATAGGCCGCGCGAGCGAGTCCTGCAAAATGGTTACGGATATTATCTGAAATACGGAGTAGTCCCCTAGACCAGTACCACCTTGCGGCAAGTCAACTGGGTTGTACTCACCTCTGTGATGGGCGTGGGTTTCTTTAACGGCTTGAAGGTGTTGGCGTCGAGCTTGAGGACGGCGGTGTCGGTGACGAGCAGGCAGCGCTCCGCCATCTTGTTGTGCCGGTTGAACTTGTGGATGCGGCACGAGAACAGCGGCCGCCCGATCTGGTGGGACTTCTGCAGCGACGACGTGGACGCCTTGTACAGAGCTGGGGAGGAATACAAAAAATAATAATTTCAGAAACTTAGGGTTTCCAGCGGATAGTTGGGGCCTTCTTTTAGACATAAAGATGTCTGTGCCAGAAGGCCTCGCTCTTACCTACTTGATAACACTACTTTGTTATTCTAAATTAAGCACTGGTTATTTTGGGAAAGTAGTCATTTGTGGAAAATTACGCACTAGTTATTTTGGGGAGTAGTCATTTGTGGAAAATTACGCACTAGTTATTTTGGGGAGTAGTCATTTGTGGAAAATTAAGCTCTGGTTATTTTGGGAAAGTAGCCATTTGTGGAAAATTAAGCACTGGTTATTTTGGGAAAGTAGCCATTTGTGGAAAATTAAGCACTGGTTATTTTGGAAAAGTAGCCATTTGTGGAAAATTAAGCACTGGTTATTTTGGGAAAGTAGCCATTTGTGGAAAATTAAGCACTGGTTATTTTGGAAAAGTAGTCATTTGTGGAAAATTAAGCACTGGTTATTTTGGGAAAGTAGCCATTTGTGGAAAATTAAGCACTGGTTATTTTGGAAAAGTAGTCATTTGTGGAAAATTAAGCACTGGTTATTTTGGGTAAGTAGACCACTTGTTCCTGTAGGCTTATATCTGTAGGTACTGCTCGCTGCGTCAAAATAAAACGACCCGCCATTCACGGGCTGTCAATGGTTCGTATGAGTGTGTGTGTGGGGGGGGGGGGGGGGGGGAACTAACCCGACTTGGAGTTGTAGTTGTCGTCGGCCAGGTAGTCCCCCAGCCACTGGCGGCCGGCGCCCCACTGCCGCCGCCGGCCGCGCAGCGCGCTCGCCGCGCAGATCTTCATCTTCAGCTGCGGCCACTGCTCGCGGGGGATCGGCTTCAGAGTCAGGTACGCGCGCCACCGCCGGTACGCGGCCTGCCGTACAATAACAAATACAACATATATATGTCGGCGAAATGATAAAAGAGGAGCTGATTTGGAGGCACAGTGTGTGTTCGGCGAGCGTCGCGAGCACGCGCTGGGTGGGGCGGGCGCAGGCGCAGAATCGAGACGGGGTTCGCTCGATACGCGTGCGGAGCGCAGGCACTACACGGACGGATCGTCTGCCTTCTAAAATCGTTACTTGATGACGTAGTGTAATTTCATGTAGTATCACTGAAGCCAGTAAACGTGTTAACTTTGTAACGGCGTTAAACTCAATTTGGGAGCCCACACTTTCGGCGGAACCAGGAACCTACGACATCAGAAGTGGGATTCGAACCCCACGCCCTCAGAAGAGGAACCTACGACATATATATATTGTGGATGGCCTAGCGTGGCCATTACGGGCAGAGCTCCTCTATGAGCAACCGAAAACCTCGGCTCCCAGTTCCCGACAGCTCTAGTATTCCAGGCTGAAGAAGGTGGCCGAAAGCGGCGGTATGCGGATGACCCGGTGTTGTGGCTTTCATTAGAGAAGGCCTATATCCAGTATTGTACGTCTAAGGGCTGATCTAAGTAAAAAAAAAAGATAAGATGTCATAGAGCTCGGCTGTGTCCCGCCTCATGAACTCACAATTTAAAATTCAGAAAAATTCTGTCAATAGATCATGGAGTCTCTTTTTAAATATATTAACGTCAGCCAGGTCTCGTACCGTCTGGAAGATTTTATTGTATACTATCTGTGCCCCCGGCTCCGCTCGCGTGGACTACACAATTATTCTTAATCTCTCAATCCGACTCCAGCCTCGACCCCGACCCCGACGCCCACTCCCACTCTTGTTCCCACGCCCACTACAGCTCTAAATGTAGTCCTAACTCATCGCAATCTGAATTATACCAATCTTTATTAAAAGTAGGTACATTTCTTTATCAAATTTGGTACTAAACGCATTATACTTGTCCTTTCGGTTACTCTAAGGTTGACTGGAAGAGATCCCTAAGTGGGATAAGTCCGCCTTTGTACACAGTTTAATTTCTATTTTATTATTGTTGTTGTTATTATTTTTGGTACAATAAAGCGTTTACATACATACATACATACATATATATAAATATACTTCTTTGTTATACTGCATACCTACTAATGTATTTGAAAACTAAAAATTCCCATAACTTTTGATTGAGTAAGCCAATTGCGATGAAATAAAGATTAAATGTTACTCAGAGTCAAGCCATATGTTTTTGTGAAAATCATCAAAATCGCTTTAGTAGTTTTTGCCGCTTTCTAAAAAACGCACCAGATAGCCAGTGGCGCCATCTGAGTCGATCTTTAGTTTCAGTAGACTTAGCTTTGTAGGCGGTTGTTTATTTAGCTAGGATACCAGTGTAATAGAAGCGTACCTGTATGATGGGGGTCTGCACCCCCCGGGGGGCTGGCGGCCAGTGCTTGATAAGGCTGCGGCTGCGGTGCAGTTCCGTCTGCAGCTCGATTATGTAGCGCCGGAACCTGTACCGTCTGGAGAGGAAATACAGTTTAAAATCGTAGAATTGCAACAATTTCTCTGGCATAATATTTTTCTACCCAAAGGTTGTCTGGAAGAAATCGCTTAAAGCGATAAAACCGCCTAAATTGTACTATTTGTAACTTCTATAACGTGTAACTGTATTTGTTTGTGCAATAAAGTGTATTGTATTGTATTGTATATTATAAAATATACACTGACGAGCAAAATTAACGTATCGTTTTTTTTCTGCAGATTTTTGAGGTTATTTGTGTGCCGGCTTGGTCATTGGACTCGGGCACCAGGGGTCGTGAGCTCGATTCCCATCAGGGACAAACGACTTTGTACAAGCTGGTCCAGGTCTGGATGTTATATTTGTGAATTGTCCAATCCTTAATTCCCATCATCATCAGGTTATTTTTGTCTCCACTGTAGGAGCACAACCCTCTCTCATCTGCCGGAGACAGACGGAGGATTTGGCCTACACTCCCCGCGCTGGCCAGACGAGTTGGGGAGGCCTGATTGATGTTTTATAATGTATTCCCTTAGTCGCCTTGTACGACATCCACGGGAAGAGTTGCAGCGGTCCTATTCTACTCTACCGGAAACCACACGACGCTACGGTTAAATAATGTCAATATTGAGTAAATAATTAAATGTTCTGCGTAGTAACTGCACAAGTTTCATTGTGAATGTGAAAGAGTTGGGGCTACTTGCGTGGAACAGAGAGATTGTTCGGAACGCTCCATCTAGTAGCACATAGAGATCGTTGCTCCTGACCCATTTTTTTCTGTTCCTTGAAATAAAGCCGGAGGGGGCACTCACTTCCAGGCGTTGAATATGACGTAGGCGGCCTTGAGCTTCTTGTAGCGCATGCGCGCCAGCGCGCCGCGCCACAGCTTCTGCAGCAGCACCACGATGGAGGGGATCAGCTCGGCGCGCGCCGCCTCCAGCCCGTGCAGCGTTTTAGCGCTCCTGGGGACATGCCGCTTGATACGTCAATCGTTGTGACTAGCTAAGATTTGATTAAATTAGATTTATTTTACATCTTAAAAATTCAATTTTACATGTCATTCTAGTATGGTAAAAGGGATTGTCATAAAATAAAATAATGTATAAATTACAATGTCAACAATTCAAATAATGGCCTCGATTCTAAAGGCACACAATAAAAATTTTACAGCACTAAAATTAGTTTCGTCTTTATCTTAATAATACCGTGTAACAGGGTAGCAACAATTTTAGTGCTGTCTAATTTTAACATTGTACCTTCAGAATCGGGCCCACTGTCATAGTATATAACATACTATCTTTGTCAGTATATAATATTAAAATAAAAATTTAAAAATACACTTGGTATTAAATTATCACAAATTAAATTAAACGTCAGAGGGCCTACCGAGTTCATTTTTTAGAAAATTCATTATTCATATATTTAAAATTCTATATTTAAGAGAGAATGTGTCTAGTTTCGTTTTAGTGCTCTCAGCTCTTAAGTATGGGAGAATATTAGATGAGAAGTACATGTGAATTGTGTGACAAACTGAGAGAAAATGTGCAATGTGTTGGCAAACATTATGGCTTAGAGTTATTAATATGTCGTAGGCGCCTCTTCTGAGGGCGTGGGGTTCGAATCCCGCTTCTGATGTCGTAGGTTCCAGGTTCGCCGAAAGTGTGGGCTCCCAAATTGAGTTTAACGCCGTTACAAAGTTAACACGTTTACTGACTTAAATGACACTACATGAAATTACACTACATCAACAAGTAACGATTTAGAAGGCAGACGATCCGTCAGCGTAACGCCTGCGCACCGCACGCCTTTCCATCCAAGCCTGTCTCGGTTCTGCGTCTGCGCAAGTTATACCCGACGTTCCGTCAGCGCGTGCTCGCGACGATCGCCGAACCAAGCCGAACGGCGCGCCGAGCACACACTGTGCCTTCAGTTTAGCTCCTCTTTTATTATTTCGCCGACAAATATTTAAATCGCTGTACTCTGTCAATCGACACTTGTATCATAATGGATGCAGAGTCTTAGAGCTTTTAGATATGGAGAAACCTTACATGCCAGGTGTGACAAGCTAAGAGAGAACGTGTCATGTTTTGATGATCATCTTAGCAGTTTTTAAACTATGGTCCATCACAGGCTCTCGTTATGAGCAGGCCTGTGTCCCAACAGTGAGAAAATAATAAGTTGTTATGCAATGAAAATACCATACACACATAATACTCACGCGTAGGTCCCAGAAAATCAGGCAGAGACAATGTATCGCCACTGTGCGCGATCCTGACACACCTCACTATCCTCACTCACATTCATCAGCCTTCTCATGCACCTCCTTTTATTCATCTCACTGCGGACCCCAGCCTTTTTGAGACGTGACTAATTTGATCCCTGACACGTCCTAGGACGACCTCTAGCTGCAGCTCCTTCCACATTCGCGCTGTAAATCTCCTCAGTCGCTCTTCTTTCACTCATACGCTCTAAATGTCCAAACCAACGCAACATATCTCTACCTTCGTCGCTACATATCTCTATATTCCTCACTCTGTCACACCTTCCTAATTTTTGAAAAACTGTATTTTCTATTATTTGTTATTACTCATAGTAATATATTGAAATTTTATTTTAGACATCTATATGTAAACAAATTGTTAATTTATGACATTTTATTATTAATGTGTTAATTTTATTATTATTTTATATTGATATATTGTTATCACGACATCACTTACGACGATCACTTTATATAGTGTTTAGCACTGTACATGAAATGTATATCATCATCAGGTTACTTTTGTCTCCACTGCAGGAGCACAACCCTCTCTCATCTGCCGGAGACAGACGGAGGATTTGGCCTACACTCCCCGCGCTGGCCAGACGGGTTGGGGAGGCCTGGAGAAATGTATATAGTTATATTTAAAATATGTAGACTGAAATAATAAAAATCTAATTTAATCTAATCATAACTCCACATATTTTTCTTAAAGACCGCATCTCAACCGCATTAATGCTGCTCTCATGCTCCTCCCAGAGCCAACGTCCACCATAAATACCTGATAAACAGCTTGGTGTGCCCAAACTGCACATCAGTGACTTGCAGGTCCTTCAGCAGCACCATGACGGCGTCCTTGTCGCTGTTCCCGCGGAAGTTGGGCCACGTGTACTGCGAGAGCATCTTGTACCGCTTGAGGAAGCGGTCGTAGCGCTGCCGCGACGCGAACCCGGCGCGGCGCACGCGCACGTTCTCCACCAGCCCCAGGTACGCCACCTGGTGCCGGACCTGGGAACATATACCATTCATTTGTGACTCGAAGAACAAGATTTGCTAATGAGTGATTTTCTATTTTTTTTTAGTTGCTTATCTTGGCAATAGATGGCGTTCGGTGAACGAAAATAACATGGAACCCGTCCTTCATACTAGCTGTTGTTTTATCGACATACAGATATGGCGCACAGAACCAATGTAATAGTACACTGAACTATCATCCACATAAAAATCTACCTTATTAAAAACAAATTGAGGTCGTTATTAACTTGTACGCTGAAACAGTTCAGGCCTTTCGTTATCAAATTGTAAAAAGTCTGCCATTGGTCGAGCCGTTTACAAGTGGAGTCTCTGATCTCGCGTCGCAGCTCGACCAAGGGCAGACTTTTTAGAACTTGATGACGAAAGAACCGATTAATTTATTTTTAGGTATAAGCATATTATCGGAGTGTATATGATACACAAATGATGATCTGTATATCAGTGTATGTGAGAGTGTGTGTGTGTGTGTGTGTGTGTGTGTGTGTGTGTGTGTGTGTGTGTGTGTGGGGTGTGTGGGTGGGTGTGTGTGTGTGGGTGGGTGTGTGTGTGGGGGGTGGGGGGGGGGGTGTGTGTGGGTGAGAGAGAGAGAGAGAGAGAGAGAGGTAGACAAGTGTCAGTGCGCGTGAGACTGACCAGCTGTTCGTCCCAGGTGTGCGCGACCTGCAGCGGGTTGGGCTTGACGCAGCGCACGTAGAAGGGCTCCTTGCTGTGCAGGCCGGCCGCCAGCGCGCCCATCGAGTTGCGGAACAGCGTCGCCGCGGACGGCGGCCGCTTGGACGTCTGCGCATGCGCACACGGCAAGCAGTTAGTATAACTGTCAAAATGTGTCATTCCGAGGTACGGTAGGAGTATCAGGATTCTTCGCTGGGTCACCAGTTTGTACCGAACTCAATATTGGGTGTGTCGGGCTTTCGACGAATAGAACGTAATGAACTTCATTTCATTTATTTAGCCATAATTTATAGGTACATACATGATCTTATAAATACAACACGGTTCCAGTATAAATTTACCCAAGGGTGTAGCTTGCAATATTCTTTAGGTACCTAATTTAATTTGTACAATGTCAATATGTTAATTTTGGAACTTAATTCATTCTGGAATAATCCAGTTCAATAATATCAACGATAAATTCATTAAATATAAATATATAACGCCTAATAGTACATTTTTCACTACAAAAGAAAGGTCTTGTGCTTTAAGTAAATCAGCAGTTTTGTTAGGTTGTGCCGCGGGCCGTCTCCGTCGTTGAGTGATGAGATGAGACCCCCAGCTCAACAAAACTCTGTCTACGTTCGCGAACCAAGGGCCATTGTGATATTAACCAATCATTAGTAAAGAGTATGGGAACCAATCGAATTTAAATTATCGTTCCCGCCCTCTGCACAAGCCAATGAGACATTCAATGACTATTCAATGTTGCTAGACTAAAATAGTACTGCTATGGTTTTTATTACGTAATTCAAGACGAGTTCGGTATTGCGACTTTAAACAGTTAATCAGCACTGAGAGGAGCTGTTTAAGGATAACTTAGTGTTGCTACACTAAAATCAACATCTCTACGGTTATTATTTGACAGACAGGTGTTGCTACACCAAAAGAGAGAGTTGTGAGGATCGCGTCCAATGAATAATTCGATTATGATGTCAATTAGCCGCCAGCGCACCGCACGCGTATCGAAAGAAGACTCTGTCTCGACCGTGCGCCTGCGCCGGCTCCGCGCGTGCTCGCGACGCGACGCTCGCCGAACGGCGCGGCGAACACGCACTGTGCCTCCAAATCAACTCCTCTTTTATCGTTTCACCGTCATATATATATGTTAATGCATCTGGCGTACGGCGTTCTGTTCCACTGACCTTCTGTATGTGGTCCCCGCCCTCCGGCCACATGTCGGACAGCGACCGGTTGGTCGAGGAGTGCAGAAGCCGCTTCAGGTCCTGCCACAGCGAGTCCTTGTTCTTGTCCATAAACCCGTTGATGCTGTAAGTCACCTCGCCAGCGTAGTGCCTGCCGAGTGGAATATTTTATACGTTACACTTACTTTTATTGACAATTGACTTCTTCTGCGCACGATTAGTATTTCGAGTAGCTTTTTTGTAGGACTATTTAAGATAAACATTTCCATCATACTTTACATATGTGTAACTCTAGCGGTTTTGGCAGCGCACGCCAGAATAGCTCGCAGATGGTAGATTTTTTCCTACTTACTTGATATTTTGGACAATTCACACAATATCTTTATAAATTATAGCCCATAGGCTATCATAGGATCAGAATAACACATAGTCAGAATAACACATAGTGTTTTTCTGATGTTTATTAAGCTACATTATTGTAAAGTTTCATTAAAATCCATTCAGTAGTTTTTACGTGAAAGAGTAACAAACATCCATCCATACTTACAAACTTTCGCGTTTATAATATTAGTAGGATAATTGGTTTTGGATATAGGCAGTGTAGATAAAAATGAGAAAATGATAGTTTTGACTGGGAATCGAACTTGCAATACCTGTAACGAGTGACCAATGTACTACAAATTGCGCCATTCGAGCGCTTACTTGAGCGTCGAAAATAAGCTTACAGTATGGCGACAGTGGCTCACACATAATAAATTGGAAGACAGTTTTGAGAAAATCCTCATTTTATAAAATAATAATAAACAAATATTAGATATATACATATATGACGAGGTGGACAACTATTTCCCTAGCTAACCGTGGTACCTCAACACGGAGGCGGCCATGTTGCTCGCCACACATCACGTCAATGGGTATCACGGAGCGGAAAGCGGGCGAAGGAAAGTCGCTTTGAGACACTGAATTGTGCAAAATGGCAATGCATCATCTCTGCCTACCACTCTGGGACCAAGGCGTGGCATTACGTACGTATGTATGTATTTCATGTGCTGCGTGGTCCGAGGCAATAAAGCAGCCAAAATATTGAGATATGGCTTCCTTTAAACCGAGCAACTGCATATTCTTCTATGAGAGTGATGTGGGGGGGTGTACTCACGTGATGCGGAAGTCCTGCGCGTGCTTGAGCTGCTTGTCTGCAGGCGCGAGCTGGCGCGACGTGTAGTGCTTGTGCCCGGCCAGCCGGCGGTCCATCGCCTCCAGCAGCTGGCTGTCGGATATCTGCAACCGACCACCATACAACATATTTATGAAAGCCAGAGCCAGGACTTACAGCATTTCTTAGTTTACACATCACGTCTACATCCTACATCCCAAGGATGTAGATACAACACTACTTTGGAACCCAAACAAAATTATTAAACAAAAGAAAAAGTGATGGTCCAACTTCCCTATTAAACACTAATGACAATGCTTAAAGCCCGTTAGTATACGGACGGTGTGAAAACCCCGCTCTGATAGCACTGTATTAAAAACTGTACGTGATTCTCGCTCTGCTACCCGTGCACTAAAACAACAGTACGTGAACCTCGCTCTGCTAACACTGCACCAAAAACAACAGGACGTGAACCTCGCTCTGCTAGCACTGCACCCAAAACAACAGTACGTGAACCTCGCTCTGCTAGCACTGCACCCAAAACAACAGTACGTGAAACTCGCTCTGCTAGCCCTGCACCAAAAACAACAGTACGTGTACCTTCTATCTGCTAGCACTGCACCAAAGACAACAGTACTTGAACCTCGCTCTGCTAGCACTGCACCAAAAACAACAGTACGTGAACCTTCGCTCTGTTAGCACTGCACCAAAAACAACAGTACGTGAACCTCGCTCTGCTAGCACTGCACCAAAAACAACAGTACGTGAACCTCGCTCTGCTAGCACTGCACCCAAAACAACAGTACGTGAAACTCGCTCTGCTAGCACTGCACCAAAAACAACAGTACGTGAACCTTCTATCTGCTAGCACTGCACTAAAGACAACAGTACTTGAACCTCGCTCTGCTAGCACTGCACCAAAAACAACAGTACGTGAACCTCGCTCTGCTAGCACTGCACCAAAAACAACAGTACTTGAACCTCGCTCTGCTAGCACTGCACCAAAAACTATAGTACGTGAATCCCGCTCTGCTACCAATGCACTAAGGACAGTATACGAACTCTACTCTGCTAGCACTGCTAAGTCAGTACCTGGAGCCTAAACCCCATCCCAGAGACAGCACGTGAACATCGCTCTGCTAGTTACTACACAAGGGACAGAAAGCGAACTCCGTTCTGCTAACACGTCACTAAGTACAGTACCGGTAGCCTGAAGCTCGCTCTAGAAACATCACGTGAACCCCGCTCTGCTAGCGCGTACCTTATTGGGCGTGATGCAAGCCTCGTCCATGATGGCGATGATGCCCTGATGCGGCGCGTCCACCAGCTCGCAGATGACGCGGTTATTGAAATACTGTATGGGCGTCCACTGGATGCCTTCCCTCGCATACTCCTCTTGCTCCTGCTTCAGCACCAGCTCTGAAAGAATTGGACGTGATTACTACCTTCATTGGAAGTTCCCATACGAGAGATTCTTGTATCTTGAACACACACAAACGCGATATAAATTATCTCTTAAGGGCATTATGCCCTTAAGAGGTAATTTATATAGCGTTTCCTTTCAAAAAGCCATTGATGTGATTTAGACATAGTACATTACATAACATTATAAAACATCAATCAGGCCTCCCCACCCCGTCTGGCCAGCCCCCGTAGGCCAAATCCTCCGTCTGTCTCCGGCAGATGAGAGAGGGTTGTGCTCCTGCAGTGGAGACAAAGATAACCTGATGATAACACATAGTTAAGGCAACATTCGTAAACAGGTAATTATTTTATGATATTACTCATATTTAGAAATAATCGCCTGGCAACACTCAAAGATTACACCTGTAAATAAGTAAGTACTTAATGTAAGTCATTACTAAAATATTGCCGTGTGGTTTCCGGTAGAGTAGAATAGGACCACTCCAACTCTTCCCGTGGATGTCGTACAAGGCGACTGAGGGAATACATTATAAAACATCAATCAGGCCTCCCCAACCCGTCTGGCCAGCGCGGGGAGTGTAGGCCAAATCCTCCGTCTGTCTCCGGCAGATGAGAGAGGGTTGTGCTCCTGCAGTGGAGACAAAAATAACCTGATGATGATGATGATTACTAAAATATGCATGTCTCTGCTATTCTTTCGAGATAAAAACTATCCTATGTCCTATTCCAGGAGCTAACCTATATGTGTGCCAAGTTTTACCCCGATCCGTCAGTGGTTGGAGCGTGATTGAGTAACAAACATCCAAACGTTCGCATTTATAATATTATTGGGATTAAATGAGAGATGTGGAATGCATATTTTTATTACTGTATGAGTTTAGGGCACAAATTATGACAAATAGATGATGAAGCAATTTATAAAAAAAAACATGGATTATTAATAGTACATAAACATTCCGTCGCAAGTAGATAAATGATACTACCTAATTCCGATCCCTATCACTGATGATTCCACTAATATTATAAATGCGAAAGTTTGGATATTTGGATGTTTGTTACTCAATCACGCTTCAACCACTGGACGGATCGGGATGAAACTTGGCACACATATAGGTTAGGTCCCAGAATAGGAAATAGGATAGTGTTTATCCCGAAAAAACATCCTTTTCCTACGGGAAATCCTACTAATATTATAAATGCGAAAGTTTAGATGTTTGGATGTTTGTTACTCAATCACGCTTCAACCACTGGACGGATCGGGATGAAACTTGGCACACATATAGATTAGGTCCTGGAATAGGAAATAGGATAGTTTTTATCCCGAAAAAACATCTCATACCCTACGGAAAATACATAATAATTTGTGATGTTAAGTTGTCCACGCGGACGAAGTCGCGGGCAACAGCTAGTTGATAATAATGGACTAACCAATAAAGAGCTGCTGTAGCTTCTCGTTGCAGTAGTTGATGCAGAACTGCTCGAAGCTGTTGACTTCGAATATCTCGAAGCCGTAGATGTCGAGCACGCCTATGAGTGTGTTCTTGTACGTGCCGTGGGGAACCTCTATCGCCTTGTTGATCTGCGGGCGCAGGGGACACGTAAGGGGGCGGGACAACAGCCAGTGACAAGTTTAATGGCGAGAATCGTACTCATATTTTTTTTTTTTAATAATAAATTTATTTACATGTTTTTGACATTTACATAAATTTTATGACATAATGGGCCGAATCTGAAGGCACAATGTTAAAATTTGACAGCACTAAAACGGTTGCTATCCTTGTCACACAGTATTATGAAGATAAAGCCGAAACCAATTTTAGCGCTGTCAAATTTTAAATGTGTGCCTTCAGAATCGGGCCCATTATATTTCTAATTTGACTTGACTTTGACTAAATGAATGAAAGAATTTATTGTGGCACTTTTCCACGATAGTTTAGTAGGTACTAACTGTGACCTACCAATGTTATGTTTATACGCTACCAATGTTTAAATTGACGATTCTAAGTATACTATGGGCTCGATTCTGAAGGCACAATGTTAAAATTTGCCAGCACTAAAACTGTTGCTATCCTTGTCACACAGTATTATGAAGATAAAGACGAAACCAATTTTAGTGCTGCCAAATTTTAAATGTGTGCCTCCAGAATCAGGCCCTATATGTATCTACAGAAAATTTTGAAAAAAAAAAAAATGTGGACACAATATTCTATATTTCATTCCAGATTAATACTCCTATGAAAACAAACGCATTTGCGTCTCGAAAACAAAATACACAATAGATGGTGTTCCTAAGTGGACCGCAAAGTTTACTTGGTAATACAAACCTATTTTTGCTGCTGGTGACCCTTTCATGTATATGTTACCGAGACGTAAATAGCGTTGGTTTTCATAGGACTATTAATCTGGAATGAAATATACAAGTTCTCATCTTAAAGCAGGGCCAGTTCAAATCTTCTCGTGGGTATCGTTAAGGCGACTAAGGACTTGCACCAGGGACGGCTGCAGCGTTCTCCTTCCAAGCCTGGTGGTTATGTCAAATCCTCCAACGGACAGCCCACCAAAAGTGGCTTGCTATTGGGGAGGCTTATGTTCAGCAGTGGACGTATGGACGTATTTGGGCTGATGATGATGATGTACACTGATACTTTGATGTTTACTGTGTATGTATGTATGTATGTATGTATGTATGTATGTATGTATGTATGTATGTATGTATGTATGTATGTATGTATGTATGTATGTATGTATGTATGTATGTATGTATGTATGTATGTATGTATGTATGTATGTATGTATGTATGTATGTATGTATGTATGTATGTATGTATGTATGTATGTATGTATGTATGTATGTATGTATGTATGTATGTATGTATGTATGTATGTATGTATATATGTATGTGAGAGTGGCTTGATGGAGCGACGATCTGCGTAAGGCGGCTGCCAGTGACTGGATGAGAAGAACCGAAGATCGGGTTCAGTGGCGCACCTTGGGAGAGGCCTATGTCAAACAGTGGACTCTTTCGGGCTGATGATGATGATGATGTGAGAGTGAATCTTTCATCTTCTGGGTAAGCGCGCTCCACCTTATACCTTAGGCCTCATCATCACTTATCATCAGGTGAGATTGAAGTCAAGCGCAAACCCATCAACAATAAAAAAAAATTATGTATGTAAACGCTTTATTGTAACAACAACCACAATAACAAAATGTGAATAAAATCCTGTACAAAGGCGGACTGATCCCACTTAAGGATCCTCTACCAGTCAACCTGAGAGTAACTGAATGCGTTTAGTATCAAATTCTGACGTGTATTTGTTTTTCTAGATATAAATATTAGATTGTGTCATAAGGGAGCAAAATAATATTTTTACGGCGAGGGCGCTTTTTTCAAAGTACGTCGCCCGAGCCAAAAATATATTTTGCGCCCGAGTGATACACTCTACTTTTCATCTCCCTCTATGAGAAAAATAAATAAAAGGCGCTTTTAGATACAATTCATGAATACGTGTATTTAGTTGATGAATAGAAACAAACGTGGTTCGCGCCTTTTTCATTTGTTACCATTTTTAAAATAAGCCGGCGCGTTGTATTCTTTTTTTAAATTCAGCCTTCGCGCCGCTCACGTTACCGGCCAGTAACTTTGTTCATACAATATTTGCACTCAATCTCTTTGGTCGCGGAACACTAAAAGTCATACTCGTGTTCCAAATTCAAATCTCATTACCGCCCGCTGAAAAACTCTCTCGCAGAAAAGACGTACTTTGGTCGCACTTATTGAGGAACCGACCGTCGCTTTTCGAATAGATGGGATGAAAACGGTATTCTCTAACCTGCTGCACGATCCAGGTGAACAGCCTGTCGTAGGCCGCCTTGGCGAGCGCGAGGCGCGTGTAGTTGGCGTCGGCGAGCGAGTGCTCCTTGCTGACCAGGTCGCCGCCGGCCGCCAGCACGCGGCCCGCCATGCTCGCGCGCAGCGCCTCCTCCGACACGCCCAGCGCGGAAACGCACGGCTTCAGCGGCCCGCCCACCTTCAGCTGCCCGTCCGCTGATTCTGTGAACGTCAGCTCGCCCTGAAAGGTACGACGAGTGTTACGGTACCCTATCACGCTATGTATATAAAATTGTATTAACTGTCTGTCCTCAAACGGTGGAGGAAAACGTCGTGAATCTCTGTACGATCAACTTATTAGTAGTAAATGTCCCCTTCCCTCTAATATTAGAACCCTTTTATCAGTTTTCACTAAAGAAGTAATCGATTCTCTAGCTACCTATATTCACAAAAATAACATTAAACTGTAACATTTATATTTTGGTTTCTTTCCTTAGTTTCGCTTATATCTATAATGTGTAATTTTTTTCCTTTGGAACTAACATTCCTTTCCTTCCCATTCGCAAATTTGTATACTGGATATTGGCTAAATTGCCTGGCTGCAAAAGCCATGAACAAAAAGAAGAAGAAGAAAAAATCGTGACGAAACCCGTACATCTCAATTTTTTTAAATGAATAATTGATATAATGAACGAACGTACGAAAGAATGAACGATCGATCGAACGAACAAATGAATGAATGAATATACTTTATTCGACTCAAAACACTATATTTTGCGTCTTCCTAACACCTAACATGTTGAGGCGAGTCCGCTGCGCCTTTCAAACAAAATATTGCACAAAAATATCTCTACCAAACAACAATCTCTATGTACTACTAGATGGGGCGTTCCAAACAATCGCTCTGTTCCACGCAAGTAGCCACAACTCTTTCACATTCACAATGAAACTTGTGCAGTTACTGCGCAGAACATTTAATTATTTACTAAATATTGACGCTTAATGTCAATATTTAGAAAATAATTAAATGTTCTGAGTAGTAACTGCACAAGTTTCAAATTGAATGTGAAAGAGTTGTGGCTACGTGGAACAGAGCGATTGTTTGGAACGCTCCATCTAGTAGTACATAGAGATCGTTGCTACCAAACAGGTTTTACGATTGACTATCTGCGTAAGAAGGTCGGCAAATAGATGAAAAGCACCAAGGGTACAGAGGCGCGTCTTGGGAGAGTCCTACGTCCAGCAGGGGACTATTGCAGGCTGATGATGATGAAGACATATACATGAAATACAGCAAGAAAAACCTAATGAAATATCCGCTTACCAGCAAAATGACACCAGCGACGACGCTCCAAATGTCCTCGAGCACGGCGGGCGCGAAGCCGAGCGCGCTGAACGCGCTGTTGGTGACGGAATGCAGCTTGGAGTCCTGGGCGGACGCGCGCTCGCTGCCCAGGATGCGGTACGACGAGCTGGACGACAGGCCGTACTTGCGCGCCGCCGGGTTGTTGGAACTCAGCAGCTGGAATAGAAGGCGACTGATCTGAGTATGAAAGTGGTGACAGCTTACGTGTGAAGGATACTTGTCGTAACATAGCGCTCCTGCCTTGGTCCCAGGGGAGGCTGAGACGATCTCTTTCAGACTTTCGTTCGCCCGCTTTTCGCCCCGTGATACCGCTTGGCGTGTTGTGTGGGGAACGACATCGCCGCCTCCGTGTTGAGACACATTGTGGTACCGCGATTCCTGAGCTGGGATTAGTAAGCTGAAATGGCAGTGGGCCAACGATCTCTATGTACTACTAGATCGCTCTGTTCCACGCAAGTAGCCACAACTCTTTCACATTCACAATGAAACTCGTGCAGTTACTACGCAGAACATTTAATTATTACTAAATATTGACGCTACGGTTAAATAATGTCAATATTTACAAGTTTCATTGTGATTGTGAAAGAGTTGTGGCTACTTGCGTGGAACAAGCGATTGTTTGGAACGCTCCATCTGGTAGTACATAGAGATCGTTGCAGTGGGCGGGCCACATATGTCGCAGCACCGACAGCTGTTACGGCAGACGAGTTCAGGAGTGGAGTCCGCGGATCGGCACGCGCAGGGTGGGACGCTCCACCGCCAGATGGACCGACGACATAAAGAAGGTGGCCGGAAGCGGCTGGACGCGGACGCTGGAGGAAGAGGTATATGCCTAGCAGTAGACTCCCATAATTAGTCCCAAGATTATTTTTCCTTACAAATTGATACGAAAGGTCGATGCGATCGCGCGCGACGGCGTGCGGCCGCAAGCGAACGCGCTAGTAAAGCTCCACCTTTAATATGACGTCTGAGTCTTTATATTCAGTAATGTTATATTACTGAATATAAGGACTCAAACTCAGCTTCACCTTAAATATGACGTCCGAGTCTTTATATTCTGTAATGTTATATTACTGAATATAAAGACTCGGACTCAGCTCCACCTTAAATATGACGTCCGAGTCTTTATATTCAGTAATATAACAGCATACTAAAATGATGAATAGAATATATAATAATGGTAGACGTCAAAAACAAATATTAACTGTGAATAGCAAGGGTAATCTTTATTAGTTCCAAACACGCACGCAATTATTTTAATGTTGATGCAGTTTTCTGTGTTATACAGGGATTGCGTATAAATTGATGGCTATAAGCATGATTAATGGGGTATAACCGGGTCAGAACAACATCAAATAATCGAAATGCTATCCTATGCGGTTTATTTCCATACTAGATTCCATTACAGTCGAAATACGAACCCCTTAGTTTCCTGGTCTTCATCAGACCCTAAGGATTACGAGTGTGGGAGTCACACCATATAAATTAAAATTTTATTGAACTTTCTACTATTAAACCGGCTATCTATTGTCTCAATGCCGAGATGAAAAGTTTTATATGAAAAAACCGTTTTCTAATACCAAGCTTGGCGTCTCTTATTAGATATTAAAAATACTTATGATAAAAATAATTGAGAAATAACTCGTTATGTGGTTCCCGGCTTAGAATAGGGCAACCTCAAATCAAGTCGATCAGTCAAGGCGACTAAGGGACTGCACCAGGAATAGGCAGCAGCTTTCTCCTGTGTATATTAAGACCATTACTGCTAACACCATTGTGTTCAGTATTGGACATATTTCGGCTGATGCTGAACTCAAAACGTATTTTATACAACGAGCTGCAGAATAATTACTCTCAGAGATAAATGTCCAATACGTCAATATTTCTCGGATATTTATCGAATATGTCCGTGATTTATGGAAGGTGACAGACATTTTATAACTCTGGACTAGGCCTATAGACCAAATAGGCCTAAGAGAGCTATGTATTTATACCCTTGTATAACTAACCTGATAGAATGAGTGGAAGTTCCTCTCCCCTGGCTGCAGGCTCACCACCCTGCTCTTCTCGAGCAGATAGTTGCTAATGTGACCCCCCACAGGATCCCCCTTGTAGTCGAAGTTGATGTCCATGTACTTGCCGAACCGCGACGAATTGTCGTTGCGTGTGGTCTTCGCGTTGCCGAATGTCTCCAGTATGGAGTTTGATTGGATGAGCACGTTTTTTACCCTGCAAGCATAGTATAGGTTCCTTTTGGGCATTACTTCTGGAAGTCTTGGATAAGAAAGCCTATTATAAAGTAGACGATGATTTGAATGACAAAGATGCCTGGTACTAATGTTGCTTCACGCATTTAGTACACCAGCACTGCGATCTGTGTTACGTATGTAAAGCACATTGCCTGTTCTATGACTTTGTCTAGCTTTATATGCTTTGAATAATATTTGTATAGTGTATACAATATATGTAATTGACATTTTCTATTAATACCAGTAGTGATCATGGGTATAAACTTTAGTAAAAAAGCAGATATTGCAATAAAAATAACAGCGGTACTTATAAAAATTTAAACTGCAATACGAAAACGAATTCAAATAAAACCGGTAATTACGGGAATTAAGTAGAACAGGATTTATTAGTCCCTGAATTTAGGTATTTTGTTACAGTAGTATATATATTTTCTGACCTGTCTATATAATCCCTGTGGACTTGCGTCGTGTTTGCTGCTATGTATTTCATTATGAACTTGGACGCCTCCGTCTTGCCCGATCCGGACTCGCCCGATATGAGCACGCATGTGTCTCTACCCTGCAATAAAATAAAAAAATTAAATAGGTAAATGGAATGCCATCTTTTAAGACAACGAAGGACGTTTGAGCTAAATAATAAAAAAAACTACATAATTATGGTTTGCGGTTTAATCCATTCCATTTCGTTTAATTAATCACACAAATATTATAAATGCGAAAGTTTGGATGTTTGTTACTCAATCACGCTTCAACCACTGGACGGATCGGGATGAAACTTGGCACACATATAGTTTAGGTCTTGGAATAGGATAGTTTTATCCCGAAAAAACATCCCATTCCTACGGAAAATACATAATAATTTGTGATGTTAAGTTGTCCACGCGGACGAAGTCGCGAGCAACAGCTAGTCGGTTAATAAAAGGAACAGAACTCCTGTCGACTCCATTCAATATTCAATAATAATAAATTAACCGGTTAGACGTGACAAATGAACCGGCTTAAACGTAGAAGCTACATTCAAACTCACTGCACGCCATGTACCTATGTACATAAGTCACAGAATATAACATAACATATGCAAATGTGAGTTAACGAGCAAGAACAAGAGCGGAAGCTCTTTGACTTTCGAAGGCGAGTTAAAACCGGGCAAGTTCTTCACTAGGTAGCCAAAATTGTTCAATGTGTCCAGAACGAAGCCTAAGGGCAGTTACCACAGAAAGCCTATCAAGATAGAATGGTGAAGTAGGCACGACACGCGTGCCAATCAGTATATTGCAAAGACTACTAAACGCCTACTCGTGTCGCGCCGAGTCAAGGTCGGGTAAACATCAACAAAAATACTGCAAAAGTGCCACATTACACGATTTCTAACTGCATAACTGTATCTACTCACAAGAATCGTGACCACGAAGCATATAGAGGGCGCGCTGTATCCGAAAATCGGCACGCGCGGAATTGCAGTAAACATATGACTATAACCTATCTTGATTTCTGTGGCCGTTACAATGTTACCTCAGCTCATTTTTGCGCTATCAGCTATGAATAAAATTGCTTATTTATCTATAACATACATAACATTAATGACCAGCTCAAGATAATTTATTATAATAAATGATCTTGAGCTGGGCTACTGTACCAGACGCTATTACGGCAGGCTAAAATTGGCCCCCCAAATCGTGGGATCAGGAAGGTCAAACGGCATAACTAGAAACTTGACACGAGATATATGATGGTCATTACTCAATAATGTGGTTTACTCCTAATTAGCAGCAATTTTAGCATATTGAAACCAAGTTCCATTTGAAGAATACATTGCAGCGTTCATCTGCCGCGTGGTTTCCAGTAGAGAAGAATAGGACCACCCCAACTCTTCCCGTGGACGTCGTACAAGGCGACTAAGGGAATACATTATAAAACGTCAATCAGTCCTCCCCAACCCGTCTGGCCAGCGCGGGGAATGTAGGCCAAATCCTCCGTCTGTCTCCGGCGGATGAGAGAGGGTTGTGCTCCTGCAGTGGAGACCAAAATAACCTGATGATGATGAAAATACAATGACATACGAGGGGCGTTCAAAATATTCTCGGTATTCGAATGAAGACAAACAAGTGCGAAAAGTTTGATATTTTTATTTTTCAATATACTCCCCCCCTATGTTAATACACTTAAAAGATCGATCAATTTTTTTTTTAATCCCTTATAATAATATTTTTTATCCTTGGTGTAAAAATGCTCGTCCACTGCCGCCTTCAACGCTTCATCGTCAGAAAATCGATTTCCACGCAGATCCTTTTTGAGATTGGGGAACAAAAAGAAGTCGCTGGGGGCTAAGTCCGGACTATACGGTGGATGAGTTATAGTTCCAAACCCACATTCAGCAATAGCTGCCTTGGCAATATGAGCAGTATGGACAGGGGCGTTGTCATGCAGAAGCAGAACACCTTTGGTTAACTTTCCTCGCCTCTTTTCTTTGATTGCATCCCTTAATTGACGTAGAATGTTTGCGTAGTACTGTCCTGTGATATTTACACCTTTTTCTTTATAATCGATTAACAATACTCCTTCACAATCCCAAAATATTGTTGCCATAACCTTGCCAGCGGAAGGGACGACCTTGAACTTCTTGGGATGAGCTGAACCCTTAATGTGCCACTGCATGGACTCCTGTTTACTCTCTGGGTCATAATGATGAACCCAGGTTTCATCTCCAGTAACTATCTTTTGCAGCACCTCATCAGGATTTTCGCCACACAGGTCAATAAAATCGGAACAACAAGCTGCACGCATATCTTTTTGAAGCCGAGTCAGCATTCGCGGAACCCATCTTGCACTCACTTTTGACATATTAAGATGGTCATGGAAAATATCATGTACGGTACCAATAGAAAGATTGGTTACTTGAGCTATTGATTTTATCTTCACTCGACCATCTTCCAATATAAGGTTTTCCACCTGATCAATATTTTCTTGTGAAGTAGCTACTACAGGCCGGCCAGGTCTAGGGTCATCTTTAATACTCTCCCTGCCACGTTTGAATTCGCTTGACCACTTTTGAATGGTAGATAAAGAAGGAGCAGACTCACGGTAAACACAATCCATTTCCTCTTTTATGGTTTTTTGATTTTTACCCTGTTTTGTCAAGAATTTTATGACGGAACGATGTTCTAATTTCGTTAACATTGTTAATTCATTCATAGTGTTCATGTTTGTTCAGAAATTGCAGAAAAACAAAAGAACATCTCGGTTTGAATTATACTTTTTTTTTTAGTCAACGAATGAACCTTAGCAGCCAGTAACAAAACAAATTCAAACAGAGGTTGTAAGATATCAATACCGAGAATATTTTGAACGCCCCTCGTACAACTCCACGTTGTTACGCCCCCTTACAACCCATTTGAAACTACTCTCGGAAAGACAATAAATACATCACAAAACCGTTCAGAGGCGATCTTTTGACACCAACGAAGTTACCAGTACACCATTGTTTCCTACAGTCATTGCTTATTGTGATTCGAGTTTAAGAAGACAAAACATAGTCGTAAAACGTCCTAAATACCCCCATCGAACACGTTGGGTGGCCGTGTGGACACAGGGACGTAGTCAAGACTTGATATGAAGGGGGTTTCAGCATCCTACTAATATTATAAACGCGAAAGTTTGTAAGTATGGATGCATGTTTGCTACTCTTTCACGTAAAAACTACGGAATGGATTTTAATGAAACTTTACAATAATATAGCTTATACATCAGAATAACACATAGGCTATAATTTATAAAGATATTGTGTGAATTGTCCAAAATATCAAGTAAGTAGGAAAAATCTACCATCTGCGAGCTATTCTGGCGTGCGCTGCCAAAACCGCTAGAGTTACACATATGTAATGTATGATGGAAATGTTTATCTTAAATAGTCCTACAAAAATGCCCGCCACAGTATATATCTATATCTTATGTGTAAGCCATTATAGCCAAAATAGTGAACCATCGTGATGAAACTTGGCACACATATAGGTTAGGTCCTGGAACAGGACATAGAATAGTTTTTATCCCGAAAAAACATCGCATAATAGAAATACATAATAATTTGTGATGTTAAGTTGTCCACGCGGACTAAGCAGCGGACAACAGCTAGTAAGATAATGAAACTATCACAGACCGTCAGCTGTAGAGCCTGGGGAGAGGACAGCGACACGATGAAACACTTGCTGTGTGAATGCAATGCACTAGCTGCAAGGTCCTGGGTGTGGCTTACCCTGGACCCAAGGACTACAGGCTTCTGCCCCTTAGCTTAGCATAATAGCTTTTATTATTGAAGTCGCTATGGAGAGAGCTATGCTCGGAGTTTTTCTAAGAGATAAGATCCGAAATGAGGTGATCCGCTAGAGAACTAAAGTCTTCGACATAGCTTAAAAAGTTAGTACGTTGAAGTGGCTGTGGGCTGGTCACATCTGTCGAAGAACCGATTACCGCTGGGGTAAACGAGTTCTCGAGTGGAGACCGCGACTGGGCAGGCGTAGTGTGGGACGGGCGTGCTGGCTAGATGGAGCGAAGTGAGGCGTGAGGCGGCTGGCTGATGATGAAGACAAGCATCACTTGATCATAGACAATGTACGAGTATCTTCCGCCAAGAACAAGTAACATTCTACTTTTCAGTTTAAACATTAAACAATGCCAGAGAATGACTGATTCACAAAAAATGCGTTTAAGTCTCTACCTGAGGTACGTGGTGTTTAAGCTCCTCTTAGCTGTAGAAAATTTTAAGTGCGGTCAATATCTGACACCAAGTGACCACTCACGCTTCACCAGGAGTGTTAACCAACAACTGTTTTGTGTGCCTAGAGTCTGCAACTACTATGGTGAAAGAACAAGGCAGTATTTGGTACCCAAAATTGTTAACACTATCCCACTAGGCATCAGAAGCAATGTAATCAACAAAAACACTTTCAGAATTAATTATAAGAAATATCTAGTAAACTCATTAACGTAACCTCAATCTTTTTGTGCTAATATCAAAATTAAAAACTTTGTAACTTTGCTTTGCTATTCACCATTGCGTAGTGATATTTAGTATTCTCTGCCATAGATGTATATAAAGTAAGAGAGCTACGAGTATTTCTGCCAACAAACTGTATTATACAGTTTGGCGGAGTTATTGTATGTATATTTTTTAAGAGATGAATAAATGATTTTTTTTTTATTATTTATTGCCACACTTATATAGTTTTAAAATGGTTTTCAGGGGTTAAATATCGCCTTAGTCCCGCCCTGGCTGGACGAAAGCTTGGTTATTAGTTTATTACCACTCACAAATGACTGTTGCGGCACATTGAGGAGAAACAGAGTTACAGTGGACACAATGGACCGTGAAAGAAGAAAAGCCGTAAAATACAGTAGGTACTTATTATGTATATTTCATTCCAGATTAATAGTCCTATGAAAACCAACGCTATTTACGTCTCGGTAACATATACATGAAAGGGTCACCAGCAGCAAAAACAGGTTTGTATTACCATGTAAACTTTGCAGTCCACTTAGGAACACCATCTATTGTGTATTTTGTTTTCGAGACGCAAATGCGTTTGTTTTCATATGACTATTAATCTGGAATGAAATATATATCGTATCGTAATTTGTACACAGACCTTGGGAGAGTAGAATAGAATAGAATATTTATTTGCATAAATAGGGTACAAATGTCAAATCTTATAACTAGCAACTGGCCGATCATGCCTATTTAGCCATCCATATAATAGCATGCAAATGTTACACATTACAAATTAAACTTAATACTTATATGAATTTAAATTACAATGTCAATAATAATAATATGTCAATTAAATTTACGAAAAGTGATATATTCACACTGTCAGTATTTAACGTACCTACTGTTCTATGCATTAAATATGTCGTTATATTTCTGCCTGGTCTAGAAATTCCTGTACCGAGTAAAACATTTTTTGCAAATGCCAACTGTGTAGAGAGGCCTATGTCCAGCAGTGGGCGCTTACAGACTGATGATGATGATGAAATCGTAATTGCACAAAGTCCATCGGACTTAGTTTTGCATGACCATGCGTAGTGAATAAGAAGTCACATATTTCCTCTTTTGATTTTATCTAAGCCATGTCCATGTTCTTTTCCTGATGGATTTACGCTTGACCTCTACCTCACCTCACGGTGAGTGACAATGAGGCCTAAGATGGAGCGCGCTTACCCAGAAGATGCCTATTCACTCTTCGTTTAAAAAGATCCAAATTGTACTTGTCCGGAAATACCGAAGCTGGCAGAGAGTTCGCATTATGAAAGAGGAAGCAAAACGCTTCATGCAAGAGCGTGGTAAGTCTACTACATAAGGATAAAGTCCCTTCCACGCCTGGTAGTCCGGTGATGGAAGGGGGATGGGGGAATCAAATCGTGGAATTCTTGGGTACGCTTCCCAAAATGTTATCTGTGGAAAACCGAAAGACAGGCCACACTGCGACTATGTTTGAGGCTAGCAATGTGATTTTGGCCACGTAGCCGTGTGGTTTCCGGTAGAGTAGAATAGGACCACTCCAACTCTTCCCGTGGATGTCGTACAAGGCGACTAAGGGAATACATTATAAAACATCAATCAGGCCTCCCCAACCCGTCTGGCCAGCGCGGGGAGTGTAGGCCAAATCCTCCGTCTGTCTCCGGCAGACGAGAGAGGGCTGTGCTCCTGCAGTGGAGACAAAAACAACCTGATGATGATGATGATGAATGTGATTGTATCGCCCCATTTAATGACCCAGGGTTTCCTAAGTCGCGTCGTGTTCTCACCTGTTGCCTAAGAACCCTCTGACAAGCATCAGCCACGGAGTAAACATGGGGAGGGACCTCGAACATCTCCCTGCCCCGGTACTGCGCCATGAGCTGCGGTCCATATATGTCTAGGTTCTTGTAAGGGTTGACTGACACCAGCACCTCGCCGATGTAAGTGTAGATCTTGTTGTTCTGGAATCTGTGGACAAGATACAATTAAGGACATTTAGAATAAATAATAAAATAATAAATATGTCAGACATTCACACCAATTATCCAGTCCCAAACAAGGCAGAGCCTGTGCTATGGTTACTAGATAACGGATAGACATACTTAAATAAATATATAAACATCCAAGACGGGGAATAAAATTAACACAAAATATTTCGACTTTAATTTTTTTTTAAATGTAGTGCACGCAAGCGGAGCCGCAGAAACAGCTATGTGTAATTGTTGATTAACTTTTTGGGACTATGTAAATATCTTGGCCTGTTGAGCGTGCTTATTGACTGTATAAGGGTATCTTTCATCACTCTCTCATCAGCTTACAGCATCGTCCGTTGCGTCATTTACGGCTCACGACAAGTGACGCAGCACGCATGCTGCATTAATAGTAAATGCAATGTCTATGTATATGTCACAAAAAATGTATCTCTCTTTTTGAGGCACTATGACAATAATAGTTATAATACAAGAAATAAAAACAAACTTGTTTTACCAGGGTTAAGACTAAGTAAGGTCAGTAAATTGTTCACGGGGCAATCTTAAATATGACGGACAGAAAGTTTAAAATTCACATTAAAAAACAACTTTGTAAGAAAGCCTATTATAAAATAAACGATTATTTGAATGACAAAGATGCCTGGTACATAATGTTAATTCAGCTTCGCAACATCTTTATTAATTGTATGCAAACTTGATTTTTAAAAGATGTGTTGCGTGAAGTTTGTTGCGCCGTTTCTTCTTCACAGCGCTAACACCTAGGAAGCGGTAGTCGATAAAAAAATTACGTTTATAAATGTACCAAGTGTACTCATATGCAATAAATGATTTTGACTATGACTTTGAAATGTGACGTAACCGCCGTGTCACCTGTCTTACATCACCGCCCAAATAGAACACACTATTGTTTGTTTGTACGGCGCACAATAGTGCACCGGTAATTTTAGTGTCATCCTTATTTACAATCGATTGTGAGACTGTCACGTCCATTATGTCAGATAATCTAATAAATAAAATCGTAAACTTGGCGTGTCTGTACATTGAAGATATTTGCAAAAAACAAATTGGGGGGGTCTAAGGATAAGCAACAGAACACATTTCGATCATTTTTGAAATTTTTGTCTGTTTGTCTGTGAGTTTGTGCACGCATCACTTAAAAACTACTGATCGGACTTGATGGACTTTTCACAAAAACATGGGGCTCAATTTGGTGTAACATTTAGGCTTTATTTCATTGCAATCGGTGCAGTCAATCAAAAGTTATGCGAATTTATAGTTTCCAAAAACTCGCATACGCTGCGAGGACTGTAAGCTGTAAATGCTCGATTGAATTCGTGAGCGGTAGCGGGAGCGGGTATGGTACTCGTACCAATGTAATGTGAGATTTTGAAAACTATAAATTCGCATAACTTTTGATTGAGTTAGTCGATTACGATGAAAAATCTGGATCTGGATCTGGAGCCGGACTTTTAGCTAGACCTGCACCTGGACCTAGACCTGGACCTGGAGCGGGTTTGAGAGTGAGATTGAGAGTCTGAGTGGAAGTGGGATAGGGAGCGGAAGTGGGAATGGGAGCGGATCCTGTAGTCCACGCGAGCGGAGCCGCGGGCACAGCTAGTCTATGCATTAAATAAAATCGTAAAGGCAAAAAAAGTCTGTACATTGAATATATTCGGAAAAAATCAACCTTACTTACGACTTAAAATAAGTAACTAACATTATAGAACGTGTATGTACATTGAAGATAATTGGGAAAAAATGGGGGGGGGTCTAAGGATAAGTAATAGGACACATTTCGATAATTTTTGCAATTTTTGTCTGTTTGTCTGTTAGTTTGTGCACGCATCACATAAAAACCACTGAACGGATTTTGATAGACTTTTCACAGTAACTAGGGCTTAACTCGGAACTCGGATTAACATTTTGTCTTTATTTCATCGCAATCGGCTAAGTCAATCATAAGTTATGGGAACTTTTAGTTTTCAAATACATTACTTACATATGCAATATAACAAAGAAGTAAAATTATTATGTTCGGTACAATTCAGATTGCGATTGGTTTGGACTACATTTGGAGCTGGAGTGGGAGTGGGCGTGGGCGTCGGGGTCTGAGTCGTAGTCGAAGTGGGATCGAGAGTGAGTAGTCCACGCGAGCGGTCATATAATAGTAGGTATGCAATTTAAGAAACAAGTATAATTGATGTTCGGTGCCATTCAGATTGCGATGAGTTAGGACTACATTTGGGTTTGGGCTAGGGAGCGGGAGTGGGAACGAGAGCGGATTCTGTAGTCCACGCGAGCGGAGCCGCGGGCACAGCTAGTACTATATATGACTACGTAAAGAAGCGATGAGTTTGAAGGAGAAGAAATAGGTTGTTAACGTACAATAACGTTATCGTAAGAGTCCGCGATCTCCTTTCACAATCTTGTGTGCCCCACAACAGCCATGGACCCGCAACATAATGTGTCGCCGAATTACCTGCCTGCCCATTACCGCATCCTGCAGCAATTTTTACTAACATAGCGCACTTTGCATTATATTATAATTAGTAATTAAATTAAGTAAGTTTTAATTTTACTCAAAGTATTATCGTTTATCATTTATTAGTTTTAGGTTACAGCTTAAGATTCAATATAATAAGACATTAAGTAATAATCTGCAAGTTACTTACAATTCAGTAAAAAATCGTATCTATAATTAAATTATTTATTTTATTTACAAGTCTTCATAAACCTTTGTTCTGATAAAATTAGTGTTGCCAGAAGGCAAATAAAGACGATTCTATATTTCGCACATGAAATAATAAACCGTCATAACATAACTCAAAAAAGGATATTTTGTGAAAACACGATTTGAAAGTGTAAAAAATTATATAAACAAAAAGGCTAAAAAAAGTACGCCATTTTGACTTATTTACTACGACTATGATTATCTGTTTAAAACAAAGATATAGAAAATAGAGTACGTTTTTTTCGGTATTCATAACTCAACACTGCATTTTTTGAGTTACGACGTTCTATAGTTTCATGTGCGATAAGATCATTTTGTCCTCCGTCCTAACAATACAATATGAAATAACCCACTAAACCGTTAAACAAGCAGAAATCAATGACACTAATGTCCCACTGAGTGGGCCACTAATAGATCTATTGTGCAGAACAATCGGACACAACAGCCATGACAAGGTGCTAATGGCGCTAATCGACCGAGCCACACCGACCGTGGATAATTCGACCGAAAGATGTTAGAACGAACAGCGTTCGACCGTGGAGAGTTCAGACGAAAGCATGCGCTACACGGGGCAATTTGATTGCCGATCCGACTAGTAGGTACAGCGGTCTCATATAAGGGTTCTAAGCGACTTGGAGTTAGAAGACGTGCGCAAGTTTCATATCAGCAGTCCACAGACGTCCACTGTTGGACATACGCCTTCCCCAATTAACACCACCACACCCAGTTCTCCGTCCTCCGCATCCAGCAGCATCCAGCTGGCCGGAAGCCAGCTATTTTGCGAAAGGACAATTTAGCGCTCTAGATTGGCGCCATCTACGATTTGATCGATCGACTATGTAGCGCGCGAACATAGTCGATCGATCGAGATAGGGACATCGTTATACGTCAACAAAATAAGTGTTTCTCTTTCTAACGTATAGCGTCGATCTCTCGGCGCCGGGCTATAGCGCGCTGGTACAGCTGATATAGTAATTTATACGCCCGGCTGTGGAGTGTGGCTTATGAGTCATATTTAAGATCTCTGGTTAGACCCCAGTTCTTCTTCCTAGAAATCCACTCAGCTGATTGGATTCATCATGTCAGCGCTTAGACGTCCACTGCTAGACATAGGCCTTTCCCAACGCCACCACACCCGGTCCTCCGCCCTCTGCATCCAGCCTCCACCTGGCGGCGGGGCGTCCCACCCTGCGCGTGCCAATCCGCGGTCTCCACTCCAGAACTCGTCTGCCCCAACGGCCGTCGGTTCTACGACATATGTGGCCCGCCCACTGCCACTTACAAATCCTCTCGGCTATATCGGCCACCTTTGTTCTTCGTCGGATCTCTTCATCAGGAATCATATCCGACTATCATATTACGAATGACTGGATTTGCATGGCGGTATTTCGCAGCAGTTTCGCTTCCCCGTCGCGCGCGCAGCTCTGAGATCGAAAGTGTACGCATCGCTGATCTCGATATGAATCGCACACCGTCCAGTTACGTCATTAGAACGCATAATTTTATACAATTAAGTATAATTTCTAAGTTTCGTATAAGTTTAATTAATAAGTTTCTTTTGTTTACGCGCATAATGTTCTGTACGAGAAATGTCACGCTGAAAATGATGGCTGGAAGAGGCTGGATGTGGTGGGCGGAGAATCGGGTGTGGTGGCGTTCATTGGGGAAGGCTATGTCCAGCAGTGAAAGAAAGAAAGAAAGATTATTTATTTGCTTCTGAACAGGGTACAAAACAAGATGTAAAAACATAAAACTAGTTCTCCTGCTCGGCCATTTCAAACGACATGCAAATATGAAATTGTACATCATCATCATCATCAGGTTATTTTAGTCTCCACTGCAGGAGCACAACCCTCTCTCATCTGCCGGAGACAGACGGAGGATTTGGCCTACACTCCCCGCGCTGGCCAGACGGTAATGAAATTGTACAAAATTGCTTAATTAATTTGATTAGATTAGATTAAGTTATTTAAGTATGTTAAGTAAAAATTAATTAATTATATTAGATAGTTATTGACAATTATCCTTATTTACTGTCCTAGTCCTTGTGCCCTAAATAATCTGCAACTGAATAAAATGCGTGCTGAAGAAGCCATCCGTGTAACTCGCTTGTAAATTTATTTATTGGTAACACCCTTATTTTGTGTGGTAATTTATAAAAAAAAGTGGACGTCTAAGAGCTGATATAATAATGATGACTTTATAGATATCAGGGTTGAATAAAAAAAAGATTATTTTATATAAAACATGTTTTAAACCATGTTTTAAACAATAAAAAACATGTAAATAATAAAAAACATGTTTAAAACGGATGTTTTAAACACTTTGTTTAAACACTTTGTTTAAAACATGCCAACCCTGATAGATATACAAATCCATTATCTATATCTTTACATATAATATAACAGTAAAAAAACAAAAGAAAGGCGATTCTGTACATAGAAGTTAAAAAAAATATTTCAATCCCGGATATATTTTTTTTTTAAATCTGCGATCGGTCCTTAGACCATGAGCGGATCTTTTGTGCTTCCATTGGCTTGCGGAATATGAAGTCCAGCGACTACACTTTTCCTTATTGTGGCTATATTAAATGTGGTCTGTGTCAAGTATTTTTCGCTGTTTCAGTCGACGGTATGTGCACTACATGTCACTCCCGGATATAACTTAAAATCAGTCGAGTCCAAAAATATAATAAAAAAAATTCGTGTCTGTCTGTGTGTACGGGGATCGAACTCACGACCTTTGGTTTTGAACAGTCACACCTCTACCAATAAGGGAGCCACAAAGTTTAATTTCAAGAAGCACTCATCTCCTTTTAACCTAAAATTCCCAACGAACCTGCAATGCAGCACAAGCAAGTTTCACTTTTGTTTTAAAACGCATAGCGTGCCAAACCCCATCGCGGCGAGGTCGTTCACCTCCCAAAGCTCGTTGCATGCCACACGACATAACCGTAACTAAATGACAACCGACACTCAAACCCATAAACTTCATAACTCATAAAGAGTCGTAAAAACCGGACATTAGACTTGAAATCGTGTGCGTCAATTGTTTTGAGAAAAAAATTTACTTTGCAACAACGATCTCTATGTACTACTAGATGGAGGGTTCCAAACAATAGCTCTGTTACACGCAAGTAGCCACAACTCTTTCACATTCACAATGAAACTTGTGCAGTTACTACGCAGAACATTTAATTATTTACAAAATATTGACATTAGCGTCATTCGCGACTAGGTTCGACTAATTTACGTGATCAATCGACTAAATCCGTAGCTAGCGTACTTTGGTTCCATAAATATTATTATAGCGTACTGTGGTTCCGGGAAATTAGGTGACATGCCAGAATAAGCCTTATTTCGGAATGGCCACTTTTAAACGGAGGACCAGACCAGATCTGATTTTTGCGACTAGGCACGACTAATTCAGGTGAACAATCGACTAATTCAGTAGCTAGCTTTGTACTGTGATTCCGGAGGTATTAGGTGGCATGGCAGAATATGGCTTATTCCAGCATGGCCACTTTCAACCCCATAGCATTGTAATTATTATACGGAGAACCGACTAGATCTGATTTGAATTCACGTGAACATTCGACTAATTCAGTAGCTCGCTATGTACCGTGGTACCGGAGATATTAGGCGGCCATGCCAGAATAATCCTTATTTCGGCATGCCACCAACAAACCCATATAACTTTTAAACGGTGGACAGACTGAGACTATTTTTTGTCGAAACACCACAGATATAATTCAAGAAGTAACAATCAATTATTTTTGTATTTATTGCACGATAAAACATACACACATACAATAAATAAAGTAGCTTACATTACTACCTATAGAACGGTATTCCTTCGACGTCACTCCCGAGCGTATCTAAGAAACCCAGCGAACGTTTGTTTTTAGTAAGACCTGTTTTACTAAAACCGTTATTACTCGACTCCCTTTAGTCAGAACTTGATAGTTTACAAACTATAACCTACCTCAATAAATCCTCTACGTAATAATCCAAGCAGAATCAGAATTTGTTCAGCGGTTCTCGAGTTATACAGTTTTTTGTAGATTGATAAAGCCGCTGAGAAATCTGTAATGTTACACAATTAAGTCTCTCTGTATGCTAATTGAAATGGCGATAGTGGTAGTTCTCTGTTCGCAGACGATATTATGATGTAACAATAATTAACAAGACAAATGACCTGACTCTATATTTAATGGTGTCTTAGTATAAAACCAATTTAAAGTAATTTTTATTTATCATCAATTATCATTATTAATTTAATTTTATGTATAAATAAATAAATATCTCATCTAAAAATTCACACCAATTATCCAGTCCCAAACTAGGCAAAGCCTGTGGTATGGTTACTAGATAACGGATAGACATACTTAAATAAATATATAAACATCCAAGACTTGGGTACAAACATTCATATTCATCATACGAACATTTGCCCCTAGCGGGATTCGAACCCGCAACCTCCGGCGAGGCAGTCCGAGAGTTACCCGTTCCGCCACGGAGGTCGTCAAATATGTATATATATGTAGACGGTTTATTGTACCAAAATTAACAACAGCAATAACAAATAGGAATAAAATTGTTTGGCTAAAATTTCATTCTCATATTTGAGACTGTTAGGCGGTACGAAGTTCACCGGGTCAGCTAGTAATTATATAAACATTCCCCAATGACGTAAAGTATGCACCAAGTGGGTGAAGGTGTTGACATGCGACTGTATTTCGAGCATCCACAATGTGGGTCAGTCAGCAAGCAAGTGCACCCACGTCACGAGTTCAGGCAGAAACAGAATAGTTACACTTAGGGCTTAGGGTTGAACTACATAACCAAGCGTGTGTTCGCATTATGGCGGTGGGCCATGACGCGCCGCGCCGCTTTGTTTTTCGCCACGATACGAAAGGTCGATGGAACCCTGCGGCCACAGATTACTTAATAGTTGCTACGTAACATATACATCATTACGTAACAAATACCTACGTTTTTAATCACCTACTGTCAGACAATACACGCAAAAATGTGTCTAAGTCGTTCGACTTAGCGTTGGTATTACTCCGTAAAGCGCGCGATGTGCGGACGGGTCGGGCGGTGGCGTACGATTTGCCGCGCAGCACGCTAAAATGTGTCTAAGGCGTTCGACTTAGCGTTGTTATTACGTTATTAACGGGGCGAGAAGAACGCCGGGGCGACCCGAAACAGTAGGTACTTATCGCGGTAGGATCCTTCGAGCGACTGAGGCCTGACGAAAGGTCGATAGAATGGATGGATGCGCCTGCATGCGAAAGGATGTAATTTTACTCGCGCGGCTGGGTCCGTATTTTGTAAATTGCAAGAATGGTACATTCTGATAAGAGTGCGGAAAATTGATTATTCCAATCGAGGCTACGGCGAGAGTTTAAAATACTTTTATGTCCGAGCCGAACCCGAGGAAATATAAGAGATGCAGAGAAGATATGAATTAGTAACTTAGCTCGCGAATCATACTATTTTCGATACACTTGCTCGTTAAAAGCTATTTTACAGCGGCGTTCTCTGTGAAATAGAGTAAACCCACACGTTACACCCAAACCTCGAACGCCAAATATCCCACTGAGAACAGAAATTGTATAGTTTCTAGCGGTTATGAATTGCCATACTCTTGTCCAATTACCATAGTACAGGAGAAAACTATAAATAGTTGTTGCATCTATGTATGTATGTATGTATGTATGTAAACGCTTTATTGTACCAAAAATAACAACAACAACAATAATAAAATAGAAATTAAACTGTGTACAAAGGCGGACTTATCCCACTTAGGGGTCTCTTCCAGTCAACCTTAGAGTAACCGAATAATCTACATGCTTACATTAATCCTATCCACCATTTCTTATTTCAATAGCATGTCGCAGAAACAGTTTGCACTTTCTGCAGAGGGGCTTCCTTAAAAAGAAGCCCCAGCCCGTTATAACTATTGTATCATCGTCAGGTTATTTTTGTCTCCACTGCAGGAGCACAACCCTCTCTCATCTGCCGGAGACAGACGGAGGATTGGGCCTACACTCCCCGCGCTGGCCAGACGGGTTGGGGAGGCCTGATTGATGTTTTAAAATGTATTCCCTCAGTCGCCTTGTACGACATCCACGGGAAGAGTTGTAGTGGTCCTATTCTACTCTACCGGAAACCACACGGCAATATATCTATTGTTTACTGTTAGGAACTACAAAGCGGCGTGGCGAGAATCGTGTGCATCTGGTGTGTCTCTACCTCTACCTGCATCGCGCCGCCATCGCCCATTCCTTATGTTAAAACTCGTTGCCCGACATTTTAACGACTTTGATCCAGTAACATTAATACTAAAAGTCAAATGCTTCGGTCACACTTTATGATAAGATGGAATCTCCCAGAGCCGTATAATACATTTAAAAAAAATGAGATGGAATGTCGTTTGCTGACCGCATCACATCCCCAACCTTGTCATACCCCCGGGACTACAAATAAGCGAACACATTTAATCACCTACTACTACTACTGGCGCACCAGCCTGTATGTACACGTGCGTGTGTGTGTAAATTATTGTAGGGCCGCTACACCCAGCGCGCAAACATAGTCGATCGAGAGAGAAACAATGTTATACGTCCACAACAGAAGTGCTTCTCTTTCTAACTTACAGTGTTGACCTCTCGGCGCCGGTCACTTTGCACCGGCGGCGGCGCGACAGAACAATAATGCGGACTGTTGGCCGTGCTCTATTTTGCGGGCGACGTTAAATTGGCGGGGTGTGTCGCTTCTTTACGTAGTCATATTCAGTATTTTGTGGCTTTGGATTCCTGCATGTAACATTTCAAAGACTACAGGTGCATTATAATCCTACTTCCTACTAATATTATAAATGCGAAAATTTGGATGTTTGGATGTTTGGATGTTTGGATATTTGGGCGTTTGAATGTGTGTTACTCAATCACGCTTCAACTACTGAACGGATCGGGATGAAACATGGCATAAATATAGGTTAGGTCCTGGAATAGGACGCAGAATAGTTTTTATCCCGAAAAAACTTCCCATTCCTACGGGAAATACATAATAAGTTGTGATGTTAATTTGTCCACGCGGACGATGTCGCGGGCAACAGCTAGTGATTTATATGTAATATGGTCAAAACAACATCAAATGATCAAAATGCTAACCTGCGGTGCATAATATAAGAAGGTTTATAATATTAGTAGGAAGTAGCATCAGAAGAATACTCAGAGTGATGATTCATCGCAGTTTTACGACCAAAATTACAATAAGATACGTTTCGACAAAACTATCATTTAAATACAAAAACAAACCATTTCCCTGCCCACCTCCGCCGGGCCCCTATTACCTATCAGCTGCTCGCAAGTCGGGCGATTAAAAGCACCATCAGTCATACAAAAGCTCTAGATACGGTGCGCGCGCGCCGCTGACGTCACCGCTTGCCCACGCGCAGCCGCGCCCGCGCCGACCGGCAGGTTTGTAGTTCAAGATCACGGCGGGAGGTCAACTGCACGTGCTCGGACAAAACACGCTAACTTCACAGAAGTATAAGGTAATGGTATAATAATAATAATATGTCAGACATTCACACCAATTATCCAGTCCCAGTCACCAGTAGAATAGGACCACTCCAACTCTTCCCGTGGATGTCGTACAAGGCGACTAAGGGAATACATTATAAAACATCAATGAGGCCTCCCCAACCCGTCCGGCCAGCGCGGGGAGTGTAGGCCAAATCCTCCGTCTGTCTCCGGCAGATGAGAGAGGGTTGTGCTCCTGCAGTGGAGACAAAAATGACCTGATGATGATGATCCAGTCCCAAACTAGGCAGAGCCTGTAGTATGGTTACTAGATAACGGATAGACGTACTTAAATAAATATATAAACATCCAAGACTTGAGTACAAACATTCATATTCATCATACGAACATTTGCCCCTAGCGGGATTTGAACCCGCAACCTCCGGCGTGGCAGTCCGAGAGCTATCCCGTTCCGCCACGGAGGTCGTCCTTGGTCACCTTTGCCCGCGACTACGTCCGCGTAGGTTTCGATATTTGCACATCTTTACTGCTTTTAAGGATTAATTTGGTTTCCCGTTGGAATGAGATGTTTTTTCGGGATAAAAACTATCCTATGTCCTATTCCAGGAGCTAACCTACATGTGTGCCAAGTTTCATCCCGTTCCGTCCAGTGGTTGAAGCGTGATTGAATAACAATATTAGTGGGAAGAAGTCCCTACTTGAGTGGGAGTAGGAAAGCGCGGGGTGCGAGGTACGAGAGGGGAGGGCCAATACCTCGTAAAGAGTCTAGCTTATAAATGCGTCATGATGATCAGAGATGTCTTATGTATATACTTATGTTATATTTATAATGTTGTTTGACACACGTTTGGTACCACGGGGCGAAAAGCGCGCGAAGGAAAGTCGCTTTGCGATGTTTGTCTGGATCACGCAAACTGGCGAAACATCGTCTCTGCCTACCCCTCCGGGACCAGGGCATGAGCACTATGTATCGATGTGTGTGTGTGGGGGTGTATGTGTGTGTGTGTGTGTGTATGTGTATGGGGGTGTGGGGGGAGGTGTATATGTGTGGGTGTGTGTGTGTAGGGGGTGTATGTGTATGGGGGTGTGTGTGTGTGTGGGGGGGGGGTGTATGTATGTTTACCAAAATTAACAAAAACAATCAAAAGGCAGTTGTGTTCAGAAGCGGCTTATACCATTTAGGGACAAGTCAAGGTGTCGTGGGTCTCGTTTTTTTCATCATCATCATCATCATGTCAGCCTTATGTCCACTGCTGGACAGAGGCCTTCCCCAATGAACGCCACCACACCCGGTCGTCGGTCCATCTGGCGGCGGGGCGCCCCAGTGTGTGCCAATCCGTGTTCTCCACTCCAGAACTCGTCTGCCCAAACGGCCGCTTTTTTCACGTTGGTCCAAATCTAGATGTTTTAAGTCAGGTATTTGCACTTGGTAAGAAAACCTTCCACAATCTTAACAGTAATATAACTATGGCATTGACAGAACAGGTTAAGTCTGTTAATTAACAACATATAATTGTGTTTGCGTAAGGTCTCCACACGGGGCATGCAGTCATCATCCATTACTATTATTCACTACTAATATTATAAACGCGAAAGTTTGTAAGTATGGATGGATGTTTGTTACTCTTTCGCGTAAAAACTACTGAATGGATTTTAATAAAACTTTACAATAATATAGCTTATACATCAGAATAACACATAGGCTACAATTTATAAAGATATTGTGTGAATTGTCCATAAAATCAAGTAAGTAGGAAAAAATCTACCATCTGCGAGCTATTCTGGCGTGCGCTGCCAAAACCGCTAGAGTTACACATATGTAATGTATGATGGAAATGTTTATCTTAAATAGTCATACAAAAAAGCTACTCGAAATACTAGTCCTGCGCAGACGAAGTCGCGGGCACCAGCTAGTTATTCATGGCATAATACAGCCTGCCAGAGTCGCCTGCCTCCGTCAAATATTATATGGAGATCTGGTTGCGAACCGTCACAATTTTCGAGCGTTTAAGCGTTTCTATCATGAGGCATGATAGAAACGCTATTGGCACTGTTATACGAAGTAGCCTTCTGCTACTCAGTCACAGCTCACTGCGTCACATAGGCGCTAATACGTCCGCGGTGTTCAACTTCGCCGAGCTTCTCTTGGCCACACCAAACCCCCACCCCAACCCCCTCCAACCTGACCAATCTGGTCATCATTTCTTTGCTACACTCCCATTTACTAGAGGGGAAGTGGGACCTCTTTTCCTACTTCGACTCTTTACTTCTTTAATTAAATTCGCCTGGGGCCCAAGGTAGCGTAGATTCAGTCCTCGGGACTCGCGCTACCTTCACTGGTAGTATCCAGTAGGTGTTATATGTTGCGTACCTCCGTTGATCCTCGCTCAGAGGAGTTGCGGGGGGAGAAGGGCGAGGAGGCGGGGATGCCTCCGCCAAAGGTACAAGCCCACTGGGCTATGTACCAGATATTAGATTTGTTACGTGTATTCCGTAGCGTCTCAGCATACCACACCCCGACTCCATACAGGCGAACAGATCCTGTCTGTACACATGCGCGTGTGCGTGTAAATTACTGTAGGGCTGCAGAACCCAGCGCGCGAGCATAGTCAATCGAGAGAGGGGCAACGTTATAAGTACTTCTCTTTCTAACTTCTCGCGTAGTACCGCCGGGCGCTCGGCTGTTTATTCGAATATTTAGTACTCTCTGTCTATACTCTAGCTGACGGCCGTGTTGCTCTAAGAAGTAGTGAGTCATAGCATATGCCAGTGGTCATAGTTACATCTTCTCGTGTATTCAATGTGTCATGCATTCGTAAAGGCGGATAGTAGCAGAGTTATGCGTAATAGAGACCTTACGTATCATACATATAGGTTTTAGAATAAATCTTTTGAGTCATCGCTCAGATACGGTTGGAATAAAAATCGGGGTGGGTAGAATCTGGGCTTGCAAAAATTCAATCGGAGTGGGTAGAAATATATTTATATCGCAAACGGATTGCTTTTAACATCAAACTATAGACTAATTTTGGTACTAAACGCAAGGTTGACTGGAAGAGATCCTTATAAGTGGGATAAGACCCCTTTGTCTGTTTTTGTTGTTGTTAATTTTACTTAATTTAAAGTTATTTTACTAAACTAAATGAGCACTATCTGTCTCACTCAGTATAGTATGGTATGTAGGGGACGGACGGGCAAGAATGTATACTAAGGTTTGCTTCAAATGAAAAGGCATTTGTAATCAACTTCAAAAACCAGTCTCTTTGTTAAATGAACCATTGGTAAATAAACTTTAATTAACAAAACTAAAAATCAACGAAACATTTATCTACTAATAGGAACTAATCGTTTTTAAAAAACGTGATTACTGTCCGTAATGCCGCCATGGGCGGGCAAAATGGATTCTATAGGCGCTGGGTACATATTATATAGTTATTATTATATACTTAAAGTGATCAGTAGCATGTCAAATGTTTTCTTGAATTTCAATACATGAATTTATGCACATTTTGCGGATACGATTACTGGAAGTGATATTTTAATAGTTAGAGAAAAAATTATGAAATACATCCCTTGAAATATCAATCTTTTTAAGCTGAAAAACTATTTTGTTTACAGCACACACCCAAAAATGTCAACGCCGGTCACTGACTATTGTTTACTGGCCGCTAGGCTTAGCGCATCGAATGACACTATGTCTATCTCTTTCTAACAATTACGCACAGAATTAGACAAAATATTCTTTTTGCCCTACCTATCCATATTGCCCGTCCGTACCCTATGTATGTATGTAAGTATGTTTATTATAGTTATTATTATTATATATATATATATATAGTTCAGATATTTACTTATTATGTAGTTTATTATGCACTTATTTTGCCCCCTCGCTCTTACTGCATCGTCTCTGCATACCCCTCTGGGAACAAGGCTAGAGCATTATGTAAGTATGTATGTTGTTTACAAAGGTGAATTTATCTCTAAATGAGATCTCTTCCAGCCAACCTTACAGGGTGTGAAACAAGGCAGTATTTCGCCAACAATTCGCGAATATACAAGTAATTTATGAAAAAAAAAAATTAATTAAACAAAACACATAAAACTAGTTTGTGGACAGGTAAGATGCGACTCTCCAAATTAGCTGTTAATTAAGAATTTTAAACTGGTTCAAAAACCGATATGGAGACTAAACGAGACATAAGATTTGCACTTAGTGGCATTCTAGGCTTTCACATCGCAACTTCCTGTCTGCAGACTGTTCTTCACTCTGCCCCGTAGCCTAGTCGGTAGTACACCTGCCTGCGAAGCTCGGGGTCGCGGGTTCGAATCCCGCCCAGGGCAAACATTCGTGTGATGAGCACTTGTGTTTGCCTTGTGACTGGATGTTATTTATATAAGTACATTATGTATTTATTATGTACTAGCTGTGCCTAGTACGTTAGTCGCCTTAACGACACTCAGAAAGGTAGAGGTGGCCCTATTCTAAGCCGGTAACCACACGACAAAGATACTATGATCATATCGTATCATTAGACTTTTAAAATATCCTGTTCTTTTTAACACTTGGTCACGTTTGTCATAAACCTCAAGGGACGAGGAAGGCTATTTTCAGCAGGGTAACTGCTGATGATGTTGTTTATTTCATTTCATTTCGTTTCGTTTCGTTTCGTTTCGTGATTTGATTTGATTTGATTTCATTTGATTTCATTTCATTTCATTTCATTTCATTTCATTTCATTTTATTTTATTTTATTTTATTTTATTTTATTTTATTTTATTTTATTTTATTTTCACAGCATTCCACAGCACTTAGTATACAGTATCCAGTTAAGTATCCATATCTTTTGTTTCTACGAGGCGTGTTACGTTATTTCTTAATCCAATGCTCAAAAACAAGTTACGTAATCGGCTGTTAGCCTAGCAGCCATTTGCATCAATAAACTATTATTTTATAAACAATTTCAGATTGTACCAGTCATCAGTTAATTGGAAAACAAAACTTTTCCATTCAAATCAAATCATATTCTATGATCGTTAAACCTTCGTTAAACCATTCAAATTCAAATAGTTTATTATAAATTCCCAGACACATAGATTTTTACAGTCATCCTTAAAATTGTATGATTACATTAATTGAGTACGATTAAAATTTAAAAATTCACAGGAATATTGTACATATAATTATTATTCGCTGTACTCTACAGCAGGCCACCTTAAACTACATGTAACTAGCCCTAGAACAGGCCAAGGTCTTTTTGGGCTGTTACTGCCACACCATGTCTCGTTTGTATACACTTGCCCAAATAGCAGTGTGTACCTATAACTATGGTGTAATATATTGTCTGTGATTGTTGTTTACTAAATAAAATAAATAAATAAATAAATAAATAACATGCATATTAGAGCTCCCACACTAGACCGTGCTGTCTGTATTAAGACGCGATAATTCGGGTTGAACCCCACGAGCGCTCGCCGCCGCGCGCTATTAATATTAACATCTACACTAATATTATACCGATTTATACCGATGAACTTGGTAATTTACCACAGCACACTAATAGTAGAGTTCGAGGGTGCAATTGATGCTTACACCCGAGCTAACTACTCTGCTTTACATCTCGATTGTGAGGTAAGTAGAAAAAAAACCGGCATTACAAGAATAAAACATTTTTTTAATTATTTTTTTCAAGAACGAAATTGAGCTTCGCCGTTCGATATTTATGACTATTATACTCATACGAAGACAAGGTTAAATAGCGAAGCGACCTCTTTTGTCATTGGGCTGAATGCATGATGTCTATTGCCAGTATGATGGTTAGATGTACGCGAACTTTTTGAAAGAGTGAAGAGTTTTTTTTAAATTACTTACCGCCCTAGGGCTTTTCTAGCTACGTTATTACCCTAGAGCGCTAATTGGTCACCTACAAGCCCCATTTGGGGGTAATAAGGACCTACTTACCGAATATGAGAGATGTAAATGTACTATATTATATCTACACTATTATTATAAAGAGGAAAGATTTGTATGTTTGTAATGAATAAACTCAAAAACTACTAGACTGATTTCAAAAATTCTTTCACCATTAGAATGCTACATTATCCCTGAGTAACATAGGCTATATTTATTACTATAAAAAATTAGGGATCCCTACTAAAACTTCAATAATGTAACCTATGGCGTAAAAAAATTAGCCATAAAATGTCTTTCATCGCATGCGCTGCGAAAACTATTGATGATAGAACCATCGCGTGTCTGTACATTGAGAATATTTGCAGGAGTCGGAGCTGGAGCTGAAGCGGGTTGGGGAAGGGGGACGGAAGTTAACGCTTAATAAGTTTCAACTTTATTTAATTCTGTAGTCCACGCGAGCGGAGCCGCGGCACAGCTAGTATACATATACATACACCTGTCTAATCCCAATTTGGGATTTTCTCCGGTTATCCGGTCGCACACCACCGCGGGTGATCTTAAAAACTTTCCTGCAAATGTTTGTTCAAAACATTACATAAAAACCTTTGTATTAATACACAAACTGTCATCATCATCATCATCAGCCCGAAAGAGTCCATTGTTGGACATAAGCCTCTCCCAAGGTGCGCCACTGAACCCGATCTTCGGTTCTTCTCATTCAGTCACTGCCAGCCGCCTTACGCAGATCGTCGCTCCATCTAGCCAGGGGGCGTCCCACACTACGCTTGCCCAGTCGCGGTCTCCACTCGAGAACTTGTTTACCCTCGTTTATACTCGTTAATCGGTTCTCCGACAGATGTGACCAGCCCACTGCTACTTGAGCGTACTAACTTTTTGAGCTATGTCGAAGACTTTAGTTCTCTGGCGGATCACCTCATTTCGGATCCTGTCTCTTGGAGAAACTCCGAGCATAGCTCTTTCAAAAGCCAGCTGAGCGACCTTGAGTTTTCGAGCTAGTCCCACTGTCAGTGTCCACGTTTCGGCGCCGTACATCACACAAACTGTATCCTCCTTTAATGGGAAACGCGCTGTCAAGCTAGTCAACCGTCACAATGCTCGCGGTATTTGTAGCTCAACCTTTATAATTTAAAACTGTCTGAAAAAATCCAGCATTTAGCGTTTTTATCCCTATGTAATAGTTGCATATCTGCATACAATAGGTTATTAAGATAAATGATTAGTTCCCTAAGCAGCTGACATAATCCTTTGAAGCCTGCAGAATCAACTTAATGAGTCACAAACAGAAATTGTTAATACGTGTCCAGAGTCCTTGTGACTCATCCGAGGCTGTGACGTCATCTGTGTGTACGTCAGCAATCGTCTAGATATTGTACTAAGGCCACGTGTTAAGTATTTATGTTTTTTGTATGCGAAAAACAGCTGTTCTTTTTCTGACGACCTCCGCTCCGTGCCGGAACGGGGTAGCTCTCGGACTGCCACACCGGAGGTTGCGGGATCGAATCCCGCTAGGCGCAATGTTCGTATGATGAATATGAATGTTTGTACCCAAGTCTTGGATGTTTATATATTTATTTAAGTATGTCTATCCGTTATCCAGTAACCATACCACAGGCTCTGCCTAGTTTGGGACTGGATAATTGGTGTGAATGTCTGACAGGGTTTATATATTTATATATTTTTTTACATTTCGAAGTTGATTTCGTACAATTCGAAGTCGCCGGATCATCAGGATAAACTTTTTATTATAGTATAGATACTAAGAGAATATTTTTGAGACCTAGTTTGAGGACAATTCAATATACATACATAATGCTCACGCCTTGGTCCCAGAGGAGTAGGTAGCAACGATGTATCGCCACTGCGCGATCCTGACACCCCTTACCAGTCTCACTCACATTCAATCTTTTCATGCACTTCCATTTATTCATCTCGCTGCGGACCCCAGCCATTTTTCCCGTCGCCAATTTGATCCCTGAAACATTCTCCTAGGACGACCTCTAGCTGAGTTCCTTCCACAATCGCGGTGTAAATTTATTTTGTCACTCTTTCTCTCATACGCTCTAAATGTCCAAACCAACGCAACATACCCTTCTCTACCTTCGTTACTACATCTTGCGCTTGAGCTCTCACAGCACATTGTGGCCTGCACAAACGCATGTTCAACCTCAAGCTTCGAACCACAGGAGCGTGTAGGCTCTGTGAAGAAGCAGAGGAAGCCCCCATGCACCTCCTGTGCGAGTGTGGACCACTGATGCGTAAAAGAAATACACACCTAGGTAACTACTTGCTTCACCCTGACGAAGTAAAACAACTCAGTGCTAAAAGCATTGTGCAGTTTCGAACTGCTGCAAGGCTTAACACGGAACTATAGCATGGTGGCGATCACAATAGACCAGAAATGGTCGCAGTGATACAAGGTCTAGACTGAGATCTTGAAATAGCCCCAACTCGAATAATAATAAATACTACATCTTTCAAACCGCAGTTAGAGGAAAACAAAAATGGAGCCAATTAGTTACCACCTGGTACCCAAGGAATGGAAAAAGAAACAGAGGCAGGCCATTCAGACGGTGGCATGACGACATGGTAAAAATGGCAGGCAAAACTTGGACTCGATTAGCAACCGACAGAGAAAAATGGAAGGAGATGGGGGAAGCCGTTGCCAGGGAGGCCCATCAGATTGCTGACGTCATTAGATTAAGTTTAGTTTAAGATTTATTTGTTACTAAAGCAGTCTGAAATAAATGGCTATATTCATTCATTCATTCTTTCAAACCGCACTTCAACAGACTTCTATATGTGTTTAGTTATTTCCCTGGTCCTCCGACACACTCAAAGAAATCTCCGATCCCCCAAATAATGTCATCATCATCATCATCAGCAGTAATACGTCCACAGCTGAACATAAGCCTCCCCAATAGAATGCCACTTTTCGTGAAGAGTACATTAGGGAGATTTGCCATAATCACCACGCTTGGCAGACACCAACCTCAATATCAACTCAAACGTTTACAAGAAATAAAAATAAACTTGTTTTACCAGGTTTAAGACTAAGTAAGGTCAGTAAATCGTTCACGGGGCAATGTATACGCTTCTACAACAAACTACCAGAGGAAATCTTAAATATGACGGACAGAAAGTTTAAGATTCACATTAAAAAACAACTTTGTAAGAAAGCCTATTATAAAGTATGCCCTTTCTTCTTCACAGCGCTAACACCTAGGAAGCGGTAGTCGATAAAAAAATGACGTGTATAAATGTACCAAGTGTACTCATATGCAATAAATGATTTTGACTTTGACTTTGACTTTGTTTCAATACTAATTTTCCACAATATCTAAGTTCACAACTACATTTATTGTTTTACTGACTCACAAATCCGAGGACTGGGCTATCTGCTTGTATATTGTTTTATCGAATTTTATCTCGTTTATCGACGTCGGTATCGCCCGTGAATGTCGATAAGTGCACGGCAATACTGTTAAATATTCGACTCGAAAGATATCAGTTGCCGTGTTGTAATATTAATGACGAAATTCGTGCACGGAAAGAAGAGCGAATCTACACTAATATTATAAAGAGGACAGATTTGTGATGTTTGTAACGAACAAACTCAAAAACTACTGGTCCGATTTCAAAAATTCTTTCACCATTAGAATGCTACATTATCCCTGAGTAACATAGGCTATATTTATTACTATAAACATATAGGGATCCCTACTAAAACTTCAACAATATAACTCAAGGTAGGTAAAATTTTTTGCCAAAAAATGTCTTTCATCGCATGCAGAAGTGGGAGTGGGAGAGGAAGTGGGAAGGGGAACGGATTCTGTAGTCCACGCGAGCGGAGCCGCGGGCACAGCAAGTATTTAATTTTACAATAGTCATCATTTCTAGGTCATTATCATAGCCTAGGCCTTAGGCCTAAACATAGAGGCCTTCCCCAATGAACGCCAACACATCCGGTCCTCCGCCCTCTGCATCCAGGCGCTTCCGGCCACCTTCCTCAGTTATTAAAATATAATAATATGGTGTTACGCCTATCCTTGTTTAACTTCCATAGCACAGGAGAAAAAAATAGTTTGGGGTTAGACAAAGTGTATGTATATGTAATTGTTCCTACCCATCTGTACCCTATTTATTTAAGTATGTATATCCGTTATCTAGTAACCATACCACAGGCTCTGCCTAGTTTGGGACTGGATAATTGGAGTGAATGTCTGAGATATTTTAAAAAAAATCTGTATCGTCTGTCCTAGGTAAACAAACGTACTCATGAACGTAATGATTTTCGGCCTTAGGTCGACGTGTGAATTTGACGTAAGGATTAGCAAGCTGAAGTGGCAGTGGACTGGCCACATCTGTCGCAGAACCGACGGCCGTTGGGGCAGACGAGTTCTGGAGTGGAGACCGCGGGCCGGCACGCGCAGGGTGGGACGCCCCGCTGCCGCCAGATGGATTCACGACCTGAGGAATGTTGCAGGAGGCGGCTGGATGCGGAAGGCAGAGGACCGGGTGTGGTGGCGTTCATTGGGAAAGGCCTATGAGACATATCCCACTAATATTATAAATGCGAAAGTTTGGATGTTTGTTATTCAATTCACGCTTCAACCACTGGACGGATCGGGATGAAACTTGGCACACATATAGGTTAGGTTCTGGAGTAGGACACAGGATAGTTTTTATTCCGAAAAAACATGTCATTCCTACGGGAAGCCAAATTAATCCTTAAAAGTAGTGTGTACATATCGAAACCTACGCGGACGAAGTCGCGGGCAAAAGTTAGTGGGCAATATTATGGCTATTTTGATGCCTCGGAAATAACCTACAAAGCAAGAAAAAATATCAACATTTTGTCAGATACTAGGTTATTCAATTGTACCTGGCCGTAGCCCACAGTCAAACAGTGGGAGATAATTTTGATTTACTCCGACCTAGTCATCAAGTCTGCCGCAGTCGGTTGAGTAATATGGCTGTTTGTTAGTCTGTCAGCGCACGAGGTGAATACTAAGTAACTGTTTGCAGAGAGGAAAGTGTGTCGATCACCACATGGATGGGACGCCAAGGTGATTGATAGTAAACATGGGGATTTGTTCGCTGTTTCACTTTGCTATCGAATTCGAACCTATAACCTTTGTTAGGTCTAGCCGATTTGGCATGACAAATGGACATTGCCTGATACATTGCCGTGTGGTTTCCGGTAGAGTAGAATAGGACCACTCCAATTCTTCGCGTGGATGTCGTACAAGGCGACTAAGGGAATACATTATAAAACATCAATCAGGCCTCCCCAACCCGTCTGGCCAGCGCGGGGAGCGTAGGCCAAATCCTCCGTCTGTCTCCGGCAGATGAGAGAGGGTTGTGCTCCTGCAGTGGAGACAAAAATAACCTGATGATGATGATATCTAATATAAGGAACAAATTGCTGTCTACTTCTAATTAGGAAGCTCATAGAAGCAAATAGTGATGGTCTTGTTCGGATGTCTCAGTGGCGCATTGGTCTAAACGCTAAAACGTCAGTTTGAAAACTTTACGGGATAGAAGTTTAAAGATTTTTTGTTAACTCGGAAATAAAATATCTCGTTTTCTGTGGGAAGTATTTTTATGTAACTTGAAAAAAAAATTGTATAATAACTGCTTAATTATGTATAACAAAGAATCATTTATAGGTCTTTTATTTTACGAGACATATATCGCTTTAGCGGAAATCACCTGAACATATAAAAAAAATTTGTCAGATAAAAACGGTAAACATATACATATACATATACATAGACAGATCGACGCAGACTACAGTCGAATGGTATATAAACTAATTTTCGACCAATGTAATATAAAATACCGAAATAGTTACAAGTTATAAAAGTTACAAATAGTACAATTTAGGCGGTCTTATCGCTTTAAGAGATTTCTTCCAGACAACCTTCGGGTAGAAATACTATATAAAGTAGAAAGCATCCGAACGAATTCGCACGTCTTTTGCTGACGCTTTGATTTGCGAAGGCGCGCTTGATAATGTAACTCAACCCTATGAATTCAAAACCGCAGGTTCATACGGGAACCTAATACTTTGACCTAGTTGTCAAGTCCAGTCTATTGATAGATTTAACGTAAGTTGTAAGAAGTAAAACCAGGATTTTGTGTCCGTATAAGAAGTTAATGTTGCAAGAAGTTAAGTTTATACCAACACGCCTTATTTAATAGTAATAAGGTCTAAATTGCATTTCAACTTGCGCCGACACCTAGCTCATAAACATATAGTATATACTAGCTGCGCCCGCGGCCCCGCTCGCGTGAACTACAGGATCCGCCCCCATTCCCACTTCTGCCACCGCAACCGCCTCCGACTTTCACTCCCACTTTCAATTCCAATTCCACTTCCCCTCCCACTCAAACTCAATATCCCAATCCCGATTTCGCTCTCGTTCCCACTCCCGCTCCCACTACCACACCCACTCCCCTTTTCCCACGCCCACACGCACTCGCATTCCCACTCCCAGCTCCGAACGGAAAATCACAGACTTATACAGATAAATCTACCTTTATATACTTGTTACCACATACATGCCTTTTGTGTTAAATTTTGTTAGGATATCACCTAGACCAGGAGCAGCTTGTGTAAAGTTGTTTGTCAACAGTGGAAGTCGACCCTACAATCTCTAGATGTAATTCCTGCAACCAACGAGGTAGTTAAATAACGAAATACATTTTCAAAAAATCCGTACAAATGCGAGTACGAAATACAGATTAACAGGAAAAAAAATGGTTCAGGCAATTTGTTAATAATTTTCCTTGTACCTAATTCGGTTAGTTTCGTCATGCTGCTATAACGAAATCGTACTTCCGTTGTCATTTTCCTCCCAGAAACATATGCTGGCTCTACATTATCGTCCAACATTCTAAGCAGAAATATTAGTACCTCGAGGGTGGTTCCGTGGTTACTGATTCTTGCATACGAATAGACAACGATACGATCCGACAATACAGTTGGGTAGGAACAATTTTTATAGGAAAGCTGACAGAAGAATCCAGTTGGGCTGGGCAGCATACGGAAAACTGCGTCAAGTCTTCACGTCGCCTATTCCACAATGTTTAAAGACAAAAGTCTTTAATCAGTGCGTCCTGCCTGTCATGACCTACGGCGCGGAAACGTGGACACTGATGGTGGGCTTGATCCACATGTTCCAGGTCGCTCAGCGAGCTATGGAGGGCTATGCTCGGGGTCTCATTGAAGGATATGATTCGTAATGAAGAGATTCGACGAAGAACGAAGGTAACCGACATAGCCGAAAGGATTAGCAAGATGAAGTGGCAGTGGGCGGGTCACACCTGTCGCAGAACCGACGGCCGTTGCGTCAAACGAGGTCAGTAGTGTTATTCTCTAAAATACAAACTCACGTGTGAGTCTCACTCAGGGTGGGATGGTCGCACGGCCGGCAGGTGGATCGAAGCAGCTGGATTCGGAAGGCAGAGGATCGGATGTGGTAGCGTTCATTCATCATCATGTCAGCCCCTAGAAGTCCACTGCTGGACATAGGCCTTCCCCAATGAACGAATCCAGCCGCTACCGGCAACCTTCTTCAAGTCGTCGGTCCACCTGGCGGCGGGGCGTCCCACCCTGCGAGTGCCGATCCGCGGTCTCCACTCCAGAAGTCGTCTGCCCCAACGTCGGTTCTACGACAGATGTGGCCTGCCCACTATAGTGTTAAATTGTCCTGAATGTCGAAATGTCCAGAGTGTGAAATGTTCAGATAGCTAAATATTGTCAAACATCAAACATGTGCGGATAAACTATACACAGACCGGGACCAACTTGTACAAAGTGGTCTGTGCCCAGTAGGAATCGAACCCACGAAGCCTCGAGTCCAATGACCAATTCACTAGACCAACGCGGCGGCCTAAGTGTGGATGAGATTGTTGTGTGAGAGTTATTAATTATTAGACCTATGTCCAGCAGTGGACTTCTGAAGGCTAATGTGATGATTATGAATAGACACACAGACACTCGCTTTACGTATCCGACGTCTATCCAAAGAGCCAAATTCTCACTTGAACAATTATTGTTTCACACATTTCCATTTACCATCTGACACTTCTCACACTCCTTAGTATGTTGTAGTCGCGGAGAACGGTCGGTCGTTCAGCAAAATGACCAATTCGTTAAAGTTCAAAAGGTTTACGTGACGCGGTTGTAAGTTTAATGAACTTTTCTGTGATCCTATCAAAAAACCACTTTGTATTGTAACGGACCCATACACACACAAATCACATATGAAAACAACCCCATTTGCGTCTAGGAAATAAAACAAACAATAGATAGTGTTCCGAAGCGGACTCTAAATTAACTTGGTACCTAATACAAACTTGTTTTTGCTGCTAGTATCCCGTTTATGCGTATATTTGGATTCTGAGAGGTGAATGGCGTTTGTTGTTTTCGTATGCTAGTTCGTTTGGAATTAGTATTTTAGTAATTATCTGATACACTAGTGGCTTCGCTATAAACTTACATACACACACACACACACACATACATTCAAACACACATCTACTTTCCCACTTACACTTTTACATAAACACCACTGCCTACATTTGCCGAGTGGTTTCCGGTAGAGTAGAATAGGACCACTCCAACTCTTCCCGTGGATGTCGTACAAGGCGACTAAGGGAATACATTATAAAACATCAATCAGGCCTCCACAACCCGTCTGGCCAGCGCGGGGTTTAGGCCAAATCCTCCGTAAAAAATCCAATGTAAAATGACAAACTTAATAATTGGTTTAATATGCGTTATCTTGTATTGTATTTTTTTTTCAATTAGACATGCTGTTACGTTCGCATGAAATAAAAATAAAATAAATTTTAGTAATCTAAGATTTCATCTAAATTGTATGTCATATGCATGTTCAGTTTCAGCAGTTACGGTGTGATGAAAAAACCAACACCAATTCTATGGCATTTATGATATTTTTCTTGAATGCATATATCTACTTAAATACCTATAATTTATTTTAGTAAATCTGACTCAACCGACACACGAATAAATACGTATATTTATTGCTTGACGATTCGTCATCATCACAGAAGTGATCATCTCATCACTAAGAATTATATAATTGTTTTTATGGTAATTATTTATTACTCATAGAATATCGTGGGTAATTTTAATAGGACAATGGGCTCGATTCTGAAGGCACAATGTTAAAATTTGACAGCACTAAAACTGTTGCTATCCTTGTCACACAGTATTATGAAGATAAAGACGAAACCAATTTTAGCAATTTTAGTCAAATTTTAAATGTGTGCCTTCAGAATCGGGACCAATGCATTTGACAATATATTTAAAAACATTATATTTTACGACAAGTTTTTTTTATCACAAGTACAAAAATTCCATACATACATAATGCTCATGCCCTGGTCCCTGGGTAGGCAGAGACGATGCATCGCCACTTCGCGCGATTCAACGTCGCGAAGCGACTTTCCTTCGTCCACTTTTCGCTCCGTGATACCACTTGACGTGATGTGTGGCGAACAACATCGCCGTCTCCGTGTTGAGACACACTGCGGTACCACGGATAGCTAGGGAAATACTTGAAATACAAAAATTCCAATTGTATCTATATGTATAGTCAGAGAGGTAAATTTAGACCTATTTTTAAATGTATAGAACCGAAGTCAACGTAAAACTAATCATGTTTCCTTTGTTGCAGTTAGAATCGGATTTGTCTGTAATAAAATGACCTGGTGATTGTTTTAAAATAAAATTAAAATAATATATGTCGGCGAAATAATAAAAGAGGAGCTGATTTGAAGGCACAGTGTGTGTTCGGCGCACCGTTCGGCTTGGTTCGGCGATCGTCGCGAGCACGCGCTGACGGAACGTCGGGTAGGACGGGCGCAGGCGCAGGCGCAGACTCGAGACAGTGTTCGCTCGATACGCGTGCGGTGCGCAGGCACCACACGGACGGATCGTCTGCCTTCTAAAATCGTTACTTGATGATGTAGTGTAATTTCATGTAGTGTAATTGAAGTCAGTAAACGTGTTAACTTTTGAACGGTGTTAAACACAATTTGGGAGCCCACATTTTCGGCGGAACCAGGAACCTACGACATATATTTTAATTATGCCTGCAACACGACAGTGAGAAAACACAACTGTACAACAGTGTACAGTCTACCACGCATCCAACGTAACGGGGCCTAACTGTATTGAGATGTAGTCGACTGTCCTAGCATGCTTTGGTGTTTATGGAGGGCAGGAGAACCAAACAGATGAGCATACAAAGAAACAAACAACCAGACCGGGACCAACTTGTACAAGATGTCTGTCACTTGGAACGAGAAGACTTAGATGCCAACAGAAAAAAATAATGAGAGAAAGGAGTAAAGAGAGAGAGAGAGAGAGGAGCAGCCTATTTACTTACTGGAAAAAAGGGAAGAAAAAGGGAGAGAAAATATGAGACAGGAGCACGATATCTATTTAGTTCTGCCTGATGCCTGTTGGTTTGGAGTTACACCCTTGAATGGAGAAAGCTAAGGTACAACCTTACAAAGGAGGGAATATGTAATTTGTAGGGGGATCAAGCAGGGTGCTTCGACAAACAGCACCTGAGAAAGTACCGAGCACCTCCCCCGTGATTCGGTCTGTATGACCTAGACGTCGAAAGGCCGTGGGAGGTGGAAGGTCTATCCCCAGTGGGAACCGAAGCCACGACCTCTGGCGCTCCAATGACCAAACTACTAAAGCCAAAGAGGCGGTCTAGAATAGACTTGTATAGACACCGTCTCATGCTTAGGACAATTTACATAAAAAAAAGACAAGTTCTTATTAAAATGCTGCGTTGACATTGGATCTCATGTGTGCCTCGTTCCCAATCGAATGGACTGGTTTAATGATATCAGACGACATGGAGATCAACACTGAATGCATTGGGCTTAAGTCCTAAAGGCAAGGGCCGAATTGGTGAAGAATATCTAGAATTAAGTCAAGGAACGTAAAGCTAAGGGCTGAAGAAACAAAAACTGTCTAAGGGTAGACCGACGGTTCGTATCGGCGTAATACTCATTTCCCACAAGAAAATCGACGCAACGCTCAAGAACAAAACAGCTAGTTTCAATAAAAATAACATCGAACTCCAACCAGTTTCCAAAGATGTAGGTATTACCACACGGAATACAACGAACTACCAAAATAAAACGAATGGTTGCGACACAGCCGGCGACTACACGTGGTCGGGCAGTTCCGAGACACTCGCACGCAAATAGAACGGGATTTAGGAGGTTTTTGACACCCATACTGCTGTATTAATTGCTTTAGCGGCCGATGTTATTGTTGTCATTGAATGGGACATCACATGGAGATGTGCTGTTTGTCTTTGAAAATGTATCTGAACTATAATAATAATATATATGTCAGACATTCACACCAATTATCCAGTCCCAAACTAGGCAGAGCCTGTGCTATGATTACTAGATATCGGATAGACATACTTAAATAAATATATAAACATCCAAGACTTGGGTACAAACATTCATATTCATCATACGAACATTTGCCCCTGGCGGGATTCGAACGCGCGACCTCTATCACAGTCTTATACTATCTCGCACAGTTAAGCACACACATGCGACTTGATTTATAATAATATTTAAAAGAATATTACTATATTTAAAAGAAGATTGCGACTTCCAAGGTTAATGTTATATGCAAATGTTGGTGATTTTTTTCTAAACAAACAGTTACAACAAACATACATTTATAAACGTAGCGGCGAGCGTCCGGCCGCGCGCGATTGCACGCGTTCACGTGTGATAACCTCCCTTTAGCTTGCTGCAGCACGCCACGGCGCGTGATCGCATCGATACGTGGCGTGTAGGTTAGGACTAGAGAATACTGTGCGCAGTACCGGACTGCCCCCAGTACAAAGTTACTACGCCAGCGCACTAACGACCGGCGCCGAGAAAGTGACGCTATAAATTGAAAAGAGAATCACTTATGTCGTCTACATGTAACCAACGATCTCTATGTACTACCAGATGGAGCGTTCCAAACAATCGCTCTGTTCCACGCAAGTAGCCACAACTCTTTCACATTCACAATGAAACTTGTGCAGTTACTACTCAGACCATTTAATTATTACTAAATATTGACGCTACGGTTAAATAATGTCAATATTTAGTAAATAATTAAAGTTTCTGAGTAGTAACTGCACAAGTTTCAGAGTGAATGTGAAAGAGTTGTGGCTACTTGCGTGGAACAGAGCGGTTGTTTGGAACGCTCCATATAGTAGTACATAGAGATCGTTGCATATAACAGTGTCTCTCTCTTGAACGACTATACCCGCGCGCTCTCAGTTCAGCAGCTCTACCAAGTTTACGTAGCAGTGCTGCTTCAGGGCATATAGCCATTCTACTACTCTTATAAACATATTCAAATCACTCCCAAGTCCTCGCATACGAATATTTCCACAAGGGCGACCGATGCGCAGCGGAAGTGACGAGTTTGCGCGGCAAGACGGTCTATTTCCGGCTGAAGGAAAGCCATTCACACCGCGACCGGATAGGCGCGTGTGTGAACAGTATGCGTGTATATGTAGGTATTAGGTGACGTGACTTGCGAGTGTGCTCTGCTGACATTAAAGCAACTTAGAATAGGGCCACATCGAATCTTCCCGTGGGTGTCGTCAAGACGACTAAGGGATTGCACTAGAGACGGGAACCAGCGTTCTCAAGTGTATATATCTTGGGGAATTGCACGATTTGATTCTCCCATGCCCCTTCCATCATCAGACTACCAGGCGTGGGGAGGGACTTCATCCTTATGTAGTAGACATCACTATATTTTGGGGAGTGTGCCCAGGAATTGCACGATTTTATTCCTCATCCCCCTTCCATCATCAGACTACCAGACGTGGGGAGGGACTTCATCCTTATGTAGTAGACACACCACGCTCTCGCACGAAGCGTTTTGCTTCCTCTTTCATAATGCGAACTGCTAAGGAATGAAATTCCATGCCAGCTTGAGTATTTTCGCACAAATTAAATTTGGATCCTTTTAAAGGAAGAGTGAATAGGCATCTTCTGGGTAAGCGCGCGCCACTTTAGGCCTCATCGTCAGTTACCATCAGGTGAGATTAAGATTAACCGCAAACGAGTGGTGATTATGGCAAATTCCCCAATTGACAGCCCACAAGAAATTGAATTCTGTTGGGGAGGCTTGTGTTCAGCACTGGACGTATATCAGCTGATTATGAAGCGCGGTAGAACTTAGTACATCATATCTGGGAGCGAAATTCTCGCTGTGGTCGATAATATACTACAATAGGAGTATTTAGACAAAAGGAAGCGAGCAGACGATTATCATTACAATCATCGGTATTACGTCACCGCTCTGAGAATGTGAATCATAGCTCTAGGTTTGTTTTTACATATATACTTATGCTCGTTTATGTATCTGTGCGAAGCTTTGTTACTTAGGTAAATATGAAAATGACTTTTAAATTCCATCCCACTAATACTATAAATACGAAAGTTTGGATGTTTCGATGATTGTTACTCAATCATACTTCAACCACTGGACGGATCGGGATGAAACTTAGCTTAGGTTAATATATAGCCTACTAGCTATTTCCCGCGACTTCGTCCGCGTGGACAACTTAACATCACAAATCATTATGTATTTCACCTAGGAATGAAATGAAATGGAATGGGATGTCTTTTCGGGATAAAAACTATCCTGCGTCCTATTCCAGGACCTAACCTATGTGTATAGGTTAGGTCCTGGAATAGGACGCAGGATAGTTTTTATCCCGAAAAGACATCCGATTCCTACGGGAAATATATACAATGATGTGTGATGTTAAGTTATCCACGCGGAGGAGGTCGCGGGAAACAGCTATATTTCTTTTGGTTCATGTAGGTGTGGTCATGGGCAACTGGTCACTATATTATCCTGATACAAGAATTCCGCCGCGTAGAACAAGAAGTGTGGTTTGAAAGGTATAGTAACGAATATAGCGAAGGGTAATGATGCGTTGGTTTAGACATTTAGAGGGTATGAGTGAAAGAAGAGTGACAAAGGAGATTTACAGCGCGAATGTGGAAGGAACTACAGCTAGAGGTTGTCTTAGGAGGACGTTCAAGGATCACATTGGTGACGTCCTCAAAAAGGCTGGGGTCTGCAGTGAGATGAATAAAAGGAGGTGCATGAAAAGGTTGATGTGAGGCCAGAGAGATGTGTCAGTGATACATTGACTCTGCCTACTCCTCTAGGACCAAGGTGTGAGCATTATGTATGTATGCCAGCAGCGTCCAGTTTTGAATGAGTGAGCGAATTCAGTTAACGACTGAACAAACGAATTAATGAATATATGCTTTGAGAATGTGTAAGTATGTGGTTTTGAAGGGTACCTGCGTACATTATCTCTGCCTACCCCTCTGGGACCATGGCGTGTGCATTATGTATGCATGTGTAAGCATTGTGTATATAGGTAAATTGCAAATTTTGAGAAAATGGCAAAAAATATATCTAGAATTCTAGAAAACCAGTTTGGTATGACCTTTATTTGTATAATTCTACAAATGATAAAATCTAATGAATAAAAATGTAAACTTCGCGTGTCTGTATATTGAACATACCTATGTATTTGCAAAAATAATAATTGGGAGGTCTAAGGATAATTTTTGTCTGTTTGTCTGTTAGTTTGTGCACGCATCACATAAAAAGTACCGAACCTAATTTGGTGAAATTTTCACAGAAACCTAGGGCTCTACCTGGAGTAACATATAGTCTTTATTTCATCGCAATCGGCGTACTCAATCAAAAGTTATGGGCATTTAATTACACACGGCCACCTGATCCAAAACTAGGCAAAGCCTGTAATTTGGGTATCAGACAGCTGATATACATATATATATATATATATATTATAAAAATAACATCTAGTAACAAGGCAAACACAAGTGCTCATAACACGAATGTTTGCCCTGGGCGGGATTCGAACCCGCGACCCCGAGCTTCGCAGGCAGGTATACTACCGACTAGTCGACGGAGCCCACAAACATTAACAAATGGTGCAATTCAGACTGCGATGAGTTAGGTTAGGACTACATCTGAAGCTGCAGTGGGAGTGGGCGTCGGAGTGGGAGTTGGATTGAGAGTGATATTAAAAATAATTGTGTAGTCCACGCGAGCGGAGCCGCGGGCACAGCTAGTAATAAATATAACAGTTAAGAATTTCTGCTTAGACCGTCATAACATCGGACGAAAGCCCAAGTCACTGACGAACAATAGGGACCCGCGGCAAAGGTTCACATATTCCCAGCGCGTGTGACCTACGGAACCGTCTGCCGCGGCCGTTGACCCCGCTAATGTATCCACCACTTACCGCTGATTAGTAATACATGTGGGCTGGGGCTCGCTGAACTTTAAGACGTCGCTTAGGTATAAGGTCTAATTAAAGAGAATCATATTTATTACTGCCGTGTGGTTTCCGGTAGAGTAGAATAGGACCACTCCAACTCTTCCCGTGGATGTCGTACAAGGCGACTGAGGGAATACATTATAAAACGTCAATCAGGCCTCCCCAACCCGTCTGGCCAGCGCGGGGGTGTAGGCCAAATCCTCCGCCTGTCTCCGGCAGATGAGAGAGGATTGTGCTCCTGCAATGGAGACAAAAATAACCTGATGATGATATTTATTATCTGTCGCAGAACCGACGGCCGTTGGGGCAGACGAGTTCTGGAGTGGAGACGCGCAGGGTGGGACGCCTCGCCGCCAGGTGGACAGACGACCTGCAGAAGGTGGCCGGAGGCAGCTGGATGCGGGGGGCGGAATACCGGGAGCGGTGGCGTTCATTGGGGAAGTTCTATGTCCAGCAGTGGACGTCTAAGGCTGATATATTATATCTGCTGATATATTATAAAATTAAGGGATGACAGAATACCACTTTTGGTTAGATGTCCATTGGGGTATTTGCCATAATCACCACGCTTGGCAGGCGGATTGGTGATCGCAGTGATGATCTTAATATACACAGGAGAACGCTGCTGCCCGTCCCTGGTGCAATCCCTTAGTCGCCTTGACGACACCGACAGGACAGATAGGGGTGGCCCTATTCTAAGCCGGGAACCACACAGAGGCGGTTACTGAAATACAATCTGTATAAGTTCTTCGCATGATTACAAAACGCCAGTCTGTTCACACCCAGAGGTGGAGTGGTCACCAAATCGCTGATAAGTGATAACAGCATCTGCTTAGGCAGGGCGGCGGAATGTAAGACTCTATCGCTATCGTCGCGATGGAAACAGATAAGATTGCCATAAGCCCCTACAATTCTTTTAATCGTTGATCTACAATTAAAAGTTATAAAATTTAACGACAGAAAGAGAAGGCATGTCGGATTTTTTTTGATCATGCTTGATATTGAAACTAGAAACCATATTCCAATATAGAAAAGCGGCCAAGTGCGAGTCGGACTCGCCCATGAAGGGTTCCGTAGCAGCAAGTAACATAATATAAAAGTTATTGTTACGATTTATGACGTATTAAAAAAAACTACTTACTAGATCTCGTTTAAACCAATTTTCGGTGGAAGTTTGCATGGCAATGTACATCATATATTTTTTTTAGTTTTATCATTCTCTTATTTTATGAGTTTCAGTTCTAAGTATGGGGAACCCCAAAAATTTATTGTTCTTTTTCTATTTTTGTGTGAAAATCTTAATGCGGTTCACAGAATACATCTACTTACCAAGTTTCAACAGTATAGTTCTTATAGTTTCAGAATAAAGTGGCTGTGACATACGGACGGACGGACAGACAGACAGACAGACATGATGAATCCATAAGGGTTCCGTTATTTGGCTACGGAACCCTAAAAATTGAACTATTTTTGGCGGAATGTACGTTAATTATCGAATATATGTTGCTGCAGTCATGATCATCATCATGATGTCAGCCCTTAGACGTCCACTGCTGGACATAGGCCTTGCTGCAGTCAAAACTTTGAGGCCTACAGACTCCGGGTTCCCCTTAAGCACCAGGGTGTATTCCTCAGTCCTGGCTTCTGGCCCGAGGACGTAGTGTTCCGACGGTATAAGGACCTGAATGATAATTTTTGGTAGATAAGGTTATATAGAAGGCTACGCTCGGGCTTCTTTGAAGGATATGATTCGTAATGAGAAGATCCAACGAAGAACAAAGGTGTCCGACATAGCCGGAAGAGTAAGCATGCCGAAGTGGCAGTGGGTGGGCTACATCTGTCGCAAAACCGACGGCCGTTGGACAGACGAGTTCTGGAGTGGAGACGACCGCGGATGAGACGCCCAGATGGATCCGAGAAGGCGGCCGGAAGCGGCTGGATGCGGAGGGCGGAGGACCGGGTGTGGTGGAGTTCGCTGGGAAAGGACTATGTCCAACAGTGGACGTCTGAGGGCTGACCTAAACAACTGAGTTCATAGATCTTTCCGGAACAGTGAAAAATGCAAGAGACAAACGTATACGCCCACCGAACATCACAAACGCGACGACAATACAATATACGGTATTCCTAATGAGTTAACCGTAAAAGCGATTACACGGTACACAATATTGTCGCAGGCCTCACGTCGCAGGCCTCACGTCGCCGTAGGCCTCACGTCGTCGGCGGACCATGACGTCTGTGGCTCAAGTACATCATCAGCCGAAATACGTCCACTGCTGAACATAAGCCTCCCCAATAGAATGACACTTGTGGTGGGCTGTCCATTGGGGGTCAAAAAGTCAAAGTCAAAATCATTTATTGCATATGAGTACACTTGGTACATTTATACACGTCATTTTTTTTATCGACTACCGCTTCCTAGGTGTTAGCGCTGTGAAGAAGAAACGGCGCAACAAACTTCACGCAACACATCTTTTAAAAATCAAGTTTGCATACAAATAATACAGATTTTGCGAAGCTGGATTAACATTAGTACCAGGCATCTTTGTCATTCAAATAATCGTTTATTTTATAATAGGCTTTCTTACAAAGTTGTTTTTTAATGTGAATCTTAAACTTTCTGTCCGTCATATTTAAGATTTCCTCTGGTAGTTTGTTGTAGAAGCGTATACATTGCCCCGTGAACGATTTGCTGACCTTACTTAGTCTTAACCCTGGTAAAACAAGTTTATTTTTATTTCTTGTATTATAACTATTATTGTCACAGTGCCTCAAAAAGAGAGATACATTTTTTCTGACATATAAAATATTATCTAAAATGAATTGACCAGCTACTGTTAATATGCTGTTAATTGCCGTAATAATCACGCTTGTCATCACGGGTTGGTGATAGCAGTAACGATCTTAATATACACAGGAGAATGCGGCTGCCCATCCCAGGCGCAATCCCTTATTCGCCTTGACGACATCCACAGGAAGAATCATAAATATCATCATATCTGCCCTTAGTCGTCCACTGCTGGACATAGACCTTCCCCAATGAACGCCACCACACCCTGTCCTCCGTCCCGCGCATCCAGCTGCCTTAATACACACAGGAGAACGCTGTTGCCCAGCTAGGGTTGTCAGATCGGAAGTCCAAAATATCTGGAGGAATTTTGAAAATGTCGTGATTTTGGGGTTGTTGTCGGGGGAAATAGATACAAAAAATAAAAACGTAGGTACGTGACGTCGAAAATAGAGTGAACGTGAAAGCGGGTGGCAATTTCAAAAGATAGTTTCCTAGAGAACTTTCGGGTAAGCTGTTTGTCTGCAGATTTTGAGATTTGTCGGGAGTCTGGAGATCACTTAAAATGTCGGGAGCATCCAGACGAATCCCGACCATCTGGTGCAATCCCTTAGTCGCCTTGACGACACCAACGGGAAGACTGGGGGTGGCCCTATTCTAAGCCGGAAACCACACGGCATCTATTTTATCAGTACATAAATTCAATTACTATAACTATTGTCCCTCTGGAACAGATATTTGTATATCTAAAAAAAGGCCCCAATAATTTGTTGTAACCTCACTCAGGTTTTTGAAAATAAATAATTATGTATGTGTATTTTATACATATACTAGCTGTTGCCCACGACTTCGTCCGCATGGACAACTAAACATCACAAATTATTATGTATTTCCCGTAGGAATGGAATGTTTTTTTTTGGGATAAAAACTATCCTATGTCCTATTCCAGGACATGACCTATATGTGTGCCAAGTTTCATCCCGATCTGTCCAGTGGTTGAAGCGCGATTGAGTAACAAATTTCCTAACGTTCGCATTTATAATATTAGTAGGATTGTCATTGTTGAAAATCCTCAAAAAACCATCGCAGTTTTCTTTTACAAGATAAAGTACAATACATACGTATGCTCGTGTGACATTTGACTATAAATTGTATTGTATTAGACGCCTTTGTGTGGTGTGACCTTTACCACGGAACCAGACCACGAAATAACGAAAAAGGCAACATAAACTTTTTATAAAAGACCCTATTGTGTGTATCAGGCCTGTGGTTAACATATAGGGCGTACAATAAAATAGGCCAGCTGTTTAAATGACAGAAAGAATTAAGCATTAAATCCGAATTAGGCAGTGTCGTTTGTTTACGTACGATGAAAATATAGCATGGAAGATTAATATATGGACATTCCTTTTCAAGGGATTGTATTAACTGTTGTTATGAAAACACCGGGGCTCTTCATCATCATCATCAGTTTATTGTTGTCTCCACTGCAGGAGCACAACCCTCTCTCATCTGCCGCAGACAGACGGAGGATTTGGCCTACACTCCCCGCGCTGGCCAGACGGGTTGGGGAGGCCTGATTGATGTTTTATAATGTATTCCCTTAGTCGCCTTGTACGACATCCACGGGAAGAGTTGGAGTGGTCCTATTCTACTCTACCGGAAACCACACGGCAAATAACTCAAATAAAACCACATAATGTGTGTTTCTAGTAACATTTTTTAATTTTCCTTAAAAACACACCTATTGTGTTGAATCTTACGATATACAACAACCCCTTGATCCTCATGGTCTATATATTTATGCGCGCTGTATATTGTGAACGAACTTTGTGTATATTATACTTGCGCAAGATTTTTCGACAAACAGAAGGATTCAAGAAATGAGAAATCTTAAAAAATTCCTAAATCAACTCATTTCGGATACTGTTCCGTATCAAATAAAGTTAAAATTAGAATGAACTTGGTAATTTATCACAGCGCACTAACTGTACTACATTATATCTACACTAATATTATAAAGAGGAAAGATTTGTATGTTTGTAACGAATAAACTCAAAAACTACTGGACCGATTTCAAAAGTTCTTCATCGCCATTAGAATGCTGCATCGTCCCTGAGTAACATAGGCTATATTTATTACTATAAAAAATTAGGGATCCCTACTAAAACTTCAATAATGTAACCCAAGGTGTAAAAAAAATTGCCATAAAATGTCTTTCATCGCATGCGGAAGCGGAAGTGGAGCCGCGGGGGCAGCTAGTATCTCTATATTCCATAGCTATAAAACTGCACGATTGCCTCAGTGCATCGTGCTAAAGATACCGCTCAAGTGGGCCTTGGGTATTGATAACTATCGGAGAATGAGATCTAAGATGGCTCGCAACATCAACAGGCGTTCGCGTTTGCAAGTCTTTATAAAACTAGTGACACATTACGAACATAAAATATCTATGCAGATCCGTGTGGTCCCCGCCTTAGAATAGGGCGCTTGCGTCATTTTGGCAGAGCCACAGTCTCTGATATAAAATCTGACCATACAGAAAATTTGTCCTGGAAATGTAATATTTTGTACTCGAAAATTAGAATTTGTACTTCAGCCGTTTAAAAGTTATAGGGGTATATTGGTGGCTCTGCCAAAATAACGTCACTACTGCCACGCTAGTTTGTACTATTACAGAATTCTGATATCTTTTGTAGTTATCAAAATATAGCCGTGGCTCTGCTGTAGTGACGTCATTTTGGCAGAGCCACAAACAAACCCGAATATCTAGTAAACGGTAAGGGTTAGAGATCTGAATTTTGGATATGTGGAGCACAAATTCGAGTACAAATTTTGTACTATTACACAATTTTGATATCTTTTGTAGTTTCCGAGATATAGCGTGGCCCTGCTGTAGTGACGTCATTTTGGCAAAGCCACCAATATACCCCTATAACTTTTAAACGGCTGAAGTACAAATCCTAATTTTCGAGTACAAAATAGTACATTTCCAGGACAAATTTTCTGCATAGTCAGATTTCAAATCAGAGGCCGTGGCTCTGCCAGAATGACGCAAGCGAATAGGGCCACCCCCAATCTTCAATTTATTGTGTGGTTTCCTCTAGAGATACCGCCACGTGTTATGAAGGTACCTGCATAAGGTTAATGTTTCTTTAAATGTCCTAAGTAGTAAACAAACCACTCACCTCTACAAAATCTCAAATTTGCGAGCCAATCACACAATAAAACTGACCCAAAATCCTCATATACCTCAAACAAGCACTTGCACGATATCCACTCACAAAACGAATAGAATTAATCATCGTAAACCTTAGTTTTTAGCAAAATTATCAACAAATCGCTTTAACCTTAAATCATATTGAGACGGGTTATCTCTATATTGTCTTTGGATTTTAGAGATGGGGTATGTCACGCATTCAATTACGCAATTCAATTATTCATTCGGAATACTTGTAACTAATTGAATCTATAGAAATAAGTAGGCGAGGAGAAAAAAGGATTAGACAAATAAGTTGGACATCCACTGAACCAAAAAAGATAGACAATTGATATTCTATTAATTTTAACGGAATATTGGCACAGATAATCGTAATCGGCATCGCATCGGTAAAATCGATGTTTGTTACTCATTTTCGTTTGCACTTTTCTAAAATATTAAGTTTGATGCCGGTGCATTGTTTTATACATACTTAATATTATTGTTATTACAATGATTTGTATTTTGTACCTTAAAGAATAAAAATGTTTCTGCAATATGTTGTATTTATTTTTGAAACTTTGATGGATATATGTTCCCTTAGACATGTAAGAGTCCAAAAACCAAAAACTAAACAATGTGCTTGCGTGTCCGTTTGTCTGCAGCCGTATGCTAGGTCCAAAGTAATGATCCGATGTGGATGAAATTTTGTATTTCGATACAGAATATCCATGGGAGTAACCAATAAATAAATAAATATTCCTAAACTTATAATCACTGAGAATAATATAGAATTAATCACAAATTCAATTAAATTCAATTGAATCAATTAATTCTATTATTTGACAACACTATTTTATATCTATGGTCACCTTGGCGCCATGTTTGTTTATCAAATTAGACATTTAAAGAAAAACACACTCTAGTTTCGATAATGAACGATAAGTGAACCGCCAATTAGTACACGCCTAACATACACGTGATCCAGCCTTATCTATCCACCTACAAGCCTACAACAATAATATGTCACTGAACACGATACTAAACATTTATCTATTTTTATTACCCTTCCGTCCTGTGGTAGCGACAATCGCGGTTATTCAAAACTTCAGAGCTAATAATATGTGACACGATGAAGTACTGAGGCTGTGAAGTATATATGAGGTGACATATTGACGACCTTCGTGGCGGAACGGGGTAGCTCTCGGCCTGCCACGCCGGAGGTTGCAAGTTCGAATCCCGCTAGGGGCAAATGTTCGTAAGATGAATATGAATGTTTCTAACCAAGTCTTGGATGTTTATATATTTATTTAAGTATGTCTATCCGTTATCTAATAACCGTGGTAGCTGGTTGGTTGTGCACTCACCTCACGTTCATGAGGTCGTGGGTTCAAACGCCGCCCGTACCAATGAGTTTTACGAAACTTAAGTACGGTTTATTTATAATACCACAGGCTTTTCGGTGAAGGAAAACATCGTAAGGAAACCAGCATATGCCGAAGAAGAAATTCTGAGGCGCATGTGACGTCCACCAAATCGGCTTGGGGCACCGTTGGTGGTCAGGGGTTTGGCACAAAAGATCCTGAAGGTTCGAAGTGTCGCCAGGTCTTCCTGGCCCCCTAAGATAAGATATAGTAACCATACCACAGGTTCTGCCTAGTTTGGGACTGGATAATTGGTGTGAATGTCTGAGATTTTTTTATTGATCGACGATCTACAGATGTCCGAAAGCAGGGGACCGAGTGTGGTGGCGTTCATTGAGTAAGTTCTAAGTCTAGCAGTGGACATCGTAAGGCTGTTTATGACATCAACTTAGTACTTAGTCGAGGAGGTGCCAGTACAGTCTGGTCTATGGCTGGGCTAATCAAAAATCCACTGCTGATTATCCGCTGGATGTGCAAAGGTCATATGAAAACAAACGCATTTGCGTCTCGAAAATAAAATAAATAATCGATGGTGTACTTATTTACAAGGCAATACAAACCTGTTTTTGCTGCTGGTTACACGTTACCGAGACGCAAATAGCATTGGTTTTCATGACTACAGGTTTGGAATGTATATAGAAAATATGGACGGTCGCGCCAGTTTCCATTACGCGGAAATAATAAAATATGTGTTTCTCTATTATCCAGACAAAACTATTACTAGACCGAACCGTGGGTAGACCGTAAAATAAAGCGTTCGACTTTAAAATTAAACCATAATCATTTTCTGCGCGCCGCAACCACAAACAGAACCTCTATATTGTTTATGCAAGCGGTTACACACTGAGCTTCAAATAGAACGTACAATGCAGTTTTATTCCTTTGGGCCGTACGAAGGCTTTAGGGTTGACCCCCACTATAGCGCGTCGAGCCGCGTTGTGGACAGCGCCCTCATCGAGTGACTCAACATCTCGCAGTTAGTCACCACTTGCACCATCAGTCTGTACAACTGTTATTTTTCCCACCAGTACCAGATAATAGGCTGGCAGTAATCTCTTAAAGAGATTTAAGCATAACAAATTGCATTTTTTTTCCTACCTTTTGTTTTTTTTTATATTGTGTGTGCAAAAATTGGTTAATAAATAAATAATCCTAATCCTAATAATATTATAAATGCGAAAGTTTGTATATTTGGATGTTTGTTACTCAATCACGCTTAAACCGCTGGACGGATCGTGATGAAACTTGTAACACATATAGGTTATGTTCTGGATTAGGACACAGGATAGTTTAAAAAAAAAACCTACGGGAAATACACAATAATTTGTGATGTTAAGATGTCCACGCGGACGAAGTCGCGGGCAACAGCTAGTATTAAATATTACTACCTAAAGTAGTGACACTCGCCACCCCACGCCAGTTTGTCGTCGACCAGTTCAGTTAGAAAGAGAAGCATTATGTTGTTGACGTATAACATTCTCCCTCTCTCAATCACACTGGATGCAGTAGAATGCTGTACTATAACTAAAACGAGTAATTGAATCGAATTTGTCGCACGGAGAGGAGCGTGTTGCGAAGCTCGCGTGTTTATGCACCTCAACCTTTACATTCCATCGCTCAATAGAATCGTATTTGTTGACTCCACTTCAATTTGCGGCAAAGCTGAAAGAGCCGTTTAGAGTCGATAGTTTGACGTGGCTTGGAGTTCAGTTCTGTCGTTAAAATCGTCATTTAGATGGAAGTGCTCTCACCTTAGGCATACTCCCGACAATCCATACAAGACAACAGATTTAACTACTGGAGCACCAGCCTGTCCGTACACGTTTGTGTGTGTGCGTAAATTATTGTGGGGCTGCTGCACCCAGCGTGCGAACATAGTCGATCGAGAGAGGCGCTTGTCTTCATAACTTACAGCGACGATCTCTCGGCGCCGGTCGATAGCACGAAACGGCGGCAGACCAGTAGTGCGTACTGCCAGCCGTGCTTCATACCTTAAACTGGCCGTGGGAGGCAAGTGTCGCTTCTCCACTTAGTAATAGTAAGCATTCTTTGGCTCGGTGCCCATTAAAGTCACACGCTTATAAAAGACCACACAAATGAGACAAAAGAATAAGTTATGAGGATAACATGATGAAAGGACGCACAGACGCACACACACCTTGGGCGATGACATCAGCCGACACAACAGTGCATGGCGATAATGCACTGTCTGATGTCATCATCACGTATAAAAGATACAGTGCGATTGTAAAAAAATACTGCTGATAATAATAGTTTTCAATGAATAAAAGGGTTTGAACACGCAATCACATGAGTAGGTAGAAAATGACAGTAATCATTAGGTACATAACAATCAAAATGGGCTCAATTCTGAAGGCACAACGTGAAAATGTGACAGCACTAAAACTGTTGCTATCCTTGTCACACAGTATTATGAAGATAAAGACGAAACCAATTTTAGCGCTGTCAAATTTTAAGCCTTCGGAATCGGGCCCATTATCTATCTATTATATATATAAGAGGAGAATGTGTGTATGTATGTCCAGCCTTTTCTCCATAACCACCCACTCATGGTTGCAGTGGTAGATAGCCCTTGGTCTGCACTTGCAAGTGAGTTTGGTTACGGTGGGTGGTAATGTGTGATGGGTTACTTCTATCCTTTTCTAACACATTGTACGGCATATATAAACTCGAGATTGGCGCTGAATGGCGTTTAGTGGGTTTGTAAGTGACAATATATTATTTTTATATTTGTACCACACTGTTACTCACACTACCCTAACAGATTGCGTCGTTTCATACTATATTATTATATTTATTACATACTATATTATATACTATATTACATATCTCCATTTGTAAGCACAAAATCCTTTACGAACAAACTTAGTTATGTGGTCCTAAAAATGAATTTTCTACAAGCTAACAATACCTACTTAAATAACTTGCTTTAAGTTTCCTTTCGAGGTAATAAAATAAGTACCTACACTGTCGCGCCACCCATTGTATGAAGCTATGCCTCTGTATGGTTCTCTCCTCTTTGGCGCCGCTCGCCCCGCCCACCAGTCGGTTGGTTAGGAATAGTAACAACGCTAAGACGAGTGCCTTAGACACATTTTCGCGCGCTGCACGGCACAGCAAACGCTGCTCGCCCATCGCGCGCTGTACGAAGTAATAACAACGCTAAGGCCTCAGACATTTTTGCGTGAATTGTATGACAGTAGGTGATTAAAAGAGTAGGTAAGTATCTTCTTTTTCTAGGGAGTGATGTATCTGTAGCGTAGTAACTAGGCACCGATACATTTTTATCAGACGCGACACGACGCCACGCGACGCGTGTCGAATAAAATTAAAACGTATGAAATCCTATGACCAGAAACCGCGAAGCGACGCGACGCGATGCGTGTGGAGTCAAATCAAAATATACTAAATCCTGTGACCAGAAACACATTATCAACACGCGACGCATTGCGTGGCGTCGCATCGCATGTGATGTGTATCTACCTTAAGTAATCTGTTGTACGGAACCCTCGGTGCGCGAGCCAGACTCACACTTGAATTTTTTTTCTATCTAGTGTTTATCGATCTAGGTCAAGTTACATGTAGATTCCTTATGAAGCTAATGATAGCTAGACTTCTAACACATATGTTGTGTGATTCAGACATACCTATTTCCTACTAGATTCACAACAGATCCATAGCAAGGAAGAGTTAGTTTTTTATAATAATAAATCGTACTTCCTTCCTATTTCAATTTATTCTTATTTTAATGTTATTACTTGAACCTTTTTTTCATTCATGCTTCAAATCAATTTTTGTTAAATCAAAGCCCTTTACAGCTGACATTATAACATACATTATACATAATGCTCATGCCTTGGTCCCAGAGGGGTAGGCAGAGACGATGTATCACCAATTTGCACGAACCTGACTACTAGCCTCACTCACATCCATCCACCTCCTTTTATTCATCTCACTGTGGACTCCAGACCTTTTCTATTTGATTTGATTTGAATAAATAAGTAAATATAATGTTGGGACATTTCACACACGGCCTCCTGATCCCAAACTAGGCAGAGCCTGTAATATGGGTATCAGACGGCTGATATACATACATAAATACATAATATACACACAACTTTTATTTTGGCGGATTCACATTAATTAATCTTAGTTATCGTTTAAATTATTTTTATATTTTTGTATCTTTAGGAGTCTTTACTATGTATGTAATAATTTGGAAGAGCGGGGCTTCTTAACACAGGCTTTTACGCTTAAAAAGAAGTCCCGGCCCCGTTATAACTATTGTAAAATACTTTTAAGGCAATAAATATATTTTGATTTTTTTTGATTTTGATATACTTATATAAATAACATCCAGTCACAAGGCAAACACAAGTGCTCATGACACAAATGTTTGCCCTGGGCGGGATTCGAACCCGCGAATAACAAGTACATTATTTATTTTGTTGTTGTTTGTCAATGCCACTTTACAGCAGCTTAATTTTATCATGGAGAAACTGGTCACTCTTTGCCAAATATTTCCGAAAGACGGTTAAACAATACTCATGTGTGAAATAAATATGTATACAAAATGTAATCTGCAACCTGGAATATCAATGGCCTCTCTTCAAGTAAGGAGGACCTAGAGACTCTAATAAAATGCCACAAACTGGACATAGTCCTAATCTCAGAGGCTCACCTCACTGAAAGAAACAAATGTGTGATTGAGGGCTACAACATTTACTCTACTCATCATCCCGATGGCACAGCTCATGCAGGCACTGCAATTGTTATCAAAAACTCCATCAAGCATCATATGATGCCAGAGTACAAAACAAATTTACTTCAGTCTACATCCATAAGCCTTAGTGACAGATTAGGAAACATCATAATATCTTCTGTATACTGCGGACCTAACAGAAAAAGACAAAAAATCAGTGGTGACATGTTCAACCACTTCCTTCAGACACTGGGTGATAGATTCATTGTAGGAGGAGACTGGAATTCCAAACATACGTTCTGGGGCTCCAGACTAACACTCACCAGAGGCAGAGAACTGAAACGATGCATTGACAGTATGAAGCTCACTGTACTGTCAACTGGAGAACCAACCAACTGGCCATCAGACCCAAAAAAGAAACCAGATGTCCTTGACTTTTTTCTGGCTAAGGGTATCTCAAAACTTTACTTAACTGTGGAATCCTGCCTAGACACTTGCTCAGACCATACGCCGGTGCTACTGAATTTAAGTGAAATAATATGCTGCCAGTATGAGACTATAAAACTTACGAACAAGAAGACTGATTGGAATTCTTTTCAAGAACACTTAATTGATAACATCAATCTTAAAACTAGCCTTAAAGATCAGGAAGAAATAGAAAATGCAAGCATCCACCTAACCATGGAAATACAAAGGGCCGCCTGGAAATCATCCCCAGTCCTGGAAAATACACAACTGCATAACACTGTCTCACCCCACTTAAGACAAAAAGTATGGGATAAAAGAAAACTACGTCGTATCTGGCAAACATCCAGACACCCAGCAGACAAACGAGCTTTTAACAAAGCATCCAAAGAGTTAAAGAATTTAATTCAACAACTTAAAAACGAAACTCTTCAACACCAGTTGCTCAACCTATCTGCTTATGATAAAGGAGAACACTCACTCTGGAAATTCACCAAAAATTACAACAGGCCCCAGGAAGCTTATCCGCCAATCAAGAAAGCTGAAAACTCCTGGGCACGAAGTGACACTGATAAGGCGGAAATGTTTGCTAGCCACCTATCTAATATCTTCAAACCAAATCCTGTAAATGGTATTGATATTGAAGACAGCATAGATTCCAATCTACAACAGGACCTCCAGCTATGCCTGCCTCTCAAGCCTACTTCTCCTAGAGAGATTTATAAAGAAATAATGGACCTAAACATACGAAAGGCTCCTGGTTTTGACCTTATAAATTCAGAAACTCTAAAGATGCTACCAAAAAAAGGGGTGATGTTTTTAACCTACATAATTAATGGTATCCTACGTATAGGCTACTTCCCAAGAATATGGAAGGTCTCCCAAATTATAATGATCCACAAACCAGGAAAACCACCTACTGAAGTAACTAGTTACAGACCTATAAGTCTTTTGCCAATTATGTCAAAGATCTGTGAAAAAATCATCCTCAAACGACTTGCACCAATTTTAAATGAACAAAGAGTCATCCCAGATCACCAATTTGGCTTCAGAAAGAAACATTCGACACTGGAACAGGTACATAGGGTCTGTGACACGGTCAGACAAACCCTTGAGAGGAAAGAGTACTGTTCTGGGGCCTTCCTTGACATACAACAGGCCTTTGATCGAGTTTGGCACAAGGGCTTATTATATAAAATAAAGACTCTACTGCCACATTCCCTATTCCCTCTGCTAAGATCCTACCTTTCTGAGAGAATATTCCAAGTTAAAATGAAGGACTCCTACTCAAGTCTCTATGACTGTAAGGCTGGAATCCCTCAAGGATCTGTCCTCGGCCCTGTGCTGTACTGCATCTATACTGCTGATCTGCCGGAAACTGGAGGAGTGGTTACAGCCACCTATGCTGATGACACAGCCATGCTATCTACCAGTAATGATAGAGTTACAGCTTCAACCAACCTTCAACTTCATCTTAACAAAACAGAGGCCTGGCTACAGACATGGAGAATAAAAGCAAGCGCAAGCAAGTCCACTCATATCACTTTCACTCTAAGGAAGGGTGACTGCCCTTTCGTCAAACTAGGAGGTGAAGTTCTCCCTCACACACAGACTGTCAAGTATCTTGGATTTCATCTTGATCGGAGACTGACTTGGAAAAATCATATAATGGCAAAACGACATGAAGTCAATATGAAGTTTAGGAACTTACTTTGGCTTCTTGGTAGAAACTCCTCACTCACACTGGAAAACAAGACTCTCATATACAAAATGGTGATCAAGCCAGTTTGGACATACGGCATTGAACTATGGGGCACTGCAAGCACGTCAAACGTAGAGATCCTACAGAGATCTCAAAATTCTATCCTGAGAACCCTAGTATGTGCCCCATGGCTTACAAGGAACACCGAGATTCATGAATATCTCAACATACCAACAATTAAAGAAGAAATCGAGGTTCGAAACAATCGCTACAAGGAGCGACTTGCAGCTCACCCAAACCAGCTGGCTGCTGAACTGCTGGACCCAACCAGCAGACTCCACAGGCTCAAGCGCAATCCCCTCCTCAAACAATAGTGAACCCATGAAGGGAGCTGCGTTACTGAATGCAGCACCTACACACCCACTTCCTTACCACCCATCTAATAAAAGTCTCAAGACTGATTGTAGATCATAAACCAGGAAACGAGGAAAAAAAAAAAAAAACAAAATGTAATCAACACACAATGTTGACTTAGCTCTGAGTTTTCAATGTCTCAAAGGTTGAAATAAATTTTATTAGCGCATATTTAGTTATGAAATAGCTTTCAAATTCAAATTAGATTTATTGTGATACACAGGTAAAAGCAGGTGTTTAAAGTATGAGATTGAACTCTGAGATCTGCCAATTTGGCGTACAATTATGGCGTATATAAAGTACCTACTTAACAATAGATTTCATAAAGTATTACAAAATTTAAAACACTCACAAACATACAATAACAATTCATTCTCAAATAGAGTACATTATTTAAAATATATTTAATTTAATATTGTCCATGATGATCTACTTTATTAGTAATCAACTTGCATATTTTCCTGTAAGAAATTGTCTAGTCTGTTCTTAAACATGTTTACTAATGCAGTAGTAGCTACAAGAGATGCCTGTTTCTTAAAAAAATTCTTTGAGAGAGTCTACAGGTGAGAACTAGATATCTGTATTCTAATAATATAGAACTCTACTCTGAGTCGTACAATGCTATTTAAGTTATATATATATTCCATAAATTGGATGAGTTGTAGTTATTGTTTCAAATCTTGAAGGTCTGTTGAATGATTGTAAAAGTTTAAATATTTAAAAAAAACTGTCTTCAATTCATTTTGGGTATCGTGTAAGTGAATATGCTCATAGCAGGGCTTTTTGTCTGTCTCTCTGCTGGATAACTCAAAAACTATGGACTGATTATTATACATATACTTGCTGCCTGTTTCCATTCCTTGTAACATTACCAGATTTGGAAATATTACACTAGACATAAAATACATCAAATATTATTTTAGAATCAAACATATAACCCTTCGTACAGCTGCTAGATGCAATGACAACTAGATCAATAAGTTAATAATAATAAAGAAAAAATTAATTCTAAAATAATAAAAACATTAACTTAGCCATGGCTATATGTTTACTGAGTATTTATTAACACAAGTGAAAACTGCAAGGTCAAATGCAAATTAACCCATTGTACTTGCCTACTTGTAACATGCCAGTCGCTGAGAAATACCTTTTTATATTATTTTTTTGTTTCAATGAAGATGTCTCAAGAATTCGGAGTTTTTAGGTCAATTCGCATAATCATAACAACTTTGGCTAGCTCTTTGAGAACTGGCTTTTATTTATCGTAGCTTTTCACAAAACGTAAGAAATTTCAAGGATGAATTCAAGTTATTAAAAGAATAAATGTAGCTCACCTCAATTTCAAATTCTCCATGAATTTATCCGTGGTCATATTGTCCAGGAGGACAAAGTCGGACACCCCGACATCTGGCTGAGTCGCCATGGTTAACACTTAAAAATCCACAAGTTAAACAAATGTTCACACACAATACAAAGTAAATAAATAGCACGTTTCTACAATGTTGTCAACAAACCGTTAAAAAATTAAAGCAACAGAAAACACAACCACCTCCTCCGAACTTATCATCCAAACTGTCACATTTTTAAACTTATCAGACCTGGCCACACTGGGTTTGGTTGCCATTATTCAAACTCTAAAACTTACTAAATATGTCTAGAAGAAAGTGTTGAGGTGTTCATTGGTAGATTTCTTATTGAAACCGAAATTGCATGTACTTGATTGACATGCAAATTAATAATAGGGTGGAAACGGAATGGCCCGCAACAAATTGTATTTTACTGGCATCAACTTACTTGTGATATCAATCAAGCTCTTTACAGCACTTTCTCGCTTGGTTACAATCTTTAGCGTTATATGCCTTCTACGCAAACGCAATTTGACCGCCGCCATTTTCCTTGTTGTAGGCGCGTCAAATGTCATAATAATTTTCATTTTTCAGAAAATTAATTTTCCTTTGGCCTTTTATGTTATTTTCATTATTTCTCTATCGTCTTTTGACGTGTTTTAGTGAAATTACATTTTCCTTGCATCGATCCTCGCCTATGAGTTTTGCCGCACTTGAATTGTTTCCGTCGTAGTTTCAAGGATTCTTCATGTTCAACAATGAGTTGCAAGGATCATCTTCATAAAAGGTAGTGAGTGATTTCCACGCCCACAACAGTGCTGCATCAAAGGCCACGAGACTGCGGAACAGGTGGACATAAAACAGTGACTATTGGAGGAATGAAAAGCCGAAGTGTGGTGTAGTGTTAAGGTGGTTCTTTTTGATGGGACAATGAACGAGTCTCCAGGCGTGGAGTGGCTGCCGGCGTACAGCCCTGGCCCGCCACGCCACAGCCCCCTTGGGCCGATCCCGCGCTTCCTTTACGAGGATGTCCAACCGTTGTTGCTCCAGCAGGAAAACAACAACAAGGAAGCTGACCAGACGGAGAGTCTGAATAAAATCAAGCACGCCAAGCCAGCCTACAGGTAAATAAGTTGATTTTCCTCAATACGCAAACCTTCTGTGCCTAGTGACTCATCTGTGGTTAGTTGTGTAGCTGAGTAATGAAATTATATGCCAGTTAATACTTTTCATGACATGGTTATCGAATTTGTGGTAAATAGGCATTTAGTTTGCATTGTTATACTGACAATGTTGAATTTGTTGTAGGTTTATCGATACGTCCAAGGTACACTACGCCAACTAAAATTTTGGTCAATTTATGTTTTTATCAAATTTGAGTCATTGTATACTAACTATCCCTGAATTTTTTTTAATTTTGATGACTTAATTTTGATAAAAACAGAAATTAACCAACATTTTAGCTGGCTTTGTGTACCTTTGAGGAATATTGTTATGAATTTAAACTCTATAAGGGTTCTGTGTCCAGCACTGGATGTTAAAAGGCTGATGATGTTTGCAAACACTGCATGGGGTTATCAAGTTTCATATAAATTTAATATGTAAGTATTTAATATGTGTCTTTGCATGGGATCTAGACTCGTATTATATTATTATGATATTATCTGATATTTTGTATATTAATTTATTTTTAAGGCATACATTTAAATGAACATCTAACTTAATCTAACCCACATGCACACTTTGATGTGTCATCAGTATATTTGGTGTAAATTCAGTATTTATTTGATGTTAAACTCACATTTGTCAATTTTTAATCATTCCAAACTACAATGAAATATGTCTAATATCATATATAATAATATAATATGTCTGAATACATAGTCAGTTTGTTGCGTCTGTCTACTTTAAAATAAAAAGTAAATATAATTGGCTGCTAAAATAAATGTGTATGAGGAACATCATCAGTTGATCATTAGAATAATTTATATCAAACTCTACAATAAAAATTAACATATATTGTTTTAAATGTCATCATTCTTCAGGCAACATTATTCCCTCTGTGTTTTTTTGCCACCTGATGGTAACAACCTGCAGTTCTTGGATTGCAGATTGCAACAATATAAGGACCACAAATGTGTTGCCACCTGCACTTATCTTATCAACTCCTTGACCCTATGGGATCTTTTATCAGGCTCTGTGTTTGAATGATAATGCATCCTCATTCCCAAGTGTCTGCTGCACAAATGCTATTTTGCAGCCAAAGCCTGCCTGTAGTCCTTAGATTTAGGGAAAGCCGTATAATGCACTCTTCACCTTGCAGCTAGTGCATTGCATTCCCTGAGGACTTGGTTCGAATTTCCTGAGTATGTTGATATTGACTCCCTTTTCTCTTCAACACAGCAATGCATCTGGAGGCAGAAATAGTTAGGAGGGTGGTATCCAGCCAGATATAGACCTGCACTAGTCATTACAGCATAATCATCATTATTGTTGGCATACTATATACCAATAATATTTATTTTTTCTATTATGCTATTTGTTTAGTGTAAAACAGACCAATTGCTATGATAAGGGCAGACATGTTCTGGCAGAAAAAACTGCAGCGAAGAAATTAGAACTTCAGTGCAAATTAACGATAGATTTATAAAAGTCTTCTACTGATTGTATAGAGATGTGAGGGGTTGGTATATGTGCAGAATGATGAACATACAAAGTGACTGAATCGTTACCAAGAAATGGGAAACGGAAGAAGGGAAAACAGAGGAAATGTAGGGGGATGTATTTAAGGAAATATGTGGATCTGACAGAAGAAGGGCCAGAGACAATAACTTCATAAATTAACAGTTGTAGTTTTAAGTAACATTTGCAAAAAATTTAGAAGTATGGTAGAATAAAGGCTTTTTTATTTTTATACTGACTGTCTACTGTAACCATTCCACAGTTACGCAAGTATGATCCGGCTGGCCATCAGCAGCTCACCCAACGGGAAGATGACACTCAACGAGATATATACTTACATCTGCAATGCTTTCCCATACTACAAGGAAGCCGGGAAAGGCTGGATGGTGAGTAGCTTGTCTATCTTGAAACTAACTAAGCTTGAAACTAGTGGAGTCCAAAGGTCACGTATTCTCTTCGCTAGAGGTAATTTTAAACATGGCTCATGTTGGCGCATACAATTATTTTCCCCATTCGGTTATACACACCGCGCTCTCGCACGAAGCGTTTTGCTTCCTCGTTCATAATGCGAACTGCTAAGGAATGGAACTCCCTGCCAGCTTGGGTATTTCCGTACAAGTACAATTTGGATCTTTTTAAAGGAAGAGTGAATAGGCATCTTCTGGGTAAGCGCGCTCCACCTCGCCCACCTCATCATATCAGCCCTTAGACGGGCACTGGACTGGTCTGGTCTGCTGGTTCTGGAGTTGGACGGTCATAGTGGCAGCGTTATACAGACTTCTCAGCACCACTATAGTCGACTACTCATGAGTTATTTTTCGCTTATATTAAACACTTCTACAATAATAATAATAAAAGTATTTATTATCAGGTAAAACCCCATATCACATACAATATTATAAATTATAAAACAAAATAAAGTGTAGTAAACTGAAGTAAACAGTGTAAATATTTAAAATAAGATACAGTTCAACATGTTATGTCATATTTACTCATCATATTTATGTATTTGGTGTGATTCTTAGTGTTATATTATATTATCTAGGTACATACGTATTGCAATTACACATATCATATTTATTACTTCTTTGTTTGGCACTGTAGACAAGCTTGTCTGCACCGGGTGCGACTGAAAATCAGCGCCTAGCACCTAATTTGGTCCAGGCATATGCTAAGTCGTTTGCCCTTTTGCTGCCACGGCACACGCATACTATTTTTACTATGTTAAAAAAAAAAACCTTTTTCTTGCTTTGTTAGTTTTTTCTTTGTGTGTGCCAATTATGGTAGTAAATGAATGTCATTTTTTCTTTCTTTCTTATGTTAGAGTTTATAACAGCTGTTGAACTTTTTTTGTTCCAGAACTCGATCAGGCACAACCTGTCTCTGAACAAGTGCTTCATGAAGGTCCCGCGGAGCAAGGACGACCCCGGCAAGGGCTCCTACTGGGCCATGGACACCAGCTACAAGATGGCCGAGGTCACTCCGCGCCGCCGCCGCAGTCTCAGGGTAACACAGCTTTATACATTCATCATCATCAAGTTATTTTTGTCTCCAGTGCAGGAGCACCACCCTCTCTCATCTGCCGGAGACAGACGGAGGATTCGGCCTACACTCCCCGCGCTGGCCAGACGGGTTGTGGAGGCCTGGTTGATGTTTTATAATGTATTCCCTCAGTCGCCTTGTACGACATCCACACATTAATACAATACAATGGCCACCTCGTTGGCTTAGTGGCTGGTCATTGGACTCCAGCGACAGAGGTCGTGGGTTCGCTTCCCACTGGGGACAGACAACTTTGTACAATTTGTACAAGTTGGTCCCGGTCTGGATGAAATGTCCTATTCTTGTTTAATTTCTATAGCACAGGAGAAAATCCTAGTTTGGGATTAAACAAGTGTATATATGTTTGTATGTATGTATGTGTATATATGTATGTATATATGTATGTATATATACAATATAATACTGGGGACAGTGGTTGGTACAAGTTGGTCCCGGTCTGGTTATTAATTAAGTTCAATTACTCTTTATTACATGATAAAAAAAAACAAATATACAATAATAAAGTAGCTTGCACATGTACTTCTAGACGGTCTTATCGCTGAAAGCGGTTTCTTCCAGACAACCTTTAAAAGGAAGTTTCTAAGCCCACGATTTTTTGTAACTGCAGATGGCCCCGTACAGTCCTGAATGCAGTTCGAACAGCAGCGGGGAGGCGGGCGCGGGCGCGTGCGCGGCGGGCGCGGGGGGCGGGGAGGCCGCGCCCACGCCGCCCGCCACGCCCACCACGCCCACGTCGCCCACGCTGCCCACGCTGCCCGCGCAGGTCAAGGAGGAGCCCAGGATTAAGGAGGAGACTGGTGAGTGTCATTTCGGATCATATCGCCTATGATACGCCGGTTCTATGTTTTTTTTGTACCAAAATTAACAACAAAAGAATAAAGTTGTGTACATACAAAGGCGGACTTATCCTACTTAGGGATCTCTTCCAGTCAACATTACAGTAACTGATAGGACTGGTATAATGCGTTTAGTACCAAAATTATAAAGGGAACTTACCCATCAAATATACACTTACTTACTAAAGTATGCATATTATATTATATAAACATAATTTTTTTTTTGGCCGTGTGGTTTCCGGTAGAGTAGAATGGGACCACTCCAACTCTTCCCGTGGATGTCGTACAAGGCGACTGAGGGAATACATTATAAAACATCAATCAGGCCTCCCCATCCCGTCTGGCCAGCGCGGGGAGTGTAGGCCAAATCCTCCGTCTGTCTCCGGCAGATGAGAGAGGGCTGTGCTCCTGCAGTGGAGACAAAAATAACCTGATGATGATGAATCAACTTGTACAAGGTCTGTCCTCAGTGGTATTCAAACCCACGACCTCTGGCAGAGTCCAGACGCGAGCTAACGAGGTGTTAATGATTTTAATGTACTCAGACGAACGCTGCTGTCCGTCCCTGGTGCAACCTTGACGACACCCACGGGAGGTCGGGGGTGGACCTAGTCTAAAGCCAGGAGCCACGGCTTTCTATTGATTATTTTGCTGAATTTAATTAATTAATAATATATTTTTTACATATTGATCCACCTCCCACGGCCTTTCGACATGTAGGTCACACAGGCCGAATCACGGGGGAGGTGCCCGGTACTTGCTCAGGAGCTCTTTGTCGGGGCACCCGGGTTGATCCCCTACAAATAAGTAATTCTGTGCTTGGTCCTCTATACGGCAACTCTCCCCATTCATTTACATATTGATCCGTTGAACGTGGTTGGGGGTTGGTAATACCAAAATATTTATGAATGTTTGCAGACACGAGGCACACCGACGACGCGCTCACGGCGCTCATGAACGAGGAGCTGCTGACCGACGCGGACGTCAGCGCGGGTACGTTGTTGGGCAACGGAGGACGTTCTGGGGTCCGCACTGACATGAATAAAAGGAGGTGCATGAAAGGGTTGATGGATGTGAGGGAGGCTGGTGAGGTGTGTCAGGATCGCCTAAAGTGGCGATACATCACACACCCCACAGAAATCCCCCCCCCCCCCCACACAATACATCATCAGGTTATTTTTGTCTCCACTGCAGGAGCACAACCCTCTCTCATCTGCCGGAGACAGACGGAGGATTTGGCCTACACTCCCCGCGCTGGCCAGACGGGTTGGGGAGGCCTGATTGATGTTTTATAATGTATTCCCTTAGTCGTACACCCCTCAGAAATCTCCCCACACACACAATTACTAGACTGTAAAATAGCAAATCCGTTATTGGCAGTAAAAACTATAAATTAGATTAATATTGTTTTTTAAGTGTTATGGACTTTGTGAAAATAAATAAAATACATGGCCTCTGCCTACCCCTCATGGACCAAGGCGTGAGCATTATGTATGTATGATATAACAAAAAGCTTTTTATGTTTCTAATTGATTTTGCTCGGGGCAAGTCACAGTTGTGAATGTAATGCCTTGTATAATTAATTAATAAAAGGAATCAAATCGGAGGAACAGAGAAACTGCGTCACCTCTCCTCGTGAGGATGGTCCTAGATGTATGTTTGTTTGTCCCGCAGAGAGGTGGTGGTGCGACGGCGGGCGGCGGCACATTTGCGGCGCGCTGCGGCACAGCTCGCTCACCGACGACTACGGCAACTTCCTGGCGGCGCGCGCGCACGACTGCGAGTGCGACTGCCCCGCCGACGGCCCCCCCGGCGAGCCCCCCGCCCCCTGCCCCGCCGCGCACACCTACTGGCCCTCCGAGATATTATAACACCGACACGTGGTATGTTGATGTGGTCAGTAACTCCTTTACTTGATGTTCTGCCCCCTGATGCTTAAACTTGTATGAGAATGTGAGGAACTCACCTTTAGGAGTTACAAGGGGGTAGCGAAAGAGTTGTCAGTTGCTTATATATAACTCATAATGTGTACTGGACCTGCAACAATGTCGTCATAGACTCTGTTAACATTGGAATGTGAAATATTTGACTAATTCAATGGATTAATAAAACAAAAGAATTTTTTTCTTGTTTTGTAACTGAGTTACGTAAATTATCAACAAAAGTTAAACATGCGAACATTCTTGTATGTAAATCGGTTATAAACAAAGCCTTATAAAGTTCTTCGATCGTAATTAGTTACGAGGAAAGAAAGTATGGTGATGAAATCGTTCTTGTTTCGTACCTAAGTTTCGTACAAAAGCAAGAATAAAATTCTTCGTTTGCATTTGGTTACGAAAGTCACTTACAAAAACGGCCGGGCCCAGTAATTGATTTATTAAATGTACTAAGACGAAATAATGACATCATCTGTAGGTACAGTCAACCAGTTTGAAATGTAGGTCATCTTAAAACCTTGTCTATCGCCAACTTTATCCATTACTCTGGTGTCGGTTTACGTATAATGGAAGACCTTTGTTATTTCTATCTTTGTCTTAAACGTACATGACGTCAGTTAAGTGTTATTTGCGGGTTCGAATCCCGCTAGGGGCAAATGTTAAATATGAATGTTTGTACCCAAGTCTTTGACGTTTATATATTTATTTAAGTATGTGTCTCCGTTATCTATTAACCATATCACAGGCTCTGCCTAGTTTGGGACTGGATAATTGTTGTGAATGTTTGAGATATTTATTATTATTTGTTTTATTTTTATTATGGAGTCCCTCCCTATAATTGAAGTCAGCATGACTTCATGACGTTCTGAATGACATATGTGAAAAATGTTTTATTTTTTATTTTTATTAATATCTCTCTCACAACTCTTCCGATGAATATATGATTAAATGATTATAAACTCCTTCAGTTAATCTTCAACAAAGAACTAAAATTTGTCGCAAGAAGGTTCTAAGGTGGCATGTTTCAAATTGGTTGACGGTACATCAAGTATTGCTTTACAATCGGAGATTACAAACAAATTATGTCACTGTTGCTTAACACTGCAACAGAGTGATGTAGAAAAACGAAATAGCCTTTACAAGCAGAACCTTACCACAGATAAAGAATTGGCAACATAATTCTCTCCAAAACAAACAAAGGTGCCAGTAAACTTATACTTATAATGTTGAAATACGACATCTACAGTGTTGTAGGTTTGCCAGTAGATACGTGTAAAATAGCAGTAGATATAATGTAAAGATATTACAAATAACAATGGCAGTTGGCAAGTTAGTAGAGAGCTTGCAGTTAAAGAAATTTACAATAAAATTGTACTTATGTTTTGAGTATAGTACAATAATAAGCTGGGATTGAACTTTGTGGGGCAGATGCTAGTGATTTCTGGATCGCTAAATATAATTATAAAACATAATTATATACATTATAAAACATCAACCAGGCCTCCCCAACCTGTCTGGCCAGCGCAGGGAGTGTAGGCCAAATCCTCCGTCTGTCTCCGGCAGATGAGAGAGGGTTGTGCTCTTGCAGTGGAGACAAAAATAACCTGATGATGATGATACATCGAAACTATATTATCCCACTAGCTGTGTTCGCGGCTCCGCTCGCGTAGACTCACTCTCAACTCAATCCGACTTCGACCCCAAAGCCGACTCCCACTCTCACGCACATTACAGCTCCAAATGAAGTCCTAACTCATCGCATTCTGAATTGCACCGAACATTATAACTGTCCGAGTTAAGCCCTATGATTCTGTGAAAAGTCCATCAAAATCGATTCAGTAGTTTTTACGTGATGCGTGCACAAACAGATAACAGACAAATATTTCAAAATTGATCTTAACATGTTTTATTACTTATTCTTAGACCCCCATTTTTTTTTCCAAATATATTCGATGTACAGATACGCGAAGTTTATAATTTTATTTATTAGATATTGAATTGCTATTTATTTTTATATAAATAAATAAAACGATCATGATTGTATGTATGTATGTATGTATGTATGTATGTATGTATGTATGTAAATGCTTTATTGCACCAAAATTAACAACAAAAACAATAACAAATAGGAATAAAATTGTGTAAAAGCTCTTAGACGTCCACTGCTGGACATAGGCCTTCCCCAATGAACGCCACTACACCCGGTCTTATCTTGTGATTGTATAATACGGTCAATTTGAGGTGATCGCATACCTGCTAAGCATTCCCATTCCGCGATGGTACAAACAAATTTTCGAATTAGTAGAGTATTTAGCGACCCTGAAATCAATAGCATCTGTTCTATTCCTGATTATGAGATTTTACCAACTTTATCATATGTTTTGGAACAAAATTACGTATATATATTATGCCTGTTTTCGACAGTTGCATCACTATTTTGAGATTATCAAAAAAAAGGCATAAAAAGGTCTAATGTATTTTTCTTTTAGGACGAATGAAATTGTCCTGGTTTTTACGCCTGACATGAGGGTAAGAACAGAAGAAATGCATAAATGTTGTTTACCAGACGTTCATAAGAGGACAGGTGACACTATACAAAATCAGTAACATATCTGCCAATTAAAAATATAGTTATATAGAACATAGATATGTAGATACCCTATACAAATATTATGTAATACGAGACGGCGAGTGTTATATTGCAAATTAATATGTAACAAAGCATGAGACCACAGAAATCCTATCAAGATAGAATGGTTATAGCCATCTGTTTCCTTTAGTTCCGCGCGTGCCGATTTTTGGACACAGCGCACCCCTCCCGCGCACCATTAATGCCTTGCGGTCGCGTTTCTAGTGAGCTGATACGTTATGCAGTTAGAAACCGCGCAATATGGTATCTATGGAATTTTTTTTTGTTAATGTTTACCCGACTGTGAGTCAGCGCGAAACGAATAAGCGTTTGATAGTTTTGCACATGGTTGGCACGTGTGTCGCGGCTACTCCACCATTCTATCTTGATAGGATTTCTGTGAATGAGACAGACCTTAGAGCATAATAATCATAAACAATAGATGAGAGACGATGAAAGATTATGGCAAAATCCAGTGTGTACCACAGACAAATCTGCGACCATAGACTATCGGACTATCACTGTGCTGTGTAAATCAAAGTGATTCATAACCAGACCTAGAAATATTTATGCAAGAAATTTAGTTATCGATAGTTTGAAGTATCGAGCTTATCTTAGCACTTAGAAAGTTGTGAACGTGCCAGAAAAAAGTCTAAAGTCTGTTTATAATGAATTGTTAGTCAGGGTTGGCATGTTTTAAACAATGTGTTTAAAACATCTGTTTTAAACATGTTTTTTATTATTTAAAACATGTTTTTTATTGTTTAAAACTGTTTAAATTGTTTAAAACATGGTTTAAAACATGGTTTAAAACATGTTTTATATTAAATAAAACTGTTTTTTATCCAACCCTGTTGTTAGTCCATGGTATGCGGATTTACTGTTCTTTGGTCCAGTAGGCCCGCTGTATTATACCTTCTGTCGAATTTGCGCAATTTTAAATGTACCTTCTGGATTTTATCCGCCTTGTTGGCCTAGTGGATTGGTCCTATGACTCGAGCGGTCATGGCTTCGATTGCTACTGGGGAAAGACAACTTTATACAAGTTATATATTCTTTATTGCACATCTTAAAACTAAATACAGTAATAAATGGTGTGTACAAAGGTGAGCTACCTCTAAAAGAGATCTCTTCCAGCCAACCTTACAGGGTGTGAGACAAGGCAGTAAGTTGGTCCAGTCTGGATGTTGTTTGTGAATTGTCCTATCCTTGTTAATTTCCATAGCACAGGAGAAAATCCTAGTTTGAGATTAGACAATATGTATATATTTGTATTTATTTTATCAGAAATTACAGGACACAATTACACAATTTACCATCACGACAATTATCGAACAGAAAAGAGCATGCGTTAAGGTGATGGATTGTCAATGGTTCCCCAGAAAGCCTATATTCTATACCAGGAACGAAAATTATAGTTACTAACAAACCATTTGACCGCTTTAGAATTGGCATTAGTGTTTTCCTTCATGATTAACACTAATTGTTTATTAAATTAGATAACAGATGCACATTTTAAAATCATCTGTTATATAATTTAATAACCAATTAGTGTCAATCATGTCAAACACTTTGAGGTGAAACTATGAGCTACGAAAAATTATTTTGCTATATGGTATGAGGTGTAGTAAAATGTTGAGTTCAAATAAAGCTACAGTCAGTGCTGGTGGTCCCTATATTCCGTTTCAGGAACGAAAATAATATTTGCCAACAAATAGCATTACGAATACTACAACAATGTTCATAGAAATAAATAAATAAATAAATATCACAGACATTCACACCAATTATCTAGTCCCAAACTAGGCAGAGCCTGTGGTATGGTTACTAGATAACGGATAGACATACTTAAATAAATATATAAACATCCAAGACTTGGGTACCAACATTCATATTCATCATACGAACATTTGCCCCTAGCGGGATTTGAACCCGCAACCTCCGGCGTGGCAGTCTTAGAGCTACCCGTTCCGCCATGGAGGTCGTCAATAAAAATTAAATAGTAAATAATAGCAATATTGCTAACTCTAAAGCTCCGCTCAAATGGTTTGTTAGTCATGGTAATTGCATTATGTAATTTTAATCTAAAAAAACCTTCACATATTAAATTAAATTTGACAGATGGTATAGGTTCGTCCGAGGCCGACTGTACGTAGTAATTGCCGGGTGGTACTGTAAATCTGGATTGTCAGTGGATCAAAGTATGCCATTTTTTATATGTAGCACTCCATGTACACTATGGAACACTTTTTTTTTTATTTTTAATGTCTTAAATGTGGTGCACTGAAAACATTTAGAGAACAAGATTTTTAATGTTTGTTATTTTTAAAATATTAGGAAGGTGAAAATATATTTTACATCTTTATTAACCTGAACCGTTATTGAAATTGCATACTTTGTTCAACGAGAAATTAGGGGGGGGGGGGGGGGGGGATATAAGAAAATGTTGAAAACGTAATTGGAGCCAGAGTGGTGACGAACAGATCTCAGAATGACCAGTATATTGTAATAAAAAATATTATTATTAAATAATTATTAAAAATAATAATAATAGTGTGCTAATAATATTATAATTTAATCTGTATGCAATTAGTATTTCAGTTACATTAACTTGGTAAATAATGCAAGCAGGGTGGAACTGAGACGGTGCAAGACAGACGTGGGGAAAACCCCACAGTTTTACATTATCAGTGTTACCAGCATAGCTCGGACATGGCATCGCAAAACAATTGCATACCATACCATGAAGCAAAATAATTTTTCGCACCTCATAATTTTACCTCAAAGTTTTTTCTTCATGATTGACACTCCTTGGTTATTCAATTAGATAACAGGTGCACATTTTAAAATGATCTGTTATCTAATTTAATAACCAGTTGGTGTCAATCATGAAGGAAAAATCTTTGAGATGATTTATAAGGTGCGAAAATTATTTTGATTCATGGTACGAGGTGTAGATGTAATAGACTCGTATTGTATCGGCCATTTCACGACGGCTTATCTTACTCCTCCCACCACTCTACGCCATGGAATGTAAAGAATTACTGATTCTGTTATAAATAGCCATATATAACAAATGTTATTTTATTTTATCGATAACTTGTATAATACAATGTCACATCCCTATGAAGTTTCAATGGTTTTGCCATGAGATTCCGCTCCCTGATTATCACCAACGTTTCTACACTGTCTCAGTTCCACTTTAAAGAAAAATATGAATTAGTTGATACGAATTTATAATTTAGTGATAAATATAATAAATCGCACTTATATACGTAATAATACTAGTTCGCGTTTATTTCGGCCTATATTGCTGAAATTAAAAAAAAAATACCTATTTTAGATTGCGCTTGCCTAAATTATTGATATATTTTAACTATAGTACACAGTGGGAGATCTAGTTAAAGGACCATCTGAGGAAAGCGACAGTATCTAACAGTGCTCTGCGATATGTATATTTCATTCCAAACCAATAGTCATACGAAAACCAACGCTATTTGCGTCTCGGTAACATGTATATGAAAGAGCCACCAGCAGCAAAAACAAGTTTGTATTACCTTGTAAACTTTGCGGTGCACTTAGGAACACCATCTATTATTTATTTTGTTTTCGGGACGCAAATGCGTTTGTTTTCATATGAGTATTTATTTAGAGTGATATATATACGTCTAACGTTTCCTCCCCGGACTCTTTAACTCGGTCTCCCTCTGTACGTATATTTTAGTTTAATTTAAGATGCATATACATGTATTTTTTTTTATTTGTGCCATATGATATCAGGTAGCCAATGGCATTGAGCACTTAGTATAAAAAATATCCCCATATCTTATTAAAATGAAATGTGTTCAGAATTTTTTAGGAGTTATACCTGCATACATTATAAATTAATTAAATATGTGTGTATATAGCTGTGGTGTATAGTTAGATATAATTTGAAATCTGTGTATAAATTAATTTTTTTTTAAAGTACAAGAAACTGTTGTCATAAATCAGGTGGTCAAATCTCTACTCTACTTGTTGGGGAAGGTTGAGAAAAATGTGTAAATAATAAGGAATCTTCGGGAAAGAATGTTAGTATATTTGCTATTTTTCTGCCTCGTTTATAACAATTAAAATTGTTAGGCCTTTTGCACATTATAAGACACCAGACAAGAAAAATGTGTATGCGCGTATAAGAATAATGTGTCTGATCCGACATAGGAAAAAAAATTCTTAAAAAAATAGTCTCGTATAACAACCAATGCGACTGGATTTCTTATAAGACATTTCTCATAAGACACAAGAAATTTTCTTATAATGTGCAAAATGGCTAACATTTCCCAGAATTTCGTTTGGTCGAATTTCATTCCGCCGAAACCTGTTTACTGTGACATTGTCGAATGCATTTAATAACAAACATTATTTCAAGGCCTGGGCGCCAGAGAGAATTAAAATTTGGGGTTTCGTAATGTCATAAAAATTAGTATACGCGCTGTGAAATATCCAATAATAGTCGATCAAATGTTGTCTTTAAATTGTCTACTTTCCTGAAGCTTTCTTATTGATGTTTTTTTTTGTAAAAATTATATGTTTTCGAAACGGGTATTGGCAATATGGAGAGTATATCTTATGCGATATTCAATAATTAAATACTGCACAACTTGTAGTCAGCCTCACAAATTAAAATACATTAAAAATTGTACTCACGGGTTGAGCAACGCTAGAAGTCTCTAGTAGTGGAAAAGATAGTCTTTTTTAATGAATTTATTTGGATTTTTTTTTGATAATAATTAAATTCGCTGACGTAGACTACAAAAGTATCCAATCATTTTTCACAAATTAACGTTCAGTCGTTTACTTTATGAACTTATGTGCACTAACTTAAAAATGGTTGTCTGGAAGAAATCGCTTTTAGTGACAAGACCGATTAATATTTAAATTTATTTTAATTTTTTTATCGTGCAATAAAGTGTAATTGAATTGTACTTTCAGAGTGTAACTTGTTGCACGTATATCCACTAACTAGTCGTTAAATCTTTTCAAAAATGCCTGGATACTTTGAGTGGTTACTACTCTATTTAGTGGTTAGAAGGCCGGCGAAATTGATTTGTTATCCTTTGATAGCAAATCAATCAGTTCAGGTATGTCTAAATACCCGGATTTTTTTTACTGCAGGGCGTCATCTAGTGTTACTCAATCCGTGAACGACCACATTGATTTCATAATAATGTTATTTGCGTATATTTTTTCTGTCAAATTTTTTTCGTATTAAAACTGTTAAGATTTTGCGCAAATTACTTAATAAATCACATACAGTCGGATTTTATAAGTAAAATGACTTTTAATGTCTGCGAAATAAAATGGAAAGAAGACTAGTCACAAGTTTTGTTTTTTGTTTCTCTATCATTAATTATATTACACAAAACCTCTACATTCATAGTCCTCTTATAAAAATCAGACTGTAATTGCCTTGAGTTTTGAATGTAAAATCTTCAAAAGCCCAGTATCTGATGTTGAATGTCACTCTCTAATGTAATGAATTTACATGTACATTCCCCGTATTCGTTAGGAAAATTGTATTTTGCGTACGACACGAGTAGATTACGTGGTATTCTAATGCGAACAGTTTCATTTGGTCGAAACTTGGTTTGGTCGAAATTTCATTTCGTCGAAACTCACATGTATTATTACTATAGAATAGGTTAGGTTAGTATTGGATCTGAATTGAGTTCTGCAGTGAAAACTAGTAGACGCAGTTTCCACTGGTAAGACTTCCATCTACCATTTGGATCGACGACCTGAAAATGGACCGACTGAATGAGGAGTCGTGATGCGGGTTGAAGTAGGCGTATGTTCAACAGCGGACATAAACAGGTTAAGAAGTTAGCTTGCTTCTAGAAATTCGCTAAAATGAAAATTCTTTTAGGCAACAGCTTCGACCAAATGAAATTGTGCGAATTATTAGTAAACCCATATTAATCGGTTCTAAAACTTACATTCCCAACTCGATTAGTCGATAATATTTTTTTTATGATTTTTAAAATCGTATTTTTAACACTAGATTTCAGTATTTAATTGACTTATACATAGTTACATATATTTTGGTTATTTTAATTACATTTAAATTAAGGATTAATATAATATCGTTTGTGACATGGTGCATAATAAGTTGCCATCTTTTATTGTTCGATAGTATTTATTATTTTCTGTGATAAAACATTTTTTTTTAATAAAAGGTATAAATACGAAGAAAAAAATATGACTTATATAACTTTACATAATATTTGAGAAATGGATATGCCAAATATTTTATACATACATATTAAAGGATAGCCGATTAGAATGCAATGTTTATAGCTATATTTCATTCCAAACCAATAGTCGTACGAAAACCAACGCTATTTGCGGCTCGGTAACATATACATGAAAGGACCATCAGCAGCAAAACCAGGTTTGTATTACCATGTAAACTTTGCGGTGCACTTAGGAACACCATCTATTATTTATTTTGTTTTCGAGACGCAAATGCGTTTGTTTTCCTACGACTTTTGATTTGTAATGAAATATATAGAATTAGATACCGTAAAATGTGTATTTGGTAAACACTTAGTTCAAGTCCCAAAAGAAATACTTGGAACCAACAATCTCTATGTACTACTAGATGGAGCGTTCCAAACAATCGCTCTGTTCTACGCAAGTAGCCACAACTCTTTTACATTCACAATGAAACTTGTGCAGTTACTACTCAGAACATTTAATTATTAGATACTAAATATTGCCGCTACGGTTAAATAATGTCAATATTTAGAAAATAATTAAATGTTCTGAGTAGTAACTGCACAAGTTTCATTGTGAATGTGAAAGAGTTGTGGCTACTAGCGTGGAACAGAGCGATTGTTTGGAACGCTCCATCTAGTAGTACATAGAGATCGTTGCTTGGAACTGATGCAAAATGTGTCAAAATATATGTAGCGACCATTTATATCTGGTTCGACCAATTAAACCTGTAGTGACAAATAATTATAGAGGCAATCCGAATCGCACACTGAACAAACATTTTATTTACCTCCTGTGTATTGAATATTTGACAAATCTAAAACTCCATTGTATTAAATACGAAGTTGTAGTAATAATAAATCTACAAGTCTATATCTTGTATAATCTTCGCGCAATCAGAATAGGATACATTCCTTGTTCTCATCAAGCCAACCCCACACTGGCACGGTACAGTACCTCGTCGAATTTGTATGGAGGTATATATTCTTGCTGTTTAGGAAAAGTTGCTGTAGCGTCAAGGTAGGATTTTACGGTAGAAAATTAAAATAATATATTTTTACCTAAATTAATTATTACTTTTCATCGATTTTTAATTAAAATATAGTTGGTTTTATGCAAAAATATATGTTTTAAATTCTGTTCCGTAAAATCCTATCTGGGCGCTTCAGCTACTTTTCCTAAAAAGAGGCTATACGGTTTCATTTAAATTGGTTGAAATTTTTCTCTTCTAATATGCCTTAGACCTGAAGCACCTGATTGATTGAGCACAATAAACAATAGTGATTTCTCGTTCCTTGTGAAATTGCTTCTTCAAGTATTTTTATTAGTAGTATTAATAATAGGCTCAACATCTACATATATGGTATAAGGCATTTGCCATAATCACCACGCTGGGCAGCCGGATTGGTGATCGAAGTGGATTGTTGAAAAAAGTCCTAGTAGTTCCTTATCATCACAGTTACTGGTTTCTTACCTTAGATTATGATATGTATGATTTTTATTATTTAATACAGAACTTTACATAACTCTAAAACAAATTGCTTTTGGCGATTGTATAAGCTTATTATCAGGTGCTACAGGTCGATCGCATATCAAACTTTCATTCAATTAAACTGAATCTCTTACTCCATACAAATCCGCCGGGCTACTTTGTATGGAAGCATCTTGGCCGCCATCGCCCCAGTGTGGTGATGTCTTTATCGTCAGTATAAATTCGTATTTGACTAAAAAAGTACATAAATTCAAATAGATTTCTCTGTAATATGACAGGCGTTCTAGATCGCGCGATGATTAATTTTATACTGTTGTTTTGGTTACACACTCCGCCTATACATTGATATTAATATCTCGACGGAAAGAAACTAAATTAACTATTTTATAATTACTGTAATCACTTAGCCGTTTAATTTTTAAGAGTAGGATGTTCTACCTCTAAAGAAAATATACTTGATGTACAATATATAAACTTTTAACAAACAAAAAAACTTTTTTTAAATTTAACATCGTTTACATTATTTTCATATACTAGCGTCTTCTGGCCCACGATGCTATCAGTGTCCCTTAGGTTCTTGCTGCCCAACCTGGGGAGTTCTGAAGGCTTTCGGACATCTCTCGGATAGTGGGGAAGAGTAGTTCGATAGAGTACCGAACCAGAATATAGAGTACCTTTGACTACCTCGTTTACCCAATGGGTCAATTGCTCGAGCCTTTGCCACCGCCCCTTCATCGGTCTAGGTCTTCGCGCGTAACTGGACCAACCCTGTGTTATTGTGGTTATTCTTATTATCTATGCAAATGAAAAGTCCAAGATTGAAATATCAACAACTTTAATGATTGAATATATATACAAGAACAATAATAATTATACATACTAATGTTAACAAATTTCAATTCTCTTGTCTGCGCGAGCTCCCTGTATTGCTTTTAATATTTGAACAGCATTCGAATAGAATTCAAACACATTCGAATAGAATTCAAACACTTTCGAATAGAATACAAACACATTCAAATAGAATTAAAACATACGAATAGAATTCGAAACCATTCTAATTTAACGGTTTATAGAGCTCTAATTTAAACATCGTTATTGCAAAGTACTACAATACCTCTACACCTAATCGATGATGTTTAAAAAAATCACTGACCGTTCACAAAACAAGTACAATTAAAAATAATTCTTCAAAAGTATTGGTAATACAAATTAGCTCAAGCATTATGTTTCAGAAGCTAGCTATTTATAATTGATGGATGGATAAATGATGATTTGACTTGACACTTTCGTCAGAAAGAATATTAAGTGTTTTATTTATGAACGAACATTATATCCTTTTTTAATAGAAAAAATGGCGTTACCTATCATCAGAAAAATCTGATTAAAGAGGAATCTCGACGAAAATTCAATTCAGTTCCTGTCAGAAAAACACAAATATTTTTCTGACTAAAGCGGATCTCAAATCCAATTGATTAATGATATAGCATGTCTTGCGCCTAGGACTCGTGTATTGTCGAAGTTCGGAGCTGTTCGAGTTGTCTATGCTAGCTTATATAAACACAATTTTGCATTCGGATGCTTGCTTTCGTTGTAAATGTTAAGTTATATTAAAGATAAACTATGGAGCAAAAATAATGAATTTCAAGTCATCTGCTTAGGAAGGGTTTGGTCGAGATCCTATGTTTATCCAGAGTTTGGATGGATAGGTCCAAGTGATCAAATTAGACACCAAAATTATCAAATTAATAGCAAAATCGTCCAAGTAGAAAAAAATTACACAAAAATGTACAGAAAATCTAAAACTCATCATTTCTGATGAGTTCTTAGACACTTTCAAAATGGCGAGTCAATGAAAACGCCACTCAAACATTGTTTTTGCCCCGTAGTGTCCACGAATTAGAATGAAACTAAATGATTTAGTAACAACTACGTACAACTTATTACTGAGACTATATTATAATAAAAAAAAACAGTGTACTTCTCATGAGAATTAAGAAAAATATTATACAAAAAAAAATGAAGGCCTTAAACCTGCACACGACAAAACGAATTGGCCTACAAATTAATGTGAAGCCAATAACAGCTCTTACTACATAGAAGACTGCTCGGTTGGTTTCTAAGCAATTACTACCTTACAAAAAAATAATTACGAAATGAAAAATAAAATAATAATTTAATATTTTAAATCTAAAATCGCCAACCGTGTCAACAGAGGAGAGTAAAATAGTCTAGACCGAATTGACCAACTATTACAACAAACTTAATTTTCGTTTCCAAAACGTTATAATAATAATCCGAGTACGCGAACTGCAAAGTTAGGTTGGTAACTATTTTATTACAATCGGAGTTACCGACTGAATAATGATTTTGCGAAACGCAAATGAGATGTGTTTTCGTTGGTCAATATGACTAAGACTAACAAATGTACATATTCACAGCCCTAACAACACCCATTGGTCAGTACCTAATGAATTGACGGCTATTTACAGAATACAGGCACCTAACAGAATGGAACATTTTTTAACCGTCCAAAATTTGACGACCTCATAAAGGTTACCGGCGTGCCGGAGTTATCAAGATTTTTTTGAAATAGTTTATTAGCAATACGTTGAAAATAAACTTTCTGTCAACACCTAAAAGTCAAAATAAGGTAATTCAATATCTAAAAGTCCATACAAATATATGCCATAAAGTTATCTGTCTTGTTAATTCAATATTTAAAACGATGTATGTTTAAAGAAACTGTAGTTCATAGCAAGGTCCCAGTAATAATTTTTTTAATGTATTTTATGGCTCTGGAAGCCAAGATAAAAACAAAACAACACTACCATTCCAGACGGATACCCAAAATTCCATCCGAAAAAAAATTCTAACAAAATAAAACCCATAAGTATTTTTTTGATTAAAGATTACAATATAAACATGTTTCATGTGAAAATATCTACGGAGCGGTGCTCAGTACTACAATTTTGCAAAGGCTTTATTTGTACTTCAAAAAATCCTTCCTAACTGTATACCTCCAAATCTCCCCAGTGCCATAACTAGGGCAGTGGCAGCGGTGCTCAGGCAAAGGGCGCAAAAATGATCTGGGTGGGCATTTATCAAGGCTAGTTACGGCACTGGCAACGCTATAAAAACTTTAGGAATCCCCCCAACCTGGCATCACTGAAAATTCGACCGGCTTAACCCCACTAGATCCAGAATGATACAAACTACAGTATCAACAATTTATCGAGAACATTAGATATATTTTCCATGTCTATAACATCAATTTGAACTTTTTTATAGCACTTAGCAGCAAAAGCTGTGATTTGAGATACATAACTACTAATTTTCTAGCAAACTCTCACATAATTTTAACGCTATACAGTTATTATACTAACTAATTTCGCTAGCAATATATCCTTTATAAGTCATGTCCTGGTGGCATCTGCTGGCGTCATGTAATTTCCCGTTACCGAATTTCTGGAAAAAAATATTTAATAAAATAAAATGGTAAAAGAATAAGTAATTGGCGAGGATGAGGTACACATATAAAAAAAAATGTGGTTTCTGTGTATTGATTAAATTTTTTTTTAGTATGACAATACTTGGACTAGCGGAGTCCAAAAATATAATTTTTAAATTTCGTGTCTGTCTGTCTGTATGTATGTTTGTACGCGCTAATCTTGGAAACTAGTGAACAGTATTTGACGGGGTTTTCACTGTTTAATAGCGTCGAGTTCGGGACACGACCTGGCACAAGTTATATTTCTATAAAATGTCAGGATAATTGAAGAAAATTGTAAATTTGTCGGCATTTTTTTTTCTACGTATCGATTATACTGTGGTTTGTATATAATTAGTTATTAAATTAGTGACCAGCGAGATATTACTGCCTGACTTATGAGGTGCGATAAATTATTTTCCTTCATTATACGACCTGAAATTATTAATAGATGTGTCTCACCGCTCTGGGCGGGTGCGAGCGAGCGTGCGTGCGTGCGTGCGTGCTCAGAGCGAGTCCCGGTGCCACACCCAGGTGCGCTTGGTGTGGTCGAACCGGTGCGCCAGCCACTGCGCCTGCAGCAGCTCCAGCCGGTCCTGGCTCAGGTACAGCGGCTTGCCGCGCCTGCGACAGACGAACGTGCTCGGTAACACTCCAACGGTACGTCGGATCAGTACAAGTTACACCCGAAGTCAAAATCCTGCACAGGAGTACTAGGTTAGGTTATAGACTTCCGGAGATGGCGGATACGCGCAGGGTGGCACGCCCTGACGCCCTGAAGGCAGCAGGAAGCGGCTGGATGCGGAGGGCTGAGGACCGGGTTTAGTGGTGTTCATTGGGGAAGGAATATCCAGCAGTGGACGTTAAAAGATGATGATGAGGTTGACATTAGATGTTAGACAGGTGTTCGTCAAAGTGTGGCTCTGCTAGTCGGCTACCTTACAAACAGCATGCAAATCTGAAACAGTTACTAGAGTAACGGCGGCCACTCATCAAAAAAATAACATAAACACTCTGATGTATTGATCTGGATCGTACATTAAATGGTCCTTCGAGCCGGATATCGCAGGCGACTGGGTAAAATACACTCAATAAATTATATGTTTGAATGTAAATTAGATGCGTGACCAAAGTAAATCCGAAAGTATGTGCGGTAAAACCGTTCATATATTAATGCATCTGGGTATATTTAGATATATATATTTTTTTACGAGAATAATCATCATCACCAGCCTGATCGAGTCACTGCTGGACATAAGCCTCTCCCAAGGTGCGCCACTCAACCTGATCCTCGGCTCTTCTCATCTAGCCACTGCCAGCCGCCTCCCGCCTCACGTCGCTCCATCTAACCAGGACACCCGTCCCACACTACGCTTACTAAGTCGCGGTATCCACTCGAGTTAAACGGCTCTTCGACAGATCCGACCAGCCCCCTGCCACTTAAAAACTTTTTGAGCTATGTCTAGGCTTTAGTCCTCTGGCGGATCACCTCACTCACAAATTCCACGTTAAAACAAAACCCGTCTCATGGTGGAGTCATTATTCGTGTATCCTCTTCATCAAAGTATGATCTCCAACATGTTCGCAGACTGTAACTGAATACAAGTGGTCCCTGGACTCACTTGAGGTCCCTGTCCTCTTCGTCGTAGTCGTCTAGGTACAGCGACCCCCACAGGCAGGCGCGCCGGCCGCGGATCACGATGATATAAGTAGACGTCACCACCAGGAAGATGCCCGTGCCGCCGCCGCACTCCATCGCGTGCTGAGAACACAATGGTTAACTTAAGCATCTACACCAGCTGTCTTGCGCGCTTGTAATTCAATAAATGTGGCCGCAAAACCAACTTTAAATAAATTCCTGTAAGGTTGAGTCAAGACCAAAGTTAAAAAAAATCCTTCTAGGTTTGCGTTTGACCTCAATCTCACCTGATGGTAAGTGACGCAGAACCCAGAAAATGCCTACCCTTCCTTTAAAAAGAGTACAAATTTTACTTGCCCGGAAATACCGAAACTGGCAGTGAGTTACATTCCTTAGCAGTTCGGATTATGAGAGAGGAAGCAAAATGCTTCGTGCGAGAGCGTGGTATGTCTACTACATAAGGATGAAGTCCCTCCCTACCCACCCCTGGTAGTCCGGTGATGGAACGGGGACTGGGGGGGAATCAAATCGTGCAATACCTTAGCACACTCCCCAAAATGTAACCTGTAGGAAACTGAAAGATAGGCCACAAATGTGAACGTAAAGAAGTTTTCAAAAGTGTTTAAATGTGCGTCTTTCACCTGACTATGCTCTGTCAGCAGCTTGATATCATTCCACTTATACTGGCCACGCTCGTGTGGTGGGACGTGAATAGTGTGTTGAGTGGCAGGTAGGTAGTGCGGTGGGTAGGTGGAGCGGTGGGTAGGTAGGGCGGTGGGTAGGTAGGGCGGTGAGTAGGCAGGGCGGTGGGTAGGTAGGGCGGTGGATAGGTAGTGTGGTGAGTAGGTAGTGTGGTGGGTGGTAGGTAGTGCGGTGGGTAGGTAATGTGGTGGGTAGGTAGTGTGGGGGGTGGTAGGTAGTGTGGGGGGTGGTAGGTAGTGCGGTGGGTAGGTAGTGCGGTGGGTACCTGCACGGCCTCTGCGACCTGGTGCTGCCGGCAGCAGGGCTGCTTGAGGCAGACGAGCGTGCCGCACAGCAGGCAGACGGAGGCCTCCTTGGGCACGGCGCCGCACTGCAGGCACACGCGCTCGTGGTAGTACGTGAACAGCCGGTCGTAGTCGCGCGGCAGCGCCAGCAGCGCCGGCTGCGACCACTGCACGTGCAGGGAGCGCAGCAGCCGCCTCACCTGCGCCATCACAGGGGTCGTTATGGAATAGAGAGCTATGCTAGAAGCGGCTCCGAGCCGAGATCGAGAGGTGTACTTTAAGTCATAAATAAATCTTTCAAGCTCCGCTGCGCTGTGGGCGCCTCTAGCCGACGGGATGTTCACACCCCGCCCGGACCGATGAGTTTCTCGAAACTTGAGTACGGTTTATTTATAATTATTTATAAAAATACCAAAGGATTGTCGGTGAAGGAAAACATCAGAAGGAAACCTGCACATGCCAAAAGAAAGTCTAAGGCGGACGTGAAGTCCATCGAACGGGCTCGGGACACCGTCGACGGTCGGGGTTCGGCACAAAAGGGTGCTCCCGGCCCCCGAGAAGATATTAAGATGGCAAATGGGAGTGGGAGTGGGAGGTGAGGGGGGTGGTGCGGTGGTGCGGCGACTCACGACGAGCTGCCCGCGGCTGGCGGCGGCGCCCAGCTGGAGCGCCCAGGCGCGCGCGGCGTGGGGGGCGCGCGGGGGCAGCGCGCGGCCGGCCGACCAGTCGCGCCACTCCATGCCGTCCGTGACCAGCTCCAGGTAGTAGACGAGGCGCACGAACTCCTGGCGCGCGCTGGCGATCTCGGGCAGCTCCCCGCCGTACAGGTGGTGCCGCAGCAGCGCCGCCACGCGCACGAACGGCAGCAGCAGCTCCTGCAGCTAAGGGTGACGACGAGGAAACGTTGTAATAAAATATAAGTGATATTTTCATGCGGGGCTCTGATGAGAAGGACAATTATTTCCCTGGCTAACCGTGGTACCTCAACAAGGCGGCGATGTTGTTCGCAACACATCACGTCAAGGGGTATCACGGGGCGAAAAGTGGGCGAAGGAAAGCCGCTTTGCGACAGGAGATTGCGCAAAGTGGCGATACATCGTCTCTGCCTACCCCTCTGGGTACAAGGCGTGAGCATTATGAATGAATATTTTCATACGAGGATACGCCCGTTTAGTGTAAAATAGTTCGGGTCTGACCTGAGATCGGTTTCGGCCCTAGTTTCGGTTTCGGCCGCGCTCTCTGTGTTCGTAAACTCTCGCGCGTCGTTCGGGTGAGTTAGTGTAGAATTTACTACCAAGAGTGGCATATTATTTATTATGTTTGTTCATGTTAAAGTTAATATTACATTAATAAATAACTATTTAATCTTACATACTTTAATTGTTATTTTACTTATTTCATTTAACACGAATTAACCATATAAAATGTAGACCATACGCTAGATTTCAGCATACAGCAAAGGAGCAATCATTTATTTTTAGATGAATCCCCTGATATACGTCGGCCGAGGCAAAAATAATTTTGCTGCCGAGTGATACACTCTACTTTTCATTCTTCTGTGTGAGACAGAGAAATAGAGGCACTTTTAGATATAAATCATGAATATTGTCTATTCCCCATTCGCAAACAAATACAAACAGGTTTATGACGAATGTGGAATCTGTCGAATGTGGAATTATCTTTCAGTACTTACTCATCAACGTATTTGTTGATATGATTAACTTTTATTTGCGACTGGTTGGATCAAAAACGAATACTACAGTATAAATGTGACTATACGTCACAGCACTATTCAAAAATCTGATCAGTGTGGAACGAAATGGTTTTTTAACGAAAGTGGAATCTGACGAACGTGGACTAAATCGTAACTATACATTTTCCCAGCAGCATCAGCCGCGCGGCTAATAAATCATAGTTATTCGACTACACGGGATAAAAAAGTAAAATATTATCTCACGGAAGTCTAAAAACAAATATGTCACTTTTCAGGTCAGGAACGACTCACTTGTTTCTCCATTTGCGCGATATCTGGGGGCTCCTCCCCCGCGGTGGGGGGCGGCGGGCCGTCCTCCGTGAAGAGGTCTGAGCCGGCGAGGGCGGCCAGCAGCAGGCGGGCGGCGTGGCGCAGGCCGGCCGGCTCGGCGGCGGCGGGCTCGCGCGGCGGCGCGGCCAGCGCGGCGCGGCCCTCGGCGGTGGCGCACGCGCAGAACTGGCACACGATCTGGTAGTACGCCAGCGCGTACAGCGACCGCACTATGCACGTGAAGTGCTCTGCGAGAACAACCGTGCTTGATGGTAATCATCATCAGGGTTTTTTTGTCTCCCCTGCAGGAGCACAACCCTCTCTCATCTGCCGGAGACAGACGGAGGATTTGGCCGACACTCCCCGCGCTGGCCAGACGGGGTGGGGAGGCCTGATTGATGTTTTATAATGTATTCCCTCAGTCGCCTTGTACGACATCCACGGGAAGAGTTGGAGTGGTCCTATTCTACTCTACCGGAAACCACACGGCAATGACCACAAATGATGGTTATCAAGTACTGTAAAATCTATTTTATCTTATGTGGTATATCTTTATAATGAAATCATAACACGAGCCTTTATGACAGGACGAATGGAGGAGAGCAACAACTATATCTACTTTCTTTCGAACATGACTACGTCTACCCACCGGCGTTGATGTCTATATCATCAACCGCCACAATATCAAATGTGTAACAGACGTGGATCAAACATAAGTAAGGGGAGAGCGCAGTGTATGGAGACCTTTAGAATTGTCTTTGAGTGCGCTACCTCTAGTTTTTGTCTCTGGCTCCCGGGCTGAAGGATCCCGAGTTGTGTATATGTCAAAATAAAAGGTATCTAATTAATTGCCCTTTTCACTTAATTAAGAGAGACATCACAGTGGTATTAGCTAATTTTACGTGATAAATGATCGTGGTCATCATTAACTTTACCATCACTGGATTAGGTGCTCGAGCTGGTAACTCGATTTGGAATGTGAATATACAAGCAAAGACTCACGTATATCTATGTAGGGTGGGTTGGGCGGCGCGAGCAGCAGGAAGTGCATGAGCAGCGCCAGGGGGTCCTTGAGCAGCAGCGGCACGGGGCGCGCGAGGGCGGGCGGCGCGGGCACGGGGGGCGTCGCGCCGCCCTCGCCGGGCGCGGGCGGGGCGCCGCGCGGGGGGCACAGCGCGCGCCACGTGTCGGCCGCGCCCAGCCCCGCGCCCAGCCCCGCGCCCAGCCCCGCGCCCAGCCCCGCGCCCGCCCCGCACAGCACGCGCGCGTGCGCCGCCGCCACCACCACCAGCGGCACTGATACACACATTTAAATAACAATTGCGCTCAAAAATATTGGGTGTTAATAAAACGAATATAAAATTTTTTTTTAGATACCACATGTAGTAGTCGTTGAACAAAATGCGTTATTTCGCAAACGTACGCTCCCTAGTCACGACGGGCGGCGGAGAGGTGCGGCGGGGGGCCTCGCGCCCGCTGGGCGCCATTTTAATTGACCGGGCCGGTCATCGAACTCCGCGCGCGTGCGTTGTATTGTCCATAAAGTTTCAAGTTTTTCAGAAAACTTGGAAGCGTAGTTACTTTTTATTTTGAGACTTATAAATTTAAAGTAAATCGTCTGGTCTAAGACTCAGTCTGCCTCACTATTAGGCAGAGTGCGCTGGAGCAGCACCAGTATCCTAAAAGTAGTTGCAGACAGACTGGACAGTCCTCTGGTGTGGATACTCACCCAGAGGACTAAATCACTTTTAATAATTAAGTATTAACGTATTTTAACATTTTCCTAACACAAATGGACCACTGTTGTCTTTAAAAAAAAAATAAGACACGGGGTAGTCATCCAACACCAGATGTCGAAAGGCTGATATGAAGTGTTCTTGCAGCACCAGCCCCAGGTAAGTACGCACCAGACGCCTCGTATGGTGTGTGTGTGTGTGTGTGGGGGGGTGGGGGGTGGGGCGGGGGCGGGGGGGGGGGAGGTACCGACCGATGCACTCGTTGCGCGGCTTGTATCTGGGCGCTAGGCGCGCCTGCAGCGTGCCGCCGCGCTGCACCAGCTCGCACTCCAGGTTGGTGCGCACCAGCGACGCCACGAACGTGAAGATGGCGGCGGGCGACGAGCCGTACCGCTGCTTCAGCTTGCCGCCCGCCGTCGCCGTCATGTCCTCCATCGCCTTGCCCATCGCCTCCGACAGCTTGCTCGCCGGCTGCCAGGGAGCAAACAAACACGGTAACATGCTTAGCGATCACGCTGTCCCTGCATTTAACACACAATTTAAAAAAGACTTACAAAATTCTTAAGATACCTCGGTCTCCTAGGGGGAGGGGTATTCTTAAGGTATTCCACCTCATAGGGGGAGAGCAATTTTTAATATACTCCACCTCCTAGCTAGAGGAAAGGTGAATTCTTAATAAACTCTATTTCTTAGGAGGAATTCTGAAGATACCCGCCCTCCTGGGGGGGGGGGATCCTTAATATACTAGTTCGATTTAAAAGTTCATATGTCGGTGACAGTGATGTATAGATCGTACAGTTCAGGACGGCACGCGCCTATCTTTCTCTAAATCGCTTACGTTTCAACGCATGCGTTATATTGTAACTCTGCTACGATACTGGCGTTCAGACTAGCTGCTCGCGTCCCGCCCTCCACCCTCGCGAAAAGTAGCGGAGCATGCCATCGTGAATTGAACCATCTATAAAGTGTGACAGTGCAGGTAGTGTACCGACCGGCGAGGGGTGGTCTCTCTCCAGCATCTCCAGCACCTGCTCGGCGAGCGCGTCGTGGCCGGCGGGCGGCGGGGCGGGCGGGCGCGGCCCGCGGCCCCCCGCGCCCCCCGCGCCGCCCGCGCCGCCCAGGGGGAGCACGCTGCAACACACATCGCCCTACGTCAGTTCTCCTCGTCACCATTTCACAAGACAACATTGAATTCGGAGGTTAACATGCTGAGCATATATGTTGTATTCAACATGTTTATGTATTAAAAGCAGACCTGGTGACCTAAATTGAGGGCGAAAACCCTTGGATCAGGCACCAGACTCACACAAATTTAACACTATTAATTTGTTGTCCCACCAATATTAGAAATGCCAAAGTTTCGATGTTTGGATGTTTGTTACTCAATCACGCTTCAAATACTGGACAGATCGGGATGAAGCTCGGCACACATATAGGTCAGGTCCTGGAATACACAGGATAGTTTTTATACCGAAAAAGCATCTCATTTCTACGGGAAACCAGGGAAGACGTGTAAATATCGAATCCCACGCGGACGAAGTCGCTGGCAAAAGTTAGTGTGTAATAAAAATTAGTAAATGAACAAGGAGCCAGGTGGGGGGGGGGGGGGGGGGCAGCTACCTGTTGGCCAGCTGGCGGCACACTGGGCACAGGAACTCCCCGCGGTCGACGTGCAGGTTGTGCGGGCGCTGCGGCGCGGCCAGCGAGCGCAGGTAGGCCTGCAGGCAGCGCAGGTGCAGGTGGTGCCCGCACGACGCCGCCTGCACGCCGCCCTCCCAGCCCACGCTCACGCTCAGCAGCCACGACTGCTGCCGATGGAACGGGACATACATTCACGCAGTGCTCAAACATGGCTGCTGCTAATGTTACGGGGCGGGTCGTCGATTTTGGCAATGCCCAAACAGAATTGCTGCCAACGATATCTATGTACTACCAGATGGAGCGTTCCAAACAATCGCTCTGTTCCACGCGAGTAGCCACAACTCTTTCACATTCACAATGAAACTTGTGCAGTTCCTACTCAGAACATTTAATTATTTACTAAAAATTGACATTATTTAACCGTAGCATCAATATTTAGTAGTAATTAAATGTTCTGCGTAGTAACTGCACAAGTTTCATTGTGAATGTGAAAGAGTTGTGGCTACTTGCGTGGAACAGAGCGATTGTTTGGAACGCTCCATCTAGTAGTACATAGAGATCGTTGATTGCTGCAGATGTAACCGAAACAGGTCATCCATTTTGGTAATGCCCAAATACGATTGCTGCAAATATAAATGAATAGGTCATAGCGATGTCGTTTTTAGAATAGGGTCAAGGCGACTGAGGGACTGAACCAAAGACTGACGGCAGCGTTCTCCTGTGTATATTAAGATCATTACTGCGTTCACCAATCCGCACGCCACGCGTGCTGATTATGGTAAATCTCCCAATGGACAGCCCACCAAAAGTGACATTCTACTGGGGAGGCTTATGTTCAGCAGTGGACGTGTTTCCCCAAATGACAGTATAAATATCTTTCTTATCTTCTTAGGGGGCCAGTAAGACCTGGCGACACTTCGACCCTTCAGGATCTTTTGTGCCAAACCCCTGACCACCAACGGTGTCCCAGGCCGATTTGGTGGACTTCACATACGACTCAGAATTTCTTGTTCGGCATATGCACGTTTCCTTACGATGTTTTCCTTCACCGAAAAGCCTGTGGTATTATAAATAAACCGTACACAGTATAAATAGAAATGTGGCGTTTCTTTCCCTCGACACGGTTACTGCAGTAGAATAAAAAAAATCCTAATGTTCTTCTAAATAAACTGTCGTAAACACCGAGAGAGCCCCGGGCTGTATGGTCTACTAGGGATTCTCTGGACGTACACTGTATGTCCAGATCGGCTCATATACTCGTATGTGCTGTGTTAGAGATAAGTCAGTGTGTACATTGTCATCCAATAGTATGTAAACAACAGTAATCAATAAAAAGAAAAGAAAAATGTGTCCAATGTTCAGTATTGAATCCCCCTCGTCCTTAGTGCATTGTCTCACACCCTGGAAGGTTGGCAGAAAGATCTCTTTTGGAGGTATTCTCGTCTTTATACACAAAACTTGTAACAGAATTTAGTTTTTTAAAATTGTGCAATAAAAAATATATATTAAAGGTAGTTTACCTTGGTGTATGTGAGTGTGTGTGGGTGTGTGTGAGTGTGTGTGAGTGTGTGTGTGTGTGGGGGGGGGGGGTGTGTGTGTGCGCGCTTGGTACCTGGTCGAAGTGCTGGTGCAGGTCGTCGTGCGTGCGGTAGTGGTGCGCGGCCGCGGACGTGTCCAGCTGCTGCGCGAGCCGCGCGCGCTCCGCCTCCGACAGCGCCAGCCGCGCGCCCGCGCCCGCCCCGCCCGCGCCCGGCCCCGCACCCGCCCCCGCCCCCGCCCCGCCAGCCTCGCCGGGCTCGCCCCCGTCGCCAGCCTCGCCCGCCCCGCCGGCGCGCCGGCGGTGGCCCAGCACAGACGTCGACTATCGTACAAATAGAATACACGATCATACAAATTACTACCTTATACCTTCTGTCGGGTCACGTGGTCATATTCGGATAATTCGAATAATATGACTGTTAAATTTTAGTGTGTAAGTCGTCGCGGTGAAGATGCCTATTCACTCTTTTTTTAAAAAGATCTAGATTGTACTTGTCCGGAAATGCCTAAGCCGGCAGACAGTTCCATTCCTTAGCAGTTCGCATTATGAACGAGGAAGCAAAACGCTTCGTGCGCGAGCGTGGTACGTCTACTGCATAAGGATGAAGTCCCTCACCACGCCTGGTGCATTAAAAATTGAATTAATCTTAAATTATAAAAATAAGTTATGCAACCACATGGGGGAACCAGTCTTACGACACTGCCGCTTTTCACATATAAGTTTGTCAAAACCGCAAGATAAAAATACAACCCTAATCCTGGTCACGGCACCCACCTGAAGCAGCACGACCAGCCCGATGGGGTCTGCGGGCGAGGTGGGCGCGGTGGTGTTGCAGATGACGCAGTCGTAGTCCCTCTCCACGGCCTCCTCCTCCTCCCACTCCATGCCGCCCGCCTCGCCCCCCTCCTGGCTCTGCATGGCCGACATGAACTGCTGCTGTCGCCGCTGGAACTCGCGCATCACCTGCTGTTGCCGCTCGCGCGCGCGCCGCGACCGCTCCTCCTTCTCGCGTCGCTCCCTGAACACAAAACTAATGGTACAACGCTAGTGCAAAGTCCCTCTGAGGTCAAACAGCAAAATTACAATCGCAAGAGACCTTTCAACAGAAAAGCCCTGAAGTAACAATGTCCTGAAGCCTTTGGATATAAGTGTTAGGAGCAGGAGCCCCCTCCCCCCATCCCCCACACGCACATATACATATGCTTCTTCGTGACTACATGCATAGAGACTTCAGAATCAGATACATAGTTAAATAACCAGTTCAGTAAAAAGTTTCATTTTCATTTCGTCCAAATAGTAGTATTTGTTGTATTTATTTATACTAATTTTATTTGAAATAGAAAACCAGCTTCAAGCTGGTGCTTCCAAATGCTTACCCTGGACCTTTGAACGCGCAACGCCAGAAAAAATCTTATATTTTTTTGCATTCAATCATTTCATCATTTGTTTGACTTGCCATACATTGTAGGTATAACTTACATTTTATTGGATATTAATATTTACTTAAAGTGCCTGCACAATAATCAGTACTTGGGTATTTTCTTTCAACAAATTGTCTAGTCTGTTCTTAAACATTTTTTTCTAATGTGACAGATAACAACAGGTTCTGGCAAAATGTTCCATCTAGATACCCTAATGTGTATCATATTATGTCATTAATCCTAATTGAATTTGTTTTATGTTGTATAATTACCTGGCTCTCTGCTCAGCCTGCCTTTCTCGCTGGTGAGGCCACAGCGACTGCCGCACGTGACCAATGGCGGCCGCGCACCGCGCGTCCAGATTGGCCAGCTTACGAAGAACTTGTCCGATGAAGTGGGGACCGTCACCTGTTAAGAGTTTTGATACATTAGTACGACCCAGAAATCACTGACATTGTCTTCAAAAAGCTGGCTGACGGAATGTTCACCAGACAAATGGAAGGGACACTGAAGAAAACTTGTAGGGGATCAAGCAGGGTGCACCAAATACCGGGCACCCCCCCGTGATTCGGTCCGTATAACCGTAAGGTTGAAAGGACCATGGGAGGTGGCGGGCCTTTGTCCTCAAAAAGCATCTTCTAGGAAGACCTGGCGACTTTTCGACCAATCAGCATCTTTTGTGCCAAACCTCTGTCGACCAACGGCACCTCAAGCCGATTTGGTGGACTTCACATTCGCCTCAGAATTTCTTCTTTGGCATATGCAGGTTTCCTTACAATGTTTTCCTTCAACGAAAAGCCTGTGGCCCGAGGTAGATAACAAGTTCTGGAGTGGAGACCGCGAATCGGCACGCGCAGGGTGGGACGTCTGGATTTTAGATCGATGACATGAAGGTGGGCAGAAGCGAGTGCACAACCATCTATATAGGCTAGGACGGCTCTCGTTAGCTTACCGATGGGTTCCTGCGTGGCGGGTGGAGGTTCGTCCAGAGAAAAGGAGTCCAGCCGGCCGGACAGCTGCGAGTGCAGCTTGAGGAGCAGCGATATGATGGACTCGTTCACGGGGATGTTCTCATCAGCCGGCTGCGTGTGCAGTTGCATCTGTCAACGTCATTGTCTTAAAGCATGTGGTTCCTGACTTAGAATAGGGCCATCCCTAATCTTCCCGTGGGTGTCGTCAAGGCGACTAAGGGATTGCACCGAGGACGGGTAGCAGCGTTCTCCTGTGTGTATTAATATCATTACTGCTATCGCCAATCAAGGCGGTGGTTATGGCAAATCCCCTAATGGACAGCCCACCAAAATTGTCATTCTATTGGGGAGGTTTCGGCTGATGATATATGTGGAGCAAGAACCTTATGGCTTTGTTATTTTAAGTCTTTACAACCTTAGTACATCATTACTGCGATCTGCGGTAAACTTGCGATATGTGAGAAATAGAGACGTACATAGGAAGTCGCGGGTAGCCAGAGCGAGACAGTACTCGTATAAGCTATGTAACTGTTTTAAGGTAACTCGCTTTCAAGTTAAATCAATAAAAATCCTTTGAGAATGTGTTTGCGTTGTTGAAGGATGAAGGGTACCTGCGTGTCGGTCGATGGCACTGCATCGGCGAGGGGCGGCGCGGGCAGGGCGGGCCGCGCGGGCGGGTGGCGGAGCCCCGGCGACCGCGACCGCATCCCCACCACCCATTCGGGGCCGCCCATGTCTGTAACAATGTTGATAGTTACTTCGAGAGCGCCTTGGCAAACGTGAAGGAAAAACTAAGTAGACGAAGCTGTAGAGAAAAGCTCCGTCCCGTATGACTAATAGAGGGAATCTACTGGGAGGATAATAGGACACTCTCTGGTGGAATCCCCCCAATCTTAGCCTTTAAAGCTCATATAGTGTCCCTCGCCGATTTTGATGAGATTTGTAGAAAAGTATCATCGTAAGTCGAAACCAAGCAGCATAAAGGGTAACGGAAACCCCACTTCAGAAAACCTAATTTAGAATATTAAAATGATATCCTTTCATACGATTACCCCATTTAAGAAAACATTTTAGAATGTACAAATAATGCCCTTTCATACGATTACCCCACTTACATAGAATTGGCATAGAAAATAATAAAAAAAAACTTCCATTTGCAATAAAGTTGGGCATTATTTAAGGTTCCGTTTTTACCAAATTGTTACAAATCCTTAAAAACAGCTTTGTAGGAAATCAATGTGGCCCACTACATTTTATTTTAATATTATTCACTGACATAGATAGTATGTTATGTACTGTGACATTATTTTAATTGTTGACACTGTAATTTATATTTTGTATATTAGTTTATTTTATGACGATCCCTTTTACTATATTAGAATGACATGTAAAATTGATTTAAAGATGTAAAAGTGAAATAAATTAATCTAAACTATACCTCATACCATGAAGAATAATATTTTCTCGTATCTCATAGTTTCACCTCAAAGTTTTTCCTTCAGGATTGATACTGTGGGGGTTATCTTATAGTCCTACTTATTTAATATTATATCGGAAGGAGATAAGTATTTAATAAATAGTCTGTAACTGAATTAATATTTTATTGTCCTTGAATCAACTAGGTCATCATCATCATCATCAGCCCGAAAGAGTCCACTGTTGGACATAGGCCTCTCCCAAGGTGCGCCACTGAACCCGATCCTCGGTTCTTCTCATCCAGTTACTGCCAGCCGCCTTACGCAGATCGTCGCTCCATCTAGCCAGGGGGCGTCCCACACTACGCTTGCCTAGTCGCGGTCTCCACTCGAGAACTCGTTTACTCCAGCGGTAATCGGTTCTCCGACAGATGTAATCAACTAGGTAATACAGGTTATTATAATGAGTGCAGTATGTGCGCGGGACATCGGGGTGGAGTACTCGGGTCGACGGCGCATAGCTATGTCGTATCGGGGATCTTCGTACTCGCGTACGGAGATGCCCGAAGCTACCTGTGTCCCTACAACACGAATTGGTTATTAAATTAGATAACAGATGACTTTAAAATGTGCATCTGTTATCTAATTTAATATCCAGTTAGTAATTATTTTGCTTCATGGCATGAGGTGTAATGTATTCTATAATAAAAGTTTAGATAGGTACCGTATTCTATGGGCGCTGGCGGCGTGGAATCGCCGAGGTGATCGGAGTGCGGTAGCGCCAGAGTGAGCTGCGTGTCAGACTCCATGTCGACGTCGCTCAGCGCAGACAGCGGCAGCGCCAACGCCTGGCTCTCGACACCCTGCAGTATACACTGGTCTATTAGCTATTAATAACTATTTCATACATACGAGGCATACCTCGTATGTATAGAGAGGGCTATGTTCGGGGTTTCATTTAGAGATATCATTAGTAATGGAGGAGATCCGATCACCAACTGTTGGGCCGTCAGATGGACCGATGGCCTGAGGAAGCTGACCGGAAGCGGCTGGATGAGGAGAACAGAGGACCGGGTTAGGTGGCCTATGTCCAGCAGTGGACGTATAAGGGCTAATACGATGATAATAAGACTACTCAACAATATAATATCCAGACCGGGGCAAACCAGTACAAACTGTACAAAATTTTTAGTCCAGAAGAGGGAATCGAACCCAAAACCAGGGGAACTACTCCGTAAGCAGTTTTGCTAATTACTTCCTCTCATTTATACACAAGAGCCTGTCTAGTATAGAGACACTGACTCACAGACAACAATAAACTAAATCTAGCAGGCTATTGTACATCATCATCATCATTCAGCCCTTAGACGTCCACTGCTGGACATAGGCCTTCCCCACCACACCCGGTCCTCCGCCCTCCGCATCCAGCCGCTTCCGGCCACCTTCTTCAGGTCGTCAGTCCACCTGGCGGCGGAGCGTCCCACACAGCGCGTGCCGATCCGCGATCTCCACTCCAGAACTCGTCTGCCCCAACGGCCATGGGTTCTGCGCCACATGTGGCCCGCCCACTGCCACTTCAACTTACTAATCCTCTCGGCTACTGTACACATTTTTATTTGACACTCCGCGATAACTGCGCACGACCATGACGCATGAGTCTTATATATCGATAGATACTCCGCGATTGTTGAAGGTACAACCCTATGTCCGCTGTACATCACTATTATGAGATAGTAAGTGCTGCCGCCTAGCAGCGGTTTTCTGTTTTCTGTATTAGCCTTCTCTAATAAAGTGTCATGGCGTAATGAATGTGTTTCTGTTTGCTCCGAACAATATTCTATATTCGTGAGTCTATATTGAACCCCCTAACAGCGACAACCGCTCACGACCATGACGCATGAGTGTCTTATACATATCTATACAGGCCTGTTGTTCGTCAGTAAGTGGTGTAGGTTACCTCCAAAGCTCGTATGAGCGGCGCGTCCCCGCCCGCGTCATACTGCTCGTCTGATTCTGAGTCTCCGCGCACGACCTGCACAAACAATTCCGTAAAATAGATAATCAATAACAGTAAGTGACACGCCAATGATAATGTCTTATAAAGAGTCTCCTGGGTGTGGCTTATCCAGAACCCAAGGACTACAGGCTTCTGCCCCTTAGCTGCATAATAGATTTTATGCAACGGACTGTGGGGGATGGAAGCACAGCATAGACAAAGGGGCTGACACAAAAGATTCCACAGGGTCGACGTGTCGCCGGGCGTGCCTGGCCCCCTATTAAAAGATAAGATAAGTAGAACAATAGTTACTATGGCGAATAATCTCAAGTTAGATATTATTTCGGCGTTATGGGCCTTTTAGTACCCATCTACTAATAGCGATCAATTACAATAAGTGATTCGCCAATAAAATATAGATTATTAAAAAGAATAATAAAGATACGCCCATAATGCTAACTGAGATTGAATTTTTAAACGAAACGCAATAAAGGTCGCCAATCCTGTTTCGACTCTCGAAAAAATAACTGCGTCACCAAATTCTTAACTCTCGGTCTCGGAAAATGTAAATAATAAACATTTCATTTGTGCCTGTACCTAGTCAGGTCTTACGGGAGCTTGGAAAGCTTTTTAAAAATACAGATTAAAAGTTGATTAAACTATTTAATTATAATGAATTAAACCTAACTTAACTAAAGAGTCAGACGTGCTAACAGAAAGACATGGTGCACCGTACTGATGATGGCTTGCCTCTCACGAAGAGGGGTCACGCCATCGACCACCTGGACTCTGCTGAGTCGCTTGGGATAAGAGTCTGGAATGTGCTGCGTTGCAGTTCTCAGGCTCTTACTTGTATGGTACGTGCAGGTGGTGAGTGCATGACTACCTCCTTACTTAGGTACCTACCGACTCGTAACAAATATTTAAGGCAAGTTCAAGAAATCCGACAGTCGCAACTGTCTTTAATTTAATTTTGTTTATTATCAATATCATATAACAGAAACAATCCATAATGGTACAAAGTCAAATACAAACATTAAAAAAATTAACAGTCATTGAAAATATTATATTTCATTCCAGATTAATAGTCCTATGAAAACCAACGCTATTTACGTCTCAGTAACATATACATGAAAGGGTCACCAGCAGCAAAAACAGGTTTGTATTACCATGTAAACTTTGCAGTCCACTTAGGAACACCATCTATTGTGTATTTTGTTTTCGAGACGCAAATGCGTTTGTTTTCATAGGACTATTAATCAGGAATGAAATATAGATACATTAGATAAAATTAAAATTACAAAAAAAAATAACAATTCTATTAATATTACTATGTCATGATTATAATTAAAAAAAAAACTTATAGTACGTACGTTCAGGCATCGTTGCTTCCATAACTCTCCTACACTCATTCGGAAACATCCTATCCCGTTCACAAACAGGTCTTTATTGCACATAAATTGTACAAAAAAAGGGCATAACATAAAAGATGGGTAAAGGTGGACTTATCTCTATAAGAGATCTCTTCCAGCCAACCTTCACTGTGGGAAACTGTTACCCGCCGACCGTACACGGAGATTTTTGTAAACTTATTGTTCCACTTAAACGTTCATTGGGGAAGGCCTATGTCCAGCAGTGGACGATTAATGTGTTATTCCACGAGTAATAAACTCACCTGCAGCGGCTGCGGCACGGCCAATGCGGTGCTGGTGGCCGGCAGCGACACCGCCTGCGCGGCCGGCAGCCGGGCCGTCTCCGATTCTGAAGGCTCCCATTCCGTGTCACCTGTAAAATACGTCATTAACGGTAACCGTGTAAACATTCTGTACATGTTTATCAAATATATTTTTTTAGATAATGGTTGTAGATGATAGGCTATTTTCATTTTCACTCACAGTAAAGATTGACTTTGTTATTAAATACTAGCTGTGCCCGTGGGGGTGTAGTGTGTGTGTGTGTGTGTGTGTGTGTGTGTGTGTGTGTGTGTGTGTGTGTGTGTAGGTGGTGTACGTTGTGTGTGTCGGGGGGTGTAGACTCACTGTCGGAGTGGTAGTGCGCGGGGTAGACGTGGTGGTGGTCCCCTTGGGGCGCGCGCGGCGCGCGGAGCGGCGGCACGCCGGCCACGTAGGTGTATGTCGGGGGTGTGTGTGTCGGGGGGTGTAGACTCACTGTCGGAGTGGTAGTGCGCGGGGTAGACGTGGTGGTGGTCCCCTTGGGGCGCGCGCGGCGCGCGGAGCGGCGGCACGCCGGCCACGTAGGTGCGCGCGTTGTCGCACACGGCCGCGCCCGCGAACGCGCCCAGCAGCGGCACGCCCGACACGCACGCCGCCCGCGGGACGCCCTCGCCCGCCGACGGGCACACGTCGCGCTACACACGTTACACAAGCTATATTATACGAAACATACGGTGCCATATGAAAAACACTTCACATATTTTCCTGTTATTTCATTTTAAATCAAAACTTACCGCAAAACATTGAATTTTTACTTTCATTACGGTCGCCATTTTATTATTATTATTAAATATGTTGCTACCGATTGGGACCTTTACGTCTCATTCTAACCCGGGAACTTCACAGCTCATTCTAAATTGGAAACTACACGGCTCATTCTAAACCGGGAACTTCACAGCTTATTCTAAACTGGGGAACTTCACGGCTCATTCAAACCCGGGAACTTTACGGCTCATTCTAACCCGGGAACTTCACAGCTCATTCTAAATTGGAAACTACACGGCTCATTCTAAATTGGAAACTACACGGCTCATTCTAACCCGGGAACTTCACAGCTCATTCTAACCCGGGAACTTCACAACTCATTCTAAATTGGAAACTACACGGCTCATTCTAAACCGGGAACTTCACAGTTTATTCTAAACTGGGAACTTAACGGCTCATTCTAACCCGGGAACTTCACAGCTCATACTAAATTGGAAACTACACGGCTCATTCTAAACCGGGAACTACACGGCTCATTCTAAACCGGGAACTTCACAGTTTATTCTGAACTGGGAACTTCACGGCTCATTCTAACTCATTCTAAATTGGAAACTACACGGCTCATTCTAAACTGGGAACTACACGGCTCATTCTAAACCGGGAACTTCACAGTTTATTCTGAACTGGGAACTTCACGGCTCATTCTAACCCGGGAACTTCACAGCTCATTCTAAATTGGAAACTTCACAGCTCATTCTAAATTGGAAACTACACGGCTCATTCTAAACCGGGAACTTCACAGCTCATTCTAAACCGGGAACTTCACGGCTCATTCTAACCCGGGAACTTCACAGCTCATTCTGAACTGGGAACTTCACGGCTCATTCTGAATTGGGAACCGTACAGCTCGAAAAATGACGTCTAATATTTGAGAAAGGCCTCCAACAAAAAAAAAATTGGTCGGGGGTGTATAGTGTGTTTGGTTGTGTACTGACGTTGTGCTCCCTGGCGCGCTCGCTGGCCAGCTCGGCGGCCACGTCCAGCAGGTAGACGGCCAG